>JAULJL010000012.1:0-2500000 GCA_030761205.1 Fremontodendron californicum
CCCCAACCCCCAACCCCCAACCCCCCAACCCCCCAACCCCCCAACCCCCCAACCCCCCAACCCCTAACCCCTAACCCCTAACCCCTAACCCCTAACCCTAAACCCTAAACCCTAAACCCTAAACCCTAAACCCTAAACCCTAACCCTAAACCCTAAACCCTAAACCCTAAACCCTAAACCCTAAACCCTAAACCCTAACCCTAAACCCTAAACCCTAAACCCTAAACCCTAAACCCTAACCCTAAACCCTAAACCCTAAACCCTAAACCCTAAACCCTAAACCCTAAACCCTAAACCCTAAACCCTAAACCCTAAACCCCAACCCCAACCCCAACCCCAACCCCAACCCCAACCCCAACCCCAACCCCAACCCCAACCCCAACCCCCAAACCCCACCCCCAAACCCCAAACCCCAAACCCCAAACCCCAAACCCCAAACCCCAAACCCCAAACCCCAAACCCCAAACCCCAAACCCCAAACCCCAAACCCCAAACCCCAAACCCCAAACCCCAAACCCCAAACCCCAAACCCCAAACCCCAAACCCCAAACCCCAAACCCCAAACCCCAAACCCCAAACCCCAAACCCCAAACCCCAAACCCCAAACCCCAAACCCCAAACCCCAAACCCCAAACCCCAAACCCCAAACCCCAAACCCCAAACCCCAAACCCCAAACCCCAAACCCCAAACCCCAAACCCCAAACCCCAAACCCCAAACCCCAAACCCCAAACCCCAAACCCCGAACCCCGAACCCCGAACCCCGAACCCTGAACCCTGAACCCTGAACCCTGCACCCTGAACCCTGAACCCTGAACCCTGAACCCTGAACCCTGAACCCTGAACCCTGAACCCTGAACCCTGAACCCTGAACCCTGAACCCTGAACCCTGAACCCTGAACCCTGAACCCTGAACCCTGAACCCTGAACCCTGAACCCTGAACCCTGAACCCTGAACCCTGAACCCTGAACCCTGAACCCTGAACCCTGAACCCTGAACCCTGAACCCTGAACCCTGAACCCTGAACCCTGAACCCTGAACCCTGAACCCTGAACCCTGAACCCTGAACCCTGAACCCTGAACCCTGAACCCTGAACCCTGAACCCTGAACCCTGAACCCTGAACCCTGAACCCTGAACCCTGAACCCTGAACCCTGAACCCTGAACCCTGAACCCTGAACCCTGAACCCTGAACCCTGAACCCTGAACCCTGAACCCTGAACCCTGAACCCTGAACCCTGAACCCTGAACCCTGAACCCTGAACCCTGAACCCTGAACCCTGAACCCTGAACCCTGAACCCTGAACCCTGAACCCTGAACCCTGAACCCTGAACCCTGAACCCTGAACCCTGAACCCTGAACCCTGAACCCTGAACCCTGAACCCTGAACCCTGAACCCTGAACCCTGAACCCTGAACCCTGAACCCTAAACCCTCAACCCTCAACCCGCAACCCTCAACCCCAGACCCCAGACCCCAGACCCCAGACCCCAGACCCCAGACCCCAGACCCCAGACCCCAGACCCCAGACCCCAGACCCCAGACCCCAGACCCCAGACCCCAGACCCCAGACCCCAGACCCCGACCCCGACCCCAGACCCCAGACCCCAGACCCCAGACCCCAGACCCGAGACCCGAAACCCGAAACCCGAAACCCGAAACCCCAAGCCCCAAGCCCCAAGCCCCAAGCCCCAAGCCCCAAGCCCCAAGCCCCAAGCCTGAAGCCCGAAGCCCGAAGCCCGAAGCCCGAAGCCCCAAGCCCCAAGCCCCAAGCCCCAAGCCCCAAGCCCGAAGCCCCAAGCCCCAAGCCCCAAGTCCGAAGCCCGAGGCCCGAAGCCCGAAGCCCGAAGCCCGAAACCTTAAACCCTAACCCCTAACCCCTAACCCCTAACCCCTAACCCCTACACCCTACACCCCAAACCCCAAACCCCAAACCCCAAACCCAACCCCCAACCCCAGACCCCAGACGCCAAACCCCAAATCTCAAACCCCTGGGTTTCTCACACACGAAAAAAACATCCTTGGGTTTCTCTTTTCTTCTCATTACTTCTTCTTCTCTCTTATTTTCATTTATCATAAAATGTCATTTTCCCTGGATTTCTCTCTTATTTTCTTTCATCATAAAATGTCATTTTTCCCTAGATTTCTCTTCTCTTATCGTTTCTTCTTCTTCTCCTCTCTTCTTTGGATTTCTTTTTATCACTTATCAGAAAATGTCATTTTCTCTAAATTTTAAAATCAAACCATAATATTTCCCCTCAAACATTTTCATCTCTGCCACAATCTGTGATTTTGTCGATTGACAATTGTCGCAACTTAAAAAAATAACACGTCTTATCGCAAGATTTTATTATTCGTTAAGCGTGACATTTAAAAAAAAAATTTGACTTAATTCTTCTGAAAAAATGATGGTTTTGTAAATGACCTTGAAAAATCAATTAAGTCGCCACCAATATTTTTTAGTTAGGTGTGAACAGTTACTTATTAAAATCAGTTTTATAAAATATTTTAAAATTAATTAAAACATTTTTAAAACCAATTTGAAGTACGCGTTTTAAAACCAGAGAAATCAAAAAAACGGGTTCGGGACTCTGTTACGTATAGGGAAGGATTAGCACCCCCACAACGCCCGTATAAAACAGTACCTTATTAATCATGTGTTATCTCAAGTCTGGGTAAAAAAGTCGATTTTAAATTTAGTATTTCAAATTAATTCTCAATTTAAAGAAAAATAATTTCATTTTTAATTGAAAATTATCCGAAATTTATAAATTCCAAATTTTTCTATATTCCCCAACAAACGTGGCAAAATATAGAACTTTTTATTAATTTGGAAAACTTTCCGATTTATTCTTATTTTAAAAAAGATATTCCATTATTAATGATAATTGATAATATTCTCCCCAGCAAACCCGACAGAGAACTCATGAATTATTTTAACTCAATAATATTTTTATTTTATTGAAAATCATTATCTTTTTGAAAATATTTTAAAAAATATGAATATGAATATTTATGACATAAATAAAATGACATAGCAAAGTCTAAATAATATAATGCAACCTAAATGATATGATATAATTTAAATGTCTTAGCATATTTTAAATGAAATAAAATATCTTAGGTTATATGATATATTCTAAATGAAATGAAATGACTTAGGTAACATAAGATATTTTATATGAAATGTAATATCCTTAGTTATATGATGTATTCTAAATGAAATAAAATATTCTAAATGATATAATATATCTTAAATGAAATGAAATAACCTATGTAACATAATATATTCTACATGAAATGACCTAAGTAACATAATATATTCTATATGAAATGAAATAATTTAAACCCTAAACCCTAGACCCTGGACCCTTAACCCTGACCTCAAACCCTAAATCTTAAACCCCGACCCTTAACCCCTAACCCTAACCTCCAACCCTTAAACCCATATCCGGACATGGATCTCGGGATATGACCCTTTAAAAACCCTCCAAATACATGAAAAAATTTAAAAAAATTGATCATATCCGTGTCGGACACATACTCGCATCCGACACTCACACCCACCAAATACGCCCTAAACCCTAAACCCTAAACCCTAAACCCTAAACCCTAAACCCTAAACCTCCAACCCCCAACCCCCAACCCCCAACCCCCAAACTCGAATCTCAAAGCCCGGACCCCTGAACCCTACCCCAACCCCCAACCCCATTTACATTGGCTGAAGATCTTCTTTTCTTTTCGGCTTTATTTACATCAACTGCTCTTCAGCTGTTGAAAGCCTTGTTGTGAGTTCTCTCATTTGGGATTGCAACTTTGACAACAAAGACAGATTAATCGAGGATGCAAGCCAGGAAAACACTGAAACTAGCTCCAAGATATGAAGAAAGCAACCTTCTCATTTTCTTCGCCTTGTGTGAGAGGCATCGCAGAGAGAAAGAGCGAAACCATGAAACAATGGCCGAGAGGCAAAACAGGTTTTGAGCCTTTGTATAGTGTTAAAGCATGTAAAACAACAAATAGGGGGTTCGTATGACATTATATGACAGTGCAGGACAAGATTTTTTGCCCTTTTTTTTTATGAAGATTTTTTGCGTTCTGCTTCGTATGAATTGAGAAAAAAAATAAGATTTTAGGGCAAGATGCATCAATTTAGGGTGCAGGACATGACATGACTGGACAAGAATTTTAATATATTAGAACGATTTTTATATTTTTTGTAACTTAAACTGTAACTTCTCACTGCTGCAAAAGTTGCTTTTAGTTAAACGAAGATAAGATTTTGTCAAGTGCAATATAAGATTTGATAAGTGAAAATGACTAGACATTGATGTGTGGTACAGATATTTCAGATTTAAAATTTTAAAAATTAAATTTTTATTTTTATTTTAAATTTTTATTTTTTAAAATTTTAATTTTAAGTTTTATTTTCAAATTTTATTGTTTTTTATTTTTAAATTTCAATTTTTAATTTAATTTTTCAATTTAAATATCTAATTTCAAATTTTAATATAAAATTAAATTTTATTTCAATTTTTAATTTTTAATTTTTAATTTCAATTTTAAATTTTATTTTTTAATTTTATATTAAAATTTAGTATTTTAAATTTTTATGTTTAGATTTTAAATTTATAATTTACAGTTTAGCGTTATTAGTGTTAAGAATTAAAAATTTTGATTAAGGTATACAAAATGCAAGTGTTACAGTTGTGACATATTCTCCGAAAGAGCTATTACTTGGGAAAGTCAAGTAGATGGGGGCAGCTTTGACTTCCTTCTTCACCGTTCATTGAAAACAAAACCCATTCAAGCCTGGAACGGTCAGATATTTTTTTTAATTAAAAACACTTGTAGATGGGGCAGCTGGCCTTTGAGGGCAACGCGTCTGACCTCCAGCTAAGAACTTTGTGCTTCTGATTTCACTACCCAAAACTTTTGTTTTTTTTTTTTTTTTTTTTTTTTTAGTGCCTTTTCTTTCAGCTGTCTCATATAGTAATAGAGTATCCAAATGTGTGGCTCGACACAAGCCAGACTTGGACCTTTTAATTTTAACGGCGATCTTAGTTCAATTTGGGCCCTGATGATAAGTTTTTTATTTTTCAAAGTTCTAGGACAAATTTTCTTTGCTCACATGCATCTAATTGATTTCTATTATTTTATAAAATAAATTTTTAGATTGGAGAATTTTGAGCTAAATTTATAATAGTTATTTAATATAATCATATCATAAGAAATTTAACTAAATAAATGTCAATATTTTCTTCTTTTAAAACTCGTTCACATATTAGATGAATGTAGGGTTTCGTGATGAACTCAATGATTCATTATCAATTGGGAATTGGGTATCTAGGGTCCAGAAAATAATTGAGGCATTTCATAATTTTTTTTATTTTTAAAAAAAGTTCCATAACTTTTGCTAAGGCACTACAAAAGAAATCATCTTTAGGGGCATTTTACTTTTGACATTTATTAAAACGTATGCGTTTATATGTTATAATTATCTTGACGGGCTCAAATAGAATCGCTGTATTTTTTTAAGGGCAGTGAAATTTCCTTTATAAGAAAAAATAAATCTCACTATTTCTCACACACGAAAGAAAAAAAAAATCCTTGGGTTTCTCTTTTCTTCTCATTTCTTCTTCTTCTCTCTTATTTTCATTTATCATAAAATGTCATTTTCCCTGGATTTCTCTCTTATTTTCTTTCATCATAAAATGTCATTTTTCCCTAGATTTCTCTTCTCTTATCGTTTCTTCTTCTTCTCCTCTCTTCTTTGGATTTCCTTTTATCACTTATCAGAAAATGTCATTTTCTCTAAATTTTAAAATCAAACCATAATTTTTCCCCTCAAACATTTTCATCTCAGCCACAATCTGTGATTTTGTCGATTGACAATTGTCGCAATCTGTCATTTTTTCAGAAGATTTTATTATTCGTTAAGCGTGACATTTAAAAAAAAATTCGACTTAATTCTTCTGAAAAAATGATGGTTTTGTAAATGACCTTGAAAAATACATGAAGTCGCCACCAATCTTTTTTAGTTAGGTGTGAACAGTCACCTATTAAAATCAGTTTTATAAAATATTTTAAAATTAATTAAAACATTTTTAAAACCAATTTCAAGTCCGCGTTTTAAAACCAGAGAAATCAAAGAAACGGGTTCGGGACTCTGTTACGTGTAGGGAAGGATTAGCACCCCCACAACGCTCGTATAAAACAGTACTTTATTAATCATGTGTTATCTCAAGTCTCGGTAAAAAAGTCGGTTTTAAATTTAGTATTTCAAATTAATTCTCAATTTAAAGAAAAATAATTTCATTTTTAATTGAAAATGATCCAGAATTTATAAATTCAAATTTTTTCTATATTCCCCAACAAACGTGGCAAAATATAGAACTTTTTATTAATTTGGAAAACTTTCCGAATCATTCTTATTTTAAAAAAGATATTCCATTATTAATGATAATTGATAATATCCTCCCCAGCAAACCCGACAGAGAACTCATGAATTATTTTAACTCAAGAATATCTTTATTTTATTGAAAATCATTACCTTTTTGAAAATATTTTAAAAAATATGAATATGAATATTTATGACATAAATAAAATGACATAGCAAAGTCTAAATAATATAATGCAACCTAAATGATATGATATAATTTAAATGTCTTAGCATATTCTAAATGAAATAAAATATCCTAGGTTATATGATATATTCTAAATGAAATGAAATGACCTAGGTAACATAACATAGTCTATATGAAATGTAATATCCTTAGTTATATGATGTATTCTAAATGAAATAAAATATCCTAAATGACATAATATATCCTAAATGAAATGAAATGACCTAGGTAACATAATATATTCTACATGAAATGAAATGACCTAAGTAACATAATATATTCTATATGAAATGAAATAATTTAAACCCTAGACCCTAGACCCTGGACCCTTAACCCTGAATCCTGACCCCTGACCCCTGATCCGAAACCCCAAACCCTAAACCCCGACCCCTAACCCCTAACCCTAATCCCTAACCCCTAAACCCATATCCGGACATGGGTCTCGGGATATGACCCTTCAAGGACCCTCCAAATACATGAAGAATTTTAGAAAAATTGATCATACCCGTGTCGGACACATACTCCCATCCGACACTCACACCCACCAAATACGCCCTAAACCCCTAAATCCTAAACCCCAACCCCAAACCCCAAACCCTAAACTCGAAGCTCAAAGCCCGGACCCCTAAACCCTAACCCCTAAACCCTAAACCCAAACCCCTAAACCCTAAACCAAAAATCCCAAACCCTAAATCCCAAATCCTAAACCCCAAGCCCCAAGCCCCAAACCCAAGCCCAGCCCCAACCTCCGAACCCTGAACCTCGAACCCAGAATGAGTGATTTTAGATATTTTTAAAATTAATTAATATATTATTTATAGTAATAATATTGTATTATATGAAAAGATTAATAATTTTATTTATCATTTTTAATACATTATTTAAAAATATTATTATATTTAATAATCTTAAAACACTGGTTAACAAAATTCTTATCAAAATCAATTTACTTGCATGAGTATGATTTTCGTGCCAACCTCTTAAATCATCAGCGCCAAATTATAAAAAATCAAATTACAAATCGTTGTTTAACCCGCTGGACAATAGACAGTATTAAAAAATATGATGCCTCACTCCTAGGGGTGTAAATGAGACACACGTGCTCGCAAGCTACTCGAGTTCGGCTCGAAAAAAACTCGAATTCGACTCGGTCATTGTCGAGCCGAGCTCGAGCTCGAGCAGCTCGAGCTATCGATCGAGCCGAGTTCGAGTATCCTAATACCCGATTCGAGTAGCTCGCGAGCCTAATCGAGCTTTTTCATTTTTACTATATATTTTTATTATTTTTAATTATAAATTTACTATTTTACCCTTAATATATATATATATATACACTTAAAAACCCTAAAACCTAATTTTTCTCTCATTCTCTCAAATTTCTGCCGCTCCCCTCCCTTTTCACTTCCCAGTCCCAACTCCTCTCCCCCTTCTCTCCCTCAACTCCTTCCGAGTCCCATTATTCCTTCTCCCCTTCTCAAATTTCTCCCCTCCCTTTTCTCATTCTCTCAAATTTCTGCCGCTCCCCTCCCCTCCCTTTTCACTTCCCAGTCCCAGCTCCTCTCCCCCTTCTCTCCCTCAACTCCTTCCCAGTCCCATTATTCCTTCTCCACTTCTCAAATTTCTCCCCTCCCTTTTAGGTTTTCATCTTTTTTTTTTTTCTGTTTATCTATTTTACATTTTATTATTTATTTGAATTTTTTTTTTATTATGTAAAATCTCTTTTATTGATGATGTTTTTTTATAAATTTTCAAATAAGGAACTCAAAGTAACTTTAAAATAAATCTTATAAAAAAAATTGATATTTCTACTGCTAATATGTTGTATTGAATCCTTTGGCTTTGTTTGTTACTTTTGTTAATTGATTTCTGTCTTTCTAGATCTAGTATGTTAATTTTTTTATTTTTTATTTTGTAATTTATTCATTGCTTGAAGAAATTTTATTATTTATTAAATTTAATTAATATAAAAATTTAATTCGAGCTCGAGCTCGAATATGGAAATCGAGTTAACGAGCCTAATCGAGTCGAGCTCGAATAGTTCGATTTTATCTCGAGCCAAGCTCGAACTTAAAAAATGATACTCGATCGAGCTCGAACCGAGCTTCGAGCCTCGAGTTTCGAATCGAGCTCGAGCTCGAGCTTCTCAGTATTCGAGCTCGGCTCGGCTCGATTACAGCCCTACTCACTCCCCTAAACAAGGAAAGGCCACATCACCCTAGCCCTTGTCTACACTTTCTTCAATGAGCTAGCTTTCCTTTTGTTGTTTTACTTTGGATTCATTTTTTTTTATTTTCTCTCTCCCAAATTGATGTACGATTACACATAAAAATGCATTTGCACTGCTCTATAATATGATGGTGATGAGACCACTTTTAAAAAGAGGCAAAACTTAAAAGATAATCACTTCTTCTTTGTAGATATCCACAACTGTTATGATCTCTTTATCACAGATTTCATTGTTTTTGTGATATTGAAATATAATGAGGAAGATTAAATTGGTTTGTGAGAATAAAGAGTTAGGTGAAATTTGGGTCTATGAAGATTGAAGAATAAAAAGAAAGGGTTAATGTCAAAAATAGTCTCAAAGTTAATTAAATTTTTTAATATGGTAATTTTTTTTTAAAATATCTATTTTGGTATTTAAAGTTTTATTCCGTATGCTATTGTAGTATCTATCAGTAATATCGTTAAATATTAGGTGCTTTTTGTATCTAATAAAAACTTGACACGTGACACCACATAATGATACCACGTATATTAACAAAAAATAATCTTTTTTTTTATTTAACAAATTTGAGATTTTATAAATTTTTTAACAAATAATTTTAAAATATTTTATATTTTCAAAATAATTTTAGTTAAATATTTTAGGGTTTGTAATTTTTAATTTTATAGTCTGTTCAATTTTTTTTTTAAGAATTAATGATAAAAAGTATTACGGCATTTCCTATATTCTATTCAATTTTTAATTTTTTTTATTTACAATTAATTAAGGATGACTCTAAAGTTTAATTATGATGTTAGAGAAGTGATAGTGTAAGGAATAGAAAAAATGAAGTCTGATGAAGATTTTCCTTTGCAGTATAATAAATTTAATTCATTTTTTCTCTTTTACCTTTAATTTATTTTAAACAACTAAAATTATAATTTGCAGTTCAACTAAAATTGTCTTCTCCAGAATTATTAAAAGGGTCACTATAACAATGGAATTTCGTATGGTGTTGGTACAAATAAAAGTTGGAGTAAATCCAAAATCTAAATTTTACTAAGAGTAGCCTAGGTAAGTCCAGATACGGGCCATTCCCAGGCTGATTTGAAACAATTATGCAGCACAAAAAGAAGATACGGATAACTTGCAGGCCCATTGCTTCCTCTTCCCCTGGCAGTAGGCTTTAAAGCCTAGGAATAAATGGACTCAGATTCTCATTTTGGAGCTATAGTCCTACAGCCCACAATGAGCTCAGTACAGTATATAGAACAGTAGAACCAGGATGGTGATTGTGAGGCCCAAAGCTGATGAAGTTCTGCTAAAATGGCCCTAAAGATATTACTATTAGGAAAAGATTTTCTGGTTCTTGTTTTGGATGTAGATTGGCAAGTGAATCACGAGCAGAGGCTGCAACTGCTGGGGGCAAAACATATACAAGTCATGGGTATCCCAACGTGGATTCAAAACGAAAACTTTCCGTTGGGCAACGGTTATTTTTTTCTTTGATTCCCAAACCAACGGTTATATAAACATCTTGCTACAGATTCTCCAGTCAATAAATTTCTTCTCCACCCCTCTCTCTTTCTCTTTCTGTCTTTCTTTATCTCAAAATCCCAGCTTTTTCCCCAAATTCTTAATGTTAATTTTTCTACTTGCATCATGATGATTGCTGATTTTGCTTTTGGATTTGATGTATCAGCATTGTTATGTTTTTACAGATCTTGGTTACTGTTCTTTTCCCTCCCTTTCAGTGAAGCATTCCACTCTATTTGGATCAAAATCCTCATTCAGATGTCTTGGATCGGGTATATTTCTGAAACTTTCCTGTTCATTCATTCCCTGCTATATTTTAGATACTGTATTTTTATCCACGTTGATGGTAAATGCAGGATATCTTGCCTGTGCTCCCTGCTCAAATACTGGATCACTTGCTCTTATTGAACCAGTCTCGACGGTCAATGGTGGAGACCGACCTTTATCAGCCCCAAAACAGAAAGATATACTGGAAAGGTATGGCTTCTAAAAATATGTACTCCAGTTTGTTGTTTACTTGTGCATATCAATTAGGAAATTTTAATGAATGGGAGAATATTTTGCTTATGCAACTTCTTAACCTGAATGGGGGAATTTTAGGGTTATATTTGATGGTTTTCATTAGTTGATATCATCCAATTGTTCTCTCATAATCCCAGCTCATATGCCCCACATGTCTTTGCACTGGAATGGAAATGGCAAGCGAACATGACCCACGAATTGACCCATTTGATTAGAGGTGCATTCTAACCCTCTCACTCTTGTATTGAAATGTAGAGTTCCTGTTATATCTGTTTATGACAAGATAACCAATCTTTTTTATATACAAATATCCAAGCCATGAAAATGAATTCTGTTGCTATTTACTGAGACAATCCCTACTTTTGAAATGAAAAACTTCAATCCTCATTTGGCAATCTGATGTCAAACAATTGATTATCTTCGAGGTTTGTGATATTGGATTTCAGGTAGGTTTTCGTTAATGTGGAATTAATCCAACTTTACTACTTATCAAAAGAAAAAAAAAGAATCCAACTTTGGTCAATTATGGCCCAAGCAATGGGAGTTAAGAACTACTTCAGATCTTGTATTCTACTCTCTCAGCTATGTAAACTGTAAAGCATTGCCATGTCAACTTTGACATTTAGATCCTCCCTTTGTGCTTTTGCTGCTCACATATAGCATCGATTTCTTCTCTTGATCCATGTTCTGGAGAATTGGGATTCGAATTCTGTTGATCCATGTAGTTGGAGGATGGTTACTTGCACTCCAGATGGCTATGTTTCTGCTTTGTAAGTTTTCTTCTCTTCATAACTTGCTTATCTTGTGACAGATACTATTACAAGAAAATAGGCCGTTTATTTTATTTTTGGTGCTTAGTAGTAATGTGAACTCTTTTTTTTTTTTCACTTTGACAGGGGACTTCATAGTCAGAGCTTATTTGGGACCTTATCTAGATCGATTGGGAACCTTAGCAACTTGCAATCATGTAGGTTTTAACGAATTTCTATCCATGTATTGTTGGGTTTTCAACAATACTTTCACCCGAAGTTTCAGTATTTTCATGAAATACATGTTTGTTTGTTTTTCTTGTAGGTTGCTTCAGAATAATGCTATTTCAGGTCCAATTCCAGCTACCATTGGAAAGTTAGAGAATCTCAAGACTCTTGATCTCTCCAACAATACTTTCACTTTCAGTGGTGAAATGGCCACCTCCTTGGGAGACCTGAAAAACCTAACTATTTGTAAGTTTCAAAACTTTAACTGCGTTTGCATTTTGAAGCGCTTGTTGAGTTTCTTTCTAGTGGTTCTATTTCTTTTAAGTTTTTTTAAGCTTGCTGGATATACTCAGGCGGTTAAACAACAATAGCCCTGCCCAGATTCTTTGTCAAACATTGGAGGAAATTTCCTGCAAGGAAATTTCCCTTTTAAAAGTTTTTTTCCCTTTTAAAAATTTTCTTGTTAGTTTACTTGCAGGAAATTTCCTTGTAAGCAAGGAAGCCCCGCATCGGCCAATTTTGGGCTTACAAAGAAACTATCGAGCTCTGTGAAGCAAGCACTAGCAAAGATATTTTTGACATCTGCCGAGGTTTGTGTCTGTGTTATATGTATGTTATTTTGTAATCTGTTTTTTTTCCATAAATCTTGCATTTCATGTGATATGCAGATCATTAGGGAGATAACAGATGGCTCAATATTTTTCCTTGACCTGTAATTTTACTTTTATTTTGTTTTCCATTGCTTTACCATTAAACAGTCATCTAATTCCTGTTATACCACTATTTATTTAAACTGCATCTTATCCTTGTTTCTTTTCTTCGGACTTTAAATGTGAGGATTATGTTCTCACCCTATTTCATATAAATAATTTCTTTACTGGTCTCCACGACTCTATACCTTCAAATATAATCTTTTTCTCCAAATTCTTCATCTTCATAAGGTTAATATTTATGTGATATATGGTTCACCTTTCTGTTTTAACATTTGTATTATTCTAGTCTCAATTATACAAACATTTTTATTGCTCCAAGAGTATTTGAAATGACTGTAATTGGATTCTGAAATAATACGTCACTCTTTGTGGCAGGGTGACCATGTGGCTCTTTTGTCTGCCTTGTCAGAAATGGGCCTCAAGCTACGCCTAGATAAGCTTGAGCAGGTTATGGAGGTAACAACTGTATTCTTCTGTAGTTCTACACCAGCAAATGAAGCTCATGTAAGTATCCACTGCTTGCCTCTCAAGTTGTCTATTAACTTCTGCAAGTACGTCTAATGCTAATTCTTTTTCAATGAAGAAAAACATGAAATCTTTGACTGAGCAAAGAGACAGAAACATGAAGGTTATACAGGAAAAGATGCAACTCAACCAAAAAGAAGTTAAACGCTTCAACCCAGTAAGTCCATTTCTCTTTTAGTATGATTTAGTTTTAGGTTGATGCATTTCCGGGTGATATTGTAATCTTTACACGGGTTTTAAATCTTCTGAGAGGTCTATAATAGAAACTCATATCTTCACCTTGTTGTATGATTGTGCCCTTTGCTAATTTATCATGAAGGTTGTACGATTGTGCCCTTTGCTAATTTATCATTTATGTTACTTAAATTCAGGGCTCTCATCCACTATGAATGTCCGCATAGTATATCTAGATATCATTGGAGGTCTCACTCTTGTGTATGTACCTGGACCTCTGTACCTCGTATTTTGATGTTCCTGGAATGGCTATCTGAAAAACCTTAAACCTATACGATATCTTGTTACATTATTCTGCATGTCTTTCACTCACCCATTGTGTATAAAACCTGTAACAACAGGGACCTGTCCATACTCCACACTCCACAAGTTTTCAGAGATCGTGGGGAGTCCATACTATATGGCTCCTGAAGTTTTGAAACGAAATTATGGACCGGAGGTTGATGTGTGGAGTGCTGGAGTGATCCTTTAAATTTTGTTATGTGGTGTTCCTCCGTTTTGGGCAGGTATTCCATTTCTTACTATGATCTTTTACATGGTTGTGCAGTTTCAGACACTCTCATGAGGCTGTAGCATTTAAATCTTTTTTCTTTTTATGATTTCTACTTCCCTGTTGCTTTTTTCAGAGACTGAACAGGGTTGTATTGCTCTTGCAATTTTGAAAGGGGTCATTGATTTTAAGAGGGAACCTTGTCCTCAAGTTTCACAGAGTGCTAAGAGTCTTGTTAGGCAGATGTTAGAACCGGATCCTAAGAAGTGGTTGACTGCTCAACAGGTGCTTGGTAAGTTCTGCAGTAGTTCTTATGATGCTGAATTTTCAATTAGTATCAAGGACAACACTATTTGCATATTTAGCTAAAAGCATTTAGGTAGCATTTGAGATCCAGAGTGCTTGCTGCCTCAATATTATGAATTATTGTTTTAAAGAGTGAGGTCAGGGTAACTTGAGGGATACAATACGAATAACAAGAAAAATCTGATTAACTGTCACCACTTCATATTTAGCTTTAATAATCAAGAGGAAGGGACTAATTTCGAATCGGTAAATGAAACTTATCTTGAAGTTAACATAGCGGGGCACTGTGATCAATATTCAATAAGTTACTTAGTGGGTTAAGTTTTTTTTGTTGTTGTTGAGGAAGGAAATTCAACCTTTGATATAAAGTCCATTAGATGCTTACTTGAATTATATTTCACCTTTTAATATTTCTATCAGCAGAAATAATTTATTTTAGCATGCAGTATATACCTTGAAGTCCTTGTAGAATACTGTTTCCCTTGAAGTCCTTGTAGAATACTGTTTCTGACTTTTTTTAATAGTTGTGTTGATTTTCATTTTTTAATCTCTTCCTTTTCCCTTCTTTTGGGCACAAAACATTCTTGGTTTGAATACTGTAAGCATTTTCTGGTTTGAATACTGTAAACATTCCTGGTTTGAATACCCTAATAATAAAACTTATTATTTTTTGAATACTGTAAGCATTTTCTAATTTCCTTTTTGTTGTAAACCCAGGGTGTCCTCCCATCCCCATTTTATGGTTGATGGAAGCCTAATCCCTGTCGGGCCGGGAGTGTAATGGTAAAGCCCTCCCAACATTGGAGACTCCCAAGATTCGAACCTTGGTTCTCATCTAGGGGATTGGAGCCACTAACCACCCAACCAACCAAATGTTGGTATTTTCTAATTTCCTTTGATACCTTATAATAATGCTCTATTTGATTGATATGCCCAGGAAATGATAGGAAGTTAGAGGAACTTAAATATTTACATTGAAATTTGAATGAAAGGTTGTGTGAATGTCTAGGTGGGGCTTTGGTGGTTATGGAAGGTTCGTGACAAATATACACGCCGCTGTTGACTTCTGCATCATTCCAGTATTTGATGTGTTTTTACATGGCTTAAATCCTTTATTCATGCTTATTGATTTTTCATTTTATTACTGCATGTAATTCCTTCATCACTGATATGCAGGTTTTGGCACAAAGAGCAGAAGGATGAGTGGGTTCCTCGTTGTATTGAAGTATTACAAAAGCACTATGTCCTTCCTCCCAATGCAATTATTTCAGCTGGTTCTGTAAATTCAAGATGTACTGCAGGTATTGTTTGTTCTGTAATTTGTGATGGAAGCTAATGGCATGTACCCTAAAACTCTCTATTAATGGGAGTATGATGGGGCTTCTGTTTATAGATTTAAAGGTTATTAAAGTTTGACCACCTTGGATTTCAAGATAATGAGGCTAGGCTCATGGAAACTCCTAGATCTAGAAAATTGATTAGATTGAAATATCTTTAGGGTGATAAATTACATGTAAGTCGTAGGCTCTGATGGGGCTCTGATGGGTTTTTATTCACATTTTGATTGTATAAGTTATAGCAACTCGGCTAAGAGGATTGGTTGTTGAAAGGTAAGTTATTGGCAATGGTTTTTTGAGGAGGCTTGAGATTATATGTTCAGAGAGCTAAGGCTAGGCTCCTGGAAACTCCTAGATCTATAGAAAATTGATTAGATTGAAATATCTTTAGGGGTGCTAAATTACATGTTATGCCCAAGCAGTAGGCTCTGATGGGCTTGCCAAATGCATCTCGAAACGGTTTTTATTCACATTTTGATTGTATAAGTTATAGCAACTCGGCTAAGAGGATTGGTTGTTGAAAGGTAAGCAATCTATTTTATTGGCAATGGTTTTTTGAGGAGGCTTGAGATTATATGTTCAGAGAGCTAAGGCTAGGCTCCTGGAAACTCCTAGATCTATAGAAAATTGATTAGATTGAAATATCTTTAGGGGTGCTAAATTACATGTTATGCCCAAGCAGTAGGCTATTATGGGCTTGCCAAATGCATCTCGAAACGGTTTTATTCACATTTTGATTGTATAAGTTATAGCAACTCGGCTAAGAGGATTGGTTGTTGAAAGGTGAGCAATCTATTTTTATTGGCAATGGTTTAAAGCAGTTAATAAACTTTTTAGCAGTTAATAAATAAAATTAAATTCAAAAGTAAAATAAAGTTCCAAATAAATGAAATGAAATGAAATGAATGTAAATTTAAATTCAAAAATAAATTTAAAATTAAAATAAAATTACAATAAAAAATAAAATAAAATGAAATTTTAATTTTAATTTTAATTTTATTTTTATTTTTCATTTTCAATATTATTTTCTTTTCATTTCAAAATGAAAATGAAAATGAAATTTTAGGGTGTAAATTTTATTTTCATTTTCACTTTCAATATTTCTTTTCTTTTCTTTTCTTTTTCTTTTCATTTTCATTTTCACTTTCAATATTTCTGTTCTTTTCTGTTCTTTTCTTTTCTGTTCTTTTCTTTTCTTTTCTTTTCTTTTCTTTTCTTTTTCATTTTAATTTTAATTTTAATTTAATTTTTCTTTTAATTTTAATTTTATTTTCATTTTCAATATTTATTTTCTTTTCAAAATGAAAATGAAAATTTTCTTTTCTTTTCTTTTAATTTTAGTTTTATTTTAATTTTCTTTTCTTTTAATTTTAATTTTATTTTCATTTTCGATTTTTAATTTCATTTTCAATATTATTTTCTTTTCATTTCAAAATGGAAATGAAAATTTATTTTCTTTTAATTTTAATTTTAATTTTATTTTTCTTTTAATTTTATTTTCATTTTCAATATTTATTTTCTTTTCAAAATGAAAATCTTTTCATTTCAAAATGAAAATGAAAATTTTCTTTTCTTTTAATTTAATTTAATTTTATTTTCATTTTCTTTTCTTTTCTATTCTATAGCCAACCCTAGCCTAGCCTATCGCCTTTCAAAGTTGAGACACCAACGCTACTCAAGTTTAGCAATGCTTAGCCTAGTTGTCGGTTCGGGCGGCCCGGTCGATCCGATCTCTTTTCATGCACGGATCAAATCCGTATAAACTATAGTATGCTCTCGTACAATACAATTGAATTGGATCTTGAAAAAAAGAAAAATGAGCAAGTTCAATGTTTTAAAAATCATGAAATAAAGAAGAAAAAAAACAAAAATTAATAGCCTAAACGATGTTTTTTGGACGAAATCGACGAAAAACCGCCTTCGACTGTTTGCCAACGCGTAGATCTCGAAAAGTTACAGGAATTAAAAAAAAAATCACCTCAAACGGACAACCGAGGGCAAAATTATGACCTTTCGAAGTTGAGGCACCAAGGCTAGTGAAGTATAGCCTAGCCTTGCCTAGCCGGTCGTGCGGTCCGGACGGTCCAGGTGGTCCGGGCGGTCCTGTCGAACCGGGCATTCCGAGCGGTTCGAGAGGTCGGAGTAGTCCGGTCGGTCTGTGCGATCCGAACAGTCCAGTTGGTCCCGACGGTCAGGTCGGTCCTTACAGTCCTGGCGATCCGGGCGGTACAGTCGGTCCGAACAACCGAGCACAAATTTATAGCCTTTCAAAATTGATACACCAAGGCTAGTGAAGTTTAGTCTAGCCTTACCTAACCGGTCGATCCGATTAGTTGCTTGCCAAACTTCAATTGACATTTCGAATTTATTTGAGCAGATTGTGTCCATTAAGGTCATTCGCAATAAACAAACTCGTCTATCCGAAGGATATGGATTTGTGGAATATTTTTTTGCATGCAACGGCAGAGAAAGTTATTCAAAATTATAGTGGGCAACTTTTAGCACAGGAGAGATATTATAATTACATAGATTTATTATAATTATAATTACATAGATATTATACTTACATAGATATATTACAATTACTTATATGTAATTGCTTATATGTTACATAAATATATTATAATTACATAGATATATTATATATCTATGCAATTGTAATATATCTATGTAATATATATCTATGTAATATATTACATTAATATATATCTATAATTGTAATTGTAATAGATATATATGTATGTAATTGTAATATATTTATCTATGTAATTGTCATATATCTTTGTAATTGTTATATATAAATGTAATGTATCTATGTAATTGTAATATATCTATGTAATATATCTATGTAATTGTAATATATATTACAGTAAATCTATGTAATTTTAATATATATCTATGTAATTATCTATGTAATTGCAATATATCTATGTAATTGTAATATCTATATAATTGTGTAATATCTATATAAGTGTAATATATGTAATATATCTATGTAATATGTATATTATCTATGTAATTGTAATATATCTATGCAATTGTATTATATATGTAATTGTAATATATCTATGTAATATGTCTATGTAATTGTAATATATGTATGTAATTGTAATATATGAATGTAAATGTATTATAATATATCTATGTAATTGTAATATTACACATTAATATATCTATGTAATATATCTATGTAATATATTTATGTCATTGTAATATCTATGTAAATGTAATATCTATGTAATATATCTATGTAATTGTAATATAACTATGTAATATATCTATGTAATGGTAATACATTGGATATATCTATGTAATTGTAATATCTATGTAATTGTAATATATCTATGTAATATATCTATGTAATAATAATATATATATATATATCTATCTAATTGTAATATATCTATGTAATTGTAATATATCTATGTAATTGTAATATATCTATGTAATTGTAATATATCTATGTAATTGTAATATATTTATGTAATTGAAATTGTATCTATATAATTGTAATATATCTATATAATTGTAATATATTTATGTAATTGTAATATATCTATGTAAGTATAATATATATGTAATTATAATATATGTATGTAATTGTAATATATCTATGTAATATATCTATGTAATTGTAATATATTTGTGTAATTATATTATGTAATATATATATCTATGTAATTCTAATATATCTATGTAATTGTAATTTTAATATCTATGTAATATATCTATGTAGATATGTAACTGTAATAGATATGTAATTTTAATATATATGTAATTGTAATATATCTAACTAATTGTATATTTGTGTTAATGTAATATATCTATGTAATTGTAATATATTTATGTAATTGTATGGATATATTTATGTAATTGTAATATATCTATGTAATTGTAATAACTATATATATATGTATCTATGTAATATATCTATGTAATATATTTATGTAATTGTAATTGTAATATATCTATGTAATTGTAATATATCTATGTAAATTATCCATGTAATATAATATATCTATGTAATTGTAATATATCTATGTAATATATCTATGTAATTGTAATATATTAATGTAATTTTAATATATCTATGTAATTGTAATATATCTATATATTTATATTTATATGTAATTGTAATTCTAATTCTATTTATGTAATTGTAATGTATCTATGTAATTGTAATATATTTATGTAATTCTAATATATCTATGTAATTAAATATATTATCTATGTAATTGTAATATATATCTACGTAATTAAATATATTTATGTAATGTATCTATGTAATATATCTATATCTATATCTATATCTATATCAATGTAATTGTAATGTCTATGTAATTGTAATATATCTATGTAATAATAATATATATATATCTATGTAATTGTAATATATCTATGTAATTATAATATATCTATGTAATTGTAATATATCTATGTAATTCTAATATATATTAATGTAATATATATATAATATATTTGTGTAATTGTAATATATTTATTAATTGTAATGTATCTATGTAATTGTAATATATCTATGTAATATCTATGTAATTGTAATATCTATGTAATATATCTATGTAACTGAAATACATCTATGTAATTGTAATATATCTATGTAATTGTAAATATATTTATGTAATTGTAATATCTATGTAATTGTAATATGTATGTATATATTTATGTAATTGTATAATTGTAATATATTATCTATGTAATGTATCTAATTGTAAGATAATATATCAATGTAATTGTAATATATTTTTGTAATTGTAATGTATCTATATAATATATCTAAGTATATATGTAATTGTAATATATATCTATATAATTCTAACGTATAATTGTAATATATCTATGTAATTTTATTATATTTATGTAATTGTAATAATATATATATATATATATATTATAATATATATCTATGTAATTGTAATATATCTTTGTAATTGTTATATATATATATATGTAATTGTAATATATCTTTTAAATTGTAATATATCTTTGTAATTGTAATATAATAGTATAATTGTAATATATCTATATAATTGTAATGTATCTATGTAACTGTAGTATATCTATATGTAATATATCTATGTAATTGTAATACATCTATGTAATTTTAATATATCTATGTAGTTGTAATATATCTATGTAATTGTAATATATCTATGTAATTGTAATACATCTATGTAATATATCTATGTAATTGTAATATATCTATGTATAATATACTGTTAA
Source organism: Fremontodendron californicum (assembly GCA_030761205.1). Lineage (NCBI taxonomy): Eukaryota > Viridiplantae > Streptophyta > Magnoliopsida > Malvales > Malvaceae > Fremontodendron > Fremontodendron californicum. Next base: position 20,714 of record JAULJL010000012.1, read on the forward strand.
TGTAATATATCTATGTAATATATTTTTGTAATTGTATTATATCTATGTAATTGTAATATATCTATGTATTTGTAATGTATCTATGTAATTATAATATATCTATATAATTGTAATATATCTTTGTAATTGTAATATATCTATGTAATTATAGTATATCTATGTAATTATAATATATCTATGTAATTGTAATATATCTATGTAATTTTAAATATATTTATGTATTTGTAATGTATCTATGTAATTCTAATATATTTTTTCTATGTAATATATGTATGTAATATATTATCTATGTAATTGTAATATATCTATGTAATATATCAACGTAATTGTAATATATCTATGTAATTGTAATATATCTATGTAATATATATATATATATATGTAATTGTAATTGTAATATCTATGTAATTGTAATATATCTATGTAATATATTTATGTAATATTTCTATGTAGTTTAAATATATATATGTAATTGTAATGTATCTATGTAATTGTAATATATTTATGTAATTGTAATATATCTATGTAATTATAATATATGTATGTAATTGTAATATATCTATGTAATTGTAATATTTATGACTATTCACTATGAATATGCCTCATTAAAATATCTATGTAATACAATTATATCTTGTTGGGAAGGCTATGGATACATTCAGCAGGGGCTGTACCCTCATCTCTCCACCAAATAATTACATAGATATATATTAAAATTACATAGATACATTACAATTACATATATATATATATATATTACATAAATATATTATAATTACATAGATACATTACAATTACATAGATATATTAAAATTACATAGATATATTACAACAATTACATAGATATTACAATTACATAGATATATTACAATTATAATAATTGTAATATATCTATGTAATTGTAATATATAAGTAATTGTAATATATTTATGTAATTGAATAGATATATGTAACTGTAATATATGTATGTAATTTTAATATATCTATGTAATTGTAATGTATCTATGTAATTGTAATATATCTATGTAATATATATTGTAATATATTTTGGTAATATATCTATGTAATTGTAATATATCTATATAATTGTTTTATATCTATATAATTGTATTATATCTATGTAATTGTAATATATCTATGTAATTGTAATATATCTATGTAATTATAATATATCTATGTAATAGTAATATATTTATGTAATTGTAATATATCTATTTAATTGTAATAATATATCTATGTAATATATTTTTAATATATCTATGTAATTGTAATATATTTATGTAATATTATCTATGTAATTGTAATATATCTATGTAATGTATTTATGTAATTGTAATATATTTGTGTAATTGTTATATATCTATGCAACTGTAGTATATCTACGTAATTGTAATATATCTATGTAATTGTAATATATATATGTAATTGTAATGTAACACCCTGTCCGGATAATCTACCTAAAATCCGGCAGAGTTTCCTTTCTATCTCAACTATAACCCTCCTGCAAATAACACTCAATTTATATCCTCAATCAGCAATATTTCTCAATACTATTACCACATATATCCATGCATATTCAAAGATTATTCATGATCAATTTATGCTCAAATCAAAACATATTGATCTATTGTCTCATATCTTCAATATATATACAATATATCCAGAAATAAATCTATCTCAGCAAGGTTTACTAGATAAAAAAACATCAACAGACCAAATCTTCTAGAAATTTAGATATGATGCCCACCACGTCAATATACTCTTAAAGCAGAGAGTAGAGGAAGGCAGCAATCCCGACACCTAACTGTGTCCTGAAAATGAGAAATAAGAGGAGGTGAGATATATGAATATCTCAATGAGTAGACAACATTTAAAGCGTGTGAAAACTATAATGGTAATCTGTAAAGCATAATTGACATTTTCAAAATAAATAATAATAAAACCATAATGAGTAATTCAAAGACGTAGTAAGCTTTTCAAATGTATAACAATATTATAATATTAAAATCAATGTATAAAATCTGTGAAGTAAATCAAGTTACGTATAATTGGGCTCCAACTTACTGTCATGCATAAGAATACATCCATGAAATAACCAGGCAATATCCATGTAGGCATACTAGTAGCCGGCCCCAAAGGCCAATACCACCATAGGACGCCCCAAAGGCATATGTGTCGCTATGATGTGCCCCCAAAAGGAAAATATAACGGGATAGGGACTCTGGAGGTGGCTCCCACCACAAAGGCGTAGCACGCAGCTCCCATACCCCAGTCTAATATCACGGAATGGGGACTCTGGAGGTGGCTCCCGCCACAAAGGCGTAGCACGCAGCTCCCGTATTCCGGTCTAATATCACGGAATGGGGACTCTGGAGGTGGCTCCCGCCACAAAGGCGTAGCACGCAGCTCCCGTATTCCGGTCTAATATCACGGAATGGGGACTCTGGAGGTGGCTCCCGCCACAAAGGCGTAGCACGCAGCTCCCGTATTCCGGTCAAGGAAATAATCTCATACATTAAGTCAGGTGGAGCCAAAACCATGTACGTCAAATTCTATGTAAAATCATATTTCATAAATCAACCAACTTACTCGATATAATATTTCTTGAAATAAAAATACTTTAATAACAAATCAATTCATATGATTAAATATCGTATATACCTTTAATACGTAAAATAAATATTATGAAAAAAAAATATAATTATAATTAAAGAAATTTCAAATAACTATAGTTGTCGTCTACTCACAATCCTTGAGATGATCTCACTGTACACCTCGACCTGAAACTTCGGGATCCACAGGTGACGTCGGATCTACGTGGCCTAGAGATTAACAATAATTAGTATCTATACATGCTCAAAGCATTACACAATTTTGAATGCAACTTATGTCCCATTAATCTACCCCATATACTAATTTCTCATACTCAAAACAACATATCCTTAATTTTTTTAATATCATTTCCATAATCATTTTCTCCATAATTCAACTCCATAATCATGTCCTTATCAAATTCGTTTCTAGTATTCCATGCCTTAGAGATTTTCATAATCCATAACCATCCTTTGGTACTATATTTCTCTTAAGCAATAAATTCCTTAATATCAAGTTAGATCAGAAAATCATAACTTGAGTTTGGTACCAATAAGTCTAATTTATGAAGAAAATAACTAACTTATACAATTAGAACAAAATCTTGGTCAAATTTGATAAATCCCAAAACTATACTGAAAGAGGGGTCACACTGAACAGCCAACTTCACCGAATTTTATCTTTTTAACCGCTTATTGGTTTTGGATGATTCAAAAACCAAAATTCTAGTATTGAAGTCTAGTTTCTAGGAAAAATATCAATAAAATACAAACCCTAATGTTCTGAACCCAGAAAATCCGAACAGCAAGCATGCTCAACTTCCCCTGTTTTGCTTTTTCTTCCCATTTTCTTGTTCATGCTTTCAAATCCTTTTAATTCTTACCAAGCTGAGTAAAATTCATACTTAATAGATGGATTTCAGACCTTAACATGTTTATGGAGCTAAGATCTTAGCATGCTCAAGTAGAATATCTAAAGAAATAGAAGAATTTATCAAGAAACTAACCTTGGATGTAATTATTGTAGAGATTTTTGGTTGAGTTGTTGAAGAGAAATGTTGGAGGAGATGAAGAAATTTGAGAGGGGAGGGTGCCGGCTAGCTCATTTAGAAATGAAGACCTCTAGAGTTTTCGGGAGAAAAATATGAACATAAGAGATATTTTTTTTTGTTTTTGGTATAATTTTATATTAGTCCCTCAACTTTTTATAAATAACCATTAAACCCCTAAACTTTTTAATATGTTCAATATGATCCTTTCTTCTTTTATTTTCTTCACTTATAACTTCTTACCAATTTCCAAGTTCGTCCTTAAAATTTTCGGGATTTAACTTTACATGATTATACGTAACCTCGGTTGTTACAACTTACCCCCCTTAGAAAAATTTCGTCCTCGAAATTTACTTACCAACTTGATTGAATAAGTGAGGATATTGAGTCTGCATATCTTCCTCCCTTTCCCATGTAGCTTCTTCGTATAAATGATTCCTCCAAAGAACTTTCACTAATGGAATAGTCTTAGTCCTTAGAACTTGGTCCCTTCTATCCAAAATCTCAACCGGCTGCTCTTCATAAGTTAAGTTTTCCTCAATTTCCATAGGCAAATCCTTAAATATATGTGAAGAATCGAAAATGTACTTTCGGAGCATGGAAACATGAAACACATTATGAATTCGTGACAATTCTTCTGGTAAGGCCAATCTATAAGCAACTGGGCCAATCCGTTCAATAATCTCATACGGCCCTATATATCGAGGGCCCAACTTTCCTCGTCTTCCAAACCGGATTACTCCTTTCCAAGGAGTCACTTTTAAAAACACCATATCACCAACTTCAAACTCTAAATCTTTTCTCCGATTATCTGCATAGCTCTTTTGTCGATCTTGAGCTATTTTTATCTTTTCCCGAATTACCTTAACTTTGTCTGCAGTCATCATAACAATTTCTGGACCTAGTAATTTCCTTTCATCTGTATCATCCCAACACACTGGAGTTCTGCACTTCCTTCCATACAAAGCTTCAAACGGAGCCATGTCGATGCTAAACTGATAACTATTGTTATACGCAAACTCTGCTAGAGGCAAGTGTTCATCCCAGTTTCCTTTGAATTCCATAATACAAGATCTGAGCATATCTTCCAAAATTTGAATTGTCCGTTCAGATTGTCCATCTGTCTGAGGATGAAAAGCAGTACTGAACTTGAGTTTAGTGCACATAGCATTCTGCAAACTTGGCCAAAATCGAGATGTGAATCGGGGGTCTCGATCAGATACAATCGATACTGGGGCACCATGTAACCTAACAATTTCGTTCACATAAAGTTTAGCCAATCTTTCCATGGAAAAAGTCTTTTTGACTGGCAAAAAGTGAGCTGATTTTGTCAGACGATCAACAATCACCCAAATGCTGTCATAACCAGACTGTGTTCTTGGCAATCCCGAAACGAAATCCATAGCAATATCTTCCCACTTCCATTGAGGAATAGGTAGGGGGTTCAATTTCCCAGAAGGTTTTTGATGCTCGGCTTTAATTTGTTGGCATACCAAGCATCTAGAAACAAACTCAGCTATGTCCCGTTTCATACCTTGCCACCAATAATGTTCTCTTAAGGTTCGATACATCTTCACACTACCGGGATGTAACGCATATGGTGCATTATGAGCTTCCTCCAAAACCACCTTCCGGAGTTCTTCATCCTGAGGCACACAAAGCCTATTTTTCATTATCAGTACATCATCATCCTTTATTTGATAGTCAGTCCTCACACCATCCCTTACTTCTTGCTTTAACTTTACCAACATAGGGTCATTATTTTGTGCTTCACGTATCCAATCAATATGAATCGGTTTAACCTTCAAGTGGGCTATCAGGAGATTATTCTCATCAATCATCAATTCTAAAGGTAAAGACTTCAACTCATTTTGTAAGGGTTTCTGAATTGCTCGGATATGAGCAAGAGAACTAGAAGACTTTCTACTAAGAGCATCGGCCACTACATTGGCCTTTCCTGGGTGGTAGTCAATTACACAGTCATAATCTTTTATCAATTCCAACCATCTCCTTTGCCTCAAATTTAATTCTTTCTGATCCATCAGATATTTCAGACTCTTATGATCAGTGTAGATTGTACATTTTTCTCCAAATAAATAATGCCTCCAAATTTTCAGTGCAAACACCACTGCCGCCAACTCTAAATCATGAGTGGGATAGTTTTGCTCATGCTGTTTCAGTTGTCGAGAAGCATAAGCTATCACCTTTCCATGTTGCATCAAAACGCAACCCAAACCTCTCCTCGAGGCATCACTGTATACCACAAAGCTTCCAGTCCCTGATGGTAGTGTAAGAACTGGTGCTGTGGTCAATCTACGCTTGAGCTCTTGGAAAGCTTGCTCACATTCGTCAGTCCACTCAAACTTAGCATGCTTCCTTGTTAATTTTGACAAAGGAGAGGCAATCATGGAAAATCCTTCCACGAATCTTCGATAGTACCCTGCCAATCCGAGAAAGCTCCTAATTTCTGTAACATTAGTGGGTCTTTCCCAAGCAACTACAGCTTCTATCTTTTGTGGATCTACAAAAATCCCTTCCTTAGATACTACGTGACCAAGGAATGCTACTTTGTCTAGCCAGAATTCACACTTGGAAAATTTAGCATAAAGTTGCTTTTCACGCATGGTCTGCAACACCGTTCTCAAATGGCTTACATGATCATCCTTATTCCTGGAATAAACTAGGATGTCATCGATGAAAACAATAACAAACTTATCTAAGTAGGGCCGAAACACCCTATTCATCAAATCCATAAAGACTGCAGGTGCATTAGTTAGCGTAAAAGGCATAACTAAGAATTCATAATGACCATATCGAGTTCTAAAAGCAGTCTTTGGAATATCAGATTCTTTAATCTTCAATTGATGATAACCCGATCTTAGGTCTATTTTGGAGAACACACTTGAACCTTGCAACTGATCAAACAAGTCATCAATCCTTGACAAAGGATACTTATTCTTAATGGCGACCTTGTTCAATTGCCGGTAGTCGATACACAATCGTAAAGATCCATCCTTTTTCTTTACAAATAAAACCGGTGCTCCCCACGGTGAAGTACTAGGCCGAATGAAACCTCTGTCAACTAGGTCTTGAAATTGCACTTTCAATTCCTTTAGCTCCGAAGGTGCCATTCTATAGGGTGCCTGAGAAATAGGAGCACTGCCAGGGATTAAGTCGATAGTAAACTCCAATTCCCTGTCAGGAGGTAAATCGACCAATTGTTCAGGAAAGATCTCAGGAAACTCTTTGACCACAGGTATAGTTTCCAACTTTGCCTCATGTATGTCCTTGTTAATCACATAAGCAAGGTAAGCAGAATACCCTTTTTGCAAGTATCTATTGGCTGCCATCTTGGAGATAAGGCAAGAAGGTAAAACTTTCCTTTCTCCTTGAAAAGTAAACTCCAAATCTCCTGACTTCTTAAAAGTCACAGTTTTGGAAAAACAATCTATCACTGCATTGTGTTTAGACAACCAATCCATTCCCAAAATCACATCAAAATCATACATTCCTAATGGAAACAAATTAACTGGTAATTCATGCTCCTGAACCATAACGGTACAATCCGGATAAACCACATCAATTTTCAAAGTTTCTCCCATTGGGGTACTAACGACCATAGGGATGTCTAACCTCCTAGACTCTCTACCCAAATGCATGACATATGAATTAGCAACAAAAGAATGAGTTGCACCCGGATCTATTAAGATCCTAGCATTTGCCTTAGAAATTGGGAGAGTACCTGTAACCACTTCAGGAGTAGCCTGAGCTTGTTGTTGGATCATAGCATAAATTCTGGCTGCAGTTCGAGGTCTACCAGGCTGTCCACTCTGTCGAGGGCCAGTAGATGAACCAACTTGAGATTGTACCCCAATTCCATCTCTAACTGCTGTCGGCTGATGTGCAGCAGTAGGTTGGGTCCTTTCTCTTTGACCCACTGACAACTGACTAGTAACTCCCTTGTTCTCCAGCTTGGGACAATCCCGTTTCATGTGTCCCGGTTCTTTGCAGTAAAAACACACACCCTGTAGTCTCCAACATTCACCAGGGTGATTCCTCCCACAATGGGGACACTGAGGATAAGTCAATGTACGAGGTCCTCCTGACCTCCCAGGTGGCAATCTAGTCTGCTGTTGAGGTCCAATGATAAGTCTGCTAGAAGAACCACTAATAGGCTTTCTGTCTAATCCCTCCTGAAATCTCAAGGGTTTGGAACCACTGACACTGCTTTCTACATAACTTTTCTTAGGCCTCACGTCCTCACTGGAGAACTGCCTTTTTCTTTTTCTGAACATCTCTTCTCTATCTTTCATTTCTTTCAGATTTTGTTCAGCTTTAATTGCCATGTTGACCCATTTATTAAAGTCATCTGTATCCAGGGTCGTCAACCTATCTCGAATACTAACATGTAGCCCATCTTGGAATTTCTTGCATCTATCAGCATCGTTGGCTACTATCGATGGAGCAAATTCTGATAGTTCACTGAATTTTTGCTCGTACTCTGCTACTGACATACCACCCTGTTTTAAATTCATAAACTCAGTCCATTTCTTTTCCCGCAAGGCCCGAGAATAGTATTTTTCTTCAAACTCTCTTCGAAAATCGGCCCAGGTTATGGAAGGACGTCCAACATACCTTTGCACTGTAGTTTTCCACCATGTGTGTGCATGATCCTCCAAAAATTGCACCGCACATGGTAACCTCATAGGCTCGGGAATCTGAAGAGTAATGGAAGTAGTCTCAAATTTTTGTAGCCATGACCAGGCTAAATCTGATTCCAAAGACCCCGTGAAAATCTTGCAACCCATATTCTTCAAATCTTTACAGTAATCAACTATCCCCTTTTCAGCAGGGGCAGTCAAAGTGGGAATTACTCTTGCCAAGGCCGCAACTGCCTCAGCTAAATTAAGATCAGCTGCTGGAGGTGCTGCTGAGGGTGTAGCAACGGAAGATGAACCAGCAGCTGAAGCTTGTTCTCCAATTTGCTCATCAATATTCACATTTCTATTCCTATCCCTATTTTGGGGTAGGGGATTGATTCTAGGCCTTCCTCTTCGACGTGGTGACATCGTGTCTGATTTCCTGCACAAGTGACCATATTTTAATACTTCAACAAACAGTTTCTAAGTCTACAGGACCTATAACCTGGCTCTGATACCAAATTGTAACACCCTGTCCGGATAATCTACCTAAAATCCGGCAGAGTTTCCTTTCTATCTCAACTATAACCCTCCTGCAAATAACACTCAATTCATATCCTCAACCAGCAATATTTCTCAATACTATTACCACATATATCCATGCATATTCAAAGATTATTCATGATCAATTTATGCTCAAATCAAAACATATTGATCTATTGTCTCATATCTTCAAATATATACAATATATCCAGAAATAAATCTATCTCAGCAAGGTTTACTAGATAAAAAAACATCAACAGACCAAATCTTCTAGAAATTTAGATATGATGCCCACCACGTCAATATACTCTTGAAGCAGAGAGTAGAGGAAGGCAGCAATCCCGACACCTAACTGTGTCCTGAAAATGAGAAATAAGATGAGGTGAGATATATGAATATCTCAATGAGTAGACAACATTTAAAGCGTGTGAAAACTATAATGGTAATCTGTAAAGCATAATTGACATTTTCAAAATAAATAATAATAAAACCATAATGAGTAATTCAAAGACGTAGTAAGCTTTTCAAATGTATAACAATATTATAATATTAAATCAATGTATAAAATCTGTGAAGTAAATCAAGTTACGTATAATTGGGCTCCAACTTACTGTCATGCATAAGAATACATCCATGAAATAACCAGGCAATATCCATGTAGGCATACTAGTAGCCGGCCCCAAAGGCATATGTGTCGCTATGATGTGCCCCCAAAAGGCAAATATAACGGGATAGGGACTCTGGAGGTGGCTCCCACCACAAAGGCGTAGCACGCAGCTCCCATACCCCAGTCTAATATCACGGAATGGGGACTCTGGAGGTGGCTCCCGCCACAAAGGCGTAGCACGCAGCTCCCGTATTCCGGTCTAATATCACGAAATGGGGACTCTGGAGGTGGCTCCCGCCACAAAGGCGTAGCACGCAGCTCCCGTATTCCGGTCTAATATCACGGAATGGGGACTCTGGAGGTGGCTCCTGCCACAAAGGCGTAGCACGTAGCTCCCGTATTCCGGTCAAGGAAATAATCTCATACATTAAGTCAGGTGGAGCCAAAACCATGTACGTCAAATTCTATGTAAAATCATATTTCATAAATCAACCAACTTACTCGATATAATATTTCTTGAAATAAAAATACTTTAATAACAAATCAATTCATATGATTAAATATCGTATATACCTTTAATACGTAAAATAAATATTATGAAAAAAAATAATTATAATTAAAGAAATTTCAAATAACTATAGTTGTCGTCTACTCACAATCCTTGAGATGATCTCACTGTACACCTCGACCTGAAACTTCGGGATCCACAGGTGACGTCGGATCTACGTGGCCTAGAGATTAACAATAATTAGTATCTATACATGCTCAAAGCATTACACAATTTTGAATGCAACTTAAGTCCCATTAATCTACACCATATACTAATTTCTCATACTCAAAACAACATATCCTTAATTTTTTTTAATATCATTTCCATAATCATTTTCTCCATAATTCAACTCCATAATCATGTCCTTATCAAATTCGTTTCTAGTATTCCATGCCTTAGAGATTTTCATAATCCATAACCATCCTTTGGTACTATATTTCTCTTAAGCAATAAATTCCTTAATATCAAGTTAGATCAGAAAATCATAACTTGAGTTTGGTACCAATAAGTCTAATTTATGAAGAAAATAACTAACTTATACAATTAGAACAAAATCTTGGTCAAATTTGATAAATCCCAAAACTATGCTGAAACAGGGGTCACACTGAACAGCCAACTTCACCGAATTTTATCTTTTTAACCGCTTATCGGTTTTGGGTGATTCAAAAACCAAAATTCTAGTATTGAAGTCTAGTTTCTAGGAAAAATATAAAAAAAATACAAACCCTAATTTTCCGAACCCAAAAAATCCGAACAGCAAGCATGCTCAACTTCCCCTGTTTTGCTTTTTCTTCCCATTTTCTTGTTCATGCTTTCAAATCCTTTTAATTCTTACCAAGTTGAGTAAAATTCATACTTAATAGATGGATTTCAGACCTTAACATGTTTATGGAGCTAAGATCTTAGCATGCTCAAGTAGAATATCTAAAGAAATAGAAGAATTTATCAAGAAACTAACCTTGGATGTAATTATTGTAGAGATTTTTGGTTGAGTTGTTGAAGAGAAATGTTGGAGGAGATGAAGAAATTTGAGAGGGGAGGGTGCCGGCTAGCTCATTTAGAAATGAAGACGTCTAGAGTTTTCGGGAGAAAAATATGAACATAAGAGATATTTTTTTTGTTTTTGGTATAATTGTATATTAGTCCCTCAACTTTTTATAAATAACCATTAAGCCCCTAAACTTTTTAATATGTTCAATATGATCCTTTCTTCTTTTATTTCCTTCACTTATAACTTCTTACCAATTTCCAAGTTCGTCCTTAAAATTTTCGGGATTTAACTTCACATGATTATACGTAACCTCGGTTGTTACATGTAATATATATCTATGTAATATATCTATATAATTGTAATATCTATGTAATTATATTTGTGTAATTGTAATAATATATATCTATGTATCTATGTAATATATTTATGTAATTGTAATATATCTATGTAATTGTAATTTATCTATGTAATTCTAATATATCTATGTAATTGTAATATTTATGTAATGTATCTGTGTAATTGTAATATATCTATTCTATGTAATTGTAATATATCTATGTAATATATATATATATCTATGTAATTGTAATATATCTATGTAACTATAATATATCTATGTAGTTGTAATATATATCTATATCTATATATATATATATATATATATCTATGTAATTGTAAAATATCTATGTAATTGTAATTGTATTATATCTAAGTAATTGTAATATATATATATATGTAATTGTAATATCTATATGTAATTGTAATATCTATCTATGTAATTGTAATTTATCTATGTAATTGTAATTATAATGTATCTATGTATAATAAATGTATCTATGTAATTGTAATATATCTTTGTAATAGTTATATATTTATGTAATTGTAATATATCTATGTAATTGTAATATATCTTTGTAATAGTTATATATTTATGTAATTGTAATATATCTATGTAAGTGTAATATATATGTAATTATAGTATATCTATGTAATTGTAATATCTATATAATTGTAATATATAATTGTAATATATCTATGTAATTGTAATATCTATGTAATTGTAATATATCTATATAATTGTAATATATCTATGTAATTGTAATATATCTATGTAATTGTAATAATATCTATGTAATTGTAATATCTCTATGTATCTATGTAATATATTTATAGTAATTGTAATATATTTATGTAATTGTAATATATATTTATGTATATATATCTACGTAATATATCTATGTAATTGTAGTATATCTATGTAATTATAATATATTTATGTAATTGTAATATATTTATGTAATTGTAATATATCTATGTAATTGTAATATATCTATGTAAATATAATATATCTTTGTAATATACAATGTAATAATAATATATCTATGTAATTGTAATATATATGTGTAATAATAATATATCTATATAATTGTAATATATATTTATGTAATATATCTATGTAATTGTAATATATCTACGTAATATCTATGTAATTTTAATATATCTATGTAATTGTAATGTATCTATGTAATTGCAATATATTTATGTAATTGTAGTATATCTATGTAATTATAATATATGTATGTAACTGTAATATATCTATGCAATTGTAATATATCTATGTAATTGCAATATATCTATGTAATTATAATAAATGTATGTAACTGTAATATATCTATGCAATTGTAATATATCTATGTAATTGCAATATATCTATGTAATTGTAATATATCTGTGTAATTGTAATATATATATATATATGTATTTGTAATATATCTATGTAATTGTAATATATCTATGTAATATATTACATATGATTAATGAAATGTATATATTACAATCACATAATTACATATATTACAATTACATAGATATATATATATTACAACTACATAGATATATATTACAATTACATAGACAAATTACAATTACATAGATATATTATAATTACATATATATTACACTTACATAGATATATTACAATTACATAAATATATAACTATTACAAAGATATATTACAATTACATAGATATATTACATAGATACATATATTACAATTACATAGATATATATATTACAATTACAAAGATATATTACATACATATATTACAATTACATATTACATAGATATATTACAATTACAATTATAATTACACAAATATATCTATGTAATTGTAATATATCTATGTAATTGTAATATATTTATGTAATTGTAATATATCTATGTAATACATCTATGTAATATATCTATGTAATTGTAATATATCTATGTAATATATTATCTATGTAATTGTAATATATCTATATATATCTAATATATATCAATGTAATTGTAATATATCTTTGTAATTGAAATATATCTTTGTAATTGAAATACATCTATGTAATTGTAATATAACATAGATATATTATATATTACATAGATATTTTACAATTACGTAGATATATTACTATTATATAGATATTTTACATAGATATATTACAATTATATAGATATTAGATATATATAATTACATTAGATATTTGTAATTGTAATATCTAATATATTATAATTACATAGATATATTATAATTACATAGATATATTACAATTACATAGATATATTACAATTACATAGATGTATTACAATTACATAGATACATTACAATTACATAGATATATTACAATTACATAGATAAATTACATAGATATATTACAATTACATAGATATATTACAATTACATAGAGATATTACAATTACATATATATATATTACATAGATATATTATATTACAATTACATAGATATATTACAATTACGTAGATACATTAGAATTACATATATATATTACAATTACATAAATATATTACAATTACATAGATAGACATTTTACAATTGCATAAATATATTACAATTACATAGATATATTAGAATTACATAGATATATATTACAATTACATAGATATATTACATAAATATATATTACAATTACATAGATAAATATATTACATTGATATATTACAATTACATAGATATATTACAATTACATAGATATATTACATAGATATATTACAATTACATAGATATATTATTATTACATAGATACATTTGTATAGATATATTATAGTTAATGTAATATATATTTGTGTAATTGTAATATATCTATTTAATTGTAATATATATCCAATATATTTATGTAATTGTAATATATCTATATAAATGTATCTATGTATATATATATATATATGTAATTGTAATATATATATGTAATTGTAATATATTTATGTAATGTATCTATGTAATTTATCTATGTAATTGTAATATATATGTAATATATCTATGTAATATGTATGTAATTGTAATATGTATGTAATTGTAATATATCTATGTAATTGTAATGTATTTATGTAATAAATCTATGTAATTGAAATACATCTATGTAATTGTAATATATCTATGTAATTGTAATACATCTATGTAATTGTAATATATATATGTAATTGTAATATATCTATGTAATTGTAATATATCTATATAATTGTAATATATTTGTGTAATACATTGTAATATATCTATGTAATTGTAATGTATCTATGTAATTATAATATATCTATGTAATTGTAATATATATACAATATATTTATGTAATTGTAATATATCTATGTAATATATCTATGTAGTTGTAATGTATAAGTAATTGTAATATATCTATGTAATTGTAATATCAATGTAATGTAATATATATATGTAATTGTAATATATCTATGTAATATATCTATGTAATTGTAATATATCTATGTAATTGTAATATCTATGTAATATATCTATGTAATTGTAATGTATCTATGTAATTATATCTATGTAATATCTATGTATCAATGTAAATATAATATATCTATGTAATTTATTTACGTAACTGTAATATATCTTTGTAATTGTATTATATTTATGTAATTGTAATATATGTAATTATAATATATCTATGTAATTGTAATAATATATATCTATGTAATTGTAATATATATTTATGTAATTGTAATGTATCTATGTAATTGTAATATATCTATGTAATTTATCTATGTAATTGTAATATATATTTATGTAATTGTAATATATCTATGTATTTGTAATATATCTATCTATGTAATTGTAAATATATCTATGTAATTGTAATATATATGTAATTGTGATAAATATATGCAATTGTAATGTATCTATGTAATTGTAATATAATGTAATGTAATTGTAATATATCAATGTAATATATCTATGTAATATATGTAATATATCTATGTAATTGTAATATATCTATATAATTGTAATATTTATGTAATTGTAATTGTAATATATATATTTATGTAATTGTAATATATCTATGTAATTGTAATATCTATGTAATATATTTATGTAATTGTAATATATCTATGTAACTGTAATCTATTTGTGTAATTGTAATATATCTATGTAATTGTAATATATCTATGTAATTATAATATATCTATGTAATATATGTAATTGTAATATATCTATGTAATATATATCTATGTTATAGTAATATATATATAATTGTAATATATCTATGTAATATATCTATGTTATTGTAATATATCTATATAAATGTAATATATCTATGTAATTGTAATATATCTATTTAATTGTAATATATCTATGTAATTGTAATATTTCTATATAATATATATCATATGTAATATTTCTATGTAATTGTAATATATATAAGTAATATATCTATGTAATTGTAATATATCTATGTAATATAATGTAATTGTAATATATCTAAATGTAATATATCTATGTAATATATGTAATATATCAATGTAATTGTAATATCTATGTAATTGTAATATATATATTTATGTAATTGTAATATATCTATGTAATTGTAATATCTATGTAATATATTTATGTAATTGTAATATATCTATGTAACTGTAATCTATTTGTGTAATTATAATATATCTATGTAATTGTAATATATCTATGTAATTGTAATATATATATGTAATTATAATATATCTATGTAATTATAATATATCTATGTAATATATGTAATTGTAATATATCTATGTTATAGTAATATATATATATATATAATTGTAATATATCTATGTAATTGTAATATATCTATGTAATATATCTATGTTATTGTAATATATCTATATAAATGTAATATATCAATGTAATTGTAATATATCTATGTAATATATCTATGTAATTGTAATATTTCTATATAATATATATCATATGTAAATATATATATGTATTTGTAATGTATCTATGTAATATATCTATGTAATTATAATTGTTATAAATATATGTTATAGTAATATATCTTTGTAATTGTAATATATCTTTGTAATATATCTATGTAATTGTAATATATCTATGTAATTATATCTATGTAATATATCTATGTAATTATAAATCTATGTAAGTGTAATATATCTATGTAATTGTAATATATCTATATAATTATAATATATCTATTTAATTGTAATGTATTTATGTAATTATAATATATCTATGTAATTATAATATATGTATGTAACTGTAATATATTTTTGTAATTGTAATGTATCTATGTAATTGTAATATATTATAATACATAGATACATTGCATTAATATATTATTGTAATATATCTATGTAATTGTAATATATCTATGTAATATATTTATGTAATTGTAATATATTTATGTAATTGTAATATATATAACTATGTAACTGTAATATATCTATGTAATTATAATATATCTATGTAATATATCTATGTAATTGTAATATATCTATGTAATTATAATATATTTATGTAATTGTAATATATCTATGTAATTGTAATATATTTATGTAATGTATCTATGTAATTGTAATATATCTATGTAATTGTAATATATCTATGTAGTTATAATATATCTATATAATTGTAATATATCTATGTAATTGTAATATTTATTTGTGTAATATATCTATGTAATTGTAGTATATCTAAGTAACTGTAATATATCTATGTAATTGTAATATCTACGTAATTGTAATATATCTATGTAATTAAAATATATCTATGTAATTGTAATATATTTATGTAATTGTAATATATAAGTAATTGTTATATATGTAATATATCTATGTAATTGTAATATATAATGTTACATATATATATTACAACTACATAGATATATAACAATTACATATATATACAATTACATAAATATATCTATGTAATTGTAATATATGTAAATATATATCTATGTAATTGTTTTAATGTAATATATCTAGGTAATTGTAATATATCTATGTAATTGTAATATATTAATTGTAATATAATATATGTAATTATAATAGATATGTGTAATTATAATAGATATATACATAGATACATTACATATATATATTACATATATACTAATAGGAATGGAATAACCATTGCCTTCTTAACATTGCAATATATCTATGTAATATATCTATGTAATTGTAATATATCTATGTAATTGTAATATATCTACGTAATTGTAATAAATCTATGTAATTGTAATATATATATGTAATTGTAATACATCTATGTAATTGTAATATATCTATGTAATTGTAATATATCTATGTAATTACAATTACATAGATATATTACAATTACATAGATATATTACAATTACATAAATATACATTACAATTACATAGATACATTACAATTACATAGATATACATTACAATTACATAGATACATTACAATTACGTAGATATTACAATTACATAAATAAATTACATAGATATATTACATAGATACATTACATAGATATATATTACAATTACATATATATATTACAATTACATAGATATATATAATATATTACAATTATATAGATACATTACGTAGATATATTACATAGATACATTTATGTAATTGTAATATATATTTGTTTGTGTGATTGTATAATTGTAATAGTATATTACATAGATATATAGTAATTTCATAGATATATATTAGAATTAAATAGATATATTTCATAGATATATTACAAAGATACATTACAATTACATAGATATATTACATAGATACATTACATAGATATTAGAATTACATAGATATATTATAATTACATATCTATTAAAATGACATAGATATATTACAATTACATAGATACATTAGATATATTACATAGATATATTACAATTATATAGATATATTACAATTACATAGATATATTATAATTACAATTACATAGATATATTACAATTACATAAATGTATTACAATTACACAAATATATTACAAGTATATAGATATACTACAATTACACAAATATATTTAAAATTACATAGATATATTACAATTACATAGATATATTACAATTACATAGATATATATATTACAATTACATAGATATATTACAATTACATAGATATATTACAATTACATAGATATATTACAGTTACATAAATATATTACAATTACATAGATATATTACAATTACAAATTTATTTTAAAATTACATAGATATATTAATGTGTAATTGTAATGTATCTATAGAAGATAATTGTAATATATCTATGTAATTGTAATATATCTATGTAATTGCAATATATTTATGTAATTGTAAATATATCTTTGTAATTGTAATATATCTATGTAATTCTAATATATCTATGTAATTGTAATACATCAATGTAATATATCTATGTAATATATCTATGTAACTATAATATGTAATTGTAATATCCTATAATGTAATGTAATATATCTATGTAATTGTAATTGTAATATATGTATGTAATTGTAATATCTATGTAGTTGTAATATATTTATGTAATTGTAATATATCTATGTAATTATAATATATATATATATTTTAATATATCTATGTAATTGTAATATATCTATGTAATTATAATATATCTATATAATTCTAATATATCTATGTAATTGTAATATATCTATGTAATTGTAATATATCTATGTATGTAATTGTAATATATCTATGTAATATATCTATGTAACTATAATATCTATGTAATTATAATATATCTATCTAATATCTATGTAATATATTTAATTATAGTATATCTATCTAATTGTAATATATCTATGTAATTGTAATATATATATCTATGTAATGTATCTATGTAATTGTAATATATATATGTAATTCTAATATATCTATGTATATCTAATATATTTATGTAATTCTAATATATCTATGTAATTATATATATTTAATTGTAATATATTTATGTAATATCTATGTAATTGTAATATATCTATGTAATTGTAATATATAAGTAATTGTAATATCTATGTAATTGTAATTGTAATATATCTATGTAATGTATCTATGTAATTATATTAATGTAATTGTTATATATGTAATATATCTATGTCATTGTAATATATCTATGTAATTGTAAATATATCTATGTAATTGTAATATATCTATGTAATTGAAATACATCTATGTAATTGTAATATATTACAAAAATATATATCTATGTAATAATATAACTATGTAATTGTAGTATATATCTATGTAATATATTTATGTAATTGTAATATATATATATATATATATATATATACAATTGTAATATATTTATGTAATTGTAATATATCTATGTAATTGTATTATATCTATGTAATTGTAATATCTATGTAATTAATAATATATCTATATAATTATAATATATCTATGTAATTGTAATATATCTATCTAATTGTAATATATCTATATAATTGTAATATATCTATGTAATTGTAATATATCTATGTAATTCTAATATGTAATTGTAATATATCTATGTAATATATAATATATCTATGTAATTGTAATATATCTATGTAATTATAATATATCTATGTAATTCTAATATATATCTATGTAATGTATCTATGTAATTGTAATATATCTATGTAATTGTAATATATCTATGTAATTGTAATTTATCTATGTAATGTATCTATATATCTATGTAGTTATAATATATCTATGTAATTTTAATATATATGTATGTAATTGTAATATATCTATGTAATTGTAATATATATATCTATGTAATTGTAATATATCTATGTAATTGTAATATATCTATGTTATTGTAATTGTAATATATATATATATATATGTATCTATGTAATATATCTATGTAATTGTAATATATCTATGTACTTGTAATATATCTATGTAATTGTAATATGTCAATGTAATATATTAGTTGTAATATATCTATGTAATTGTAATATATGTAATTGTAATATATCTATGTAATAGTAATATATGTAATAGTAATATATCTATGTAATTGTAATGTATCTATGTAATTTAATATATTTAATTATATATATCTATGTAATTGTAATATATCTATGTAATTGTAATATGTCAATGTAATATATTAGTTCTAATATATCTATGTAATTGTAATATATATCTATGTATATATCTATCTAATTGTAATATATCTATGTAATTGTAATATGTGTATGTAATAGTAATATATGTAATTGTAATATATCTATGTTATTGTAATGTAACTATGTAATTTAATATATTTAATTATATATATCTATGTAATTGTAATATATGTAATTGTAATATATCTATCTAATTGTAATATATCTATGTAATTGTAATATATCTATGTAACTGTAATATATCAATGTAATTGTAATATATCTATGTAATTGTAATATATCTACGTAATAGTAATATATCTATGTAATAGTAATATATCTATGTAATTGTAATGTATCTATGTAATTGTAATATATCTATGTAATTGTAATATATCTATGTAATTCTAATATATTTATGTAATGTATCTATGTAATATCTATGTAATTGTAATATATCTATGTAATTGTAATATGTCTATGTAATTGTAATATATCTATGTAATTGTAATATATCTATGTAATTGTAATATATCTATGTAATTCTAATAGATACATTACAATTACATAATTACATACAATTACATAGATATATATATTACAATTACATAGATATTACAATTACATAGAATAATTACAATTACATAGATATATTACAATTACATAACTATGTAATTATATATCTATGTAATATATCTTTGTAATTGTAATATATCTATGTAACATATCTATGTAATTGTAATATATATATGTAATTATAATATATCTTTGTAATATGTAATTGTAATATATCTATCTAATTGTAATATATCTATGTAATTGTGTTAATGTAATGTATCTATGCAATTAGATATCTATGTAATTGTAATACATCTATGTAATTGTAATACATCTATGTAATTGTAACATATATTTGTGTAATATATCTTTGTAATATATCTGTGTACTATATCTATGTAATATATATATGTAATATATCTATGTAATATATTTATGTAATTCTAATATATATCTATGTAATTGTAATGTATCTATGTAATTGTAATATATTTATGTAATTTATGTAATGTAATTGTAATATATTTGTGGAATGTAGCTATGTAATATATCTATGTAATATATCTATGTAATTCTAATATATATCTATGTAATTGTAATCTATCTATGTAAATGTAATATATCTATGTAATTGTAACATATTAATATATCTATGTAATTATATATCTATGTAATATGTATATCTATGTAATTGTAATATATGTATTTATGTATAGATGTAATTGTAATATATCTATGAAATATATCTATGTAATTGTCATATATTTATGTAATTGTAATGTATCTATGTAATTGTAATATATCTACGTAATAGTAATATCTATGTAATATATCTATATAATATATATCTATGTAATTGTAATATCTATGTATATATTATAATAGATATAGATATATTACTATTACAAAGATATATTACATATATATTACAATTACAATTACATATCTATATAACAATTACAAAGATATATTTCAATTACAAAGATATATTACAATTACATTGATATATATTAGATATATATAGATATATTACAATTACATAGATAATATATTACATAGATATATTACAATTACATAAATATATTACAATTACATAGATATATTACAATAACATAGATATATATTATAAATAATATATATATATATTACAATTACATATCTATATAACAATTACAAAGATATATTTCAATCACATAGATATATTACAATTACATAGATACATAGATATATTATAATTACATAGATATATATATAACAATTACATAGATACATTACATAGATATAGTATATAACATAGATATATATTAGAATTACATATATATGTATATATTATCATTACATAGATATATTACAATTACATAGATAATATATTGCAATTACATTATCTATGCAATTATATACATTTATATTACTATTACATAAATACATTACATAGATATATATATTACAATTGCATAGATATATTACAATTACATAGATATATTACAATTACATAGATATATTACAATTACATATATATATTACATAGATATAATTAGATACATATTGTAACAACCAAGGTTACGTACAATCATGTGAAGTTAAATCCCAAAAATTTTAAGGACGAACTTGGAAATTGGTAAGAAGTTATAAGTGAAGGAAATAAAAGAAGAAAGGATCAAATTGAACATATTAAAAAGTTTAGGGGCTTAATGGTTATTTATAAAAAGTTGAGGGACTAATATGCAATTATACCAAAAACAAAAAAATATCTCTTATCTTCATTTTTCTCTCCCGAAGTCTCTAGACACTTCCATTCATTCTTCAAGTGGCAGCCGCCTCCCATCATCCCTCTCTCTCAAAATTCTCTTCAAACAACTCAACCAAAAATCTCTACAATAATTACATCCAAGGTTAGTTTCTTGATAAATTCTTCTATTTTTTTAGATATTCTACTTGAGCATGCTAAGATTTTAGCTCCATAACATGTTAAGGTCTGAAATACATCTATTAAGTATGAATTTTACACAACTTGGTAAGAATTAAAAGGATTTGAAAGCATGAACAAGAAAATGGGAAGAAAAAGCAAAACAGGGGAAGTTGAGCATGCTTGCTGTTCGGATTTTCTGGGTTCGGCACATTAGGGTTTGTATTTTTTTGATATTTTTCCTAGAAACTAGACTTCAATATGAGAATTTTGGTTTTTGAATCACCCAAAACCGATAAGCGGTTAAAAAGATAAAACTCGGTGAAGTTGGATGTTCAGTGTTGACCCCTGTTTCAGCATGGTTTCGGGATTTATCAAATTTGATCAAAATTTTTTTCTAGTTGTATAAGTTAGTTATTTTATTCATATATTAGACATATTGGTTGAAATAAACCAATTGGAATCACTTCCAAATTCCTTACCAAACTCAAGTTATGATTTTCTAATCTAACTTGATATTAAGGAATTTATTGCTTAAGAGAAATATAGTACCAAAGGATGGTTATGGATTATGAAAATCTCTAAGGCATGGAATACTAGAAAGGAATTTGATAAGGACATGATTATGGAATTGATTTATGGAGAAAATGATTATGGAAATGATATTAAAAACTAAGGATATGTTGTTTTGAGTATGAGAAATTAGTATTGACTATGGGGTAGATTAATGGGACTTAAGTTGCATTCAAAATTGTGTAATGCTTTGAGCATGTATAGATACTAATTATTGTTAATCTCTAGGCCACGTAGATCCGACGTCACCTGTGGATCCCGAAGTTTCAGGTCGAGGTGTACAGTGAGATCATCTCAAGGATAGTGAGTAGACGACAACTATAGTTATTTGAAATTTCTTTAATTATAATTATATATATTTTTTTTAGCATAATATTTATTTTACGTATTAAAGGTATATACGATATTTAATCATATGAATTGATTTGTTATTAAAGTATTTTTATTTCAAGAAATATTATATCCAGTAAGTTGGTTGATTTATGAAATATGATTATTCATAGAATTTGACGTACATGATTTTGGCTCCACCTGACTTAATGTATGAGACTATACCCTTGATCGGAATACGGGAGCTGCGTGCTACGCCTTTGTGGCGGGAGCCACCTCCAGAGTCCCAATTCCGTGATATGAGAATGTGGTATGGGAGCTGCGTGCTACGCCTTTGTGGTGGGAGCCACCTCCAGAGTCCCTATCCCGTTATATTTGCCTTTTGGGGGCACATCATAGCGACACATATGCCTTTGGGGCGTCCTATGGTGGTATTGGCCTTTGGGACCGGCTACTAGTATGCCTACATGGATATTGCTGGTTATTTCATGGATGTACTCTTGTGCATGACAGAAAGTTGGAGCCCAATTATACGAAACTTGATTTACTTTACAGATTTTATTCATTGATTTAATATTATAATATTGTTATACATTTGAAAACTTTGCTACGTGTTTGAATTATTCATTATGGTTTTACTATTATTTATTTTGAAAATGTCAATTATGCTTTACAGACTACCATTATAGTTTTCACACGCTTTAAATGTTGTCTACTCACTGAGATATTCATATATCTCACCTTTTCATATTCTTATTTTCAGGTGACAGTTAGGTGTCGGGATTGCAACCTTCCTCTATTCTTTGCTTCAAATAGTATTTTGACGTGGTGGGCATCCCACTAAAAATTTATTGAAGTCTTGATCTTTTGATGTTTTTATATAGTAAACCTTGTTGAGATAGGTTTACTTTTGGGTATATTATATGTATATATTTGAAGATATGAGACAATAGATCAGTATGTTTTGACTTGAGCATAAATTGATCATGGATCATTTTTGAATATGATGGATATATGTGATAATAGTATTGAGAAATATTGCTGGTTGAGGATATGAATTGAGTGTTATTTGCAGGAGGGTTATAGTTGAGATAGAAAGGAAACTCTGTCGGATTTTAGGTAGATTATCCGGACAGGGTGTTACAATTTGGTATCAGAGCAAGGTTATAGGTCCTGTAGACTTAGGAACTGTTTGTTGAAGTATTAAAATATTGTCACTTGTGTAAGAAATCAGACACGATGCCACCACGTCGAAGAGGAAGGCCTAGAATCAGTCCTCTACCCCAAAATAGGGATAGGAATAGAAATGTGAATATTGATGAGGAAATTGGAGAACAAGCTTCAGCTGCTGGTTCATCTTCTGTTGCTGCACCCTCAGCAGCACCTCCAGCAGCTGATCTTAATTTAGCTGAGGCAGTTGCGGCCTTGGCAAGAGTAATTCCCGCTTTGACTGCCCCTGCTGAAAAGGGGATAGTTGATTACTGTAAAGATCTGAAGAATATGGGTTGCAAGATTTTCACGGGGTCTTTGGAATCAGATTTAGCCTGGTCATGGCTACAAAAAATTGAGACTACTTCCATTACTCTTCAGATTCCCGAGCCTATGAGGTTACCATGTGCGGTGCAATTTTTGGAGGATCATGCACACACATGGTGGAAAACTACAGTGCAAAGGTATGCTGGACGTCCTGCCATAACCTGGGCAGATTTTCGAAGAGAGTTTGAAAAAAAAATACTATTCTCGGGCCTTGCGGGAAAAGAAATGGACTGAGTTTATGAATTTAAAACATGATGGTATGTCAGTAGTAGAGTATGAGCAAAAAATTCAGTGAACTATCAGAATTTGCTCCATCCATAGTAGCCAACAATGCAGTGATAGATTGTTTTTCCAAAACTGTGACTTTTAAGAAGTCGGGAGACTTGGAGTTTACCTTTCAAGGAGAAAGGAAAGTTTTACCTTCTTGCCTTATCTCCAAGATGGCAGCCAATAGATACTTGCAGAAAGGGTATTCTGCTTACCTTGGTTATGTGATTAACCAGGACATACATGAGGCAAAGTTGGAAACTATACCTGTGGTCAAAGAGTTTCCTGAGATCTTTCCTGAAGAATTGGTCGGTTTACCTCCTGACAGGGAATTGGAGTTTACTATCGACTTAATCCCTGGCAGTGCTCCTATTTCTCAGGCACCCTATAGAATGGCACCTTCGGAGCTAAAGGAATTGAAAGTGCAGTTGCAAGACCTAGTTGACAGAGGTTTCATTCGGCCTAGTACTTCACCGTGGGGAGCACCGGTTTTATTTGTACAGAAAAAAGATGGATCTTTACGATTGTGTATCGACTACCGGCAATTGAACAAGGTCACCATTAAGAATAAGTATCCTTTGCCAAGGATTAATGACTTGTTTGATCAGTTGCAAGGTGCAAGTGTGTTCTCCAAAATAGACCTAAGATCGGGTTATCATCAATTGAAGATTAAAGAATCTGATATTCCAAAGACTGCTTTTAGAACTCGATATGGTCATTATGAATTTTTAGTTATGCCTTTTGGGCTAACTAATGCACCTGCAGTCTTTATGGATTTGATGAATAGGGTGTTTCGGCCCTACTTAGATAAGTTTGTTATTGTTTTCATCGATGACATCCTAGTTTATTCCAGGAATAAGGATGATCATGTAAGCCATTTGAGAACGGTGTTGCAGACTATGCGTGAAAAGCAACTTTATGCTAAATTTTCCAAGTGTGAATTCTGGCTAGACAAAGTAGCATTCCTTGGTCATGTAGTATCTAAGGAAGGGATTTTTGTGGATCTACAAAAGATAGAAGCTGTAGTTGCTTGGGAAAGACCCACTAATGTTACAGAAATTAGGAGCTTTCTCGGATTGGCAGGGTACTATCGAAGATTCGTGGAAGGATTTTCCATGATTGCCTCTCCTTTGTCAAAATTAACAAGGAAGCATGCTAAGTTTGAGTGGACTGACGAATGTGAGCAAGCTTTCCAAGAGCTCAAGCGTAGATTGACCACAGCACCAGTTCTTACACTACCATCAGGGACTGGAAGCTTTGTGGTATACAGTGATGCCTCGAGGAGAGGTTTGGGTTGCGTTTTGATGCAACATGGAAAGGTGATAGCTTATGCTTCTCGACAACTGAAACAGCATGAGCAAAACTATCCCACTCATGATTTAGAGTTGGCGGCAGTGGTGTTTGCACTGAAAATTTGGAGGCATTATTTATTTGGAGAAAAATGTACAATCTACACTGATCATAAGAGTCTGAAATATCTGATGGATCAGAAAGAATTAAATTTGAGGCAAAGGAGATGGTTGGAAAATATAAAAGATTATGACTGTGTAATTGACTACCACCCAGGAAAGGCCAATGTAGTGGCCGATGCTCTTAGTAGAAAGTCTTCTAGTTCTCTTGCTCATATCCGAGCAATTCAGAAACCTTTACAAAATGAGTTGAAGTCTTTACCTTTAGAATTGATGATTGATGAGAATAATCTCCTGATAGCCCACTTGAAGGTTAAACCGATTCATATTGATTGGATACGTGAAGCACAAAATAATGACCCTATGCTGGTAAAGTTAAAGCAAGAAGTAAGGGATGGTGTGAGGAATGACTATCAAATAAAGGATGATGATGTACTGATAATGAAAAATAGGCTTTGTGTGCCTCAGGATGAAGAACTCCGGAAGGTGATTTTGGAGGAAGCTCATAATGCACCATATGCGTTACATCTTGGTAGTGTGAAGATGTATCGAACCTTAAGAGAACATTATTGGTGGCAAGGTATGAAACGGGACATAGCTGAGTTTGTTTCTAGATGCTTGGTATGCCAACAAATTAAAGCCGAACATCAAAAACCTTCTGGGAAATTGAACCCCCTACCTATTCCTCAATGGAAGTGGGAAGATATTGCTATGGATTTCGTTTCGGGATTGCCAAGAACACAGTCTGGTTATGACAGCATTTGGGTGATTGTTGATCGTTTGACAAAATCAGCTCACTTTTTGTCAGTCAAAAAGACTTTTTCCATGGAAAGATTGGCTAAACTTTATGTGAACGAAATTGTTAGGTTACATGGTGCCCCAGTATCGATTGTATCTGATTGAGACCCCCGATTCACATCTCGATTTTGGCCAAGTTTGCATAATGCTATGGGCACTAAACTCAAGTTCAGTACTGCTTTTCATCCTCAGACGGATGGACAATCTGAATGGACAATTCAAATTCTGGAAGATATGCTCAGATCTTGTATTATGTAATTCAAAGGAAACTGGGATGAACACTTGCCTCTAGCAGAGTTTGCATATAACAATAGTTATCAGTCCAGCATCGACATGGCTCCGTTTGAAGCTTTGTATGGAAGGAAGTGCAGAACTCCGGTGTGTTGGGATGATACAGATGAAAGGAAATTACTAGGTCCAGAAATTGTTATGATGACTGCAGACAAAGTTAAGGTAATTCGGGAAAAGATAAAAATAGCTCAAGATCGACAAAAGAGCTATGCAGATAATCGGAGAAAAGATTTAGAGTTTGAAGTTGGTGATATGGTGTTTTTTAAAAGTGACTCCTTGGAAAGGAGTAATCCAGTTCGGAAGACGAGGAAAGTTGGGCCCTCGATATATAGGGCCGTATGAAATCATTGAACGGATTGGCCCAGTTGCTTATAGATTGGCCTTACCAGAAGAATTGTCACGAATTCATAATGTGTTCCATGTTTCCATGCTCCGAAAGTACATTTTCGGTTCTTCACATATATTGAAGGATTTGCCTATGGAAATTGAGGAAAACTTAACTTATTAAGAACAGCCGGTTGAGATTTTGGATAGAAGGGACCAAGTTCTAAGGACTAATACTATTCCATTAGTGAATGTTCTTTGGAGGAATCATTTATATGAAGAAGCTACATGGGAAAGGGAGGAAGATATGCGGACTCAATATCCATACTTGTTCAATCAAGTTGGTAAGTAAATTTTGAGGACGAAATTTTTCTAAGGGGGGTAAGTTGTAACAACCAAGGTTACGTACAATCATGTAAAGTTAAATCCCGAAAATTTTAAGGATGAACTTGGAAATTGGTAAGAAGTTATAAGTGAAGGAAATAAAAGAAGAAAGAATCAAATTGAACATATTAAAAAGTTTAGGGGCTTAATGGTTATTTATAAAAAGTT
The DNA here is from genome assembly GCA_030761205.1 of Fremontodendron californicum. Lineage (NCBI taxonomy): Eukaryota > Viridiplantae > Streptophyta > Magnoliopsida > Malvales > Malvaceae > Fremontodendron > Fremontodendron californicum. The sequence continues at coordinate 49,600 of JAULJL010000012.1, forward strand.
GAGGGACTAATATGCAATTATACCAAAAACAAAAAAATATCTCTTATCTTCATTTTTCTCTCCCGAAATCTCTAGACACTTCCATTCATTCTTCAAGTGGCAGCCGGCTCCCATCATCCCTCTCTCTCAAAATTCTCTTCAAACAACTCAACCAAAAATCTCTACAATAATTACATCCAATGTTAGTTTCTTGATAAATTCTTCTATTTTTTTAGATATTCTACTTGAGCATGCTAAGATTTTAGCTCCATAACATGTCAAGGTCTGAAATCCATCTATTAAGTATGAATTTTACACAACTTGGTAAGAATTAAAAGGATTTGAAAGCATGAACAAGAAAATGGGAAGAAAAAGCAAAACAGGGGAAGTTGGGCATGCTTGCTGTTCGGATTTTCTGGGTTCGGCACATTAGGGTTTTTATTTTTTTGATATTTTTCCTAGAAACTATACTTCAATATGAGAATTTTGGTTTTTGAATCACCCAAAACCGATAAGCGGTTAAAAAGATAAAATTCAGTGAAGTTGGCTGTTCAGTGTTGACCCCTGTTTCAGCATGGTTTCGGGATTTGTCAAATTTGATCAAAATTTTGTTCTAGTTGTATAAGTTAGTTATTTTATTCATATATTAGACATATTGGTTGAAATAAACCAATTGGAATCACTTCCAAATTCCTTACCAAACTCAAGTTATGATTTTCTAATCTAACTTGATATTAAGGAATTTATTGCTTAAGAGAAATATAGTACCAAAGGATGGTTATGGATTATGAAATAAACCAATTGTAATATATCTTTGTAATTGTAATATATCTATGTAACATATCTATGTAATTGTAATATATATATGTAATTATAATATATCTTTGTAATATGTAATTGTAATATATCTATCTAATTGTAATATATCTATGTAATTGTGTTAATGTAATGTATCTATGCAATTAGATATCTATGTAATTGTAATACATCTATGTAATTGTAATACATCTATGTAATTGTAACATATATTTGTGTAATATATCTTTGTAATATATCTGTGTACTATATCTATGTAATATATATATGTAATATATCTATGTAATATATTTATGTAATTCTAATATATATCTATGTAATTGTAATGTATCTATGTAATTGTAATATATTTATGTAATTTATGTAATGTAATTGTAATATATTTGTGGAATGTAGCTATGTAATATATCTATGTAATATATCTATGTAATTCTAATATATATCTATGTAATTGTAATCTATCTATGTAAATGTAATATATCTATGTAATTGTAACATATTAATATATCTATGTAATTATATATCTATGTAATATGTATATCTATGTAATTGTAATATATGTATTTATGTATAGATGTAATTGTAATATATCTATGAAATATATCTATGTAATTGTCATATATTTATGTAATTGTAATGTATCTATGTAATTGTAATATATCTACGTAATAGTAATATCTATGTAATATATCTATATAATATATATCTATGTAATTGTAATATCTATGTATATATTATAATAGATATAGATATATTACTATTACAAAGATATATTACATATATATTACAATTACAATTACATATCTATATAACAATTACAAAGATATATTTCAATTACAAAGATATATTACAATTACATTGATATATATTAGATATATATAGATATATTACAATTACATAGATAATATATTACATAGATATATTACAATTACATAAATATATTTGTGTAATTATAATTGTAATTGTAATATATCTATGTAATATGTAATTGTAATATATCTATGTAATATATCTTTGTAATTGTAATATATATATCTATGTAATTGTAATATATATATCTATGTAATATATCTATGTAATTGTAATATGTCTTTGTAATAGTTATATATTTATGTAATTGTAATATATCTATGTAAGTGTAATATATATGTAATTATAATATATCTATGTAATTGTAATTTGTCTATGTAATTGTAATATATATCTATGTAGTTGTAATATATATCTATGTAATTGTAATATATGTAATTATGTGATTGTAATATATACATTTCATTAATCATATGTAATATATTACATAGATATACTACAATTACATAGATATATTACAAATACATATATATATATATTACAATTACACAGATATATTACAATTACATAGATATATTGCAATTACATAGATATATTACAATTGCATAGATATATTACAGTTACATACATATATTATAATTACATAGATATATTCCAATTACATAGATATATTACAATTGCATAGATATATTACAGTTACATACATATATTATAATTACATAGATATATTACAATTACATAGATATATTACAATTACATAGATACATTACAATTACATAGATATTTTAAAATTACATAGATATTACGTAGATATATTACAATTACATAGATATATTACATAAATATATATTACAATTATATAGATATATTATTATTACACAGATATATTACAATTACATAGATATATTATTATTACATTGTATATTACAAAGATATATTATAATTACATAGATATATTACAATTACATAGATATATTACAATTACATAAATATATTACAATTACATAAATATATTATAATTACATAGATATACTACAATTACATAGATATATTACGTAGATATATATACATAAATATATATTACAATTACATAAATATATTACAATTACTATAAATATATTACATAGATATATTACATAGATACATAGATATATTACAATTACATAGATATTATTACAATTACATAGATATATTACAATTACATAGATATATTACAATTATATAGATTTATTACAATTACATAGATATTACAATTACATAGATATATTACAATTATATATTACAATTATATAGATATTACAATTACATAGATATACTATAATTACATATATATTACACTTACATAGATATATTACAATTACATAAATATATAACTATTACAAAGATATATTACAATTACATAGATATATTACAATTACATAAATATATAACTATTACAAAGATATATTACAATTACATAGATACATTTATTATACATAGATACATTATAATTACAATTACATAGATAAATTACAATTACATAGATAGATATTACAATTACATATAGATATTACAATTACATATATATATATATTTCAATTACTTAGATATAATACAATTACAATTACATAGATATTTTACAATTACATAGATATATATATATATATATATATAGATATATATATTACAACTACATAGATATATTATAGTTACATAGATATATTACAATTACATAGATATATATATATATATATATATATATATATATATATATTACATAGATATATTACAATTACATAGAATAGATATATTACAATTACACAGATACATTACATAAATATTACAATTACATAGATATATTAGAATTACATAGATAAATTACAATTACATAGATATATTACAATTACATAAATATATTACATAGATACATAGATATATATTATTACAATTACACAAATATAATTACATAGATATTACAATTATATAGATATATTACATAGATATATATTACATGTAACAACCGAGGTTACGTATAATCATGTAAAGTTAAATCCCGAAAATTTTAAGGACGAACTTGGAAATTGGTAAGAAGTTATAAGTGAAGGAAATAAAAGAAGAAAGGATCATATTGAACATATTAAAAAGTTTAGGGGCTTAATGGTTATTTATAAAAAGTTGAGGGACTAATATACAATTATACCAAAAACAAAAAAAATATCTCTTATGTTCATATTTTTCTCCCGAAAACTCTAGACGTCTTCATTTCTAAATGAGCTAGCCGGCACCCTCCCCTCTCAAATTTCTTCATCTCCTCCAACATTTCTCTTCAACAACTCAACCAAAAATCTCTACAATAATTACATCCAAGGTTAGTTTCTTGATAAATTCTTCTATTTCTTTAGATATTCTACTTGAGCATGCTAAGATCTTAGCTCCATAAACATGTTAAGGTCTGAAATCCATCTATTAAGTATGAATTTTACTCAACTTGATAAGAATTAAAAGGATTTGAAAGCATGAACAAGAAAATGGGAAGAAAAAGCAAAACAGGGGAAGTTGAGCATGCTTGCTGTTCGGATTTTCTGGGTTCGGAAAATTAGGGTTTGTATTTTTTTTATATTTTTCCTAGAAACTAGACTTCAATACGAGAATTTTGGTTTTTGAATCACCCAAAACCGATAAGCGGTTAAAAAGATAAAATTCGGTGAAGTTGGCTGTTCAGTGTGACCCCTGTTTCAGCATAGTTTTGGGATTTATCAAATTTGACCAAGATTTTGTTCTAATTGTATAAGTTAGTTATTTTCTTCATAAATTAGACTTATTGGTACCAAACTCAAGTTATGATTTTCTGATCTAACTTGATATTAAGGAATTTATTGCTTAAGAGAAATATAGTACCAAAGGATGTTTATGGATTATGAAAATCTCTAAGGCATGGAATACTAGAAACGAATTTGATAAGGACATGATTATGGAGTTGAATTATGGAGAAAATGATTATGGAAATGATATTCAAAAAATTAAGGATATGTTGTTTTGAGTATGAGAAATTAGTATATGGGGTAGATTAATGGGACTTAAGTTGCATTCAAAATTGTGTAATGCTTTGAGCATGTATAGATACTAATTATTGTTAATCTCTAGGCCACGTAGATCCGACGTCACCTGTGGATCCCGAAGTTTCAGGTCGAGGTGTACAGTGAGATCATCTCAAGGATTGTGAGTAGACGACAACTATAGTTATTTGAAATTTCTTTAATTATAATTATATATATTTTTTTAGCATAATATTTATTTTACGTATTAAAGGTATATACGATATTTAATCATATGAATTGATTTGTTATTAAAGTATTTTTATTTCAATAAATATTATATCCAGTAAGTTGGTTGATTTATGAAATGTGATTATTCATAGAATTTGACGTACATGATTTTGGCTCCACCTGACTTAATGTATGAGACTATACCCTTGATCGGAATACGGGAGCTGCGTGCTACGCCTTTGTGGCGGGAGCCACCTCCAGAGTCCCAATTCCGTGATATGAGACTGGGGTATGGGAGCTGCGTGCTACGCCTTTGTGGTGGGAGCCACCTCCAGAGTCCCTATCCCGTTATATTTGCCTTTTGGGGGCACATCATAGCGACACATATGCCTTTGGGGCGTCCTATGGTGGTATTGGCCTTTGGGGCCGGCTACTAGTATGCCTACATGGATATTGCCTGGTTATTTCATGGATGTACTCTTGTGCATGACAGAAAGTTGGAGCCCAATTATACGAAACTTGATTTACTTTACAGATTTTCTTCATTGATTTAATATTATAATATTGTTATACATTTGAAAACTTTGCTACGTGTTTGAATTATTCATTATGGTTTTACTATTATTTATTTTGAAAATGTCAATTATGCTTTACAGACTACCATTATAGTTTTCACACGCTTTAAATGTTGTCTACTCACTGAGATATTCATATATCTCACCTTTTCATATTCTTATTTTCAGGTGACAGTTAGGTGTCGGGATTGCAACCTTCCTCTATTCTTTGCTTCAAATAGTATTTTGACGTGGTGGGCATCACACTAAAAATTTATTGAAGTCTTGATCTTTTGATGTTTTTATCTAGTAAACTTTGCTGAGATAGGTTTACTTTTCGGTATATTATATGTATATATTTGAAGATATGAGACAATAGATCAGTATGTTTTGACTTGAGCATAAATTGATCATGGATCATTTTTGAATATGATGGATATATGTGATAATAGTATTGAGAAATATTGCTGGTTGAGGATATGAATTGAGTGTTATTTGCAGGAGGGTTATAGTTGAGATAGAAAGGAAACTCTGTCGGATTTTAAGTAGATTATCCGGACAGGGTGTTACACATATATTACTATTACATAGATATATTACAATTACATAGATATATTACAACTACATAGATATATTACAATTATATAGATATATTACATAGATATATTACAATTACATAGATATATATTATAATGACATAGATATATTACAATTGCATAGATATATTACAATTACATAGATACATTACAATTACATAGATATATTACAATTACAAAGATATATTACATAGATACATTACAATTACATAGATATATTACATAATATATAGATATATATATATTACAATTACATAGATAATATATTACATAGATATATATTACAATTACATAGATATATTACAATTACATAGATAATATATTACATAGATATATATTACAATTACATAGATATATTACAATACATATATATTACAATTACATAGATATATTGCAATTACATAGATACAATTATAATAGACATATTACAATTACATAGATATATTGCTATTACATAGATATATTACAATTACATAGATATATTACTATTACATCGATATATTACTATTACATAGATATATTACAATTACATAGATATATTACTATTACATAGATATATTACTATTACATAGATATATTACTATTACGTAGATATATTACAATTACATAGATATATTAGAACTACATAGATATATTACAATTATATAGATATATTACATAGATATATTACAATTACATAGATATATATTATAATGACATAGATATATTACAATTGCATACATATATTACAATTACATAGATACATTACAATTACATAGATATATTACATAGATACATTACAATTACATAGATATATTACATAATATATAGATATATATATATATTACAATTACATAGATAATATATTACATAGATATGTATTACAATTACATAGATATATTACAATACATATATATTACAATTACATAGATAAATTACAGTTACTTAGATATATTACAATTACATATATATATTACAATTACTTAAATATATTATAATTACATAGATATATTACAATTACATAGATATATTACAATTACATAAATATATTGCAATTACATAGATAAATATATTACATAGATATATTACAATTACAATTACATAGATATAATTAGATACATATATTACAATTACATAGATATATTGCAATTACATAGATACAATTATAATAGATATATTACAATTACATAGATATATTACTATTACATAGATATATTACAATTACATAGATATATTACTATTACATAGATATATTACAATTACATAGATATATTACAACTACATAGATATATTACAATTACATATATATATTACTATTACATCGATATATTACTATTACATAGATATATTACAATTACATAGATATATTACTATTACATAGATATATTACAATTACATAGATATATTACAACTACATAGATATATTACAACTACATAGATATATTACAATTATATAGATATATTACATAGATATATTACAATTACATAGATATATATTATAATGACATAGATATATTACAATTGCATAGATATATTAGAATTACATGGATACATTACAATTACATAGATACATTACAATTACATAGATATATTACATAGATACTTTACAATTACATAGATATATTACATAATATATAGATATATATTACAATTACATAGATAATATATTACATAGATATATATTACAATTACATAGATATATTACAATACATATATATTACAATTACATAGATAAATTACATTTACTTAGATATATTACAATTACATATATATATTACAATTACTTAAATATATTATAATTACATAGATATATTACAATTACATAGATATATTAGAATTACATAGATATATTACAATTACATAGACATATTATAATTACATAGATAAATATATTACATAGATATATTACAATTACATAAATATATTTACAATTACATAGATATATTACATAGATATATTACAATTACATATATATATATATATATATATTACAATTACATAGATATATTACAATTACATACATACATTACAATTACATAGATACATTACAATTACATATATATTACAGTTACATAGATACGTAAATATATTACAATTACATAGATATATTACATAGATATTACAATTACATAGATATATTATTAATTACATAGATATATTATAATTACATAGATATATTACAATTACATACATATATTACAATTACATACATATATTACAATTACATAGATATGTTACATTTACATAGATACAATTATATAAATTTCATATTACAATTACATTAGATACAATACAATTAAAATTATATCTATGTAATTATAATATATCTATATAATTGTAATATATCTATGTAATTGTAATATATATATGTAATTGAAATATATATATGTAATTTTAATATATATAATTGTAATATATCTATGTAATTGTAATATATATCTATGTAATTGAAATATATATCTATGTAATTCTAATATATCTATGTAATAAATCTATGTAATATATATCTATGTAATTGTAATGTAATATATCTATGTAATAAATCTATGTAATTGTAATACATTTATGTAATTGTAATATATTATCAACTGTAATTGTAATATACTGAATACTTACTTATAATATAATGTAATATATATCTATGTAATTGTAATATATCAATGTAATTATAATATATCTATGTAATTGTATTATATATATGTAATTGTAATATATTTATGTAATTATATCTATGTAATTGTAATATATATGTAATATATCTATGTAATTGTAATATATTATTTATTTATTATCTATGTAATTGTATTATATCTATGTAATTGTAATATATCTATGTAATATATTTATGTAATTGTAATATATTATTTATTTATTATTTATGTCTATGTAATTGTAATATATCTATGTAATTGTAATATATCTATGTAATTGATATATATCTATCTAATTGTAATATATTTGTGTAATTATAATATATCTATGTAATTGTAATATATATATTTATGTAATTGTAATATATCTATGTAATTGTAATTGTAAGTAATATATATATGTAATTGTAATTGTAATATATGTAATATATCTATATCTATGTAATATATCTATGTAACTGTAGTATATCTATGTAATTATATATCTATGTAATTGTAATATATATATGTAATTGTAATATATATATGTAATTGTAATGTATCTATGTAATATATCTATGTAATATATGTATTTATGAAATTGTAATTGTAATATATCTGTGTAATATATCTATATAATATATCTATGTAATTTTAATATTAATATATCTATGTAATATATCTATATATATATGTAATTGTAATATATCTATCTAATTGTAATATATCTATCTAATAGTAATATCTATCTATGTAATTCTAATATATATTTGTCTAATAGTAATATATCTATGTAATTATAATATATCTATGTAATTGTAATATATATCTATGTAATATATCTATGTAATAGATATTAGATATGTAATATATAATGTAATTTTAATTTATCTATGTAATAATAATATATGTATGTAATATATCTATGTAATTGTAATATATATCTATGTAATTGTAATATATCCATGTAATTGTAATATATCTATATAATTGTAATATATCTATGTAATTGTAATATATGTATGTAATTGTAATATATCTATCTATGTAATATATCTATGTTATTACATAAATTGTAATGTATTTATGTAATTGTAATATATCTATGTAATATTTATGTAATATTAATTGTAATATATCTATGTAATTGTATTATATCTATGTAATTCTAATATATCTATGTAATTATAATATATTTATATAATTGTAATATATCTATGTAATTATAATATATCTATGTAATTGTATTATATCTATGTAATTGTAATATATTTATCTATATAATTGTAATACATCTATGTAATTGTAATATATCTATGTAATATATCTATGTAATTGTGATGTATCTATGTAATTGTTATATATTTATCTATGTAATTATAATATATTTATGTGATTGTAATATATCTAAGTAATTCTAATATATCTATGTAATTGTTATATATCTATGTAATTGTAATATATCTATGTAATTATAATTGTAATATATAATATATCTATATCTATGTAATGTATCTATGTAATATATCTATGTAATATATCAATGTAATATATTATCTATGTATATTTTAATATATCTATGTAAATTTTAATATATCTATGTAATATATCTATGTAATTAAAATATATCTATGTGATTGTAATGTATCTATGTAATATATCTATTGCAATTGTAATGTATCTATGTAATTGTAATATATCTATGTAATTGTTATATATCTATGTAATTGTAATATATCTATGTAATATATTTATGTAATATATCTATATCTATGTAATATATCTATGTAATTGTTATTGTAATATATCTATGTAATTGTAATATATAATATATCTATGTAATATGTAATATATCTATGTAATAGTAATATATCTATTTATGTATGGTGTCTATGTAATATATATCTAATATATCTATGTAATTGTAATATATATATGTAATTGTAATATATCTATGTAATTGTAATATATATTTATGTAATGTATCTATGTAATATATATATATGTAATTGTAATGTATATAATTGTAATATCTATGTAATTGTAATATATCTATGTAGTAATATATCTTTGTAATTGTAATATATCTAATATATCTATGTAATTGTAATATATATATATATGTAATTGTAATATATCTATGTAATTGTAATATATATTTATGTAATGTATCTATGTATATATATCTATGTAATTGTAATATATATCTATGTAATTCTAATGTATCTATGTAATTGTAATATAAATTTATGTAATTTTAATATATCTATGTAATTGTAATATATATCTATGTAATTGTAATATATATATATATGTAATTGTAATATATATATGTAATTATAATATATCTATGTAATATATATATGTAATTGTAATATATTTATGTAATTGTAATATATCTATCTATGTAACATATCTATGTAATTGTAATATATTATAATATATCTATGTAATATATCTATATAAATGTATGTATGTAATTATAATATATTTATGTAATCTCTATATATATGTAAGTGTAATATATCTATGTAATATATATATGTAATTGTAATATATTTATATAATTGTAATATATCTATCTATGTAATATATCTATGTAATTGTAATATCTATGTAATAATAATATATATCAATGTAATTATAATATATCTATGTAATACATATATATAAATGTATCTATGTAATTGTAATATATCTATGTAATATATATATATGTAATTGTAATATATTTATATAATTGTAATATATCTATCTATGTTATATATCTATGTAATTGTAATATATTATAATATATCTATGTAATATATCTATATAAATGTATTTATGTAATTGTAATATATCTATGTAATATATATTTGTGTAAGTGTAATATAATAGTTATTGTATATATCTATGTAATTGTAATATATATATGTAATATATCTATTGAATTGTAATATATCTATGTAATATATCTATGTAGTTGTTATATATCTATGTAATTGCAATATATCTATGTAATTGTAATAGATATATCTATGTAATTTTAATATTCTATGTAATTGTAATATATATATATATATATATATATATCTATGTAATTGTAATGTATCTATGTAATTGTAATATATCTATGTAATTGTAATATCTATATAATTATAATATATCTATGTTTTTTATCTATGTAATAGTAATATATCTATGTAATTGTAATATATTTATGTTATTATATCTATGTAATATATTATCTATGTAATTGTAATATATATTTAATTGTAATATATCTATGTAATTGTAATATATTTATGTAATTGTAATATATCTATGTAATTATAATATATCTATGTAATTGTAATATATCTATGTAATTGTAATATATCTATGTAATATATCTATGTAATTGTAATCTATTATCTATGTAATATATCTATGTAATTTTAATATATATATATTTATGTAATTGTAATGTATCTATGTAATTATAATATATATCTATGTAATTGTAATATATATCTATGTAATATATATTTATGTTATTATAATTCTAAATATAATATCTTTGTAATTCTACGTAATAATATATGTAATTGTAATATATCTATGTAATATATCTATGTAATTGTAATATATTTGTTATATATATCTATGTATAATATATTTATGTATGTAATATATCTTTGTAATTGTAATATATATCTATGTAATTAAATATATTTATGTAATTATAATATATCTATATAATTGTAATATATGTATGTAATATATCTATGTAACTGTAATATTACGTTGATATATTACAACTATGCAATTATAATTGCATAGTTGTAATATATCAACGTAATATTACAGTTACATAGATATATTACATACATATATTACAATTACATAGATATATTACAATTACATAGATATATAACAATTACATAGATATATTACATAGATACATTACAATTACATAGATATATTATAATTACATAGATATATTAAAATATACATAGATATATTAAAATATACTTAGATAATATATTACATTGATATATTACATAGATATATTACATAGATACATTACATAGGTATAGATATATTATATATTACAATTACATACATATATTACAATTACATAAATATTTTACAATTATAATTACATAGATATATTACAATTACATAGATATATAACAATTACATAGATATATTACATATATACATTACAATTACATAGATATATTAAAATATACATAGATATATTAAAATATACATAGATAATATATTACATTGATATATTACATAGATATATTACATAGATACATTACATAGATATAGATATATTATATATTACAATTACATAGATATATTACAATTACATAAATATTTTACCTCTGTAATATATCTATGTAATGTATCTATGTAATTGTAATATCTATGTAATATATTTATGTAATTGTAATATATCTATGTAATTGTAATATGTCTATGTAATTGTAATATATCTATGTAATTGTAATGTATCTATGTAATATATCTATGTAATGTATCTATGTAATTGTAATATATCTATGTAATTGTAATATATCTATGTAATTGTAATATATCTATGTAATATATAATATATCTGTCTATGTAATTGTAATATATCAACGTAATTGTAATATATATATATATATCTATGTAATGTATCTATGTAATATATTTATAAATATCTAAATATAATTGTAATATATCTATGTAATAGTAATATATCTATGTAATAGTAATATTTCTATGTAATTGTAATGTATCTATATATATCTATGTAATATATCTATGTAATTGTAATATATATATGTAATTATAATATATCTATGTAGTATTTCTATGTAATTGTAATATCTATGTAATTGTTATATCTATGTAATAATATTATCTCTTTGTAATTGTAATATAGATACATAGATATATTTATGTAATTGTAATGTATCTATTTTTAATATATATATCTATGTAACTGTAATATATCTATGCAATTGTAATATATCTATGTAATATATCTATGTAATTCTAATATATTTATGTAATTCTAATAATATATCTATGTAATATATAATATATCTACATAATTGTAATATATATATGTAATTGTAATATCTCTATGTAATTGTAATATATCTATGTAATTGAAATATATATATGTAATTGTAATATATGTAGATATATTACAATTACATAGATATATTACATAGATATATTATAATTACATATATATATTTATACATATATATTACAATTACATTGATATATTACAATTACATAGATATATTACATAGATGTATATTACATAGATGTATTTCAATTACATAGATATATGACAATTGCATAGATATTACAATTACATAGATATATTACATAGATATATTAGAATTACATAGATATATTATAATTACATAGATATATTTAAACATATATATTACAATTACATAGATATATTACAATTACATAAAAATATTACAATTACATAGATATTACATAGATATATTACAATTGCATAGATATTACAATTACATAGATATATTACATAGATATATTACAATTACATAGATATATTATAATTACATACATATATTACATACATATATATTACAATTACGGTGATATATTACAACTATATTACATAGATATATTACAATTACATAGATAGAACAATTACATAGATATATTACATTAACACAATTGCATAGATATAATACAATTACATAGATATAGTATACATAGATATATATTACATAAATCTATTATAATTAAATAGATATATTACAATTACATAGATATATCCAATTACATAGATACATTGTAATTACATAGATATACATAAATATATTACATAGATATATTACATAGATATATTATACAATTACGTTGATATATTACAACTATATTACATAGATATATTACAATTACATAGATAGAACAATTACATAGATATATTACATTAACACAATTACATTGATATATTATACATAGATATATATATTACATAAATCTATTATAATTACATAGATATATTACAATTACATAGATATATCCAATTACATAGGTACATTGTAATTACATAGATATACATAAATATATTACATAGATATATAACATAGATATATTACTTAGATATATTATAATTACATAGATACATTACATAGATATCTTACAATAAATTATAATATATCAATGTAATATATCTATGTAATATATCTATGTAATATATCTATGTAATATATTTATGTATATCTATGTAATTGTAATATATCTATGTAATTGTAATTACATATATATGTATATATTACCATTACATAGATATATATTACCATTACATAGATATATATTACATAGATATATTGTAATTACATAGATATATTAGAATTACATAGATACATTATATAGATATATTGTAATTACATAGATATATTAGAATTACATAGATATGTTACAATTACATAGATATAGATATATTACATAGATAATATAATACATAGATCTGTTACAATTACATAGATATATATTACAATTACATAGATATATTATATATGTTACAATTAAATAGATATATTACAATAACATAGATATATTATAATTACATAGATATATTACATATATTACAATTACATAGATATATTACATATATTACAATTACATAGATATATTACAATTATATATTACAATTACATAGATATATTACAATTATATATTACAATTACATAGATAGATTACATAAATATATTACAATTACATAAATATAAAATTTATGTAATTGTAATATATCTATGTAATTGTAATATATGTATGTAATTGTAATTCTATGCAGTTATAATATATATATATATATGTAATTGTAATATCTATGTAATATCTCTATGAAATTGTAATATATCTATGTAATATATCTATGTAATATATCTATGAAATTGTAATATATTTGTATCTATGTAATTGTAATATATTTAATAATTGTAATATATCTATGTAATTGTAATATATCAATGTAATATATCTATGCAATTGTAATATCTATGTAATATATATGTAATTGTAATATATATCTATGTATTGTAATATATCTATGTTATTGTAATATATCTATCTAATTGTATTATATATATGTAATTGTTTTTAATGTATCAATGTAATATATTTGTGTAATTATAATATATCTATGTAATAGTAATATATCTATGTAATTGTAATATATCTATGTAATTGTAATATGTAATTGTAATATATATCTATGTAATATATTATCTATGTAATATATCTATGTAATTGTAATATCTATGTAATATATATGTAATTGTAATATATATCTATGTAATTTTAATATATTTTTATGTAATTGTAATATATCTATGTAATTGTAATATATCTATGTTATTGTAATATATCTATGTAATTGTATTATATTTATGTAATTGTATTATATCTATGTAATTGTATTATATCTATTTAATTGTAATATATCTATGTAATATATTAGTTATTGTAATATATCTATGTAATTGTAATATATATTGTAATTCTAATATATATATTTATGTAATTGAAATGTATCTATGTAATTGAAATACATCTATGTAATATATCTATGTAATTCTAATATATCTATGTAATTGTAATATATATGTAATTGTAATATATCTATGTAATTGTAATATATCTATGTAATTATAATATATCTATGTAATAATAATGTATCTATATATCTATGTAATTGTAATATATCTATGTAATATATCAATGTAATTGAAATATATCTATGTAATTGTAATATATCTATGTAATTGTAATATATTTATGTAATTGTAATATATCTATGTAATATATGTATCTATGTAATTGTAATATATCTATGTTTTGGGTGATTGAAAAACCAAAATTCTCATATTGAAGTCTAGTTTCTAGGAAAAATATCAAAAAAATACAAACCCTAATGTGCCGAACCCAGAAAATCCGAACAGCAAGCATGCTCAACTTCCCCTGTTTTGCTTTTTCTTCCCATTTTCTTGTTCATGCTTTCAAATCCTTTTAATTCTTACCAAGTTGTGTAAAATTCATACTTAATAGATGTATTTCAGACCTTAACATGTTATGGAGCTAAAATCTTAGCATGCTCAAGTAGAATATCTAAAAAAATAGAAGAATTTATCAAGAAACTAACCTTGGATGTAATTATTGTAGAGATTTTTGGTTGAGTTGTTTGAAGAGAATTTTGAGAGAGAGGGATGATGGGAGCCGGCTGCCACTTGAAGAATGAATGGAAATGTCTAGAGATTTCGGGAGAGAAAAATGAAGATAAGAGATATTTTTTTTGTTTTTGGTATAATTGCATATTAGTCCCTCAACTTTTTATAAATAACCATTAAGCCCCTAAACTTTTTAATATGTTCAATTTGATCCTTTCTTCTTTTATTTCCTTCACTTATAACTTCTTACCAATTTCCAAGTTCTTCCTTAAATAGGTTAGGCTAGGCTAAACTTCACTAGCATTGGTGTCTCAATTTTGAAAGGCTATAACTTTGTGCTCGGTTGTTTGAACCGACTGTACCACCTGGATCTCCCAGACTGTAAGGACCGAACTAACCGTCCGGACCGACTGGACAGTTCAGATCGCACGGACCGACTAGACTACTCCGACCTGTCGGACCGTCCAGACCGCTCGGAATGCCCTATTCATCAAATCCATAAAGACTATGTAATATATATCTATGTAATTATAATATATCTATGTAATATATCTATGTAATTATAATATATCTATGTAATTGTAATATATTTATGTAATATATCTATGTAATATATCTATGTAATATATATATCTATGTAATTGTAATATATCTATGTAATATATCTATGTAATATATTTATGTAATTATATGTTATTGTAATTATAATATATCTATGTAATATATCTATGTAATTGTAATACATCTATGTAATATATATATCTATGAAATTATAATATATCTATGTAATATATCTATGTAATAAATTTATGTAATTATATGTTATTGTAATTACATAAATATATATCAATTACATAGATATATTACAATAACATAGATATTTACAATTACATAGATATATTTCAATTACATAGATATATTACAATTACATAGATATATATTACAATTACATAAATATATTACAATTACATAGATACATAAATAGATATATATTACAATTACATATATATATATTACAATAACATAGATATATTACAATTACATAGATATATTTCAATTACATAGATATATATTACTATTACATAGATATATTACAATTACATAGATACATAAATAGATATATATATTACAATTACATAGATATATTACAATTACATAGATATATATATTTATATTACAATTACATAGATATATTACAATCACAATTACATAGATATATTAGAATTACATAGATATATTACAATAGATATAATTACATAAATATATTACAATTACAAAGATATATTACATAGATATATATATATATATAACAATTACAAAGATATATTACAATTACATAGATATATTTATATTACAATTGCATAGATATATTACAATAACATAGATATATTACAATAACATAGATATATTACAATTACATAGATATATTTCAATTACATAGATATATTACAATTACATAGATATATATTACAATTACATAGATATATTACAATTACATAGATATATTTCAATTACATAGATATATAACAATTACATAGATATATTACAATTACATAGATACATAAATAGATATATATATATATATTATAATTACATAGATATATATATTTATATTACAATTACAATTACATAGATATATTACAATTACATAGATATATTACAATTACATAGATATATTACAATTACAATTACATAGATATATTAGAATTACATAGATATATTACAATAGATATAATTACATAAATATATTACAATTACAAAGATATATTACATAGATATATATATATATATAACAATTACAAAGATATATTACAATTACATAGATACATTACATAGATATATTACAATTACATAGATACATTACAATAACATAGATGTATTACAATTACAATAACATAGATGTAATTGTTATATATCTATGTAATTGTAATATATCTATGTAATTTTAATGTTTTCAATAATTGTAATATATCTATGTATTACAATTTCAGTATATATATGTAATTGTAATATATCTATGTAATTGTAATATATATCTATGTAATATATTTGTGTATTGTAATATATCTATGTAATTGTAATATATATCTATGTAATGTATCTATGTAATATATCTATGTAATTGTAATATATCTATTTAATTGTAATTGTAATATATCTATTTAATTGTAATTGTAATATATCTATGTAATTGTAATATATCTATTTATATATCTATGTAATTGTAATATAGAATTACAATTACATATATATATATATTACATAGATATTACAATTACATAGTATATATTACATAGATATATTACAATTACATAGATATATTACAATTACATAGATATATTATAATTACATAGATATATAACAATTACCTAGATATATTACATAGATATATTACAATTACATAGATATATTATAATAGATATATTACAATTACATAGATATATTACATAGATACATTACATAGATATATATTACATTTACATAGATATATTAAATATTACAATTACATAGATATATTACAATATATATTATAATTACATAGATATATTACATTACAATTACATAGATATATTACAATTACATGGATATATTACAATTACATAGATATATTATAATTACATAGATATATTACCATTACATAGATATATTACATAGATACATTACAATTACAATTACATAAATATATTACAATTACATAGATATTACATATATATATACATTTATGTTTTTATTACAATTACATAGGTAGATAGATATATTTATGTATATTTTACTATTACAATTACATAGATATATTACTATTAAATGTAATATATTATAATTACGTAGATATATTACTATTACATAGATATATTAGAATTACATAGATATATTACAGTTACATAGATATATTACTATTACATAGATATATAACAATTATATATTTAAAATATCTATGTAATTTTAATATATCTATGTAATTGTAATATATCTATCTATGTAATTCTAATATATATATGTAATTGTAATATATCTATATAATTCTAATGTATCTATGTAATTGTAATAGATGCTCTCCCATCTAAGCACCACATATGCCTAGGAGTAGCTCACTTGCATCAGGCAAACCCCATCCGCTTGCTAAGTGAGGGGTGTTGGAGAGCTGACATCGATCTATTATCTACCTATAGATATATTGACAATCACATAGATATATTAATATATATTACGATAAAGATGTCTACTGTTGTATTATCTATGTAATTGTAATATATCTATGTAATTGTAATGTATCTATGAAATATATCTATGTAATTGTAATATATATATATGTAATTGTAATATATCTATGTAATTTTAATATCTATGTAATTGTAATATATCTATGTAATTGAAATACATCTATGTAACTGAAATACATCTATGTAATTGTAATATATCTATGTAATTATATACATGTAATATCTATGTAATTATATACATGTAATATCTATGTAATTATATACATGTAATATCTATGTAATATATCTATGTAATTATGCAAATTCGAAAGCGAAGAAACTCTTCTTAAATTCTGCATAGACGATGGAGAATTCAGTGAAAGTTTTCGATGCCAAAAATTTTCAATTACAATTACAATTACATAAATATATTTTTGCGAAGAAACTCTTCTTAAATTCTGAATAGATATATTACAATTACAATTACATAAATATATTTTTGTAATTATAATATCTATGTAATATATCTATGTAATTGTAATATATCTATTAAATGTAATATATCTATGTAATTGTAATATATTTAATAGTGTTAATGTAATATATATATATGTAATTGTAATATATCTATGTAATATATATTTATGTAATTGTAATATTTCTATATAATATATATCATATGTAATATATTACAATTACATAGATATATAAGTGGTAATTACATGCATACATAGATATTACAATTTACGTAATGTTAAGTGGTAATTACATGTATACATGTAATATCTAATGTTTTCAATAATATATTACATAGATAATATATTACAATTACATAGATATATTACAATTACATAAATATATATTACAATTACATTGATATATTATACATAGATATATTACATCAATATCTAATGTTTAAAGTAATTGTATTATATCTATGTAATTGTAATATATTTAAGTAATTGTAATATATCTATGTAATTGTAATGTAGTACAATAATTATGAAAATTCGAAAGCGAAGAAACTCTTCTTAAATTCTGCCTAGACGATGGAGAATTAGGTGAAAGTTTTCGATGCCAAAGAGTTTCATTATCTATGTAATATATTTATGGAATTGTAATATATAGATATCACTATATACAATAACATGTTTTATCTAATTGAATTACATAGATATATTAAAATTACATAGATACATTAGAATTACATAGATTATATTACAATTACATAGATATATTACAATTACACAAATATATTACAATTACATAGACATATTACAACTATATAGGTTTATTACAATGTAATTCTAATGTTTTAAGTAATTGTAATATATCTATGTAATTGTAATAAATTTATGTAATTGTAATATATATATCTAGACTTTGGGTGTAGGAGCCCGTGGGGCATAGCAATGCTATGGTCTAACCCCACACTTCAACCGAATGGCGCGATACGAGGCCCGCTGGCCTCGAACTGTCCCTGGGATTACCTTGTCTCGAAGAAACACCGTGCCATTCTTTTGCCCCGATGCTCGCCTATCTAAGCACCAAATATGCCTAGGAGTAGCTCACTTGTATCAGGCAAACCCCACCCGCTTGCTAAGTGATGGGGTGTTGGAGAGCTAACATCGATCTATTATGTACCTATAGATATATTGACAATTACATAGATATATTAATATATATTACGATAAAGATGTCTACTGTTGTATTATATATGTAATTGCAATATATCTATACAATTGTAATGTATCTATGAAATGTATCTATGTAATTGTAATAATCTATGTAATTGTAATATATCTATGTAATTGTAATATATCTATGTAATTGAAATACATCTATGTAACTGAAATACATCTATTTAATTGTAATATATCTATGTAATTGTAATATATCTATGTAATTATATACATGTAATATCTATGTATCTATGTAATTCTAATATATCTATGTAATTATACTATATCTATGTTATTGTAATATTTTTATGCAATTGTAATATATCTATGTAATTATAATATATCAATGTAATATTACATAGATATATATTACATGTATTTTAATTGTAATATATCTATGTAATTGTAATATATCTATGTAATTATTATATATCAAAGTAATATTACACTGATATATATATATATATATATTACATGTATTTTAATTGTAATATATCTATGTAATTGTAATATATCTATGTAATTGTAATGTATCTATGTAATATATCTATGTAATTGTAATAGATATTACATAGATATATATATTACAATTACATAGATATATTACAATTATATAGATATATTTCAATTACATAGATGTATTACAATTACATAGATGTATTTCAATGACATAGATGTATTTCAATTACATAGATGTATTACAATTACATAAATATATTTATTACAATTACATAGATATATTACATATATTATTCCATTTTTACCTAACTTTCTAAAAGTCCTAGCTACATATATCTATTACATAGATCTATGTAATATATGTAATTGTAATATATCTATGTAATTATATTCTAATATAATACATATATTATAATAGATCTATGTAATTATAATATATCTATGTAATATATGTAATTGTAATATATCTATGTAATTGTAATTATAATATATCTATGTAATTGTAATATATCTATGTAATTATAATATATCTATGTAATTGTAATATATCTATGTAATTGTAATATATATCTATGTAAGTGTAATATATCTATATATTTATGTAATATCTATATACTTGGAATATATTTGTGTAATTGTAATTATATAATTGTATTATATCTATGTAATTGTATTATATCTATGTAATTGTAATGTATCTATTTAATTGTAATATATCTATGTAATTGTAATGTATCTATGTAATTGTAATATATAAATCTATGTAATTGTAATATATTTATGTAATTATAATATATCTATATTAATATATATGTTATATAAATATATCTATGTAATTTTAATATATCTATGAAATTGTAATATATCTATGTAATTTTAATATATTGTAATATATCTATGTAATTGTAATATCTATGTAATTATAATATATCTATATATATGTAATTGTAATATATTTATGCAATATATCCATGTAATTATAATATATCTATGTAATTGTAATATCTATGTAATTGTAATATATATATATATATATATATATATCTATGTAATATAATATATCTATGTAATAGTAATATATCGATGTAATATATCTATGTAATTGTAATATCTATGTAATTGTAGTATATATCTATGTAATTGTAATATATTTATGTAATTGTAATATATCTATGTAATTGTAATATAATAAATATAATATGTAATGTATCTATGTAATATACCTATGTAATTGTAATAAATCTATGTAATTGTAATATATCTATGTAATTGTAATACATCTATGTGATTGTAATATATTTATGTAACTATAATATATCTATGTAATTGTAATATGTCTTTCTAATTGTAATTTTAATATATATCTACGTAATTGTATATCTATGTAATTGTAATATTACATATCTATATATATTATAACATAGATATACTGAAACTACATAGATATATTACAATTACATAGATATAATTACAATTACATATATATATTACAATTACGTAGATATATTACATAGATACATTACAATTACATATATATGTTACATAGATATATTACAATTACATATATATGTTACATAGATATATTACATAGATATATTACAATTACATAGATATATTACATGTAATTGTAATAATTGTAATATATCTATGTAATTGTATCTATGTAATTGTAATATATCTATATATCTATGTAATTGTAACATATAATTACATATATTAAGATATATCTATTTTAGAATTACATAGATATATTACATAGATATATTACACAGATATATTACAATTACATAGATATATTACATAGATATATATATGTAATTACAATTACATACATATAATTACATAGATATATTACAATTACATATATATATTACAATTATATAGATATATTTACAATTACATAAATAGATATAATTACAATATATATATTGTTAGATAGATATATTACAATTACAATTACATAGATATATTACAATTACAAAGATATATTACAATTACATAGATATATTATTAATTACATAGATACATTACATAGATATTACAATTATATAGATATATTACAACTACATAGATATATTACAATTACATATATATATATTTCAATTACATAGATATATTACAATTACGTAGATATATTACATAGATATATTACAATTACATAGATATATTACAATTACATAGATATATTAGAATTACATAAATATATTACAATTACATAGATATATTACAATTACATAGATATATATTACATAGATATATTACAATTACATAGATATATTACAATTACATATATTACAATTACATAGATATTAGAATTACATATATATATTACAATTACATAGATATATATTACAATTACATAAAAATATTACATAGATATATTACAATTACATAGATATATTACAATTACATAGACATAAATAATAAATAAATAATATATTACAATTACATAAATATATTACATAGATATATTACAATTACATAGATATAATACAATTACATAGATAATAAATAAATAATATATTACAATTACATAGATATATTACATATATATATTACAATTACATAGATATAATTACATAAATATATTACAATTACATATATATAATACAATTACATAGATATATTATAGTTACATAGATATATTACAATTACATAGATATATTACAATTACTACATATATTATAATTACGTAGATATATGACAATTACATAGATATATAACAATTACGTAGATATATTACAATTACATAGATATATTACACTTACATTGATATATAACAATTACATAGATATATTACATAGATATATTATAATTACTGTATTAGATATATATTACAATTTCATATATATATATATATGAATATATATATATATACTACAGTTACATAGATATATTACAATTACATAGATATATTACAATTACGTTGATATATTACAATTACATAGATATATATTACAATTACATAAATATATTACATAGATACATTACCTAGATATATTACAATTACATAGATATATATATTACATAGATATATTAGAATTACATATATATATATATATTACATACATACATTACATAGATATATTACAATTACATAGATATATATATTACATAGATATATTAGAATTACATATATATATTAAAACTACATAGAAATATTACAATTACATAGACATATATATTAGAATTATATAGATATATTACAATTACAAAGATATGTTACATAGATACATTACATAGATATATTACAATTACATAGATATGTTACATAGATATATTACAATTACATAGATATATTACAGTTACATAAATATATTACAGTTACATAGATATATTACAATTACATAGATATATATATTACATAGACATATTAGAATTACATATATATATTAAAACTACATAGAAATATTATAATTATATAATATATTACAATTACATAGATATATTACAATTACATAGATATATTACATTGATATATATTACAATTACATAAATATATTATAATTAAATAGATATATTTCAATTACATAGATATAATACAATTACATAGATATATTACATAGATATATTACAATTACGTAGATATATTACATAGATATATTACATAGATATATATTACAATTACATAGATATATTACAATTACATAGATATATTACATAGATATATAAAAATTACATAGATATATTTCAATTACATAGATATATTACAGTTACATAGATATATTACAATTACATAGATATATTACAATTACATAGATACATTACAATTACATAGATAGATATATTACAATTACATAGATATATTACATTACATAGATAGATATATTATATTACATAGATATTACAATTACAAAGATATATCCAATTACATAGATATATTACAAGTACATAGATATCTAATTACATAGATATATTACATTACATAGATATATTTATATAGATATATATATATATATATGTAATTGTGTTAATGTAATAATATATCTATGTAATTGTGTTAATGTAATAATATATCTATGTAATTGTAATATATCTATGTAATTGGATATATCTATCTATGTAATGTAATATATCTATCTATGTAATGTAATATATCTATGTAATTATAATATATCTATGTAATTGTAATGTATCTATGTAATTATGTAATTGTAATATATATATCTATATAATTGTAATATATCTATGTAATTGTAATATATCTATGTAATATCTATGTATTTATGTTATAGTAATATATCTATGTAATTGTAATATATCTATGTAATTGTATCTATGTAATTGTAATATATATCTATGTAATTGGATATATCTATGTAATTGTAATATATTTATGTAATTGTAATAAATTTATGTAATTGTAATATATCTATGTGATTGTAATATATCAATGTAATTGTAATATATTATTATAGATATATTACAATTATATAGATATATTACAATTACATAGATATATTATAGTTACATAGATATATAATATTACAATAACATAGATATATTACAATTACATAAATATATTACAAATACATAGATATATTACATAGATATATTACAATTTATACTACATAGATATATTGTTACAATTACATAGATATTGTAACACCCTGTCCGAATAATCTACCTAAAATCCGGCAGAGTTTCCTTTCTATCTCAACTATAACCCTCCTGCAAATAACACTCAATTCATATCCTCAACCAGCAATATTTCTCAATACTATTATCACATATATCCATCATATTCAAAAATTATCCATGATCAATTTATTCTCAAGTCAAAACATACTGATCTATTGTCTCATATCTTCAAATATATACATATAATATATCCAAAAGTAAACCTATCTCAGCAAGGTTTACTAGATAAAATAATCAAAAGATCAAGACTTCAATAAATTTCTAGTATGATGCCCACCAAGTCAAAATACTATTTGAAGCAAAGAATAGAGGAAGGTTACAATCCCGGCACCTAACTATCACCTGAAAATGAGAATATGAAAGGGTGAGATATATGAATATCTCAGTGAGTAGACAACATTTAAAGCGTGTGAAAACTATAATGGTAATCTCTAAAGCATAATTGACATTTTCAAAATAAACAATAGTAAAACCATAATGAGTAATTCAAAGACGTAGCAAAGTTTTCAAATGTATAACAATATTATAATATTAAATCAATGAATAAAATCTGTAAAGTAAATCAAGTTTCGTATAATTGGGCTACAACTTTCTGTCCTGCATAAGAGTACATCCATGAAATAACCAAGCAATATTCATGTAGGCATACTAGTAGCCGGCCCCAAAGGCCAATACCACCATAGGACGCCCCAAAGGCATATGTGTCACTATGATGTGCCCCCAAAAGGCAAATATAATGGGATAGGGACTCTGGAGGTGGCTCCCACCACAAAGGCGTAGCACGCAGCTCCCATACCCCAGTATAATATCACGAAATAGGGACTCTGGAGGTGGCTCCCGCCATAAAGGCGTAGCACGCAGCTCCCGTATTCCGGTCTAATATCACGGAATGGGGACTTTGGAGGTGGCTCCCGCCACAAAGGCGTAGCACGCAGCTCCCGTATTCCGCTCAAGGAAATAATCTCATACATTAAGTCAGGTGGAGCCAAAACCATGTACGTCAAATTCTATGTAAAATCATATTTCATAAAATCAACCAAATTAGTCGATATAATATTTCTTGAAATAAAACTACTTTAATAACAAATCAATTCATATGATTAAATATCGTATATACCTTTAATACGTAAAATAAATATATATGCAAAAATATATATATATATATAATTATAATTAAAGAAATTTCAAATAACTATAGTTGTCGTCTACTCACAATCCTTGAGATGATCTCACTATACACCTCGACCTGAAACTTCGGGATCCATAGGTGACGTCGGATCTACGTGGCCTAGAGATTAACAATAATTAGTATCTATACATGCTCAAAGCATTACACAATTTTGAATGCAACTTAAGTCTCATAATCTTCCCTCAAGGTCAATACTAATTCCTCATACTCAAAACAACATATCCCAAATTTTTAATATCATTTCCATAATCATTTTCTCCAAATATTCAACTCCATATTCATGTCCTTATCAAATTCCTTTCTAGTATTCCATGCCTTAGAGATTTTCATAATCCATAACCATCAATAGTACTATATTTCTCTTAAGCAATAAATTCCTTAATATCAAGTTAGATTAGAAAATCATAACTTGAGTTTGGTACCAATAAGTCTAATTTATGAAGAAAATAACTAACTTAGACAATTAGAACAAAATCTTGATCAAATTTGATAAAACCCGAAACTATGCTGAAACAGGGGTCACACTGAACAGCCAACTTCACCGAATTTTATCTTTTTAACCGCTTATCGGTTTTGGGTGATTCAAAGACCAAAATTCTCGTATTGAAGTCTAGTTTCTAGGAAAAATATCAAAAAAATACAAACCCTAATGTGCCGAACCCAGAAAATCCGAACAGCAAGCATGCTCAGTTTCCCCTGCTTTGCTTTTTCTTCCCATTTTCTTGTTCATGCTTTCAAATCCTTTTAATTCTTACCAAAAATGAGTAAAATTCATACTTAATAGATGGATTTCAGACCTTAACATGTTTATGGAGCTAAGATCTTAGCATGCCCAAGTAGAATATCTAAAGAAAATGAAGAATTTATCAAGAAACTAACCTTGGATGTAATTGTTGTTGAGATTTTTGGTTGAGTTCTTGAAGAGAAATGTTGGAGGAGATGAAGAAATTTGAGAGGGGAGGCTGCCGGCTGCCACTTGAAGAAAGCATGAAAATTGTTTTGTGTTTTCGGGAGATAAAAGGAAGATAAGAGATATTTTTCTTGTTTTTGGGATAATTGCATATTAGTCCCTCAACTTTTTATAAATAACCATTAAGCCCCTAAACTTTTTAATATGTTCATTTTGATCCTTTCTTCTTTTATTTCCTTCACTTATAACTTCTTACAAATTTCCAAGTTTGTCCTTAAAATTTTTCGGGATTTGACTTTACATGATTATACGTAACCTCGGTTGTTACAACTTACCCCCCTTAGAAAAATTTCGTCCTCGAAATTTACTTACCAACTTGATTGAACAAGTGAGGATATTGAGTCTGCATATCTTTCTCCCTTTCCCATGTAGCTTCTTCATATGAATGATTCCTCCAAATAACTTTCACTAATGGAATAGTCTTAGTCCTTAGAACTTGGTCCCTTCTATCCAAAATCTCAACCGGCTGCTCTTCATAAGTTAAATTTTCCTCAATTTCCATAGGCAAGTCCTTCAATATATGTGAAGAATCGAAAATGTACTTTCGGAGCATAGAAACATGGAACACATTATGAATTCGTGACAATTCTTCTGGTAAGGACAATCTATAAGCAACTGGGCCAATCCGTTCAATGATCTCATACAGCCCTATATATCGAGGACCCAACTTTCCTCGTCTTCCAAACCGGATTACTCCCTTCCAAGGAGTCACTTTCAAAAATATCATATCACCAACTTCAAACTCTAAATCTTTTCTCCGATTATCTGCATAGCTCTTTTGTCGATCTTGAGCTATTTTTATCTTTTCCCGAATTACCTTAACTTTGTCTGCAGTCATCATAACAATTTTTGGACCTAGTAATTTCCTTTCATCTGTATCATCCCAACACACCTGAGTTCTGCACTTCCTTCCATACAAAGCTTCAAACGGAGCCATGTCGATGCTGGACTGATAACTATTGTTATATGTAAACTCTGCTAGAGGCAAGTGTTCATCCGAGTTTCCTTGGAATTCCATAATACAAGATCTGAGCATATCTTCCAGAATTTGAATTGTCCGTTCAGATTGTCCATCCGTCTGAGGATGAAAAGCAGTACTGAACTTGAGTTTAGTGCCCATAGCATTCTGCAAACTTGGCCAAAATCGAGATGTGAATCGGGGGTCTCGATCAGATACAATCGATACTGGGGCACCATGTAACCTAACAATTTCATTCACATAAAGTTTAGCCAATCTTTCCATGGAAAAAGTCTTCTTGACTGGCAAAAAGTGAGCTGATTTTGTCAGACGATCAACAATCACCCAAATGCTGTCATAACCAGACTGTGTTCTTGGCAATCCCGAAACGAAATCCATAGCAATATCTTCCCACTTCCATTGAGGAATAGGTAGGGGGTTCAATTTCCCAGAAGGTTTTTGATGCTCGGCTTTAATTTGTTGGCATACCAAGCATCTAGAAACAAACTCAGCTATGTCTCGTTTCATACCTTGCCACCAATAATGTTCTCTTAAGGTTCGATACATCTTCACGCTACCGGGATGTAACGCATATGGTGCATTATGAGCTTCCTTCAAAATCACCTTCCGGAGTTCTTCATCCTGAGGCACACAAAGCCTATTTCTCATTATCAGTACATCATCATCCTTTAATTGATAGTCAATCCTCACACCATCCATTACTTCTTGCTTTAACTTTACCAGCATAGGGTCATTATTTTGTGCTTCACGTATCCAATCAATATGAATCGGTTTAACCTTCAAGTGGGCTATCAGGAGATTATTCTCATCAATCATCAATTCTAAAGGTAAAGACTTCAACTCATTTTGTAAGGGTTTCTGAATTGCCCGGATATGAGCAAGAGAACTAGAAGGCTTTCTACTAAGAGCATCGGCCACTACATTGGCCTTTCCTGGGTGGTAGTCAATTACACAGTCATAATCTTTTATCAATTCCAACCATCTCCTTTGCCTCAAATTTAATTCTTTCTGATCCATCAGATATTTCAGACTCTTATGATCAGTGTAGATTGTACATTTTTCTCCAAATAAATAATGCCTCCAAATTTTTAGTGCAAACACCACTGCCGCCAACTCCAAATCATGAGTGGGATAGTTTTGCTCATGCTGTTTCAGTTTCCGAGAAGTATAAGCTATCACCTTCCCATGTTGCATCAAAATGCAACCCAAACCTCGCCTCGAGGCATCACTGTATACCACAAAGCTTCCAGTCCCTGATGGTAGTGTAAGAACTGGTGCTGTGGTCAATCTACACTTGAGCTCTTGGAAAGCTTGCTCACATTTGTCAGTCCACTCAAACTTAGCATGCTTCCTTGTTAGTTTTGACAAAGGAGAGGCAATCATGGAAAATCCTTCCACGAATCTTCGATAGTACCCTGCCAATCCGAGAAAGCTCCTAATTTCTGTGACATTAGTGGGTCTTTCCCAAGCAACTACAGCTTCTATCTTTTGTGGATCCACAAAAATCCCTTTCTTGGATTTCACACTTGGAAAATTTAGCATAAAGTTGCTTTTCACGCATAGTCTGCAACACCGTTCTCAAATGGCTTACATGATCATCCTTATTCCTGAAATAAACTAGGATGTCATTGATGAAAACAATAACAAACTTATCTAAGTAGGGCCGAAACACCCTATTCATCAAATCCATAAAGACTGCAGGTGCATTAGTTAGCCGTAAAGGCATAACTAAGAATTCATAATGACCATATCGAGTTCTAAAAGCAGTCTTTGGAATATCAGATTCTTTAATCTTCAATTGATGATAACCCGATCTTAGGTCTATTTTGGAGAACACACTTGCACCTTGCAACTGATCAAACAAGTCATCAATCCTTGGCAAAGGATACTTATTCTTAATGGTGACCTTGTTCAGTTGCCGGTAGTCGATACACAATCGTAAAGATCCATCCTTTTTCTTTACAAATAAAACCGGTGCTCCCCAAGGTGAAGTACTAGGCCGAATGAACCCTCTGTCAACTAGGTCTTGCAACTGCACTTTCAATTCCTTTAGCTCCGAAGGTGCCATTCTATAGGGTGCCTGAGAAATAGGAGCACTGCCAGGGATTAAGTCAATAGTAAACTCCAATTCCCTGTCAGGAGGTAAACCGACCAATTCTTCAGGAAAGATCTCAGGAAACTCTTTGACCACAGATATAGTTTCCAACTTTGCCTCATGTATATCCTGGTTAATCACATAAGCAAGGTATATGAATACCCTTTCTGCAAGTATCTATTGGCTGCCATCTTGAAGATAAGGCAAAAAGGTAAAACTTTCCTTTCTCCTTGAAAGGTAAACTCCAAGTCTCCCGACTTCTTAAAAGTCACAGTTTTGGAAAAACAATCTATCACTGCATTGTGTTTAGACAACGAATCCATTCACAAAATCACATCAAAATCATACATTAATTCATGCTCCTGAACCATAACAGTACAATCCGGATAAACCACATCAATTTTCAAAGTTTCTCCAACATTCACTAGGGTGATTTCTCCCACAATGGGGACACTGAGAATAAGTCAATGTACGAGGTCCTGAGCTCCTAGGTAGCGATCTAGTCTGCTGTTGAGGTCCAATGGTAGGTTTACTAGAAGAACCACTAAAAGGTTTTCGGTCTAATCCCTCTTGAAATCTCGAGGGTTTGTAACTATTGACATTGCTCTCTACATAATTTTTCTTAGGCCTCACGTCCTCACTCGAGGACGGCCCCATTTTTTTTTTTTTTTTTTTTTGAACTTTTCTTCTCTTCTCTATCTTTCATTTCTTTCAGATTCTATTCAGCTTTAATTGCCATGTTGACCCATTTATTAAAGTCATCTGTATCTAGGGTCGTCAACCTATCTCGAATACTAACATGTAGCCCATCTTGGAATTTCTTGCATCTGTCAGCATCGTTGGCTAACTGATGGAGCAAATTCCGATAGTTCGCTGAATTTTTGCTCATACTCTGCTACTGACATACTACCCTATTTTAAATCCATAAACTCAGTCCATTTCTTTTCCCGCAAGGCCCGAGAATAGTATTTTTCTTCAAACTCTCTTCGAAAATCTGCCCAGATTATGGCAGGATGTCCAGCATACCTTTGCACTATAGTTTTCCACCATGTGTGTGCATGATCCTCAAAAAATTGCACCGCACATGGTAACCTCATAGGCTTGGGAATCTGAAGAGTAATGGAAGTAGTCTCAAATTTTTGTAGCCATGACCAGGCTAAATCTGATTCCAAAGACCCCGTGAAAATCTTGCAACCCATATTCTTCAAATCTTTACAGTAATCAACTATCCCCTTTTCAGCAGGGGCAGTCAAAGTGGGAATTACTCTTGCCAAGGCCGCAACTGCCTCAGCTAAATTAAGATTAGCTGCTGGGGGTGCTGCTAAGGATGCAGCAACATAATATGAACCAGCAACTAAAGCTTGTCCTCTAATTTGCTCATCAATATTCACATTTCTATTCCTATCCCTATTTTGGGGTAGGGGATTGATTCTAGGCCTTCCTCTTTGACGTGGTGGCATCGTGTCTGATTTTTTTTGCACAGGTGACAATATTTTAATACTTCAACAAACAGTTCCTAAGTCTACAGGACCTATAACCTTGCTCTGATACCAAATTGTAACACCCTGTCCGAATAATCTACCTAAAATCCGGCAGAGTTTCCTTTCTATCTCAACTATAACCCTCCTGCAAATAACACTCAATTCATATCCTCAACCAGCAATATTTCTCAATACTATTATCACATATATCCATCATATTCAAAAATTATCCATGATCAATTTATTCTCAAGTCAAAACATACTGATCTATTGTCTCATATCTTCAAATATATACATATAATATATCCAAAAGTAAACCTATCTCAGCAAGGTTTACTAGATAAAATAATCAAAAGATCAAGACTTCAATAAATTTCTAGTATGATGCCCACCACGTCAAAATACTATTTGAAGCAAAGAATAGAGGAAGGTTACAATCCCGGCACCTAACTATCACCTGAAAATGAGAATATGAAAGGGTGAGATATATGAATATCTCAGTGAGTAGACAACATTTAAAGCGTGTGAAAACTATAATGGTAATCTCTAAAGCATAATTGACATTTTCAAAATAAACAATAGTAAAACCATAATGAGTAATTCAAAGACGTAGCAAAGTTTTCAAATGTATAACAATATTATAATATTAAATCAATGAATAAAATCTGTAAAGTAAATCAAGTTTCGTATAATTGGGCTCCAACTTTCTGTCCTGCATAAGAGTACATCCATGAAATAACCAAGCAATATTCATGTAGGCATACTAGTAGCCGGCCCCAAAGGCCAATACCACCATAGGACGCCCCAAAGGCATATGTGTCACTATGATGTGCCCCCAAAAGGCAAATATAATGGGATAGGGACTCTGGAGGTGGCTCCCACCACAAAGGCGTAGCACGCAGCTCCCATACCCCAGTATAATATCACGAAATAGGGACTCTGGAGGTGGCTCCCGCCATAAAGGCGTAGCACGCAGCTCCCGTATTCCGGTCTAATATCACGAAATGGGGACTCTGGAGGTGGCTCCCGCCACAAAGGCGTAGCACGCAGCTCCCGTATTCCGCTCAAGGAAATAATCTCATACATTAAGTCAGGTGGAGCCAAAACCATGTACGTCAAATTCTATGTAAAATCATATTTCATAAAATCAACCAAATTAGTCGATATAATATTTCTTGAAATAAAACTACTTTAATAACAAATCAATTCATATGATTAAATATCGTATATACCTTTAATACGTAAAATAAATATATATGCAAAAATATATATATATATATATATAATTATAATTAAAGAAATTTCAAATAACTATAGTTGTCGTCTACTCACAATCCTTGAGATGATCTCACTGTACACCTCGACCTGAAACTTCGGGATCCATAGGTGACGTCGGATCTACGTGGCCTAGAGATTAACAATAATTAGTATCTATACATGCTCAAAGCATTACACAATTTTGAATGCAACTTAAGTCTCATAATCTTCCCTCAAGGTCAATACTAATTCCTCATACTCAAAACAACATATCCCAAATTTTTAATATCATTTCCATAATCATTTTCTCCAAATATTCAACTCCATATTCATGTCCTTATCAAATTCCTTTCTAGTATTCCATGCCTTAGAGATTTTCATAATCCATAACCATCAATAGTACTATATTTCTCTTAAGCAATAAATTCTTTAATATCAAGTTAGATTAGAAAATCATAACTTGAGTTTGGTACCAATAAGTCTAATTTATGAAGAAAATAACTAACTTAGACAATTAGAACAAAATCTTGATCAAATTTGATAAAACCCGAAAACTATGCTGAAACAGGGGTCACACTGAACAGCCAACTTCACCGAATTTTATCTTTTTAACCGCTTATCGGTTTTGGGTGATTCAAAGACCAAAATTCTCGTATTGAAGTCTAGTTTCTAGGAAAAATATCAAAAAAATACAAACCCTAATGTGCCGAACCCAGAAAATCCGAACAGCAAGCATGCTCAGTTTCCCCTGCTTTGCTTTTTCTTCCCATTTTCTTGTTCATGCTTTCAAATCCTTTTAATTCTTACCAAAAATGAGTAAAATTCATACTTAATAGATGGATTTCAGACCTTAACATGTTTATGGAGCTAAGATCTTAGCATGCCCAAGTAGAATATCTAAAGAAAATGAAGAATTTATCAAGAAACTAACCTTGGATGTAATTGTTGTTGAGATTTTTGGTTGAGTTCTTGAAGAGAAATGTTGGAGGAGATGAAGAAATTTGAGAGGGGAGGCTGCCGGCTGCCACTTGAAGAAAGCATGAAAATTGTTTTGTGTTTTCGGGAGATAAAAGGAAGATAAGAGATATTTTTCTTGTTTTTGGGATAATTGCATATTAGTCCCTCAACTTTTTATAAATAACCATTAAGCCCCTAAACTTTTTAATATGTTCATTTTGATCCTTTCTTCTTTTATTTCCTTCACTTATAACTTCTTACAAATTTCCAAGTTTGTCCTTAAAATTTTTCGGGATTTGACTTTACATGATTATACGTAACCTCGGTTGTTACAACTTACCCCCCTTAGAAAAATTTCGTCCTCGAAATTTACTTACCAACTTGATTGAACAAGTGAGGATATTGAGTCTGCATATCTTTCTCCCTTTCCCATGTAGCTTCTTCATATGAATGATTCCTCCAAATAACTTTCACTAATGGAATAGTCTTAGTCCTTAGATATATTACAATTACATATATATATATATTACATAGATATATTACATAGATATATATTACATATATATAATATATTACAATTACATAGATATATTATAATTACATAAATATATTCCAATAACATAGATATATTATAATTACATCGATATATTACAATTATATAGTTATATTACAATTACATAAATATTACATTACATAGATATATATTACAGTTACATAGATATATTACATAGATATATTATTATTACATAGATAAATTACAATTACATTATATATTACACATCTAATATCTATTACATAGATATATTACATAAATATATTACCATTACATAGATATATTACATAGATACATTACAATTAAAATTACATATTTATATTACAATTACATAGATAATATATTACATAGATATATTACAATTACATAAATATATTACCATTACATAGATATATTACATAGATACATTACAATTAGAATTACATAAATATATTACAATTACATAGATATATTACAATTACAATTACATAGATATATTAGAATTACATAGATATATTACAATTAGATAGATATATATATTACAATTACATATATATTACAATTACATAGATATATATTAGAATTACATAAATATATTACAATTACATAGATATATTATAATTACATAGATATATATATATTACAATTACATAGATATATTACAATTACATAGACATATTACCATTACATAGATATATTACATAGATATATTAGAATTACATATATATATATTACAATTACATATATATATATATTACAATTACATAGATATATATTACAATTACATATATATGTATATATTACCATTACATAGATATATTATAATTACATAGATATATATTACAATTACATAGATATATTACAATTACATATTTATATTATATAAATATATTACCATTACATCAATACATTACAATTAGAATTACATATATATATTACAATTATATAGATATATTACAATTGCATAGATATATATTACAATTACATAAATATATTACATAGATATATTACATAGATACATTACATAGATATATTACATAGATATATTAGAATTACATAGATATATTAGAATTACATATATATATTACAATTACATAGATATATTACATAGATATATTACAATTACATAGATATATTACAATTACATAGATATATTACAATTACATAGATATATTACTATTGCATAGATATATATTACAATTACATAAATATATTACATAGATATATTACATAGATACATTACATAGATACATTACATAAATCTATAACAATAACAAATATATTACAATTACATAGATACATTACAATTACATAGACATATATATTACAATTACATAGACATATTATAGTTACATAGATATATATTACATAGATATATTACATAAATATATTACTATTACATAGATATAGATATATTACATAAATATATATTACAATTACATAGATAATACAATTACATAGATATAATACAATTACATAGATATATTACAATTACATAAATATATTACAATTACATACATATATTATAATTACATAGATACATTACAATTACATAGATATATTAAAATTACATAGATACATTACAATTACATAGATATATTACAATTACTTAAATATATTACATACATAGATATATTACAATTATATAGATATTTTACAATTACATAGATATATTACAATTACATAGATATATTACATACATAGATATATTACAATTATATAGATGTATTTCAATTACATAGATATATTACATAGATATATTACTTAGATATATTACATAGATATATTAAAATTATATAGATGTATTTCAATTACATAGATATATTAAAATTACATAGATATTACAATTACATAGATATATTACAATTACATAGATATATTACAATTACATAGTTATATTACAATTACATAGATATAGATATATTACAATTACATAGATATATTACAATTACATAGATATATTACATACATAGATATATTACAATTATATAGATGTATTTCAATTACATAGATATATTACATAGATATATTACATAGATATATTACTTAGATATATTACATAGATATATTACAATTATATAGATGTATTTCAATTACATAGATATATTAAAATTACATAGATATTACAATTACATAGATATATTACAATTACATAGTTATATTACAATTACATAGATATATTACAATTACATAGATACATTACAATTACATAGATATATATTACAATTACATAGATATATATTACAATTACATAGATATATTAAAATTACATAGATATATTTCAATTACATAGATATATTACATAGATACATTACATGGTAATTATATTACGTTAATATATTACATACATATATATATATAGATAGATATATTATTTGTGTAATTATAATATATATCTATGTAATTGTAATATATCTATGTAATTGTAATATATTTATGTAATATATATATCTATGTAATTTTAATATATCTATGTAATCCTAATATATCTATGTAATTATAATATGTAATTGTTATATATCTATGTAATTGTAATATATCTATGTAATTGTAATATATCTAAGTAACTGTAATATATCTATGTAATTGTAATATATCCAATGTATAATATATCTATGTAATTGTAATATATTTATGTAATTGTAATATATCTATGTAAAATATCTATGTAATTGTAATATATCTATGTAATTGTAATATATCTATGTTATCACATTGATATATATTAGAATTACATACATATATTACAAATACATAGATATATTACAATTACATACATATTACATAGATACATTACAATTACATAGATATATTACAATTACATAGATATATTGGATATAGATATTACAATTCCATAGATATTACAATTACAATTAATAAATATATATATTACATAGATATATTATATATTGCATAGATATATTACATAGATATATTACAATTACATACATATTACATAGATATATTGTAATTGCATAGATATATTACATAGATATATTACAATTACATAGATATATTTCAATTACATAGATACATTACAATTACATAGATACATTACAATTACATAAATATATTACATAGATATATTTCAATTACATAGATATATTACATAGATATATTACAATTACATAGATATATATTGCAATTACATATATATATATATATTAAAACTACATAGATATATTACAATTACATATATTATAATTACATATATATATATATATATTACAATTACATAGATATATTACATAGATATTATTACAATTACATAGATATATTACAATTACATAGATATCTATATATATTACAATTACATAGGTATATTATATAATAATTACATATATATATTAATTACATAAATTTATTACAATTACATAGATATATTATAACATAGATACATTTATATAGATATATTATAGTTAATGTAATATATATTTGTGTAATTGTAATATATCTATTTGTGTAATTGTAATATATTACATAATATATTACAATTACATTGATATATTACATATATTACAATTACATAGATATATTAAAATTACATAGATATATTACAATTACATTGATATATTACATATATTACAATTACATAGATATATTAAAATTACATAGATATATTACAATTACATAGATATATTACAATTACATAGATATATTACATTATATATCTATGTAATTGTAATATATCTATGTAATTGTAATATATAAGTAATATATCTATGTAAATATATATCTATGTAATTGTAATTGTAATATATTTATGTAATTGTAATATATCTATGTAATTGTAATACATCTATGTAATTGTAATATATCTATGTAACTGTAATATATCTATGTAATTGTAATATATCTATAATTCTAATATTGGATATATCTATGTAATTGTAATATATCTATGTAATTGTAATATAGATATATAGATATATTACAAATACATGAAAATCTTGAAAAAAATTGAACATAACTGTGTCCGACTCTCACACCCAGTTCGAGTAACATAGGTATCTTGTCCTTTACATTAAGTTATTCTTCTACTTTTTCTTTTTTTTTTTTTGAGATATGAGGGTAGGGGAATGGGAAGCAGGAAATAGTGGAACCTATGTTGCTCCGACTTTTCATTTTTTTTGAGGTACCCATTTCCGACACTTTTGCCCGACACATATCTAGACATAGGTATAGGGACATGATCCCCCAGGACCTTCCAAATACATGGAAATCTTGGAAAAAATTGAAAATACCCGTATCGGACACATACCCGTGTCCGACATTCACACCCGAGTCCAAGTAACATAGAGTGAAACTAATACATCTAAAATGTTAATTCAACTTCCTTCTTGTGCTAATTTTCCACATGAACATGTATAATTCTGCAGGAAGATTGGCCTGTAAACTTTATGATAACATTAGAA
Organism: Fremontodendron californicum; assembly: GCA_030761205.1. Classification (NCBI taxonomy): domain Eukaryota; kingdom Viridiplantae; phylum Streptophyta; class Magnoliopsida; order Malvales; family Malvaceae; genus Fremontodendron; species Fremontodendron californicum. The sequence goes on from JAULJL010000012.1 coordinate 90,249, forward strand.
TTACAATTACATAGATATAATTGTAATTGTAATATATATCTATGTAATTGTAATATATCTATGTAATTGTAATTGATATATATATTACATAGATATATCTATAATTATATATTACAATTACACAAATATATTACAATATATATGGAAATCTTGTAATATAGATATATTTACAATTACATAGATATATTTACAATTACATAGATATATTACATAGATATATTACTATTACGTAGATATATTACAATTACATAGATATTACAATTACATTGATATATTATATTAAAATTACATAGATACATTACAATTACATAGATAGATATATTGCAATTACATAGATATATTACCTATATTACAATTACATATATTATATATTACATATATTACAATTACATATATCTATATAATAGATTATCTATGTAATATTAATATATTTAAGTAATATATCTATGTAATTGTAATGTATCTATGTAATTATAATATATTTAAGTAATATATCTATGTAATATATCTATATAATATATTATCTATGTAATTATAATATATTTAAGTAATATATCTATGTAATATAACTATGTAATTGTAATGTATCTATGTAATTATAATATATTTAAATAATATATCTATGTAATATATCTATGTAATTGTAATATATCTATGTAATTGTAATATATCTATATAATTGTAATATATCTATGTAATATATCTATACAATTACATAGATATATTACAATTACATATATATATTACATAGATATTACATAAATATATTACAATTACATATATATATACATAGATATATTACATAAATATATTTTAGTAATTATAATAATTGATATATATTACAATTACATAGATATATTACAATTACATAGATATACTACAGTTACATAGATATATTACATAGATACATTACATAAATATATTACAATTACATAGATATATAACAATTACATAGATATATCTATAAGATAGTGATCGGACAGCAGCCACTTACACCCAGTGCTGTTGCAACAGGTGTTACAGGATCAAATCCAGCAGCTTACAGATTTGCTAAGGCTTGGCAGGAGCAGACTGACTTAGCTAGGGCTTGCCTACACAAGGCAGGAAAGCGCACCAAGAAATGGGCAGATCGGAAGCGCAGGGATGTGCAGTTTCAGGTTGGAGACTTAGTCCTTGTCAAACTGCACTTGGTGTTGCGTCACCCAGGCATGCACAAAGGGCTTGTGCGAAGATATGAGGGGCCTTTCAGAGTTCTGAAACGGGTAGGCAAGGTGGCCTACAAACTTGAGCTGCCAGCAAAACTCAAGGTACACCCAGTTTTTCATGTCAGTATGTTTAAGCCTTTTCAGGTAGATCAGGATGATCCAGCTAGGGGCGAGTCTCAACGCGCAGCAGTAGGAGTGGAGGCCTCCTACGACAGAGATATACAGTGTATACTTGCGGATCGAGTAGTACGACGAAAGAATTACAGGCCAAGGCATGAGTACTTTGTCCGATGGAAGGGACTACCCGACAGTGAGGCAAGTTGGGAACCAGCCGAGGCATTGTGGCAGTTCCAGGATAAGATTGAGCAGTTCCATGCAGAGGACGCGACGAGGGCGTCGCTGGAACAAGTGGGGGAGAATGTCATGGCCCGTGCGATCTCGCTCAGGTCCGTTATGCACACAACAGGTCCAGGCCCAGTTCGCACACAACAGGTCCAGGCCCAGGATCTGAGTTACAAAGAGTATCTTGACCCACCAGAATAGGCCCGATCCCTGGAGCATTCTAGAAGGCCCTAGAAGACAGATTTTACCTGGAGGTTCTAGAAGCAGTAAAAGATAGTTACTGCCCAACAGTTCCAGCTTATCTAGAACTCGAAGAGATAGAGTTTAAATTCCTTTAGGCCTCTAGATAATGTAATCTTAGCCGTTCATTTGTTTAAATATGAACCGTTGATGTAGGGGGGATTCAACTATAAATAGAGACCTCCTCCAGCCTCATTTGTATCGTTCAACTCATTTGAGTAATATACCAGAGCATTCTTCTTTACTCTCTCTTGTTCTATTTTTCTGCTTAGCTCTAGTAACTTTTAGTTATCAGTGCCTTTCTTGAGTGTTAAGAGGCTGACTTAGGCATCCAGGGAAGCGACTTCCAGCCTAAGGCCGCACGGTTCGCAGGGCTAAAGTTCCGAGTCCGTGACATTTACACGTGACACTTTTGTGTAGTTATTATTTATTTTTATTTTTTTTTGTATTTTCGGGAAGGAGAGAAAGAAATAGAAGAGAAAAAAAAAAGAAAAAAAAATAAGAGAAAATTTTGTCTGTTCGTATTCGTATTTTTTTTGTGTTTAAAATATTATAAATTTATATAAATTTTTACACGTTAATAATTCGTTTTATGTATATTTTAACACATTTGTTTATTCGTGTAGTGTTCATGTTATTTTCGTGTTGTGTTTTAATTATTTTTCTTATGCTGTGTTCGTATTGTGTCTCAATTCATTTTCTATTTTGTATAGTTTGTCATTGTGATTCAATTTTAAAAAAAAATTATTTGTTCGTGTTGTGTTTCAATTTATGATATATTTTGCATAATTTGTTATAGTGATTCAATTTAAAAAAAAAAAAAATTGTGTATTCATTTTTGTTTTTTTTTTTTAAAGTATTATAAATTTATATAAATTTTTATACGTTAATAATTCATTTTATATACATTTTGACACGTTCGTGTATTCGTATTGTGTTCATGTTATTTTTCATGTCGTGTCGTTTTTAATTATTTTATCATGTTTTGTTTATGTCGTATCTCAATTCATCCCATATTTTGTATAATTTATCATAATGATTCGATTTTAACTTTAAATTTATTTACTTATGATATTAAAATATAAAAAAATATTTAAATAAATAATAATTATCGAATAGGATTCAATTTATATTTATTTATGATAATTAATTTAATTAAAATTATATAAATATTATAAAAATCCCAAGCGGCGGAATTGTGAGTAAAGTAAGGACATATTTGATGTATATAAATAAGAATAATTACCCGATTCCCATCCGCATAGACCTCACCATTGATTTCTCGTTAAAGAAGCAAAGCATATTGTTCTGTTCTGTTCTCTTCTCTTCTCTTCTCTCATCCATCAACTAAAAAAGAAAACTTACAAACAACTACTAGGTACTTAAAATTTGTAATAATAATAATCTAAATTGATTGATCAAACCCGAGAAACCCTAACTCCTCACTATCTTTGCTAATCATTTGGAACAGCACTAGAAGCAGCCCATAGCCAGCCATGGATGAAGAGTACGATGTCATAGTGCTGGGAACTGGTCTCAAGGAATGCATCCTCAGCGGTCTTCTTTCTGTTGACGGACTCAAGGTCTTTTTTTTTTTTTTCCTTATTTACATTTTCAATTAAATATTTCCAATCTTCTTTTGTCACTTTTATTTATTTTCTTTTAAAAAATTGATTTCTGATCCTAGATCTTGATGGGTGCATCTAAGATTTGTGAGGATCTGTTGGATCTCGGTGCCTGTGATTAAGGCAAACACCAGGGCTATCTTTGTTTTTGTCTCCCTCATCCTTTTCCTACACCGTTACTTATCGCGGTGCCTTTGATTAAGGCAACGATCTGCTAAATTTTCATGATGTTGCAGCACATAGGATCTTTTTCCCCTAAAATTTTCAATCCTCTTGTAAACAGTAGCTGCAATGATGCAGTTATACTGAAAATGCCCCTGCCAAATGTGAAAAATTGGTTCTTGAGATGCTGCTTGTATAATTGATAATCGGAACTCATATTTTAAAAGATGATCACCACAGCTGCTCCGGCAAATCGGTTTTTAAAATTTGAGTAAAATCTCTGTATCATCTTACCATCCCCAATTGCTTGCATGACTAACCTTACCCCGCTTTTGAACTGTAGAATTGTGAAAATGGTTGTGCTAAGGTAAAGCAAGTCTTCTAGATAAGCTTGGTTTTGGTAAATGCTTTTCTTGTGAAAGAAAAATGCAACTTGTTTCTTCTATAAAGTTTATTAGAAAGTAGAAAAAGTCAATTGTTTCGCTCTTTTTGAAACAACATACTTTACAAAATGATGCTATATATTTATTATATTATTGCATTGATTATTGATTTCATTTTGTACTATTTGTCTTGCATTTAGGTTCTGCATATGGATAGGAATGACTACTATGGAGGAGAGTCTACATCACTGAACCTCATTCAGGTTCCATTTTCTGCAAAGTCCAAACTCTTAGCTAATCTGTTGATTTGTTTTCCATTTTCTATTTATTGATTAACTTCTTTAAATTATTTTTGGTAGCTCTGGAAGAAGTTTAGGGGAAATGATAAGCCTCCAGCTCATTTGGGCTCTAGTAGAGATTATAATGTGGACATGATCCCTAAGGTGATTTTTCCCTTTTAATGCCATGCACTTTTTGCAGCTTTTATTCTTTTGCATCCAATATGCTGACGTTTTGTTATTCTTTGTACTAGTTTATGATGGCAAATGGCACTCTTGTGCGCGTCCTCATTCATACAGATGTTACAAAGTATCTTTACTTCAAAGCTGTGGATGGTAGCTATGTTTTTAATAAAGGAAAGGTAGAATATCTTCTTTGGACATTTCAATTTGTCTCTGCTTGGGCTTCTAATATATATATATATATATTGTGCTTTACCCTCTATTTTTGGTTTCTACCCTTTTTAATAGGTTCATAAGGTGCCAGCAACTGACATGGAGGCACTCAAGTCTCCACTTATGGGAATATTTGAAAAGCGTCGTGCACGGAAGTTCTTCATATATGTTCAAGATTATGATGAAAAGGATCCTAAAACTCATGAGGGAATGGACTTGACGAGGGTGACAACTAGGGAGCTAATTGCGTAAGGGCCTTTTTTCTGTTTATCCGGCTTCCTTTGTCTGAGCATGTCTTTGGGTATAGCCTAGTATGCACTCACATACTAAAACGTTTTCGTATATTTCTCTCCTTTTGATTGGGCATACTTTTGGTTTGGAGTAAAGATATTCATTCTGTATTTTTTTTCTCCCTCCCCCTTTTTCTTTTGGACCTGCATCTTTTCAATGAAGTACTGCTGCCCGTATCTGCTAGGCAATGACTCTTAGATAATAGAGCAACCTAGGCCATTTTGCATGTCTTAAGGTTTTTTTTTTTTGACAGGAAATATGGCCTTGATGATAACACTGTGGACTTCATTGGTCATGCCTTGGCGCTTCATAGAGATGATCGCTACCTGGATGAACCTGCATTGGATACTGTAAAGAGGATGAAGGTGATTGATGCTTTGAGTTTGTGGTTTATGTTTGGTTGAAAGTTCAGCATTATTATTGATGGCCTGAATTCATTCTCTCTTTGTTATTTGATAGCTCTATTCGGAGTCTCTTGCACGTTTTCAAGGTGGATCTCCATACATTTATCCACTGTATGGACTAGGCGAGCTGCCCCAGGTTTTCATCTCTCTCTCTCAATTTCGTTTTAACTGCTATGTAGTACAGTTTGGTGAACTTCTTATATTTCTCCTTTGGAATAACTCAGGCTTTTGCACGGCTTAGTGCTGTATATGGTGGAACATATATGTTGAATAAACCCGAGTGCAAGGTATGTAGTGGTGTTTGTTATATTTCTAATCTCTCTTCCTTTATGTTATTGCTGGTCCAAGTTTTCATGAAATTTCTGTGGCTGAAACGAGATACTTTACCTTATATTTGCGTCATGCTGTATTTCCAGGTGGAGTTTGATGATGAAGGCAAAGTTAGTGGCGTCACATCTGAAGGTGAAACTGCCAGGTGTAAGAAAGTTGTTTGTGACCCTTCCTACTTGACGAACAAGGTAGTATTGTACTACTTCTCTTTTTTTCTTTAGCATTTCCATCAATTGGAAGCATCTTAACTCATGATCTTATGGAGTTCTTCACCTTCAGTCATTTTAAAGAATGTGGAAGAAAAAACTCTTTCTTTCTCAACAGGTTCACTTGCCTGCATTCAAACATTTCATTTTCCTGCCGAACCTCTTCTTAGTTATGGTTGATCCTGGATATCCTTATTCCTTTTCCAATGAGAAGGATGAGATTTCCGTGCTTTTAAAACTTGGCCCAGACAAATGAAATTGGCTTGCAATAACCATTTTACAAGAATACTTTTAACAAGAAAAATCTCTGCCTTTCTCAATATCTTATTTTGAAACAAATGGAACCTAGATGCTATACATTTATGGACACGATTGTGGAATCTAATTCCGTAGTGGCTTATTTATGAACTAGCGAATCTGAGGTAGAAGTTGATTATTTCATGATTCTCATGAACTTGTGTCAACTCAAACAGGTTAGGAAGATTGGTAAGGTTGCCAGGGCAATTGCTATTATGAGTCACCCAATCCCAAACACCAATGATTCTCATTCAGTGCAGATTATCCTGCCACAAAAGCAGTTGGGTCGTAAATCAGACATGTAAGTTCACATTGGATTTTTTTTTCTTCAGAGAAAGTTTTATTAACGTAAAATATGAGTGGCTCTCAGTGATTTCAATCCATGAATTCTGCTATTTGATTGAATAGAACTATATCTGGCCCCTTTCCTGGCTCTGGTATCTTTGATTCTGGGATAGAGTCCCTTCTGCAGGTTCTTGGAATGTCTAAAGAGAACATTTGATTCTATTCTTTATTGTTTTTGGGCTTATTTCCTAGGATGGACTCAGAAAACAATTTTTATTGTTAAATATTTTAATTAACTAGGATTTGTAGCTGTTCTTTCTCCCTTGTTTGCTTTGCCAACTGTTCTTTGGGTTTAATATTCCAAGGAGAAAGTCAAGAATAATTCAACCTTAGGTTTGTTGTCTTGGAGCTGAGCTTCTGATAATGTTGATTCTAGAAGTATAATTTTCTGAAACAAATTTGATTTCAAGTCTATGGAAAATTGGAAAATGTCTTCTTCTTGATAAGCTAGATTCCCTAGCCTAGATGTTTGTATGCTACTTTTTGTGGAGTTTCCAGAGGATATATACCATGTAGTGGTTTGCTAATAGAAACATTGTGAAATTGCTTGCTTACCTTATAACTGATGCTGCCATACATCCAACTGTTTGAAGGGCACCCTCTTAGACTAAACCTTGAAAAAAATGGAAGGCTTATATTTTGTAAACTTAAGCTGAGGCGATTTGAGGGACAAACCTGGAGAAGTTGAAGATATCTCTTTACTAATTATGATTACTTTTTGCTGCTCTTCTTTTGTTTTTGATCTAAATTTTAGGATTGTTATGTGTCTGAGCAGGTACGTCTTCTGTTGTTCATATTCTCACAATGTTGCTCCAAAGGGAAAATTCATTGCATTTGTTTCAACAGAGGCTGAGACGGATCACCCTGAGACTGAACTAAAGCCTGGAATTGACCTTCTAGGTCACGTTGACGAGATATTCTTTGATATATATGACAGATATGAACCAGTCAATGAACCTTCTCTAGACAATTGTTTCGTATCAACAGTGAGAATCTTTAGTTGCTCTAGTTTGTTTAAGTGGTCTATTTGCTGCCTTTCTGCTCAGAATAATTGTGGCTGAATGCTAATTACTATCTGGTTATCTTTGACAGAGTTATGATGCTACAACACATTTTGAATCAACTGTCATGGATGTACTTAACATGTATACCATGATAACTGGAAAGGTAAGCTATGGTCTTTTGTGGTTATCATTGGTTCCACTCTCTGATCAATTCATGTGCTCCTGTGTTGTCAAGGGCGCAAGGCACACTCTAGGCGCTAGAATCCTTATATTGCCTCAGGCGTAAGGCGCAAAAAAAGCGCTCGCCTGAGTGAAGTAAGACGCCTGAGTGAAGTAAGACGCAATATGAATATGTGTGTCTATATATATATATTTATATATAAAATAAGCTTAAGATATATAATTATGATAATAAACTCTAAAGAGTAGTCTAGTTTATCTACAGAACATGCAATTTTTTGTTGTTGGCCAATATACATGATTTCCTTATGGTCTCATGTCTGTTGTTGAATACTCAAATATTTAGAAGTAGAGAGTTTGATACTATCCCTTTTTTTATTAGTAAAGGTACATCTAATGAAAAAAGTTAAAATAAAAGAAATTGAAAGGAACTTCAATCAGATGGGCTTTTTTTACGCCTATCGCCTTACAAAAAAGCGCGTACCAGGCGCACGCCTGATCAAATGTGCCTCGCCCGAAAGGTTTTGAGGCGCTTTTGTTATCTAGCGCTAAGGCGCGCACACATCTTGACAACACTGATGTACTCCCATGTAAAAAGTTCTTGGTTAAATTTCAATTATTCTGATAGACAATAGTTTCTGGACTTCTGGACATAAGAATTAAGATTGATTGCTAAACGGTTTAAGGCTTTAAGCATTTCTAAGCAGTGCCTTTATTTGGTATTGTTGTAGCACAGAAATTAATTAGAAAGGAAGAGAAATAAGTAGAGAAGAAATTTATTAAAACATGATATTTAGCAGAGTTCTGAAACCTGTAAGTTCCTTAGGAAGTTGTCCCAGCTACTTCAGAAAATGAGAAAATTACATAAATCATCCCTGAACTGCCGTTCATTTAACTGAAATCTCCTCATTCTTTCTATTTGAAAAGGTGAAAAAGTTAACTTTTGCAATCTATTCAATTGTGACCATATAATGCAATCGCATTCTCTGGTCCAATTGCTGTTTTTGTTTATGTATTCTTGATTTATCCGCTAGGTCAGAGTCAGGTTGGTTCTTTGCACCTAGTTTTGGTGTATCAGCTATATTTCGATTCATCCTTTTTTCCAAGGATTTCATTAATTGAACTTTGAACCCATTTCATATGATGGGAATTGCCAGTGTATTGGGCGTGGTTCTGCTATGCGCTATTTATGGTGCTACCGTAGAAAATACTTTATTTGAAGATGGTAATGGTGCAAATACATTCTGTGCTTTTAACCCAACTCAAGCTGAAGAAACTTTTTCAATGGTCATCCCAAACATTTAATAATTAACAATTAAGACCTTATCTTTGTCTATCATTAGAAAGTTGTTAAATCACACATCAGATGCCAGGTAAGGCCTATGTGTTATATACTTGAGATGGCCATTCAAATTTTGGCACGTGACATGGCGTGGCAATTACATGGACAAATAGCTTGTTAATGTGGCATATTTAACACCTTTCTATGGAAGGACTTAATTGTTCAAGTTGAAAGAATGAAGAGATTTTTAGTTAAATGAGTCAAAGTTGAGGGATAATTTGTGTGATTTGCTCAGGAAATTGTTGTTTACTACTAAGTAATAAAGAGGTTGCTTATGTGGCTATTTTTTTTAAAAAAAAATTTCTCTAGACTAATGCCAATTTAAAATCAACTGTTTTTGAACAGGTTCTTGACCTCAGTGTGGATTTGAGTGCTGCCAGTGCTGCAGAAGAATAATGACCGTAAAGCATACTATTTGCCAATGTTTGTGCTTGTTTAAGTTTCTTATAATGTTGAATGTTTAATGTTGCTGGTGAGATTTTCTTGTCTACATTGCACCATCTTAGTTTTCTTTTATATTACTCATTACACTATATGTAATAATATGATGATATTAAAATGTTTGTTGGAGCTCAGTGTTTTTAGATTAAATACATGAAAATGGCTCTGCTCTGCATGTGTTAAAGGACGACTTGCTTCCTGCTTGTGTAAGCATGACATGAAGCCATTGTTGCATTGCATTGCATGGATGGATGTTTTGTTATAGAAACAGATGTTTGGTTTTGCAAGCAGGGCAGTAAATAACAGCACATTTCGAATCCCACCAACAATACACTGCTTATTTGGAGAACATATCCGTGTTTGGTTGGGCACAATTATTTTATTTGTCCCACTGGATCACCACCTTGTTGCTCAGGTCGAAGCTAGAAATATAGATGAGGGGGGTCGAAAGTAGACTTGTTCATGGGTCGGTATTGGTCTGAAATTTTTTTTTTATCCAGGCCCGGCCTGTCGATCCGGATCACTGTTAGCAAATATATTAAAAAATAATTTTTTATTAATATTTACATATTTTTATAATTAAATTTTAAATACATTATTTTTTTTATAGATACAGTGATTCGGGTCGGCCGGAATCTTAAATTCCTGTCTAATACGTGCCTATTTGGTCGGGTGGGCTATCGGACTCATGAGCAGGTCTAGTTGGAATATATATATATATATATAAAGATTTAAAGTAAAAATAAAAATTGTTTATGAAATAAACCTGTCGTTATTCTTTGGTTCGAATTGGATCGGGTTTTGGGCAAGTAAGATATTAAATTTAAATATTATATAAGATATTAAATTTTCAAACAATATATAAATTTCTTATAATAAAATTTTTTTAATAAAAAATAAAGTCTCAACGGAAAAAAAAATTTCTGTCTAATTAAAATATGTATAAAATTATTTCATATTATAAAAGAAAATCATGAGATTACATATATTTTAAAAAATAAAATAATTTAAATGCACAATTTGTATTAGATATTATAATTATTTAATTTTATTTATTTGTCTTTCTTATGAACATAGAATGAAAAATATTATATAAAATAATTAATGTATATGTATCTATTTGATTGATTGAAAAGATAAATAAAAAGAATTAAGCTAATAATAATGAATGGGGCTTAAACTAAAAGTGTTATCAAATTTATTATATCAAACAAATTCTACAAATGGAGGGGCCAAATTAAAGGACCAAACAAAATTTGTAAGGGCCAAACATAATTTTAGTTTATTTCAAAAGTCTTAAAAAATTTAAGGGGTCCAAATTGAAAGTCAAATAAAATTTGGAGGGTTCAAATATAATTTTACCCTTACTAATTTTTTTTTTTTTTTTTTTAAATTTAAGGGGGCCAAGGCTCCTGCCTTCGCCCCAGTCCTCATCCTCCATTGCAACTTCCGCCAACTGAAGTGTTGGAGAATCTTGTTTAGGACCTACTAGTACTTGGCTGGTGCTGGAGTTTCTCTAAAACCCTTGGCCTTACTCTTTGCTCTTGGATATGTTCTTCAAATATTCAAATATCGCCCTTTTGAATGAACTTCCCATCTATCATTACAATATATAATAATATCAGTTTTCGTTACTTTCAAACACATACATAACTGCACAAGGCGTTAGTCTTTTTAACCTGCTTAGAGTGGTAGAGTACTGTAACTGCAGAGAAATTGAATGGACATGAACATTTGATGAGAAATTAAACATTAAGAATTTAATTAAGACCTTGTTCATAAATGTTAATTATATATATATATATTTGCAAAAAAATAATAAAAATAATAAGACTTGAGATTTTGAAGACTTGGAGAGCATAGCATATCCTTTGATGAGTCTAGGAATAACATAACCAACTTGGTCCACGATGCAAGAGTGAAAGTGATATTGCACTTGTAAATAATTTTTATTATTTTAAAAAGCGTTAGATAGATATATGCGATTGACTATATATATATATATATAATATGAGATTTGGTAATATTAATTAATTAATTAATTGTTGGGATGATGATATACCACCTAGCAATATCCAAAAGAAAATTGTTAATTCAAAAGAAATTTGGAATAAGATGATATGAATAAGGAGAAGGATTTGGGGCCTGTGGAACCAGAAGTGATCATCAGAAGGTTGAACTACCAAGTCCCCTTCAATTGCTACATGCTTTTCAGCCACCTCTTGAGCCAACTGTGTGATCACATGCTCCACAACTTATAGTGCCAACAGCAAGTAAAAGCTGTATTATAATTTAAGAAACAAAGAAAACAATATCATTACTATATCTATTATATATATATATATATTTAAAGCACGTTTTTTTAATTCGTTATCAGTATATCACACGTTCCTTAGCATGCAGCTTTTTGCATAACACAACAGCCAGCAGTTTTTATAAGAGAAAAACAAGATGAACAGCCGCAATCTAGTTTTGAGTAGCTTACGAGGAAGGGAATGAATGATATCCAAAAATATGCGTGCCAACCTGCATGCTCATCAGAAAAATCAAAGTCACATCAGTAATGGGCATGCAGTTTCAAGTTAATTAATGTTGTGGAACTTAAAGCTAGCTGATGCAGGAGCATGATGCTAATAACTAAGGTCCAAAAAGAAACATATGGAGATGAGCATGTTTTGGGTTTTAAAAGTCTGATGGGCCACAATTTGAAAATCCAAATTAGTGTGGAAAGTGAAAATATTTTTGCATTACAAGAATAAAAGAAGACCTAAGGTCGTCAGAATCAGAATTCATGCATGGAAGTTAAATGAAAAACTTTATTAATCTAGTTTCTAATGCATCAAACCGCGTGTTTTTGAAGTTCTCTACAAGGAGTTATGGCCATTTTATTGAAGACTGATGAGGGGGATGAATCTGGACAAGTTAATAAATGTCTTCTTATCTTTAGTGTCTAGTGATTAGTCACCTGTTAGTTAATTTTTTTTTCTTGACGCCGCAGCGCTGGGGTTCAATGCCGCGGTGCCATCCTTTATGCCTGTTTATATTTTTTTTACGGTGCCACGGCACTAAGGTCTCTGCCTAAAAAGGGAAAAAAATTCGAGTTCGGGCACCACGGCGCCATCTTCTCTGCCTGATTTAAGGCAAAAAAAAAAAATAACTTGCAAAATAGAAAAAAATAGAAAAAATATTATAAATCAAATTTAAATCAAATAAAAAAAAATCAAAGAGTAAAGATTAAAATGCTTGGGTTGCCTCCTAAGAAGCGTTTGATTTATAGTCATCGGCTTGACTATCTCGATCTCATTCAGGGTCGGCTAAGATGATTGAGGACTTTGACGGTCAAAATCGCCTCCCCAATAATGCTTGAGCAGTTGGTCATTCACTTTGAATATTCTATTGGAACTCTCTTCAACCACCTCAACTGCTCCATATGGGAATACTTTATTGACTTTGAAAGGTCCAGACCATCGAGACTTGAGTTTTTCCGAAAATAGCTTTAGGCGAGAGTTGTAGAGTAAAACATATTGTCCTGGTTCAAAGTGTCGCTCAATGATCTTCTTATCATGCCATCTCTTGGTCTTTTCTTTGTAAACTTGGCATTTTTATAGGCTTGAAGACGAAATTCATCTATCTCTTTAAGTTGCAATAGACGCCTCTCTCCTGCGACATGAAGATCGAAATTCAATTTCTTGATGGCCCAATATGCATTGTGTTCCAACTCTACCAGCAGATGACATGCTTTCCCGAAAACCAATTTGTATGGAGACATCCCGGTCGAAGTTTTGTAAGCAGTTTGGTATGCCCATAATGTATCATCCAATCTCTTGGACCAGTCTTTTCTAGTTGGACTAACAGTCTTTTTCAAGATCCTTTTGATTTCTCTATTTGACACTTCAGCTTGACCACTTGTTTGTGGATGGTAAGAAGTGGCGATCTTGTGTTTGACCCCGTATTTAGCCCGTTTGTTGCAAAAGTGAGACCCCTCATCACTAATAATTGCTCTTGGAGTGCCAAAACGAGTAAAGATGTTATTTTTCAAGGAGTTTAGTACTACCTTAGAATTATTGGTTGGCAAGGCTGTTGCTTCCACCCACTTAGATACATAATCAATCGCAACTAGAATATAAAGATTGTTGTAGGAGGAAATAAATGGACCCATGAAATCAATGCCCCATACATAAAAAATCTCTACTTCTAGAATGTTGTTGAGAGGCATCTCATTTCTCCTTGAGATGTTGCCTACTCTTTCACATCTATCACATCTTGTAACAAAATGGTGAGCATCTTTAAAAAGAGTGGGCCAATAAAAACCTGATTGGAGCACTTTTGCTGCAGTTCGTTCTCCTCCAAAGTGCCCTCCATAATCCGAAGAGTGACAATGTTGCAAAATATTTTCAACTTCTTCCTTGGGCATACATTTTCTAAGAATCTGGTCCGTGCATTGCTTAAACAAGAAAGGTTCATCCCAGTAATAGTACTTCACATCATGCAAGAACTTCTTTTGTTGAGAATTTAAGTTAGGTGGAAAGATTCTACTCACAATATAGTTCACATAGTCGGCATACCATGGTGATTCCTTTTGATGAACTTGAAAGAGTTACTCATCAGGAAAAGTTTCATTAATTTGAATTGTATCGCCAACTTATGCCCCATTATCTAATCGTGATAGATGATCTGCCACTTGATTTTCTGTCCCCTTTCTATCTCGGATCTCTAAATCAAATTCTTGCAAAAGAAGTATCCAATAGATCAAGCGTGGTTTTGCATCCTTCTTTTCAATCAAGTACTTGATGGTCGAATGATCGGTGTAGACAATGACTTTTGTTCCCACAAGATATGATCGAAATTTATCAAAAGCAAATACCACAACAAGCAACTCCTTTTTGGTGGTGGTGTAATTCAACTGAGCATCGGTCAAAGTCTTGCTTGCATAGTAGATGGAATGAAATATCTTCTCTTTTCTTTGGCCTAAGACTGCACCAACTGCAAAGTCACTAGCATCGCACATGAGCTCGAATGGCAGATTCCAATCCGAGTCAATAATGATAGGTGCAGAAACCAATCTCTCTTTCAATTTTATAAAAGTTGTTAGACATGCATTATCAAACTTGAAAGGGATATCTTTTTCAATGAGATTGCAAAGTGGCTTAAAGATCTTGGAAAAATCTTTAATAAATCTCCTATAGAACCCGGCATGACCAAGAAAACTTTGAATGCCCTTGACATTAGAGGTGGGAGCTTCTCAATAGTCTCAATCTTTGCTTTATCTACTTCTATCCCCCTACTAGAAACTTGATGTCCTAAAACAATGCCTTCTTGAACCATGAAGTGACATTTTTCCCAATTTAACACCAAGTTTGTTTCTTCACATCTTTTAAGCACTCTAGCTAGGTGATGTAGACATTCATCAAAAGAATCTCCAAAGATTGAAAAATCATCCATAAATACCTCTAAACATTGCTCCACCATGTCGGAAAATATGGTTATCATGCATCTCTGAAAGGTCACAGGAGCGTTGCAAAGTCCGAATGACATTCTCCGAAAAGCAAAAGTTCCATAGGGGCATGTGAAGGTAGTCTTTTCTTGATCTTCAGGAGCTATAGCAATTTGATTGTATCCAGAATTCCCATCCAAGAAATTATTAAACTCCTTACCAGCTAATCTGTCTAGCATCTGATCAATGAATGGCAAAGGAAAGTGGTCATTCCAAGTGGCTTTATTAAGCTTTCAATAGTCCATGCATATCCGCCAACCAGTCACTGTTCTAGTTGGAATGAGCTCGTTATTAGCTTTGGCAACTGTCGCAACCTAAAAAATAACAAGTCTCATCGCAAGATTTTATTATTCGTTAAGCGTGACATTAAAAAAAACCGAGAAAAAACCGACTTAATTCCTCTAAAATGAAAGTTTTGAAAATGACCTTGAAAAAGACATGGAGTCGCCACCAATCCTTTTTAGCTAGGTGTGATCGGCCACCTATTAAAACCGGTTTTATAAAATATTTTAAAAATTAATTAAAACATTTTTAAAACCAATTTCAAATCTGCGTTTTAAACCAGAGAAATCAAAGAGACGAGTTCGGGACTCGATTACGTGCGAGGAAGGATTAACACCCCCACAACGCCCGTATAAAACGGTACCTTATTAATCATGTGTTATCTCAAGTCTCGGTAAAAAGTTGGTTTTAAATTTAGTATTTCAGGTTAATTCCCATATTTAAAGAAAAATAATTCCATTTTTTAATTGAAAATGATCCGGAATTTATAAATTCAAAATTTTCCTATATTCCCCAACAAACGTGGCAAAATATAGAAATTTTATTAATTTGGAAAATTTTCAGAATCATTCTCATTTTAAAGAAGATATTCCGTTATTAATAATAATTGATGATATCCTCCCCAGCAAACCCGGCAGAGAACTCATGAATTGTTTTAACTCGGGAATATCTTTATTTTATTGAAAATCATTACCTTTTTTGAAAATATTTAAAAGAAATGAATATGTATATGCATGACATAAATAAAATGACATAGCAAAGTCTAAATAATATAATGCAATCCTAAATGATATGATATAATTTAAATGTCTTAGCATATTGTAAATGAAATGAAATATCCTAAGTTATATGATATATTCTAAATGAAATGAAATGACTTAGGTAACATAATATATTCTATATGAAATGAAATGTCCTAAGTCATATGATATATTCTAAGTGAAATGAAATGACCTAGGTAACATAATATATTCTATATTAAATGAAATATCCTAAGTCATATGATTTATTCTAAATGAAATAAAATATCCTAAATGACATAATATATCTTAAATGAAATGAAATAACCTAGGTAACATAATATATTTATATGAAATGAAATAATTTAAATGACATGGCAAATATGAATGATATGGCATATAATTTAAATGACATGGAATATAAAATAATGCTATCATATAATATGAATGAAAATAAAAATGAAAATAATAATGCATGGACATAGTATATGCGAAATAATATGACAAAAATAACTAAATAAAAAGCATAGGATATCATAAAATATTCCAAATCATATAATAAACAATATAACATAACTCAAAATCATAACAATATCATAGAAATTATCATAGCAAAAATCACATATTATATAAAATGCATGAATATGGAAAATGCAATGCATGAAAATGTATTTTTTTCCTTTAATTAAGGAAATCCGTATATCTAAAAAGATATCCGGCTAACTTAGGAAAATATGTCTAATTAAATATTCTAAAACCCAAATACTTTGTGCTTGTTTGAAAACAATTTTGAAAAGCTTAGATTAAAAATAAAAACTTAGCTAAACCCTTTTTAAAATGGCTCTAATTTCCTAAGTTTAAAATCTCGGACTTGACCACCCTTAAACCGAGACTTAAAAAATCATTTTTAGAGTTTAAAAAGGGCTTAGAAACTACCCTAAGTCAGTAGCTAAATTACCTAATCAGCCCCCTCTAAGTAACTTAACCAAAACAGAAAAATGATTTTCCTTTAAATTCAATTCTGACTCCACTGTCCAGTTTTAAGCCAAGATTTTTTACCATATTTTTAAAAATTCAAAAATATATAAAACAAATACTGGAGACTCAGGACATGTAAAACTACACGGGAGAAAATCATCTTAATTTTTTGATTAAAGATGAATGCCTAGAAAAATCGGGAAAGTACGAGTACTGGGTGAAAAAACTGTTTTGCCAAAATACATTTTTGCCTTTGATAAAATCATTTAAAAATCAAAGTAAAAATAATTAAGACTCAAAAATGACTCACAAACAGTAGCTAGGACTTTTTAAAAGTTAGACAAAAATTGGCTAAGTAAAAAAATCACAAAGGTAGAATAATCAATTTGATAAACCTTAATTTTCCACAAGTGTGCTCAAGAGAGCATGACTTTGAACCATTAATTGGCCTAAGTCATTAATCAAGTGGCAATAACATGGAATGCATGAAAAAATACAGCAAATATGATGCATAAAATGCATGAGTTTAAACCTAAATGTCATGAAAAAATGCATGGCATCAATATAGTGACCTAGACCTAAATGAACTTGCATGGCATTTAATGCAACCTAGGTCTAAAATGCATGGACATGCATGGCAAAATAAACCAAACCTAATAACTAAAACATGCATGGCAATAACACAAACACAAGGCATGCTTAAACCAAAAACTCAACCAAATGTCATGAAAATGTAAACCTATCCACTAACATAGCTAAAATGCAGATACAATGTAAAACAATGGAGTAGCCGAATGGCCTCAAGCTCCAACAAGCATGGCATTTTCACAAACACTTGGTATACTTAAACTAAATACTCAAACAAATGTCATGCAAATGCAAACCTATTAACTAACATAGCAAAAATGCACATATAATGTAAAACACATGGAGTAGCCGAATGGCTTCAAGCTCCAACAAGCATGGCATTTTCACAAACACTTGATATACTTAAACCTAATACTCAAACAAATGTCATGCAAATGCAAACCTATTAACTAACATAGCAAAAATGCACATACAATGTAAAACACATGGAGTAGCCGAATGGCTTCAAGCTCCAACAAGCATGGCATTTTCACAAACACTTGATATACTTAAACCTAATACTCAAACAAATGTCATGCAAATGCAAACCTATTAACTAACATAGCAAAAATGCACATACAATGTAAAACACATATAGTAGCCGAATGGCTTCAAGCTCCAACAAGCATGGCATTTTCACAAACACTTGATATACTTAAACTAAAACATCAACAAATTTAAACATTATGGAAACAGAAAATTAAAAATGCAAGAACATGATAATAAACTTATAAATGACAACAAACAAGCAATCAAATTAAAACAAGCCTCAAGTATATATAGTAGAAGAATATTTAAAGCATCAAGACTAAATAAAATAGCATGAATAACATGACAAATCAATCAAAACAGCAACACTAAAAAATCTGGGCCATTCGGCCATGGTGAGGAAATAAGGAAAAAAAATTGTAAAAATTATTTTAAGAAATATATGAAGAAAGAACTTAAGAAGAAAATAAAAATAACACTTATTTAAAAAGAAAAATCACCAAATAATAATTAAAAACAGCAAAAACAAGAATGAAAAATCAAGAAAGTGCAAGAGTTGGTGCTAAAAGCAACCTCAAGAAGCTATCTTTCAAGCTTTATCTCTTCAAACTTTCCTTTCTTTTCTAAAATTTTTCTTTTTGCTTTCAACCAAGGAGAGAAAAACTAAGTAAAACCAAGAAGAAATCCAAAAAATGAAGTCTGAAAATAAAAGTCTGGATCCCCCCTACAAGGCTGGTCGAATTCCCCATAAAATAAGCTAAGATGTTGTCAACCTTTCTCCAACCAATTTCCATCCAAGGGCTAGTGGTTCAAGGTGAAAAATCAAGAAATTATCACCCTTAGATTAGGCCATCAGCTGTCCATAATTATAGCTGTTCAAGAATAATGTTGACACTCTCCCTCTTCATGCATTGGCCCATGTGGCTTATTTGCAATGGCTTGATCAAAGGAATCACTAACTAACTCTTAGTTTTTGGCCTTTTGATTGAAAAATAAAAAGCTTCTTCCCTCTTGGCAGGCCAGCACTCTCTTTTCCAGCCCAAGTCTGATTTTTTGAAAGGCCAAAGGAATCCCTTTTCGGTTGCTTGGGTAAAATGACCATTTTGCCTCCCGGATGCAAATAAATGGAAAACGGACTCCAAATTCAAATTTTATTTTTTTAATACTTTCAAAATAATAAAATATTGAATTCTGGAGGTTTTCAAAATTTTCCGAGTCCGTTTGCTATTTATTTGGATTTTTTCTTCCAAAAATGCCCTTTTATGCCCCCACATTTTACCATTTTTTAAACGAGATCCAAATAAATATTTTTATTCACCAATATCTTCCAAATAATTTAGAAGTGTGATCTGGAAGTTTTCATAATTTTTGGAACTCTTTTGGTATTTTTTCGGGATTTATCTGCTTGAATTACTACATAGGAGGCCCGGGATTTGGCCATTTTGCAAACGAACTCCGAATCAAGATTTTCTTTCGCCAATATCTTCCAAATAATTAAAAAATGAGATTTGAAAATTTTCAGAATTTTTGGAGTCCATTTTCTATTTTTTCGGGATTTATCTTCTTGAATTATTGGATAAGAGACCTGGAATTTGGTCATTTTGCAAACGAACTCCAAATCAAGATTTTATTTGGCCAATCTCTTCCAAATAATTTAAAAATGATATTTGCAAAATTTCGAAATTTTTGGAGTTTATTTGCTATTTTTTCGGGATTTATCTTCTTGAATTATTGCATAGGAGACTTGGGATTTGGCCATTTGTAAACGAACTCCGAATCAAGATTTTCTTTCGCCAATCTCTTCGAAATGATTTAAAAATGAGATTTGCAAATTTTCAGAATTTTTGGAGTCCATTTGCTATTTTCCCAGATTTTCCAATTTTGCCCTTTTGCCTCCAAAACCCGATTTTGCTCAAAACAAGTCCGATTTTTAGATTTTCTTCAAAGTGAGCCTTGGGCTATCCCTTTTTAATCATTCCTCATCCATTGGGGGCTTTAGTCTTACCAAGTCGGGCCATTTCTGTAATTCTTCCCGATTTCACCGAAATCCACCAAAAACCCTAATTCTCAGTTTTCTCCCGGATTGACTTTTCTTTCAGTTTTCTTTCAAGTGGCTTCTCCATTACCCGTAGTCAGTGCTTATCTTTCATTTGGAACCTTCAATTTTGACCAATTCGATCATTTAAGCATTTTCCCTAAATTTCCCGGATTAGGGTTTCCTTTCTACTGAATCTCCATAACCCAACTTCCGAACTCCATACCTTTCAATGTAGACCTCGGATTATCAAAATTCTTTTGCCATTTTTCAGTTGAACTTCAAATCTTGATTTTGAAAGTGGGTTGACTTTTTCAATAGTTGACTTTTTAGGGTTGACTTTTCGAGGTAGACTTTTTCAAGTTTAACTTTTATTTGCTCGTCCTCTTAAACTAAGTCTCGGGGTACCACCTGCAGGATGAAAAAAGTCTTTTTACATTCTGAAATATCAATTTAGGAAGAAAACATACCTGTTTTAGTGGTATGGACAAAATTAGGTGTCTACAGCTGCCCCTCTTTGGCTATTGCTGAGAATCAGGAATCAGGCAAAGATAAACCAATACTAATTTTCTACGGTTAGTGAAATCACATGTGAATGAAAGGGAAATGGGTTTCTTTTTTCACTTTTTTCATTTTTTGTTTTGTTTTGGAAAAGCTGTAAATTGAGGATTTTGTCCTTAAATTGAATTCCCTGACTAATCAAGGCTCGACCCGTCTTAAGGAAACGAGTTCGATTTGCAAGAGAAGAAAAGACCTCGACGACGGTCTCGGGGTCTTATCCTGTCTTGTGCTAAACTTACCGGTATGGGTGAAACCGAAAATTGAAAAAGTCCTGGATGAAACCAGGGAATTGAAGGCATGGGCGAAATCATAAAATTGAAAGAGATCTGGATGAAACCAAGGAATTTGAAGGCATTGGTGAAACCATGAAATTTGAAAAAGATCTGGATGAAACTAGAAATCGAAATGCATGGATGAAACCATAAAATTGAAAGAGATCTGGATGAAACCAAGGAAATTGAAAGCATGGGTGAAACCATAAAATTGAAAGAGACTTGGATGCAACCAGGGAACTGAAGGCATGGGTGAAACCATAAAATTGAAAGAGATCTGGATGAAACCAAGGAAATTGAAGGCATGGGTGAAACCATAAATTTGAAAATGATCTGGATGAAACCAAGAAATTGAAATGCATGGATGAAACCAAAAATTTGAAAAAGATCTGGATGAAACCAGAGGTTAAAGTCATGGGTGAAACCATAAAATTGAAAGAGACCTGGATGAAACCAGGGAACTGAAGGCATGGGTGAAACCATAAAATTGAAAGAGATCTGGATGAAACCAAGGAAATTGAAGGCATGGGTGAAACCATAAAATTGAAAGAGATCTGGATGAAACCAAGGAAATTGAAGGCATGGGTGAAACCATAGATCTGGATGAAACCAAGGAAATTGAAGGCATGGGTGAAACCATGAAATTGGAAGAGATCTGGATGAAACCAAGGAAATTGAAAGCATGGTGAAACCATGAAATTGAAAGAGATCTGGATGAAACCAAGGAATTTGAAGGCATGGGTGAAACCATAAAATTGAAAGAGATCTGGATGAAACCAAGAAATTTGAAGGCATGGGTGAAACCATGAAATTGAAAGAGATCTGGATGAAACCAGGGAAATTGAAGGCATGGGTGAAACTATAAAATTGAAAGAGATCTGGATGAAACCAAGGAAATTGAAGGCATGGGTGAAACCATAAAATTGAAAGAGATCTGGATGAAACCAAGGAAATTGAAGGCATGGGTGAAACCATGAAATTTGAAAGAGATCTGGATGAAACCAAGGAATTTGAAATGATCTAGAAATTAACCTGAAGGATTTGAGAGAGGATGCAAATGCTTCATGGTGTAAATGCAAATATCTTGGATTGATGCAAATGTTTCTAAATGCAGATGCAAATGTCCCTACGAATCATATTCATGTGAGTGGTTTCATGAATGGTGTAAATAACGAAGATGCAATGATCTTAGAAATGATGCACTTGCTTGAGATGATGCGAATGCAAATGCTCATGGAATAATGCAAATACGAATACTCATGAATTATGCAAATGCTTGCTGACACGGTGCAGATGCGAAGTTTAATAAATAGATGAATGCTTATGAGTGATGCAAATGCCCCTAATCACTTTTCTAGATTTTGACTCAGCCTTTCCAATTCATTCATTTTTCAATCTTTAGCTATTCTCTTTGCCCCAACAATTTTCAAACTCTTATTGACAGGAATCTGCTTGCTGAGTTTTATTTCTTCTTCTCATATTTGGAAGTCAAGGTTAACCCTAATAGTTCCACACCTTTGAGTTAGAAAAACCCTTATCTCATGTTAACATCAAAAATGGGTATGTCAAAAATATTTTTATTTTCCTTTTTTGAAAACCAATTTTACTTTTTTAATGAAAACTTCTGAGTCAAAATTTTAACCCCACAGTATGTAATGTACAAATCTTTTGAAGACTGATGATAATTGTTAAAAATTTTCCTATGTGTCAATTTGGGTTTTTCAACTTGAATTGACAAGGCTTGGTACAACATGATTTTGGTTTTTCAGGAAAGCTTCACAACAAAAAATGTATGTCCTTTCTAGGTTCACAAATGGAACAGATTTTAGAAATCATGAATTCATTGAGAACCAAACAAATTCAACTTTCTTTTAGTTTTCGTATCAAGGTATTTTGACAAGCGTCAAGATTGGCTAGGATGTTTGAACTGGAAGGTTTAATTTAGGAGAAAAAAGTTTCGGTTTTTGAAATCAATCATCCAAATGAGAGTTGACAATTTGGGGGGTTCAGGAATTCCTAGATGTTCCTCGATGACCACTTCTTTAAGAAGGTCTTTTCTTTTGTGGTATCGGCACTATCATAGATGGCATCAAAAATTCCCATTTCACTCTAGACCGCCCGTTTTTGGGTTTTCGCCCTAGAGTCCCTTTCTTTCCTATTTTTCTTTTTTCATTGTTTTACCATGCACTTGAGAATTCTAAATTCTTCCTTAGTGAAATGAGAATTTGATGAGATGGGATAAAATCTTAGGAAAAAACCCTTCAAGTCGAATATTCATGCTTGATCAAAATGGGCTTTTAAAGCACGTGATGTAGGCCATGGCTCAGGGTTCAGAAAGAAAAGATAAATAGGCCCAAAAAATGTGTTTGAGGGTAATCAGATCAAAGATCCTTTCTTTGAGGAAGATTCTCTTTGAAACATTTATCATTTTTGGATTTTTCATTCCTTTTCCTTTGCTCTTTTTCTTCCTTGCTTTTGGCTTTCATTTGCCATCGCTTTTTCACACATTTTTTTTGTGTGTTTTTCTTTTGATTTTCTTGGCTTTCATTTCGCCATTTTTTCCTTTTTTTCTTTTTATTTTTCTTTAACAGAGTGAGCCCGTATTTATTCGGGGCTCCATTTGCTTTGTATCTGTCTTTGAGCTAGGACTCATTTCTCAATGATCTTTAAAAAGATCTTTCCTCGCATTTGCCCCCTAGTGTAGAGGGTGATCCTTGATCAGGGTTTAAAGAAAAAAGAATTTTTTTGGCTCAAAAGGGGTGACTATGGATAATTTTTTTTTTTTTTGCGAAAGGGATATGAAAGATGGCCATTTCTCATGTCAAGCACAAATATTCACATTGAAAAGCAATCCCCAGCGGAAATAGATATTCAGAATTTCATTTTGCATTTTGGAATCATCTGAATTCTCATACGCATGATATCATAAATTTTTCATTTTTCATCGCATGCCCCAATGATTCATGCGTTAGTCCATCCTTATTCACCATGTATCCATCATTTTCGCATATGATGCCCCAATTTGATAACCATGAGAATTTATATCAACGAGAAACATAGCAAGTCTAGGTTTGTACTGAAAAGACTGAATTTCAAATCTGAGTTCTTTGAAGAGACAAGGAAAATATGATCCAAAAACGGGTTTTCTGTGGGACAAGGGATAATCTAGTTTAATCATTGTGCCCCAAGGTGTCAATCATGAAGTGGTGTTTGGGCAATTAGTGTTTTGTGGTTTGTTGAAAATGACATGAATGGTTTTGGCACAACCTTGACACAGACCAAATTACCATGATCTAAATTCTTGAAAGAAAGTCTCATTTGTTTGAATTTCAAGGAGTTCGATTTTTTTTTTGAAAAGTTCATTCCTTTGTTCATAACCTAGACTAGGATCTACATCTTTGCTTATTCTATGATGACAATGGTTTTATGAAGTTCAATCATACATATTCCTTGAAGCATTAGGTCTTTCAAGTGTTCTCGATTCAAGGGGTTTAGGCCTGGGAAAGCTTAAAAGAGAGGGGAGAAGGTATTGGGTCATTTGTAACAATGATCATCAATATTCTTGAGACTATCCATTATTACAACTTCCTAAATGCTTGTTTTTGTAAATTTAAATTATTGTTAAAACACAACAAACACAAAGCATTTAAAAAATTAAAATTCATTTAATTCTTATGAATGTCGACATGAGACAAGTTTTTTCATCATATGGTCTGAAACTAAATGCATAAAAACTTCCCCTTGACATGTTCTCCCTAATTCAAACTGGCTATTGCTCGGTACTCTTTTCGACCTTTCCATCTTCTTCCCCTATTATCACATCCACAATGGTCTCATCATTCTCATTCAACAGATTCTCCATGCTGTCTAACCTTTGTTTCTTCCCCACGTTTAACTGTCTTTTATTGATGAGTGCTTGAACCTTCCGCTTCAGACTTAAGCAATTTTCTGTGGAATGTCCCCGAATCCCAGAATGATAATCACAATATGCATTCTCGTCATACCAGCTTGGATATGGAGGTTGGATAGGCTCCATTGGAACTTTAGTGAGGAGTTGTTCTTCGACCAACTGGGGTAATAGTTCAGAGTAAGACATGGGGAGTGACTCAAACTGATCTCTTTTTCGGATATTCTTTGATTTCTTTTGACTGTCAAAAGGTTGAAAATTTACTGGATTCTGAGAGGCCATTGGGAATAAGTATGAACCCTGGGGTACATAATTCATAAAAGGACAGGGTGGTGGGTATGAAGTAGCCAGAATATACGGGGCACAGTCTCCCATGGCTTGGACATTTTTCTCTTTCTTTTTGGGCGACCTGTTTCTCTCTGCATTAAATATTTTACCTACTTCGAGTTTCCCAGCCTTGATTGCATTTTCAATCATTTCCCCGGAGATTACCATATCCGAAAAATTCTTCGTGGTGTTGCCAACAAGTCTATCGTAGTATGGGGCCTGTAGTGTATTCACAAAAAGGACAGTGGTTTCCTTTTGAGTTAAAGGTGGTTGTACTTGGGTAGACATGTTCCTCCACCTCTGAGCATACTCTTTGAAGCTCTCAGAAACCTTTTTCTCCATATTTTGCAAGGTGAGACAGTTAGGTGTCATGTCGGTCACATGCTTGTACTGGTTTAGAAAAGCCCTAGCCAAATCATTCCAAGAGCGAATCTGATCCTTGCTCAACTGACTATACCACCTAATTGCGGACCCGTTGAGGCTATCCTGAAAGTAGTGGATCAGAAGCTTATGATTATCTATATAACTTGTCATCTTTCGGCAGAACATAGTGATATGGGCTAACGGATCAGTCGTCCCGTCATATTTCACAAAGTCAGGGACCTTGAATTTAGGAGGGATGACTAAATCGAAGACCAAGCATCGTTCTTTCGCCTCCACACTCTCGAATACGTCTGTATTTTCTACTGCCCCGAGCCTTTCATCTAGCAACTGATATTTTCCTTGGGAATCTGCCAACTCTACCTCATTAACCATTTTCAACTTTGCCTGTTCAGCTGGATCATCTGAATTTAAGACATTGACGGGGTTAACTGTGTTCTGGGCATCCATCATTACGATCTCATTCTGACCCTTTCGTGCCTCTAACCCTTCTCTGGCGGCCAAGTTTTCAGTGTGTCCCTTGATTACGGTGGATATTAGCTCCATCAATTTAATCATCTGATCTTTAGATTCTGCTTGAGACTTTGCCAGCTGTTCTCGCAATTCTTCCTGTACCCTTTCCATTCGGGCAACTTGTTCATTCTCTATAGCACTAGCCGGTATTAAAAGGGTACTCAGTACTTCTTATACCTCTGATTCGAAATGGAAATTCTTTCAAAGACTCTTAAAGCCAAGCCAACTTTTGTTTTATTCCCCCAAAGTACGTGTCATGATGAATGAGCCATGAATGCAATTTGATGCACGTGAAGCCTAAACAATATGATGTATGGACATGTACAGTGGAAACATGCTGACCATGTATGTAATAAATGCAATCACGATGACAACATGTTGCAAGCAAAGAATAAACAAATCAACGCATGGATATATGCAATGAATGATCATGTACATTTTAGCGTATTTCCCAATGAATGATCATATACCCTATGAATGCAACACGATGTCAATTATGATACATGCAAACAATGAATGATTGATACAGAGTATATACAAAGAAAATCATGCTGACCATGTGTGTCATGAATGCATCCTGATGTTAATATGACAGATTAATGCATGAGCATATAAAGAGGAATCATGCTGACTATGTTCGTCATGAATGCAACCCAAAGTCAACATGATGCATGTAAAGAATAAACAAATTAATGCATGGATATATACAAAAAAATCATGCTGATTATGAATGCATGAATGCAACCTGATGCTAACATGATACATGTATGAATGTATGGTATGACAAATAATTGATCAGATGCAAAATGCAAAAGGGAAGATATCACGGAGGAAATAAGAATCGGAGGAACTTAATCATCAACCTCTCATAAATTTGAAACATAATTAATTCATTCCCATATCAACGTTCACAATGGTATAAACCATGTTTTACAAAATCTGAGCAATAGTTAAAACTGTCTTTTACAAGCACTTTATTTTTCCTAGCATCCTAAGGCTATAAGAGCCGGCTACTGAATAAGTGAAATCCTACTGCATCATATCAGACCAAAGTCTTTCTACATCAATGCCGTAAATCTCCCAATCTTAATGACGCTTTCCCAGCCCTCTATCAAACAGCGTTGTTGGATCCAACCACTTGGCATCTATAAGAGATTGTACTTTCTTTTTGAATGCTATACAGTCTTCAATGTTATGGCCAAAAATTCCACAGTGATAATCACATCTTGCATTTGGATTATACCACTTTGGATATAGTGGTAACAGGGGTTTCAATGGGACACAGGCAACCATGTGATTCTGGATCAGTATAGGGAGAAGCTCTCGGTAGCTTATTGGAAAGGGATCAAAATGCCTTTGGGTCTTATCCTGGGGTTGTTTCTTAGTCACACATGGCCTAGGAGTTGGGGCACTTGGTGGTGGCACTAAAGTCTGAACCAGAGTGTTTACATGGAGACGTGGCGGAACAGCATGGAAAGGGTATGGATTTGGACACGGGGTCTTTGGAGGTTGTACATAGCTCGAGGTTCCTATCCCAGATATTGGATAAGGTGATTGATGAGGGAAGCAATATGAACTGGCAGTTGTTGGTGATAGAGTGGGATTCAGGAATCCCGTAGTGGTCATCCCAATGGACGATTGGACCATGGTAGGGTGGGGATACTGGTTTGGACCTAGAACAGTTTGTAGGTATGGTACAAGATCCGAGGTTTCTATCTTTGGTATCAGGCTCTTAGGTTTAATCATTTTCACGATTTTGTCTATAATTTCATCAGGATTGCAACCTTTGTGGCATTGACAAGTGCAGGATCCAGCAAGGATTGTATGTTCTGGTCCTAATGGTTTTGGTTGATTCGAAGGCGATACAGAGCCCTGAGAAAGTTCCTCTTTACTCTTACCCATATCCTCAACCATTTTCAGCAATTTGGCAAGCTGTTCCTTCACCTCCCGGATTTTATGTCCACATTCCTCTTGATTTCGTTCCAAAGCACCCAATCGTTCCTCTGATTCTTTCCTCATATCTCGAACCCCTTTCATGCAAGTGAAAAATGTCATGAGATTAAGAATACAATTATGAATGTACATGCTCTATTCCTATGTGCATGAATATATTGATGATTAATGCATGAACATATACAGAGAAATTATGATGACTATGTATGCTATGGATGCAATCTAATGCCAACATGATGGATTTAAAAAATGAATAAATTGATGCAAAGGTATATACAAATAATGACTATGCATGTCATAAACGTATTCTACAATGAATGACCATGCATGCTATGATGTCAAAATGATATATGCGAAGAATAAATGAATTAATACAAAGGTAGATACAAAGAATGACCATGTATATAACAAATGTATTCTACAATGAATAACCATGCATGTTAGGACTGTAACACGATATAAAAATGATATAAATAAAGAATAAATGAATTAACACCAAGGTATATACAAAGAAATCAATGATTATATGAAATTGGTGGGACCCAAATCTTAATTATTCAAAAATCTCATTATGCAAGATTTGCCTCCAAATTTATGATTTTTTTGAAACATGTTTTTTTTTTTTTATGAAAAACCAATCATATTATTTTCAAAAGAATTTCGGAGTAGTGGATCCTACTATGGTACAATATGCAAATGTTCATGTAACACTATCGGTTTTATGAAATCATCAAATGAGATTATTATCACCATCCATTTATTGCAGAAACGAGATCAATAATACAACCAAAATGTACATGCTCTATTCACACATACATGAAATGTGCAAAATGCAAAAATGCTTGAAAAATGATTTTTATTTTCAATTTCAAAAAAAAAAATTAGTGAACACTTGCCCCAATAGTATCTGCTTATTTAGGCATCACGATGCCTTCGAGGTAGAGTATCACATTTATTAAGGGCGATGTGCGTACATCGTTGCCCGATCTACCACACTTATTCATAGTGTAAAATAGGTAACAAAAGGTCTAGAAATGTCCCTCCATGTGTTCCTGTCTTCGGTATATCTAACGAAAATCCGGTATGGCTTCGCCTAGGTTCACTATATGAGGGTGAATCGGTTCTAAAGGCCCCGAATTGCTTCTCACTGTCGCCGGTGAAGGCTAGTAAGGCACCCCGATAAAAGCGGGTTCAATTCGTTAGAGTCTATTTCCCTAGCCCATGCGGATTGTTAATCACGAAGGCTTAGGTAATTTAGTACTCCGGAAGTGTTTCACTAGCCCATGCGGATTGTTAATCACGAAGGCTTAGTTACTATGCTCCCACCTAAAAGGACGAAACCCGGGCATAGGGCTCATGATATGCAAATGCACGTGTGGTGTGTGTGGAGGAACAACAAACCTTTCGCCACCTATTCCACAAACCTTATTCTAAATGCCCTAGCAATTTATAAAAAAAAATCCAAGAATAATATACAATTTAAAATAACTAGAGAACAATAAAAAATATATGCATATGAATATGGGCATATTTAAAACATTTTATTATTTTTAAAAATTCTCCTTATTATTTTTTAAAAAATGGGGGAATTAAAATTAAATACCAATTAAACCGACAAAATCCAGACTTTGATAACACACGACTAATTCTAGGCCTAACTCTCTAATAGTCCCCAGTGGAGTCGCCAAACTGTCGTAACCTAAAAATAACAAGTCTCATCGCAAGACTTTATTATTCGTTAAGCGTGACATTAAAAAAAATCGAGGAAAAGTCGACTTAATTCCTCTAAAAAATGAAGGTTTTGAAAATGACCTTGAAAAAGACATGAAGTCGCCACCAATCTTTTTTAGCTAGGTGTGATCGGCCATCTATTAAAACCGGTTTTATAAAATATTTTTAAAATTAATTAAAATATTTTTAAAACCAATTTCAAGTCTGCGTTTTAAACCAGAGAAATCAAAAAGACGGGTTCGGGACTCGGTTACGTGCGGGGAAGGATTAGCACCCCCACAACGCCCATATAAAACGGTACCTTATTAATCGTGTGTTATCTCAAGTCTCGGTAAAAAGTTGGTTTTAAATTTAGTATTTCAGGTTAATTCCCATATTTAAAGAAAAATAATTCCATTTTTTAATTGAAAATGATCCGGAATTTATAAATTCAAAATTTTCCTATATTCCCCAATAAACGTGGCAAAATATAGAAATTTTATTAATTTGGAAAATTTTCCGAATCATTCTCATTTTAAAGAAGATATTCCGTTATTAATGATAATTGATGATATCCTCCCGAGCAAACCCAGCAGAGAACTCATGAATTATTTTAACTCAAGAATATCTTTATTTTATTGAAAATCATTACCTTTTTTGAAAATATTTAAAAGAAATGAATATGTATATGCATGACATAAATAAAATGACATAACAAAGTCTAAATAATATAATGCAATCCTAAATGATATGATATAATTTAAATGTCTTAGCATATTCTAAATGAAATGAAATATCTTAAGTTATATGATATATTCTAAATGAAATGAAATGACTTAGGTAACATAATATATTCTATATGAAATGAAATGTCCTAAGTCATATGATATATTCTAAGTGAAATGAAATGACCTAGGTAACATAATATATTCTATATGAAATGAAATGTCCTAAGTCATATGATATATTCTAAATGAAATAAAATATCCTAAATGACATAATATACCTTAAATGAAATGAAATAACCTAGGTAACATAATATATTCTATACGAAATGAAATGAAATAATTTAAATGACATGGCAAATATGAATGATATGGCATATAATTTAAATGACATGGAATATAAAATAATGCTATCATATAATATGAATGAAAATCAAAATCAAAATAATAATGCATGGACATAGTATATGCTAAATAATATGACAAAAATAACTAAATAAAAAGCATAGGATATCATAAAATAGTCCAAATCATATAATAAACAATATAACATAACTCAAAATCATAACAATATCATAGAAATTATCATAGCAAAAATCACATATTATATAAAATGCATGAATATGGAAAATGCAATGCATGAAATTGTATTTTTTCCTTTAATTAAGGAAACATGTATATCTAAAAAGATATCCGGCTACCTTAGGAAAATATGTCTAATTAAATATTCAAAAACCCAAATACTTTGTGATTGTTTGAAAACAATTTTGAAAAGCTTAGACTAAAAATAAAAACTTAGCTAAACCCTTTTTAAAATGGCTCTAATTTCCTAAGTTGAAAATCCCGAACTTGACCACCCTTAACCCGAGACTTAAAAAATTATTTTTAGAGTTTAAAAAGGGCTTAGAAACTACCTAATCAGCCCCCTCTAAGTAACTTAACGAAAACAGAAAAATGATTTTCCTTTAAATTCAATTCTGACTCCACTGTCCAGTTTTAAGCCATGATTTTTTTACCCTATTTTTAAAAATTCAAAAAAATCTAAAATAAATACTAGAGACTCAGGACATGTAAAACTACACGGGAAAAAATCATCTTAATTTTCTAATTAAAGATGAATGCCCAGAAAAATCGGGAAAGTACGAGTACTAGGTGAAAAAACTGCTTTGCCAAAATACGTTTTTGTCTTTGATAAAATCATTTAAAAATCAAAGTAAAAATATTTAAGACTCACAAAATGACTCACAAATAGTAGTTAGAACATTTTAAAAGTTAGACAAAAATTGGCTAAGTAAAAAAATCACAAAGGTAGAATAATCAATTTGACAAACCTTAATTTTCCACAAGTGTGCTCAAGAGAGCATCACTTTGAACCATTAATTGGCCTAAGTCATTAGTCAAGTGGCAATGACATGGAATGCATGAAAAAATACAGCAAATATGATGCATAAAATGCATGAGTTTAAACCTAAATGTCATGAAAAAATGCATGGCATCAATATAGGGACCTAGACCTAAATGAACTTGCATGACATTTAATGCAACCTAGGTCTAAAATGCATGGACATGCATGGCAAAATAAACCAAACCTAATAACTAAAACATGCATGGCAATAACACAAACACAAGGCATGCTTAAACCAAAAACTCAACCAAATGTCATGAAAATGTAAACCTATCCACTAACAAAGCTAAAATGCACATACAATGTAAAACACATGGAGTAGCTGAATGGCCTCAAGCTCCAACAAGCATGGCATTTTCACAAACACTTGGTATACTTAAACTAAATACTTAAACAAATGTCATGCAAATGCAAACCTATTAACTAACATAGCAAAAATGCACATACAATGTAAAACACATGGAGTAGCCGAATGGCTTCAAGCTCCAACAAGCATGGCATTTTCACAAACACTTGATATACTTAAACCTAATACTCAAACAAATGTCATGCAAATGCAAACCTATTAACTAACATAGCAAAAATGCACATACAATGTAAAACACATGGAGTAGCCGAATGGCTTCAAGCTCCAACAAGCATGGCATTTTCACAAACACTTGATATACTTAAACTAAAACATCAACAAATTTAAACATTATGGAAACAGAAAATTAAAAATGCGAGAACATGATAATAAACTTATAAATGACAACAAACAAGCAATCAAATCAAAACAAGCCTCAAGTATATATAGTAGAAGATTATTTAAAGCATCAAGACTAAAGAAAATAGCATGAATAACATGACAAATCAATCAAAACAGCAACACTAAAAAATCTGGGCCATTAGGCCATGGTGAGGAAATAAAGAAAAAAAATTGTAAAAATTATTTTAAGAAATATATGAAGAAAGAACTTAAGAAGAACATAAAAAAAAACACTTATTTAAAAAGAAAACTCACCAAATAATAATCAAAATCAGCAAAAACAAGAATGGAAAATCAAGAAAGTGCAAGAGTTGGTGCTAAAAGCAACCTTAAAAAGCTATCTTTCAAGCTTTATCTCTTCAAACTTTCCTTTCTTTTCTAAACTTTTTCTTTTTGCTTTCAACCAAGGAGAGAAAAACTAAGCAAAACCAAGAAGAAATCTGAAAAATGAAGTCTGAAAATAAAAATCTGGATCCCCCCCCACAAGGCTGGCCGAATTCCCCCTAAAATAAGCTAGGATGTTGTCATCCTTTCTCCAACCAATTTCCATCCAAGGGCTAGTGATTCAAGGTGAAAAATCATGAAATTATCACCCTTAGATTAGGCCATCAGCTGTCCATAATTACAACTATTCAAGAATAATGTTGACACTCTCCCTCTTCATGCATTGGCCCATATGGCTTATTTGCAATGGCTTGATCAAAAAAATCACTAACTAACTCTTAATTTTTGGCCTTTTGATTGAAAAATCAGAAGCTTCTTCCCTTCTTTGGGCCTTGGCAGGCCAGCACTCTCTTTTCCAGACCAAGTCTGATTTTTTGAAAGGCCAAAGGAAGCCCTTTTTGGTTGCTTGGGTAAAATAACCATTTTGCCCCCCGGATGCAAATAAATGGCAAACGGACTCCAAATTCAAATTTTATTTTTTTAATACTTTCAAAATAATAAAATATTGAATTCTGGAGGTTTTCGAAATTTTTCGAGTCTATTTGCTATTTATTGGATTTTTTCTTCCAAAAATGCCCTTTTATGCCCCACATTTTACCATTTTTTAAAAGAGCTCCAAATCAAGATTTTTCTTCACCAATCTCTTCAAAATAATTTAAAAGTGTGATCTGAAAGTTTTCATAATTTTTGTAACTCATTTGGTATTTTTTTCGGGATTTATCTGCTTGAATTACTGCATAGGAGGCCTGAGATTTGGCCATTTTGCAAACGAACTCCGAATCAAGATTTTCTTTTGCCAATCTCTTCCAAATAATTTAAAAATGATATTTGCAAATTTTCAGAATTTTTGGAGTCCATTTGCTATTTTTTGGGATTTATCTTCTTGAATTATTGCATATGAGACCTGGGATTTGGCCATTTTGCAAACGAACTCTGAATCAAGATTTTATTTGGCCAATCTCTTCCAAATAATTTAAAAATGAGATTTGCAAAATTTCAAAATTTTTGGAGTTCATTTGCTATTTTTCTGGGATTTATCTTCTTAAATTATTGCATATGAGACCCGAGAATTGGCCATTTTGCAAACGAACTCCGAATCAAGATTTTCTTTCGCCAATCTCTTCCAAATGATTTAAAATGAGATTTGAAGATTTTCAGAATTTTTGAAGTCCATTTGCTATTTTTCCCAGATTTTTTAATTTTGCCCTTTTGCCTCCAAAACCCGGTTTTGCTCAAAACAAGTCTGATTTTCAGATTTTCTTCAAAGTGAGCCTTGGGCTATCCCTTTTTAATCATTTCTCATCTATTCGGGGCTTTAGTCTTACCAAGTCGGGCCATTTTTGTAATTCTTCCCGATTTCACTGAAATCCACCAAAAACCCTAATTCTCGGTTTTCTCCCGGATTGACTTTTCTTTCAGTTTTTCTTTCAAGTGGCTTCTCCATTACCCATAGTGAGTGCTTATATTTCATTTGGAACCTTCAATTTTGACCAATTCGATCGTTTAAGCATTTTTCCCCAAATTTCCCGGATTAGTGTTTCCTTTCTACTGAATCTCCATAACCCAACTTCCGAACTCCATATCTTTCAATGTAGACCTCGGATTATCAAAATTCTTTCACCATTTTTGAATTGAACTTCAAATCTTGATTTTGAAAGTGGACTTTTTCAGTAGTTGACTTTTCGGGGTTGACTTTCCAGGGTTGACTTTTTCAAGTTTGACTTTTTATGCTCACCCTCTTAAACTAAGTCTCGAGGTACCACCTACAGGATGAAAAATGTCTTTTTACATTCTGAAATATCAATTTAGGAAGAAAATATACCTGTTTTAATGGTCCGGACAAAATTAGGTGTCTACAGCAACCACCGTCATTCCTCATTTAT
Organism: Fremontodendron californicum; assembly: GCA_030761205.1. Classification (NCBI taxonomy): domain Eukaryota; kingdom Viridiplantae; phylum Streptophyta; class Magnoliopsida; order Malvales; family Malvaceae; genus Fremontodendron; species Fremontodendron californicum. The sequence goes on from JAULJL010000012.1 coordinate 125,194, forward strand.
TGGGCACACATTGAACTAGACTTGCCCATGAACTATCGGAGATAGGATATATGATGCCTACATCCAACCACTTGATAATCTCTTTTTTTTACCACTTCTTTCGCGATGGGATTAAGTCGCCGTTGATGCTCTATGGTAGCCTTGTGATTGTCTTCAAGAAGGATTTTATGCATGCAAATTGAAGGACTAATCCCCTTGATATCGTCAATTGACCATCCCAATGCCCTCTTATGTTCTCTAAGCACCCTAAGGAGTTTATCTTCCTGCTCAACATTAAGAGAAGATGAGATAATAACAGGTAATTCAAATTTTTCACCAAGAAAAGCATACCGCAAATGTGGAGGTAACGGCTTAAGCTCCAGGGATGGTGGCTCTTCAATGGAAGGCTTGGTGGATGATCTTTCACTTGTCGTAAGTCCCAATGGTTCAAACTGAGGAATGGATCTTCCAATACGTGGAGGAGCATTCAACAAATTTAAAGGTTCAATAAAATCATCATCACCCCTTTCTGAAGTAATCATCAAAGATGCCTCAAGTGGATCAATAGGATAACTATTTTTGAAAATCTTATTTGTAGCACTACCCACCATATTAACTGCAAAACACTCATCAGATTCATTAGGAAATTTCATAGCTTTAAAAACATTAAAAGTTACCTTTTGGTCTTGAACTCTCATGGTAAGTTCGCATTTTTGCACATCAATGAGAGTTCTACAGATAGCTAAGAAAGGTCTCCCAAGAATAATTGTTATTTCATGATCCTCCTCCATATCCAATACAATGAAATCTGGTGGAAAGATAAATTTCTCTACCTTCACTAATACATCCTCAACTGTGCCTCTTGGATATGTGTAAGATCTATCTGCCAATTGCAGTGTAACTGTTGTAGGCTTAACTTCCCCAAACCCAGTCTCCGATATATTATAAAGGCATAAGATTGATGCTTGCTCCCAAATCACATAAGGCTCTACCAATGAAATGATTTCCAATTGTGCATGGAATGATGAAGTTTCCCAGATCTTTGAGCTTTGGTAGAAGTTTCTTTTTGAGGATAGCATTGCACTCTTTAGTAAGTGCAACAGTCTCAAATTCACCCAATTTCCTTTTCTTGGACAATATGTCTTTCATAAACTTGACATAGCTTGGCATTTGTTCCAAAGCTTCAGCAAAAGGTATATTAATATGAAGCTTTTTAAATACCTCAAGAAATTTCTGGAACTGCTTGTCAAGCTTGTTCTTTTGAAGGCGTTGAGGAAGGGGTGGTGGTGGATAACATTGCTTCTTATTTTCTTGAGCCTATTCAATTTTTTTTCCCCCATAACTTTTTCTTCAAGAGGCTTGGTTGGCAATTCTGGCTTATTGCTTTCCTCTTCTATCTCCCTTCCATTCCTAAGTGTGATGGCTTTGCAATGTTCTCTTCCATCTCTTATAAGATTGGTTTCAATATCAGTTGGAAAAGATTCCCTAGGGCGATTGTTAATTGCATTAGCAAGCTGGCCCATTTGTGTCTCAAGATTTCTAAGTGACGTTGTTTGACTTTGAAGTAATTCAACTTGACTTCGAAGTGATGTCTTATGATCCTAAAGCGATTCTGAATGATTTTGAATGAGAGTATCGGTTCTTGTCATGAACTGCATAAACATCTCTTCCATTGATGGCTTCTTTTCTGGAACTGGAGCATGGGCTTGTGATAGAAACCCAGGAGGGATTGCTGGTTTAGCAGAGGATGAAGACCCTTGATTGTTATTCCACAAAAAGTTTGGGTTATTTCTCCAACCCGGATTGTAATTGTTGGAATAAGGATTGTTTTGCTGTCTATTATAGTTTCCAACATATTGCATTGATTCGGCATTGGATAGGCTGCTATCACTGGTGTGTCCTTTCCCATATAATTCACAAGTTACAAATGGGCTTTGGATAGCATGGACACTTACAGTATCAAATCGTTTTGTCAATGCAGCTATCTGTGCAGTTAAGGCACTAATTGCATCCAAGTCATGAATTCCTGCAACTTTCCTTGATACAAATCTTTCTGATGGCCATTGATAATTATTAGATGTCATCTCTTCCAGTAAATCATAGGCCTCATCAGGCAATTTTTCCATCAATGCTCCACCTACAGCGGCATCGGTAGTAGTTCTAATTTGTCCCAACAACCCATTATAAAATTTTTGCACCTGAAGCCATTTAGGTAACCCATGGTGAGAACATATTTGAAGTAAATCCTTGAATCTCTCTCAAGCTTCATATAGAGATTCAGAATCAAATTGCACAAATGATGTGATATCATTACGCATCTTTGCAGTCTTGGCCGGAGAAAAGTATTTAGCTAGAAACTTTTGAGCCAAGTCATCCCATGTAGTAATAGAGCCAGCTGGGAGTGAATTTAACCAACTCTTGGCCTTATCTCGAAGTGAGAAAGCGAAGAGTCTCAATCTAATGGCGTCGTTCGAAACTCCATTATGCTTGAAAGTATCGCAAATTTCCAAGAAATTCACTATGTGGGTATTAGGATCATAATTAGGCAACCTCCCAAACTGTATTGAATGTTGAATCATCTGTATGACGGTTGGCTTGATATCAAAATTATTGGCTTGAATAGCAGGACTGTGAATGCTTGAATGCAGTCCTTGCACGAGAGGGATAGCAAAATCGCGCAAGGTTTTTGTATCTTCGCCTTCATTCATTGTATGGTTGTGAGTTGAAGCTTGTAATTTCTCCCTTCTAAGTCGACGAAAAGTTCTTTTCGGTTCCGGATCAAAAGGGAAAAATTCCAAACTTTTTGATCTCCGCATACAACAACCAAGAGTACCTGAAAATAAGAAAAAGAAAGTTTGAATTAAGACTAAGAATACTTGGTATTAATATTAACAAAAATAATAAAACAATTCCCCGGCGCGGCGCCAAAAATTTGTTGTCAGATTTAACTACGCAAGTGCACGTTATCGCAAACAAGTAATAAAGTGAAAGTAGAGTGTTGAACCCACGAGGAATTGTTATTAAATTCGTTAAATTCTAAAATTAAAATAGTTTAATCTTATCCAAATAATTAATTAAAAGTTGTTAATTAAAATCTAATAAACGAAACTAATAATAAAAGAAAGCAAATTAAAATTGGGATTTAATTCAACGGAGAAAAGCCTAGGATTATAATTTCTCTCAACACTTCGTATGAACTTCTCTTACCCTCTTAACTTGATTAATGATCTTGAGTTGTTAACCTAGAGTTCGAATCTATTTATAAGGATCTTTCGATGGTCTTATAAAAATATCCCTCTTAATCAATTAACTATATTCTTATGAAAATTGAATTAAAGAAGATCTCATTAAGCTTAGACTCTAAAATTGGTTACACATAACACGTAAGTGTATTTCTACCCTACATGCAGATCAATTCATCCTAATAAATGAATATGAAACATGTGTTATGCAATCCATGTCTAACACTAAACTCTCTTTTCCAAGTTGTATTTAGGTTAACAAATCAATTTAATTTGTAATCAAGCAATTAAAAGCATTAAGCACAAGATTGAATAAACAACTCAAATATCATTAAATCAAGATAGAGAGTAAAATAATTCAAACTACATGTTGAGTTCTATTGCAATCCTAGAAAGAGAAATTTAGTTCATGCTCAACATTGAAAACAATAAACAAAGGAGTTTCACCATCATAAAATTACAAAAGAATAAAAGAAGATTAAGGAAAAAGAGAAAACTAAGAGGGCGTTTGGTATGATGGAAAGTAACCACTTGCCATGGAATTTAATTGATGGGAATGTGATTCTTATGTTTGGTATGTTAAAAAAGATCCACTTTCCTGGGAATGTAACTTTCCCATGAGAGTTACTTTCCCATGACCATTAGAATGTGATTCCCATGAAGAGAGGTGGGAAAGTAACTTTCCCATGTAGGATGGAAAGTTAAAAAAAGCTGTTAAGACAAAATTGCCCCTTTCTTATTTGGTTTTAGGCCTTTCATTCATAGTAAAAAAAACCATAGCCGCTATTTTGTTCTTCTCCCGAGTTCTTCTCCCCTGTTGAGTCTACTCTCTTCCAATTAACCTCGTAAGTTCTTCTCCCTTCTTGGTTTTTCGATTTTTTTTATCTGGCTGCATGTATTTTACTGCACCATGTTTACTATTTTTTCATATTCGATTCTATTGTTCCATGTTTGTTATTTTATGCAATATTTTGTATTATTTTGGGTCATCCATTATTGTTGGTTATAATGAATTGAAATTTTCAAATAATGTTCTGCATTTTCTATTAGTTCCCTGATATATTTGGATTAAGAAACCTTAGGCTTACGAAAAAAACTGAAACTGTGAAACTAAATCTGGATTCTTCTTCTGGGTTAATTTCGAAAACTTCAAAACTTCAGTCTATAGAGTGCAAACAGATTCATTTAAAGTATTCAAATATCTTCATTCCAACAACATTTGATTTTCCAGTCAAAACTACTTTATCCATTTGAAGTATTCAATTTATTATTCTAGTTTAGTTATTAAATTGCAAGATCAGAAGCAAGGTCATATGCCACGTAAAACTAACCCCTCCCCTATTTTCAAATGTTTTAGTCTTTTTTGATATGATTAAACAATAAATATAGTTTAAAATTTTAGTAGATTTCTTGGGCTGGTAGTATTGATTATAGCATTATATAATTTCACTCTAAAAAACTAAAAATTGCCTTGATGGGTCCATGCTAGCATAAAAATTTAATAGAAAACTTTTCATTCGGACACTTTTCCTTCTCTCTTTGTTCTGTGGATGTTTTAATTTCATAGGAAAATTTAATAGAAAAATTAATAAAAATTTAATTTCATCCAGTGGCATGAAATTAATGAATGGACATTTTTCCTTCTCTCTTTGTTATGTGGATGTTTTGACATTGTATATAATAAATAAAACAGCAGATGATGGAGACGGGAGGTCCATCACCTGCACCATTTTATCGTTGTATTTGATGCTATGTAGTTGAGAAGGCTATGTAGTAGAGTAGGCAATAGCCTTGGGCAATCTTGGAAAGGCAATAGCCTTGTTTCTGCCAAACCAAAACATAACCGTTACATGCATTTTATTTTAATAATTTTATGAAACTTTTTTAACAATATATATTATTGAATATTTTAAATATATATTTTATGTATTAATTTAGAAAATATATAATGTTGTAATAATGTTGCTTCTGGATGTTTTTTTCTCTTTGCAATTTATTACAACATATATAATGTTGCTTTTGGATGAAATGTTAGTCTATATTTAAGTTTTCTTAGTTAATATTCTTTAGAGAATTAACAATGTTCAAAATTACATACCAACTAAGTTAACTTTACTTTGTATATTTGTTTAGTTCACATAATGCAAGGCTTTTCTGAAGAGCAACTTGCAATGGCCGTGACTGCTTTTGCATTTGGTATAATGATGTTTAACATAATAGTGATGATTAATGCTTTGGTTGGAGGATATTATCATACTTATTTGAAAAATAGAAAGCGTAAAAGATCCAACAGTAAGAGTTATGAGAGGCATCTCATTAGGCAGTTGAATTTTAGGAGGATGGTGTTTGATTCTGATTTAGCATGCATTGAAAATACTAGAATAGATAGGCATGCCTTCTATAAACTATGTAATATGCTTCAAGGCATTGGCAGGCGTGCACCAGAAACATGAATGTTGAGGAAATGGTGGCTATTTTTCTGTACATCATTTCTCATCATGCAAAGAATAAGATCATAAAGAGAGAATTTGTAAAAAGTGGGGATATAATGAGTAGGCAATTTAGTGTTGTTTTAAATTCTGTTTTGAGATTGCAAGCATCATTGTTAAAGAAACCAGAGCCTGTACTAGAGAATTCAACTGACAACAGATGGAAATGGTTTAAGGTATAAAAAAATTCAAAACACATATGTAGTTTTAGAATATATTAGAAATGCAACTAAGCAATTAAATGTTTGTGTCACTTTTCTATTGGAAACAATAGAATTGTTTAGGTGCTTTAGATGAGACTTACATTAAAGTCAATGCCTTGGACATTGATAAGCCTAGATACAGGACAAGGAAGAATGAGATTGCCACAAATGTCTTAGGGGTCTGTTCACAAGATATGCAATTTATATATATCTTACCTGGATGGGAAGGATTTGCTGCAGACTCTAGGGTTCTTCGAGATGCAATCTCTAGAAGACATGGGGTTGAAAGTACCTAAAGGTAAGGGGAAAATGCATTAAACTATTAACTATAGGGTTTAGAGTTTCGATATTGACAGATTATAAGTTGAATCTAAAATAATTATTTTACTATAGGTTTTTACTACTTGTGTGATGCTGGGTATACAAATGGAGAGGGATTCTTAACTCCAAATAGAGGTCAACGTTATCATCTGAATGAATGGAGACAAAATCACACTCCACGATCAAAAGAAGAAATCTTCAATTACAAGCATTCTAGTGCTAGGAATGTTATTGAGAGATGTTTTGGTTGATAAAATTAATTTATGTATTTGAATGAGTAATGTTTGTATGCTTAATATGTTTGTTCTTAAACTTTGTTTTATATTTGTTTCAGTTTGTACTGTAAACTGACCAGTTTGTTATTGTCCTATTATTATCTTTGTATTATTAAGGATGTTTTTTTTATATTTACTTAATATATATGATATGTGTGCTATTTATATTTTGTTCCTACTGTATATTTGTTTTTATTATAGATGGAAGGTTCATCCTCTGAAGGAGTAGGGAAGGCAAACAAGAGATTCACCCACCAATGGACCCCTACTGAAGATGCAATCTTGGTTGATTGTCTCATAGAGCTTTGCAACGAAGGGTGGAGTAGAGATAATGGAACTTTTAGGCCTGGTTACATGCAACAGATTGAGAAATGGATGGTTGCGAAAATTCCTAATTGCCAAATTAAGGGAATGCCACACATACAGTCTAGAATGAAGACCCTTAAGACACAATGAGTTGCTGACATGTTAAGCCATGCTGCTTCTGGTTTTGGCTGGGATGATGTTAATGAATGTGTCACTTGTGAACTTGATGTTTGGAATGGATGGTTAAGGTAATTAATCATGAAATCAGTTTCTCTATTTTTACTTTTATGTGATGTAGGTTTATGTTTATGTGTTTATCAATTGAATGCAGAGTCACCCAGGTGCTACAGGACTCCGAAATAAGCCTTTCCTTCACTTTGACCAGTTGGCCATTATATTTGGCAAGGACAGGGCAACTGGAGAAGGAGCAAAGTCTCCAGCTGATGCAGTGGACAATATAGAGAATGAGGAAGCAACATTTGCAACGGCAAAGGCAGCTTCAGAAGCATTCAATGTGCTTCACTTCGCTGATGATAATGATGATGGAATCAGTAATGAAGTTCCGAAAAACATTCAAGTGGCAATGTCTTCTAGCCAAGCTGTCGGCAGTGAGACCTCTGGTACAACTAGGAGGAATGTTGTGCAAGGAGAGGAAAATGTGACTCGAAAAAGGTCAAAGACAAAAAAAAAAAAAAAAACAATGGATCAGTTTCTAGAAAAGCTGAAGATGCATTTCTAAGCAATATGGACAAGTTGGGAAATATATGTGAAGGTGCAAAGCAAGAACTTGGTAGGTTGGCAGATTGTTTCCATCATTTTGCTCATGAAGCACAAAGGAAAATGCAAGTTTATGGGCTCATATCTAGCATTGAAGGGCTAATTGATGAAGAGGTTGATAGGGCTGGAGCCATTATCTCCTACGATATTGGTAAGAGTAACTATTTTTTCTCAATTCCAGATAATCTGAAGAAAAAAAAATTATGTCAAAGGTTTGCTTAATGGCTCTATGTAGAGCACTTTGGGTTTGCTATGTTGGTCTATTTATGTGGTTAACTATTTTAAGACTTTATTATGTGATTTGTTCCAACTACTAAAACTATGTCAGGATGACATGTATCCTATTATTACTATTTTAAGACAGTTTATTATGTGGTTTGTTATCTTAAGACCGTTAGAAATATATGTTATGTTAAACATGTATTCTATGCAAACTTTAGCATAGATAAGTATTTAATTATAATATTAGAACTTTATTATAATATTTTAATATTGTTCTTAGTTACTCAAATTTTAAATGTAATGCTTGCTGATAGGAGTTGCTCTTTTTTACCTATGTAGAGAATGGCTTGGTTTTAATTTTTATGTCTGGCAATTGTGATATTGTTTCTGATCTTGATTCATACCTTCTAGATTTAACTAGTTGCATTGGCAACCACCACAAACAAATGTACAGTTATGGATTATTAGCTCTGTAAGAGAATGTTAGAATTTAATCAACACTTTTTTATGCTTTTTATTAAGTTACAATATCTTTTCATGGATAACTATAAATTAATTTCTTTAATTGAAAAAAAATTCAATTTAAAAATTTTGATGTTGTCCCAACTCTTTGTTAGAACTTAGAACAAACAAAATTTTCATTAACCTCAAGAGATCTGTTAATCTCAACAAAATCGTTAACCTCAACAAAATCGTTCTTAAGTTTTAATGAATTTCCTTTATAAAAAATATTTTTTTTTCATAATAGGATCTAGTAAATTTTTAAAAAGTATCAATTGAAATATTATTTTTAATATTTACTACAAATATTTATTAATAATAAATATCATTAAAAATATTAAAATTAATAAAATTTACATTTTATTTCATAAGGGTAGTTTCGAAAATTACCATTACATTCTCAGGAAAGTGCTTAGTATACCAAACGCTGGAAAGTTACATTCCCAGGATTTTAATCAACACTTTCCCATGTATACCAAACGCTGTAAAGTTACATTCTCAGGAATCACATTCCCAAGAGTCACATTCATAGAAATCACATTCCATTGGAATCATGACATGGGAAAGTATCAAATACCACCTAAAGGTTGTTAGATCTTTAGTCTTCTAGTCTCCAAAACCATTCTTAGCTCTTTGCAAAATTGTGGTGGCTGCTCTCCTCTTCAGAAAATTAAAGCTAAGAGCTAAGAAGGTAAAAAAAAACTACTAAGTCCTAAGTGTTTCTATTTATAGAACTCTTAAAAGCCTGAAGAAGGAAAACTTTGTGGCCACTGCTCCTAGCTTGAACTTTTCATATATGAGCTGAGTCTCTCTTTGTTGCTTTAGGACTCTACAAAACTACAAAAGATATTAAATTAATGATTAAATTAAACATAAAATAAATAAAAAATAACTAAAAACAATTAATTAATAGTTTAAACTACAAGGACTTAGCTATTTTAAATATATAAAATATGATAAAATAACTCTATTTCCTAGAGTTATCAATTGCTTGCATCTCTTCAACAAAAAAAAAATAATTATGGTATTTAATGTGATATTTTTTTACCTGATTTTTTTATTATTAAACATAAAATTGTTTTACAAATATAAGATAATTAATACATAATATCACATGTAATATATGTGGCATAATGAATAATTATATTAAAAGTAAAAAAGATAGTTGAAAAAATATATATCTATATCTATCTATACTATATATAAAGAGAGTAACTGAGTTGGTGTCACGAGTCAAGTGACACTAATTCAGTCAAGAAAAATACAAAAAAACCAAACAAATAATTATATCAAAAAACATAATAAAGGTATTGATAACTTTTCAATTTTTATATAATTTTTATTTTAAAAAAATTTATCAACTTTAAAAAATAAAAAAATAATAAACTATTCAGTTCTTTTAAAAAATTACCCATATTTATAAACTAACCACTAAACAATTTTTTTAACCATAATTTTTTACTCATTTTTTTTCATTCACCCACATAGTGGATCTGTTATAATCTAATATTAATATAGAGAGTGATTGAATTGGTGTCACGAACTCAGTTGATAAAATTACAAAATAAATCAATTATAATTATAAAATATAAAATAAAATATAAAATATAAAATAAAATAAAATATGAATATGAATATTTTTATCTTTTCAAATTTCATATATATATATTTAAAAACTATCCACTATAAAATTATTTATATTTTTCACTTATAATGTTTTTTAAAAAAAATATTTTTTCACCCGAAGCATTGTCATATTCTAATACATATATATATATATATATATATATATATATATATATATATATATATATATAAAGGAAAATGGAAGAAAACAAGAGGCAGCAATTTTATTTTGGTATATAAAGGAAAATGGAAGAAAACAAGACTATTATTATCTTAAGAAAGAAGTGTAAACCATACAACAGCGGCGGAGGGCTTTTGTCTGTCTCTCCTCTCTCTCTCTCTCCATCTCTCATTCAATCTCCATTTCCATTGCTCAGGTTCCCTATCTTAAGTTCTCACCATTTTTATTGCATTCGTTTCTACTACTTTTTTACTTACTAAACTCACGCTTTTTGTCTGCTTAAATGCTTCTATCTCAATCCTTTTAATCATGATCCTCTTCTCTTCTCTGATAACAAAATTATTGGAGTATAGTGATCAAATTGGATTTCTTGTTTTAGTGTCGGCCTTGGCTCTGGACCTGGATCCCCCATATTTGGGGTGGATAGTTTGAGAGGAACAAGGTCTTTTAGGGTTTTCTACGGATGGAACATAGTTGTATACCCATTTCATGCTTTTAATGTGCATCTCCCCTAGATTTGCTCGTCCCTATCGTCTTTCCTCCGTTTAATGGTTTTCTATTTCTTTCTTTTGGGTATCAAATCAATTAGATCGTTTTGGGAAGAGTTACTATTGCTTTGGGCATTCTCTCCTCCTCTTTATGCCTTATTATGGGTTTCTTTTATTTTAATTAATTTTATTTTTGGGAATTGAGATTTAATCTTAAACTTTGCTGGTTTTTGGGTTTGCTCTTGCCACCGGATGAAGTGACAAGAAAATTATCCTTTAAGCATACAAAACTTTTCGGATTTCAGTTTATTTCGCTGCAAGAGGCATGCATCTGGGTTTTTGAGGACACATTTTCTCTTCATCTTTTTCTGACAGTTTGGGGGCCTTTTGAGGATGGATCCTTTTTTTGTTCTGGAGGGTTGAGACTTAAGCGTTCGTTTCATTTGTCATTTTTTTTTTTGGTCGCGAGGATTGGCTCAACTGTAAGTGGAGGTACTGGAAAAAGGGATCGAATATTTTGTGGGGAGTGAAAACATGCACTTAGAGGAGCCTTGGTTCACTGGAATGGATACTGAGGAGACTGAAATGGGACAACCAAGCAGTAAAATTCAAGGCTTTCCATTGGAAAAAGGTGAGGTAAGCAATGTGGTTTTCTCAAGAGAGGCACCCCTTGTAAGTAAAGAGTCAACAGCATCTGGTAGTTGTAGTTGTAGTCTGAAGAAACTCAAATCTAGGGTGGCTGCAAAAGAGTCTGAGTTCTGCCAGAAGGAGAAATCTGGGCATGACAAGAAACTCAGCAGACAAGACAGGATTGAGTTGGGCCAATTATTTCAGGGGGCTGTGAGTTCCCATGATTGGGAACTTGCTGAGAGTTTAATCTTGTTGGCAGATCCACAGACTCTAAATGATGCATTATGTGTCACATTGGATGCTATCTGGTTTTTGAGCACCCACCAGGAGCTGTATGGGATTACGGGGTTGATTAAGAAGATCATTGCTAATGGTGCTTATGACTTTACTAGAGCTGCTCTCCGGACTTCATTTCTTGCTTCTTGTGTCTCTGCTTGCCAGAGTCGCACGATGAGTCTTGCCGGCACTGTAACTGTGATGGCCCAAAGGTAAACGAGCTGATTCTTTTGACTAGTAGATCAATAATAGATGCTTCTTTGAAAATATCTTGAAAAGGCATTAATGTTGTCACAAGGCGAACACCTGTTGGCGTTGGATTATCATGCATTTCTATGATTTCCTTATAGGCAAAAACAAGTCTCATTCCTAGTTTCTAGCAACCATGAGTTGCTGTTCTATATTCCACTAATAGGGATCAAATATAGGTATCTGCAACTTTGAATTTCAATTTTACTTGCTATCATTTATGTGTTTATGTATTAGAAGCAAAATTGTTTCTTGTTAAGTCTTTACTTCTGATGAATATGTTTGTTATGGTGCTTGTGCTATATTTTAAATATTGGAATATTTATTGCTAAGGCATTAGTTTTATTAATGTTTTCATGCATATGGATTGCAAATGCTCGTGAGACTATATTAAGTTTAATTACGCTTAACAATCACAGCACTGTAATTTTTGTTGCATTATATTCACTGCATTTATGTTCTTCATACTAGAGAATGCTTACTATTGGCCTAGTTAGTTTTTGAGAACTGAATTTAAAATTATTTTCTTTTTCCGTAAATCTGGTTGAATGAACCTTCACACCTTTTTTCCCCCTAAAGGAATTAAGCTTTGAATTCAACTAACAAAAATGGCTTTGAATTAGTTATTTTAATTTGGAGTGTTTATATGTGGCTTATAGTAAGTGAGAGAGAGGGCTTACTTTATGAGCGGTCTAAAGAAAGATGCACATCCCGTACACAGTCTGTCTTATGTCATTGATTTCACTTTTTCTGTAAAAAAAAAGAATCTGAAATGAACTTCTAAAAAGTTACTGCTTTAATGTGTTCCTCATGCCAGTTGACACTCTTTATGAGCATCTTTTATATGCAAACAAACCTGTATCTAGATATTTATAGAACCATTGTTATGTATTCGTATCAGCCCTGTGACTGGTAAAGAAATGTATTTCATTTCGCAACTGTGAGAAAAACACAACTGCATGAGACAAATGGAGTTTACAATTGCTTTTTCCTCAGATTTGTAGAAGACCCCACCTAACTGGTTATTCATGGTGTATGTGCCAATTTTCCACTTTGCTTTCTGATCAGGTTGCATGAGCGCCTCCAAGAGTGCCATGGGGACGAGGTCTTGAAGGCAGAAGCTGGTGCCAAGGTCCAAAAGTTCACTGAATGGGCTTTGAAATGTATAGGTTCCCACTCTCGTTGCCAGGGGAACAACGATAGAGTGAATCATTGCTCAGCTATTGAAATCCAACTCCAGTTAACTGCATTCAAGACATTCCTAGATCTTGCTGGCAACCAACTTACAGGCAAGGATTTTACAGAGGCATTTGATGCAGCTTGCTTTCCTCTTACTCTCTTCTCTAGCTCGTTTGATGCTGGTTGGGCTTCTGGGATCTCGGCTACTGTGATCCAAGGATTGTTGGATATGTTGGTGGAGGGGGGTGCTGACAATGTTAACCAGTGTTTCCTTGAAGCCTCTCGGTTTGGCAGTACAGAACTTGTCTGCATTTTATTGCAGGTGTGTATTTATTTTTCAGGATGGGATTTGAATTTTTGTCTCGTTTGTTGCTGTGCATGTTCTTCAAGTATTTTCCAAGGTCCAAGGTTTTACTTTTTGGTCAAAGGAATGAGTTGAAACTTATGCTTCAACTTAATTGGTAAAATGGAAGGGTGTATAACTTGGCTGTGTCAAAAATTGGACTACAAATTGGCAAGTGTTGCCCATTTTGTTTTGATAATATGCTCTCTAACATTCTGTTTAATGCTGCAATATTGTTAAAGGTAATTAATTTAATCAGCTGGGTTCACACTGCCTACATACTTTCCCTGTATGTGTTATAATGAGCAAAAATCTTCTTGTTCTGTTGCCTTGATTAGTATAGGGAATGAAATATTAAACATGCAAAGACTTCTTTCTTTATAGTATTTGCAAAGAATTACAAGGTAGTAGAGTTCAAAATTCAAATGATACATGCATGCCTGTGTGAGTGCTTTCTTTGTATGTGTAACATTCTGTGCCTACTTTTATGTCCTGTCAATTGCATGCATATATGTTCTTTCTTTAGGGGGAGAGACGCGCAATCCCAACATTTTCGAGTTACTTGTTTGCAATTTCTTCATTCATTGTTGAAGATGCAGTGACATTGACCAAGGTGCTGTCCTGTGAGAGATTGTATGGCATGAAGGTTAATTTGATGCTCCTTCCTGCGTGAAGTTACTAGTGAATAGGAAAAGCGGATTGATATTACTAATGCCAGATGGAGGTTGAGGATAGAACATGTTCGGTGCCTCACCCTTGTCTCCTTAGCCGGAGACTTCAAATGATGAGAACCCTATCGATAAAGAAGAGGCATAGGCATCGCTTCTCAATCCAATCCATCTTCCCTGGCCTTTCAAACACACTCTTGATACAAAATAAACCTCCCGCCACTATAACAAATCTGAATCAGATTTTTTTATTAAAGTAGGGTTAAAAGAGTATTGCTACTGTGTATATGCTGTACAGGGAGCATTATATGTTAGGAAATTTCAGATTTAGTCTCTGAAGTGAATTCCCTTGCGGGTTGCTTGATTGATTGATTCTCACAATTTATCTTGTCCTTGGACAGTACAAGGTTCTTAGTTCCTTCTGAACAAAATCTCACTGTACATGCTTTAGATATGGTTACTTGTAGTCATGGAATTATTAGGGGTTCATGATGTAAGCTAATTTCAATTTGGAGATATCTGGGATAATGAAAGGTATCTATAGGTGGAAGTAGTTTAAATCCCTTACATAAGCAGAAGTTTTGCAGAGCTAAATATAGTCTGAACTAGTTATGTCGGAGCATTCCATTTTATTCTTATACTATGTAAGTTTGCTATTCTCTCTATCTCTCTTAAATGTGGTGAGGGAACCCTAACCATTTAGATTGGAAAAACATATAAGTGAATGGGAATGCTCCTGTGGGAAAACGTACTGGCTTGTTCATATTTAGACATAATGATGCCTTCAAGATTCCATGGAAAACCCAAATTGAAAACCCAAGCAAGAATCACGCCCTCATAAGATTTATACTCTTTGTTGTTAACCATGGGAAGTCAGGTGTGCTTTCACTGCTTTTGCGATAAGAGAAGGTTTTCTTTTTTATTGATAAGAGAAAAGAGTTTTATTAGTATTTTACTGTTTACCGGCATTTCCTTAATAATCTTTGTTTTGTTATGTGGCTTTTGTCTGGTCTAGATTGCCCAACGGAACAGCTTGGATGTTGATGTTGATCTTGCCTTGGGTTTTGCCTCTCACTACTGCAAGATTGGGACAATGGAGTGTCTAGTGGAAGAGGGTAATGCCATGGCGTTCTTGGGCCCTTTAATGAGAGCAGCTGAAAGAGGGTGCATGCAGGTTGTCCAGTGGTTTGTTAAAAGGGGTTGTCGAGACATGGAGCTCTGTCTGGCCCTCACTGCTGCTACTTCCAGCAGCCAAGTTGATGTGGCTGCATATCTCCTCCCTCATGTTCCTCAGCATGTCCTCACAGCCCTCAGCATCGAAATTCTCAAGGCTGTGGGTGAACGAAGTGGCGGATCTCTAGATGGTGTAGCATTCCTCCTCCACTCTGACTTCTTAGGTGATGCTGCTTCTACTTATGCTGTTGCAGACAGCATTGCTAGGTCTGATGATGAGGCTGTTGCTCCTGAGCTGAAGGCATTTGTTCAAGAGCACTGGTCAGAGGCAGCTTTCTTGGATGGATTAAAGCAAGGCCAAGAACATTACATGAACCTAATGAGGATTTTGAGGAGGGGCGAATCTCCAATTTGCTGCTTAAGGGATCTCCCAGCTCCTTTGAGGGTGGGAATTGCATACATGCCACTCTACAGGGAGTGTGTTGAGGTGGGTGGTCGTCGTCTGTTATCACAAAGGCTGAGGGGGCAGCTTGTTGAAGCTGTTCGAATGCTTGTTGGAGGTAGTGGGGCATTAGAAGAGGTAAGCCAAGGCAGAGAGCTTTTAGCTATTTTGGAGCATCACCTTCCTCCATTTTTGGTTCGTGCTCCCACTGTTGGTTAGCAAAAGTTTTTATCTGCTGGATCTTTTGGTTTTCACTTCTCTTATCATCTCATGTGTCAATAGGTAATAATATAATTTTAGCTGTTGGTAAGGTGACAGCTTCAAAGTTTGTCAAATTTCCTTCCATCATGTGGTTTGGTTTGGTTTAATATATGTCTCTCTGCGCTTCTTCTATGGCACATATCATAATCTAATGGATGTGTATGTTCGTTCATCTATTTTCAGAAAGGGTTGATATATATATATATATATGATGGGAATGTATATTATTATGTAATCTCTTGATTACGATCTGAAATTCTGCCTTTTTCTACAATTGCTGGTGGGAAATTCTAATTATATGCAAAGAAATCTCTAACTAACATGCAACGAATCCTAAGCCATACATTTAGACTTTTGCTTGGAGGATTCCTCACCCTATACATACAATTACAATACAAGGTATATAAGTAACAAATACTAAGCAAGCAATGAACATTAATGATTGCCAGATTGTGGAATCCAGACTTAACGTAATGGTGTCTTACAAAAACAAAACTAGGCAGTAGTATAACTTATGAACCCCATAAGAATCCAGACTGTAGGCAAGGGACATGTAACAAGTCATAAATTCTTTCATCTTTCTTTCAAACATTTAGGATTAAAAAAAAAAAAACTTATGACAAACCAGGTGCTGTTCTAAACACCAATTTACATATAAGTTATATCCCTTACATTAGAATTAGATGGCATGAAAGCCAATATCAATAGCACGGCTAAAATGCCTATTGGAAGCAGTAGTAGCAAGAAAGGTGGGGGAGGCAACGGCGGAAGTATCAAGGGAAGGATAAGCAAGGATGCTGTTAGACATAGAAGAAGAAGCAGCGATTCCAAGCTGAAGTAGCTCGCTGGTAACAATCTTCTGGCACCTCCTTGTGAGAAAGAGCGATGATGATGATGATATTCAACCTTCTTTCTCTCAACAACTGACATAGGAACTTTCCCTGCTCTCATATTCATAAATGCTATTTGAGTATCGATCTTGCAGATTAATAACACACCTCCAGGACCAGGAAATCAACCCAGAGAGTTCAACTCTCATTTAAAATTCTCTTACTTGCCTGCTTGACACCCCAGACCCGATCGATCGAACCCTTTTTCAGCTAACAAGTCTAAAATCACAGCCAAATCAAATGATGTTGATAATGATTTATGCAGAGTGCAGATAGATGGGAATACAGATAAATCCAATTCAACGAAACCCCTTTGAGATGCAATGATATAGCATCTCACCTAGAAACAGAAATAATGTGACCAAGTTTAGGCACTTAACACAAAGTTGTCTTCAATGCAAGGTTTGAAGCTCAGTGACAGACTCTGATATGTAGTCAAGCCTAAGCAGTGGATGACTAGTTCTTTCACACCAAAGAAAAAATGCTCCGTAATTGCAGCAGTTGAAGCTAAACCCAGATTATTAAATGCGGCAAAGTTTTAAAATAGTGAAAACCCCAATTTCTTCAAACCAAGGGAGGATGCTTTATTGCACGACTCAGATTCTGCAATGCAGCCCAGTCCAGTCCAGGTGAGGCAGCTTCTAAAGTATTGGATTGGATGTGACTAGAACAACTGAAGGTTCAGGTCAGGCGCAAAATTATGTGGTTATTGGATGGGCAGCCTCAAGCAATTAATTTCTTAGCAACTCATCATCTGCAAATTTGAAGCAACTACAAATGCAAAATTAGGTATCTATCTTTCAGCAGACTTCAAATTGTGTGGCATGAAACGTCATCCCCAATGAAATGATCCACCTGCATTCCAACATTTCAATCAATTCAAGACAAGCCATCAGTCACAACATCTTCAAAAGCTATGGGAATGAAGAACATTAAGGTATTGGATCACTCTACATCAGTAACATTAGCAATTAGGAATAAAAAGGAACCATAAAAGCAATCATCTTGACAGGTGGAAATTCACTTAAACAAATATATATATATATATATATATATATATATATATATGTGTGTGTGTGTTAAGCAAAGAGGTTAGGGTTGGTTAATTTGGTCAAAAGCTAAGAATTGAATGCGAACTAGAGAAAGAAAAAAAAAAAAAAAGTATCCATAAATAAGATCTAGCTTAAACAAGCAAAAAAAAAAAAAAGAAAAGAGTTGACTTGATGTACATTACATAGCATGCAAATTAAAAAAAAATAATAATAAAGGAATAATTAATACATGGTAAAAGGCAATTAAGGGATAGGATTAGGAGGTGGGGAGAGGGAAATACCTGTGATTGATGATGAAGGTAGCAGAATTTCCAAAAGAGGGAAGAACAAGGAAAGAGAAGAGAGAAATGGAATATGGCTTTGCAGCCTGCTCCTACTCATGCACTTTTCAGCCTCTAATTAATTAATACCCTCTCAATCTCTACCTATTCACCAGCAACAGCAATATTATTAACAAATGGAATATGACAATAGGAAGCTCAAGGATCTACACATATAACAAGGCAAGAAAAAAAATGTTTATTTTTTAAAGCAAGCAAGTAGCGGAGAAAGAATAAATTAGGGAAAGTGTAATTTTTTTTTTTTTTTTTTTTGCACCAAACTTCGAGTCGGAGGTCTTCCCTCCCAACCAACCCATTACAAGGTCTAAAGTGGCTGTTTTGGTGGTGGGCTCTGGCCTCTATTTGTCTATTTACATGTGGGTTGGGGAACTACTGTACCACACCCTTAACATTCAATGCTATTATTAAAATTTTTATAATATATATATATATATATCTCAAATTACCTACAATAAGAATTATTTCATAAATAATTTCTTACCTAAAGTTTTAAGGTGGTGTTAGTAAAAAAAAAAATTTTGGTTCTATACGAGACTCTACAAGCTGAAGCCCACAATTTTGCCACACCCCATAAGAGTTTATGATTAAGACCCGTTTAGTATTGTTGTTGACATAATTTTTTAGATTAAAAATTACATTTTTATCATAAATATAATGTTAAACGGATAATTTTTTTTTTAGTTTTATGATTAAAATCATGACTTGACAATCGAAACAAAAAAACTAAAAAAAAATGAAACTTCAAAGGGCTTGAAAGATAACTTTTGGATAAAATAATTTTATTTTTACATATTTAAATTTTTATTATTTTAAACATATCTTTTTTTGACAGTTCAATTTCTTATTGCACTTTTTTCACAACAATGTTAAACACTTAAAAATTCTTAAATCATATTTTTTCACCACACTTTTTAAACATATTTTTTCAAACTTCAACTTTTTTTAACCCAAACTTTTTCCGAATTTTGAAATACGAATATGAAAATTTTAGTTTTGAACCTGGTTGTATTTGATTATTATATTAATAATAAATAATTTTTTATTCAAATATATTTCAAAATATTAATATAAAATATATATTTAGCAATTTACGAGTAACAAATAAAAGTAAAACTTAAACAAACGAACCCTAAACTTAGATTTTCAATGTATCAACCAAATATAATCCGAGCAATTAACATGTGTGTGTTCAGGACCATAAGGTATGAGGATTACCCAAACTTAAATTTTCAACCCAAACCATGACCCATCAGGCGAACATCTTTCTATTCAGGACCTGAAGGTGGGTGCTTGCGGGGGGGGGGGGGGGGGGGGGGGGGGGGGGTGGATTTAGGGAAATTGAGGAGAGTGGTTGGATTGGGAGCAATAAATAGAATAGAAGAGTTAATTCATGGGGATGCCGATGGGTGTTAGTTTTATATAAAGGTGAAAAACAAAACAAAACAAAACAGAGAAAGAAGTGATCTTTGAAGAGAGAACTTTGGCTTGGCTTGGCTTGTCAAGATTATTCTAGATGGCGTAAAATTAGTTTCATTTGCTATGTCCATCACTATACCATTACTTGCTCTAATGTTCTCCACAGAACCACAGGCAAGGCAAGGCAAGGCAAGGCAGCGGTGATACATGATCATCGATATATCCTTGACGACTATTAAGTGATGAAACACATGGAAATATATAAGCCAAAAACAAAAGATGAAGAAGAAGAAGAAGACATGGCAAGAATCAAATTAAAAAAGAAAAATAACAGTTACAACAGTAGATTCAAACGCAAATTCAAGAGGTTCGCCAGAAAAAGCAGCTAAGGCAAAATAAAAAGCAGGGTCTCAGCATCCCATGCATGCATGCATAATTAATTAATTATAGGTACCAACTCTTCCATAATTGTTGTGCATGTCACCATCACAATCAACACTCTATTAGTCTATTATTGCGATGAACTCTATTTGTAATGAAACAAAAGATGCTCAAGGTCCCTGTCAATCTTGCTCTAATCCTGCAAGTAAAATAATTAAATATGGGGTTACATAACCAAAAATTGCATAAACCTGACAACTGATAAAAGGAAAAGAAAATAAAAGAGGCACTAGTCACATATCTACTCTGATATTCATTAATAGGACGATGATGTACTGATATGTTGAAGGGCATGCATTTCATGTCTCTAACCAATTTTCAAGAATTTGTCATACCCAATTACAGCTTTCTCAATCATCAACAATGTCGAAAAATTACTTGGTCTCTGTTTGGTTTGTTATATATGTTAGTTGCTTTTTGCTTCCTAAAAGATGCTAAAGTAAAAATAAAAGGATAAAAGCAAAATCATAATTAATTAAAAATAAACAAATACTTGTAATGCAACACTAGTAGTTCTAACATGATCACTTTATAGTAAAGACTGTAAAGTAAATCATGTATCTTGTTCTCTGAAAACTTACAATTGCACTTTTAATTCTTCACAAACATAACTTGCTTTTACATCCAAACATGCTTCTTGCTTTTTTGCCTTTGAAAGCAAAAAAAGCAAATCGTAAAAGGCAGAATCTAAACTGTTAGTTACTAAAGAGTCATAAGATCCCTCCTCTTGTATTTGAGGGAAGAAGAATGAAATCAAACTTACTAAGGGTAACATCCAAAACCCAAAAGAAGAAGGATGAACTTACAAAATAAGGCAACATAGGATTCTATCTATATAGCGACCTTCAAACTTCAGAAAATGAAAGTCGTAGGAGTGAGTAAGATTTACATTTACCCCTCATTAAAATATTTATCCAACACACTAAAAGAAAATGAACAATTGTAACAGCAATGTAAACACAATCCAATTAAGGTTGAAAGTTGAAACAGTAATGCTTAACAAGTAAGCAAAAGATTAACATACCTCATCATCATCATCATCGCGACCATCTTCCTTGTTCTTCTTCAGGCGGGTTGTGCCACCCTCCTTGCTGATGGGTAATTTCATTGCTCCAAAAGGAGTGTCAACATTGATATGACCTTTCATAGAGTAACCTGTTCCTTTTCCTCTAATCATGTCCCAAAGAGCAGATCCAAAATCCTTAGGCCTGAAGGAGATAGGAATCTCAATGTAACTGATTCCATTTTTCTCGATCTTTGTGGATTTTTGGAGTTCTGCAGCTCCAATGCTCATCTCAGATAGCCATACCTCATAGTCCAGTGCAATGAGTCCCATGTCAAAGTCATTCATATTTTCCAATTTCAAATGAAGAACTGCAATAGTTTCATCCCAAGAGAATGTCTCAAATTGTATCTTCTCCAGATCGATATCAGGCTTGTAAGGTATAGGGATCTCTCCCGTTTTCTCAAGTGGTAAAGTTAACCTTCCAAAAACAGGAACATCAACAATGAGATCAACTTTGATCCTATAGGGAATGATGCTTCCAGGCTTAATGTCAGCATATGTATTTTTGATATCATCATATATCAAAGTAACTGGTATCTTGACAGTCTCCTCGCCATGAGCATGAATTGTTCCAGCATCTGGAATTATGCCTGAAACGAGTTTCCTTCCATCACTCTCGATGTTGTAGTTAATGTCGACGAGAGGGATTGGAACGGGATTTGGATTCTTTATGAGGACATCAATGACAATGTCTGCTTTCTCAAGATTGATGCAAGGGATGTGAACCCCAGCTACATCTGCAGTGGGCTTCCCAAAGCCGATCGCTTCCTCAATCTTCTCACCAATGTCATGAATGAAATCCTTGACCTTTTCTATAAATCCACCCTTGTCTTCTTTGTCATCCGCCTTGTCCTTAACATCCCTTTCAACTAATTCTGGCTTATCAGATGATGCCATACCTTAATAAAAAAAAGATTCCAAGAATTTAATCTAAACATTAATCTAGAAATTAAATATGCGAAACATTTTTTTTTCTTTTGATAAAAGAAACTACAGGAAGCCCTAAATACTAAATAAATTGGTAACATAGATCACAAATCTTCTACGACTGTCAATTGAAGAAAGATCGAAACCAGAGAGGGTTTTTTTTTTTTTCTTTTGTTGGGATGTGTGAAGGAAGAAGTGAAAGCAGAAGCAGCCAAGCAAGCAAGGAACAGCCGGACAGGGCTGGAAAACAGAGGGGGCGAGAGAGAGAGGCTTACTATTAAGGATTTGGTCTAAACACTAAACAGGCAGGGCAGGGCAGGGCAGGGCAGAGCAGAGCAGAGAAGTGAGAAAGACAAAAGAAAAAGAAAAAGATAGTGATCTGAGAGAAAAATGTAAAGAGCTTCGTAACAGTGGTAAGAAGATAGTGGTCTGAGACAAAAATAATAAAAATGTAAAACAGCAAACAAAAAGATCCAGATCCAGATCCAGATCCAGATCATCATCATCGTTTCAGACATGACAAATTCTCATATACTACTAATACTACAACAACAACAACATATAGATATAGTATGTTTATATACACACATGTCATGTACTCCTATTCCTAATCTTACAGGGTGATTGTTTTGATCATACATCCAAATCACTCATCTTTTTGGTAGAGGAATGAGGATTCAATCCACCATCTTTCCAATATTAAAATTTTGAAATTATGAGGGGAAATAGAAGATGACAGACAATTTGCAGTTGGATTTACCTGCAAGCACCGATTTTGATCTTGATCTGTTTTGTGACAAGACTTAAGACCCCAGAGCCAAGCAGAGCATTAGAAAGAATGAAAGAAAGAAAATGTTCGTCCTTCTAATTTTCTACTCCTTTATTTCCTTGTCATAAACTAATTAATTAATAAATAAATCCTCATCATGTATTCATGTGATGTCTGCCGACAGATAATAATTATATATATATAATAAATAAATAAATAAATAAATAAAAACACTACTCCTTCGATTTTATTTTTTAAAATAAAAATTATACAGCTAATAAGATAGCTACTCTGCGTAAATAGATGTGGCCCATCTTGGTCAACAACAGATAGGGCCCATAGGCCATCGCTTATCCTTTGCTTTGACCATTTTATGTTGTAACCATCGTCACCACACATCTCAATTCTCAAACAAGTAAAGGACCATCCTCCTTCCTCCAAAGCCAATCATCAATCACATCAACCGACACTTATTTAATTAAAAAATAAACCAACAAATTTAAATATAATAATGTGTAAAATTAAATATATATATATATACATATATATATATATGTCAATCAATTTTTTTTTTTTAAAATTTACTGTTTTTTAAGAAAATACCATTTTTTTTCCAATTTAATTTTTTCTTTTCCTTTAAAAAATATTTTTTTATTTTTCTTTCTTATTGTTATACTAATATTTATCTTAATTATTAAATTTTATATATTTCATCTGTTTAGGGTTAGTTTATTAAAAGCATGTATGAAAGAGAGCAAACACTTCTCATTTCTCATTTAAAATCATCTTAATAAATAATATTTCAGAATTTTTAATATATTTATTTACCAAATCTTAAAAAAAAAAAAAAAGATAATGTTTTTCAAATTAAAATAGATAAATATAATTTTTATCAAATATCAAATTTCGAAGGCATAAGTTTGTTTTGATTGTTAAATTTTGACGTACTCAGTAGGTAAGTAAAACATAAAAATTATAACAATTAAAGGAAAAACAAAACAAAAAAAATACATGATAAGAGTTGGTATTTTTTTTATATACAAAAAAGTAATTTAAAAGTGTGTTTTGTTATTAAAATATAACAAATACTTTTAATTTTATATTATTACTGTTATTATACTCTTACCTTTACTTAAGTTCATTAACTAAATTGATATTACTTTTAACTCCTAATAACATCATAAAAAATAAAAACTTATAACATCAAAATTAATCAAGAGCATCAAACGGTAATAAATGGTATTATTATTATTTTATATTTTTATTTTTAATAAATGAGAATTTTATTTATCCGAAAAGAAGCAAGATAAACCTGAAGGAAGCAGTTGCAAAGCAACAAAATAGTCGAAACAAATAACAGCAACAATTAACAGTAGACTAGAACAAATTAAATTGGGTAAATTTGAAAAACATCCCTTCAATAATAGAATATTTGTTAGATGATTTAATAATTTAAAATAATTTGAAGAAAATAAATGAGTAAAGAAAAAATTGTTAAAAAAGAAATTGTAAATATAAAATCACGCTTAAACTCTAATTTTGTTCCTCTTTCAATTCCTTACACAATCGTTCCTTTCTCCCTCATTTCATTCCCCTCTCTCTCAACTAATATCAATAGCTCTCATACCTTTTCTCACAAATCATTTCTAGTCGATCTCTTCAAAGTAAATTCATTTTTTTTGAAAAAAAAAATATTTTCTTGACAGAAGAACATGTCTACGAGCATGGCAACAATTTCTTTAAATTTCTAGCATTTTCAGAAACCTAGAGTTAGAGGAAAAAACCCATAATTTCTTTAAATTTCTAGCATTCTCCATATCACCTATTGCTATTACCGCAAAGAAGCAACCATTCGTACCTTATGAGGAGAAAAAGGTGTAGCCTTTGTTGTCCATTTTATTAAAATTTTATGATTTCAAGTAATTAGTGAAATATGTATGCTTATCCTGTTATTTAGTATTTTTTAAATTTTATTTTGGAAAAAAAAAATCAAAATTACTTAATTTCTGACTTTGGATTTTCTTATGTGTCGGTTTTGGCATTGCTATTTTAGCATCGTGTATGTACTTTAATTGTTTATGTGATCAATAGATTGATTTCGATGTATGGTTTTGACCTAATGATTGATTGTAAATATTGATACCGAAAATATGAATTTTTTTTCTCTTTTACTTTTGAAGAATTTTCTATTATTTTAGGTGATCATGGATTTGAAGCAGGTTTATTTGCTGCAAATGCAACTTAACCTATTTTATTTGAGAATGGTTAGACTAGATCTGGTAAATGCTTCCTTTTAATTATTGTATAAATCTTTTTATTGTTATACTGATTTCACAATAAATAAGCAAAATAAATGAAACTTCTCTTGATTTTGATCATGATAAGAACTGGTGTTTTAATAAACTTAGTCCTGGACTGACATGACGGCATCCAAACATAGTTTATTTGTTGGATAACATGTATCCTCACTTCTAACAATATGAGAGCTGCAGTTATAAACCCCCTCTCCTACAACCCCCCAACAATAAAAAAAATAAAAAAGGAAAAAAGCTAGAAAAAGCTTTATGTCTTTACAATTTATTTGAAGTTACTTTTTTATTGCTTGTCTACGTGAGCAGATAATTCTGGTATTTGACTTTGATTCTGAACCATGACAACTTTGGTGCACCCTTGATAAAATCTCAAGAGATGTATGTGTAATCTGAGAACTGATGTGGTAAAGAAAAAACAAATGGCATTTAGCATGCATTTTCATTTTTTATGTTGGTTTAGCTGGCTAAAGCCATTTGCGACCTGGACTGCAGGTTTGTTACAATTTCAACTTATTAGCATTCTCTAAACATTGCATTCTCTAAACATTGCATTCTAATACAATATGGAAAAACTGTAGAAGTGATGCACCCAAAAGAGTGTATCTTATTTAACCTTGCACTAAAAAGATCAATTGTAAGTATAATGATTAGCAAGGGTCGAGTCCTCAGGGATTGGGTTTTAATCTATGAGTTATTAGTTTATAACTTACGTTCAAAGAAAACAATAAAAGAAAAGGGGTTTTTGAAGCCAGATTTAAACTAAAGTAAATAATAAGAATAAGATGCAAGGCGGTATAACCAGCCAATAAAAATATATATACTAAATTAGGCGGTATAACCAGCCAATAAAAATATATATACTAAATTAGGCGGTATAACCAGCCAATAAAAATAAAACAAAGTTAATATACAAATTAGGCGGTATAACCAGCCAATAAAAATAAATATACTTTTAAAAATAAGCAAACTAGAAAATTAAGAAAACAAGTAAGTAAGAAGAATCAAATATGAAAAATATGGTTAAGGTTTCATTCTCCACCACTAGACATCATTAAGAATCAATTTCATATCTATCAATATCAACCAACTATCAAAGTTAACAACCGTAGATAACAACAAGCTCTGTTATCCCAATCTTTCCTTAGTTTGTCGTTAAATAAAACAAGCTTTCTATTTAATCTCTAACCATTAAACAACCTAGAATAAGCTCTCTAAATTCAATTTAATGGCAGCTTTATGATGAGAAAGATAGGTTGATCTAAGCAACAAACACATAAGCTCGGATTGTTCAACTTAGGTTATGTTCCACTTTGCAATTATTGAAAACTTGACCATAATCATTAATCACAAATTGCCACTTATGAATAGGAAATCAAGACAATTACACGGATCAAGACTCCTAGACTAGCAATAGATAATTATCAAGATCTATCTAGTTGTACACCTAAATAAATCAAGACAACATCATGAACAATTCTTGTAGAAGAACATAAGCAACTTTGATAGAAAATTAATGATAGATAGAATCTGAAAATCAATCACAAAACATGTCTAGGGCTTTGAAATCAGCCTTAACCAAATAGAAATTTAGCCTAGCATAGGCATTGTAAACATAAAATTAAATAGAATCTAAGAAGAAAATAAAAGAAAGAAAGAAGAAGAAGAAGAATATTAATTATCCAACCTCTTGCCCTTTCTAAAGAAAAAGAAAACTAGAGAAAAGAAAGAAGAAGAAAACTTAGAGAATTTTATTACAAAGGCTAATATCCTACCAATGTACAATATGATCCCTTACAATCATCCAAGGCCCTCTATTTATACACATTTTGGAGGGCTAAATGACAAGAGACAAGCTTTACAAATTTCAAAGGTAGGTATAATAGGTGGGTGCATTTTCTAACAATTTTCGTCATATATGACGATTTTGATCAGCCAACTTGATGGTCGATTTTGTCAATTTTGGAGGCCTTATCTGATCACATGGTCTTCTAGAAAAATGTTACCCTATCAGTTACGGATCCATAGCCGTTGGAATCAGCTCATTTGCTGATGTGGATAAGAAGATATGGGCACAATACGAAAACAGGTCAGCACAGACGTCATTGCACATCAGCCAACTTGATGGTCGATTTCGCTAGGGAAAACGACTCTGTTTCAAGAAGTGTAAAACATGAAAAAGATAGATATGCCGCTTAGCTTTGCATGGCTACAAATTTCAGCCTTATTCCTTCAGTGAAACTCGAGATATAGCTGATATGGCAAAAGGTGTCGGAACTGGAACTGAACTGGATTTGCCCTTAATTCTAGTAATCTGAAATCACTCAAAGAAACTTGTGAAAAACACCAAAATACATAAAAATATAAAAGATCATAAACACAATTAGACTAAACAATAATAACTCGTATTTGACACAAAACAATAATAAAACATAACTAAAAACTATATAATTATACGAGTTATCACACCCCCACACTTAGATTGTTGCTAGTCCCTAGCAACGACTCAATAAAAATAAAATAAGAAAATCTAATCTAATCCATTTTCGTAGGAAATCACGGTGGCACTTAGCATGTGACACAAGCCTTTAAACCCCTAGGTGTCCCTAGTGGACGAGTTTAGTCTCGTGAGGGTTTACTAGAACGATACCCACAAACATTGAAAAACTAAAATATAAATAAACTACATATACTAAAAATATTTACTCCTAATCCTTTCAATACAAATTAGAGACAATCTTTGAACAAGTCTTATAAACTAATCAATAGCTTAAAGAATTTCACAAAAAATCAAGCTTGAATGTAAATTGTTTGAGTTAAGCCAATATTAACATAACATATCTCAATCAAAATAGTGCATGTTCAAATTTATTCTCAACTTCTCACATGGGATACCCTCATGATTTTCACTCTTTAAAGTAGTGGTGAAGTGTTTACACTCAACCAATCTCATGAAAACAGTTCTACCATATTCTTGCTTGTCCACCTATTCTCCACTATTTAGATCATACAACTTCATGAATCAAGAGGTCTTTAATGAAGGTTGTAATGGGGCCAAGGGGTTTGTAATGTGGTTGAAGAACAAAAGGATAAAGATATCACAAAGGTTCCAAAGAGTTCATAAAGTTTAGAGACATAAAAAGATCATACAAAGAAACTTCTCAAAACTTTTTACAAGTACATAGTCACCTAGGCCGGATATTCATGTTGGGCCTTTTCTTCATTCTAAACAACTTTGTAACATCTTTTTCCTTTTCCACAAATTCAAGAGATGATTCATATATATTTTTTTTTTTACATAGGAATGTATTTGCCAGTATTCCATTTCCTTTTCTCTTGACTTTTCTTTTCTTTCCCCCCCACACTTATTTCTTGTTTCTAACCCAAATTTTCAATAGATCTTCCTTGTCTTTGCAACTTGTCTCAAAACATGCTAATTCATCTTTGGAACAAAGGTAAAGATATAAGTATATTTAGGTTAGGGACAATTTATGGTTACCAAAGAGATAGCTTATTCAATGTAGGCTCAAATTGGTTCACTAAGGGTGTGTTCTCTTGGAACATCAATAAGGGATGGCTGTTTGGCCCTGGCTAAAAATCCTAATGCCTCTATCATATTCATGTTGTCACATGCATCAATATAGTCTCAAATGGTTTAAAGCAAGTTCTAGAGAATCATGTAATCATAAGAGCACTCAAGAAAGAAATTAGATTGATATGTATAATGCATCAATCATATAGGCTCAAAAACTCACAAGGATGATTATACAAGTCAATATCAAGTCTAAACATGCTTCTTTCTCAATCAACATATCATATTAACATTGGCTCATAAAAAAAAAATGATATCAAGCTCAATTCTCATGAAAATCTTCTCACTAATAACTCTGTTTTAGACTTATGCAATTCATATCTCATCATTGTATTAAAAAGGAACTAAAACACACTAAAAATAATAATAAAGACTCATAAAAAAAATAGTAGACAAAAATAAAAGAAATCCTAAATCATTCCCCCCACACTTAATTCTTACATTGTCCTCAATGTAAGTCTATTAACCCAAATGAAAGAATCATGTGTAAGAGAAAAGAACTAATAACATAAGAATAGGAACAACTAAGACTCAAAACAAAACAAAACCATGCAACCTAAATAATCCTAAAATACTAAACAAAAATTAACAAGTAAACATAAAAAGATTAAAATCAAACTGACAAGGTATGTCTCAAGTCTCCCTTACTCAGACCTTGTTCAGAATGAATACTTCTAAATTGCTTAAAACACAACAAACTTTTTTTTTTTTTTGAAAAGAAGAAATCAAACTGACAAGGTATGTCTCAAGTCTCCCTTACTCAGACCTTGTTCAGAATGAATACTTCTTAATTTTTTTTATTTTTTTTAAATTAGCAAAATATGTCCCTTACCCCCTACTAAAATATGACATTGTCCCCAATGTCAAATTTTAAAGGTAGAATTTAGGAGATATTACCTGTAGAGGTTGCTAACCACTTATTATAACTGAGACACAACAAGCAAAATGTTAGATAATGTCACAAAGACAAAGTGCAATCCACTCCTTGCTCGTCCATATCTCTTTTTCTTTTTCCGAGCGTTTGCGAAACAACCGTAGCAGATAAACACTCATAAGCTTGGAGCTTTTTGAGTAAATCTTCAATGGTTGTAGCAGAAATTATGGTTCTCCTTGCCTCTGAAAACATGAATCCATTTTCCACAGCATTATCTAAATATGAAAGCAAATTACTAAAATAACCATTAATATTAAGCAAACCAATGGGTTTCTTATTTGTGACCAAAGATGACCAAGAAGCCACGCAAGCTATTTCTTCCAATGTACCCAGACCTCCTGGTAAAGCAATGAATGCATCGGCAGAATGGTACATGATTGTCATCCGTTCAGGGATACTCCAGACTTGTATTTCCTTACCCACGGTAGGTCCACAAAAACTTGTGAATAGTTTTGGCACGATTCCTAGAACTGGACTTCCTCCGGTGTGTGCTGCTGTAGCGACTGCTCCCATTAAACCCGTACTACCGCCTCCATAAATCAAGTGGATCTTTTGTTGGGCAAGTATTATTCCAACTCTTATGGCTTCATCAGCGAATATGTTATTTTTCCCTGGATAAGCACCTCCAAAGACACAAATTTTTTTAATGCGCTGGGATGAAGTACTTTCCATTTTTTTTTTCTTCGAGTGCCTGAAAGAGAATGAGTACATGGTGTAATATATAGAGGACTGAGTAGTGAATCAGACAAGAGTAATAATGTCGCCGAAAGTGTATCTGACCTGTCAGAAGAAAATGTTAACCTAACAAAAGATTTTTGCGTGATTTCAGGAAGAAAATCAAAAAGGGAAGAAAAATCAACCGTAAAAGACAAAGAAAAAAAAAAGAGAATAATTACACAAATCGAACAACACGTAAATTAAACCAAAATGAAGTTATTGCAAATCAAACCAAAAGCTGAGAAGTCATTTATTGTAGTTGTGATTGTGGCTCACATCTTCCTCTGGTTTTACGTCCAGAAACGGCTTAAACGCCTTCTATGAGTCGAGGATATGCTTCCCATCCAATTTTCTTACAAGCTGGCAAACAGGGTCTTTTAACATCAGATTCCCAAGATGTTGCCATTCCCTTTGGAATTGCGGCCATAAATCAAGAATTTCTCTTTGTACGTCTCCACTAGGATGCGTCTCAAGAGAAAGTTGGATATTACCCAAATTCTCCTTACTCAGTCCATCCTTAATGAATTCAATTTTATCATCTCGATTAGAGGACGGAATCCCAATAGAACGACATTTACCGTTACACGTCCATCGTGCACATTTGTGGCAATTTGAACTCATGCGCTTTGCTCGTCGCTTCTTTGCAAAAGTGCTTCTACCTGTACCTGGTAAATGCAAAACAGGAAGATATTCATCTTCACGTACCTTGGCTTCAATTATCCAACGTATGTCGTCAGGAATCCCTTTGTGCATAAGCATTCTTAATCTTTCAAATCGAACTTGGTAAAGCTTCAGTAAAATATTTCGAGGAAAAGGAGGAAATCGTTTCTGCAATCTTGTGAGAATATCATCCATCCTGAAAAAAAATGAAAAAAATGAAAGAGAAATTGGAAGAGAAATTTATATACAATATCAGTTTTGTGGGTAGCTGATGGAACCGATTTAAATAATCACGGAGTACCGTTATCCGCCATTTAACCGGGGTTAAAAAAATAAATTAAAAATTATATTTACATCTTGTAAGAGAAAAGAACTATTAAACAAAAGAAAAGAAAAACAATAAAAGATAGAATGATGGAGAGTAAGGAATATGCAAATCTGATATAATAGATGCTCTCCATCCTTTTGGGTTGCCTCCCAAGAAGTGCTTGGTTTATTGTCCTCAGCCTAACTTAGACCCATGCCATTATTATTCAACATACTTTGGCTCAAAAAGTGGAAACTCCTCCACATCTTGTATTGGAAAGTTCTCATAGTAAGGCTTCAATCTATGACCATTCACTTTGAATGCCTTATCTGTTTTTGGGCTTTGGATTTCAACTGCACCATGAGTAAATACATTAGTAATAACAAAAGGTCCAACCCAACGAGAACGTAACTTACCTGGATATAACTTAAGGCGTGAATGGAAGAGAAGAACTTTTTGTCCAACAACAAATTCCTTTCTTGATATCATCTTGTCATGGAATGCCTTAGTCTTTTCCTTGTAAATCCTAGAATTCTGATAGGCATCATTCCTTATCTCCTCTAATTCTTGTAGGTCAAGTTTTCTTTTCTTTCCTGTCTCATCCATCTCCATGTTGCATTGTTTGATAGCCCAATATGATTTATGTTCCAATTCAACCGGAAGATGACAAGGCTTACCATAAACAAGTCGATAAGGAGACATACCAATGGGTGTCTTATATGATGTCCTATAAGCCCAAAGTGCATCATCAAGTCGTGAACTCCAATCCTTCCTATTTGGATTAACTGTCTTTTCAAGGATGGACTTAACTTCTCGGTTTGACACTTCAGCTTGCCCACTAGTTTGAGGATGATATGAGGTGGAGACCTTGTGTGTGATGTTATACTTCCTCAAAAGTGCTTCCATAGTCCTATTGCAAAAGTGAGTACCTCTATCGCTGATTATGGCCTTTGGCGTTCCAAACCTAGCAAAGATGTTAGTCTTGACAAAATCTGAAACAACTTTAGAGTCATTAGTCCTAGTGGATTTTGCTTCCACCCACTTTGAAACATAATCAACGGCAAGTAAAATATAAAGATTACCAAAAGAAGGAGGAAAAGGTCCCATGAAATCCATGCCCCATACATCAAAAATTTCAACAATAAGTATTGGAGTTTGAGGCATTTGATTTCTAGCACCTAAGTTACCTGTTCTTTGGCAACGATCACATGACTTGCAAAAGAGGTATGCATCTTTGAATATGGTAGGCCAATAAAATCCAGAATCAAGAACTTTCATGGCTGTTCTTTTGGATCCAAAGTGTCCTCCACATGCATAAGAGTGACAAAAGGTGAGAATAGATTGAAATTCAGTTTCGAGTACACACCTTCTTATAATCTGATCGGAGCAATGCTTCCAAAGGTAAGGATCATCCCATATGTAGTATTTGGCATCACTCTTGATCTTATTTCTTTGAGCTTGTGTCAACTCTTGTGGCAACTTCTTGGTAACTAAGTAATTAACAATATCAGCATACCAAGGAGTTGTTGTACTTATAAAAAGAAGTTGCTCATCCGGAAAGTTCTCATTCAAGGGTAGTGCATCCTCTTCATGAACTAAACGGCTAAGATGGTCCGCAACCAAGTTGTCACTACCTCTCTTATCTTTTATCTCCAAATCAAACTCTTGTAAGAGAAGTATCCATCTGATCAACCTTGGTTTGGCCTCCTTCTTAGTGAGTAAGTACCTAAGGGCTGCATGGTCAGAAAATACAATTACTTTAGTACCAATTAAATAAGATCGAAATTTTTCTAAAGCAAATACAACAGCCAAAAGTTCTTTTTCAGTAGTGGAATAGTTCAATTGAGCATCATTAAGAGTTCGTGAGGCATAATAAATGGCATGTGAGGCTTTGCCAACCCGTTGGCCCAAAACAGCTCCAATGGCATAGTCACTAGCATCACACATGATTTCAAAAGGTATATTCCAATATGGTGGTTGCATGATAGGAGCTGATGTCAAGAGTCCCTTCAATGTTTCAAACGCCTCTTTGCATTTATCATCAAAGTGGAAAACCACATCTTTTTGTAGTAGCTTGCAAAGAGGTAATGTGATCTTTGAGAAGTCTTTGATAAATCTCCTATAGAAACCTGCATGTCCAAGAAAAGAACGAACCTCTCTCACATTTATGGGAGGTGGTAAAGAATGCATAATATCTATTTTAGATTTATCAACCTCCATCCCTCTAGAAGAAATAACATGACCCAAAACTATTCCTTGTTCTACCATAAAGTGACATTTTTCCCAATTCAAAACAAGGTTAGTTTCCATGCATTTTTCAAGTACAAGTGTAAGGTTCTCTAGACATCTATCAAAAGAATCACCATAGACACTAAAATCATCCATAAACACTTCTATGATGTTCTCTACATAATCTGAAAATATGCTAACCATACACCTTTGGAATGTAGCTGGTGCATTACAAAGACCAAATGGCATACGCCGGTATGCAAAAGTACCAAATGGACATGTGAATGTTGTTTTCTCTTGGTCCTCCGGAGCAATGGCTATCTGATTATAACCTGAAAAACCATCAAGAAAACAATAATGAGAATGGCCAGCTAACCTTTCAAGCATTTGATCAATAAAAGGTAAAGGAAAGTGGTCTTTGCGAGTTGTGGAATTAAGTTTACGATAATCAATACAAACTCGCCATCCTGTTTGAATCCTAGTAGGAACAAGTTCATTCTCATTATTCGTTACCACCGTTACACCTGATTTCTTTGGAACCACTTGGACTGGGCTCACCCATTTGCTATCCGAGATAGGATAGATCACTCCAACATCTAGGAGCTTCAGTATCTCCTTTTTCACAACCTCCATCATAGGAGGGTTCAATCTTCTTTGTGCTTCTCTTGTTGGTTTGGACCCCTCCTCTAACAAAATCCGGTGCATGCACATGGATGGGCTTATTCCCTTGATATCGGCAATTGTCCAACCAATTGCTGTTTTATGCTCTCTAAGCACCCGGATAAGTCGCTCTTCTTGCAAAGGTGTGAGCTCTTTGGCAATGATGACAGGTAGTGTGTCCTTTTCCCCTAAGAACAAATATTTCAAGTGGTTCGGTAGGGGTTTCAACTCTAAAGTTGGTGCCTGCAAAATGGAAGGTAGAAGTTTCTCATTAGATAAAGGCAAATCAATAAATGAAACATCAAACCTTGCATCTTTAGGTTGCAGCGAGTGTAAAGATTCTAGTGCCCCTTCCACCTGGTCACTCAAGGCTAGTTTAGCATTCCCCATTCCGAGATGGTTGCTAAGGACTATTTCTACACTATCTTCACCATCTAGCTCATAAGCTTGCTGCACTAGTGAGTCAATTATATCAATATTAAAAACAGAATGCACATCACTAGGATATCTCATGGCCTCAAAAATGTTAAAGCGAATTATTTCACCATCAAATTCCATAGTTAAAGTGCCATCATGTACATCTATTTTAGTTCTTGCTGTTTTCAAGAATGGTCTCCCTAATAGAATAGGTGTGGGATTAGAAGACATCTCATCTTCCATCTCAATAACATAAAAGTCAGCGGGAAAAACCAATTCATTAACCTGTACAAGAACGTCTTCTACAACTCCTCTTGGATAAGTGTTAGAACGGTCAGCAAGTTGTATTATAACACCGGTTTCCTCTAATGGTCCTAGATTCAATGAAGCATAAATTGAATATGGCATGACATTAATAGATGCCCCTAGATCTAGCATAGCACGCTCATACCTGGTGTTGCCTATCTTACAAGGAATGGTAAACATACCTGGATCCTTGCATTTAGGTGGGAGTTTTTTTTGAAGAACAGCTGACACATTCTCCCCCACACTTACCTTTTCATTCCATTTCAACTTCCGTTTAGATGTGCACAACTCTTTTAGGAACTTGGCATATCTTGGCACTTGCTTGATAGCATCTAGTAAAGGAATGTTCACCTCTACTTTCCGGAAGGTTTCCAAAATTTCCTTCTCTTGCTCCTTCTTCTTGGACTTTGCTAACCTGTTAGGAAAAGGTGGAGGAGTTATATAGGAAGGAAAGGATGGTTTAGGAATTACCTTTTTTAGTGGCTCGTTGGGATGTGAAGAGGATGCCATGGTATTGTTCTCCCCTTGAGCACTATCATTTTGTGGTGTCTCTAGCTGTTTCCCACTTCTTAAATTTATAGCATTGGCATTCTCTCTTGGATTCACTATGGTTTGGGAAGGTAATTTCCCAGAATCCCTTGCTTGCATTTGACTCATGGTTGTTGCCAATTGCCCTATTTGAGTCTCCAAATTTCGAATACTTGTCTTTGTTTCCTGTTGAAATTGAATTGTATTAGTAGAAAGAGCTTTAACAAGATCTTCAAGAGAAGTACCTGAATTTTGGGTGGGTGGTAGTTGTTGTCGGGTTTGGTATGGTTGTTGCACTCTTTGCTGAAAACCCGGTGGCCTGTGGTCAAATGGTGGAGGAATAGTTTGTGATTGGTTCCCTCCATAATTGAAGTTTGGATGATCCCTCCATCCTGGATTGTATGTGTTTGAGTAGGGATCATATTTCCTTGATTGGTTCTGAAATCCACCCATGGCATTCACATGTTCATTGGTATCCTCTTGAAGTGTTGGACACATATCAGTTTGGTGCCCTATGTTTGAACATATGCCACAAGCCTTTATTTGTTGTATTTTACCTGCAGCCAATTGTTGAACAAGAGAAGTCAGTTTATCAAATTTTTGTTCAAGGGATGATATACTTACCTCATTAACTCTCTTGGGTTGTGGTGGTGGATCTTGTCTCATTGAGAACTGTTGAGAATTGGCTGCCATGTTGGAGATTAATGTTCTAGCAGCCCTGGGAGTCTTATCAACTAGAGCTCCCCCACTAGCGGCATCTATCATACTTCTCTCCATGGGCATGAGACCTTCATAGAAGTATTGGATGAGAAGTTGTTCACTTATTTGATGGTGTGGACATGATGCACAAAGTTTCTTGAACCTCTCCCAATATTCATATAAGGACTCTCCGTTGTATTGCCGAATCCCACATATCTCTTTCCTAATGTTGGCAGCCTTAGATGCTGGGAAATACCTTTCCAAGAATGCTTTCTTCAAATCATTCCATGTAGTGATGGTCCCGGATGGTAGATAGTAGAGCCATTCCTTTGCTGAATCAGCTAGAGAGAATGGGAAGGCTCTCAACTTAACTTGCTCTTCCGTGACCCCTGTTGGTCTCATGCTTGAGCAAACTACATGGAATTCCTTGAGGTGCTTATTTGGATCCTCTCCTGCAAAACCATGAAAAGTTGGGAGAAGATGAATCAAACCAGATTTTAATTCAAAAGCTACCTCAAGATTAGCATATTCAATGCATAATGGTTGTTGACCCAAGTCCGGAGCGGCTAGCTCCTTGAGAGTTCGGTTGTCAGCTGCTGCCATCTCTCCTTGCTCCTCTTGGATGTTTTGGATCAACTCCTCGATTGGTTGTTGGTGAGAAGTTATAAATTCCCGAATTTTCCTAAGTCGTAAGTCTTCTTCGGGAGCTTGGAACATTCACTAATAAAAAAAATAAGAAAGTAAATAATTAGAACAGAAAATAAGAATAAACCAATAAACTAATAAACTAAAGAAAGCAACCCCCGGCAACGGCGCCAAAAATTTGATGCACCCAAAAGAGTGTATCTTATTTAACCTTGCACTAAAAAGATCAATTGTAAGTATAATGATTAGCAAGGGTCGAGTCCTCAGGGATTGGGTTTTAATCTATGAGTTATTAGTTTATAACTTACGTTCAAAGAAAACAATAAAAGAAAAGGGGTTTTTGAAGCCAGATTTAAACTAAAGTAAATAATAAGAATAAGATGCAAGGCGGTATAACCAGCCAATAAAAATATATATACTAAATTAGGCGGTATAACCAGCCAATAAAAATATATATACTAAATTAGGCGGTATAACCAGCCAATAAAAATAAAACAAAGTTAATATACAAATTAGGCGGTATAACCAGCCAATAAAAATAAATATACTTTTAAAAATAAGCAAACTAGAAAATTAAGAAAACAAGTAAGTAAGAAGAATCAAATATGAAAAATATGGTTAAGGTTTCATTCTCCACCACTAGACATCATTAAGAATCAATTTCAGATCTATCAATATCAACCAACTATCAAAGTTAACAACCGTAGATAACAACAAGCTCTGTTATCCCAATCTTTCCTTAGTTTGTCGTTAAATAGAACAAGCTTTCTATTTAATCTCTAACCATTAAACAACCTAGAATAAGCTCTCTAAATTCAATTTAATGGCAGCTTTATGATGAGAAAGATAGGTTGATCTAAGCAACAAACACATAAGCTCGGATTGTTCAACTTAGGTTATGTTCTACTTTGCAATTATTGAAAACTTGACCATAATCATTAATCACAAATTGCCACTTATGAATAGGAAATCAAGACAATTACACGGATCAAGACTCCTAGACTAGCAATAGATAATTATCAAGATCTATCTAGTTGTACACCTAAATAAATCAAGACAACATCATGAACAATTCTTGTAGAAGAACATAAGCAACTTTGATAGAAAATTAATGATAGATAGAATCTGAAAATCAATCACAAAACATGTCTAGGGCTTTGAAATCAGCCTTAACCAAATAGAAGTTTAGCCTAGCATAGGCATTGTAAACATTAAATTAAATAGAATCTAAGAAAAAAATAAAAGAAAGAAAGAAGAAGAAGAAGAATATTAATTATCCAACCTCTTGCCCTTTCTAAAGAAAAAGAAAACTAGAGAAAAGAAAGAAGAAGAAAACTTAGAGAATTTTATTACAAAGGCTAATATCCTACCAATGTACAATATGATCCCTTACAATCATCCAAGGCCCTCTATTTATACACATTTTGGAGGGCTAAATGACAAGAGACAAGCTTTACAAATTTCAAAGGTAGGTATAATAGGTGGGTGCATTTTCTAACAATTTTCGTCATATATGACGATTTTGATCAGCCAACTTGATGGTCGATTTTGTCAATTTTGGAGGCCTTATCTGATCACATGGTCTTCTAGAAAAATATTACCCTATCAGTTACGGATCCATAACCGTTGGAATCAGCTCATTTTCTGATGTGGATAAGAAGATATGGGCACAATACGAAAACAGGTCAGCACAGACGTCATTGCACATCAGCCAACTTGATGGTCGATTTCGCTAGGGAAAAAGACTCCGTTTCAAGAAGTGTAAAACATGAAAAAGATAGATATGCCTCTTATCTTTGCATGGCTACAAATTTCAGCCTTATTCCTTCAGTGAAACTCGAGATATAGCTGATATGGCAAAAGGTGTCGGAACTGGAACTGAACTGGATTTGCCCTTAATTCTAGTAATCTGAAATCACTCAAAGAAACTTGTGAAAAACACCAAAATACATAAAAATATAAAAGATCATAAACACAATTAGACTAAACAATAATAACTCGTATTTGACACAAAACAATAATAAAACATAACTAAAAACTATATAATTATACGAGTTATCAAGAAGCGAAGTTTTAGTTTCTTATGCTTTTCTTTATTTGGGAACATATTTTTTTGGCTCAAGTCAGGACCTTTTTTTATTCCAAAAGTGAAACAGAATTACTAGTTTTTTAATTTGTTGATATTTTTTTGATATTTGTTTGTATATAAACATTATTGAAACTAATACACCATAAAACTCATTTTCATGGCAGAAATAAAAGGATATATGGTTTCTAGTCATTAAGGTCATTGATTGATCTAAAGATTAATGGATGAAAAGAAACCAATATATCAAACCTGCGGTTATTCCTCTCCCTCCATACATGATATATGAGAGCATTCCAAGCAATTCGAAGCACTGTAGCAATAAGAGATTTACCCTTTAGCTTCCTCTTTGCCCATTGAACTTCAAAGTCCCAGCTTCTGATGACTCTATGAAGCTTACATAGGTGCAGAATCTCCCTCCATACTGCCTTAGAATACTCACACTCAAAGAATAAATGGTCTCGAGTCTCCATTTGTTGACTGCACATATCACAAGTTCCATTTAGTTCCATTCCCCCTTCCATCAAGCGATCTTTTGTAGGGAGCTTGTTCTGAATTGTCATCCATGATATTTGGGAATGCCTTGGAATATGGTAGGCATACCATACCAATCTATCCCAATCCACCTTTGGCTGCCTTGGCCTGATTTGCTGCCACACTTTAGCCACTGAAAACCTGTCCCCAGGAAATTTCCAAACTAATCTTCCATTATTCTGATAGGTAAATTGAGCTGCTAATGGTCTCAATTGTAGGAGTTTCCTCCAAATCCAGCTACTTCCCTGGGTGATTGGGAACTGCCAGAATGAGGTGCCTTTTAGAACATAGTTGTGGATCCAAGCAATCCACCATGAACCTGCCTTAAAAAGCAATGTCCATATTATCTGCATTATGCTTGCCCTGTTCCAAGAAACTAGATCCTTCAGGCCAAGTCCCCCCTCTGATCTTGGACAACAAATTTTCTGCCAGCTCACCCTTGCTCCTCTGGCTTCTACATCTTTCCCTAACCAATAGAATCGAGAACAGAGTTGATTAATTCTGGAGAGCACTGCCTTAGGTAGAATAAAGATTCTACACCAATAGTTTTGTATATTGAACAAAACTGATTGAATAAGCTGAAATCTTCCAGCATAGGACAGAATCTTTGATGACAAGTGAGTGATCCTAGCAGTAATCTTTGAGATAAGTGGGACACAGTCTTTTTCTGTCAGCTTCTTTGTTACTAAAGGAACCCCCAAATACCTCACTGGCAGCTCTCCTAGCTTGAAGCCTGTCACCCCCTGGATTTCCTGAAGCTGAGCTCTACTGATTCCAGAAGAATAAAGTTCACTTTTGGCACAGTTGAGCTGCAAACCAGAAAGTTTATAAAAACTTTCCAGGATATCCTGCACTCCTTGGATGGATTTCAGGTGCCCTTTAGTGAAAATCATCAAGTCATCAGCAAAACATAGGTGAGTGAGCCCAATCCTTTTGCACTTAGGATGGAAATCAAAGATTTTATGCTGTGCAGCAGCATCCAAAAGCTTAGAAAGTGCATTCATAGCAAGCACAAACAGATAGGGGGAGATAGGATCTCCTTGCCTTATACCCCTTTCTCCCTTAAAGTAGCCCACCAAGCCTCCATTAATTGATAGAGAGAACCTAGGACCAGTGATGCAACTCTTGATCCATGTTATAAATTCTGTTAGAAAATTCAAAGCTGCAAGAACCAGCAACATGAAGTCCCAGTCAAGTGTATCAAAAGCCTTTTGAAGGTCAACCTTTATAGCACTTCTAGGTGACAGAGTTTTCCTGGCATAGCCTCTTACTAACTCCTGTGCCATTAGGACATTATCTGAGATATTCCTTCCTTCCACAAAGGCACTTTGACTTTTGCTGATGATTGTTGGCAGGAATTTTTTGAGTCTTCTAGCCATCACAGATGTAATACTTTTGTAGACTACTGAACAACAGGAAATAGGCCTGTAGTCTTTAATACAAGTAGGATTTTGGTTTTTTGGCACTAGAGCTACAATTATGGAATTAAAGCCTGCTAGCAAATCTCCTGTCTGGAAGAAATGAAGAATGGCATCAATGTACTCTTCCCCTACTACTATCCAAGCTTCCTTAAAGAAGTGAGATGTGAAACCATCTGGCCCTGGAGCCTTGTCCCCCTTGATGGCAAAAATGGACTCCTTGACTTCCTCCCTGGATATTGGCTTTGAGAGTTCAAACTTTTCTACATCCGAGAAGGAGAACTGCAAAAGTTCTCGTAGAAACTCCCTTGTACATCCCTCAACATTATAGTCCTTAGTGCCAATAATTTTCTGGAAATGAGAGACTGCTGCTTGAGATATCTGTGAAAAGGTTTCAAGCCTATTTCCACTATCATCATACAGTACTCTCATTGTGCCCCTATTCTGCCTAGCTGCAACCATCTTGTGAAAGAATCTCGTATTCTGATCTCCTTCTTGAAGCCATTGAACCCTTGACTTCTGCCTGAAGTGACTCTCTTCAGCTTTCCTCAGTTCATTATACTCTTGAGCTAACATCTTTTCCTTTTCTACCAATTCATCAGAAGGATGGCTGAGTAGATCTACTTGGACATCCTCTAACTCCTTCCTCTTAGTTGTAACCTTCTCAGATATGCTACCATAATAAGCATGATTAAAGTTCTTCAATACTGACTTTAATCTCTTCATTTTGGTATGCAACCTGACCATGGGATTACCACCAGTAGGTACCCTCCAAGAGTTCTCAACAATGTGCATAAACTCTGGATGTCTGGTCCAATAGTTAAAAAACTTGAAAGGTTTAGGTGGAGAGGCACTCACCATATCAAGCTTTATGAATGCTGGGCTGTGATCAGAAATTTCTGGAGCAAGGAATTCTACATGAGACTCTGGAAATGCTGTGAGCCATTCTGCATTAATAAGCACTCTATCTAACTTCCTTGCCAGGAAACCTTCAATTTGCTTGTTAGACCATGTGAATCTAGGCCCTATGAATGTGTGATCAAAACAAGATAGAACTTGTAAGCAATCAGTAAAATCCCTTATATCAGTGCTAGGTGCTTGAGATCCAACATAACTTGAGCTTTCAGAGGGGTCAATGATAGTGTTGAAGTCTCCAGCTAGCATCCATGGAAGGTTAGACATTGTGCTATTTAGATGAACTAAATGGCTCCATAACCTTCTCCTTTCAATGCCCTCATTAGAAGCATAAATGGCAGAGAATAAGAACTTATTGCCTGTGTAAGATATGCTACATGTAAGGCTTTGGTCCATTGAAGCAACCAGACTTAGTTGCACATGGCTTTGGTAAAGAAACCAGATTCTTCCATTATTGGCCTCAGAATAGTTATGGAACATGCTCCATCCTGGAAAACTTTTATCTAAAATCTGCTGCATATTCTGAAGCTTGACATGAGTCTCAATCAGACAGACAATGTCAGCTCTTAGCTTTCTTATTCTACTAACTACATCTTTTTGTTTAAGGGAATGATTGAATCCCCTTACATTCCATATGAATAGATTCATTAGGATTGGTTAGGCAAGGAACTTCCTGAGGTAGTGGGATTTACCTTTGCACTGGTCCTTTTTCCTTTGTCAATAGGCCCTCTCCTCTTTGTCTTCAGATTCTTCATAAGATCTGCTACTCCAGCAGAAGCTGCTCTTGGTTTCCTAGGAGAGTGCTCTGTCCTGTTTTCATCTTCAGTAACTGCCCTTGTATCATTCCTGATCTCAGGCTCAATTTCTTCTCTATCCTCTTCCTCAACTACTTCTTCCAAAATGGCATATCGATTGAGTGAACTTGCCTTCCTGGTTTCAATATTTGTTTTCTGGTTTGGCATCATAACTTCCTTATTGATGAAGCTTGACATCATATTTTGATTCTTGGGGCTTACTAATGAAGTTCCAGCATCACATTCAGCTCTTTTGCCATTCTCCTCAATAATTTCCTTTGCTATACATTCTTCCTGTCCTTGCTTCTTTTCCTTTGGCCTCCAAACCTTTGCTACAGCATTAACAGGCTTAGATGGGCAAGCTTTATCCAAATGGCCAAAAATCTTACAGTTTGAGCACCTTTGTGGCAGCCAAGGAGCTTCAACTGTTATGGACGCAATGGATCCATTCTCCAACACAACATCTATAGTGCTTGGAATGACAGTTGTGGCTGCAACTTCAATACACACTTTGGCATAGGCCAATCTCTGCTGGCTGGATGTTATTCTGTCCATGTAGAGAGGAGTGCCCAGCGCACTTTCTATATAGCTCAATCCTGTTTTTGTATAAAGCTCCAATGGAACTCGACCTAAATGAATCCAAATAGGGAGTTTTTCCATACTGAAATCCAGTGTTTCCATCCTTGGTTCCCATTTCCTGACAATAAGTGGTTTATTGTGGATATGCCAAGGGCCAGCTTCAAGAACTCGATCTCTTGCCTCTGAGTTAGAGAATTGAATCACAAAAAGATTTAGCCCAGCTGGCTTAATTTCCACAGTGCTATCTTTCCCCCATAGCAGCGTGACCATTCTCTGAAATTGACTGAAGTTTGGAATTCTTCCAATGAATTGAGCCACCACAGAGTTCTTCCAATGCTGAATTCCTTCTGCAAAAACCTCACCTGGAGGCTTTACTGTCACAGCTCCATTGCAGATCTGAGGCGGAAAAAACTGTAAAGTCTGATCAGCAGAGGCTGAGAAAAGTTTCCTCCAATCAGCTTTTGCCACCTCACCAGAAGTTGTTGTAACTGCCTCTGTCCTTTCCCCCCTTCGAGCTCCCCTCTGCTCTTGATCTGATTGTGTAATGTCACCATGAACAATCGCGTGATCTGAATATTCTATTCATGTTCGCGCCTGATCTGAAGCCATTGAAGAAACAAGGATTCCAAAACGATCCAAAAACCAAAAACAGCTTCAAGATGCAGTTGTGCAAAAAACCAAGAAAATCCAAGAAAGAATCCAAGAAAGAAGCACCGATCGACTAAATGGATGTGAATCTGTCCTGACAAACTTGTTTGGAGATGGTGACTGGGTCGCAGAGAAAAAAAAAAAAACAACACCAGAGATGAAAACCAGCAAATTAAGTTCCTTACTGATGATGATGGCAGACTAGACTACTAGAAAAGAGCCACTCAAAATGGGTTTTGTTTGCCTGCCCTTGATTCACCTTAATTTCCAGATTGTTGCAGATCAGGCGAATCGGGAACAAGGGGAGATCACAGAGGCAGCAAACACAACAAGCACACAAAAAACAAAAATCGAATTTTTTTTTTTGACAGAGGGAATTCGGGCTTTAAGGGATTTTTGGGTTTGAGTCGATTTTTGGGAAGGTTTTCACGGTGAAACCTTGAGGAGGGCCAGGAGAAACTTTTGTGAGAATTCGGTAGCCACCCGACGGTCGTCGGAGAAGATCTGGAGGGTGGTAAGTCGCGGGTTCGAGCCTAGATCTAGGCTTTTTCGGGTTGATTTTGGGAAAACTAAGTGGGTATTGGGGTTCAGGAAGCCAAAAGGAAGATTTTGGTAGAAACCGGGAATTTTCTGGGTTTTTGTCGGTGACGAGCGGCGACGGTGAAACGGTGGTGCACGACGGAGGCGACGACCGAATTCTGTGTTCTGTTTTTGGTTCAACGAAGCAGGCATGCCACAACCCATGTTGGAGTTGTTTCCAGTGTTGTTTCAGAGCTTGTTGTCTCCTCCTCTCCTACCATATCTTTTTTGTGCTCTCTGAAACACCTGGATGTTTTGTTGTTATTTCCGGAAAAATTGAAAGCTCCCAGGAAAAACATATTTATATTAACGTACAGCGTTAATATTCAATTAATTAAGATCCCAACT
This sequence comes from Fremontodendron californicum, assembly GCA_030761205.1. Taxonomy (NCBI): domain Eukaryota; kingdom Viridiplantae; phylum Streptophyta; class Magnoliopsida; order Malvales; family Malvaceae; genus Fremontodendron; species Fremontodendron californicum. The sequence goes on from JAULJL010000012.1 coordinate 169,831, forward strand.
TAAAGTGTAAGAATTAGGATGGACCTGAGCAAAATAGGATTTGGAATTTGATGCGAGTTGGTTATGGACGTGCTCGGGAATTTAGAAGGAAGCTTTGGTGAATGCTTCTGATGATAGCGACCCAATCCCAATCCAAGAATAAGGATATGCTTCCCCTGGATATTTACAGGGGAGGAGGAAGAAAACTGCAATGTCATCATCACACAAGTCTGTGACATGCAGCCTCAGTTTATGGTTGAATCTATTATTAATTAATGTACTTTTGCTCCACTTGGGTGCTTGCTGCATGCATTTGTGATTTAATATAGAGAGAACAATAAGAGAATAATTTGCTTTCTTCTTCTTGATGCACGGCTAACGCAGATTGGTCTGCCTTGCATGGCTAGTTTTTGCTGATCTACATATTATATAACCTATATATTTAAGTATTGCTTTGCTTGACAATGCAGCATGCTTACATGTAAAGGCAGGAGGCCAGCTAAAAATATTCATAAAAAAAAAAAAAAAACTTGATATAATAGTTTTGACTTGGGTTCTACGCTAGCTAGCTTCTTGCAACTTTTATCCTTATTCTTTGGGTTGATTCATTTCTTTCACTTTATTTGTCCAGAATTTAAAGCAATATTCATATATATAGTTGTCACTGTCACATGCACAGCTGCTGGTTCCAACATAGAAAAGCTAGCGAGCGTCATAGAATGATCAAATTAAGGATCCTCCGTACTATATATATATATATGGGACATGACATGGTGGAGAAGATCGAGTTTAGTAAGATTAAGGAAGCTTGAAGGGATATTATATTGGCGAATGACGAATGTGGAGCATTTTGGGATGAAGTGGTTGGCAAGGTAAGCATATATTATTGTCCCGGCTTTTGATAACTCAATCTCATCTCATCTCATCCCATCCCATCTCATGCATGCTGGACTCAGCTGTGGACCTTTTTATATCTTTGCCTTTACCCTTCTAGGCTTCTTTCTATAAACGGAGATTGGGACTCAAGAATCACATAATTAACTAGAAAAAGGACCCGTTTTCACTTTTCACTGGGTATTTTTAAAATTTTTATAATTTTTTTAATTAATAAATAATAATAATTAATTTTAGTTTATATTTTATTAAATAATAATTATTTATTTAAATATTTTATTTTTAAATTATAATAATATTAATATAATTATATTTTTAATTATAAAAATTAAATTTATGATAATTGTTTATTTATAAATTACATAATATAAATATATTTTCAAATTTTATTTATATGTATTTTTGAAAATATTTAGATCTTATTGTATATTTTTATTTATAAGAGATAAAAATAATAAATAAATAAGTAAATAAAATTGTGATTTATATTTTAAACTCTCGTAGGATCGATTTTCTCACATAAGTTAGCAGCAAATTCATTTTTTCATTTTTTTTTAACTTTTTTCCCGAGTGAGTCGGGTACGGATCTTAAATAGATCCACGAGTCAACGTACAGACCAATCTTTAAATACATCATTTAAAAAAAATAATTAATAATTAGTAAAAGAATTAATAAATTATATTAACATTTTTTGTTTAATTTTAAAAATACAAAGTGATAAATTAATTTTTATAATTATTTTTAAATAATGATTTTTCCTTTAAAAATAACAATAAATAATAAATAAAATATTTATAATTTTTTTAATACACACAAATTTAAAAAATGAACAAAATATATTTATTAATATTTTTGGAAATAATAAATTATAAAAAATTAAATCAATAATAACAAAAGAAAAATACATTTTTCTTTTCCTTTTTCTTTTTCCTTTTTCTTTTCCACTTAAAGACAAATTAAGACAAAAGAAATTTGAACAATTGAAAAAATATCTTTTGAGTCCCTTAGGACTCAAAAATAATTATAGAAGATATATCAAATTAAATGGCATCATGTGTGATCTACACGGTCATTATATCAAATATAAATTCGTGTATTAATTTTTTTTTCTTTGGATTAGGCATTTACCCATGCAACACATGTAAGTTTACTTAATCAGTGTCTATAGGTATCAGTTAAAAATTATTTATTTACCATTTTGGGAAAGCTTTTTACATTTAATATATTATTTTTACTGAATTTAAGAAGAAAGAATGCATTCATTATTTTTTTTATATAAATATCACCTTAACTAGTGTCACTAAGTACGGATTAATATTTTCCATATATATATATATTAAGATTGTATATGGCGTATAGACCAGAACAGGGTCTTAAAAGGAATAATCAATAATTCCAAAATAAATAAACAAACCACATCATATCATCCATCTAGAGGTGCTCATAGGTCGGGCCGAGCGCAGCACGAAAAATTTTGGAACTCCTTGCCCAGGCCCAGGCCGACCAGCGGGCCAGAAGCACTGTTCATTTATATTTAAAAAAATATATTTTTTATTAATTTTTTTAATTAAATTTTTAAAAATATTATTATTTTATTAAGTATACAGTAATCCAAGCTGGACCGGCCCAGATTACAAATATTCATGCCCAGGCCAGGCCCAGTACCCGGCCCGTGAGCAGGTCTACATCCACCTACTCAGGGTCCATTTGATGGGCGGTGAGATTGGTTTCGGTGAAATTAAAAAGCTGCGGTGGCGGTGAGATTAATTACTATAGTGGTGAGATTAAAATCAGTGGTGGTATATGTGTTTGGACTTTGGATGCAAAAGCAACTGTGACGATGAGATAAGTTATAGTAAAAAGAAAAAATGACCATTAAGGACATTAGATTAAAATATGTATATATATAATAAAAAATTATAAAATATTAAAATTATATTTACGTTAAATAATAAAAAAAATATATTTATTTTAAATAATAATTAAATTATATTTAGGTCAAAAAAATAAAAGTTAAAGAATTAAAATAATAAATAAATAATTTTAAAAATTGTAAAAATTAAATAAAGTTTAAAAAATAATATTTTTTTATTATTTATGTAATTACTATTTTTAATTAATTATATAATAATAAAATATATGTTTATTAATTTATTATATAATAATAAAATTTATTTATTTATTATATTATATAAAATAATATAAAATAAAATTATTTTATTTTATTTTTAAATAAAAAATTATAATAAAAATAAATAAATAAATTTAAATAATAATGCCCTCCAGTTGGAAAGCATTGTTTTCCACTGGAAAGCACCAGCACAGTAAAACCATGTTCACTGTGTTGGAGCTTTGTGTTCCAAACGGCCGCAATCGGGGTACTGATGCTCGTTTGCTTCCAAAGAAAACCTCAGTCAATGATTTATAATTATAAGGAAAGTCGAAGGGCGATTTTGGAATTTCGTACTATATTTTTTTATTTAAAAAATAGGTTTATTTTTTTAAAAGTAAATTTGTTTTTCAAAATAAAAAATAATATAAGAGTTAACGCAAATTCCTTGCGGTGCAATTTTTTTTTTTTTTAAAAAAAAAAAAAATGGAAGACAGAGCAGAGTTGGAATCGATCCTGCCCTATCTACCATTAATAATTGGATCTTCGCGGCGTCTGTTATGGCCACCGAAAGTGGTTGAGGCTCTGGAGGCGATGTCCAAGGGTCCTGATCACAGCCGAGTCAACTGTGGCGAAGTCCTCTCCATCGCCATTTCTGACATGAGAGATTCTCTCTCCCTCCCTGAACCTCTCGCTCCCTTTGCCCCCCAAGGCTACGCCCTCTTCTTCGATGAGGTATGGAAGTGGCTGTTTTGGGGTTTCAATTTTGGTTACTTTTCTGGAATGAATTTCTGTTCTGGTGCAGCTCATGTCCGGGGCAGACTCCACAAAATGGTTTGCGGAAGTTATTCCAAAACTAGCCAATCTGCTATTGCGGTTGCCTTCCCTTGTAGACCTTCACTATCAGAATACGCAGACTTATGGGTACGGTCTCCTCCGCATCTTGGGTCCGCAGCAACCTGGGATGGTGCTTCTCTCCCAGGTCTGTTTTTGTACTTCTACTTACTCGCCTTCTTAATTCAAAAGTATTATGCTTGAATTTGATGCATATCTAATCTACATCGCAGGAGTTGATCGGCGCTCTACTTGCATGCTCTTTATTTTGTTTGTTTCCAATCTCTAATAGAGGTCTAAAACATCTTCCAACCATCAACTTTGATCAATTGTTTGTGTATGTCAACTCTCTTTTGCATCTTGTCTTGCTATCAATCATCACTTCTACTTGTGCATCTTTGCTTCCTCTTCTTCAACCTGACGTATTTTACACTGCACTTTGCCACTTGGGAATTTTACTTTCAAAGTTTCCCTATATATATATATATATATATATATATATATATATATATATATATTGCAACACTAAATGAGCCTTATATATATATAGTGTAATTATATCCTCAGGAGTCTCTATGACAGTTACAGTGAGAACCAGGAAAACAAAGTGAGGTGCATCGTGCACTATTTCCAAAGGATATGTTCACAAATGCCTACAGGATTTGTCTCATTTGAGCGCAAGCTTCTCTCTTTAGAACATCATCCTTGGCAATCTCGTCTTTCTTATCCAGATGCTGATTTTTGGACCAAATCAACTATCCCCCTCTGCCCTTTTCAGGTAACAATTCAACAAATAGAATATATTTCTGAACTTAAATTTCAATACTCAACAATTGCTTCTTCTTGGCCTATCTTTTTCTTTACCAACATCTTAATGTTGCGGAGAGTCAATCCTTCTGTTATCTGTCTATAACTGTGCAGGTTCACAGCTCAGGCTTAATAGAAGATCACTCTACTGGGGCTCTTGAAGTGGATTTTGCAAATAAATATCTTGGAGGTGGTGCTCTACATAGGGGCTGTGTGCAGGTCCGATTTTTCTTTTTCTGCTTCATCGACACTTTTAGTGACATTATGTGCTACTATTTCTTTTGTTTCTTTTTTTCTTGTATATGCCTTCTCTTGATTCTTCTCACCTTGTACTCTAGCCATCATTCCCCAAGACCTTGTTGACTGGTAGGATTTTTTTTCCTAATATTTTAATAGGAAGAAATTCGCTTCATGATCAATCCCGAATTGATTGCTGGCATGCTTTTCTTGCCTTCCATGGCAGACAATGAAGCTATAGAAATTGTTGGAGCAGAGAGATTCTCTGACTATATGGGGTAAGTAGTAAGTACCACTCAGTGGATTATAAACCGTAAGCTTGTAAACAGTTGTGCTACTATTTAGTTGTTTTATTTTTATAAGGTATGCATGTACCACAGTAGCTCACATATAGTCATCGATGAATCACACAAATTTAGTCAGTGCCTGAAGTATAATAACTTCTATATAATTTTCATATATATATATATATATATATATATATATATATCATGCTGTAAAAGTCATACGAAATCAATGTTGCATGGGTTCTCTATTTGTTTTTTGCTGAAGGAAACAGTCTTTTGGCAGTGCTTTTCTTCCCTTCTTTTTCTTTTCCACCCGATTTATCTTAATTAAGAAATTTCATAAACAAGAGTTTGATGACTACCTGCCTTTACTTTTCCATCTTTTGCAGTTGACTTATGGTATCATTTTTAACTAGTACAGATACGCCTCTTCATTTCGGTTTTCTGGTGACTATGTGGACAAAAGGAGTGTTGACTTCCTTGGAAGACGTAAAACCAGAATTGTTGCTATAGATGCTTTATGCAGTCCAAGAATGAAACAGTACAAACTTAAATACCTTCTTCGGTATGTAAATTTTGGTTTTTGGACCACTTACGTGTGTATACCAGGTTTGTAGGAAAAAAATATAAAACTGATGACAACCAGTAGGATAAAATATTACTATTAGGTTATCGGCTGGGACTGCTGGTGCTTTAAGAACACTGCATCGATGCTTCACCCAAAAATTAAGAAAGAAACCAAACCAGGTTCCAAGCAATTTTGTCCCTCTAGACTGAAAAGCTTTTACTGCAAATATGCATGAAGTAAAGAGCTTTAGGAAAATTTTGCACTATTCTTGTCAATAAGCTTTGTGAGTTGCAATAACATATTAGATCTTAATAAATAACTGTTATGAAGGAAGAATGTCTATTTTATGTCATGTCATGTGCACATCACATTAATGGATTTTCATGTACCCATGGAATGTGCTAGATAATGGCTTTAATGATATATACTGTGAAACTGCTGAGATTTGTTTCTATAAGTGTATTGATTTTATTTTATTCGTGTATCTTGCTTCCTGTTTAATTCGTATGGTGTAACCTATATCACTTCAACTTGTTTGTTTGGTAGGGAGACTAATAAGGCATTCTGTGGCTTTTTGGATCAATCAAAGTATAGCCAGTACAAGAGACTGCTCCAGATAACGAACTCAGTGCAGGTCAGCTTGATCAAGATAATAAACATGATAGTGACATATCCAGGGATGAACTTTTGGTGTGACTGTTTTATCATCTTTTCTCTAGTGTTTTGTGTTTGTTTCCCTAATTGACAAACCCTGGACTAAAAAACTCAATTTATCATTGAAGTGCCGTTGTATTTTTTTCTCTTCTGATCTAGAATAATTTGGATTTGCTCTTATATCAAGTTGCATGTTGATCATTACTTTTCTGTTTTATAGTTAAATGAAGCTCCCTCTCTGCCTATTAAAACAAATGAAGGAGGATCTATGACAGAGGAGGTCAGAAAGTTTGATGAGAAAGGTGGTCAATTTATGGACCCCGAAAATTATATTGGGATAGCAACAGGAAATTGGGGCTGTGGTGTATTTGGAGGAGATCCTGAATTAAAGACCATAATTCAATGGCTTGCTGCTTCTCAGGTAGTTATTCTGTCCCTAGAGCTTTCATATTAGATGCCATGGTCCTCAAAGGTGTAAGGCTCTTGTGAATAGCTAAATATTGTACTGCCTGTGATATAAAATAGGAAATTTTACATTTCCATGTGTTTTTCTGTTGTTGCTTGAAATTGATCTTTCCCTTCCTGATTACATTTGTTTCAGGCTTTAAGACCTTTCATTGCATATTACACTTTTGGTCTGGAGGCACTGCAAAGTCTTGCTCAGGTACTGCTCTTGTTCTTGCTAGTGTAGAAGCTTCATGGTAGATAAGATTGATCATAAGGCATTGCTATGATTCATTCTCATGGATCTTTAATATGTTCTATCGCTACCTTAAATTCTGCATTGTGCTTGCTACGGGAAGTGCACCTGTCACAAGTGATTCTTTTCATATTATAGTGGAAAGTATGGGAGGCTGCATTTTCTTTCTGAAAATTTTCAGTACTCGGTTGAAGGTGCTCTAGTCTGGTCAATTGAACAACCCAATGTTGTTTTCAAAATTTTGGTGTAATTTCCTTGTGGTTGCTTATATTCATTCCTTTGCTTCTCTGTGTTTCAGCCCTGGCCTGTGAATTCATTATTATTATTATTATTATTCTCTAGTTCAATATTTTTCTCCTCTTTTTCATTTTGGCATCACATGGCAGGTGAGTCAATGGATTATATTGCACAAATGGAATGTTGGAGACCTTTGGAACATGTTGATAGAATACTCGTCCCAGAAATTGAGGGGAGAAACAAACCTTGGCTTTTTTGCTTGGCTTCTTCCTTTGCTGCCGAAATAATACAATGTAATTTGTAATGCTTTAAATAATTGTTTTTTTTGTTTTGTTTTGTTGGTATGAGCATTTCTGCTTAGTTAATATTTTTGAAAATTTAGTTGCGAATCTCTATTGTGGCTGGTGTGTGGTGCCACTGCCTCCCTACTTTTGTTGTATTTAACATATTGCTCCTCTACTCTACTCTACTGTAATCTGTCCTGTCCTGTCCTTCCTCACCATCATCCACTACTTTCACTTCAATGCTAGAATGAGGAGCTATTCATCTAACACTACACCCAATTGATTTGCAATAAAGATGCATTTTTCAAAACTACCCAAGGCGCAACTCAAAGTAGATTAAGGGGCCCCCTTTGATGATGTTTCAAGGAAAATGGTTTTTTTTTTTTTTTGTATGTTTGAAAATATAAATTTTAAATTTTACATAAATGATGAGAATGAAATGTATGAATTATAAATAAATTATTTAAGATTTAATATAATTATATATTTAAAAAATATAAAAATATCAATTTTAAATTTTTTATATTTATAAATATGTTAAATTCATCAATAAATAAACATTTGATAAATGTATAAATTTAAAAAATAATTATAAATGTTATGTTGTGTTGTGTTTTATTATATAATTTATTATATTTTTAATGAAACAAATTTTTGAAAAGTATAAAAATATTTATATATTTTTTCTTAAATAACTTTTCGCCAAACAATCGGACACTAAATTGCCGGTCTTACTCTTACCTTGAACGCATGAGATGATGATGGGAGCGGGTGCTGATAGGGAGTGAGGATAAATAGGGCAGGATGAAGGTTGAGTGAAGGGCGAGAAATCCTCTCCACTGTCTCCCTCGCCCTTGCCCTTGCCCTTGCCCTTTCTGGCAGGGCTTTCTCAGTCTCAGTCCCCGCAGCCAGTAAACCCTACATAGTCACAGATAGATCCCTCTCCCTCTTCCCCAATTTTTCTTTACTATATTTTTTTTTTTCAGAAAAAAGTTCTAATACCCCCCCCCAACAAAAAAAGCACCAAAGTCTAAAATCTGAATATCCCCAAATCATGGCCCAACCGGAAACCCTAGATTCTCCGCAATCATCCTCTTCTTTTTCTTCAGATCCACAACTGTCGCGGAACTTGTCATCCAGTCGACTCAACGCCCAGGCGCCCGAATTTGTACCTACTCGCTCTATGCCTCAGCAGCAACAACAACAGCAACAGCAGCAGCAAAGTCAGAGGATGATGATCCCTCCTCCTCCGCCCCCTGGGATGCTTCACGCATACCCTCCTCCTCCGCCGCCGGCGGCGGCGTCGTTTCACCTCCCCATCCATAGCCCCGTGCGTATGCCGCCTCACATGGTTCCCGTCCACCATAATATGTCCATGCGGAATCATCATCATCATCCTTACCAGAATCATCATCATCATCATCGAGAGCAAGAAGTTGAGGCTGTTGTGAAGAAGGATCAGCAGAAGGAGCACAAGGATCATGGTGCTACTTCCACCAAAAATGGACTATCCGAAGAAGCTACGTTAAAAACTTTGAATCAGGTCAGTTTACCATGCATTACTATTACTAGCATCACTGAATCAATGTTCCCGCTGCTGCTTTTTGCGACTTTTAGTGTTACTACTGTTTGTGCTCTTTATTTGATCCTTCAATTACTTGTGTTATTTCTTTCTTTGATTATTCTGCTTGAATTTCTTTGTGCTTTATTCTAGAATCTGATTCTGATATTAGCTAATCATTGGCGGATACATGTAATTCCAAATGATCAAATGCTGGACTAATGTTGCCAGCTTCTTCAGGAATTTATGTTAACCATCGCTATTACCAATTTCCTGAACATGGCCTTTTCCTCTGTATTGTTGCACTATAATTTTTCCTTAATGTAAAACACAACAATCTATTTCACAGGTTGAGTACTATTTTAGTGATTTGAACTTGGCCACCACCGATCATCTTATGAGGTTCATCAACAAGGATCCTGAAGGATATGGTATGACTTCTTTCCATTTGGGAGCAAAAAAATTTAGACTGGAACTCTAGTTTATGCAAATTCCTACCATTTAAAGTGTTCATGCACATTAGGGTTGTTTATACTATACAGATGATTAGCATTGCTATTATATAATCTAGTTGTTCATTACTGTTTTATGAGTGCTTTGCTTTCACCTCTTCAATTTTCTTTGTTAATTTACTGATACGAGTTCACCTAATCTTAAAGATTGTTGAATTGTTCTAACATTGAAGATTTTGAATTTGTTTTAGTATTAACTATTCTGCATTCAGACTAATATTTTCTTTGCTTCCAATATAGTGCCAATATCTGTTGTTGCATCTTTTAAGAAGATTAAAGCCCTTGTAACTACTCATTCCCAGCTAGCTACTGTTTTGCGAAACTCATCGAAGCTTGTGCGTATTTTCCTTGTACTCATGTTTCATGCACTTACATTTCCTTATGTTTATTTCTACATGTAGTTGCTTCATATCTCTTCAATGGCCTTGCTTATATCTTTTTGATTCCATAATGTACAGGTAGTTAGTGAAGATGGGAAGAAAGTAAGACGCCAGCATCCCCTTACTGAATCAGATATGGAAGAGTTGCAAGTGAGGTTTTTGTTCATTTTATTTTCCCCCCCTTCTATTTCTTCTTATGCAAGTTTGTTATGTGTCTTTTTCTGTAAATGTCATGTTTGTCTTTGTAGTCAGGCAGTGTCATAAAATATTGTATGAGAAATTTGTATTTTTTAGTACCTTATATTATATTCATCAAATCAAGTATGCTAATATCTTACATATTGGTTTCAAATTTTTGTGATTTATAGTCTCGTATAATTGTTGCTGAAAATTTGCCCGAGGATCACTGCCATCAGAACCTCATGAAGATATTCTCTGCTGTTGGGAGGTACCAAGACTATTACCTTACTAAAGAAATTATAAACTGTAGTTAGTGAGTTTTACTTTTAACTATGTTTATCATGTCTCTGTGGACCAAAATCTCTTGATGTTTTCATTCTTAGTGTGAAAACAATTCGTACCTGTCAGCCTCAAACCTCTGGTGGTGGGGTGTCTTCAGCATCTAGGTCAGCAAAAAGTGATGGCATGCATTTTAGTAACAAGGTACATTTGCTCATCATGGATGTGCTAGCTATTTGTTTATTTCCTATGGAAAGATATCCTCCTTTTTTTTTGGTCAAATTCTATGGAAAGATATCACATTCTCTTGATATTTATCCTTATTAACAAGTATTAGCCATTGGGTAGGGTGCTTTAATTTTGGATTCTTAATTTTTTTTTGTAGTTGCATGCATTTGTGGAATATGAATCTGTTGACTTGGCTGAGAAAGCAGTAAGTACCCCTATTTTCCATGGGATGGCCCTTTTTACCTTCCTTGGTTATAAAGAAATGGATAAATGTCTAATTTTGCAGGTCGCAGAGCTGAATGATGAGGGAAATTGGAGGAGTGGCCTTAGGGTCCGTGTAATGCTTAGACATGCAGTATGTAGTTGTGATATTTAAGCTTTTTGCTTCAATTATTTCTTCTGCTCTTTGCTCCCTTTCTCTTCTCCTTCAATTTTTTTTTTGATGAATTCTGAAAAAAGACATGAAAGGATCAAAAAAATTTGTTTGATTCGCAAAGATCATTGAGTGGACCATAGTCTGTTTATCGATTGAGCTTTTTAACATCTCATATCACCAGATAGTCTGTAGAGTGAAACGTATGCCATGTTTACCAGCAGAACCAAAATTTAATATTAAATGAGTGTTTAGTGGATTATACAGTCCCATCACCACATACACAATGCCACCAAAACAAAAAAAACAAAACAAAAAAAAATCTAATTATTATAATTTTTTTTTGAACTTGTGTCCTATATATCATGTATTTAATTAATTTCAGTTGAAATCTTGGTTTGATGGAGAAAAATTCTTTATGTTTGGCTAATTTCAATTGATTCATGAAGCAAGACGAGACCATTGATCTGTATTTGTATTCTCTCATTCTTAGTCAAAACCTGCTCATGCAAGAGGGAAAAAGGGCCATGATGTGGAAGGTCACTGTGAGGAAGATGATGCTTCTACATCTGAGCAGCATTCAAATGAGAAACAACAAGAAGATCCTTGTCAGTTGTCTGATATTCATTCACATGAGTATCCTGTAAGTGCCAATCCAATTCTTATAATAAGTATTTACCTTGACATAGGCTCTCCTGTTATGGACAAAGATCCCCTCTACCAAAAATTAACTATGAAGAAAAAGATAATGCTAAGACAATGAAATAATACTGGAAATGGCCCCTTGAAAATTATGAACATATGGTGGCATTCTTTGAGTGGCTAATTTGCTAAACTTATGGATATGATTGAATTGGGACTTTTGAGCTTTGCTTTTGAAATAATGGGCTTGTTCCACATGCTGTTTTATTGTTACTTTGAAGATACCTTAAGATAATAACAGTGAATGCAGTGATGTATAGTGTAAAGAACTGTAATTTTTTGGAGCTGGAAAGCAAGCTTGGCTCTTTGGTCATATGCCTGCTATGGTAGCTCCTTTTTGTTTTTATCCCAATTACCATGATTTTTTTTTTGTTTTTCTTGTGTAGGGTGAGGAGCATTCCAACGACAAAGAGGGTGGGCAGAAAAAAGGGAGAAATAGAGGGCGGGGCAAAGGACGTGGGCGGGCTCAATACCATAATAACCATCATAATAGTCGCGGAAATCATGTGGGCACTCCCCCTTCAGCTTCAAGTAATTTGGTCAGTAATGAGCAAGCAAGTGTAGCAAAGCAGCCCCCTGGTCCTCGTATGCCAGATGGCACGAGAGGATTTGCTATGGGTCGGGGGAAGCCAGTTGCTGTTAATACTGCATAATTAATATTTATGCTACACAATCTTGCAACTGTGTGCAATGCTATAAAGGGGGGGTAGGGAGGTGCGTTTTAAGTGGTGTTTGATGGCAGGCAGGCAGGCAGGCAGGGGGTGTCGTTCTATGGTTATTAGTTGTAGTTGGAAGAGTAAAATTATATAATTAGTGAGTGTGTCGAGTGACCATTTTCCTATGATTTTGTATGTGGGTATGGAGGATGCAAAAACATATGCCTATCTTCTGTTGTTTTTATTTTTTTTGGATTTTAGCTTTGATTGATTTAGTGAGTCGATGACCAATACCCTATATAGAATGAGTGAATAAGCAATATTACTTTTGGTTAGAATAATTTGTTTTGCTTTTCTCTCTATAATATATAGGCGTGTAGTTTAGTTGTTTAATCGGATTTTTTTGTTATATTTTATAATTTTAAATTTATGCTTATTTGTTTTTTTTTATTATTATATATTATTTTAATAAAAAGATGTATATTTTAATTGTTCTAGTATATGTAATTATATATTAAAAATGGTAATATAAAATTTTAAATCATAATTCACACATGATTTTATATTAAAAATCATATTCAGTCATCTAAATTCTAGAAGCATAATCTTTTGTAAATTTTCAAAGAATTATATAAGGCATTTTTCTTTTTATCAAATATATATATATATATATCTTCAATTCATTTGTTAAACGCCAACAATTTTGCTATTGGTTTTTTCTTATTTGATTAAAAAACAAAAATCCAATTGTTAAATAATTAAGATTAATTATTTTATGATGATGTTTATATGAAAATGTAAAAATAAATATCATTTGATTAAATTGAAAAAGGTATTTATCTAGCAGAACGTTCTTAAATTGTTGAACCCATTTATATAGTCGAACAAAAAAAATATCAAAGAAAAATAATAATTTTTTTTATATAAATATCTGGTTGAACAATAGAGCATAATTATTTTAATTTTATCATAACCATTTCTTTTTCTATTATCTCTTATGTTTGGCATAATTTAAATAATTTTTATATAAAACTGGTCTAACAATATTTTGTTATTGTAATAACATAAAGTTATTTTATTTTTAGGTAAAGGAAAACAATGATTCTCCTAATTAATACGTATTTTTTAAACATGATTACCAAACAATCATATTATGTATAAAAACATTTCATATTTTCTTTCTTGAAATACTGTTTATTTTTGTGACCATCATCATTTCAATTCAATCCTAATTAAACTTGCTCACAGGCCGGACGAGCATATTTTCTTTCTCGAAATACTGTTTATTTTTGTGACCATCATCATTCCAATTCAATCCTAATTAGACCTACTCACGGGTCGGGCAGCCTGCCTGGCCCGACAGATCCGGCCTGTATTGGGCCGGGCGAATTCTTATTCCGAACTTGCCCGAAACAGTGTTTTTTGTATTAAAATAATATTATTTTATTTAATTTTAATTATAAAAATAAAAAATATTAATAAATTTTTTTTTTATAAATGTAATGGACAGTGCTCACGGGCCGGCGGGCCGGTCCGGACTTGGGCAAGCACTTTGAAAAAAATTCGGACCTCGACCTGGCCCTATCCGACCCATGAGCAACTCTAATCCTAATGTATAAACAAAAATTAACTCCATTATTATTATTATTATATTTTATTTTGCAAGCTTGGCACGCATGTTAGGCTTGTCCCTTACCAGTTACCACAAACTGCCACTTATTTATTGGTCTCTCTTTTTTCTCTCCTATCCTATCCTATGTGATGGGATGTTCCAATTGGCATGGCATGAGTGAGTGAGGGAGTGCTGGATTGAAATTTTGAAAACAAACGACAGAGAAGAGAACCAAAGACAAATGGCTTAGATGGCTGTCATATAACAGCCCCCAAGGAGCCATGAAGTGCATTTCTTGGATCTGTCAATGGCTTGGATAACCCTTGACAGTAGATGCTCTTAAGGAGCTTAGGGAAAAACCATGATCCACACACAGTTTCTTTTTTCTCATGGAAAAAAAAAAAAAAGGGTACAAGCCAAGGTTCTCAGAGAAGTGTTATGTGGAGCCTGAAAGACGACTCTGGTGCTGGTGGGGTAGTAAGCTGCAGGTGCAGGTGTTGGGAAAAAGCAAAAATCTTATAGATGATCATATGTAATTCTAACATTTTGAGAAAATGGGGAATTATTATATTATGAACTTGAAACCAAGCTCAGGAATACATGATCTCTGTTTACAATTTTTGAGCTTCAGCCAAATCAGCTAAAGGTCTAAAAAGTAAATTCAGATCTACATCCAAGCTCATAGGCATAGGCTGTGCTAAAAACTGAAAATTAGTAAGCCAAGCTGCCGCTGGAAAGAAAAGAAAAGAAAGGCTTCATGCGAAAGAACATTTTCAGCCACCAGCAACAAGATGGCAGTTCAAATACCATCTTCCTTGGATTGATCAATCAATCCACTATTTTGTTTCATATTTTCATGCTCAAATACATATATTTATATAATTATAATAACTAGTCCTAGAGCTGAAGCAACATATGGTCCCTTCAAATTCAAATTCAAATTATAGATTAATGAACAATTAGCCATGAGTTTGACTTTGATCTATACTTGTTCTCTTCCTCCATGGCTTAAAGCGCATACATCCTACTACTCAGGATCTCAGGATCCGAAGCCATAGACATAGAGAACGAACGGGAACGACTCTCAGCTTTCCTTATACTCCTCAACTTTGACTCCTCCATTCGATGTAAAATGACAAAATAACACATCGAGCCAATTGTAGTAAGCATGATTGTGCTGCCAATTACAGTCGCACACACAGCAAGCCATCTAGACTCTTTTCCCACCACCACGTATGTCAGCGAAATAAATGCAACTGAAATGAAAAGGCATGCCAACCACATGAGCTTGTTAATTACAAAGACAAGTTGCTTCTTTGCCTTTTGTTCAATCACAACCACCGATGTCTGGACAACAACAACAGCCAAGGAGATGAATAAAGCAAGGCTGTCAAAGACAAAGAAGACGATAAATGGCGCCTTGTTAGCTATATAAGCTTGCCCAAGTGAAAACCCCTCTATTTTATGCTCAACATACTGTCCGGGGACAGTAAAGATGGCAGCAAAAGCAACGGTAGCAATAAGAACAGCAACAACAGTTGCAGAGTTTATAGCATTGTTTAGGCCGCTAATGTGGAGTTTCTTTAGTCTCTTTGCAATTTTTTGCACCCTGAAACCAGTCTGGCGAGTTTGTTGGAGCTGGGACTGGACATCATGTTTTATGTCACTGACAGTTTGCTTTAGTTGTTTTGCTGCATTTGGGGGCTTTCCATGGTCCTTAGAATTGGTTGCTCCTGCTTCCTTTAAGATGGAGACAAGTTCTGGGGTTCCAATTTTTTCTGCAATGTCAAGCGGGCTTTCTCCAGCCTTGTTTGTTGAGTTGATGTTAATGCTCTCAACTGATAACAAACAACGTACAATCTGCACAGCAAGTGAATCAATTTACCATTGGAAGATCATGTTTTTGGAATATACCATTTACATATTACAACTGACAAAAAGATTCCATAATCAATCAGAGAAGGTTTGCCATGTACGTAGGGTATGAAAATACAAAAATCAAACTAGCCGAAGCCTGAACTACATTTTCGTGGCACAAGTTCAGACGACGACCTAGAAATATGGACTTTTTATTGAAAGTAGGAGTGAAAAATCCAGCAGTTGCTTCCATTTAACCACCATAGCAGTTATAAATTGATAATTTTGAAAATTATCTATCTACAATAAAAGATAATGAATGAGAAAGCACCTGAGTACGGCCCTTCTTTATTGCAGTATGCAACGCAGTATTTCCTTTATTGTCTTCCAAGCGCAAAACTGAGGGATCAGGTTTCAACAATTCCAGCACTATCTCCTCATTTTGACCTTTCACAGCCATATGTAGTGCAGTCTGGCCCTTTTTGTCTATCCTAAAACCAGTACTTGGGTCCTTGCTAAGCAAAGATTTCACTACTTCCAAGTGCCCCATTCTTGCTGCTGAATGGAGGACAGTTTTACCATTGTTCCTTGCTATCTTAGCAAGGTCTGAGTCCGTTTCTAGAAGAAGATTGACTACATCAATATGCCCTTGTGCAGCAGCTGTGTGAAGGGCAGTTGTACAAGATAAATCTGTAGTCATGACCGAGTTGGGGAAGGTACCCAAAAGTTCCTTTAGCACTTCTGCAAGAATGTTTTGGTCAAAATAATTTCAGAAACAGATGAGCAAAAAACGATTGCTTGGGGAAAGAGAGGGTGAGAATTATAAGAACATCAAACAACTTTTGTTTCGTACAAGAGAATGCCATTCTTAAAATGAGGAATGAATATGCAACAGAAAATGTGAGATGAATGATTCTTACCAACATGACCCTGCTTTGATGCAACATGGAAGGGATCATAGCCATTCCGGGCAGTGATAGATGCAGTCTCAAGATCCATATGTTTCAACATCTCTGCAACAACGACAGCTTGACCATTCTCTGCTGCAACATAAAGGGGAGTTTCCCCTTCTAGGTTTTGCTTGGCCAAAAAATCCTTGGCCTCAGGACCATCAGAGTTGTGAAGAATCTCCCTAACTCTAGTCAAATTCCCTGTTCTTGCTGCCAAATGAAGAGGCGAATCACCTCTTTTTCCTGGAGACTCCCTATTCTTCCTGCGTTCACCTGCGCCAATAAAGCTCAGCTGCCTCTCCATTACTACACGAAAGCTATTCTGCTTCTCCATAAACCCCCGAAAACTCTTCTGTTTTTCCATCCTTCCACGACCACTGGGCTGTTTCTCAGTTGTAACACCACGGGATTGTTTAAAACTTTGTTGCTTCTCCAGGAGTCCTTGAGTAGGGGCTTGTTTTTCTGTCGTTACACCGCGAAAACTCTGCTGTCTTTCCATGATCAAACTCTGCTGTCTTTCCATGAACAATTCTCAACAAACAGTATGTTGCTTGAAAACCTCGGGAATTTTTCAGAACCACAAATTATCAACTTTTCTCCATGATCAGAAGCGAATCATCTGAAACTCTTGTTTTCGGTCTATTTCTCGGAACTCATATCCCACAAAAGTATCTCTATTTCTTTATGATTGATAACAAATTGATTGCCCAAAATTTCCCAATAGAAAATCGCTTTCCTTTCCTATAGCTAAAAGAAACCCAGTTCTCAGGGTTGTGAAAGATGAAAACAACCTTAAGCAGTAAAATCGAATAAAAAAAAAAAGAAGAATCTTGTGCCAAAGAGTTGATTCTCTAAGCGGAAAGTTTATTCTAAGCGAAAGTGAAAAGAACCCAGCAGCAGTGCAGTTTTGATGATCAATGAAAGATGGTTTCATAAAATAAAATAAAAAAAAAAAAGATATGATGGAGAATGAAGCTCAAAACGTGAAGATTGATGCAAGTAAATGAAATCCCCTATGAAAACTGATTTCCCAGAGAAAATCAGCAGATCGAACTTTGTATTATTGTACAAAACCAGAGCCACCAGAAAGGTAGGAGTGAGAAATAGAGAAGTATATGAAAAGAAAAGAAAAGAAATATGAGGGATCACTGCGTCAGCAACCATTAACCAAGCTAGTAGAGTAGTAGTAGCACATAATTTGTGCTTTTTTAACAGTTTAACTCTTGTGTCCTTTTTCTTTGTGTTTTCTTCTGATTTCAACTTAAAAATATTACTACAGTTGAGTTGAGTTGTAGTTGTACTAAGCACCCGTTTACCATTGACTTCTGAATTCGGAAAGGGGGCTTTTCACTGCAATAATAAATAAAATATGATGAAAAATATTTTTTTTATCACAGAAAATCATTCAAACACAAAAGTGTGTTTTTGTAAGCTTTTAAATTTACAATCTATAATTTTAAAATAAATTTACTAAAATATCTACTCATTTATTTGTTATTCACAATAATATTATCATTTATAATTCTATTTTTTTAATGTAAAAATTGAATATATATTTTTATAATATTTATTTGAGGTATAACAATTATTTATTTTTTAATTATATTTTAAATATCTGATATTAAATATATTTAATAAGAATATATTATGTTTGTATGTGATTTTATTAATATATAAAAAGCATATATTTTTTTGTATATTTTTAAATTTAATTTCACAATAATTTATATTAATTTTTTAAAAAGTATTTTAAATTTATTTTTTTGATATATATTAATATTAATTTACTAAAATAGTACTTAAAATAACTTATTATTTATTTTTTAATATCATGTTTGTTTTAGATATTTTAATTTTTTACATTAATTTTTCATAGCAATGCTAAACACATAAAAATCTCAAACAGTAACTTTTCACAATATTTTTTCATAATATTTTTTAAACACATTTTTTTCAAATTAGGTTTTTTTTTTAATAGTAATAACAATGCTAAACTAGTCTTTAAATAATTTGTTTGTGTTTTTGAACCTGCTGTGCTGGCTGGCTGGCTGCTGCGCTCAACTCGGAATAACGTATGCTTATCTCAACTTACCAAAAGTTGACAACGCTATATATGCATTAATTGCTAATGCTATCTTTGGTTTTCATTTACTGCTCTGCTCTATATCAATATCTTCACCTGCACTTTCCATTTCATTCAAATCAAAATACATATAAATACAACTAGTTTTTCATTTTCTTTTTCTTTTTTTTTTTTAAAGTACTATCACTTAAGGTAGTTTTTTTTTTTTTTTTTTTTATAAACCACTTAATGCAGTTACTAATACTTCAATGTAGTATTGAAATTGAATTACTAATGGTCAGGTGGGGGGAAAACAACATGCAATCATGCAAGGCAGAAAAAAATTGTGGTAAGGGGGTTGGATCAACCCAATCCCATTGCCTTGCAATTAGATTTAGCCGCCAATGTTGTCTGGTCATATAGATGGACCCCATTAATTAATATTATTATTATTTATAAAAGTAATCAAAGAGGTGAGATAGATAATAGCAATTGCTGCCTGCCCCCACAATGTGCAGAAATAATAGAATATATGCTTTTCAAAATGTCCATGTCCAAAAAAATTATAAGAAAACTTTTTAAAATAAATTTTTATAAATTTTATTATATATAATTTATTATATTTATATATAATTTATGTCATGTTTATATATATATATAAATAAATACATGTAAAAAGAATTATATATGTAAAAAAATAATATATAAATATATGATATATTTGTCATGTTTATATGTAATTTATTATGTTTATACATAATTTATCTTGTTTAAATGTAATTTGTCATGTTTATATATAAAAAAATTATATATAAATATGGCAACTTTATATAATTTATCACATTTATATGTAATAAAATTTATTTTAAGTTCACCATAAAAAAATATAAAATAAAAAAAAAAAACTCTAAAATTCCCCTGTCCACGACAAAAACCATAAAAAAAAAAAAAAAAAACAAAGGAAACCACCAATTATGAATCCCCATTCCCCACTGAGTCCAGAGTCGTGACTCAAACAGATTATTATTATTATTATAATTACCCAAAGTGCTTGCCAGAATATGACCTGTCCTCATACAATGCCCATTTTTAATGGTTATGAAATATATCATCTGCTAAAAATTAATTTCAGACTGCTCTTGTTTGCTTACCCTTAATCCTTGGTTATAATAACTGGTCTGTATGTATTATTAATAGGAGTTGTTTATGCATGGCGGACAAGAATCTAAACTTGAAATATAACATCATCTCCACCCCATTCATAAAGATTCCATGCCACATCAAAGTTTTTTCTTTTCCTTTTAAAACATTATTATTATTATTATTATGTCATAAAATTATGATTCTTCAATCGCCATATGTGTTGATTCTTTGTACCAAACTGATCATTTTATCACAATCTTACATATTTCTTTCGGTTCGGCCATGTAATGTGACCATGTAAAGGATAAACCAAAAGATTCAAACAAATCAGCATCAGCAGCAACAGATAAGAAACCATATCAGCAAGTTCAAAATTCAAACAAACAAGCACCAGCAGCAGCAGATAAGGAACCACCGAACCTGCAACAAACTCAAGCAATATGATAGGTAGCTAAGATTCAAATCTTTCAGCTTGTAACAAACATAGTGTTTAAATATTTTAGGAGACTCATACTTGTATAAATACCAACGTTAGCAATAAAACAAATACTGTTCATTTTCTGTAAAACATTGCAATCTCTACATGGTATCAAGAGCCACTGCTTAAAAGCATTCGATCCTCATTTTTTTTTTCTTCAACTTCAATCTTCAACTTCAATGGCTGCCAACAACTTCCAACCAAATGATACTATAACCATGGTCAAAACAGAACCAATTTCCATCAATGCTGCAGCACAGCTACCTCTAAAACTGAATTCTACCAATTTTTCATCCTGGCAAATCCAACTTCTTTCCCTCCTTGATGGCCATGACATAATCGGCTATCTCGATGGTACCATTCCCTGTCCAGAATCAACCATCACTATAAATGGAAACCAAACTCCCAACCCAGCTCATAATCTATGGCGCAGACAGGATAAGTTTCTTCTCCATGCTATAATAGCATCAGTCACTGAATCCATAATACCAATAATAGCAACTGTCACAACCTCTCAAGAAGCTTGGCAAAAGCTTTCAACCACATTTGCCAGCAAAACACGATCCAGGATCATGTCATTGAAAAAGAAACTTACAATGGCAAAACAAGATGGCCATTCAATTGCTGAATATATGCAGTTTATGAAAAGTATTACAGATGATCTGGCATTAGCTCAAGCACCAATTTCTGATGATGATCTCACTCTTTTCATTCTCAATGGTTTAGGACCAGACTTCAAAGAAATATCAACAGCCCTTCGAGCTCGTGAAACTCCAATTTCCTTTGAAGAGCTCCATGACAAATTGACAGATTATGAAAGGATCATCAGACAAGAAGAACTTCCTCAGCCATCACTAGCAACTGTTCAATTTGCCAGAAAAACAAGAGGTACTCAGTTTTACAGAGGAAGAGGGAATCAGTTCAACAATCAAAACAGGAACAATTTTGCATACCAAAGAAAGAGATCATTTCAGAATGCACCATACTCTTCCCCACGACTGGTCTGTCAGCTATGTGAAAAACCAGGTCATAGTGCAAAGTACTGCAGAAGCAATACAACACCTGAAAAGGACCCAATTGCAAATCATGTTACTAAATCCCAACCAAAAAATGCTGCAAATTGGATTGTTGACACAGGGGCCTCACATCATGTCACCAATGATCTAAACAATCTCTCCCTGTACACTGAATATGGAGGACCAGATGAGATCCTTGTAGGTGATGGCACAGGTTTGAAAATATCTCATAATGGTACATCTGTTATCTCTACAAACAGTAAACCTCTTCAATTATCAAATGTCTTGCATGTTCCACACATGAAAAACAATTTATTATCTGTTTCCAAATTATGCCAAACTAACAAAGTTTCCATTGAATTTTTCCCTTTTCATTTTTTGGTGAAGGATCTAGCTACGGGGGCACCACTAGTGACAGGACTGAATAAAGATGATATCTACGAGCTACCAAGTTCCCTGCTGTCCACCTCAAAATCAGCCCAAGCCATGTTTACTGTAAAAGAGTCAACTGAGTTATGGCATCAACGCCTTGGTCATCCCTCCCTTAAAATCCTAAGTCAAATGCTTAATGCCTTTAATTTGTCTTCCTCGTTCAACAATAAACAATACATTTGTGATTCCTGCTGTTGTAATAAAAGCACAAAGCTGCCATTTGCTCAGTCATCTTTAACTAGTTCAAAACCTCTTGAGTTAATCTATTCTGATGTATGGGGACCAGCACACACAACCTCCTTGGATGGTTTTCACTATTATGTGATCTTCATTGATCACTATACAAAATACATATGGTTATTCCCCATTAAACAGAAATCAGATGTCTACTCTATATTTTCATCCTACAAGGCACTAGTTGAAAAACACTTTAACACACCAATCCTTACAATGTACTCTGACAATGGTGGTGAGTACAAAGCCTTATCCAACTTGTTTGCATCACATGGCATATCACACCTCACCACTCCACCACACACACCTCAACATAATGGCACTGCAGAAAGAAGACATCGACAGGTTGTTGAAACTGGACTAGCCTTGTTACACCATGCATCCATGCCATTAAAATTCTGGTCACAAGCATTCCAAACTGCCGTATACCTTATCAACAGACTATCCACACCCATACTTCACATGAAATCCCCATTTCAAACACTGTTTAACAAAACACCAAACCTTACTAAACTAAAAGTATTTGGATGCCTCTGTTACCCATGGCTGAAACCCTATAACAGTCACAAATTACAACCTAAGTCTAAACCCTGCATCTTTCTAGGCTATTCACCAACTCAGAGTGCATACAAGTGTTTTGATCCACAAACACAAAAAATATTTGTATCTAGACATGTCTTGTTTCATGAAACTGTGTTTCCTTTCACTAAGTCTCCTCCTCCATCATCCAAACCTGAACCACAACTACCTTCAACAGCTGCCCTTGATCTGCCATTAACATATTCCTCAGTGACACCAAACAGGAACCAGTCAGCTAGCTCGATCAATCAAAGTTCAACTGATCACTTGGTGCGTGCTCCTGCTCCTATATCTGACTCATCAGGTAATGAAACTTCAAACTCACATCTGCCTGTTTCAATTTCTACAACCTCAATTCCTACCACAAGAACACATTCCATGACCACCAGATCCAAAAACAACATTCACAAGCCAAAAGTCATTCACACAGTCACCAAACATACCATAACTCCTTCCCTAGAACCTACCTCTGTAAAACAGGCACTTCAAAATATCCATTGGAGACATGCAATGACAGTAGAGTACAATGCATTGGTGAGAAACAACACTTGGGATCTGGTACCCTTCTCTCCCAAACAAAATGTTGTAGGCTGTAAGTGGGTCTATCGAGTCAAAAGAAAATCAGATGGTACTATTGAGAGATATAAAGCAAGACTAGTTGCCAAAGGTTTTCACCAAAGACCAAGTCTGGATTTCAAAGAAACCTTCAGTCCAGTGATTAAACCAACAACCATTCGAACTGTTCTTTGCATTGCTCTTGCTCATAACTGGTCAATCTCTCAATTGGATGTCAATAATGCTTTTCTTCAGGGAACACTTACTGAGGAAGTCTTCATGGCACAACCTTCTGGCTACATCAATCCTGATAAACCAAACCATGTCTGCAGGCTTAATAAAGCCATCTATGGCTTAAAACAAGCCCCACGGGCTTGGTATCAAGAACTCAGCAGCTTCTTAATTCTTTATGGTTTTAACAAATCTGTTTCTGATGCCTCACTCTTTGTTTATGCCAATGATTCAATTATCTTATATTTTTTAGTGTATGTAGATGATCTGATTCTAACTGGCAATAACTCAGCAGCATTGAACCACTTTCAGCAACAACTTGCTCACCGTTTTTCCCTCAAAGACCTTGGCAACCTACACTTTTTCCTTGGAGTTGAAGTTATCACTACACCAACAGGTCTGTTTCTATCACAACATAAATACATCAGAGACATTCTAGAAAACTTCAACATGGATAACGCCAAAAGCACTCAAACTCCATTGCCTACAAATGTGAAGCTTCAGCTCAAAGATGGTTCAGGCTCAGCAGATGCTACTGCCTACAGGAAACTGGTAGGATCACTGCAGTACCTCTCCCTAACAAGACCTGAAATTGCTTACAGCATCAACAAGCTCTCCCAATTCATGCACTCTCCATCACAAAATCATTGGATCAGTCTGAAAAGGGTCCTACGCTACCTCAAAGGCACTATACATCATGGCTTGTTTCTCAAAAAGCCTTCACACCTACATGTTTCTGCCTACAGTGACTCAGATTGGGCAGGCAATTTGGATGACAGGTCTTCAACCACAGGCTACATCATATATCTTGGTGGGAATCCAATCTCTTGGAAATCAACCAAGCAAAGGACAGTAGCACGATCTTCCACTGAAGCCGAATACAAAGCTATAGCAAACACAACTGCAGAACTCACATGGATAAAGAACCTACTGTCTGAACTACATGTTCAAACCAGCAAATCAACAATACTTTACTCAGACAATATTGGAGCAACTTATCTCACTGCAAATCCTGTTTTCCATTCAAAAATGAAGCATCTGGCCATCGACTATCACTTTGTCAGACAACATGTCTCCTCAGGAGATGTAAAAGTCTCCTACATCTCTACATCTGACCAACTTGCAGATGGACTCACTAAACCACTCACCAGACAACGGTTTCTTTTTCTCCGGTCCAAGACTGGTGTCGTTGATGGCTCCACTGTCTTGAGGGGGCATGTAAAGGATAAACCAAAAGATTCAAACAAATCAGCATCAGCAGCAACAGATAAGAAACCATATCAGCAAGTTCAAAATTCAAACAAACAAGCACCAGCAGCAGCAGATAAGGAACCACCGAACCTGCAACAAACTCAAGCAATATGATAGGCAGCTAAGATTCAAATCTTTCAGCTTGTAACAAACATAGTGTTTAAATATTTTAGGAGACTCATACTTGTATAAATACCAACGTTAGCAATAAAACAAATACTGTTCATTTTCTGTAAAACATTGCAATCTCTACAGACCATGTGAGCATTTATTCTTAGATATAATATATAAATATGGGCAAATACCCATTGAAAATGAAAGTTTCAATCAATGAAACTAACATCCACCTCTTATTAAGTATGTTTTCTTCTCCTTGTATGTATCAATCATCAAAGGGAAAAGAAAAGAAAAAGAAAAAAAAGAAAGAGAGTGAGTGAGTGAGTGAGTATATTTTGTTCCTAAACCTCAAGTATTACATTACGTATGTCGTCCTATTTTCTAAAGATATATATATATATATATATATAGTAGCATATATCAATTACAAATTTCTGTGTGATGAATTATTTACAGCTCCACATGTTTTTTGTATTTTCTGTTGCTGACAAAAATAGATATATATATTATTATTATTTTCTCTTAAATAATTGGAGAGAGAAATGATTGAGATGGCCTAATTATGTTTAAGTAGTTGTTGCACCTGCACCGGCCAAAGGAGAATATATATGTAGAAAGAGAAAACGTTGAATAGTAGTAGTTACTACTTAGTACAAGTTTTTTTCTTTTATGTATGTATGTATGTTAATGTATGTATGCTATTAGAATTGAGAACAGTATACTGAATATGAAACCAGAAGAGAAGAAATGATTGATGATGCACATGTGATTAATGTACTTAATTGGGTAACAAAATTAACTTGTTAACTATGATCTCAACTCGTATCATATATGCGTCGTATTATATTTTGGATGATATAATATATAATAATCATCATTTACGACTTCAATTGCGAATTATATATATAAATATATTGAAAAACCAGTTGAAACAAGGGGCATAAAATTCCGGAAACAAGCCCCACTTCTTTCGTCTTTAATTAACATTAATTGATAAGTAGGAGTATATAACATAACTGACTGGGTCAAGCCTTGCAATCTTCATTTTTCATCTTTAATTTACTTCTCCTTCTATTCCGACTCTTATTCCTACTTCTACTCGTAGATCATGGTTTATATCTACCCATACAATACTCTCCTAATTCCTCCTAATAGCATATATATATATATATATATTTATATTATAGGATTAATTAGTTATAATAATTCCTTATGTCTATTCTATTACTAATTTACAATACGTCCAAGTTTGACGCAGCCCTTCCCAAATCCAAACACACGTTTCTTTTCTTGCGTCAAGTTAGGTAATGTATATTGCCTACTTTCCCGGCTGCCAACGTAGACAAATTTAAATTAGTTTTATGTTTTTTAAAATTTTAAATTAATATTTTAATAAATTTACCGTTAAATTTAACAATATAATTATATTTATAGTGTACATAAAATTTTCGAATCAATTAAATATCTCTACATAATACCATTTTTGTTTAACAATTAGTTATATATACCTTATCTCTAACAAATTTGAGCCCAATGGTTCTTACCTTATTCACTGAAAAGAGAAAAAAGGACAAGACATGGATATGGTCCTCTTTCACTTTTCTCACGAAGTGAAAAAATTTCTCGGAGCCAGAATCAGTAAAGTGGGCCTCTTTCACTTTTCTCTTTGGGTCTCAACGTTTTATTATGGCCCACAGCCAGAGGCAGCTGCTTCTTATCTTATTGCAATTGGTAAACTTGGCCTACCTTTCAATTTCGGACTATCCACAAAAATCTTTAAGCCCATTTTCTTCTTTCAATTTCGGCCTATTCGCTCACGAAGAACTCCTTTTCTTTTTTTTTTCTTTTTTTTTTTTTTTATTTATTTTAAGAAATGGAAATAACTCCATTTTAACTTACACTAGATTTTCTATAAAAAAAATAAACTTATCAACCATATAAGATTTATTGATATATTGCTTACATCACCATTGCCATTCACCCTACTACTGATCCTAATCCCTTAACTTTATATAATTTGGCTTTTTCTCAAAATTTTAATCAATTAGATTAGATTTTATAAGCAACTCTTGGGCAAAAGTACTCCGGTGCTGGTTCCCCCTATATTTTTGCAGGAGGAGGTAGCAGCTTTATTCATGAATGTAAGCTTTATGTCTTGTAATCTAATCCCTCTGCATGGACTGCTACGGCTGCAATCAAACGTAACTGCTTCCTGGGTTGCAGATTTTCCTCGTATATTTTTGTATGTCACTCCGCTAATCTTCACTCTTGAACTCTATTTGTTAATCAAGGCCAAGGTGCATAAAATAATTTCATTAAATAATGAGTACTCAAGTAGTCAAACTTACACTACTCCAATTTAACTAACCATCCATCCATCGGTTAGTTGATTCAGTTTTACCATCTGCTTTTGCACCGTAGTTTGTTTAACACATTAATGTATGCTCCAGCTGCATATGAAGTTCCCAACAAGGAGCTGCAAAGGAGGAGGTAGAATAATAATATTGCACAATTAGAAACAACAAGCAGCTTAGCCGCCATTTTAATTAACACATTTATATACATATAAGAGGATACAAAATATATGAAAATTTTATACAATGAGGTAGCTAGAGACCAGAGATCAGAGGCAGTTGGAGCTATTTATACGGATGCAAGGATGGATCGATGTTGCATGTTATTTAATTGCTCTTATATAATATATATATATATATATATATATATATAGTAAGAAATAATTTTACTATATATATATATAATTTTTTTTTTATTTGTATTTGTAGGTTGAGTGTTGGGGTGGGTGAGCTAAGGTCAAACTAGCTAGTTTAATTAATTTGCACATCCATGGTTTGTGCTTTGTTATTTATTAGTAATAGACACCCCGATTTACGCCACTTTTTAATCATTCAAGCTAAACCCATATTAGTATATATTTAATAAGTTTGGGAAAAGTAGAGGTGGCAAAATGAACCCGAACCCGAAAACCCGTCTAGGAAAACCCGAACCCGCCCAAACCCGATTTGATCAAAAAGTCAAAAACCCGAACCCGAAAAAACCCGAACCCGAATGGACCCGAACCCGAATGAGCCCGAACCCGAATGGACCCGAACCCGAATGGACCCGAACCCGAATGGGCCCGAACCCGAATAAGCCCGAACCCGAACCCGAATTTAATACCAAAAATAAAAATAATCAAATTGCAATTAATTTTTTTTTTTTTACAAAGCAATAACTTTAATTATTAATTTTATTCTAATTTTTTTTAATAATTTAATTAAAATTTAAAATTTAATATATTATATATATATATATGATGATGATGATGAAATAATAATTTTATCAAAAAGTAAATTATATTTTGTACTTATAAGTTATAACTTTAACGTCTCATATCATGATGAATTTACAATCTAAATATTTTAAATTCTTGAAAATTTTAGAGATGTGAAAAAAATTTTGACAATAATTCAATTATTCTTTAAGGGTAAAAAAATTTGACAATAATTCAATTATTTTGGCCTTTTGGGTTATACTTATACGGTTAGGTTAGGGTGGGTTTAATTGGATTATGGCTTTCATGGGATTTTATTTTAGCGGGTGGGTTTAATGGGGTTTTGGGTTTTATGGCCTTTTGGTTTTGGGTATATTTATTATATATTAATAAATAATCATATTAATTATATATTTATTACGTATAATTTAAATATAAATTATATTTTTTTAGTACTACTTTATAATTTATACTTTATACTGATGAAAAAAATATAAGTACTCGATAGATATATATATATATATCTTGACTATAAGCATAAATGTTTTGCATTTTATAAGTATATAAACAAATAGATGAAGGCCAGAATTTATTTTTAAAAGTTTTTTATTTTATAGTGAATATAAATTATAATGTATTTATATTTTGAAATTCGAGTTCATCAAATCAATTATTTTAAATATCAATATGATTAATTTATAATATATCATATTTTTTATAATAAATTATTTCAAAATTTGATTTTATATAACAAATTAATTTCTTATTCTTTTGGTGCTAACAAATATTAATTTTAAAAAATAAATATAATTAAAAATATCATATAATAGCAAAAGTATAAAAATAATAATAAATTAATAATTTGTTTTTAGATATAAATATTTAAATTACGTAAAAATGATTACATCTAATATAAAATAAAATGATGTAAAACATACCCGAACCCGAACCCAGACCAAACCCGAACCCGAACCCGAATGGGCCCGAACCCGAATGGGCCCGAACCCGAATGAGCCCGAACCCGAATGGGCCCAAACCCGAATGAGCCCGAACCCGAATGAGCCCGAACCTGAATAAACCCGAACCCGAATGAACCCGCCCGAACCCGCCCAATTGCCACCTCTAAGGAAAAGTATATTTACCCGTTAAGGTTTGAAATACACTTATCCTCTTAACACTTAAAAAATACCTATTTATCCTAATAAAATTTGACATAAAATATATTAATTCTCTAAGATATTATTTTTAAATTAATTTTAAATGAAAAAATAAATATATCTTTTATTAATTATTAATCATTTATTTTTGTTTTTTTTTTACTCTAATTTTTTTTTAACTATAAAATTATCTTTAATTACTATCAAGTTAAATTCTAATTAAATTATATTCTAATTCAAATATACATATTAAATATTTTAAACTTATATCAATGTGGATTGATTCAGTTGGTTGAATACTTATTAGCGTCTTGGCAAGTATCAGGGTTCGAGTCTTACCAGCAATTCCATTTGGTGAGGTATCTATAAATACCACTGTTAACCTTCTCTAAAACATGTGACATGTCCTGGGCCTGGATTGGGTAGTATTCCCTCATTTTAAACTTTTTTCTACCAAAAAAACATTTTAAACTTATTTTTAATTTAATTATATATATTAACTTTGATATTAATATATTATGTTATTTTTATTTAAAAATGAATCAATTATCATTATTTAAAAAAGTTTATTGATAAAGAAATTGATTAAAACAAAAATAAAAATAGACACAAAAAATAAAAATAAAAATGATATTATTTTTAATTTTTAAGTAAAATTTGAAAAAATATTAATTTGATTAACAGTTACTTTTTTAAGAGATAAAATGTTTTTTTCAAAATAATTCAATAAAATCTTAAGAAAGATAATTATATATTTTTTTATTCTCATTTCTTCCTTTTGTTTTCATTTTTTCTTTAACCAATTTCATTATCACTAAAAATTTTAAATAACAATAATTAAATAAATAAATAAATAAATAAATATATTTTAATAAAATCGTTTCAAAGTTAATATATAATTGAATAAATATAAGTTAAAAATATTTAACATGCACTTGAATTAGAATTTAATTTAATAGTAATTAAAAATAATTTTAAGACTAAATAAATTCTCATTATTTTATAATTAAAAAAATTGAGTAAAAAAAATGAAAAGAAAAAACAAAAAAACAAATGATTAATATTAATAAAGGGTATATTTGTCTTTTCATTTAAAATTAACCTATAAATAATACCTTAGGGGGTAAGTAGATTTTTTTATCAAACCTAAGGAGGGCAATTGGATTTTTTCAAATTAAAGAGGGTAAGTGAATTTTCTATCAAATCTAAATGAGGTAAGTGTCTTTTAATCATATAAATATAAAATAAAAATAAAAATCCATGCTTGTTCAAAAAGAAATCCCCCATGTGATGTATCGTGACCAAAGAAAAGGATTGAAATATAAGGCCCTAATTACAGCTAGCAAGGTTATTATTAGTTGAATACGATTGATTTACTGTGCTTTATTTGCTAGAACTTTGAAGGGAAGCAATCGACTTATTAGGAGCACTACTTGAGCTTCAACAATTCACCCAAAATGCTTAATACTGCTAATTAATTTCTAGCGAAATGCTAATGCCCATTAATTAATTGATTAATTTGCTTAATTAAACACAGTTTGCTCATCCATAA
This sequence comes from Fremontodendron californicum, assembly GCA_030761205.1. Classification (NCBI taxonomy): domain Eukaryota; kingdom Viridiplantae; phylum Streptophyta; class Magnoliopsida; order Malvales; family Malvaceae; genus Fremontodendron; species Fremontodendron californicum. Next base: position 200,791 of record JAULJL010000012.1, read on the forward strand.
TTAACTAATCATTACTAGAATACTAGTGTTTACAAAAATTAACATGTACATGATATTTATTATTATATATAAAAAAAAAGAGGGTCTAATTTGCTGTAAAAAAAAATAAAAAAAACAAATTAAAGGAGCCATTACAATCTTCTAATCTATGCATTTTCTTTTGTGGTATTTGTTGGTTGGTTTGTGTGGGGGATTGATTGTCCAAAAACGCAGTATCTATCTAGCTGGACCGACCACATGGTGAAGCCAAGCCAATGATTTGATATATAATACTTGTTAGGCAGGCAGGCCATGTAAATTGTAATGTAATGTCGCACTTCTATTCTGTTCTACTTCCATCTCCATTTATTAGTGGAACAAATTCTAGTAGCTTTGTTCTTTCATTTCTCGTTATTTTGTGGAAGGTATCCGCATTGTTGATTTATATTCTGACGAAATGGAAACAAAACAACGAATCAATGAAAGGCATCATCTTTTTCTTTTCTTTTTTTGTTTTTTGTTTTAATCAATTGTTATCTGTTGGAAATTGGCTGTGCATTTGATTTGATGATGGTAGGGTAGGCTAGGCTAGCAGACATAACAGAACAGAACAGAACACCTGAACTGAACTGAACTTCACTCATCAAATAAAATAACATAGAAACGGAACTCATTTTACAATGCAACTAAAATGCAATCTCCACATTCATCAATAATTCGGGGAAATATATTTTCCTTTGAATCAACGGAAGGAGAAGTACACAGTTACAATAGTTCGCTTTAACCTGGAGACCAAATGCTGCTACAATTATCTTTATACAAAACAGAACAACTCTCATATTTTAGCTACTGATTAGAAAACAAAACAAAACCTCATTAGCAGTTTAAGTTAATACACGCAAGAATGTTCTTTGTATGGGTACCCTATCTCATGTCAACTGGACCAATTAGCCCCACAGCTGATCTGTAAAAAGGGGACCTTGCTTAGTGATTGGACCAGCTGTGATGTCTGTGGCACTTGCTAGCTACAGCATTCTTCCTCTAGCCTAGAGCTCCTTTTCCGAGAGTTTTCTCCCCCCTCTGACTGAGAGTGCTCCTCTCTGTTCAAACAACTCCATTTATGATGGTGATCTGACCTATCCATTCAGCTTTTTCCATGTTGCCATTCTTCCTCCACAAAACTCCTTCTTGCTGTCCATTTGTGTTCCTCCCTCTCCATAGCCATAGAGCTACTTCTTTGGGAGAATTCTTCTCTGTCCACAGAGCTCCTCTTGCAAGACTATTCTTCCTTCTCCACTTACCTCCATTTTTTCCGAGGGGGTGACAGGACCTAGAAGCACATGTGGACAATATGATATCATTAATGAAAAATGCTCTCTCAGATTACGCTGGGTCTTCCAAGGCTTAATGCCTCAAGACTCAACAGTCTTTCCAAATATAAGAACTGGAATTGCAAACCCCCCCAAAAAAAAAAAAGAACATAAAAGGCGGTAAACCAGTTGGGAGAAGATTCATGACCCTAAAATACAATTTGAAATTTGAGAGTATCAAAGAAAATACAATAAAAGTTAGTGACACCAATAAGGATAACAAATTCAAGAAGCAAAGAGAATGTACAAGTAACAAAATCATGCATAGTAGCAAAACTTGTGAAACAATGTATATCCAGTACTTATTTTGGCCCACTTTAGCATATGCATATGCAAGTATATGTGCACAAGGGTTTGAAAATTTTGTAGAATAGTAAGGTGAAAGGGACTATACCTGAAAACGAGACATGTATCTTCCTTCAGGTGGAGGAGGAACGCCAAGTTTTTTCAATTCTTCATAGGGAATTGGTCGCCTGGTTTTTCAAGGGGGAATAGAGAATGAGAAGTGCCATAGCAAGCAGAAAGCTGCAGCTCTCAATAGTACAGCCACAAGGGATAAATACTTTTACTAATATAGGATAGGACTATTAGTTTTTACTCTAGCACCTTAATGAACCCGAAAGCTTCATAAAAGGACTGAAACTTTTGGATAGAATGTCATCAGAATCATTTGCTTATATAATTGAAATCGAGAAAAACATAGTAAATAAATGATGATATAAAGGAAGCAGTTTTGATGATGAAAGTTCAAAAGATACAAGAAACATACAGTGTAAAGACTATCAGATAACTTAACACATCAAAAAATGCACAGAAAAGATGGGAAGGATGATGCCTAGAAGGGAGCTCTAAATGGTCTTTCTCGTCCTCCAAAACGAAGTTGTCCTGACTCTTTTTTACCACCATGGCCCCCTCCTTTTGGGAATTATGAAAAACTGTCATTGTTGGCGACTATCCCTATGTGCAGGAAATGGAAAAGAAGAGAAAATTTGGACTGACCTAATCTTCTAGGAATCCACCCAGACATCAACTGTTGCCTGTTATAATCAACTACAATTTCAGCATCATCAATAATTGAATGGTGAGCACCCTGCAAAGCAGTAATAATCTCTAGTATGGGTTTCCACAGTAGAAAATCAAGCAGTTGTAGTTAAGATGACTTCTTCATACTTGTTCACCATTTTAATTCTATAAAATGGACATCAAAGATGTTATGGATGGCAAATCTCCCCTACTAAACTAAAACTAATGATGAGATATGTTTTCAGTGTACAAATTAGGTTGCTTGTAATATATTATGGTGGTAATCTACTTTGGCATATTAAAGAATTTAACTTGAAGCACGAGCTGAAATATGAGGGCAAAAATTAAGTACTATAAGATAGAGGCAAAATTACATCCCTGGAATCTAAGCATAATAAACTAGACTAATAAAGAGAGGGCAAGGGAAAATAAGCATGAATGTTGAGTAATTGATAAGCACGACGCATTTCTCTCTCAGTTTCGAATTCAACAAAAGCATGTCCTCGGGAGGCACCAGTTACTGCAATGAAAGAGCCAAAAAAAATTAAATGCCAATGCATCCCTCAAACTAGTTAAGAACAGAGATGCCAATTGCATGAAAGTGAAAAGATATTGGGAAGAAAAAATAAAAATAGTAGGTGTTATTGTTATTGAACCATTATCTCATATGCAAAAACTAGTAGTAAATAAGGATTCCAAAAAAAATGTAACTTTCATGTGAAGTCTAGCTAAAGAATGATCAAGTAAAAATAGCAGAAATTAAATTAGAAGAATGTGAAGACAAATAAAAACCCGAAAATGTTACCGATGTGGCGGACCAGGCGCAAGTTTTTGACTCGGCCATATTTTCTCATAGCCTGAAACAACCAAACACATACAGCAATGCAATCACAAGAAACAAAAAGAAATGAAATTTATCAGTTGAATCGCAAAAAATAGAAAAGAAAAAAGAGGGAAGGTGTTTTGGGACCTTGTGCATAGCGTGTTCTGTGGTTAAGTAAGAGAGGCGACCGACGAAGATGGTGCGGTAAGGGTCACCAATGATGAATAAAGTTGTCAACTTTTGCATTTAATATAATATTATTACTATAAATAGTATATTAACTAACTTTAACAAGTACGCACTCGTTAACAAAACCCATAAATAAATATATTTATTTTCTGTAAAATTTTCAGTTTTCACATTAAAAATGGGTAATTTTGAATATGGTATAGTTAATAAATAAATAAATAAATAATATGATATATAAAATAATATATTATATTTAAAGAAAATTAATATGATATGATATGTTTATGTAATATTTATTTTTAAAATTTTAATATATCTAATAATAATAATAATCTATATTATTGACATAAAAAATATAAAACATGATATACAAACACCAATTATGGTATCTATCTAAAAATTAGAAAAGTTTGATGGTTGATTAAGTGAGAACAGGATTAAGATATGATATGGGTCGTTGGATTGGTGGGTCCCTCAGAGAAGCGGAAATCCCAACATATAACTACAAAAGTAAAGTGAAGTTAAGTTAGGTTAGGTTAGGTTAGGTTACTGAAGTGAGATGAGACTTCAGTAAACAGACCGTAGTGGGAAGTGGGAACTAACTGGGAAGACAAAAACAAAAACAAAAAAACCCAAAGAGAAAAATGTTGTCCATTCGATCCCCTACTACTACTCAGCTGCTGCTGCTGAGAAGATGTTGTTACTACTCTTGTAGTTATAGTGCATCGGCTGCGGCTGTAGAAGCTGAGAGAAGTATCCGAGAAGGTCCTAGAAACGACTGGACACGCCAACAGATCAACTCCATCTACGATTCTCCTCTTCTTGATCTCCTTTTCCACGGAGTCTGTTTCTCTTTTTCCCTCTCTTTGCTTCCTCCTATCCCTGAATCCAATTTCAGGACATAGCTTTATTTGTTTTGTATCCGGATGTTCAAATTTCTACTCTTTTTTTTCTTTTCTTTTTTTATCACAACTTTACTTACATTTTACATATGATATGAAGGCTCAAGTTCACAGATATGCTCATAACTTTAGAGAGGTGCAGCAGTGTACCCTCCTTTCAATCAAGACTGGTGGATGTAGCGAGGATTGTTCATATTGTCCTCAATCCTCAAGGTATCATACTGGACTAAAGCCCCAAAAGCTTATGACCAAGGAAGCCGTTATGCAGGCAGCTAAACAGGTTACCGGCTTTATCTTTTCTTCATTCTTTGCATTCTGTTTCACCATTCTTCTAATCATACCCATCTCTATTAAATACCTTACCAATCTGAAACTAGTCGGGTTTGCTTAGTTTTGACTTCATATTTATAGATTGCATTGTTTTCCCTTTTTGCATAAATTGGAACTGCAATGCCGCATTTTAACTCTGCAAGGAAGGCGTTATCACTACTGTTGAATTCATCTGCTTGACTTTAGATGCTTCCTCCTAATTTAATGCTTATGCCCTGCACCCAAACTGCCAAACTATGTTCTCTTCTGGTTAATTGCAGACAAAATTTGAGTCAATGAGGGAGCTTTTTCTTTCTTTCTTTCTTTTTCTTTTTTTTTTTTTTTTTTTTGAGGGGAAAGCACTACTTTCCACTTTTGTGTTGTTTCATTGGTATTTACTTTAGTCAAGTTATTAACTGATATAATAAGAAATTTATTATATGGAGGACATAATAGAATTCTTATACCTGCATCAGGTTAGTTAATTACTGTCTTCCTCTACTACTGATAGAATATGTATAAACTGCTATCTAATGTACTTTGAGCCGTGATTTGTATGTTATACTTCTTGTAGCATGATTTGCAGTTATTTGTATATTTTTGGCAGGCAAAAGAGGCTGGTAGTACACGCTTTTGCATGGGTGCAGCATGGAGAGACACAGTAGGGAGGAAAACTAACTTCAACCAAATTCTTGAATATGTAAAAGAAATTAGGTAATAAATCATCATTGATATCAGATTGCTTATGGGAGAAAGTCAGAGCTTGGATAGTTGATTTTTATAATATGACTTTTGTTACCTAGCTTATAATATAAAGAACTTAATTCTGAAAAGGTATTAAAACAATCGGTAAGATGCCTGTCTTCCTCATGAAAGTTGTGTTTTCTTTAATCTTCTATTAAAACAATCGGTAAGATGCCTGTCTTCCTCATGAAAGTTGTGTTTTCTTTAATCTTCTGCTACTGACTGATTTTCTTTCCATGTTTTGTTTTAAACTAATTAATTCCTGTGTCTGTTCATTCTTGCCATAGAATTCATGATTCCTGACCTCTGAGTAATAATGTGAAGTTAGGTCCGTGTTTGGGTTTACACTTTGGAAAACCTGAAAATAATTTCCTTTTGTTATGTAAATCTTCCTCAAAAGAAGAAAAAAAAAAAAAGCATACAATCTTCAGTGAAAAACATGTCTGTAAATTTTATTTTTCTTTTGCCAATATAGTATGTATATATATATTTTTCATAGAATGCTGAGGTCAGTATGTTGTGAACGGCATTCTTTAAGGATTTTCTTCCTTGTTTCTGCCATTTTGAAATGTTTTGATCATGCCGGTGCTCTAATTAACATTTGTTTCTAAGGTGTTTTTCATTTTTTCCATCAAAAGTCAAACGGTATTTGAAGTGTCTATTGTTTACCAGGGATATGGGGATGGAGGTGTGTTGCACTTTGGGCATGCTAGAGAAGCAACAGGCACTTGAACTCAAGAAGGCAGGTCTTACAGCTTACAACCATAATCTTGATACGTCAAGAGAATATTACCCCAACATTATTACAACAAGAACTTATGATGAGCGGTTGGAAACCCTTCAACATGTCCGTGAAGCAGGAATTAATGTCTGTTCAGGTGATTGGTTAAACTTTGTAATATATTATAACTGAAAGCATTCACTCTCTATATGATTTATTATCTAGTCAGCTAACACTATAAGTTAATAATATCCAAACTTCTTTATCTTCTTTAATATCTTCCTCTTGAGGAACTGATGTTGAAAGGAGAAAAACTGTTTTAGTTGGTTATTCTTGTGGAGTTGGCTAGAAAAATAACCGTGGCAGCACTCTTGTCTTTTCACCATTTAAAAGATAAAGTTCAGTCTTGCTGGAAAACTTTTGCTCGTTGAAAGGTTTCTTTTGGAAGCTGTCATATTCTATATATATTTATGCAGAAGACGGTCAATTCTGAAAGATCTTTTTGAGTAATTTTAACAATGTTACATTAACCTCTGGATGATTCCTATCATTAAGCTTCTATATATCCTGCGTTTTATCTAATAAATATTAGTTTTTAATTTCTTCAAAGCGAAACAATGATTATTTACTTCTCTGTTAACAGGTGGAATTATAGGGCTCGGAGAAGCAGCAGAGGACCGGGTTGGTTTATTGCACACATTGGCAACACTCCCCACTCACCCAGAGAGTGTTCCCATAAATGCCTTGGTTGCAGTGAAAGGCACGCCTCTTCAAGATCAAAAGGTAATTAATTCTAACTTTGACAAATAATGCATAACACTAGCATTGGCAGTTGTTATTGATCCTTCATTCATTCATTCTTCTTTTTTTCCTTGTTTTCCTTATGTTATTCAATACTTCATGTGGATTGTAAATGTGCTGAAATTGAAATAGATTAAATCCTTGAGCTTACACCCTATGTTTTGGTTAATATATCTTATCACTTGTTCAGCCTGTTGAAATATGGGAGATGATTCGGATGATTGGCACTGCTCGTATAGTGATGCCGAAATCAATGGTTAGGTTGTCAGCTGGCAGAGTTGGTTTGTCTATGAGTGAGCAGGCATTATGTTTTGTTGCTGGCGCAAATTCTATCTTCACTGGTGAGAAGCTGTTGACAACTCCGAACAATGATTTTGATGCTGATCAACACATGTTCAAAATCCTTGGGCTGATTCCAAAACCTCCCAGTTTTTGTGAGGAAGAAGCAGAAAAGGAAAATTGTGAGGAAGCTGTTTCAACTTCGGGTTGAGGCTCCTGATTCAAAGCAGTGCCGCCTTGTTTTTTTGTTTGTTTGTTTGTTTGTTAGTTATGAGTTATAAGGAATATATTAATAAATGGGCATTAATTAGCTCTTTTCTTCAATCTCTGATGATGGAGTTGCATCATCATTCACTTTTTCAGCAGATATCCAACACTTTTGACTACACTACAGAGTACAGGCAGCATTCTATCTAATCTATAATATTATTATGCTTGCTTTTAGTTGTTAGAAGAAGGATTAGGATGCAGCATCGTCTAGCAGATTATTGTCCCAAGTAATAACATTTTATTAAATGTAATAATTGATAATTTTATTTATTATTTCTAATATATTTGGTGAATATATTATTAATATAGAGTGACCTTAAAGAGTGCTTACACTCCTTAACAAAATTCATGAAAAAGGAAAACAGATATAATTTTTTTTTTACCAGATTACTGTATTCCAATGATTTGATAATAATTAGGTTTAATTTTCTTTCAAGGGAAATGTTAATCAATATCTAGTGACACTAGTTAAGACTTAAGGTGATATATATATATATATATATATATATATTAATGTAATTAATACATTATTTTTTTTAAAAAAAATCAATAAAAATAATATATTAAATGCAAATATTTTTTTAAAATGATAAAAAAAAAAAAATCAGTTTCTATAAACAACAATTAAGCGGATCGAAGCTTTCCTAAATAAAATGGTCAAAGAAAATGTTATTTTAGTCTTTACATTTATTTTTTTACATGTTAACGCATAAGTGTGACAACTTATTACATGCCTGGTTAATCAAATGGATTAGCGTTAGTTTAGTGGTCGCCCATTGAGCAAGGTATTATGGTTCATAATATTACATTCCATTAATTTCAATTTTTAAAATTTTAATTTAATTATTAGTGGTTGATTAGAATTATAACATTGACATTGTAATAGACAATTATAATTAATATATATATATATATATATATATAGAGAGAGAGAGAGAGAGAGAGAGAAAAGCATTTTAGTGTTTTATTTTCTAGTCTTTTTTGCTAATTCTATATTTTTTTCTTCTTCACATTGCACATTAGAAAAAATAAATTTTATAACATGTAAATAAGATTATAGTCCTTAAGAAATCTTTAGACAACCCGGCTCTAAAAGGTCTGCAAAAGATCCTAAAAAGAGATTTCAGCTTCCAGTGCTGAATTGATCCAAAACTCTTTATAAAAAAATGACATACTTGACCAGACCAGGATGACCTAAGAAACATTCACACTTTTTTATTCTCTTTCGTGTCTTAAGTTTGACTATATTTTATTGCTTTCTTATTCATTACTTGTAATAAATTTATGACAAGTGAAAATTTTTAATGAATTTAATTTTAATATCATTATTATTACCATGTACAACCCAAGTGAAAAAATAAAAAACTAATGCAATTCCATTACGATGATGATTCTCTTTCATTTCATTTTTCATTTAGCATGCATTGCATTGATAAATGGGAATATGCTAATCCAATCCAATCCACTCCACTCAATCTAAACAAAATATTTCTACACACTACAAAACCATATCATCCAAAAATGGCTTTAAACTAGAAAGTGAAAAATATACAATTCTTCACAGTTATGATAATAATAAATAAATAAAAAAAGCAATAGTTTTTCAAAATATGAAACATTTTTGTCAATTATCTGTAAAACAAAAAAATATGTGAGTCTCAGGTAGGTTTGTGTAAATTGTAATTATCCATATTCCTGTACCTGTCTGTCTGTCTGTCTATCAGAAAAAGAAGAGTAAAAGGAATAATAATAATAATACGATCAACATCTCTTTTGTTCAGTCAAGTAGTAATCACCCACTGTCAAGAAGACGTGTTCTCCCAGCACCACTTCCACTGCAGGCAGGTTTTCAATGCAATCTACCTTTATCTGCAACCCAACAAAACACAACAGGAACCAACAAAATCACTTCACACATTACAAAATTATATGTGGCCAGGCCAACCATGCTATCTATCTATATATGTAATCTATATTACGATTTATAACCGAAACAAACCTTGCCATGTCCATGTTGAAACTCTGACTTCAAACAAGAATGGTCCCTTGACACAAGGTAAATCTGCAGACCTTGCGCAAATTTCGTATTTCCTGCAACCATCAATAATGCAATAAGAGAGATGAAATGATAACATTTCAGTTTGGTAACAGCAAATTACACGCAGCAATTGTTACCCGCATGTTATTACATAGACCTATCCAAAGATCACACCACCCACCCAAGCTCCAAGGCCCATTCGTAATTTGGAAAGGTTTGAACAAGAATGCTAGGCCCATTAAATGAGCCTGAGCACAAATTAAAGGTACATTTTTTAAACGAGTCTGGCCTTGACCAAAGCATTTAAAGCTCAAACCCGGCTCAATCAGATAGTTATTAACATACTTAACATTAAATAATATATTAATATAATATATTTTAGTTTGAATTTCGGAGGCTAAACTTGTGTTATATCAATATGAATGTACTTTTGTTAAATTGTTATTTAATATTTAATATAATCATTATTTTTATTTTTTCTATAAAAAAAATATGGGCATACCTAGACGAGCATGGATTGGATCGAGCCAGACCCGAATAACCAAAAAAAAATTTGTCCAAGACCCAATCCAACCCGTCAACCCAAAAAAACCCATTTTACTATTTAAAATATTAAAAAAATAATTTTTATATATTTTATAATTAAATTTAAATAAAAAATACTTTTATTGACTAAATAGTAATTTGGGCAACCTGGATTGAAAAAACCTGCCAAATTGGGTCGGGCAAAAAGCCCAACTCTTGGACAGGTTTGCTGGATTGCCCTTTTGAAAATATAGGCGGGTCTGGGTAGATAATGAGATCCATATTATGGATTGAGCCGGACCTGGATAGTAGATCTATTCATAGACCTGGCTAGGCCAAGCAAGGATAGCAAAAAAATTGCTTGCCCAAAGCCTGGACCGTTGGATCTTTGAGGCCCATTTTTAATTTTTAAATATATTTTACAATTAAAATTTTAAAAACAATAATTAATAGAAATAAAATTGGCCCTAGGATAGGTCTACAGTGCAGCCATGAAATCTGTTAATACACTATCCAAGTTCGGTCCAACCCGGTCCATGGACAATTCTAATGGTAGATAAATAGGTCAAAAGAAATCAAAATCGTAAAATAATCTGATACTATTGTCAAAACAGTGTGTTCCAAGTGCGTAAAGAGTTGTAATGTATTCAGTTCTTGTATAGAAGATAGAGATGAGATGATAAAACGCAGCCTAACCTGCATATAATGCGAGAATAGCATTTGCCTTGAAAACTAGGGCTGGTCTAGCCAAGCTTATTTTAAATGACATGTTATAGATGCCTTGGAAAATCTCTTCGCAAAGCACAACCTGCAATTTTTGTTATGTAAAATATAATAGAATAAGAAACCCATACATTTTGCAAGCACAATCACTGACAAAAAGCCACTATCATGCAAACGGAAAAAGGGAAAGAAAAAAAAATTTGGGGGGATGGTAACATACTAATATCATTCTAAAACAGATTTGATCTCAGTTGAAACAACATATAACCAATTACTGCCTATAAAACTGCAAGCATAAAGCTACAACAGAGAGACATACTGGCAATGCAAGAAAGTTAGCATCCTATCAATGAGAATAGGAACACTCAATTGTCAGTTTTTACCACATCTGATGACTATAATGTTTATTGACAAGATAGGATTTGAAATGAATGAGCAGCTAAGGCAGGATTAAGAAATTTAGTCCTCCAATAATATGCATAAAGCAAATTACCGCATTAGATAACACTATCTTAGGAACAAACACGTTGCACGTCAATATCCGAAAAGTAAAGATCATGATTCATGAGCACATTGGTTTGCTGTTATACTTTGTAGATCAACAAAATCCTAAGATGCTAATTCACAATTAAGGTATTTCAAACTCAAACCAATCAAACTTACTGTATGGGGCGGCATAATGTTAGAAGAAAGCAATGGAGATCCAATTGCGTCCCTAATGTAGTTTTCCTGCCATAAGATACAACCTTAAGGTATTATATACAGCACACTGCAAATTAAGATTTATGAGAAACTGGGCATTGCAACGCCGGTTAAACAATGCAAATAAAGTGCCTTAGTTGGAGGGGACTTGCACTGTCCCTCAGACAACAAAATCTTTCACAAAGATATGATACAAGTGCACAGAAACTCTCTCTCATGCACAAGTACATGGATGCACACACAGTTCCATTCGAACAAAACAAAAACTAGCAAGGTATTTAGCTAATCATTAATTACCAATTACAGCTAAATCCCTAGCTAGATTTTTTTGGTCAAAACTTACCTGTGAGTTCAAAACTTGTTGGATGACTGACTTATCTTCATCCAATGACTCAAAGTAGACCTCCACCATATCCGTCGGTTCAAGGCCAGCCTTCTTTCGTGATTTTTGAATTCTATTAACAACCTACAATAAATTAAGTTAAAAACGTCCAATGCATCAGAAATAGTACCAAAAACTTTTAACTGGCTTTCCCCATAATACAGAAACAAATCTAGTTAACCACAATCTGGCATTATCAACCAATATAGGTCATCATATTTCCACAAACACAATTGCTAATTAACAAGAACTGAAAGAAGAGGAATAAGTACCACATCTTTTTGAATTAGAATTAATGGTGTTATTAGCATAATGATTTATTTACCTCACGTGCAACACCAGCTTCAAACAATGACTCATCAGGACGTAAATCCAAAACCACCAAAACATCACCTATGCCAAAAAAATATGAGAAAAAAATGTATTTTCCTAACATCACTTTATGGGAAGGACAGATCCTTTTCCATTTCAATAGGAATAAATCACCAATCAGAATGTCATTAATAATCCTCACCATCTCCAGCTGCATCCATCTCTTTATCTGTCATGCCATCAGGATGTTTAAATTCCCGCACAAGCTGAACAATTTTGAAACAAATAAAACATTTATTTACTCAGCATATCTTATATCAAACACCATTCTTGGTAAAGCACATCAAATTAATATAGAAACTTTAAGCAACCCCAGAGGAAGTAGCCTCCACCTCTTATTAAGAATGTATAGAAGCACAGACAAAAGCCAGAAGTTTAAAAAACAGCTAGTCACTTATTTCCATTAAAATTCTACAATCTATTTCTATTTGTCCACTTCAGAAAACATTGATCCCTTCACAAGGTTTCAAATGATGCCATCACTTTAAAGACTAAACAAAAGAGACAGCAAAACAATTTTAACAAATACATTAATGAGATTTAATAAAAAGCTATGCTAAACAAACCTACGCCTACCAGCATAAGTTGGCAACCTGGCATACCTTAATATCAGTCAGCTTCAAACGGTGTGTAGCAATAATAACCTCTCCAGCTTTCTCAAAAGCTAAGATATCTTCCTGAGACATGGCTTTGACTTCCTTGGCAACAGCTCCCATAGATTTCCCTAGTCGCTTACCTAATACGCTGCAAGAAATAATAGAATAAGCAAATAATATTAGATGAATGTAGTTCTGTACCCCTCCCTTGCTCCTCTCAATTGAAGGGAAGGGGCAGTGGGGAATAAAGGAGCTGATAAAATAACTAGTTGCATACCTAAAATCAGGCTCTGCACGTACAGATGCATACTTCAAAGTGTCTTTGCATGTAACAAGAGACCTTATGTTGAGCTCCTCCAATACATACTACAGTGAGAGAACATGGGGGAAAAACAGATGAAGAGGAAAATCAGATACAAGGAAAACATAAAATATTTACCTAATGATGCCCCAATATCCGAAGGACGTATATAATGAGGGATGATAAACAAGAAAAATGCAACAGCTAAAATGAAATTCACCAACTTGCAATCAACAATAGAAAGCTTTTTGTTTTTTATTTTTCCCTTCTCCTTTTTTCCATTTGATATCCACACCAAAAACATAGAATTGGCCTCAAATGCCTCTTTGAAAACTTGAAGAATTTTGAGTATAGATAATGACCACCAGGGGATAACAAAGAGAGAACTAGTAAAAAGAGGGGCATTTATTAAACTAAGAGTGGAAAAAGGACTAAACTAAAGATTCCACACTGTTCACGCACCTCTCTTAATTTGCCAGCTATGTCATCAAGAAAGTCTTCATCTGGATGAACAACTACCATCTCCCTAGATTACAAAAGAACGAGTGGGCAAGAGAGTAAAGAAAGAGCAGAAACATATAAGAGAAATATGAGGCAAGAGATAGCTTATAAGCAGACCTGAGAGGAGTTTTGAGAGGCTTGTTATGACGCTCGCGAATGTTGCGTGCAAGATCAATTATCTTCATCATCCTTGCTACACTTTCTTCAATTCGCTCCCCCCTCTAAGACAGCAATGACATTTAATTTAGCAAAACAGCCAAATGATTAATTTAGAGTAATACAGCTATATAATTAAGAAAATATAATGTTCATACTACAAAGATTTGGGAGCAAATAGTCCATGAAGCCATTGACCAATAAACCATTAATGAGTTATATATACCGAACAATATTAGCATGATTACAACAAAAATGAACAATACCTTTCCTTCTTCTTGAGGAAAACTACAATAATGAATGCTTTCCTCTGCTCCTTCACAGACTTTTCGCATGTTTTGATAAAGAACCTCAGTGAAGAACGGTGTAAAGGGGGTCATAACCTTACATGAAGTTAGAAGCACCTAAAACCATAGTACAAATTTCTAAGCATGTAAATAATGATATGACTGTTGCTGAACACATGATAGCAGGTTAGAAGCAATGAGTTGCCACTAAGAAAATGAGACAATAGTACATACATTATAAAGAGTAGAGAGGGCCATGCGGCAGTCTTCCTCTCCCGTACGGCCTTTTAGTCTCTTACGGTTGAATCTCACATATATATTCGTGAGGTTGTCAAGAAACTTCAATAGATATGGAACCACCTAACAAAGTATAACCACACATATTCTTTTTAATTCTATTACAGAGTGATATAACAGATGTACAGCAAACTAATGCATAGCATCTATCAAAAGAAGGTATCTCAAACATATTAAGGTAGTGGTATTCCCAAAAACAAGTACGATATAGTCACAACTTCTGAAACCAATTTAATCTGTTTCAAAGTATCACAGAATCAATATCAGGTCTACCTAATAGTATTAATCTCATCACTATTCTAATACACATAATTCTTAAATCTTAAAAAACTGGTATGGGCTGTTGAAGTTGCTAAGCTGATGCCAACTCTGAATGTTCAAATTACGACTAAAGTGTGAAATCTATATCAAAACCTAGAAAAATGTTGCCAATTTTTCAAAACTGAGTTTAGTATTATATAAGGTTTCTCATATATATATATATATATATATATATATATATATATATATATATATATATAAGCAAATTCCAAAAGGTTATGTTGGTTTATAGACAGAACCGTGTAAAGTCGATATGCATCCATTTCCTCTCGAACAAAGTGAACAAGACTTTGAGTTGCAGAGTTTATCCATTGGTCAAGCACATTAGATGACTTCTGAAGAACAGTGACAACAATAGGAACAAATGGGGCAGAACCCTCATACTCAAGTCGTTTTGCATTCTGAACAAGGAACCTATATGCATTATACCATGGGAGGAAGACATCTTTCACCTGGGCAGAGATCAAGATAAGGGATTAAGAAAATGCAGGTCTGAAAAATGCAATAGAACACCAAAACAAAATATAAAGAAATGATGAGATGATACAAAACTCTCTCTAGAAGCAAAAGCTGGTATGTAGCAAGCAATGCACTAAAAATACTCACAACACCAAAAACTCCATCCTTTTTAAAACGTAAGGTCTCAGCCCGAACAACAGGGGAGTTTATAAGGTACAATCGTAACGCATCCTGTAAAATTAAGACAAGATTTAAGCACTGATGAATGAAACAAAATTCATGTAACTAGAAAAAAATATATAATGAATGAAAATGAGAAACTAGCCTGAATGTAGTGAATAAAAATAAAAGAAAAAGATTAAAATAAAGATATACTGAAAATGACTTACAGCCCCATAGTCATTAATGACTTCCATGGGTGACGGATAATTTTTCAATCTTTTACTCATCTTCTTTCCATCTTCAGCAAGGACAAGCCCATTGCAAATGAGATTTCTAAATGCAGGTTTCCCAAATAATGCAGTTGACAACACCATAAGAGTGTAAAACCTGCAAGATGTAATGGAAGAAATAAAGTTCCAGAACCAAACTTCATTCACAAAACTTCTTTGAGGGTTAACAGTGGGAAAACTGATTCACATAGACAGTTAATCAAATCATTACCTAAAAATTCAGTTAAACATTCTCAAATGGAATAGCTAATCAAACGGTTAAACAACCATCAAGAAAAACTCAGCAACTCAGAGGCTTGCTCATTTGGTTTGCAAACAGTCAAAGTGCATAAGATCAGCTTGATTCATATGTAATATAAACAGATCTAAAAGCAGGGAACAAACCATCCACGAGTTTGATCTAGCCCCTCGGCCACAAAATGCCCAGGAAAATTTTTCTCAAAAAGTTCAACATTCTCAAATGGATAATGGATGTAAGCATAAGGCATTGATCCACTCTCAAACCAACAATCAAATACCTGTCAAAATAATTCAACATAATTAAACTGTGTAAAAGACTGATGATACAGCATAAAGACAAAAAGTAATAGGAATGATGAATGAAGATGTTTAGCAGAAGCTACATCTGAAAATTTAGAACTCCATCAATGTGCAATCAGCTCAAAATTAACATTGATCAAATTTGAAGATGGGGTTGGACACTAGATCAGCAACATAGAATCTGATGAGTTACTAATAAAAATAACAGTTCTTTGCGTAAAAACAACCTAAACTCAGTAGCCTTACATCATCTATACGCCGTAGCACACCGAACTCTGGACCACGGGTAGAAGGTACAGTGATATGATCAATATTGTGACGATGGAGATCAAAGACCTGAAATAATAAATTAAATTATGCACAAAACCAAGACATATTGCTGAGACCAAATATTTTCGATAGCAGTATAAAAATAGACAATGTAATATTTCCAAGAGACCTAAATAGGAAAAACAAATGGAAATGCGATAAAGAATTCAATACAAAAAGAAATTTACTGGACCCTGCTCTCAAAGCTAAAATAACGAGGTAGTGCCAGGACCGATACAAAGTGAAACAAACTGTGGAACTCTCATCCACTTAGAATTTCAGACAATGCTTGAAATTAACTACATAATAGGGCACCAGATGATTGGCACATATACACTGCTGAAAGCACAGGGATCAATCAATAAAATAATATATATTTTCTCTTTCTATATGGGGATTTAGTTAAATTCTTAATTTCTTTCACTGGCCAAGACTGCACTGAAATAAACCTACTATCCATTGTATGTCAAATACATGAAATGGAAGAAGGAAAGTTTTAAATCTATCATGACAGCCCCCAGCCAAGGAGAAAAGGAGGACCAAATGTGGAAAGGAAAGGGACAAAAATAAATAGATAGAGGCCAAAGACACCTATCTTCCTAAAGAGAGCAACATCCTAGCCATGGGAAAAGTGAGAAGAGGAGAAAAGTCAAACCTTAGCACCAGAAAGCCTTTCAAGTTTTTCAACAGAATCCATGACTATTACTTCCTCACCATCTTCACTAATCCACACAGGAATTGGAGTGCCCCAAAATCTACTTCGACTAATAGCCCAGTCTCTTGCATTTTCCAGCCAATTGTGAAAACGTTTATCCTGTAAAATGACAAAAAGCACTGAGAAGATAAGAGTGAAAGAAACATGAATATAAGATAAAATTATTTTCATCCGCCTCTCGGGCATTGTTCAAGCTTTTCATTGAGCTAAAATCCAGGCCATGTAAACAGAATCAATACACCAGACCAATTGAATTGAGCTTGTGCATACAAGTAAAAAAAAAAAAAAAAAAGGAGAATATCAACAGGCAGTGAAGAAAGTCATCTAACCTTCACATAATCAGGTACCCAGTAGGTCTGTTTGTTGTTTTCTAATAATTGTTCTTTCAGTTGTTCCACCCGCACAAACCTAAAACATATGACACAGGACTTAACAAAACTAGAATAGAGTAGAAAATGAAAGCTAAGAAGCAAAAGCATGATTTCCAGAATCCTTGTACATACTACATACAGATATCAAAAGTTCTTTATAGGTAAATACACAATGTCGAAACAAGTAAAGCAGAGAAAGGAACAGCAATGCAGGAGCAATAGGAGGATGAGAAAATAAAGAACGTTAAATAAACTAGTTAATTAAGTGCCAACTATACAGAGGATATGAGGTTTAAAAGCATGAGTTTTCTAGTGCAAAGCAATTTAAAATGCCTACCTCTACGAAATGGAGTATGTGGAACTTATGCAACCATAACTATAAATCCTTCAATGTCTACAGAACAGATACTAGTCTATTGACCAATTAAGTATCATTGCCTAAAAAGTAACATGCACAGCACATATACAATTCAACTTTCATGAGCTTAATTTGATAAACGGTTTTTTCCATGAAACACCCTTAGTCAACTAATGCTCCTCAAGGGATTTACAAGCATATGGCTTGTCTGTAATGGTTCCAGAAGAATCAACCAAAAGCACATGTATACAGCTACATTCTCACAACAAAATAAGCAGATGATGGAATGTTCATATTTGAACAATATAATTAGCATTTCCTCTCCAATGTATTTGACAATATTACCATCAGAAGGATTGATAATTAAATGAGCCAATAACTGAAATTAATATGAGTTGACTTTGGCAAAAATATTAAAGACGAGGCATAGTAAAGGAGTCATTAAAGGAGGGTAAAATAAAAAAGTTCAGCCAGTGTAAAACTTATACTTTTATTTAACAAAGCTATAAACTGAGATTCTTATTCTTTAAAATAAGAGTGATAGAATCAGACATACCAGCTTGGAACAGCTCTATAAATAAGAGGAGTATCAGATCTCCAACAAAAAGGATAAGAATGTGTAAATGTTCCAAGCTTAACAAGCCTGCCTTTTACCTGAAAAATTAAGGAGGAGATCGGTAAAGTTAAGGAGAAAGAAAAGAAAGCATAAAAACCTAGTGAGAAACAAATCTTAAGACGTGTTAACTAGATTCTTTCCTTTTTTTTTTTTTTGCTCATGTCGTAATAACAACTATCATCACTGACTTTAAATTTGAAACCAAAGCCATGGATTCAACATAAGATCCTATTATGGAGCTATCAACAAAGCACAGGAGCTCCCAAAGTGGTAATAAACAATTATCTCCAGTTGGTCACAGATGCTCAACAACTTTCCTCTTTTCTTTCTATAATTAGGGCTTGGAATTAATAGTTAGCCAAACAAAAACATAAAATTTTGCATCAATCTGACCTTCAGTGCTTCAATAATATCCTTATCAGCATCCTTAACATAGCGTCCATTAAAGTCGGTAATTTTTCCAGTAAAGCAACCATCATCATCAACTGCTACAATCAGACTCTCTCCCTACATGGCAAAAATAGATAAATTAATGGTAAAAGAAGTACAAAGAAGGGTGATGTTAAACTGAGGGATAAAACACAATAAAAACATGGAAATTAGTTCAATTCACATAAAATGCAAACAAATGTAGTGAATAAAAGAAATGAAACTAATGCTTTGATTTATCCACTAAATTTTCAAAAACAAAGGAAATAACAAGATGCATTTGTGATAAAGGAAAACAACAGGTGACACAGAGCAACAGCAAATATAATCAAATTGACGAGGGAAATTTAAGCAGCATTCCTGCCTCAACGACCTCAATTCCCTGATAGTTTAATTACATTTGTGATAGACAATGACAAAATGGGTGAGCTGCAGCTCTCACCTTCAATTTTCTCTAGAACTTAACCTTTCTTAGGCATTAGACTTAGACATTGATTAAGAAATGAGCTAATCCTATATTTCAACATCAAAATGTAGTCAAAGAAGGGAAACAATATGTTTAGAATCCAAGAAATTGGATTTTTGTTCAAGAATGAAATCTTATTGGAACTGGCCAGTTCATCCTTCGGAACCATATCAGATCCTGGATCTGATGAAATAGGATGAATTGAGACGGTATTTTGTAAATACGTAGTTATCTTGAATATATTAACTATTTCTTTATTTTCCGGTAACCTGGAAGGGACAAAAGAAACATCTTGTTCTTTCTTCAACAATTTTTGATCTCTAGTGGACCTCTCGGTAGGATTCGAACCCAGATGAAGTTTTGAGTCTTTTGACCATCTATCAGTATAAAAAGAACGAATGGATCTTGTAGGGTTCCCAAGAAATTCTTCAATTTCTTCTGGAAGCAGATGATTATTCATCTGCTTCTCACATTCCGTGGACAACCAGAGCATAAAGTTTGTGAGAAAATGTATTAATCATGCAAAAACCATCACACAAGATCATTACTAAGGCATGAGCACCAAATGAAAAATATGCAACATGTGACATAACCTATACATCACAATATCAAGGATAAAAAAACATAATACTTAGAGAAAAATATATTCAGAGAAAGTATTAAGGGCAAACCTTATTGATTATTTGATTCCCAATGCAAACTCGGTAATCATCTTCACCAAATGCAGGAGCACAGTGTACAATTCCAGTACCACTGTCATTTGTCACATAATTGTCAGCTATTACCCTAAAAGCGGCATCTGAGAACTCCAAGAAGTAGTTGAACAATGGTTCATACCTGCAACATATACTTCCTCTTAGTATCCTACTACAAAGAAGCTGACCTTGGCTCAAAACCATTTTTAAATATCCCAAGAGCCATAGTCACAAATTTTAATGTTCTCTAACAGGCAGCCAAATATGGATTGTCAGCTCTGCAGCTTATATATACTTCACTTAGTGCTGCAGATAAAATACATTCACTTGCTGCATTTCATTCCTACTTATGAAGACCGGTAGCTTTATAATATAGCATACCAGAGATCACCCAGATGGGCATCCTTGAAGCATGGGCCAAGTTGCCTAAAACTAGGGATCTCCCCTTAATAATTTCCAAATTATTTGACGTCCTCAATACAAACAAATCCAAGATAAATTTCAATGGATAGCAAGGTGAAATATACATCACCATTCCAAACAGAAATTTGATATTACCAACATACTTCCCAAAAAGAACTGCTAGGATACAGCCCGTATAAAGTTCTTTTATAAAGTAAGCTAGGACCAAGTACAGATAACTATAAGCATGAATACTCACTTTGTCCCCACTAGTGAAGCTCCAGAAAATTTGTCTAAGACTTCATAGGAATCTGCTGCAGAATCTTTAGTCTTTTCGCCAGAAGATCCTTTGCTCTTAGATTTCTTGGAATCACCAGAAGGTCCATTAGCAGCATTCGACTTTGGTTTCTCAGTTGGAAGCTCAGACAACCTTGACTCAGCAACCACATAGATTTTTCCAGAGCACTTATTGCGAACCTGAAATTTAATTAAAACTCATTTTTCCTTTAGGGAGAAAGTTACTCCTATCTACATTATGCATGCAGGCATGCCAACATAAAATTTTCATACACCATGAGTTATATGCCTTAAAAATAAAAGAAGATGCAACTATTTATGCCCCATGCATCAACCAAGAAAGTGCTAGGAAAAAGGCAAAAATATCCATGCAGTTCAATATTATGATCCCATTCATTTGTAAAAGCGTCGCCAATTTCAATGGAAGAGCTATGTAACAGCTTAAGGGATAAAACATAAATTAAGCAATTATGAGCAAAGTAAAATGACTACAGGAAGCATGATGGAGAAGCAGATTTGTTGGGTGGGGATCAAGTAACAAACTAACAAGTAGTACAGTATCATGTATTAGCTAAAACTAAGATTACGTATTGCTTCAGCCCAACATACAGTAGATATGACATGATAAACAACCCGTCCATCTTGTGCTAATGACATAAATAAGTATCAAGAGAAAGCCAACAGACCTTCACATAGACGAAATTTGCGTTGACACAAAGTGCAAGATTACTAGGAAGGGTCCATGGTGTTGTTGTCCAAGCCACGAAAGCAGCATTATCTGGATCACCAACTATGGGGAAAGCGACCATTATTTCAGGATCAGGCACAAGCTGCAGATTGAAGTAAGTGTTGTTAGACATGGTTGGGGTAAAAGAAAAAAAAATAGTATTTGAATTGAACTTGGAACATTTTCAAAAGGTCAAAAATAAGAACAAAAAATCGAGAACTAAAACGACGAAATTATTAGAGGAACTTGAGTAAAAATAACTAGAGTGATAATTAAAAAGAAGAAAAATACCTTGTAGTTCTCACCGGCTTCAAAATTAGATAGCGGGGTCTTGCACCCAGTGCTGTATGGCATGACCTGCAACACAACAAACATTTAGGGCAGAAATTTTGAAGGAAGCAATGGCAAGAAAATGGAATGTAATTGTAAACAGACCTTAAAGCCTTTATAGATAAGTCCCTTTTGGTAAAGCTGGGCAAAAACCCACCATACAGTCTCCATAAACTTCAAGTCCATAGTCTTATAATCATTTTTGAAATCAATCCAACGCCCAGTCCTGGTAACGATCTTCTCCCACTCCTCGACATACCTAGTGACTATACTCCTACACTCCTCGTTGTACTTATCGATGCCCATGTCGAGAATTTGATCGCGGCGCTTGATTCCCAGCTTGCGGTCGATCTCGTTCTCTACGGGGAGGCCATGGCAGTCCCAACCGAAGCGGCGGGTGACGTGGTGGCCAGTCATGGACTGGTAGCGAGTGACGACATCTTTAATGGTGCCGGCGAGGATGTGGCCATAATGAGGTAGGCCGGTGGCGAAGGGTGGACCGTCATAGAAAATGTATTCGGGCAAGTTTTGGGTGCGAGCCAGCTGACCCTTGAAAACGTCGATTTGGGACCAGTAGGAGAGGATGTGCTCCTCTTGGGAAGGGAAGGAAAAGTCCTTTCCCTCGCATACTTCCTCCATTTGATTCTTCTTCTTCTTCTTCTTACAAAGGTTTTCACTGGCTTTTTTGGTTTTTTTGATTGGGGAGGCTGGAGGCGGAGGACTGCTAGCCTACGAGTAGTTGATGAGAAAATGAAAAAGGGTAAACAACCCTCAGTTTATTCTTGAAAAGTTTAGGGTGTGTTTGGTACGGTGAACATCCAAAAATGACTGATATTCTTTAACGATTTAAAAATTGTACGTGACAATAATCTTAAATAAATAATTTTATTATCATGAGAAAATAATTTTTTATGTTTTAATTTATTTTTATAATAATAAAAAAATAAGTGTGAAAAATTACTAATTAATTTTTAGTTCAAAAATTTTTAATTTTTGTGTTTTAAGGTGATGATAGCAGTAATTTTATTGTCTAATATTTTTTGTATTTTATCCTTATTATGATATAAAGTTTGTGTATTTTTATCCAAAAAAACATTTGAAAAGCAAAAATCTAAACATTAAAAAAGATGAAAAAATATCCATATAAGACAAACAAAACAAAACAAAATTTGAAAGGTTATTTTGGATATTTTATACTCGATAATATTTTTTTCTTGTAATAACGAACATTGTAATTTAATATTACTAGTGATTTATAATGTTATACTAAACATAGTAATATAAATTCACTAGTGATCAAATCATCTTGGTAGTCTTATCATCATGATAATTAAATCACCACAGTGATCTTGCAAATGATATCAAACGCTATTTAGGGTCATGATAAAATTATTATATAAAAATTAGCAAACTGCATTGATAACATTAATTATATGATAAAAAAAATATGAATTTAGAGTTAAAATTGAATTATTATGATAAATTATGTAAAATATTAAACTTAAGCACAACTTTTAAAGTAAGATATGAATATAAAATAATACAAATATAACACAAATACACAAATCTAAATCATTTTTTGTACATTATATGTAAAAAATTTAAGATGAATATCAAAATTTAATTTATTTATATTAAATTGATATCCTTCATTTCTATTCATATTAAGAAATAAAATATAAACCTAACAACTATCATACAATAACTCATAACTTATAATATCATTTAACATAGTTTTTTTTTACTATTTAATCATCATGATATTTTTTGTTTTGATTCAATACCGGAAGTTTTAAAAAAATTACTTATATCAACCCATATCATAGTATTATTTAATATTTTAATTTTTACCTATAATCTATCAATAGAATAATTTTTTATTCAATAAATAAAAATCGACAAATTAATATGACCTTATTTTTCAAAAAAAAAATTAACCAATCATTATACAACATGTGGCACAAAATTATGAGTTATTTGAATAATGTCACACAAGAACATGACATGAAAAAATAACTAAAATATGACACGACACAAAAAATAGCATGACCACGATATGAATACACGAATGATAATACGAATTATTAACGTGTCAAAATTTATATATATGTAATATCTTAAATAAATTTATAAAACAAAAAAATAACACAAATACAACATGAATACACAAAAAAAAAAAATTCCCTTTTCTTTTCTTTCCTTTTTTTCTTTTGTTCTTTATCTCTTTCTTTTCTTTCTCTCTTTGCCACAATTGCCTCTCAATTTACTATGACAAGTTATACAAAATATCTCATTTGAATACGACTTTTAAAGTAAGATATAGATATCTAAAATTACCAAACTTAACTTAGACAAACAATAATTCCCAATAATTATACGACACATCACACAAATTTTGGAGTTATTTGAATAGTATCAATTAGACCTAATAATTTCGGCTACAATATGATTATACGATACAAACACAAAATCAAAAAAATAATTAAAAAACGACACGACATGAAAAATAATATGAACACAACACAAATAGATGAACGTGTCAAAATCTACATACGGATAAAACGTAACTAAAACACGACAAAAAGATAATGTGACACATAATTGAAAATTATTTCAATAGTGTCAATTAGACCAGACAATTTCGGATACGAACCGAATATATATAAAAAAAGTAAAACACAATACAATACGAAAAAATAACACTAACACAACATGAATGCATGAATTTGTCAAAATCTATTAGCACGACACAAAAATATTGTGACACAAAATTGAGAGTTATTTAGATAATGCTATTTAGATCTGGCAATTTCGGACACGACACGAACACGAAAAAATAACTAAAACATAATACAACACACATGCATGGATGTGTTAAAATCTATACATAACGTGTCAAAATTTATATATATGTAATATCCTTAATAAGATTATAACACGAAAAAATAACATAAATAAAATACATGATAATTATTTAAAAAAAAAAAATTGTGGTAAACAATTGCTCCCTTAATTGAGTGATAACTTTTATTATATTATTACTAGAATATGCCTCTCGTTACGCATATGCAATGATCCAATTGTTAAGTAAATGAATTTAGAGTTAAAATTGAATCACTATGATAAATTATACAAAATATGGGATGAATTGAGACACGATACAAACACGATATGAGAAAAATAATTAAAACATGACTCAAAAAATAACATGAACATGACACGAATATACGAACGTCTCAAAATCTATATAAATGAATTATTAACATGTAAAAAATTATATAAATTTATAATACTTTGAACACAAAAAAATAACACGAAACACAAATTTTTCTCTAAATTAAATCATCATGATATTATATGCAAAATATAGGATGAATTGAGACACGACACTAACACACAAATATTTTTCTAAATTGAATCACTATGAAAAACTATGAAAATGTGGGATGAATTGAGACACGACACGAACACAACATGAAAAAAAAATAATTAAAACATAATACAAAAAATAATATGAACACGACTTGAATACACGAATATGCCAAACATAAAACGAATTATTAACGTGTAAAAATTTATATAAACTAGATAAATGCCCTCTCTTCACTTCGGGTATGTTATCAAATTTGAATTTATATTTTATAATAAATTTGAAAGATAAAAAAAGAAAGAGAAATAAAGATAATTTAGAAAAATAATAACTTCTATCATTATACGACACCTGATATAAAATTGAGAGTTATTTGAATATGGTATTTTAGATCCGGCAATTTCGGACACAACATAATTATATGATACGGACATAACATGGGGGAAATAATTAAAACACGACACGAAAATTAACATGAACATGACACAAATACACGAACGTGTCAAAATCTACATAAAACGAATTATTAACGTGTCAAGATTTATATAAATATATAATACCTTGAATACGATTATGACAGAAAAAATAACACGAACACGACGACATGTGACACAAAATTAGAGTTATTTGAATAGTGTCAATTATACTTGGTAACTTCGAACACAACATGATTATACAACACGAACACAACATGGAAAAAATAATTAAAACACGACACGAAAAATAACATGAACACGACACAAATACACGAACGAATCAAAATCTACATAAAATAAATTATTAACGTGTAAAAATTTATATAAATTTATAATACTTTAAACACACGATAAAATAATACGAACACATTACGAACATACAATTTTTTCTCTAAATTGAATCATTATGGCAAATTATAAAAAATATATATATAGATGAATTGAGACACGACACGAACACTCAAAAATTTATATAAATTGAATCACCATAATAAATTATGTAAAATATTTGGATGAATTGAAACACGACACAGACGCAATATGAAAAAAATAATCAAAATACCATACGACACGAAAAGTAAGATAAACACAAAACAAATATACGAACGTGTCAAAGTCTATATAAAACGAATTATTAACATGTAAACATTTATATAAATTTATAATACTTTGAACACACGAAAAAATAACACAAACACGACACGTAAAATAACATGAACACAACATAAATGTGTCAAAATTTACATAAAATGAATTATTAACTTGTAAAAATTATGTAAATTTATAATACTTTGAACACATGAAAAAATAACACGACCACGAATACTTTAAGCACACAAAAAAAATACGAACACGACACGAATACATTAAAAAAATCTTACCAGATAAGATTAATTACATTACTAATCATTAATCTATAAGTGAAGGCCAATAATACCCAACTAATTTATGTCTCACCTAAAATCAACCCCATAACATGTCTTAAAACATAGCTTAATTACCCAAAAACCCCTCAAAGAATGATCAAAGCCATTGCTTAGGTGGCAAAATAAGATGAATTCAAAATCTTTAATCAAAGCATGAGAGTGAGTTTGGTGATAGCTTTTAATGCTTGTTATAGATTTATAATATTTTAAAAACATAAATACAAATAGGAACACACAAAATTCTCTTCTTCTTTTTTCTTTCCTTTCTTCCCTTTTTCTTTTCTTTTTCTTTTTGTTTCATTCCCTTCATTCCTTCCTTTTCTTTTCTTTCTTTCCTTCTTCATAAAAAAAAAAAAAAATTAAAAATATCCAAACTAACCCTTCAAACACCTTTAATATCATTGTTTAGTTGTCCCTAAGCAAAAGCACTCAAAATTAAAATTGAGCACTCTCATGCCTCGGGGACAACTTTTAATTAGTGTTATAAATATAATATACTAAAAAAACCTTTAAAGTTTTTTATTTTTTAAAATAAATTTTTATATTTTTATTGTACTAAAATAAATTATTATCCTTTGATTTGTAATAAAAAATGTTTTTATTTTAAATGATATATTATTTTTTGATTTGTATTCAAATAAGTTCTTATTTTAAATGAAATATTAATTTATGTTAAAGGTTTATTTAGGTATAAATTAAAGTTTAAGAACTTATTTGATATAAATTAAATATTAAGAACTTATTTGAGTGTAATAAAAATATAAAGACTTCTATAAATAAATTGATAAAATTTATAGATTTTTTAAATTATTTTAACCATATTTTTATCTTTTTCAATTTATTTTCATATTTTGAATTTCTTCTCACAAAGTTGAGGGGAGACAAAAAAAAAAATCATGAGTCAACTAATGACAAAACAAATTAAATAAAATAAGGAAGGTATTATATTTATTCAAATAAACATATAAAAAATAAATTCGTAGCTAGAATATAATTTTACATTTATATAAAGAAATAAATTTGATATTGATCCATTAAGAATCAAAAGTATATTTTAAAAGATAGAAATTAATATGAATAGAGAGAGTAGCCAAGATCAATGAAACTATGACAAATCAATTAAGAGCATCAATGGTAATAGATATGAGAGATTAACAAAAAGAAATAGAAAAAAAAAAAAAAAAACATACACTTATAGTTTTTACTAAACCTGTCCAAGAATCGGATTATCCGTTCTGCTCAGTCGGCTTGAATTAAGTCGGGACTAAGATAAGATTGTTTTCAATCCAAATCAAATTGGATTATTATTTAATTAATAAAAAAATTATTCAAATTTAATTATAAAAATATAAAAATATTAATATAAAATATTTTTTAAAAAAATTAAAGCTCGTTAAACCGAGCCGAATCTTAAACAAGTAAATTTTTTTATTATTCATGCCGACCCGCCCCTGCTTACCCAAAAACCTAATACAAATTGAAAAAACCCAAGCATGAAAGCCCTCCCTTATGAGACAAGGTAGAGAGCTAGAGAAAGTAGATATCATCAAAAAGCTTCCTCCTAAGTCCTACCCAAGAAATCAGCCAGACAGTCATCAAACCGAAAACCCATTTGGATTCCTCCAGCCCAAGAAAAGAACTCCAAGGTTTTAACTCTACCTAACTGCTTATATAGTTCATCAGAATTTGAAGCACAAGTTTTTTTTTTGGGATAAGTAGCAGTATTCTATTCATCCAAGAAAAAAACAATTGTTGTTACAAGAAACCAAGTTTACATCAAAGTAAACAAGCAAGGTTTACAACAAGGTAAACCTGCAAAGAATCCAATAAAGAAACCAACAAACTAAGAGAACATGTTTGAATTAAGCTTCCAGGCATTATATAGGTCTAGATTCACATAATCCATCTTAACTTTGCCAAGATTTTGCATACGCATCAATACCACTTCCTTGATAAACTCCAGCTGTCTGTCATCTGAAAGTTCTGCTTTAGTATGATGCGGAGTGTTCCTCTCTCTCCATATAAAATAAATGAAGGCATTCCATGCAATGCGTAAAATGATTGCAATTAAAGCATTGCCTCTAATTTTGAGGTTGCCCACAGCAGCTCTTCCTCCTAACTAACAACCCTTCGATGAATCTTACATAGATCCAACACCTTCTGCCAAACCACTTTGGAATATCCACAAGAGAAGAAAATATGATCTCTTGTCTCCCTGGCTTGCTTGCATAGCAGGCAGTCCTCTTCAACTGTCATCCCCCATGTTGCTAATCTGTCTTTGGTAGGAAGCCTATTAAGAACAGCCATCCATGAAATTAAGGAGTGCCTAGGAATGTTCAACTTGAACCAAATCAACTTGTGCCATGGTACTTTATCAGCTTTTGGCCGAATCAAATTCCAAACTGCAGCCACTGAATATGTATTAGCTGGGAAATGCCAACTTCCCAAGTCACTGATGACACCTCCAGAAGCCACTTGCCTCAGTTGCAAGATCTTTCGCCAGTTCCAGCTGCTACCACTGTGAGCAGAGATTAGCCATGCATCTCTACCCTTCACTACATAGGTCTGCACCCAAGCAATCCAGAGGGAACCTGCATTCATTAAAACAGACCAGAGGTTTCTAAGAATGCAAGCTTGGTTCCAGGAAAAAGTATCCTTGATTCCCAAACCTCCCTCGGATTTAGGCAAGTAGACCTTCTGCCAACAGACCTTAGCTCCTCTAGCTGGCCCCTCTCTTCCTGTCCATAGAAAACTTGAGCAAATTTGAGTAAGTTTCCTTCGGCATTGCTTAGGAAGTATAAAATGCCTGCACCAATAATTCTGTAGGTTGAATAGCATAGATTGAATCAGCTGCAGCCTTCCTGCATAGGAAAGGTATTTTGCAGCCCAGCCATTGACCCTTGCAGTCATATTTGCTACCAGAAGTTCACAATCCTTCATTGTGAGGCGTCGAGTAACCAATGGCACTCCCAAATAACGCACAAGCAGTGTGCCTATTTTGAAGCTAGTGGATTCTTGAATAATCCTCAATTCCTCTCCTTGTATACCAGTAGAAAAGAGCTCACTTTTGGAGCTGTTGAGTTGAAGACCAGAAAAATAGTAGAATTGGTTAAGGACAATCTTGATTCCCTCTATTGAATCAAGATTACCTTTAGCAAAAATCAATAAATCATCTGCAAAACATAGATGAGTGAGGTTAAGCTTTTTGCATTTAGGGTGATGGGAAAATAAGCCACAGCTAGCTGCCTTATCAAGAAGGTTGGAGAGTACATTCATGGCTAAAGTAAACAGATAAGGGGAGAGAGGGTCCCCCTGTCTGACTCCCCTAGCCCCTTTAAAGAATCCTATAAGGCCACCATTAACAGAGATGGAAAACAAAGGGGATGTAAGGCACTGTTTAGTCTACTTCAAGAACTGGTCAGGAACCTGCATTGCTTCCAAAACTGCCAAGATGAAATCCCAACTAAGGGAATCAAAGGCTTTCTGAAGATCCATTTTTATGGTGCATCGAGGAGAGAGAGAAGACCTGCCATATCCTCTAACCAATTCCTGGGCCAGAAGAACATTGTCAGTGATACACCTGCCTGGTACAAAAGCACTTTGGTTAGCACAAATAACAGATGGAAGTCCTTGCTTGAGCCTATTGGCCAGTATCTTAGAAATACATTTGTAGAAGACAAAACAACAAGAAATGGGCCTGAAATCCTTCATTGTGCTTGGGTTGGGACATTTAGGTACTAATGCAACACTTGTGGAGGTGAAAGCAGGGTGCAGGGTACCAGTCTGAAAGAAAAACTGGGTTGCATCAGTGACATCTGCACCAACAATGGACCAAGCAACTTTGAAAAAATGTGCAGTAAATCCATCTGGACCAGGACTTTTTCCACTCTTGGATGGAAACATTGCTTGTTTGATTTCCTCATTGGTCACAGGTCTAACCATTGCTTCTCGGATTTCAAAGGTAGGGGATGAAGCAGTTCTTTAAGAATCTCTTGAGAGCAACCTGTGATGTTGCAATCTGTAGTCCCTAGTTGACTTTGAAAGTAAGAAACAGCCTCAGCTGCAATTTGAGAGAAAGTCTCAAGCTTAGTCCTATCAGAAGCATAAAGAACTTTGATGGAGTTTTTCCTTTGCTTGGTTAAAACCATCCTATGAAAAAACCCAGTGTTTTGGTCCCCTTCCTGCAACCACTGGATTCTAGACTTCTGTTTAAGAAAACTTTCCTCATCTTTGACCAAACCTTGAAGTTCCAATGCAATGGAAGCTTGGCATGCTACCATATGAACACTGTTGGGTTTTTTAGCAAGGAAATTTTCATATCTTCCAGTTCTTTTCTTTTGGTTCTGACTTTCTCAGAAATGTCACCATAGTGAGAAAGATTGAACTTTCTAAGCTGCTGCTTCAGCCTTTTCAATTTGATATGAAGCTTGGTCATGGGATTACCTGAAACAGGCTCAAGCCAAGAATTCTCAACAATATTCATGAATTCAGCATTCCTGGTCCAGAAGTTGAAGAATTTGAAAGGCTTGGGGGAGAGAAAGTCATCACTGCTGTTTTGATCAAAGCAGGGCAATGATCAGAGACACCTGGAGCAAGGAACTCAGCATGGGAATGAGGAAATAAAGAGAGCCATTGAGCATTTATCCATACTCTGTCAAGTTTCTTTGCAAGGTGGGCTTCCTGATGATTAGACCAAGTGAAGAGGGGACCAACATAGCAATGATCATCAAGTGAATTCTGTGCATGACAGTCTTTGAATTCAATCATGTCTGAGGAGCAACTTTGGGAACCAGTAAAGCTGGAACTCTCAAAAGGATGTGCAATCACATTGAAGTCTCAAGCTAAGATCCAAGCCATCCCTTGAAGCAAACCATTAATAGTCTGAAGGTGTGCCCACAAGCTTCTCCCAATTCCATCATTTTTCCCATAGATGGCAGTCAGACAAAATTTTTGGTTTTCATAATTCACTTGGCAAGTAATAGACTGATCTGTCACCATCATCAGGTCCACTAGTATATCAACCTTGCTAAGCATCCATATTTTTCCATTATCAGCAACCAAGTAGTTATGAATAACCTTCCAACCTTCGAGATGCTTTTCACATATAGGCTTCAGCTTAGGAAGTTTAACTCTAGCCTCAATTAAGCAGACAATATCTGTATGTGACAGCCAGGGTGAATGGCAAGGTTGTGCGGGCTATGCTGGACACGGGTGCCACAAATAATTTTGTTTCGTTGAGGATGGTTGACGAGTTGGGTTCTACTTACTACTATCTTTTGTTTAAGAGGACAATTAAGTCTTCTTACATTCCACACAAAGATATTTAGAGATGGAGTGAACCTTGACTCCCCTAGGCAGTTGTGACTGCCTTAACTTTGATTCTCTCTTTGTCAGGAAGTCCCATTTTTTACTCTTTAGATTTCGCATTAAATCAGCTACACCAGCAGCAGCAGCCCTGGGCCTCCTAGGGGAAGCACATTTGGTCTCCTCAAGGTTCTTTCCAACTCCAGGTTCAGGGGCACAATCAATTTCTTCCTCAGTGACTGAGTCCAAAATTGCAAACCGATTAACTGATCCATATGAACTTGAGGTCGATGGATCTCGGCCAGGTTCAACTGGAATAGTCTCAGTGCTTTTGGATTGAACATGGGATTTTCATCTCTACAGTGCTCACTTTGAGCTATAATCTTGGTCACTGGCTGATCATGAGTACTTGTCATTCTTTGTTCTTCAGGGATTCTCTTTGGGAGCCAAATCTGTGCAGGTTCCTTAACTGGCTTGCAAGGGCAATTCTTCTCAACATGTCCAAAAATGCCATAAAGCAAACACTTGGGTGGAATCCAAGGGATCTCCACAGAAATGGAAATAACAGATCCATTTCGAGTCTCAACCTCAATTGTTTTAGGCAGCTCCTAAGCAGCATCAATTTCAACACAAACTTTGGCATAAGCTAGCCTCTGTTTGTTTGCAGTGATTTTATCCATGTAAAGAGGATTGCCCAAGGCACTAGCAATATAGCTCAGCCCTCTCGAAGAGTACAACTCCAATGGTATGTTCCCCAAATGAACCCAGATTGGAAGTTTGGTCATGTTGAAATCAAGGGATATCATACCAGGTTCCCATTTTCGAAGGATGATTGGATTGTTTTAGATGTGCCATGGCCCATGTTCAAGAACCCAATCCCTAGTCCCAGAATGAGGAAATTGGATAATGTAGAGATTCCTTCCTGCAGGTTTAATTTCAATCTGTCCATCTTTGCCCCATAGCAGATTAACAAGTTTGTGAAACATACTAAAGTTTGGAGGTTTTCCAAGAAATTGAGCAACTAAAGTATTTTTCCATTGAAGATCACCTTCCTCAAACACTTCAATGGGTGGTTTCACCATTACTTTCCCTCCCGTCTGCTGCGGAGGAAAAAACTGCAGAGATTGAGACTCAGTTGAAGCAAACAGTTTCCTCCAATCAGCACTTGCCACGTCAGCAGAGTTAGTTATAACTAACTCTTTCCTTGTTGAATCTCTTCCAGCTTCCGCAGAAATCTCCCCTAAGTTCCTTTGATCAATGGAGGTAGAGGATGAATCACCATTGATAACTTGTTTGAAACTCCTGTTCCCAAGATCAGAACCTTCATCAACAATCTTCAAAGAAGGTCGTAAGGAATTCATTCTCAGCTCAACGAAAAAATCGCAGACTGAAGCTTAGCGAAGATCAAAAAATGAAAAAAGCAGAAGAAAAATAGGAATAAAAGAAATCGAGCAAAGAAACGAAACGAGGATCAAATTCTCTGATGGAAAGCAAGAGAAAGGAAGAAATTGGCTAGAAAATCTTCAGCTCCAGATAAGGTGCTATCTTGAGTTGAGAGCATTTTCCTAACGCGCCCATTTTTTTTGGAACCTTTCTCTAATTAATTTCTTAACTTGAAGCACAAGTTTTGAATTTAACTTGTCCTTATAATCCTTTAACAAGTCATCAAAATCTTTGCATTGAACGGTCTGAGCAGAGAGCAAAGAAGAAATGGAACTAACAGCAGAAGAACTTAGAGCTTTTGAAGGTGAAAATCGAGGCAATTGCATGTGTGGCAAGTGAAGAGGAAATGGGGGTGGCGGTTTTTGGCGTAGGAGAAAATGGAGAAGATCGAGTGAAGAAAGCATTCACAGCAACAAGAGGATTTGAGAACAAAGCGAGACCTCCATGCATGTCTACTTGCTCGCAGCATTAGATGTCGGCATTTTGTGGTTGCCTATGGCTATCATGTTAACGTGCTGTTCAAAGCAAACGTGGGCTTTTTAGTTCTGGTGCTGCTGCTATTTGATGATTTGTTTTTCATTTGCATCAAGCACAACTTATAGATACATAGTCCTCAAAGCTTTGTCTAATCGTTATCATCTTGCAACTGTCAAAATTTGTTCAAGATACCAAGATCAAAGTTATTAATTGAGTAGAATAGAATAAACTACTGTTGAATGATCATCCAAGCAAAATGATGGTAGTATATTTTATCTATTTGATACTCCAACGCCTCTATTAGTAATCCAAGCACTCTATTCTATCATTTCTTGTTGCTGATGAATTTTGCTTTTAATAAGTTTCTTCATACCAAATCATCCTGCCTTTCCATTCCCCATTATACGTGTACCAATTGCTTACATATATAATTCTGAAACGTTGATTAAATCCATAGTTTGATTTTGACACGCAACAAGCCAACAATGAACAGAACAGTCAAATTTTGTTGGGTTGGGCTTTCCAATTTCTTCTGTTATTGTTGCTGATAAAAAAAAAAAAAAAAGAAGATTAAGTTTCAAAAATAAATAGGCTGCGATCATCTGATTGATTCTGGTACAGAAAGTAGTTTGAAAACGTAACCTTCAACACACAACACACGCAAAGATTAGGGAACTCGGGACTCAAGCTATCCTATCTGGGTTACATGTGTCATTTTTAGCCTAATCAGGCAACATGTTCCGTGAGAAAGAAAATTGAACATTTTTTCCCCCTTCAAAACAATCATATTGATAACAAGTACTGTCAAAAGCCATGCCCAAAATTCTGTGGTTGATTTTTAAATTTGAAAGAGATACAACATGCTGCTGCCCGCCCTTCTTCTCCTCCACTTCTTTTTTTTCCTCATTCTCAACTGCTTCCGCAATACCCTGTAAAATGAGTATTCATCTATCTATCTATCTATCTATCTATCCATCCATCCATAAAATGGATAAACAGTAAAAACTCAAAATCATCAGTTTAGTGTTAGCAAAGCTGAGCATCATTCATTGGCAGGCACCGAGATGCTGTGACATTTTCATTAGGGTACCACCACAGCAATATTCATGGTATAGGTGGGAAGAAACACGTATAGTATAGTTAATCAACGCATGCAATTAGATTAGTTACCTCAGCAAATGCATGCAGAGGTCCGCAACTTGTTGGTGAAGCTCTACTGGAGGCTCTCACCACTGCATACAAACCAACAGATGGTTGGACTTCATTGCACGCCATATCAAACACTAAGCAATCATATATAGTAGCGGTGACAAGAAGCTAATATATATAATAAGAATATTTTATTCATATCATAATGGATAGTGGATACAATAATATCATTACACATATCCTAGCTAGTCAGTCTCCGCAGATGAATTAAGTCAGACTCATTCAATCGAGCATTCGGTTAATCTCAAACCTGAAACATCTTCCTCTCTTCTTCTCCTACTCCTTGCGGCTGATCCATATTAAATTTTTTTGGCAGGTCCATTCCCAACAATTGCAGGAAATTTCATCCCCACCAGAGGAAGATCCTGGCATGGATCAGCAGAGCGTAAGCTCTACCATGAAGGGTTCAGGCAGTTGACGCTCCTCAATATTGACAAATATATCCTTTTTTCCCAATGATTGTTGATAAATCTTTTAGCTGCATAGTTTGACAGTGCAGGCCACAGCCTGTGCCCAGAATTTAAGCCTCGCTTTAACATCTTCTGGATGGTCACCTGTATACACAAGAAAGGCACTGAAGGTTAAAACCCGTTCTCTATTTCAGTCCTTAAAGAAGTGAAGTCATCTAGACATGGTTTGCACGGACTAGATGCATGAAACTTGTGAGAATTAGAACAAGTTGCATCAAGTTCCTATTTTTTCTGAAAAGATTTGTAAACTTTAAGCAGATGTCAAAAAATCAATGCGCGCAAATCAACCTTGATTGCGTTGCGTAAGACACCAAGTTATGATTTGAGTAAGGAACCCGAGCAAACAATCCCTATGTAGTCACCCGAAAAACAAGAAAACTCCAACACCAAATCTCCATTTCATCTAGCAAAAAGCATGCCATATCACACTTCAAAAAGACAAAAACGGGGAAAGAAAAACAAGAAAACCCAGACCATCATCATCATCATCCCAATAAAAACGAGCACAACAAGATCTGAGGGCAAATGGAATGAAACATAAAATGGAAAAATAAAACATCATGCAAAAGATAGTAATGAATCGAAATGACTGACCAGGACTAGAGATCTTCCAATTGGCGAGGGGTTCGGTGGTGGTTGTGTCTGGAGATGTGTCAGGAGACTTGTGGTGCTGATCATCCAAGTACTTCTGAGACATGGAGTAACATAGCTCAAGTGCAGGCAAGGTGTTGCAAAGCTCAGGGATTTCCTCGTAGCTGAAGCCAAACCCCAGATCTAAACATCCTTTTAGTTCGTCGAGATCTTCATCAGTCAAGCTCTTTGTCCTCTTCAGTTCATCCACCTTATCCAGCGCCTCCACGTACCCCTCCAGCAACACCTGATTCTTCTTCTTCTTCTTGCTAATCTTATCTTGGTTGTTATTATTGTTGTAGTCTTCTAGAACGATCTTTGTCAAATCTAGACGTTCTTGATCGAAGCTATCCGCGGTTGTCGTCGTTCTTTCCTCTTCTTGGGATTGGTAGTTTGAGTTTGTGATGGAAACCCATGATTCTGTTTGAGATGAAAATCCTACCATGTTGTTCCAGTTCGGGTTTCTTGCTTTTCCCTGCAATAATTTTCCCAGTGTTTGTTTGTTTGGTTTGGGCCTAGAGCTTACCACAACTTGTAGTTCTATACACAGATCTAAGCGCCTCCTTATAAAGCTGTGCTGTCTGCAACCAAGATTTGCGCTCTTTGTCTTTTTAACTTTTATTTATTATTATTATTATTATTTTTAATTACTACCACTATATATAATATAAATAATATTATATCATAAGGGAATTGGGAAACGACGAAACCGGTCGAGGGGGAGAGGGCCCCCACCATGTGTGTTCATCATATTCCTTCATTCGACTTCTTCTTATTTGGATCCATCAAACTTTGACTTTGTCCACTTTTTTTATTTTTCTCTTGAATTCATCTCCATAAAATAATTAAAAAAGAAAGTTACGTTTTTGACCCTTTTTATTGCAGGCACAGGCAGCCCAAACAATAATTGCGTTAGCATCCCCAAGCCCAGGCCCAAAACACCCAGTCACAAGAAGGAAAAAAAAAACACAATAAACTCAACTTGTCTTGTCTTGTTTTGGGTGGACTGGAATCGAATCCATGCATCGTTTTACCAAATTTTTACAGTTCAGAACAACAGTGCATTATGTCATTTATTATTATTATTATTTTCAGGATTAATTAATTAATTTTTATATCAATAATATATGCTTAATTTGTACTGTATTAGTAGCTAGTATTGCATAGTATATTAGTACACTAGTTCATGATTTTATGATTCATCAGTTTAATAACTACCCAGTTCTCGATAGAAGCAAAATTAAGGCACCAACCAACCAACCAGCTGGATGGGCGTGATTTGCATTGCATATTAGGTATTTGTTAATATTTTTCTATTATTAAATTAATAATTAGTTTTCTCTTAAGCTATCTGGATGGTGGAGAAAAATTACACAATTACCTGCCTGCCTGTCTGTCTCGCAATAATTCATGATTTATTAATCAGGTTGCTCTTTGCTTTTATGGGTCCCAACTCATCCTTATCCACGTCGACATATTATGCTATGCTATACCATGTGTATGATAAAGCGATGAATTGAGAAACAGAGAAAGCATTCATATTCATATTCATGTTATGACATGGCATGGCATATATATATATATATATATATATATATATATATATCCATGCCATTCACGCCATGTAGGAAGCTGTGATTGGCCTAGTTAAGGACAATTACAGGCCAACAACCCACGTGGCCTGTCTCTCTCACTCAATAATTCCTTCCTGCTTTGCTTGCTCAGCTGTCTGCCTGCGCATATTTAATTAAAGGGTAATAGTATATACACGTAAAAAGCATATATATATATATTTATGTATAAATAAGCATATAATTATTTTGTAAGATTTTTTTTTTAAATAAAAGACTATTTTTTTATTAATTTAAAAAATTAATTTTATGTTTATATAATATTTCTTATAATATAACGGGTGTGGGAATGTGTATGTTTTTTTATTTTATTTTATAATAAAGGTAGGTTGCTTTCCTAAAATCCCAACAGTGGCATGGGATTTACAAGTACCAATATTCGCAACCATCAATTTATTGCTATAATGTTGAAATTATGGCATTTGGTATATACATGCAGCATGCCTATATGCCCACGCCCGGCAGTGGCAAAGCAATGGCATCATAATCCTTCCTTGTGATGTTCCTTCAATTTCACTGCATAATAATAATCCTTAACTTTGTCATATATAATGGCAATTGGACCACATGATCATCCCAATTATATGCTGCCACTTGCCCCTAAATGTTTATTTTTCTTCTCAAGATAATAATCATATTAATAACCATAATCCCAATTTTGTTTTTTAATTTATAAAATATATTCTAATACTACCTAACAAAACTTTATTATTATTATTATTATTTTATTTTTTTTGAAGAAAAAGGTACCTTTTCCCCTGGGTTTCTATATACCAGGCTATGATTGGTATGGTAAAATATTTGGGAGGTTTTTGATTCCGTGCTCTTTTCCTTTTGGAGTTTGTGTTCTACTTATTATAATATAATAATATTCCTATTTATTAAGTGTTGTAGTAAATGTTATATACATCGATCTTAGATGTAACAGCTACTACTATTAGTATTTTCCTTTTTAAAATAAATAAATATATATACTATTAGTTATGTATATGTAATGTAAATGTAAATTTAAGAGAATCTGTTGTTGTCGATGATCATGTCATATGTGGTTACTAATAAAGAAGAAAAAAACAAGTGGTTGAAATATAAGATTTGATGTGCATCTAGATTTGGTTTCACATCCTCCTATTACTTACTTTTGATGGATCTCATTCATTATAAAACTATTTTGTTTTTTTTCTTTTTCTTTTGTGTTCGTTTCTCCGTGATCTAATTAATTTATTCCAAAAACTATATTATTGCTGAAAACACAAAGAAGAAGAAAGTGGAAAGTATGATGAAAACATTTTCAGAAAATTTAAGTAAAAAGATTTATACAACTTCACATCATATATATATATATATATCACCTCAACAAACTTCAACTCCATGCTACATTTAATTACTGTGATTTTGATGGCTCTTGTTTTCTTATTCCTCATTCATTCGTTACTTTCATTTGATGTTTAATGCCTTAAATGGCAAACGAAAAGCCACCACCATCTTAATTGAGACTGCTTGCAAAATTCTTTAAGTGTTAGATCCAATTTATTTACTTCTCTACCTTCAATATTTTGTTCCAAATCATATATGTTTATCTCAAAGGCAATTAATTTTCAGATTGTTTTTGCCCTAGCCTAGCTACTAAATATTGTAAAACCTATCAACATCTCAAATCTCAACCCATTTCCTTGTAAACTACGTTATATTTATATACATATATATATGCCCTGGCTGACTCTAATTAATATTATCATAATTAAGCAACCCTTTTCTTGACTCATTTTTGTATACTATTACTTGTATGTCAGTTTTAGCTATATGTATATGATTATAAAATCAGAATATTTCTAAAAATATATTAGTGCAAAACAACTTTGATGCTAGTGATGTTCAACGCTTTTTTTTTTTGTTTTTTAGATTCTATGTAGAATTAACAAGATTTGATATTATATATATCATGATAGCAGCTTAATCATCAACTACTAAGTCTTGCTTCAATTATTAAATAATCACAAATTACTTTTCTGCCTTTAAAATTTTGATTTGGTTGATTTAGTCAATAACTATCAATATATGTAGTACTAATATAATAGGGATGTCCCTTTTGCTTATTTGGAGCTGCATATATATATATGTATGAACATTGGAATCCTAGACTTGGAATTGGAGAGTAATACTAAAATTACTATTAATAATGAATACAAAACCATTAATTGGCATCCATTTTCTTGGTGTTGGTTTGTGGTAATTAGACTTTGATGATTAGTTTGGAGATTTGGTAAATGGAGATGGACTATTGACAATGACACCATCATTTGTTTTGTAATACTACTCAATTTTCTTCCTTGTATGTATGTATGTATGTATTATAAGACTTTTCTGATAGTAGTATTAATTAAATAGGAAAGTGTTGAAGACGACTCCCATTCCCATCGGCCATATGATAATCGTGCTGCTCCTATAGTCATATTTGCTACTACTAAGCCTCAACAAACTTGTTGAAATCATGTATGAAACTGATTTAACTGCTGCGCCAGACTTGTATCAGACATTATTAACTGATAAACATCTCAAAAAGATGTTTGTTTGTATCAGAGACTTTTGACTCTCAGACATTTGGTTTCTGGGGTAACCAGTTTGTTTGTTTGTTTGTTTGTATTTGTGAACATGTGATTGCTGCTCGCCCTGCCTCTGCTGCCATTTAATTGTCTTGGTCGGTCCATGTGAATGACTGCCTAGCCTAGTGTCATGATTTCAAGATGGGGAAACAAGAAATTAATATGACTTGCTCATTCACATTATAATTATTTATCGATCGCATGGCACTGACAGCAGCTCATACTCGAATTCTGAGGCTTTTAGCTTTATGCTGTCGTTCCTAGCTAGCATTCTCACCCTGAAAGGGGAATAAATAAGTTGTAAACAGTGTAATAGACATTTTTTTAGTTTACAAAATAATATGCAATATAAACACTATTATAATATTCATAGTAGATAATACATTTTCACCCTCTCAGTCTCACTTCAAAGATAAAATTGTTCTAAGGATACCAAGTTAAGACGGCTATGCTCTAAATTTGCAATATTGCTGCTTTAATTGGCTCAGGTAGGCACGATGGCATCAAGCATTTCCATTTCCATAAAAAAAAAAAAAAAAATTAGGATCATTGATCATAAGAGGAAGCAAATGGCAACCTGCATTTAATGAAGAAGTGAGCCACTTTTGGCTATTTGGACTTTCTTAAAAGTGAATCGTGGCTTTTGGTGCCAAAGCCCTTTTCCAAAACTCAAAACGATATCCAAATCCATAAGGAAAAAAAAAGGCCCAACGGAAAAGGTGCCCAGTCTTGGCTTTTGCTTTTGTTGTCTTGATCCTGAGGTGAGGGAGTGACTGTTTCTTTCATTAAAAAACAACACTGCCAAGTGCCAAGTGCCAACTCAACTCAACCCTACCGCAGTTGCATTGTTTTTCTTTCTCTTTTTGCTGCTATATATATATATATATATATATATATATATATTTGTCTAAAAACTCTGCAATCGTAAATTCAGTTCTCGATCTATTCCACAAAATGAGTTGAAGAATACTACTTACTGATGTTGGTGTTGGAGAATGGAGAATTGAGAT
The DNA here is from genome assembly GCA_030761205.1 of Fremontodendron californicum. NCBI lineage: Eukaryota > Viridiplantae > Streptophyta > Magnoliopsida > Malvales > Malvaceae > Fremontodendron > Fremontodendron californicum. The sequence goes on from JAULJL010000012.1 coordinate 242,114, forward strand.
GGTGAGGAGATCTCCCAACTTGTTCCTAAGAAAGCATAGAAGATGGCCGCTTTCCTCTTTCAAAACCAAATGGCACCAAACTTTCACCCAAAAACAAGCCATGCAATCCTTCAAACAACTCGTTGCAGTAGCTGTTGCCCAACATAGCCATACCCCTCTTCAACCAAACCTTCTCTCCTCTCTCTTACGCCCTTTTAGCCTCTACAACCTTCACCCAACCCCTCAAGCCTATCATTTTCTCATCAAAACCTTGCTCCATAATCGCCACTTCAGCCACATTCCTTCTGTGCTCCATCACCTTCAACGCATCGAAAATTTTCAAATTCCGGAGTACATTTTCGCCGACCTCATCAAAACCTATGGCAACGCTAACAGAATCCAAGATGCGGTTGATCTTTTCTACAGAATACCCGAGTTCAGGTGCCTCCCTTCTGCCTATTCTCTCAATTCTTTACTCGCACTTCTTTGTAGAAACCAATACGGCCTTAAGCTGGTCCCTCAGCTTCTCTTAAAGAGTCTGCTTATGAACATAAGAATCGAAGAATCAACTTTCCGTCTATTAGTTACCGCTCTTTGTAGAATGAACAAGGTTGCTTATGCTATAGAGATTCTACAACGTATGATAGACGATGGCCTTGGTGTTAATGATAAAGTTTGCACTTTTGCACTGTCATCAATTTGTGCTCAGGGGGATTTGGATGGTGAAGACGTTATGGGGTTCTGGAGGGAATTGCGAAACCTTGGGTTTTCTCCTGCTATGGGTGACTATAATAGCGTGATTAGGTTTTTGGTGAAAAAAGGGAGAGGCTTGGATGCTCGGGATGTCCTAAATCAAATGAAATCCGATGGAATTAAACCGGGTATTGTTTCTTACACTATGGTCTTAAATGGGGTAATTGCAAAAGGGGATTACATGTTGGCAGATGAGCTGTTTGATGAATTGCTTATATTGGGTTTGGTTCCGAATGTTTATACTTACAATGCCTATATAGACGCTTTATGCAAGCAAAATAAAGTTGAAGAGGGTATCAAGATGGTAGCCTGTATGGAGGAGTTAGGGTGCAAACCTAATGTTTTCACTTATAATACGTTATTGGAGGCAATTTGTAAGGTTGGTGAGATAAGTAGAGCAAGGGAGCTTGTTAGAGAGATGAAATATAAGGGCATTGAAATGAATTTGGTTTCATATACGGTAATAATTGATGGTCTGGTAAGCAAAGGTGAAATTCTTGAAGCATGTGGTTTGGTGGAGGAAGTGTTGCACAAGTGCTTTTGCCACCAGAGTTTGACATTTGACGAGGTAATCTGTGGTCTGTGCCAAAGAGGGTTAGTTTGCGAGGCACTGGAAATGCTCAGGAAAATGGTTGACAGGAATGTTTCTCCCGGGGCTAGGGTTTGGGAAGCACTTCTCCTTAGCTCTGAATCCAGACTCAGTTTTGCCAAGACCACTTTGATTGATTCGGTAAATCCACTTTGAATAATCTTGCAAGTAATGAGAGAGGACTACCAACCCGGGAATTGAAGGCCATTTCTTACGCTTTTGTCCCTTAAAGAAAGGTGAGAGTGAGACAGACTTGCTTGCACTTGGAGTAGAAGTAGATTGGGAATATTTGAACAGAATAACCGCTTTTAGCAGAGGTTTATTGGGATTGGATTGGAGGCATTATATTTTCCTATACATTAGTCAAAAGCAAAGAAAAGACAAAAGTGGAAACAAAATTGTTGGTGGTTCATAGTCGGTTCTGGTAGTGATATTGTTTTGAATTTGAAACATAGAAACAGAAAAGAAAAGAAAAGGTAAAGTTGAAGAAAATGGCCCCAGTCCCAGACTCCTAGTAGTAGTTCCATTTCCATATCAGTAGCTGTGGCTTGTAGAACCTTCACTTCATTGAAAAGGGTAATGCTCTAGTTGTTCCAGTCCAGGATGAGCAGACAGTAGATAACAAGTGGAGTAACAACCAACCTCAGGTTAGGACTTAGGAGTTCTGCTTTGCTAAATTTCTTCTTATTACTTTCAGGGTTAATCCTTCAAGTCCGAACATCCAGCCTATTAGATTGTAATTTTCTATAATTGCTTTATCTTTCTTTTATTGTTATCTGAAACCAAACATGTATCAGATGGAATATGCCGATATTTGTTGTCTTTCATTTGCTTCTGTCAAAAATGAATATAATCAAGTAGAGTAATACAGTAAGTTCAGTAGAATTTGCTGTTGATAACTGGAATTTTTCTTGGTTTGAATTATTATTATCCAATTTTGTTGTTTTACCTCAGATTTGATCTGACTTATATAAAAGCTGTGATTTTCTTATTCTTTTTCAATCATTCAGAACTCAGAACTCAGAAGGAATATATATATATATATATATATATATATATATATATATATATATATAAAAGATGTGATCTTCTTATTGTTTTCAATCTTTCAGAGGGAATATATCTAGCGCTGCCATTAGAATTTTAGCGTCTTGGATGGTGGGTATGTGACAATTTGTAGTTTTTAACCTGCCAGAGCAATTGTAAAGTTAACACCTGGGTTGGAATGTGGCCTTTCCAAAAAACATATCCGATCATTAATTTCAATCTCACCATTAAAATAACCAATCTTATCGCTATAATAACTACTCTCACCGCTATCTAAATGGACTCTTGGTGTCTCACCATCTCAAAAAACTATTACCCCTACCAGATTAATGTTACTCAAAGACAGTTCCAGTGGCCGTTTATCTTCCCCATCTGCTAAAATTCGGCAACTTGCTGAGGAAAAAGATGAAATATCGCGTACTATATCTTCTTCCCCCAGCCATGGTTTCAGAGAACGTTTCAATGGGATTCTAGCTCAGACAGTTAACCGGGCATTTATGTGGAAAATTTGCAAAGACTGGACCAAGAATCCTTTGAACGTGGCAGGCACTTCTTTTATGGATTACTTTTGTGTTGCTATCTCAGGAGCAATCCTTTTCCTTGTAATGACAGGAATGTTGAATAATGCCCTAACAAAGAAGTCACAAAGAAATGCCTGGTTTGAAGTCGATAATCAAATCCTAAATGCTCTCTTTACTCTCACGTGCGTGTCTCTACCAACATCCTAAAGTGGGTCCACCACCTTGTTCTTCTTTTCAACTTCATCAATGTATAGAGAAGAAATACCAACCAAGAAATATGAATACAATACAGTTACTATTGTATTGAAGGAAGACAGTTATTGTTTGCAAACTTTTGGTGGGGAGAATTCTGTGAAACAGCTTGTCAATTCGAGTTTCATTATTCCATTATTTAATACTTTAGAGAGCCCCTATATTGTTAGGATTTATACTAGTAGTATTTTTTATCAGTGCAATCTAAAATTTGCTGAATTTTAGCTCCTACTTTTATATTGAGCAAACCTTTTTACTTAAAAATATTCAGATTTCAGAATACTGAAATTTGCACTTAATTGTCACCTCCATCCACACAGAAATATATACAAGCAGCTATGGTGACAAGGATTGCTGTTCTATAACATGCAGGAAAGGAAATCAGGATTTGTAGAAAAGCAACGCCGGAATCACACACTACTTCTGGTGGGCTAGCTGGGCACTACGCCCTGAAACAATATCCTATTCCTGACCAAATGGAAGTGGACATACGCAAATGGCATAATAATCCTTTTATATCTCTAATTAAGAAAGTAAGAACTAAGAATGATCCGCAGTACTATATAAATATTTCAATAATTAAATACAAGAGGTGCTAAATTCTCTGCCTGCCGGCTTTTGCAGTATTCTTCCACACATTTTTTTCTTTTACTTCTCACTCACACCCCAGGCGAGGGCGGTGGTGCCTTTGGTCTCTATTTTCACTTTTTCCAGCATGTTACATGGGATTTCATAGATTAATTCTGTCACTCTTAATCACTTCATAACGCTTTTCTTTTCTTTTGTCTCATCTTTTTTTAATAGTTCCATCAAGCTAAAATAAATAATGAAGTAGTACCTTCTTTTTAATAATTGTGCTTCACACACGGCTACATAATTTACAAGTCAACAGATATATATATATATATATATATATATATAAACAGATATTCTTAATGTGCGTCCATTCTGACAATTTCCATGCAATGTCTCAAGCCATGAAGTGATCTTTTTATAATATCTATATGGCGAGCACAAGGCCAGGCAACGAGCGGCGTGCCAAGTCCCTGGGCTGGCTCTGCCACAGAGTGTGGCTGTCGTGCCCGATTTCCCAGCCTGGTGGCTTCACATCCCTCACAGTCAGCCATGTATTAAAGTACTCCCTAAATTGTGAATCAAATGGTCTTTCAAAGCCCATACATGTACCCAATACACTTGTGCTCCTTCCCAACCCTCTGCAATCATGCAATCACCAACGACCTCGATGCTCCTTGGCTCAAACCTGAATTCGGTGTGGCTTGACTCCCCTGTGAGCATCCGCATCATATGCTGGCACCGGGGAGGCCCATGGAACCACCATTCCAGGTCACTTGCTAGCAGTTTCACCAGGGTACAGCTGTCACCATGTGCCAATGCCTTGTAAAGTGTATCCACAATTGCTTTATTTTGCATTTCTGGGTTTGAGTCCCATTCTGATTCTGGCATCAAAGCTTTATCATTGTTGGATGCCATTCTGTGTTTTGTAAATGAAAAAAAAAAATAAAAAATTGAGTGAGCTAGCAAAGCTCAACTATGAAAATAAGGATTTTGTAAGCTAGCTTTGAAATAAATTTGAGCATGGAATAATGTCCTAAATTGCAGCCTTTTTTATAGCAAAAATCGGTGTAAAGTGGATGGTCCCTTTTAGGATTGCCATGGCATGGCAATTGATCTAAATTGTTAAATGACTCTTTCCAAAAATGAATTACTTTAATACTAGTTTATGGCCAATGCTAATTAATTTCCTGGGAACAAATGATGGTTTTTGTATTTAGTACCTGTCCTAGATAGCTACAAATCTGCTAAATTCAAACTTTAGGGTACATGTTGATTAATCTACCTTCAAGAAAGTTTGTCACATGCGCTTTAAATTTAACGTTTCATTTTAGAATTTAGGATGAGACTTAATTTGGTATTGCTTTTGGCTGAGAAAAATGACAGCCTTTTTGGATCCAACTGCACCTAAGACCGATAATATTTCTTATTTCTTATGGATGAGAGAAGTAGCCACGCCATCACTTTCAGCCTGCGTACGTCTACAATTAAGGAAGCTCTTTCCATAATTGATTTACTGTTCGTAAATGGCTTTGCTTCCGAATTTTACATGAGACACCGATTTTCAAGCTGAAAAGAAAAACCGAATCGATGGGATGTTTTATTTTTTATTTTGTTGAATGCCACAATTGAGTAGCCTGCATGGATGAATAAAAACCTGAGAGTACCATTAATCACAGATGGGCCTACTAGCCTGCAAAAAATATGTGGTAGTAGTATTTTGTTGTTGTCAGCTAGAAAAAATATAAATATATATATATATATATATATTTGTTAGGTATAAGATGGAGCTGGACTAATAATTGAGTTGTGTAGTAACTAGTACTTCAAATTGATTTCAGTTTCTTCTATATTAAAAACCAGAAATAAAGATGAGATGAGATGAGGGGTGCCTCACAATATCCTTGGTTGGTAATTAAAGAGGATGAAATAGAGATTGCAGAGTGACAGCCTTTGCTTGGTCATGGCAAAATGGTCAAAGGGTGATGCGCACCCTGTCACGTCACGTGTGCATCCTTGATCCTTCCCATGCATGCATGCATGCATGCAGATGGCATGGGCATGGCAGTGACGCTTGTGTTTTCCCAGTCCCCAATCCCCAACTGAAAGCGCATGTTGGTTGGAACTTGTCGACGTTAATTACCAGCAAGCAGACGATTGAGATACATGAATTGTAATTAATTTATAGGCCCCGTATCCTTAATGATTTGAGATCATATATAGATGAAAAACCGAAAAGATAAATTAATTAAGAACATGATGATCAACTCAGTCAAATGAACGCTAAATTTCTATACTTAACGAGGCTTCTATATATAGTCAACCGGATGAGACTTGCCGGTTTCCTTTTTTTTTTTTGTGTGGATAAATCATAATGACTGGTTTTTTGCATTAAGCTGAGTAGTAAATCACCAGATTTCAAGGATATATAGTTTCTGCATCATATTTCTATTAGAAAATGGCTTACTGGTTATACGTAGTTTTCTTTTCACAACAATATTCAGTAATGTGCTAAATGTTGGACTCCTTTATTTTTGTATAATGGCGCATGTTTTGAAAATTCTTTTTTTAAGAAGTGTATGCAGTATTTTCCAAATCTTAAACTTAAATTAAAGTATTTAAGTATGGTTTAGGTCAACTAGAAAAAATTCAAAACTGAGTCGAATTAATTGTACAGAAGAACCAAATTTACTTCATAATCATATATATATATATATATATATATAGTTGGAATTGGTTAAGTTGCTCTATTATTTTTATATTTTAAATAATTTTAGTATCATACGAATTTAATTATCTCTTTTTGATTAGCTTTCGATGAAGTATGTTGTGATTAAAGTCTATGAAAGATCAATTTTAATTGGGCTGAGTTTTGATGAATTATGATGGCAGTGGCACATAAAAGGAATACCATTTTCATAATCACGTACGCTTTTCCAAGTCAAGGGGGAAATTAAGCGCCTTTTTCTCATGGATCAAACACAATTCTGTGGTCATTCAACTCCCTAATATTTTGATTTTTTTATCGACTTGCCTTCCACTTCCACGTACGGTAACATTGTTTACGCAGGATCATATATATATTAAATAAAAACCAGAACAAGTGGAAGTTTTTAAGCAAAAAAAAAAAAGGCAGAGTGAAAATACTATATATTGTATGTATGTTCCTTTCTACACAGTACTATCTCGAATATGATTCATGCTAGTACAAGTTTTACTGTGTATGCCAAATTGAGATATAATTTTAATTATCTCAACAACAGAGAAAAGGTTTAAAAACTTTTGTCTCGAATTCAAGTCTCTACGAACTCTAACTTTTGTCTAATTATAAGTTGATTGTTGGTTTAATTTGTATATTGATTTCTTTTTAATATATATGTATATTAAAAATTATAAAAAAAGTTATTATTTGATTATGATTGCAGTGATTACTTAGACATATGTTTCATAAAATATATAATTTCATTGTTTATAATCATCTATATGTTGTTTCAAATTGAGTGAATAATCACGTTTTCAAAGAGAATTTGATTATAATGTTTTTTTATCAATTCAAACATACATTAAGAAGCATATTTTTTAATTTAAAAATATAATATAGTACTATATCAAATCCCTGCGAGAATAGAAATTGTAAAGGATATGTAACTAAATATGTAAGTTTTGGAGAAAATCAATTAATTGGTTAGCAAGCCAAAAAGCAACATAAAGTGGGGAATAGATTTAAGCAGAAATCTCAAGGTCAAGGGATTACCATCTCTCATCTCACAAACTATCTTCGGTGGTTGGAAACTTGAGCCATTCATCTAATAAACATGTATTTTGATCACTTGAGCCTACAAAATTAGTTGGCTCCCCTAGTTTGGGACTTATTTCCTGCTGCTCCAACACTCGGGGATTTTCCTTCACAATATTGTCTACAAAAGGATGATTTGTTTTCTCAATGTTGTTACCATCTAATGCCCCAAGAAAACCTAACCACCAAGTGTAAGAAGAAGCCTGGTTTTCTCCCCACTCAAAAAATTCCATTGCTTCCAAGCCTGGGGGTGTAGCAGCCACTGAAGGTGCAGTAGTTGACCATACGGGTTCAGGAAGAGGCATAGGCATAGGCATAGCCTCCACCAAAGAGTAGCTAGCAACTGTAGTTTTTCTAGTATAATTACTACTAGTACTATAGCTGTAGGGATTACCTAACATCCAAGCCTCCCTCTCTTGAGCAACATCATAATTAGATGGTTTCTTTGTGGATGTCGACGAAGACGAGGACCTATGGAGGTGCAAGGCATGGGCAATTTCCCTCCTAGCTTCAGCCATGTTGATGACAGAGTCTTTAGCAATCTTTCTTGTATGAGACCTTCTTCGAATGGGCTTCGGTTTCCTTAAAGAATTGCTACTTTGCGATTCCATTTTCTCCATAGATACCACTACTTTCCAGGGTTAATTGCAAATTGCAATTGGTTTGAACTTTGAAGGAGAAGCCAAGAGAAAGACAGTTTCTGCTTCTGCTGCCTTAATTTTCACAGCTATTGAATGGACTTATTATGTTAATGAATGAGTAGAAATTGGAGAGTAATAAGTGGCAAAGTGGAGTTTTAAGAGGAAAAGATGAGTCAGAAGCAATGGCATGTAAACTGACACGTGTTGGTAGCTGTGGACACATCAAATCTCTTTACTCTTTAATTAAATAATTAAATTAAGCAGAGCCGCAGAGGACTCTTCCTCTCTATTACTTGTAGTAGGCTAGGCTAATGCCTAATGACTCTATGTCTAGCATTTATGGATAAACATAAACACAACCCAATTAATAAAGTTTAAATTTGGACTCATTCTGTTCAAGCATGGTCTGCCCACATCCCTAGTGAACCTGGCCCAGTTTTCCGAATTTCAGATTTCAAACCCGGATCTTACCATTAATTCTTCACTTTCTCTTTATTTAGTTGCTTTTGTTAATAGTTAACTGAACTCTACATTTTTCGTCCAATTTTACTTAATCAGAGTGGCAGCCGTAAATATCAACAAAAAAAGAAAAGAAAAGAAAAGAAAAACTCTATAAACCAAGCATCTTCTTACTTCGTGATCCACCAAATTATAAATCTAATCCATGGGATTAGGGATTTGAATGAGATTTAAATAAAAGATTAAGCGCATGACAGCCAAACCTTCTGAACTTGGTATAAATGTACAACTAATCTTAGCCCTAAAAACACTAGTATAAAGTTGTCAGTTGACTTTTAATACCGATCGAGTTAGCAAGTATATTCTATTGGATCCATATATTAATTCCTTGTGTTGTGTTATGTTCCACTTCCACAGTAGTGGTGGCCAGTTTTGAGTTTTCTGCCTACTGATCATGCCGGCCTGCTTCTGGTTCTTCCAACATGCAGGGAGGGAAGCTTTGTAAATGGATGATGAACTTCCAACTTTCTATGCTCTCTCAAACTAACAATTATGCAACGCTTAGCTTCTTTTTTTATTATTTTAGGTTCAGCTAATCAGTACTTTCTATAGACATTGATTAAAGTTTATTTAATTATTATTATAGATAAATTTTTACATTTATTGAATTAAAAAAAATAATTTAATAATAATATTATTTTAATCAATACCATTAATAATTGATTAACATTGGGAAATGGAAGTAATTTTGGTTTGGTTGACAAATGACAACCAATGCTTGGCTAATAACCTTTGAAAGTTTTTGATAACTTCAAAATCATGTTGCATGATTTTAAACGTGAAATTAATTGGCGTCGACCTTTGATTGAAGATCTATATAAATTCTCTGCATTGCAATTGGAGGCAGCTGGTTTTTTAATTGAAAAGGGGCCGGGGCTCTTTTACCATTTCTAGCTACAGGTTTTAGGCTTTTAGCATAAAATATATGCACGTATATCTCGTTGTGGACTTGGATCAACTATCAAAGCTGTAAAGATTATTTTTTAATTATCTCTACTCTGGCTTTAATATTGGCCTTGAAAATGATGATATATATATATATATATATATATTTATACCATATTAATAACAGTTCATTCATACTAAAGAGGTAAAGAGTCTCCTCGGGTTCTCTGTGGGAGGATAGTTAGTCTCGTTCATACGAGGCGTCATTTTCTCAGGATTTTCTGGAAATCCTTGGGAATCAGATAGCACAATAGGGGCAGTCTCTGAGTTTTGTCTCCTGAGTTTCTATGGCAGACGATCTAGAGGGCTTATGGCACAAACTAAATCTCACCGAGGAGGAAACTGACTCGGTTGATACCTCAGACATACAGCGGCTGTTGGATGACGGCGATTCCAAACCGTGGCTAGTGGGGAAGCTGCTGACGAGAAGACATTTTAACAAAGACGCGATGATCGCTACTTTCAAGCTTGTGTGGAGAATCGCAAAGGAGGTTACGGTATCGGCACTGGAGGCGAATCTGTTCCTCTTCAAATTCTCATCAGAAAAGGATAGAGACAGAATCATTGAGGGCAGCCCGTGGAATTTTGACAAACATCTACTGCTTCTGCAACCCTACAAGGCCAGTCTCCGATCCATGGATTACAATTTCAACTCGGCGCCGTTCTGGGTAAGAATCTATGACCTCCCTTTAGGTTGGATTCATCATGATATGGCCATACGCATAGGTGGGAAAATTGGGAAAGTAATTGATGTGGATCTGGATAATCAAGATGGGGCTTGGGGCAGATTTCTAAGAGTTAGGGTGGAGGTGGACATCACCAAACCCCTTAGGAGAACTATTTTGCTGATGAAATCGGATGAAGGAAGAACTCAATGGGGTCGGGTGAAATTCGAGAGGCTCCCTAGCTTTTGTTATGATTGCGGGCTGCTGGGACACATTGATGCTGATTGTGAATTAGGGCATACTGCTGGTAATGGTTTTGACCAAAATCAAGACAGTGGGTTCAAGCAATATGGGGAATGGCTACGTGCTTCACCACTCAAAAGAACAGGGGTCAGGCGACAGACAGAGGGAGGTAGCTCAGGGCTGAGACTAAAATCTGGTTTATCTATGGAAGGTACTGGATCACCGGCCGATTTGGGGAAGAATATGGAAAGGGAAGGTCAAAGTATGGTAAGGAGACAGATTATGGGAAGTGGCTTCACCAGTCTATACTCTAAGAATGATTTACCTATATCATCTGCACCATCCACGACATCCATTGGAAACCCAATATCACAAAACCAGCAGAAGCCAAGTGCAGATAATGAGGAAACAAATCCGAACCAGATCCGAAGTGATGTGATCGATGGTTTCAAAGACACAAGCATTCGCGTACTGTCCAATCAACCAGTATATGGCAAGAATGTACAAAACTTTGTGGAAGAAGGAAAAGTCAATGAAATGACAGCATACAACGATGGGAAATTGCAAGGTAAATGGAAGAAAATGGCAAGACAACCTGGGAACAATACACCTATAGTGGAAGTGGGAGCAGGGAAAAGGAAAGGAAGAGATAAGGCAGATGATGCGATTAACATGGAGTTAGATAGGCTGGACAAGAGGTTAAAAAGTCACAAAGAAGGGAAAGAGCAGGAAACCAACCAATTGGCGGAGTCTGGATACCAGCTCCGCCGTCCATCATGAAAATCATAAGTTGGAACTGTCGTGGGCTTGGGAACCCACGTACAGTTCGAGATTTGAAAAAGCTCATACAACAAAAAGTTCCCGAGATAGTGTTCTTATGTGAAACCAAACTTACTGCAAGTGAGTTTGATAGGGTGAGAAGACTATGTGAGATGGATAATTGTGTAGTGGTTGATAGTGAGGGCAGAAGTGGGGGATTGGCAATGATGTGGAAGGATGAGGTGGATCTAAGATTGAAAAGTTTTTCAAAAAATCACATTGACATGGAGTTGATGGAAAATAATCGAGTACATCAAAGGGTGACAGGCTTCTATGGTGAATCAGAATTAAGCCGAAGGGAAAGCTCGTGGACTTTACTAAAAAGGTTAGGGGGTCAATCTAATGACCCATGGACTTGTTTTGGTGATTTCAACGAAATTGCACACCATGGTGAAAAGAGTGGGACTTGCTTGAGAAATGAAAGACAGATGGAGGCCTTCAGAGACGCCATTGAAGGAAGTAATTTGATGGATGCTGGCTTCAGGGGGACATGGTATACCTGGACCAACAATCGGAGGAAAGCTGACCTTGTACGTGAAAGGCTTGACAGGGTACTGGTTACCAACAACTGGTGCACTCTGTTTCCTGCATATCTAGTTGAGCACCTGATCTGTTCACGCTCAGACCATTGCCCGATTCTGTTAGATACCTTGGACAGCATACCAGTTGTGGTTAGAAGAGGCAGGACTAAAAGACTGCACTTCGAAGAATCATGGGCCAAAGAGAAAGCTTGTGAAGAAGTGGTGATGAATGTGTGGACTAATTCTGCTAACAGAGGGGTCAAGTCTCGAATACAGGAAACGGGAAGTGAATTGTCGAGATGGCACTCTATCCACATAGGTGCCGTCAAGACACAAATCCAAGAGACTTATGGAAAGATTCGAAGGCTCCAACAGTTGCCAGTGGATGATGACAACCTCAAACGGGAACAAGAGGAAAAAAAACAGCTTGATGAGCTACTGGAAAAAGAGGAGAATTACTGGAAGCAAAGGTCACGGATTCAATGGTTGAAGGAAGGGGACAGGAACACTGCCTACTTTCATGCAAAAGCTAATGCGAGAAGAAGGACAAATTCCATTCTAGCATTGGAGGATACAAATGGAATTGTCTGCGACAAAGAGGCAGATTTGCATCGGATTGCACTCGATTACTTCACTAAATTATTTGAATCCCAAGGCTCACCTAATACTGAGAACATACTTGAGACAGTTGATCGTAGAGTTACAGATGAGATGAACTGTTCCCTACTTGCAGAGTTCAAAGCTAAGGAAGTGGTGAAAGCAATCCAACAAATGCACCCAACAAAAGCTCCTGGTCCCGATGGCATGCCAGCATTGTTCTTCCAAAAATACTGGCATATAGTGGGTAAAGATATCTTAAACCTTTCACTTGATGTGTTGAATGGTAAATCTGATTTGACTGATTATAACCATACACATATTGTGCTTGTCCCAAAAAATAAGAACCCAAAAAATATGACACATTTTAGGCCTATAAGTCTATGCAACGTGATATACAAAATCATTGCTAAGGTCCTTGTGAATAGACTGAAACCTATACTTCCTATATGCATTAGTGAGAATCAAAGTGCATTCATTCCTGGGAGATTGATAACTGATAACATCATGGTTGCATATGAACTTGTACATGCTTTGAAGAACAAGAAACATGGGGGATTAAGCTTCTTTGCACTCAAACTGGATATGAGTAAAGCTTATGACAGGGTAGAGTGGTCTTTTCTGGAATCATAATGTTTAGAATGGGTTTTGGGGATAGATGGGTTTCACTCATTATGCAGTGTGTATCTACTGTTTCCTATTCAGTTGTTATAAATGGGAAAATAACTGACAGTTTTAAACCAAGTAGAGGGCTTCGACAAGGAGACCCTCTATCACCCTTTCTATTCCTGCTTTGTACAGAAGGTTTGTCAGGCATGTTATCTAGGTCACAAAGAGAAGGGGAGCTACTTGGAGTCCAAGCTAGCAGACAGGGTCCTCGAGTTAATCACCTGTTCTTCGCAGATGACAGTTTACTGTTTGCAAGAGCAAACAGGACCAATGGCGAACGGTTGAAGCACATGCTAAAGGTTTATGAGGAAAACTCAGGACAAAAGATCAACTTCGAAAAATCAATCCTTTTCTTTAGTCCCAACACTACACCGGGACAAAAAGAAGACCTTCAACAGCTGTTTGGAATTCATGTGGCTACAAATCCATACAAATATCTTGGTCTTCCAACTATGGTAGGGAGAGGGAAAAAAAGGGCTTTCAAAGAGATCATTCACAAGGTACAGCTCAGAATCAATAACTGGAGCAAAAGACTGCTATCTTTTGGGGGAAAGGAGGTCTTCATCAAAGCTATTCTTCAATCCTTACCTACCTATGCCATGAACTGTTTCTTACTGCCGAAGACCTTGTGTGACGAACTCAACAGTCTAATTCGGAGGTACTGGTGGACAAGCAAATCTCAGGGAAAAGGTATACATTGGCTGAATTGGGATAAAGTCTGTATGCCTAAGGTTATGGGTGGGATAGGCTTCAGGAAACTACAGCTCTTCAATAAGGCACTGCTGAGTAAGCAAGGATGGCGATTGATTCAAAATACATCCTCTCTTTGTTTTAAGGTTTTCAAAGCTAAGTATTTCCCTCAAGGCAACTTTCTGAGCTCAAATCTGGGATCCAACCCCTCTTACATTTGGAGAAGCATTTGGAATGCTAAAGAGGTTTTAGAGGATGGCGTTCGATGGAGAGTGGGTGATGGAAAATCCATTAACATTTGGGAGGACAAATGGCTAGATGTTCATGGATCTTTCCGCTCTCCCCAAACAACAAACACCATGAATCACCTTCAAACAGTCGAGATGCTTATTGATGGAAGGACCATGACATGGAGAGAAGAACTCATAAAAGAGGAATTCCCTGAAGTTGAAGCAAAGGCCATTTGCAGCACCCCCTTATACAGACTGAGACCACCAGATAGGTTGGTATGGCAGCACACAAAAGATGGGAGATATACGGTGAAGAGTGGTTATAAAGTATTAGCTCAGCAACAAGCTGTTTATGGACCTCCGAGATTCATCTGGAAACCAATTTGGTCTGCACAGGTACCATACAAAATTAAACTGTTTGCTTGGCGTTTATGTCATGGTATCATCCCAACAAGGTCTAATCTTGCTTCCAGAATGAATGATGTGAATCCCATGTGTTTGAGATGTGAACATACAACTGAAACGGACCTGCATGCATTAAGGGACTGTGTTTTGTCGAAGGAAGTTTGGGAACTGAGTAAACTTCCTCAAGCCTTGTTAAATATCACAGCGGACAGCATGGTGGAGTGGTTGGAGGTAGCAGCCAGACAACTCAATGCTGATGCTTTTGATTGCTTCTTAGTGACTCTCTGGGATCTTTGGTATGGAAGAAATCTGGAGGCAAAGGGAGATCCAAAACCTGAAGGAAGAAGAATAGCTGAACATGTTAGAAGCTATACCCAGGAATATAAACAAGCCCAAGCGGTTAACACTCCCAAACAACAGACAACGTCTCAGATCCGATGGAAACCTCCACCATTGAATGCTGTCAAAGTTAATTTTGATGGAGCCTTTGATGTTAATCTGCAACAAGGGGGAATTGGAATTGTGATTAGAGATTTTGAAGGCTTTGTAATGGGAGCAGCTGCTATTAGAATTATGGCTTGTAATGAACCAGATATCTCAGAAGCACTGGCAGCTGTGAAGGCCATGGAAGTGGCTCAACAAATGGGCTTCAAAAATGTCATTTTGGAAGGGGATGCACTGGGGATAATTAAGAAAATGCAAGTGAACGAGGATGACTTGTCTAGCATTGGCCCTTTAATGGAGGAAGGAAGAATGCTGATGAACAAATTTGACGAATGCAGAGTCCAACATACCAGACGAGAAGGTAATGCTGTAGCACATGCTTTAGCTAGGTATAGTCTACAAATTGATGAAGAATTATTTTGGATAGAAGATTACCCTTCTATTATACACCAAGCTGTAATGAATGATGCTATCAATATATGATATATCTTGTTCTAAAAAAAAAAAAAAAAAAAACAGTTCATTCATAATATATATATATATATCAAAATAAGAGTATTTAATGCTTTATACTTAATTCGTTGTGGATTTTTTTAATGTTTTATTATTATTATTTTTTCAATAAGGTAAAATACAGAAGTAATGTAGGGGTAGGTAAGGTCGGTGTAGGAAAATGCAAAGAAAGAATTGGTCCATCGATCTGTTATTGAGTAATTGAAAATGTTTTCCACATAAAACAAATTAAGGAAGCAAGATCTGGCTCACTTCAAATTAATGTGAACCATCCAAACAGTTTGTAGCAGTAGGAGCTGCAGCTGCTGCTCTCTCATCGATATCGGTTCTGTTGTCAAATCTTTTGAGTGCAGTAACAGTTACATCGAGTGTATATAACATTTTTTTTTGGAAGTAATAATATGTGATAAGTAGCTCGAATCAAAATTATATACTTACATTTTAGCAGTTAAACATAGCCCATTGTAAACTAAAAAGTAGTCTTTATTAGTCTTTTTATATGAAATTCATACTAGTAAAAAATACTACTACTATTTGTTAGGATGATTATGACATCAACGATGCTATCAATGGAGTTTAAAATTGGAAGTAAAATTTAAGCTTGGAGATTACGCACTTTAACTTGAAGATTGATCATCTAATTCTATATAGTAATTATTATGATGCATCTGGTGAGTCTATTGTTGTTGCAGCTAGCCGTGGAAATGGAACTGAGAAGAGCAGAGCAGAGCACATCCATTAATTCAAACCGATGGATTGAGCTAGATTTTGTTATATTCTCATTTCCCAGTGTAATAATGATTAATTAATTATAGTAACTATAGTATATATGTTATTTAAGAATAGCTGCTAATTATATATGTGTCTTGGATTCCCCTCTCACTCTGGTTTTCCTTATTATATATGTAGCAGTGTAGCACACTTCTTCTGTTTCTTTGGATCTCAATTATCCAAAAACATTCCATTCAGCTTTTGGGGAAATTTTTTGTAAAACGTGCGTGTGTTTGTATTTCTAATCAGAAAAATTTATCTTCTTTCCCATCTATGCTCTGCTTCTGGAATCTGGATTTATTGAAATCAAAGGAACACGAGAGGGGAAATAATAATGTTATTACAGGCCAACGCAATTTGTTGATGTGCTAAACCCTCCATCGACAACAAGATTATGACCACTCACATACTTGGATTCATCACTAGCAAGGTATAGAGCTGCCTCTGCTATGTCTTTAGTCCTCAGTACTGTTGCTGTTGGACCTTTCAAACTCCCCACCCCTCTCACAAACTCTTCCCTCTTCTCAACTTCCTGCTCACATGGAATCCCAAAATTCATGCGTTCCTCTTCTTCTTCTTCTTCTTCTTCGCTGCCATCGCCCCTCCATGCATTAACAAGCATTGAAGTGGGCACTCCAAATGGAGATATGCAATTCACTCTAATCCCATACCGGCCTAGCTCACACGCTGTGTTCTTTGTGAGTCCAACAATGGCGTGCTTCGATGCTGTGTAAGCATGTTGGCCTAGCCCTCCCACTCCCATGACTCCGGCGGCTACACTAGCCGTGGAAATAATGCACCCTCCTCCTCTGGGAATCATCACTCTTGCCGCATGTTTAATTCCTAGCGCCACACCTCTCACGTTTACTCGCATAGCACGATCAAATACATCGACGTCAAAATCAACAATGCTCTTGTGCTTTTTCTCATCTCCAAGCACCCCGCCATTGTTAAAAAGGATATCAATCCCTCCATAACGTGAAATTGTGTCGTCTACTAAGTTTTCAATGTCTTCTTCCAAGCTAACATCACAATGAACAAAAGTAACCGAATTAGGAGCTAAGGAGTCAGCAAGCGCTTTTCCAGCCGTGTCCTCAACATCTGCAATCACTACTTTTGCACCATGTCTAGCGAAAACTCTAACTGTTTCCTCCCCAATTCCTCTGGCACCGCCTGTCACAATTGCAATTTTTCCCTCCAGCCTATTGAAACAATAACAACAATTAGTTTAGTTTAGTTTAGTTTAGTTGAGATGATATGATATGATATATATCAAAAAGTAAAGATTCAATTTTCAATCATATTTGTATAATTAAATGGCTATGGGCCTTTCTCTAGGCTTTAATCCCTAGCGTTTGATATGTATATATCAAAAGAAGAAGAATAGTATAAGCAAAAGCTAAGAGCTAACAAGGAAATGCGAAATTTTTTAATTAGTTAGTATTTACCTTTTAGAGGAGGGAGGATTAATATTCTCCCTTGCCAAGACATGGAGGGCTTGAAACGTTTTCTCAGGCATCAATGGAGTAGGAATGATTAGAGGCAGAGCAGAAATGAGAATTCATGAAGAAGAGGCAGAGAATGGGGAAATGCAAGCAAAGATTTATAGGCATAGAGATAGAGGGAAAGGTTTATTGGTGGGGTTTCCTTTAGGTGAGCTGTTGTCTACTGGAGAGTGAGTTTTCATGGTAACTTAACTTCCTTCACTAAAATTGGTAATTAACCATTTAGGTGATATTTAAGAAGGAAATAAAATTAGAATTAATATATGAGATTCCCTTTTGTGAAAATAATAACAATTATGCTAAATTTTTTATTTTTAAAAATTCATAATAAATGCATATAGTAAATTAAATAAATAATAAAGTTTGGATTGAGTGTAATGTAGTAGTTAGCTATGATTTGCATTTTCTCTCTTAAGTCCAATTAAGTTCACGAAAAAAGGAAAAGGAAAATTGTTGGTCAACACTAACCTTCAATTCCATGGCCATGTGGTACTTTGGGACCATGGCAGGCTGGCTCAAGTCATCTTCTATATTTTTATTATCTCTAGAGCCAATGGCTCTCAATGTGGGATTTGATAAATCTCCAGTAATCAATTTCAAATTTCAGGTGCAGTCCGAGAATCCTCCAAATTGGAGATGATTACTGGAGACTTTTAATTTTTTTAGCAATTCTGTTTCAGCAAACTTGTGCTACATTCATTATCTGATTATACATTAAGATTTAGGATCCTTATTTTGTGCTTATATAATCCCAAACCAGATTATCATAATTATAAACAATTAAAGTAGGTGCTGATTTTGGGTAGGAAAACACAAATTCCTAATGAAAACCAATGATATATAAATATATATATATATTCTCTACGTATATAAATCTGTTGCAAAAATCTCATCATGGTTCTGCAACTTCATATTAATTTAATTCACTATATAATTGTTTATTAATTACTACAATTTTATAATACATGAATTTTGACAATATTTTTGAAATATATATATATATATATATATATATATATATTGAGCTTACGGCTTACAGCTTTCACATAAGGTAGGAATAGGATTATATTATAAGATTGGCATGATCGAATCCCATATTTTGGTAGATTTACGTACTTTCCAATGATCCAATCATCTCTATATACTTGTATAAATAAGTGAGTAGTCATCATAGTTTATGTAAAAAGTGTAGTACTCAAATATTCCTGGAGATTATGTCTCTCTAGTCTGTACTACAAGCCAGAGCCAGACTGTCTTCCATTCCGGTTCCATGAGAAGAGAAAGTAATACTATTGTTTTATGTGGTTGCAATACCACCATGATCCATGATCCAGTGCCTGTGCCTAAGATATTTGGTATCAATATATATATATATATATATATATATATATATATATATATATATATGAGTGGGTCAAATCAAAGAAACAAAACAATCATCAGTACCATTTCAGCTCAAGGGGATCTGCTTTTGCTTATTGAGCCTTAGTAAGATGCCCTTGCCCTGCTAATTATATACATAGATACTTACATACATAAATACTACAAAGGAAGAGCTACCTTAATTATCAAATTCTCTCTTTGATCTATGTCTGATTATGTTCTGGATTACTTATTTAACAAATCTCTAAACAATATTAATATATGCATATTACATGTGTTTATGGACCACTATAAATTTGCTTTAGTGACAACACATTGTCAAAGTACTTTTTTTTATTTATTAATTTAATTTGCCTTGTCTTTAAATAATAATTATAAATAGAATACAATTAAGAAACAATACTAATAATCAACCAGGCCTAGATAAGCTAATTTATTAATGATATATTCTTTAATTAATTAATTAATGCTTCTCATGCATTGAAGAGAAAAATATATGAAGATTTGGGTAACAAACACTACTGCATCATATCATGCTTTAGGACTAAATGTTGTTCTCAATCATATTCTTATTGCTACTAAATGCATGGTACCCAACCCTTTGGCTACATTATATATATCATTCACTTGGAAGAAATAGAAAAAAATTAAGTCCATATCCTTCACTCATCTCTCAGTATAGACATAGTTTTACAATTTGTTAGCATTTCCTTAAGCTATAGCATAACAAGCAAGATTTTAATGTCAGAATTTTGATTAAGCCCACCCACGCCACAACCATTGGTTGTACATGGGGTTGGAATGGGATATATATATATATATATATATATATATATATATATATATATATATATGGGAAACTAAATGTACTACCAGCTATTTTTTTTTTTTAAATTAAGGAAACGGGTTCACAACTCATTTTAGGGTTAGGTAAGGTAAGGTAAGGTTTGAAGTTTGACCTATGGCAGCTTCAGAGCCTAGCTAAAGCCTAATAGCTAGATTCTCTACACTACAGCATAATATATGCCAGCTCCAAATTTAAATTTGAAACTTGTGTAAATTAAAAGAGTTCCAAATTCTTAGTTTTGGCATTGGCATTGGGTGTCCCTTCAGCTGCATCACATATCGCTATATTCTCTAGTCAAAAATTTAAGAAAACAACAAGAGTAAGACAGCTGCAAGTGACATATAATATATATATTTAGAGTAGAATCAAAAGAAATTGTTTTTTTTTTTGTTGATAATTGAATCAAAAAAAATTGGGCCAAAGCCAAATAGAAGAAAAACAACATAAGGTCTCCTTCACATCAAATCAAATCGGGTTTTTCTTTGTAAAATCTCTAGAATTGAAGGGCTGCTGCCTTCTGACCGCCCAAATCTTTTCAATCGCTTTTTACATAACATAAGAAAGGCTGCATGCGCTCCCCTTCCTTGCAATGCCTACTAATTTGGCTTCTCTTCTCTTCTCTTTTCCACTCTCTATCACACCTTGTGGTGGTGGAGGCGCAGTCACGTTTACCATGTCTTTGATTTAACAAATACTTTCATTCTTTCCACAAAATATATATATATATATATATTTTCATTGTTTTTTAACTGTCAGAACAATTAATATAAATTTTTTTATGAAAATTTAGAAAGTAGTATATAAATTAGTAGCTAGTAATTAATATAAATATTGGTGAAGGCTATATATATATATATATTCAGATTCACTTAATTACAAAATTAAGCATAGCCCCTAACAGAATAAATTAACAAGATGAACCAAACAATAATAGTACTTCATTTACAAAATGAAAAAAATAAATGAGTCTGTACTCAGTAGTCAACTCAACTGTCCATCCTGTTTCATCGTAAATGTAAAACAAAACCAATATTACAAAACTATGACAACTTTATTATTTTATGCCAAAGCCCCTATATTGAGGGTGGTATACTGGTATTGTATTGTATTTAATTTATCATTTTTGGGTTTTAGCTCTAGATAATTTCAGAGACCAAAATAATATAATAAAATAAAAAAGGGTTCTTGCTTAGGAATACGTGGCAAAAATTAAAAACAAATGAATGTTACTGCAATCGACCAAGAATTTACTATTATGCTTTGAACGTATATTATTATTATTATTATTATTATATTTCTCCTTTAATTAACTTATTATTATTATTTATTAATTGGAAGATTAAAATTCTAAAACCTTTTTCCTCAATAAACAACAAAAAAATTCAATTGACTTGTACCAAACGCACAAAGAAAAGGAAAAAAGCCCCAAATCACAAGCAATCTGTTTTGACCCAACATGTAGGCTTGATTTGACATATATAGTTCAACTAATTTCGTGCTGGACTCTAACTTACATTACATTACATAATTTATTATTATTGATTACTAATAATCTTTCTTCTTCCACTACTATTTAAATTTGTTCTTAATACATTTGATTTGAAGACAAACTAAAATGGTAGTAACTCTTTTTGTGAGTTTGAACTTGGAATCTAAAAGCTTCCTTCCCTAGCCTAGGTGATCATGATTTGCTAATTCAAACATATATATATATATATATATGCTTCTTTTGTCGCCAATCGCTGGCCCTGGGGCTTCCACTTTCCATTTCTGATTGCGACTGCAGCCTAAGTTACGTACCATCTCAAACTCATGACGACAAGTACAGGAAAATCTGGTAATCATCTGTAACTCCTAAGGCCTCAAATTATAATATAAACAAGTCAACTAATTTTAAACCCAAATCGAGACTTTAATTGATAAACTGAAAATTTACAGTTGGGAGAATCTGTAAGGAATGACGAGTTAAAAAGACAATGCAGGAAAATGCTGTTACAAGCCAACACAATTTCTCGAGGTTGTAATTCCACCATCTACAACAAGATTATGGCCACTAACATATTTAGATTCATCGCTAGCAAGATATAGAGCAGCCTCAGCTATGTCTTTAGCCCTGAGAGTTGGACCTTTCAAATTGGCAAGCCCTCTCACAAACTCCTCCATCTTCTCCGTTTCTTGCTGGCAAGGAATCCCAAAGTTGATGCCGCATTCCTCTTGATCTTCATCATCATCGCTTCTCCATGCATTCACAAGCATGGGTGTAGCCACTCCAAATGGAGAAATGCAATTCACTCTAATCCCATAGCGGCCTAATTCACAAGCTGTGTTCTTTGTCAACCCAACAATGGCGTGCTTCGAAGCTGTGTAAGCATGTGGACCAAGGCCTCCCATGACTCCGGCCACACTAGCCGTGGAAATGATGCACCCACCACCCCTGGGAATCATTGCACGTGCCGCATGCTTCATTCCTAGTGCCATTCCTCTCACGTTCACTCGCATTACATTATCGAACTCATCGATGTCAAAATCAACAATGCTCTTGTGCTTTTTCTGATTTCCAAGCACCCCAGCATTGTTAAAAAGGATATCAAGCCGCCCATAGCGGGAAATTGTTGAGCTTACTAAGTTTTCAATGTCTTCTTCCAGGCTAACATCGCAATGAACAAACGTGACTGAGGGAGACAAGGAATTAGCAAGCGCAGCTCCAAGCGTGTCCTCCACATCTGCAATCACTACTTTGGCACCATGTCTAGCAAAAAGCCTCACTGTTGCCTCTCCAATCCCTCTAGCTCCTCCTGTCACAATAGCAATTTTTCCGTCCAACCTGTATGATTGCAATAGAAGGATTTAATTGATTATTTCTTGTGTATTCTAATGCGGATGTGCTCTCCTTGCCCAAATTTCCCATTGCGAAAATTGAAGGATATGTATAAAGAATGCAAGAAAAACAAGGTTCCTCAGAGGTGTCCAAGATATAAACGACAGTAAATTTATTACAAGATATGCATTATGATTTTGTCCAGATAGCCGAGCATGTTATATGTATGCGTTTTAATTTCCATGTTGCAGCCTTTTTCTGCGGATGAAGTGCCTAGTGTTTGATTGATAAAAAATTAAACTATTAAAGAGAAGTAGTGCAGCAGGGAAATGTGGAAATGTGAAGAAGACAGTATTACCTTTTAGGGTGAGGAGAAGAATTGTTTTCTCTTCCCAAGACATGGAGGCCTTGAAGGGTTTTCTCGGGCATCACTTGAGCAGGCATGATGATTTATACTCTAAAGCAAAAGCAAAATCTGTGTAAGAGAGAGAGAGAGAAGAAAATACAATTGTTGTTTCTTGTTGGTAGGAGAAAGCAAGAGATTTATAGGCAGAGGAATGAAGGTTAGTGGTGGAGTTTCGGGGATGAGCTGTTCCCTATTAGAAGACTTTTCTAGGCAACTTCCTAAACTTATTTGCCTGTCCAGGACAAAATTTCTTCCATGTAATAGTAAAATTGATAAACAGCTATCTTATAATGGTATAGTATATGCATGCCTCCCATCTGTCCTTCTTACGGCCATCATATACTCATAACTCATTACTCCCACAAAACCTTCTTAAAAAACACTTACTCTTCCACCTTCAATTGTCAAAATTTCTTTTGTTTGTTTGCTATAAAAATAATTAATTAAGAATCTTCAGTTACCAATTTTACTTCCTAAATTACCACCCTCAACTTAATGCTTGTTCTCCACAGTCCTCAAACAGTTTTCTTTTCACTCAAAGGCAAAAGGAAAAGGAAAAGGAAAAAGAATGCTTTTCAACCTTCCCTTGTTTGGGACCATGGCTATTGCTATGGTCAAACTTCTAGGTTTCAATCTATATGATCATCGAGGACCAAAAAATTATTAATAAACTAAAACCAAGTTGAATATAGGTGGATGCGTTTACATCTAAGTCAAATTAACCCACAATATAATATTCAGGAATCCAAATATGTAAAATATTAGTATTAGTAATTAAAAATTAGGAGCAAGTCTCTCAGCCTGGGCAAAGACATGGCACAAGAAATTAATAAGTTGAAGGAAGCAATATATCTGAAACTAATAAGCTGCAGTTGTTTATTAAACTGGTAAGCAGAAATGACAAATGAATCCTGCAATTAATGTTACTTGTATCCAATATAAAACACGGAAGGATCAACTCTGTTCTATTGTTGCAGTTACTAAAATTCAGGCTCTCTGGCCTTAAGAACATTGCTGGGGAGTGGGGACTTTAGTAAAATCCTGCAATTAATAGAGTGATTGTTTCATTGTTGCTGCTATCTGCAGCTTTAATTGGTTGGTATGTACCAGAATCTGGGCTTCTTTGGATAAATAAAAAAGGTAGCTACTAGTATAACAGTCATACTGATACATCCAGTTTGTAATGATCTTTAAAGTGGCTGTCACAGATAGATGCCACAGAAAAGGAAGAGGCCTCAAGTTTAAGACCAAATTATCTGGCTTGTTTCAGGTTCAACTTGCCAATCTTCCCTGCTTTTATTTGGGGTCATCAATTAGCTGCTGAACTTTTTTTATGCACTTAATAAATTAATCAGACAGGTCATTGGTAATGTAAAGTTTAAACAATATCCTTGCCCATATTCTGGAGAGGGTAAGCCAGACTGGCTAGCTTGAGAAGGAATATATATGCTCTCGTACCATATCGAATGAGAAAGATATTGGTGAATAAACAAGGACTTGGACCTGCATATCAAGTTGGTCAAAGAAATAGCAATAAAGACCTGAAATGTCGGGGCCTATTATTATTTTAATTAATTATTCAATTTTTATTTAAAACACTTGTTAGTGAACTGATTATTAAAAGGATTGTTATGGAAAAGATGAATAGTTGAAGAGGATTATAGGCACAAACAAATCATACCAGTTCCCTGCCTTGTGTTGTGTTGGAGTTACCAAAGGAGCTGCATTATTAGTTCTCTACACTGTTTACCAACATTAATTTTCATTTATGCTTCTTATTAGAAGTTAGAACTTACTCTTTTTTTTTTTTTTTTTTTTTCTGATTATTTAATCAATAGTAGTGGAATGGAAGCCATCTCTTAGAGGCATTAAAGGGACCAATAGCCTAAACCAAATTTGATATTAGCTAAGGCATACCCTGCCTGCATCCAGCACTTCATGCTTATCCGATTCCTAATAGATAATGGGACAAACTGAGTTAAAAACACTCAGAACGGAATCTTGAAATGTGGCAGGGACCATATATACAGATAAAGCTTTCACAAAGCATGCAGCAAAGATTAAAAATATATATATTTATATGCAATTTTTATCTTAGTTTAACTTCACTGAGAATTTTCAATCTAAGATATGAAGGCAATTTGGCCATGTGAAGGCGGCAGGTGCAGATCTGTAATCCCTTATATATATATATATATATATATATATATATATATAAGGTGGGATATTAATTAATTTATATATATGGAAATTAAGGAGCTAAGCATGCAGAATTGCAGACTAGTGGATTAAGAAGGGGTGACTGGCATATATCTCTTGGACTTGGAGTTTTACTAGTTGGTTTTAATGGTTAATCATTCTAAACTTAAATTGATAGTGGTGGATAAGACTGAGTTGAGACATGCATATGGTTATGGTCTAATTAAAACTATATTGCTAGTTGAGTTGTGCATTTTGTTTCTTCAGATAGATACATAGGAAAAAGAGCTAATTCTGAATTCAATCTATCTACCCTCTACTTCCAACTTAATTAAGTATCAAAATTCATAAAATTAATTAAGACACAATTCCTATTTGAAATATTCAAGAATGAGAATGAAGGTCCAGAGTGGTGGTGCAGATTAATTGGCTGCATCCGGATATCGACCATATATAGCTTGAGGTAGACTTAGATGCTGTCCTAGATTTAACTAAAATAGCAACACTAATTGGTACATATTAATTTGATTAGAAGATTTTGGATTTAAGTTAATTACACTAGTTACTATTACTCTCTTCTCATACAAAAATTAATTAATTAATTAATTAATTGTACTAGTACTAAATACAATAATACTCTATATATATGTATTAGTATACATACAAAAGAGGAGATATTTTTGTGTATATATATACACTTAATCAATAGTCATAAGTTTCTTATGAAGACAAATGTTCAATTTCTCTAGACTACTAGCACTATGTTTTTCAATTAATAATAATAATAATAATATATTGTACATGCATTGCATGCTGCTACTATTATATATATGAAGCAACTTTTTTTTTTCCTTCTATAAAAAAAAAGGCTAATAGTAAGTAGTTAGGGACCATGTGAATGTCATCTCATGTCATGTTCACACTTGATAACCAAAACCATATATATATATATATATAATTGCCTTCTCATAATTTTTTTTGATAATTGAAATTTATTTTAAAATCCAAAAAAAATTAGGAGGTCTTGCTACATGAAAAAGCAGTAGGTATAGCCTACACAAAAATAACTTTCCTGACTTATACCCCAGAAAGAGTACTATATACAGCATTGTTTAAGATTTTAGGGAAAACACAAAAGCGAGACTAATTTAAATAATTCTTCAAGAGATCTTCTTGTAATTGAGTGTTTTCTGAAATTTCTTTCCGTAATATATTAAAAGTGTTCAAACAAGTCTAAATAAAGTGGAGCCTTGGAAATTTAACACAAGCCCAATGAAAATCATCAGTACCCCAGCTAACAGAGGAAGCAATAAGCAACTTCTCCCAGACCTGTAAAGAGAAAGGGCGATAAATGATGTCTACATTCCTCCTCTTCCTCACATAACAAACAAGTAGTAGATTGAATTTGCAGACCCCAAGATCTCATCCTACTCAGTGTACTTAGCCTATCAAGAATAGAATAGCAAACCATGCAATGAAAGAAAACTTGGACACATTAAGGGAGAACCAAACCAGATGATGCCAAAAACCTGTCCTTCCTTGTTTTCAAGTGTTTCCAAGCATCTGAAATAGAGAATTTTCTGAGAGTGGATCCAGTTCTATTCATAGATGCACCACTTGGAGAGTTGAACACAGGTCGAGCAATATTCTCTATTCATACAGAATTTGCTTGCCTTCTATCATATCATATCATATGCTAATGCTAATTCTATGCTATATAATAATAATTCGCAAAAAAGTTCTACTTTTATATATATATATATATATCTAATTACATGAAACTACATGGGGTTGACACATGTCATTTTTTGTTTTTTTTTTTAGAAAGGAAGAAAAAAAAAATATAAAAAAAAAGGAAAGAAAAGAAAAAATTATTTTTTCATGTTCGTGTTTTTTTTTTTTGTGTTTAAAGTATTACAAATATAAACTTTTACATGTTAATAATTCATTTATGTATATTTTGACACGTTTATGTTTTAATTATTTTTCCTATGCTGTGTTCGTGTCGTGTCTCAATTCATTTCATATTTTGCATAGTTTATCATTGTGATTTAATTTATAGAAAAATTTGTGTGTCCGTGTTGTGTTATTTTTTGGTATTTTCAAAATATTATAAATTTATATAAATTTTTATACGTTAATAGTTCGTTTTATATAGATTTTGACACGTTTGTGTATTCTTGTCGTGTTCATATTATTTTTTGTGTTGTGTTTTAATAATTTTTCATATGTTGTGTTCGTGTCGTATCTCCACTCATTTCATATTTTGCATAATTTGTCATTGTGATTCAATTTAGAAAAAGATTTGTGTGTTCGTGTTGTGTCTCAATTCATAATATATTAATTTGTCATAATGGTTCAATTTAGAAAAAAGTTGTGTTTGTGACGTGTTATTTTTTGGTGTTTTCAAAGCATTATAAATTTATATAAATTTTTACACATTAATAATATGTTTATATAGATTTTGACACGTTCATGTATTCGTGCCGTGTTCATGTTATTTTCGTGTCGTGTTTTAATTATTTTCTTATGTTGTTTTGTATCGTGTCAATTCATCATAAAATTTGCATAATTTATCATAATAATTCGATTTTAATTCTAAATTTATTTACTTAGAATATTATAAAGCATAAAAATTTATTTAAATAAATGATAATTATTTAATATAATTTAACTTAAATTTATTTATAATTATTAATTTGATTAAAAATTTATAAATATTAAAAAAATCTCCCGGGGGAGAAATATTCTAGTATATTTGAAATCGGAGTAATGGGTAATGCAGATTAATTTGGGAGCTGCCGACAACGGGGGGGTTTGGAACATGGGCCCTTCTTTATCATTCAGCATTTGCCCAAAAGGCTAAGATGTAAGCTTCGAATCCCCAGTGGTGTGTGGCCTTGCCTTGGACCATCATAATTTATTGATGAAGCCCAAACATCTTTTAAAAAACAAAAAGTATAGAAATAGAAAGGCAAATCCGACCCAACCCAAGATTCCAAACTCAAAAGGTAAAACAGATAAACATTTCACTTTTTTTTTTTTTTTGGTTGTTGTTGAAAAACATGGTTCCAATTCCATATCAATCAATCAAACATTGGAATTAAAGGTGTTATTTCTGTCTTTATACTCTACAAAGTCTGTGTGAACTGAACCCAACTAAGTATTGAGCATTCATTGGTTGGTAACAAGAAAAATAATGTCTTTACGACTAAGACAATATGATCGATAAAGAAGTGGTCCTTCACCAGTAAAGCTAATTTCCTTTCTTTTTCTTTTCTTTTCTTTCATTTTTTTTTTCTTTCCTTTCCTTTCCTGCAACTACATCCACTAATATATATATATATATATATATATATTATTGGAGATATTTTTTATATTTGTAAAAATCTTGTTGAAAAGTTTACTTATAATAATTAAATAGCATACTTTTAAATAAAATATTAGAGAACTTACTTGTAGAAGGAAAGATTGAAGTATAGAAAACTTAACGTTGATGCCAAGAATTAAATCTTTTGTCCTTAAGGCGAAATTATCCTTCACTTGGTGCACACGGATTCAATGCAATTGCCTTCCAAGAATTCAATAACACCACTTTGAAAAGTTGCACACCTTTTTCAAAGTCCACGAACTTAAGGAATTGACTCAATTTTCTCTCTACAATAATAGATTCTTAAGATCTAAAGTAGAAAGAACAAATAAATAAAAGAGTTTTTAAGAATTGTTGAACCAATTGTTGAATCTCTTGTTGAATGGTTGAATGAGATTCCCATAATCACAATGCACCTATTTATAGATGACTCCAGGAACCTAAACATTAATTAAACAAATGAATGTACATGATACATGAATGCACATTAATTATGATGAATATACATAGTACGTGAATGAATAAATTCATGAATGACATAAATTATGAAATTTATAAACACACCATAAATAATGTATTTAGATCATGCACTATATAAAAAAGATCAATTTCACATTCACATATTTAGTTTCAAATCCAAAATATATATATATATATATATATATATATATATATATATATATATATATATATACATGAGCTGAAACCGAAAGCTTCCCAGTTCCTTCCCACCACATCAAGTCAACCAAAGGCTTTAAAGCAAAGAAAGATTTGTAGGACTCCAGCCCCATTAATATAATTTAACAAACTTAATAACAATAGTAGAATATATAATTTAACAGGCAATCGTGGACCCCCACCCAAGCATTCTCCAAGCCAGCCACAGGCCACAGCCACTTGAATCCTGATTACTTTTTAGTGTTTTTCGTGACTTTACTTAACCCCTCTTATTTCAGTTGTATCTACTTACTGAGTAGTGAGTAGTAATGGGTAATTTGTGGACAAATTTTGGGTTGGGTGAGCTCTGCGTTGCAAAGTGCAAACTATTACAATGACTTCCCGTGCGGTCCCTTTCTTTGTGTGCATTCAATTATTAAATGCATAAAAGCAATGTTGGGGTTAGTTTAGTATGGTTATTGAAAAAAAAAAAAGTTAAAAAAATGTATTTTAAAATATGATAAAAAAGTGTGGTTTAAATTTTTTTTAAGTGTCTAGTATTATTGTGAAAAAATGTCATAGAAATTTGAAATATCAAAAAATATATGTTTAAAATAATAAAAATTTAAAGATTTGAGGATAATAAAATTATTTTACCTAAAAATCAGCTTTTAAACCGTAAAATCTTTATTTTTTAGATTTTTGAATAAAATAACTTTATTATCCTCACATCTTTAAATTTTTATTATTTTAAATATATCTTTTTTTTGAGATTTTAATTTCTCATAACACTTTTCAGATCAGCGTCAAACACTTAATTTTTAAACTATATTTTTTCACTAGACTTTTCCTAATCTAATATTTTTCCAAAGGCAATGCTAAACTAGTCCGAGTCAAATTGGATGGTGATGATTCATTGGAGATCACATGAGTGCATCACAAAAATTCTGGTTCGAGGGATTCGGTTCATGGGTCCAGCTCGAGAGGTTTGGTTCATAAGTCTGGTTCGAAGGGTTCGGTTCATGGGTCCAACTCGAGGGGTTCGGTTCATGGGTTCGACTCGGGTGGTTTGGTTGATTGGTCCGGCTTGAGGGGTTTGGTTCATGGGCTCCGTTTTAAGGGTATGGTTCATGGATTTGGATCAAGGGGTTTGGTTCATGGACCCGATTCGAGAGATTCGATTCATTGGTCTGGTTCGAAGGGTTCGGTTCATGGGTCTAGCTCGAGCGGTTCATTTCATGAGTCTGGTTTGAAGGATTCAGTTCATGGGTCCAAATCAAGGGGTTCAGTTCATAGGTTTGGCTCGAGAGGTTTGGTTCATGGGTTCGACTTGAGGGGTTTAGTTCATGGGTTCGACTTGAGGGGTTCGGTTTATGGGTCTGGCTCGGGTGGTTCAGTTCAGGTTCGGCTCGGGTGGTTCAATTCATGGGTCCAACTCGATGGATTTGGTTCATGGACTCGATTTTAGAGGTACAGTTCATAGATCTTGTTCGAGGAATTCGGTTCATGAATCTGATTTGAGAGTTTCGATTCATAGGCTCGATTTGAAGGCTTTGGTTTATGAATTCTGTTTGAGAGTAAAAAGAATAAGAAATATAGGTTTGAGACTTTGAGGCCTAAATCTCTAAATAATAGAAATTATGCTTATATTTGAAGTACGCATGGTAATGCAAGAAATTTGATTTACTTTTATCATTTATTATTTCTATTTTATATTTAAAATAAAAGAATTTTTATCAATTTAAAAATTATTTATGCAATACTAATTGCCATCCAAGAGTTATTCTACAAATTTAAAATTATAAAATATTATGTGTTATTTGTTTTTTTTTTTTTTTAAATTTGCAACCTAGATTAAGTTTATTTCAACAGATCGGTATATGCTTTATCTTGATTTAAATCAAATAGAAATTAGCTTTTTCTTATCTTGAGTTAAATCAAACAAAAATGATATTAATATAATGAAATCTACTTAGACTAAAAGTTAAAAACAAAACTATACTAATTTTATGTATAAATTAATTAAATCAGAAGAATCAAAATATTTCAGAAATAAAAATAAAAATAAACGCACGGTTGTCAAAAGAATAAAAAAGAATTGGTGGATGGCACGAGTAAGAAAGTGATTTAAGTACCTATATAGTCCTTGTACTATAGTGAAAAGAGTAATTTAGTCTCTGTACTATAAAAATGAGTAATTTAGTCCCTGTACAATTGAAATAGGTGCAAATAAGTAAAATTGATAACGGTGTTAATGAAAACTGTTAAAATGCTGATGTGGACTCGTAAAATCTAACAGAATTAATGACTTGGAATAAAATATGACTTGAAATATATCTAAATCTATTAGATTTTACGAGTCCACGTCAGTATTTTAACAAGTTTTCATTAAAATCGTTATCAATTTTACTTATTTGTACCTATTTCAATTGTACATGGACTAAATTATTTATTTTTACAATACAAAGACTAATTTATTTTTTTCACTACAGTATAAAAACTATACGGGTACTTGTTAGTATTTCAATTGGTAGCTACTCTAGTGCTGTGCGACTTGTTATTTGAAATGAGGTCAAGAGTTGTCAATTTTGTTTATATTTGTGGGGTTTTGGCATGTGAAGATGGCGTAGTGTTTAGAGTTCCAAATTCATGGTAGGGGACCAAGTCCAACATTAATTAATTCTACAATTTTACTTACAATAGGAGATCAGGAGAGAATAAGAATGCTTAAAAGGGGGGAAATCTGCAGGAGGAATAGGATTATTGTAAAAAGGCTTTACCAGAAAGCAAGAGCAAGGGCAGCTAGCTCCATCTAGTCTTCTAGGAAAAGAGGGTAGTTTTCCTTTTCATTCCCTCCCAGTACTCCAACTTAGCTACTACAACCAATTGAAGCATCCCTTCCCTAATGAAAGGCCTAATCTCTTTCTTTTTCTCTTTCTCACGGTTGCTTCATATGATCATGCAATTCAATTCAATACAAAGCAAAGCAAAATCTACTTGGAAGTTGGAATCATATCATCATTATCTTCATCTTCATTTTCATCTTCCTTCCTCCTGACTAGGAGGGCCTTAAGCCAATGTGGCATGTGGAAGTGGGACCTCCCTGTTAAACTTAGATGATCTCCCTTCTAATCAGGCTTTTTTAAAATCAAATCATCATTCCTCAAAATTTTGTAATTTCCAAGGTTAAGATTAAGATTAAGATGTGATGTGATACCCATGTCCATGGTTTTGTGTGAGTGAAACTGAAACCAAATTCGACACTTTTTTTTTTTTTTTTTTCCAGGGTCCCACTACATTTGTTTCGTCTACTCACCTGCAACCTGCTTAATAATAATATTGTTTCCACAGAGGAGCTTCACGCTTAAGCTTGTGGAATTAACTTTAACAAACTTATTATTAATTACTACTACTTTAATAATAATAATAATAATCATAGTATAATTCTTTTCTTTGTTATTAAACCCTAAAATATGGGACAATCATCATTATAATACCTGCTCTTTTGAATTTTGTAGTCCCAGCCTTTGCTTCTGCATCTTAATTAGCTGCTTAATTTATTCTACATTACACAGCCTTTAACGCGATCTTCACAACTGTGCCGGAGCCTCCTTATAGCTACAGGGCTCATCTCATGGCCCCCAACATTTTTCAAAATCCTTATATATATATATATATATATATATATATAATCAATAAGTGATTCTTTAAAATTTTAAATATGGTTAGTTTCTATGTAAAAAATGATCTTTATAATTATAAATATTTAAATTTTAAGATGAAAAATATTCAATTCTTAAATCTTCATATCAAAATAATTTCCTTCTTTGAAAAAACTATAAAAAAGACTTTGATAAACATGATCCATGTTAAAAAGTCAAAACTTCTATAAAAAACTAAGCAAAAGAAGTTTTAATTATTTTTATAGATTCTATAGATTGTAAAAATATATCATACTTAATATTATATTTTAATTATTTTTTTCTTATACATTGTAAAAATTTGACAGATATGTCTGTATCAAAAAATTTCTAATACTATAGGGTGTCATAGGATCTTTATCCCTTAATAAATAAATACTTTCTCTCTCACACACCGTCTTCACGTCTCTCACACCACTGTATATTCAATTATTCATTCATTCCTTCATTTCCTTCAAAATAAAAATTCAGAGAGCCAACAAAACAAAACGAACATAAAATCACTGAAAGTGAATGCCGTTTCAAAGATCAAGATAGATTTTGAATCTTTTTCTGTAGACACAGAAATTTAGGGCTTCTTTGTTCTTTTTGGCGGAACAGAGGAGAATAAATGCCGTTGACGAGGTACCAGATAAGGAATGAGTACAGCTTGGCCGATCCGGAGCTCTATAGAGCTTCCGACAAGGGTGATCCTGAGGCTTTACTTGAAGGCGTCGCCATGGCTGGCCTTGTTGGTGTTTTGCGCCAGCTCGGTGACCTCGCCGAGTCAGTCTCTCTCTCTTCTTCTTTCTGTTTTTTTTGGGAGGGGAGATTTTGTCTGGTTTTAGCTTCAGTTTTTGCTTTGAATCTTGTGGTTTTGGAGCTGAATTCGTGCTCTTCATTTTTTATTTCTGTGTGGAAGCTGAGCTTTTAGATTTACAATATATATATATATATATATATATATATATATCAGATTGGTTAAATTTTCTTGGTTAGTTAGTTTTCTTAATTCTAAGTTTCTTTTCTTTGAGGTCCAGGTTATAGAAATAACCAGAATCTGTTAAAAAGTTTTCTCAAATATACTGAATTAGAATTTAATTCCGGCCATTTGAATCTGAGATATGCTTGGAATTTGCTTACCTGATTTTGTCATCAACTTTTTTTTTTTTTTTTTTTCAAACGGTGAGTTTCATGGTATATTTAACGTTTTTTGGTTTGTGGTACTTGTGGTCTGGCGATCACCAATTTAGCAGTCGGAATTCAGAACTTCAATTCAAATTATTGTGTACCAATTTTTAAAAAAAAACTTGCATACACAAGTTACAATATTGCATATCGGGAATTTCTCTGTAGACCTGGATTCATGGTATGAGTAAGCACATTTACTATAGATTTATATTGGAGTTGTAGAACTTTGGTGGCAAATTTGAAGTGATTTTTTTTTAATTTTTTGCTTCCCACCTGTCTGGTTTTAAATTGCTTTTCCTCATGGTTGATAAAGGTTTGCTGCTGAGATATTCCATGACTTGCATGAAGAGGTAATGGCAACTGCTGCGAGAGGCCATGGTCTAATGGTTCGAGTCCAACAACTTGAGGCAGAGTTCCCTTCCATTGAAAAGGCATTTTTATCACAAACCAATCATTCATTATTCTTCACCAATGCAGGTTAAGTTCAACTCCTTGCTGACAATTTTTTACACGAACATGTCATTATATTTATGTACATGTTCTTTAAAAAAGTGTTTTTATTCCCTATTTGACTATTACCTTGGTTTCTGATATCATTTCTTGTCGCAATGGGGCACTTTGGCATATGTGTTGGTTTCTTATGTTTGTATATTTTTGTACATTATTGCGTTATTGGGAATTAGATCTATACATTTTTGAAACAACTACATTAGTTTGTAGGGGTTGAGTGCTTGGTGCCTACGATATGGGCATTATCATTACGAGTTTCTTTCCCCATGTGCTGTCACCATCTAGAGTAAAAAGAAGGTTTGTTTATCTAACCAAAAGATGCATCTTTTCATGACTTTCTTCTAGTGGAATTTGTCATGAAATCAGTATGCATGGATGCATTTTGAGTTCCCATAAACCCTTGTTTGGTATGCAAGAATGGAATGAATGGGAACTGTGATCATGGCATAGATGAGTCAGCTTTGAGTGATGGACCTAATTATTGATTTATTTATTTATTGGTTCTGAAATAGATTATTGGAGTTTTCATGCAGACATGCACAAGGCATTATCTGCTAAACTGGTCGATAAATGTATTATGTTTTCGCAGGTGTTGACTGGCATCTGAATTTGCGCACTGAACATAATCTGATCACTCGTGGAGACTTACCTCGCTGTGTGCTGGATTCTTATGAGGAATGTCGGGGCCCTCCACGTTTATTCCTTTTGGACAAGTAAGATTTCCTTATTGGTCTTAAGTGTAGTAAATTTGTTGAAAGGAATTTTCTTTCAGATGATGAATATTCTAATAATTTGTTCCAGATTTGATGTTGCTGGTGCTGGGACGTGTTTAAAGCGTTACACTGATCCGTCATTCTTTAAAGCAGAATCAGCTTTCCCTGGAATTGCACCAGTAGAAGTTCAGAAAGAAAAGAAAGCCCGTAAAGTGAAGGTACCAAAGGGGAAAAAAAAAAAAAAAGAACTGTGACTCAATTTTTTTTTCTTTTTTTCTTTTTTGTGGGGGGGGGGGGGGAGGCTATATATGAACCCATTGATAGTGTTGATAGATTGAATTTCTCAGTCACTGTGCCACATATCCCATCAACTTTTTCATGGAAAGGATCTTCTTTCTAAGATTTTTTTGGCAGTTATTCTAGCAGTTTGCAGTTATGTCTCATTTATTGCAGAAATTGAGAGATAGGTCTCTAGAATGACCCAAAGTTTTTACCTGTTAATGAAAAAACTTGAGCTTGCATGGAAAATACAGATGATCACCCTAGCAATAATTTTGATTGGATCAGTTTCTTTAATTTCACTGGAGATAAAGGTTTCTCTATGGTTAAATTACCCTTTTTTTCATTTTCAGTTCATGATAGGCATCCATGAGTTTGTGTTTGAGCTGACTCATGGCAAGTTCGGAGATTAGCTCCGAACTTAAAATATCTGATTGTGAGGTGTGCTTTCATGTGAGCAGCACACTTCATATCTCAGGCCCTACTCCGTTGAGGTGCACTTGTTGATTTGGGGTGATTTGCACAAATTATATCAAAGTACTGATTAAGTTTCTTCTCATATGTATAACATTCTTTTTCCTTTTTTTATATCAATAGTTATTTGTTAAAAGGGCTGGCAGCACATGGTGACTTTTTGGTGCATCATGGTTTTATAATCAGCTCATAATTTTCTTTCTATTTTCGGCTAGTTGTGTTATATGGTATTTTGGCCCGTGTCCTTACAGTTTCTTATATTTTATTTCTGGCAGAAGAAAGGATCACGCTGGAGGAATGGAAAGACTCCAGAATTTGCACTGGCATCACATGCCAAGTGAGTCCTTTAATTCTGCATCTGTGCCTTATAGCTTCTTCTAGTGATTAAGCATGCATGTTTAATGTTTTAATATGGTTTCTTGGTGATTGAACTGCTTTCTGATGGTGCAGATTGCATCAGCTGTTTTTGGAGGAGCGTATTGAGAATGCGTACAATGACCCTGCCCGTCTTGTAAAACTAAAAAGAAGGCAATTAAATGAATCTCCACTTGACGCAAAATCGGGGAAAAGTTACATGGAGAAATTCCTGGAGACTCCTTCACTGGAGCATAAAACAGTTTACGAGACCTCTGGTGCTCCACCACCTCTGAGATTGACATTGGATCATTCTAGTGAATCGGGTCTTGAAATACTTGAAATTAGTACAGTGAGTCCTGTGAAAAATTCTTCACAAGGAAAGGACACCTCAAGTTCTTCGCCTACTGTACAAGTTGTCCTGAAACCTTCCATGGAAGATTTGAATGGAGAAGTCATCGACAGAGAGATTGTGAAGATGCCTGAACCAACAGGTAATTTCACAGATGGAATCCCCCCTCCCCTTCATAAAGTAACAATTGAAAAGGAAATAATAGTAGATGGAGAAGGCATAAAAGAATGCAGTACAGATGGGGACCATTCTGATGATATGATCAGTGAGGTTGACAATTACATGGATGCCCTTACTACCATGGAGTCTGAAATGGATACAGACAATGAATACAGATCTAAGAATGATATTGGCTTCATAAATATTGGAAAATACCAAACGGGTTCTGATGCAAATGAGGAAAAGCTTGGGGTCCAAGCCCATTCATCAGATTCTCAATCAGTTGGGATCTCCTCTGCATCCGATGATGGAAACAGCTCGTTCAAGAAAGGAAGATTTAGTTTTTCCTACTCTGATACTATAGACAATCTGGCTGAAGATATGCCGTCAGATGGTGAAGTAGCAGCTAAAGTGTCCCCTTCTAATAAAAACTGTGTTCCGGAGATTGTCGAGGCATCATCCATCCAGCTTCCTGCATGTTCAGAGATGCAGTGTTCCAGTTCTGATAAGGTTTTGTCACTGAAAGATACCTTTATTGGTGAACGTAGGCTTCCTGATCTTGGAGAAGTATCTTATAGTTCATGTCTTGAAGATTTGAATTCCACGCATGTTTTGTTGGATCAAGCCAATTCAATGGCAGCTTCTTTGCTGGAACAACAACGTGATGAGGTGTCCTCTGATGGTGTAAAAACTAATTCTGATTTGTCAGACAGTGATGATGGAAAATATTTGGCAGATTCTTCAGAAGTCATTTTTGCTGATTCTTCTGAGAAACAGGAGGTTTCTTTGATCACTCTTTCTGCTGAAAGCCATCCAGTGGATGAGTTGGACAGTGGAGACACAAATGTCTCTTCTGATGCTTTGCCACATTTATCAAACATTTTACAGTTTGCTCCTGAAAAGAGAAGTGGTACTGATCCTTTAGATGAAGCTCTTAAAACAGATTTTAGTGGAGAAAGTTGTGCTGAAAATTCAGTCAACCAAATGATTGATTCACGATATTCTGTTACTTCACCAACAGAGGAGCAGCTCCCTTGTTCAACCTTGGCAGAAGTAGAAAGAGGTTCAGGTATTACACTACCACCTGAAGGTTTGGATGTTATGAAGCCTGTCAACTTAGCTTCCGAGGTCAATGATGCTACTTTGGAAGCTGGTCTGAACTTGGAATGTATGACTCCTATGCTGGATACTTCAAAGACTTGTTACTTTAATGAAAAGCAATTTTCAGACATATTACACAATGATCCAGAACTCGAGGCTGAAACAATGGAGGTAGGAGCTTCATTTTCTGAAAAGAAACAAAATGTTAATGAAATTTTAGATGCTGCAGAGGGAGAAGAAACTAGGGAATTTACCTGCAGTGTGAATGCAGTGGAAGGAGATGCTATCCTTTGTGATCTTCCAGTTCATTGCGCTGATAATTTGGACCTCAAGGATCATGTGAGCTTAGATGATCTGGCAACTGAAAATGTTCATGCTGAAAGTATTGCAGTCACCACTGCTGCTTGTGGTTCTGCTGACTTTGATGATGGCGTTGATAATACTACTTTTCAGTCTTCAAATTTGATTTGTTCGATATCTGGAAACCTAATGAATTTGGAAGAGTCTCTTTCCGGTGATGGAGATCTATGTCAGGAAGGATTGGAATCTGATGAGGTTATTTCTCAAGGATGTCTTATAGAGCTAGAGACACTAGAAGGAACAAATCCAGTGGAAGGTACTCCAGCAGATATAGATTCCGCTTCATGCAAATCAGTCTCTAACAACAGTTCCAATTTAGAAGATGATATTCACTATTCGTCTCTGGCTGAACCAACCAAAAATAGTTTGAATTTCATTGATTTAACCACTACACCAGCTTCTTCAGAATTGAGCGATCAAGAGTCAGAATCAAAATATTTGAGTCATCTGATGGAAAGTAAGGCAGATGTGGTGTCTTCACCAACTCATTACTTATCAGGAAAAGAAACTTCTTTAGAGCAGTCATTAGACTTCCCTACTAATCAGCATGATATGGGAAGCCTGCATATAGTTGAAGATAGTTCAAAGATATCAAATCTCCTGTCCAATCAGATACAATCTCTGGATCACATAGATCAGGAAAATTGCTTACAAGCTTCTTTTGAACATTCCGAAGAAGGCTCTTCAAGCAAACCTTCATTGGAGTCTTCACAACAATCAGGTAGGCAAAATAAGCAAGAAAGTTATCCATCAGGTCCTATTCATCCTGCCTTTGGCCTGCTCCCTGAGGCAACTAAAGTTAGCATGGAGGAAATGCCACCATTGCCTCCTCTTCCTCCAATGCAATGGAGGATAGGGAGAGTTCAACATGTTTCTCCAGCTTCACAAAGAGAACCGGTTGAACAGGGTCAGGGGTCATTCCCAGTGATACCACAATATGGAACTGACGAGAAAGCTCAATTTGGTTTATCAGCATTAGAGCAAGTGATTGAACAGCCCAGAAACCCATTTTTACCCCTCGTGGATGGTGAAGAGAGGTCTGGTCATGCATCTGATCAATTGGCTGCTGATTGCATGCAGCCCAGTCCTTTTTCTATGCACCCGCCAACTATGGGAAGCAACACTAATAGCCAATACAATGATATCTGTTTAGATAGAACACACTCAAACCCATTTTTTACGTTACCCATAATATCTAATAAAAGCCTTGAATATGGTTCCATTGCTATGGAGGGTGATAGGGTAGGATCCAGTTACTCATTGCCGATGCCAGTTACTGATACAACTTCTAG
This sequence comes from Fremontodendron californicum, assembly GCA_030761205.1. NCBI lineage: Eukaryota > Viridiplantae > Streptophyta > Magnoliopsida > Malvales > Malvaceae > Fremontodendron > Fremontodendron californicum. The sequence goes on from JAULJL010000012.1 coordinate 281,946, forward strand.
ACATATTCCTGTATCTTCGCATGAGAAAACAACACATCCTCCAAACCAGTTTGTACTGGATATAGGTTTGGAAGGTGGGGCATTTCAGCACCCTAAACAAAATTCTGAGGGAGAACAGGGGAATCCTCCTGATATATCTGTGCCCCCATCAACTAAGAGAGAGGAGCAGATTCCAACAAAGGTAGTGGAGGATCTTCCTACAAAAGTAGAAGAGCAGTTTCCATCCAAGGTAGAGGAACAGCCTCAGCATGGTTTGTCTGTTTCAGAGGGAGGAGAAACTTCAGAGACATCAAATGCCATTGTTAAGCATGGTTTGGCAGCTTCAGAGGTAGAAACTGCACAGACATCAAATACAACTGTGCGGCATGATTTGTCAACTTCAGAGGGAGAAGCAGCATGGCCATCAATTACGCTTGCTCTATTACCAGTTGTTGAAGATGGAAATTCGAATGGGAATCCAAAGGTGAAGCTTCCTCGACCTCGCAATCCTCTCATTGATGCTGTTGCTGCTCATGACAAAAGCAAGGTAATTATGGCCCCTTGCATTTCAATTTTTTTCAGTCTACCTTTTCTTTTTGTGAAGTAAAAGTTCGAATTTTCTGCAGTTGAGAAAGGTAACTGAGCGGATTCGCCCTCCAGTCATTCCAAAGGTAGATGAAAGAGATTCATTGCTGGAACAGATACGAAGCAAGGTTAGATCCAATTCCCCGTAATTGTTGACATTCGGTTTTGTTCCCTTTTTTTTTTTTTTTTTTTATAGAAGGAAAAAAGATGTTTTCAAAGGTGGGAAATGCATGTTTTGGATAAACTGAGGGTTGATTATTTTGCTTTCTACAGTCCTTCAACTTGAAGCCTGCGGTGGTGACCAGACCCAGCGTTCAGGGTCCTAAAACCAACTTAAGAGTAGCAGCAATCTTGGAGAAAGCAAATGCTATTCGCCAGGTTTGTGTTTGCCCTCTGTCTGTCTGTCTCTTCTGTTTTTTTTTTCTTCGCATTTAATGAGTGTGCAATTCTTAAATCATTTTTTTTTTCTTCTGTTGAAATAGGCATTGGCTGGAAGTGACGAAGATGATGATGAAGATGGTTGGAGTGATTGTTGAAAGGACACAGGCAATGAATGGCACATCCTTTTGGTTACATGTTCAAAATGTTTGATCCAATATTAAATTCTCCATCTTAGTGAATAGGAAATATATATGTGGCGTGGTCACTGGTGTATTCTTTTCCTCAACATTCTTATTCTGTTGGTGTATAATATTCTGCTCCTTTTTCCATGTATCTCACGGCACTTGGCTCTGCTATATATATATATATATAGTTCATGGTATCCAGAGTGTGTCCTATGATGTTATATTATATTTACTTGAAGATGTTGAAAGGTGTAAATTGTTTTTTAAAAATCAGTAGACTAGTAGTTTGGGAATTCCGTGAGCAGCGTTTGTGTTCATGATGATGATGATGATTTTCTCTGTAAATTGTTTTTGAGTCATCAATGGGGGGATGGATATGTGACTGTTGGTTGATGTGCTCTCAATGCGTAAGATGTCACCTGGCTGTCTCAGCAACAATACATCGAAGGAAATTCATGAAAATCAAATGGCAAATGAAGTAAATGATTACTACCTTTGTTTGGAAGACATTTTAATGTGAGCTGAGCTCCACTCCACTCTTCAATACTAATTAATAAAAAACAAATAATAAGTCAATTGATTTTCCCTCTTTATTCCCTTCTTTATAAGGAGACAGAACAAACAATTCAATTTAATTCATTTTTTTTTTATATGGGAAAATCGCTGCCCAGCGCAACCAAGCTTCAACATCTCGCAAACGCCACCGCCCAGCATCTCAACACAACAGGGAAAAACGCAAAACCCACAACCAGAACCGCCGGATTATAACAAGAAGAAGATGGAAAGCTCCAGTGCCATTCAACGTCTGCCACTCTCCGAGGTTGTCTCCGATTGCCTCAAGCGTTGGTTCAAAGACACTCTCAAGGAAGCCAGAGCTGGGGATGTCAACATGCAGGTTCTGGTCAGTCAAATGTATTATAGCGGTTATGGGGTTCCCCGAGATGCACAAAAGGTTTTTTTTTTTTCCTTTTTCTTCTCGGATTCTTAAAGGGTTTCTTTTTCTTTTTATTTTTCTTCGTCGGGATTGATTTTATCTTTCTGGGTTCTGCATGTGGTGTTTAGGGTTTATGCTTTGCTATTTTTGATAGCTGAGGAAAAAGTTATAAAATTTGCCATTTTGCTCTTCTTTAAAATTCTTTACAAGATGAAGAAAAGTTTCGATCTTTTCTTTTCTTAGCTTCAAAGTTTAACTAAAAGGAGCAACAAGGTTTTAGATTCGTGATTTTATTTCCTCTTTTCTTTTATTATTCTTCGTTCTGTCCCCCCCCCCCCCCCCCAATTTAGGTTTCTTTCTTTCTAATTTTAGTTTGGTCTATTATGAATCATAGGGAAGAATTTGGATGACAAGGGCATCGAGGATGCGGTCTTCAGTCTGGAAAGTCAGCGATAAGCATCCAGGTTAACCTCTGTAACTATCACTATCCTCATCACCTTGTAATAGTGGTACTATAATTTTAGTATGATAATTTGATTCGATTTTCTGTTTGCTTTGCTGAGTCTTTATCAGGTTATAATGCAAGTGATTCAGATTCAGATGAAATGAAGGGTGATTCTTGAGATAACACACTTGGTCTCTGCATTTCGAACATTTAGAACTGTGAGTGCCTTATTGCTCTTCTCTGGTCTTAATTTGCTTTCTTCACTAAAGCGAATCTTTTATAAGAAGAATTCCAAGTACTCCATCCCTGACCCTTGGGTTAGGAATTGACCACAGAATACTGGAGATGCTTAGATTCTTCTCATGTTTGATATTAGCATTTTATATTCTTAGCCTTGGGAGTTAGTCCTTTTCTATTTTATAATATAGAAGTCTAGTTATTTCATATTACTTGCTAAGAATTCGCCTACAAGTGCACATAGTTTTGGGGAATTGCCAGGATTGATGCAGCACTAGGACAAAGGCTCCTCCCAGTCACAAACTCAAAATGGTGGAGTGTGGGTGATGAAACTGTTTGTATTAGGTTTGGACTTTGATGAAATAGGATAATAACAGCATCAGTCTAACCAACTGTCATACTTAAATTTCTGTTCTTCTGCTAGAAGATGTTTCTTTTATGTGGTGTGGGGACATTTATTCTTGTGTTTGGGCCAGCCTAAGATTATCAGTTATCTAGTATCTCAACTCATGCCATATTTGAGCTAAAGCAAAGCTGAGCCCCTATTTCTGCCAAGATCAAGTGGCTTTTGATCTGCTCAGCTAAGGTACAGCCAAGGTTATGAGTTTGTTCTCTCATTTCCACCCTTGTTTAATTGGGCTTGGGGCTCAACTAGATAGAAATACAATATATGAGTAAAGTTGCTGATCAACTAGATAGAAAGCTCATGTTGATTCTCACTATTCAATTTTAATTGGTCCCAAATGTTTTATGTTCAAGATAATCAAAGAGAGGTCCCCTTATCAGATACATTCTTTCATCATATATATTTCCTTAGAATTAGATTAATTATTTACTCATGGAAGCTTTGAACTCTTTTTTTCATAGCTGCTGTCAATGCATCAGATTTGAATTTATATAGGTTCTTGGTACTGGTTATCTTTTAGTTATAAATTTGTGGATTGCATTTCCATTGGCAATGAACTTCTATGCCTTTCTATTTACTTGCCTTAGTGTAAAATGCTCCGCATATCACTTTTAATAACATGGTTAGAAAGGGTGAATGAATAACACAATTAAATGAATTTAATGTACTTTGCGAATTCAGAAGATACACCTGGAAAACTTATGCTGAGAATTAGCATGGTCCTTGTACTATAATACATGCAGGAAAGGAGAGTGAGTCTGCTGCACTGCTGAAGGGGGATCTTAGGTTTTAGAATAAGCTTTATTTTTGGCATGCTTCATTGTTCAGGTGGATTCAACATCATATGGATCAATAGATAATTGGTGGTATATTTAAATGTTCAATTTGCTGTTGCATCTCATTTGACAGCAACATAAATTGTTTTCATAGACATTGAAAATTGTTACACATTTCATATACATTCTTACCTAGATTAGACATTTATCTTAAGGGCGGCAATTCTAGTAAGAATCCAACTTAATAGATGAGGTGATGTTGTGCGTGTTTAACTGGCAAGAATCCAAGCATATTAGGTTTTAGGTTTTTCTTGATGGCGACAAATTCGAGTAAGTAATTCAAGCATATTAGGCTTCTCTTTAAAAAGCCACTTGGTTCAACAGACACAAGTGCCTACAATTTGACATTTCTCAGGGTGTGGGTTCCGGGCTCTTTCCTTCAATTTCTTCCAACTTAATTCTGCATCTAGTCTTTGGCATTTCCACCTGAGTTTTTAGGTTTTCAAGAGTAGGCGAGTAGCTAAATGCACAGGTTGTGCTACTTTTATGTGCTCAACTATGTTACCTAAAATCAACTTTCCTTTTCAGAACTGGATGCTTCAGACTTAAAACTCACACTCAGTTCTCAAATTGTCTAGGATTTTTGGAAGTGGAATTTGATGTCCTTTTGGGCGGTGATATTGGCTGCATTTCTGTACAGAATTCGGAAGCATCCTTTTTAACTTTGAGAAGCTGTCTGTCATCATTATTAATTCAGTACTTCAGTTGAGTACTTGTAAGATGATATGAAAACGCATATTTGAAGCATTCGTATTGGTATGCAAATTAAGGTCTGTATGATTGTTTCTTTCTGTGATGTTTGCATCTGAATATAGAAATCTATCTGTATGAAGATTGAAGAAAAGTTGGGTGATAATTAACTTCCATAACTAATGACCTTATATTTTGCGAGTATTATTTTTGTAACTTTGGCATGTTTGATCTGCATTTTAGAAGGACAGACAAGTGACTATAACTTCAGTTAAAAAAGAGTTGAAAATAAATTTTGTTAAACTTTATTTCCAACTTCTTTGTACTACTGATTATTTCACTGATTTGATAATATGTTGCCCTATATCTGACCATTGACAACACTTGACTTGACCCACAAAAAATTAGTTGAAATAATTAATGTATTACCTATATTGAAGGTCAAAGCATCCATCAAGGATTGCTACTCAAAACTCGTTGCAAGATTCTATTTTTCTTCGATCCATTCCTGGGGTGGCCTATCTTTTTTTTTTTTTTTTTTTTTTATTTAAATTGCAGCTGAGAGTATAGCATACATATATAATAATAATAATAATAAATTCCAAACAGGCTCAAACTTATTTTGGTTTTAACAGTTTATGTTTCATTTCTGCCTCCACGATCTAAATAATTATATCAACTGACATGATAGATAGTTTGTGTATGGATGGATGGTTTAGGAGTTAGGACACAGTTTCTCACTTTCTCTTTGTATTTGGGTAAATCAACAAATATATTCCTTTTACTTTGGTAGTCATTCAAGATTTGGACAATATATTCTTGAAATCTCAAAGGACACTCAGTACCACTCCAACAACAAAAATAAATATGAGATAATTAAAAAAACAAATAATTTAAAAAGTTTTATAAATAAAAAATAATGAAATGAAAAAAAAAATTTGATAATTAAATATGTCACTGAAAGGTTCAATTTCTAATTGAATCCTCTCCCCTCCGATAGAGCACTGGTGGAGCAGTGGATCAAATGCACTCACGGTGCAGTTGAAAAAATTTTCCTCTTAGATCCTACTGCAGGGACCCATAATTATGAATAATACATCATTTCCTGCCTGCTGCTGCTTCTTTAACCTGAGTACCTGACCAGACCTTCCCCCTTTTTTAGGTCTGATTGACAACACCCTTAAATAAAATATGTGTCATCACGGGCATTGAATTGAGGACTTATTCTATTCTATTATTATTATTATTATTATTATATGGATATATATATTTTTATTATTATAAAAATTGTTTTTAAAGTGGAGTGGAAGCAAAGATTAGAGGAAGGAGAAGTGAAAACAACAGCAGAGGCAGCGAGTAGTAGCAGTAGCAGTAGCAGGTCCAAATTAAAGTACAAGGCTACAAGCAAAGTAAGTACCCTTTTTTTTTTTTTTCCTTTCCTATTTAATTTGCAAAGCAAAAGAGAATTAAATTAAAAGGCAATAGAGCATTAACGTGATGTCAATGGGAACCACAAAAACAAATGAGTGAGAAAGAGAAAGAGAAAGGCCCTGTACGAGTCACAGCCTTCCTCTTTCCTGGCCTGCCCTAACTAAATACTAAAGTCTCCAACTTTTTTGAGTTTGTGTTTGTGAATTGTGATAATAATATTTTGTTTCCGTTCTTATCTGAGTAAGGCTGGTACTATCCCTATCTTAGACTACGACTACTATCTGTCTCTCTGTCTGTCCGTCTATGCAAAACCCCTATTATAAGTACGGCGAATTTTCCCCATATTCTATTATTTTTCTTTTTCTTTTTCTACCACTACCACTACCACTATTAATATATATATATATATATTATATTATATTCTTTAGGTTTTTGAATCATTGATGGAAATGGAATATATATATATATTTTTTGTGAAATATATTTAAATAATAAATAAATAAAGTTCGCAGAATTAGGTTTGGTGGGGTTGGATTGGGTCAAATATTCGTACCATCCGTCCACTCCATTCCATTCCATTCCGCACTTCAATCTGTCCTTCCTCACATACTTACTTCTCCACCAAATGACTTTTTCTATTCCCCACATTACCCTCCTCTTGTCCTCACCCATCCTTTGCCGTACGGATCCCTCCTTGTTCCTTCTATACCCCTACCCCTACCACATTAATTATTTTAGAATAATTAAATCTCAAATTTTGAATGAATTGTATATTTTATTTTGGATTTTGCTAATAGAGTGTTTTAAATATATTTTTTAATGTTATCATATATAAAAAATATTTTAATTTAATGTATTAAAAATAATAAATAATATTATTTTTATTTAATATAATATTATTTTTATTATTATTATAAATAATATATTAATTAATTTTAAAACATTAGTTAACAAAAACACATTTAATTTTTTACTTTCTTTAAAGCAAATAATAGTACTAGTAGTTATTAAAAGAGGAAAGGGGGTAATTTCGTCCTTAGAAGAAAAACATACGTAATCAAACCAAGCTTATGGAAAGGCAGGCACACAAAGCCTATAAGCGTAATTTAAACATTCTTTCTTCTCCTCAATCCTCACTCTCTAGTCTCCGACCTCCAAAGTCTCTTTCTTACTTTGTCTTCTTCTTTCTTTCTTTCTTTCTTTCTTTCTTTTTTCCTGTTAACGGTTGGTGACTTCTCCGCCTTAAACACACAATCTTTTCTCCAAGTTCAAGATTGTCCGAAACTCCCAAGCTCTAAACTTTAAGGAAAAACACAAACAACTATGAAGAAGCTAAAGCAAGAGTTCTTTGGAGGCTTCAACTTCAACCCCTTTGATCTGCTACCTGAAGAGATCATTTTCATGATCCTTGACCGCCTCAACCACAACCCTCTTGACAAAAAATCTTTCTCTTTAGTTTGCAAATCCTTCTACGCTACAGAATCCAAGCACCGAAGGTCCCTCAAGCCCCTCCGCCAGGAACGCTTCCCTGCAATCCTTTGCCGTTACCCCAATATCACCCATCTAGATCTCACGCTCTGCTCTCGTGTCTCCGACACCTCTCTCTCCATCATATCCAATGCATGTGCCTCTACTCTTCGCTCCATTGATTTCTCGAGAAGTCGTCTCTTTTCGACTTCTGGGTTGTTGGGTTTGGCTCTGAATTGTAAGAACCTTGTGGAGATTGATTTGTCCAACGGGACGGAGTTGAAAGATTCAGCTATGGCAGCTGTTGCCGAGGCTAAGAATTTGGAAAAGCTGTGGTTAGCGAGGTGTAAGTCGATTACGGATATGGGGGTGGGATGTGTTGCAGTTGGATGCAGAAAGTTAAGGTTCATTTGCTTGAAATGGTGCTTGGGGGTTGGTGATTTGGGGGTTGGTTTGATTGCTTTTAAGTGCAAGCATATTTGTTACTTGGATCTCTCTTACTTGCCTGTAAGTAACGTTTTTGTTTCATGTATGTTCCTCTTTGAATTTTTTTTTTATTTGTCCAGTTTTCCTCTGTGACATGGGATTGTTTGTCGAATTTTCGCTCTCAAGTTCAAGAATTTTGCTCTGTTTTTAGATTTGGTTGTTGGCTTGTTTTTAATTCTTATTTAGCCTATTCAATAGAGTAATTTGAGTTTTTTTTTTTTTTTTTTAACTGTTTAATAAGGAAATTCATTGCTTGATCAAATTCCGGTGGCTGCATTTCGTATCTAACAGTACTATTTTAAATGCTGCATAAGTACCTTTCGTTGGAACTTTAAACAGATTTATTTTCTTATTCATTGCTTTAACGTTGTTCAGATTACAAATAAATGTTTATCATCTATCTTGAAATTACAACATCTAGAAGAGTTGGTTCTGGAAGGATGCTTTGGAATCGACGATGACAGCCTTGCAGTCCTCAAACATGGATGCAACTCATTAAAGGTATATTCTAGTGGAAAATTGGCTAATTTTAGGAATTTTCCATTTATTATCTAGATTTTTTGTTAAAAATTGTCGAGTTTTACTGGTACATTTGTCATATCAGAGGCCAGGGAAATTGTTCATTCTTTTCGACCTAGGTTTCAGTTATCATTCACCTAATCTATACTTCTTTCGTGTTGAAAAGTGGTTCAATAGAAGTCTAATATTGTTTTAGCATTCCTGCATTTTTATGGGTCAATATGCATCTTATTGTTGCGTTGCATGATTGGGGTGCTGAATTTGATGGCTTGTGAATCTGTTGCGTGCATACCTAGATAGATCCTGAAGGCACTATATCTTACAGATCAAAAGTGTAATTTTGTTTTTACGACATATTTAATTGACAAAAATCAACTTATTTGTCCTTTATCAGAGTCTTGATGTGTCGACTTGTCAGAATATCAGTCACAATGGCTTGTCTTCCCTAATAAGTGGTGCTGAAGGTCTGCAGCAACTTACCTTAGCCCATGGTTCTCCTGTAAGTTTTTTCTATATGGTCATCTCTTCCTGTCCTAACAGGTTCCTTTTATATAATAGAGAGGGTTTCTCTCCTCTACTCTTTTGTACTTATAGTGTAGCATTTGCTGATGCTTCAGGTAACTTCTTCTCTTGCTGATTGTTTGAAAAAGCTTTCCCTGTTGCAATCAGTTAAATTGGATGGTTGTCTGCTTACCTATGATGGGCTGAAAACCATTGGAAATTGGTGCGCATCGCTAAGGGAGCTGAGCTTAAGTAAATGTTCAGGAGTAACAGATGAAGGCCTCTCATCCGTTGTAACAAAACACAAAGACTTAAGGAAGCTAGACATTACATGTTGCCGCAAGATAACTGATGTCTCTATAGCCCACATCACAAATTCGTGCAACTCTCTTACTTCTCTCAGGATGGAGTCATGTACCCTGGTTTCTAGAGAAGCCTTTGTTTTGATTGGGCAGCGGTGCCATTTGCTTGAAGAGCTTGACCTTACAGACAATGAAATTGATGATAAAGGTTTCTTTTTTTCCTCCTTTTTGCTAGTATAGTTAGAACTATGGTGTTAGTTGATGCACTTATGGTCTCTTCTCTTTGCAGGTCTGAAGTACATCTCCAGATGTTCCAAACTATCCAACTTAAAACTAGGAATTTGCCTTAATATAACTGATGAGGGACTCATCCATATCGGCAGGGGCTGCTCAAAACTTCTAGAGCTTGATCTATACAGGTTAGCTATTGAGCTGTACTAAGGATTCTTTTTGTCTCTTCTTTCCCTTATCCTTTAATATTAGGGATAATCTGTCAAATATCTTTTGGTCTTGTCACAAGCAAATTTCCTTACAGTTTATATATATGAACTGATTTATCATTGATGCAATGAAGAAAACAATTCATGATTATCTGAACATGATTGCTGTTTTCAGGTCTGTAGAAATAACAGATTTGGGTATTTTAGCAATTGCACAAGGTTGCCCTGGCCTTGAAATGATTAACATATCCTACTGTAAAGATATTACTGATCGTTCCTTGCTATCTTTATCCAAATGCTCACGGTTAAAGACGCTTGAAAGTCGAGGGTGTTCTCTGATAACATCTTTAGGACTAACAGCTGTTGCTGTGGGATGCAAGGAACTTACCAAGCTAGACATAAAGAAGTGTCATAATATTGATGATGCTGGAATGCTTCCACTTGCTCATTTTTCTCAAAACCTTAGACAAGTATGCTACCCTCTCCTTTTCTTGGAACTTTACATGCAAAAGAAAAGTAGACATCCCACAAATCTGATTAATATTTTCTTTGCAGATTAACTTGTCCCATAGCTCGGTTACGGACGTAGGATTGTTATCACTGGCCAGCATTAGCTGCCTACAGAACATAACAATCTTGCACTTAAAAGGCTTGACTCCGAACGGACTAGCAGCTGTCTTACTGGCATGTGGAGGGTTGACAAAAGTGAAACTTCAGGCAGCGTTTAGATGGCTGTTACCCCATCGACTTGTTGAACATTTGGAAGCACGTGGTTGTATGTTTCAGTGGAGAGATAAAGTGCTTCGGGTAAGGTTTATGATTTTTGTTACAAAATTTATCGTAACAAAAGTGCCTTGATTCAAGCTTGTTACATTCAAGTGTCATTTGGAACAGATATGCACATATAGTTGCAATAGTTGCAATATATTTCAAATGTTACGCAGACATATTTTTGGAACAGAACAAAGATAATTTCATTTTGAAAATAGTCATTTACATACAGAAGAATTTGCAAGATGGTTAAGAGCAACTGTATGTTTGTTTTGAATTTGTGGGGGGGGGGGACTTTGACAATCTTGCAATGAACAAAATGCATATACTAACTACTAAGTCAAAAACTTGGAGAAACTAGGTTTGAATAATGTTTCTATGATAGACTTAAGTGATTCAGTTATGCAATTGACAGGTGGAATTAGATCCCAAGTGTTGGAAATTACAGTTGGAAGATCCAATGCCATAGAGATTCTTGAAGACCTTGTTGGTCAGAGGAGTTAGCAACTATTATTGACAAATGCAAATTCTAGGTGTGGACTCGGGAATCAATGAAGATATTCGGTTGTTGACAAAGCATTAGCCTTCAGGTGCTGTATAGATACTTTTAAGACTTCTTTAGTCAAGTGAATCAAAAGCTATTGCCAACAAATGAAAAAGTAGGGGAAAGTTTCTTCAGCTGCCATATGTTGATGGGTTGTCAGTCAAAGTGTTGGCCTTTGATGCCAATACAATCGAAGCTTTGTGGCTCTATGCCTCGCATGGTCTTATGTACATGAAACGTTAGAGATAGAATTGGAGAATATATATATATATATATATATATATATGTGTGTGTGTGTGTGTGTGTGTGTGTTTTAGTCCTAAGTTTGCATGATGCATATGATTACACTTATGGATGCTTGATTGTCATTAGAATCAGATGACAGTTTACTGAAAAGCCTCATAAAGAAGAAAAGATCCACTTTGATTATGAAATTATAATTGATGTTGTTAATGAGGATTTATGCAGCCAGCAGTTGGCAGAAAATTTTGGATTTGATCAAGCAAGAAGCTCGTTTTTAACCAAAATTGATTGGAGGCAATGATTGATGAATACATGTTATGCGTTTTAATTCAAATTGGTTGTGAATTTAACGAGTTTAACAAAGAGCAAATGGACTATACGTACATATATATAAAGCATAAGAAAGAGCAGCTAATTGATATGCTGAAATACTCCAAAAATATACCAATGGAATTATAAAAATAAAAATAAAAGATGAATTGCTGTTTTCCTGAAAGAAAGGCCACCGGAGCTATGCAGCTACTTCTGGTGGTCTAAGTAAAACAGCGATGGGACTATAGTATAATGCGAAAGCAAAGCATCCAATACCAATTCCAAGTTCCAACTGAAGTGTTAAGCATTAAATTATTAAAGCAAAAGGGAATTGGAATTGGTATACAAAGTTTAGGTCGCATCGCATCGCCCTAGAAAAGTAGAAGATTTTGATTTTCTATTTGACTGTTTGTTGTTCTCAAGTTTGGCCAAAAGTGAATGACTACCTTTTCTATTCATCATTCACATCTCTATCCGCAATGATTGCTTATAAGAACTTTAAGCGACATGAAGAAGAAAGGCACAATCAAACATAAATAGAGGAAAGAAAAGAGAGAGAGAGAGCGCTATGAACACTGCTCTGTAGACTGTTCGTACCAGGAAAAAACAAACATATAGCATTTAACACACAAATGTAGTCGTGATATATCACATACATGACAAATGAATGATAAATACACAAATAATGACCAAAGGGTAGAATCTGAAAAAGGATAAAAAGCTAAATGCCATAATTAGATGTATGACTGAGTTGAAAGTTTATAGCCAGAAACCAAGGCAGATAGTGCCAGAGATAGAAACGCAAAGAAAGACATGCTAATAGCCGAAGCTGAGGAATCCGTGAAAATGTTGTCTTGCCCCTCTCTCATCCTGTTTGTCAATGGAATCGCCGCAGATGTCGATGATATCAACAGGTATGCCACCATCTGCAACTTCAAATATTTCAACCCTTTCCAAATTCCAACTATAAATACTTTTTAACTGTTGGATATATTATGCAGAAGTTAACAAAAGCTTGGTAACAACCATTCCACACCAATTTCAATTCTGCTCTTGTTGGGTTAAGAAACCTAAATAGTACTACTATATATTGCTGCAGACTTAGTTGGCATTTGGCAAAGGCATCAGCATTTTGGTTAAATTGGAACTTTTCAAATCAGACATGCCATGCAATGTTATGTTGACGACTAAGACTGTAATTTAACTTTTAAGCAAACGTGCCAGATTTTAATTAGTTTTAGCAGCCCAGCCCTCCAACTCAACAAATTTCACCTCACCGACCCCTTCAGTTAGACTGGAATAGAGGTGGCAATTGGGCGGGTTCGGGCGGGTTCGGGTCGGGTTTATTCGGGTTCGGGCTCATTCGGATTCGGGCTCATTCGGGTTCGGGTCCATCCGGGTTCGGGCTCATTCGGGTTCGGATCCATTCGGGTTCGGGCTCATTCGGGTTCGGGCTCATTCGGGTTCGGGCCCATTCGGGTTCGGGCCCATTCGGGTTCGGGCTCATTCGGGTTCGGGCCCATTCGGGTTCGGGTTCGGTCTGGGTTCGGGTTCGATCTGGGTACGGGTATGTTTTACATTATTTTATTTTATATTAGATGTAATCATTTTTACGTAATTTAAATATTTATATCTAAAAACAAATTATTAATTTATTATTATTTTTATTTTTATTTTTTTACTTTTGCTATTATATGATATTTTTAATTATATTTATTTTTTAAAATTAATATTTGTTAGCACCAAAAGAATAAGAAATTAATTTGTTATATAAAATCAAATTTTGAAATAATTTATTATAAAAAATATGATATATTATAAATTAATATATTGATATTTAAAATAATTGATTTGATGAGCTCGAATTTCAAAATATAAATACATTATAATTTATATTCACTATAAAATAAAAAACTTTTAAAAATAAATCCTGGCCTTCATCTATTCGTTTATATACTTATAAAATGCAAAAAATTTATGCTTATAGTCAAGATATATATATATATATATATATCGAGTACTTATATTTTTTTCATCAGTATAAAGTATAAATTATAAAGTAGTACTAAAAAATATAATTTATATTTAAATTATACGTAATATATATAATAAATATACCCAAAACCAAAAGGCCATAAAACCCTATTAAATCCACCCGCTAAAATAAAATCACATGAAAGCCATAATCCAATTAAACCTACCCTAACCTAACCGCATAAGTATAACTAGAGCTGCTTATGGGCCGGGCCGGGCCGCGGCCCAGTTTTTTTTTATTTTCTCTGCCCCGGCCTGGCCCTGGGTCGGCCCGGCCCGCCCGTTTAGGCCCGAAACACTGTTCATTGGAATAAAAAAATAATTTTTTTATTTTTTTTTATTTTTTTATAATTAAAATTAGATAAAATAATATTATAATAAAAATTACTGTTCCGGGCCGGCCCGGAACACAAAATATCCTGCCCAGGCCCGGCCCGTGAGCAGGTCTAAGTATAACACAAAAGGCCAAAATAATTGAATTATTGTCAATTTTTTTACCCTTATAGATTAATTGAATTATTGTCAAATTTTTTTCACATCTTTAAAATTTTCAAGAATTTAAAATATTTAGATTGTAAATTCATCATGATATGAGACGTTAAAGTTATAACTTATAAGTACAAAATATAATTTACTTTTTGATAAAATTATTATTTCATCATATATATATAATATATTAAATTTTAAATTTTAATTAAATTATTAAAAAAAATTAGAATAAAATTAATAATTAAAGTTATTGCTTTGTAAAAAAAAATAATTACAATTTGTTTATTTTTAGTATTAAATTCGTGTTCGGGTTCGGGCCGGTCTCGGGTTCGGGTCCATTCGGGTTCGGGCTCATTCGGCTTCGGGCTCATTCGGGTTCGGGCCCATTCAGGTTCGGGTCCATTCGGGTTCGGGTCCATTCGGGTTCGGGCCCATTCGGGTTCGGGTCCATTCGGGTTCAGGCCCATTCGGGTTCGGGCTTTTTCGGGTTCGGGTTTTTGACTTTTTGGTCAAATCGGGTTTGGGCGGGTTCGGGTTCGGGTTTTCCTGGGCGGGTTTTCGGGTTCGGGTTCATTTTGCCACCTCTAGACTGGAAGGGTAAGAGTCCAATAAAAAACTGAACTCCAATGAAAGGAATAATCCTTCTTTACCTCTCTACTATTTTTTATTTGTTTTTTATTTAATTTGTTCAAAAATTTTTAAAATATTTATTTTTTAATTTTTAAATTATTTTTATCATAAATATAATTTTTAATTATTATTTAATATAAATATAATTTTAATAATTTTAAACTATTTATTATATAGATACATATTTTAATTTAATATCTTTAATGATTATTTTTTTCTCATATAATTTACTTAACCGTTATCGTTACATTTAAATACAAATATATATTTCATTATTGATTTTAATATTATCGTTATAATAATTAATGTTAGGTTTTCAAAATTTGATGTGACATACAATTGAATGGACCCTAATAAAAATATTATCAAATCACTTTGAAAGCTGGAAGCTGATGTGACATACAATAATTCTATCTTTCTTTTTTTCGCGTCGATTCTTAGCAAACAAACAATTTTTTATTAAACAAATAAAAGTTGATGAAAGTTCGGAAAAACCAACCTGATCCCCCAAAAAGTCCACCATGGCAGAGATACGTTGCTCAAATATCTGTTTTCTTTTCCAAATCGCATTCACATGTCTCAACGCTTGTCCTCCTGTGTACAAAGTCGACAGAATGGCAATTGCCAACAAATACCTGAAAAAAGAATAAATAAAAATAAAAAAGTTAAAAATCCCAAAATCAAATTAAACTCCAATTTCCAATTTGATATGATTGGATTTTTCTAATACCTGTATTCTTCATAGTCGTCGAAATTTTTCCAATCACCGTGCTTGTTGCTAGCCATGATTATGAAAGAAAGCAAAGAGAACAACAAAGCCAATCCTCTGGCGACCAGGGACCCTTTCTTCAACAAATCCTCCCTTTTCCATCGCCTGGTAATCGCCGAGACACCGAACCCCAATCCCGGTGTCGGGTTCTCCACGTCGGTACTGGGTGTAGCCGTGGTCGCCGGCGGCGATCCTGCGTGATTAACCTTGGTTGGTTCATCGGGGTTCGACATACGGGAATCGAATTTAGAAATGTGAGATTTTGAATTAGTGTTAGCAAAATTAAAATGAGGAGAAAGATGAAAGAAGAAGAGAGAAAAATGGGGGAGTTTTCGCGGAATTGAGGATTGAGAAACGTTGTTTCCCCCAACTGACAACTCAGCCTTGTCCTCTCTCTGTCTTCGAAGGGAAGTCTTTTAAGTCGGACAGTTATGTTTCTCTATTTGACACGTGGAACAAGATTTATTTTCTTTATATGATGTGGCGAGAAACGATTCGTCCAAAATGTGGGACCTCTAGCAAGGTTTCACAATGCGAATGGGATGCAATGCAAGTTGTAAACTTTGCTTAAATTAATAATATGGTATTTGGCGTTTTCTATTTTCGGATAGAACAAGAAAGAATTCTCGTGAGGAGAAACCAATGGAAGTTTGGAAGCTCAGCCCGTGGACCCCCACCAAGACCCTTTTTTAATTAAAGAAAATCAATCTTTTAAAATACATTTCCCATCCAATGACTCAATTACCATGGTTTGAGAAAATCAAAAGTCGATTTGAAATTGTAGTAAACATACAAAGTATTATATATAAATAATAAAAGATATTGATTGAATTTGCTTTAAAATTAAAAATATGATAGTAAACTTGTATAGGTTAAAAGATTAGTGTCAAATTTGGACTAGTCAAGGTATCTTATACCAAATAATCATGCATATACATTGTTAATGGAGTTTTAATCACATTGACTCGATTTAGTGGGAGTTATCATGAAATCTTGAAGTGGCTTAATCACAACTACGAAATCTTAATTAAAATCATTTTATTAATAAATTTTTTTATTATTTAATTAAAATATTTGATACAAAATATATTTATTTATGAGTACGTCTTTTATATATTGGATGTATAGTTTTTTTAACTCTACAAATAAGATTAAAAGACTACCCATATCTTCTTTTTTAAAATTATTTTTAAATTTTTTAAAAATATATTATAAAAAATATGTGTTAATTTGCTAATCTCACTTGTGGAGTTTAAAAATTTCATTGATAATGAATAAAACAAATTTTCTTTATTTATTATAAATTAAGATTTTATGATTATAATTAAGTTACGTGAAGATTCCGCGGTAACTCTTATAGGATCCTTCAAGAAATCGAACTCATAATTAATGAGTTTAATTCGATTAAGAATACATGGTGGTTGAGAACAGATAAAGATAATATTTTTTAGGCATTCGAGTCTAGACAATCTTAAAATAAGCACTGGCGGATTTTCTTAGACATAAGTACGTTTTAAAATGAAGGGGGGAGGGGGGGACCTTGGGTTAGGTCCTTAACGATGATGTACTACTAATATGAAGAATCCGTAAAGGCTGCCTTTTGCACTGCGTCTGCCACTCATTTTCCATTTAGGAGGTCCCTTACAGTTTACATCCTTGTTTGTCAAAATTTTCGCTTTTGTACAAGTTATGCAATTAAAGCCATTATTGGCGTGACCTCACAACTCAAGGACTGTTTGAAGTAAGCGGCAGCTGGCTGGAATTGGATGACTCCAAAAGTGGTCCAAACCCCTTGAAATTTGAAAGCTGTGAGGTTCTCTTCACCTATATGCCCTGCAGACTGCACGCCCAGGGCCTCCCATGCCTCATCTCAGACAGCCGACAAATCAACACCATAACTTAATGAAAGAGCACAATCCCATAAATGTTTGTTCGTACTAACTTCTTTTCAATTCAAGTTCAAGAAAAGAAAAAGTTAGAAGTGATCGTAACCACAAAAAACTAAATCATAGTTTCAAGGTTATGAAGAAGGATTGCTTAGATGTTATCCGTGACCACAAACACTCTACCTGAATGAATGTGAATTCTCATCACCACCATTCAAAACCTTCCAAAACAAACCCAGGCAGGCAAGCCCCCCCCAAGTCCCCGGACTCCAGTTTTGCTTTAGTCCTTGATATAGATGAGATCCAACCACCCCGCAACATTAGAACACAAAAAGAAACCTTAGGAAATCAACTTGTGACCATAAGCAAAATCCCTTTCAGGACTCCAGACACAACACAAAGCAAGCAAAATCTGTCTCTCTTCTCTCTCTGTACGGATTGATCTCAGTAAGCTGTGAGCAAATGCCTTTTTCTCTCTATTCTTTCTTTTTCCTTTTCTAATATGGAGAAGCAAAAAAATGGATTCTTTTTAAGCGAAAGTTAAACTGCTGCTTCTTCTATAAGTATATATTAAGCCATACAATGATAACAACACCTAATTTCTACATCACATTAGCAATTTAATACTCTCAAGTAGACTGAAAAAAGAAGAAGGTTCACAACCATTAATTAAAGCCCCTTCAAAAGAAAGATCAAAATAAAACAAAAATTAAGATAAAACACTCTTAAAACTCCTATTGAAGCTTACACCAGGGCTGATTTGTGGACAATATAGCGATAAGCAGCAACCTTTTTTCTCCTGGAAGTAGTATTATCCACAGAAAGTACCAGTTTGCCAGCTTCTCTTGATGTGAAGGAGTTGTGAATGGCCTCCTCTGAAGGACTCAGTTTCCTTGGCTTCTCCACTGCAATGGTGTAGCTGCCCTCTGCGTTGGGCACGAATTCTGCACTATATTCCAAGTCCCAGCCTCCCACTACCAGGTCCCATGTTATGGTTGCTCCAGCCTGAATCACTCACAAGATTATTACCAACTACTCATAGTAACCAGTACTACGTTTAGACTCTTCAGAGAATATGAAAAATTTTCTTTAATCACAAATTTGCATACGAATTGGCTTAAGAAATCAAAGTTAATTAAGAGCAACAAAATTGACCTCAATCCCTTCAATTTGAATGTTCACTTTCTCTCCGCCTTTGACAGTGAACTCGGAGGCTGGTTTCTGCAAATCGTTGGGTCGACTTAGTCCACCATACTGTACTGGAACATCTTCAGGCCTTATAAATCTAACAAACAAAATTCGTATTTTAGCAGAGCTAGAATAGGATTTTTTTTTTATTTTTTTTTTTATGGCAAAATTGGAACACTGCTATTGAAAGTAACAAATATTAGAAACTGGACAAAAAAGCAGTGAAAACCAATGAGGGTAAAGCAGAGGGATTCAAAAGTTAATTTTGGATCTTTAAACTGAGGATGGGAAAACAAGGAAATATACTAGACCCAGTAACCATAGGAGATTCGACAACATGTTACTCAAAAGTGAAACTGCAGCATCTATACAGACGAAAATGGAGGGGACTAAAAGTAGCTAAGAAAGTAAAGAACTGAATGTAAACAAAAGACTAACTTGTAGAGCGTTTCTGCTGCATATCCTTCTCTGGAGATCACGAACTTGCTCTTAGTTCGCTGAGTTAGAAATGGACTGAACATTGAATACAGCACACTGAAGTACCATGGGACATTGATGAAAATCTAAACCCAAAAGGCAGATAATGGAAAGTTATCTTCAGAATAGTTTGAAGAGAAGAGACAACCATTTCTATTCATATAAGAGTTAAATTACCTTTCGAGCTACCATTTCAGGGTAATTATCTTGAAAGAGAGAGAGGATCTGATTTGAAGCGACCCTAAGCTCTCTCTTGGGCATGTCTTTGAGATCAGTCACTTGAATAATAGAGTTAATCCCACCAGGCTTGAAATGCAGGAGACTAATTCCTCTCTCCAGAACTTGAATTCTCCATCTCAAAAACATCTTCAGCTTCTCTTCATCACCAAAGATTCTCTCATACATATCCTTGTCTCTAAAAACCCCATAAGCATTGTAGCAAACAGGGTGCCCTTCCCTATCATAGCCATGCATATAAGCAACCACTCCCTCAAGCTCCTTAAATCCCAAGTCTTCCTCCGCAACATTGTCTGCCTTAAACTCTTTCCTCCAAGAAAGACACTTTTCCAACATGTGAAAGGAATCCGAGACCCTGAAGTCCCTAGCTCGCAAGAACTTCAACAAAATGACATCAGCTTTTTCATCTCCAACAAGAAGAGGGATTCCCCACATTATGCATTCCCCATCTGGGCCATAAGAAGCCAGAAGCTTATCCTTCAGCTCTTGCAACGCCTTCTTCTCAGAAGACTTCAAATGGGAGATAAAGTAGGTGTCTTCCTTGAAAGAAGAGCGGAGAGTGGCGGCTTCCATTAGAGTAGTAACAAAGCTTTTCTTGTAAGGCTTAGGAGAGGCCTCTGGCGGGTCTTGTGGAGGGGTTTTCTCTGGAATGGATATGGGTGAGGGTGCTTTCTCCATTGAATGAGGAAGTTACGAGAGAGACCCGGATGGAATCTCTGTAAAAATGCAGAGTTTTTGCAAGGGATTTGTTTGATATGTATGTAATTAGTATAGCTACAAGTATAACGAAGAAGAAGGGTTTGAAGAGCAGAAGAAGAAAAGCACTAATTTTGGGACGTTTGCAGGGTAAGAGAAAGTGACTACTGCACTGGAATGCTGCACACACCAATGACCAAACAAACCCGGAAAGGATTATAAGAGACAAAAGGAGATTAGAGGAAAGAAAGAAAGAACCTTTTTTAGAGAGAGAGAGAGAGAAAGAAAATTAATTTACATCCCCCCCCCCCCAAAAAAAAAAAATCAAATCAAAACACCTAAACAACAACCAGCTGCGAGTTTGGTTTTGAACTTTCAAAAGCTAGCAGCTTAAAAACAGAGCAAAAAACAGCAAACTTTGAAAGGAGAGTAAAGAGTGGTTCTCACGCACTGAACAGGGCTAAGCTGAGCCGAGTTAAGCCGGTGAGTGGTTGGCAGGTACCATTACGAATAAGAAAGAGAGAGAGAGAGAGTAAAGGCTAAAGGCCTAAAACTAAAAGCGGTGGCTTGCAGAGATGGTGATAATAATTGAGGAGTTCAGGGGAGGGGAGCACGGGGTTCAGTTAGTCTTCCACTGGGACCCAAGGAAACAGCTTTTTTTTCTCATCTTGGTGGGACCCTTTTCTTTAAAGCTCAAATTTCGGTCGCAAACTGTTATAAAAAAGTGTTTTCAATAGTTAAATAATTATTAAATGATATAATAAATAAAAATTATTTTTAAAAAATAAAAAAATTATTATAAAAATAAAATTATTTTTAATAAAAAATTTTCTTTTTTTCTCTCATTTAAAAAGTATTGTTTTTTAAAAATTTTAATTAAAAATAAATTTAAAAAATAAAATATTTATTTTTTAAAATTTTAGAAATATATTTTTATTATTATTAAATTTTTTAATTAAAAAAATTAAAAAAATTTATTTTTTAAAATTAAAAAGTTTTATTTTCAAAAGATTTTATTTTTTAATTAAAAAAATAAATTAAAAAATAAGAGGAGAAGAGAGAAAAATATTTTTTTTATCAAAGTAATTTTGTTTTTACAATTTTCTCCTTAACGATTTTTTATTTTTTTATTTTTTTTAAATAATTCTTATTCATTATATCATTTAATAATTATTGTATTGTTGATGGTATATTTTTCAAATTTACTCTTTTTATTTAGTTAAAATTAAATTATTAAAAAATAAATTTTAATATAAAACTTAAAACATTTAACGATATTAAACATATAATATTTTATATATTTTTTTTTAACAATTGAATCAAATTAATAAAACAATTTTTTTTTTTTTTTTTTACAAATAACCTACTGATAATGGATTGAATAATTAAGTTAATTTTGATTTGGGTTGATTAATTCAGTTTTCCTTAAAATTAATACTAGTACTAGTAGAGTAGAGTAGTGAAGTTAGTTCCAAAACTTTCCAATGGAAAAAACACACGTGTGTATAATATATATATATGATTGAGGTGTGTGGGTCTCAAGAAGATGTTTGTGGATATAATTATGGAATGGAGTGGGGTGAACGTAAATCCTAAGCTAATGGGTAATTAAGCAGCTTGTTAATGAAAGCTAAACCAATTAATCGAATTGTTTCTTTCTTGTCTTTGTCCTAAATATATTTTTTTTCTGGCAAAAAAAAAAAAAAACTTTTTCTTCTTTTTAATGAGTTTTGGTTCACCTATCTGAAATTTAATTCCAAGAAAGTTGTAAACATGGGACAAATCCTAATTGTTCTCCAATTTTATTGAATTTGTGTTATATCAAACAAACAAAAGTTGTGCTATCAAAGATTAGTTGATTCAACATTTGGTTTTGACTAGGAATTGTGTAGTAATTATTGAGGTGAATATGAATAAATGAGGAGGCAACAAACCTGCATAGCCTTTTGGCGTTTTCCTATTTTTATTCCAGGAGAGAGGGGGATTCAATTGCATGCATTATCTACATTCTACAGTGTCTATCATAAAGTTTGCCCCAAGAAAATGGACCAAATGCTTTAGGAATTAGGAGTTTGCCAGATCTCTCTCCCTCCCACTTGATCTACTCTGTTGAAAATTGAAATGTTATGATAAAAACAAAACTTCCTTCCCTCACTCTGAAATATCATTTTCAGATCAGTTTTATTTCATCATATCCATGCTTCAATCTAGCATCTTGAAAATGATTGGCCCATACTATCCTGTCCTGTCATTCTCCTGGGACGAATAGCCTGCTTTTTCTTCGTTTTCAATGTGCTTTTTGTATAAAAATGGGCTAAGGCTGAGATGGCCATTTGTTTGGTGGCCTGGCCGAGATACGAGCCCCAGAGCAAGAGGAGCATGGGCCCATTGGCCGAGACACAGAAGATGCCTTGCCTCAACCTTTCAACCAATGTAAAAAAATCTGTTATATGTTGAGAATGCATAATTTAATTTCTATGCTGAATTGGTGTTGAAAATTTTGGTAACCCTTGGCATGCTATTATGTTATTTATCTATGTGTTTTCTTAGGATCATGATTCTAATTTGGCAAGGAACTATGGTGGTTGCTTGGTATTACATTGTTACATGATGCAATTTCATCTCAATCAAAATGAAAAACAATTAAATATTAATATTTTTTATTTAAACACACAAACAGAAAGACATTCAAAGGGTATAAAAAAAAACAGAGGAAATCTATTCCGTCCATCCACCCAAAAACAATAGAAAAACCGAGTAGTGATGGCGTGATAACCGTAACGACTAACGACCAAGGAAAAAGAAAAAAGAAAAAGGAAAACACCGTGAAACTTCCTTCTCTCTTTCGTTCCCCCATCCCTTTCTTTTCTACACGCCAAACCAAAAAAAGCCCAAATCTAGATCTAAACTTGGCCAATCAAATCCCTAAATAAAACAGCTCTCATCTCCACCCAACAGCCATTCCGCAATGTCCTCCCCAGCTCCACCCGTCCTCCCAATCTCCACTGCCCAATCCGCCGAATCCCAACCACCCGTCGCCACCCCCGCAATTCTCTCTTTCGTCTCCCATCTCAATGATTCCCTCCGCAATGGCCTCTCCCAGCGCCGTTCATGGGCCGAACTTGTTGACCGTTCCGCCTTCTCCAAGCCTGAGTCATTCTCCGAAGCCGCCCTCCGTGTCCGCAAGAATTACTCGTATTTCCGAGTCAATTATCTGTCGGTGATTGGTCTGATTCTTGCCTTTTCGCTTCTTTCCCATCCATTTTCCCTTCTCCTCCTTCTGGGACTCCTCTCCTCCTGGATCTTCCTCTACCTCTTCCGCCCCGCTGATCAGCCTCTCGTCGTCTTCGGCCGTACCTTCTCCGACCGCGAGACCCTCGGCATCCTTATCATCTTTAGCGTCTTCGTTGTCTTCCTCACCACCGTTGGATCTCTTCTCATTTCCGCTCTCATGGTTGGATTCGGACTCGTCTGTGCTCACGGCGCCTTCAGGGTCCCTGAGGATCTTTTCTTGGACGAGCAAGAACCAGCAGCCACCGGTTTCTTGTCCTTCCTAGGTGGTGCTGCTTCCAATGCTGCTGTTGCCGCTCGTGTCTGAATCCGATCCAGGGTTCCGCCTTTCTGAATCTTGTTCTCTAGGATACAATATCACTCCAATTGTGATTGGTTCCATTTTTCAGTGTTTATTTTTTTTGTAGACAAAATAAATTTCCTATTGGGGAATATTTGGGATATTTTATTTTTTTCATTTTATGAATAGGTTTATATTAACATTGGTGAAATGTATATGGATCTGGTTTATTAGATACTTTATACTGCTGGATCCATTGAGACTCCACGATACAAAGTTGTAATACCATTTATTTGGCACAGATCATGCATAGAAATCTTATTGATTATTCTCTATCTAGTGAAAATGTGTTTAAAGGAGGACTAGTAGGGTACTTTGAAGGAGCAAAAGGGTTAAGGCAGGGAGAGTATTCCTTATGCCAAGGTATATGTGTACAACAAATCAAGGTTATGAAACCAAGCATTTACTGTGCCATTTTCATTGTCAATAATGAATCAAGATCCCTACTTTGCAAGTATGATTTTAAACCAAAAGAAAATATTATCTATACTAGTGTTTATAAATGATGATTCATTTTAGCTCATGTTTGAGAGACTAACCTTAGCATTTACCAAGAGCTTCACCTCATCACCTCAACAATATGATTAGCAACACATACTAGATATGAATAAAATGAAAAGAAATGTAAGAAGCATAAGTAAATATAGAAAAAGAAAACTTAGAGAATTTTATTACAATGGCTAATATCCTACCAATGTATAATGTATCCCAATACTCATCCAAGGCCCTCTATTTATACACATTTTGGAGAGCTAAATGACAAGAGACAAGCTTTATAAATTTCAAAGGTAGGTATAATAGGTGGGTGCATTTTTCTAACAATTTTCGTCATGTTATATGACAATTCTGATCAGCCAGCTTGATGGTCGATTTTGTCAATGTTGGAGGCTCGATCTGATCAAATGGTCTTCTAGAAAAATATGTCCCTATCAGTTACTGATCCATAGCCGTTGGAATCAGATCATTTGCTCATGTGGATCGGAAGATATGGTCAAAATACCAAAACGGTGCAGAACAGACGTCATTGCACATCAGCCAACTTGATGGTTGATTTCGGTAGGGAAAACGACTCCGTTTCAAGAAGTGTAAAACATGAAAAATATAGATATGCCTCTTAACTTTGCACGGTTAAAATTTCAGCCTTATTGCTTCAGTGAAACTCCAGATATAGCTGATATGGAAAAAAGTGTCGGAACTGGAACTGAATTGGATTTGCCCTTAATTCTTGATTTAACCTAGTAATCTGAAATCATTCAAAGAAACTCATGAAAAATACCAAATTACATAAAAATATAAAATATCATAAACACAATTAGACTAAGCAATAATAACTCGTATTTGACACAAAACAATAATAAAACATAACTAAGAACTATATAATTATACGAGTTATCACACCCCCACACTTAGATTGTTGCTAGTCCCTAGCAACGACTCAATAAAAATAAAATAAGAAAATCTAATCTAATCCATTTTCGTAGGAAATCACGGTGGCACTTAGCATGTGACACAAGCCTTTAAACCCCTAGGTGTCCCTAGTGGACGAGTTTAGTCTCGTGAGGGTTTGCTAGAACGATACCCACAAACATTGAAAAACTAAAATATAAGTAAATTACATACACTAAAAATATTACTCCTAATCCTTTCAATATAAATTAGAGACAATCTTTGAACAAGTCTTATAAACTAATCAATAGCTCAAAGAATTTCACAAAAATTCATGCTTGAATGTAAATAAATGAGTTAAGCCAATATTAACATAACATATTTCAATCAAAATAGTGCATATTCAAAGTTAATCTCAACTTCTCACATGGGATACTCTCTTGATTTTCACTCTTTAAAGTAGTGGTAAAGTGTTTACACTCAATCAATCTCATGAAAACACTTCTACCATATGCTTGCTTGTCCACCTATTCTCCACTATTTAGATCATACAACTTCATAAATCAAGAGGTCTTTATTCAAGGTTGTAATGGGGCCAAAGGGTTATAATGTGGTTAAAGAACAAAAGGATAAAGATATTACAAAGGTTCCAAAGAGTTCATAGAGTTTAGAGACATAAAAAGATCATACAAATAAAACTTCTCAAAACTCTTATAAAGCACATAATAACATAGGCTAAATATTCATGTTGAGCCTTTGCATCATTCTAACCAACTTTGTAACATCTTTTTCTTTACTTTAACTAGAAGTTCAAGAGAAGATTTTTTTTTTTTTTGAATATGGGAATGTATTTAACAATGATCCCTTTCTTTTTCTCTTGACTTTTTCTTTTCTTTTCTTCCCCCACACTTATCTTTTGTTTCTAACCCAAATTTTCAACTAAAAATATCCCTTGTTTTTTGTAATATGTCTCAAAATATATAATTCATCTTTAGAACAAGGGTAAGGATATAAGTATATTTAGGCTAGGTGTAAGTTGTGGTTACCAATAAAACAGCATATTTAATGTAGACTCAAATTGGCTCACTAGTGGGGATGTTCTCTTAGAACATTAATAATGGATGGCTGTTTGGCTCTGGTTATAATCCTAATGCCTCTATCATATTCATGTTGTCACATGTATCAATATAGTCTCAAACGGTTTAAAGCAAGTTCTAGAGAATCATGTAATCATAAGAGCACTCAAGAAAGAAATTAGATTGATTTGTATAATGCATCAATCATTATAGGCTCAAAAACTCACAAGGATGATTATACAAGTCAGATTAAGTCTAAACATGCTTCTTTCTCAATCAACATATCATATTAACATTGGCTCATAAAAAGGTTGATATCAAGCTCAATTCTCATGAAAATCTTCTCACTAATAAATCTGTTTTAGACTTATGCAATTCATATCTCATTATAGTATTGAAAGTAACTAAAACACACTAAAAACACACTAAGTCTAAACATGCTTTTTTTTTTTTTTGAAGAAGAAGAAGATTAAATCAAACTGATAAGGTATGTCTCAAGTCTCCCTTACTCAGACCTTGTTCAGAATGAATACTTCTAAATGTCTTAAAACACATCAATTTTTTTTTTTTTTTTAAATTAGCAAAATATGTCCCTTACCCCCTACTAAAGGTAGAATTTAGGAGATATTACCTGCAGAGGTTGCTAACCACTTATTATAACTGAGACACAACAAACAAAATGTTAGATAATGTCACAAAGACAGAGTGCAATCCACTCCTTGCTCGTCCATATCTCTTTTTCTTTTTCCGAGCGTTTGCGAAACAACCGTAGCAGATAAATACTCATAAGCTTGGAGCTTTTTGAGTAAATCTTCAATGGTTGTAGCAGAAATTATGGTTCTCCTTGCCTCTGAAAACATGAATCCATTATCCACAGCATTATCTAAATATGAAAGCAAATTACTAAAATAACCATTAATATTAAGCAAACCAATGGGTTTCTTATTTGTGACCAAAGATGTCCAAGAAGCCACGCAAGCTATTTCTTCCAATGTACCCAGACCTCCTGGTAAAGCAATGAATGCATCGGCAGAATGGTACATGATTGTCATCCGTTCAGGGATACTCTAGACTTGTATTTCCTTACCCACGGTAGGTCCACAAAAATATGTGAATAGTTTTGGCACGATTCCTAGAACTGGACTTCCTCCGGCTTGTGATGCTGTAGCGACTGCTCCCATTAAACCCGTACTACCGCCTCCATAAATCAACTGGATCTTTTGTTGGGCAAGTATTACTCAAACTCTTATGGCTTCATCAGCGAATATGTTATTTTTCCCTGGATAAGCACCTCCAAAGACACAAATTTTTTTAATGCGCTGGGACGAAGTATTTTCCATTTTTTTTTCAAGTGCCTGAAAGATAATGAGTACATGGTGTAATATATAGAGGACTGAGTAATGAATCAGACAAGAGTAATAATGTCGCCGAAAGTGTATTTGACCTGTCAGAAGAAAATGTTAACCTAACAAAAGATTTTTGCGTGATTTCAGGAAGAAAATCAAAAAGAGAAGAAAAATCAACCGTAAAAGACCAATGCAAAAAAAAAACGAGAATAATTACACAGATCTAACAACACGTAAATTAAACCGAAATGAAGTTATTGCAAATCAAACCAAAAGTTGAGAAGTCATTTATTGTAGTTGTGATTGTGGCTCACATCTTCCTCTGGTTTTACGTCCAGAAACGGCTTAAACGCCTTCTATGAGTCGAGGATATGCTTCCCATCCAGTTTTCTTACAAGCTGGCAAACAGGGTCTTTTAACATCAGATTCCCAAGATATTGCCATAAATCAAGAATTTCTCTTTGTACGTCTCCACTAGGATGCGTCTCAAGAGAAAGTTGGATATTACCCAAATTCTCCTTACTCAGTCCATCCTTAATGAATTCAATTTTATCATCTCGATTAGAGGAAGGAATCCCAATAGAACGATATTTACCGTTACACGTCCATCGTGCACACTTGTGGCAATTTGAACTCATGCGCTTTGCTCGTCGCTTCTTTGCATAAGTGCTTCTACCTGTACCTGGTAAATGCAAAACAGGAAGATATTCATCTTCACGTACCTTGGCTTCAATTATCCAACGCATGTCTTCAGGAATCCCTTTGTGCATAAGCATTCTTAATCTTTCAAATCGAACTTGGTAAAGCTTCAGTAAAATATTTCGAGGAAAAGGAGGAAATCGTTTCTGCAATCTTGTGAAAATATCATCCATCTTGAAAAAAAAATGAAAAAGAAATTGAAAGAGAAATTTATATACAATATCAGTTTTGTGGGTAGCTGATGGAACCGACTTAAATAATCACGGAGTACCGTTATCCGCCATTTAACCGGGGTTAAAAAAATGTAATTTTTTTTTTGAAGATTAGTAAAAATTATATTTACATCTAGTTATTTTCAAAACAAGGATCAGAAAGAAAAACAACCTCTTCTTGAGTAACATGATTTTCCAAAAAGAGTTTGAGTCTTTGTCCATTTACCTTGAATACGTTACCATTTTAAGGATTCTCAATGTCAACTGCTCCATAATGATACACATGCTTAACCACAAATGGGCCAGTCCATCTTGATCTCAACTTACCAGGAAATATGTGAAGTCTAGAATTATAAAGTAGAACTTTTTGCCCAACATCAAATGTTTTTCTTGAAATTAACTTATCATGAAAGGCTTTAGTTCTTTCTTTATGAATTTTAGAATTCTCATATGCATCATTTCTGAGTTCCTCAAGTTCATTTATGATTGGAAAAGTTTCATTCTCACCCAAAAAGGAATATTTTAGCTCGGATGGCAATGGTTTTAAATCCAGCTTGGGTGGTTCAATAGTTGATGGTACAGTGACATTTGTGAGTGATGGAAGTTCCTCAAACTTTTGTTTCCAACAATGCTTAACCTGAAAAGAATTTAACAAAGAATCAGTGTGTGAAATTTCTGAAACATTATCAAACTCACATTCAATTAAATAAGCTTCTAAAGGATCATGGAATGTGGTAGTGGTGAGATGTTCATGAACAAGTTCTTCAATGAAATCCACTTCATGTACTTCTGAATCATCACCAGGTTGCTTGCAAGTGTTGAACACATTTAATTCTAAAGTCATATTTCCAAAAGAAATGTTCAACATACCATTCCTGCAATTTATCAGAGCATTAGAAGTTGCAAGAAATGGACGGCCTAATATAACAGGAATTTGAACATTTGGATTTGAAACAGGATGTGTGTCCAAAACAATAAAATCAACAGGGAAGTAAAAATTATCAATTTGAACCAAAACATCTTCAACTATCCCTCGAGGAATTTTTACAGAACGATCAGCTAGTTGAAGTGTAACAGGTGTTTCCTTGAGTTCACCTAAACCTAACTGTTGATAAACAGAAAAAGGCAAAAGATTAACACTAGCACCAAGATCAAGCAATGCATGTTCTATTCTAGTGTTTCCAATGATGCATGAGATTGTTGGACATCCAGGATCTTTGAATTTTGGTGGAGTAAGGTGCTGAATGATTGAGCTCACACTTTCCGTCAGAAATGCTTTCTTTTGTACATTATGTTTCCTTTTAACTGTGCACATGTCCTTCAAAAATTTAGCATAAGATGGAACTTGTTTGATTGCATCCAATAAAGGAATGTTAATCTTAACTTGCTTGAAAAGTTCATATATTTCTGCATTTTGATTCAAATTCTTTATTGTTTGCAACCTTTGAGGAAAAGGAGCAGGATGCATACCTTTTTCTTTGTCCAAATTTTCAAGAAGTTCAGACTTACCATCATCCTTACCTTTACTTTTCGGAGGGGAAGAAGGATCTTGGTCTTTTGATGGAATATTTTTGTCAATTGCCTTTCCACTTCGAAGAGTTGTGATAGAACTGGCATTTTCCTGTTGAGTTTCATTGGAGCAAGAAACAAGACATTGAGTAGAAGGGTTAGGCTGAGGTTGAGCAGGAAACTTACCTTTTTCTTGAGTGCGTAATGAAGCTGTCAATGTGGACAAGGTGTTTTTGATCTCATTGATGTCCTGTGAAGTTTGGTTATTCACATTTGCTTGTGTTTGCATGAATGCTTGCAATGTCTCTTCCAAGGTTTGTACACGTGAAGGTTGATAGGAAAAAGTGTTGCCCGGCTTTTGAGATTGTGGTACCTAAACTTAGAGAACCTAAACATGCACTGGTAGCTTGGATGGCTATATTGGACAAACTGCCTACAAAGAACAGATTGATGTCATGGGGCATGGAGGTGGATGGCAAATGTGAGCTATGTCAAACTGAGCAAGAAACCCGGAATCATATATTTTTTGAATGTGACTATTCAAAGGAAATCTGGGGGCATATACTATGCTTATGTCAACTTCATAGAAGCATAAGGAGCTGGCAAGCAGAGCTGCAATGGGCAGTAAACAGAATCAGAGGAAAAACTCTCATTTCTGTTATTTTGCGTTTATCATGGAGTGCCTTTCTTTACTCGATCTGGAGGGAGAGAAATAATAGGTGTTTTAATCGCCTTCAATCCACACAAGGAGCCATCATTGAGCAGATAAAAGAGATCATCAGAATGCGATTGTTGGGGCTCAAGAACATTAGTCCTGATGAAGTGAACCGAAGATTGGATGCAGATTGGGGACTGTCACTTTTTTCCTAGGATCTTTGTCCATTCTGGAATAGCTTTAAGTATTGCTGAAGTATGTTGCTATTGTTCCCTGATTGATTAGTGGTCTTAAGTTTTGTTCAAGTATTGTTTAAGTATGTATAGCTTTAAGTACATGTTGCACATGATGTTGGATGTAGCAGTTTAACTGCTTTCTGGATAAATAAAACACTTACTTATCCAAAAAAAGAAAATGTGTTTATGAAAACTTTCTGAGAATTCTTAGTGCCAGATCTGTGCATAGATCATGATTATATGTCCTTTTCTCTGAGGTTTTCTCTTTGCATTGTTAGAAGTTAATTTACAATTCACCCAATGCTATTTACTACTCAGTTCTTTGTTATAACATCTTAATGGATCAATGCTTGATACTGCTAGCTGCCTCCTCTTATGGTGCTTGTACTTACTTTTCTATACAGCTTGTATGCATACAATTGATTCTTTCTTCTAACACATTCTAGTGTTCTTTGTTTGCTGCAACTGGCAACCTGAAACATATGAAATGGGGTTGTCATAACGGTTTTTTCGGACCGCTACGACGATTTTGATGAAAACACAAAAAATGGAGTCGCCACCAATCTTTTTTGCTAGGTGTGATTGGCCACCTATTAAAACCGGTTTTAGTAAAATATTCTAAAATTAATTAAAACATTTTTGTAAAACCAATTTCGAAGTCCGCGCTTTGAACCAGAGAGAAAACAAAATTGGGTTCGGGAGTCGGTTACGTACGGGGAAGGATTAGCACCCCCGCAATGCCCGTTTAGAAAACGGTACCACTTGATCACGTGTTATCTTTAATCTCGATTTAATGGATTTAACATCGGTATTTAAAAATAATTCTCTTTTATTTTTTTTATTCTTAAAAAAAAAAACATGTTTATTATTTTTTGGATTTTCTTGAACTGTTTTTTTTTTTTTTTTTTAGAAATCGAAAGTGAACATAAATTTATTATCGAAAATACTCATTAAATATTCCCGACACTCTCGGTGGTATTTAACGAGATCTTCTCACCTCAAGACATCTTAGGAATCACAACCGTGATATCCTTCGAATTCCGTCGTCGGCAATTTACATCCATTTTTTATTTAAATGCGTATGATGCGGATATTTAAATATCGGATGCACACGACTTAGCACATAATTATAAACTTAAACATGCAACTCATAATATTAAAAACACGTGCATGGCAAAATATCGAGCGCAATAAACATTCGCTCTTTATTCATTTTTTTATAGATTATTTCCATTTTTTTTAAACGAAAATGAATTTTTGTATTGAGCTTGTCGTTAAATATTCCCACCACTCGTGGTGATATTTAACGAAATTCTCTCACCTAAAGATATCTTAGGAATCACTACCGTGACGTCCTTCAAATTCCGTCGTCGGTTGTTCGCATTTATTAAAATCTTTTTTTTTGAAAAGTAAATTAAAATGCTTTTAATAATTATTTCCGAAATAAAAGAAATTATCTATGTAAGAGTAATTCCCGAATCACTCCGATACTTTCGATAGTGTTTCGATTATTATTCTTACTCGGACCATTTCGAAAAATGATCGATACTCTGACCATCCGAGAAAAAGATCCGTTTTCAGAGAATTTTTATTTACCGGAAATAATTTTAAAAAAACATGTACTAAAAGAATTTATATTTTTATATATTTTTTAAAACCGAAACCGAGTAATAAAAATATGTCGAATACTTAAATAAATAAACAAAAATAAATAAGAAAATTAAAATCATACCTGAAAAATATCGAGAATCCAAAAATTAAAATGCCGTACTCGATCTTCGCAAAATCACCTGAAAAATGTCAAAAAATTCGAAAATCAAAACTTCAAAATCGATCATCGTGAAATTTTTTAATTTTTAATTTTAATTTTTTAATTTTTTTTTTAATTCATCATTCTTGATTTTTTTAATTTTTTTGATTTTTTTTTAATTTAATTTCTAATTTTTCCCTTTTTTTTATTTTTCATTTTCATTTTTTATATATTTTTTCTTTTTATATATATTTATTCTTTTTCAATTTATTTATTTTTTAAATTTATTTATTTTTGTTTTTTTCTTTTCTTTTTTTTTTCTTCTTTTCTTTCTTCTTTTTTTTTTTTCTCTTTCTGGCCCAGGATCAGGCCTGGCCTGCTGGGCCAGGTCCGATCCTGGCCTGGCCTGCTGGGCCGGGTATGGCCCAGCTTTCCTTTTTTTTTTTTCTTTTTTCGGGTTAGGGGTACCCGCGCGGACCCGGGTCGGATCCGGGTCCAGGCGCGGACCCCTATTGCAAGAAACGGCGCCGTTTCGGTGCCACCAAAACGGCACCGTTGCGGCGCCTTCTCTTTTTTTTTTTTGACCCGGGTCGGGCGCGCGGACCCCGGGTCGACCCGCGGGTCCACGCGCGGACCCTTGGTCAAAACGGCGTCGTTTTGGCGCCGTTTTTTTTATAAAAAAACAAACGGGTGACCCGCGCGGACCCCGGGTCGACCCGCGGGTCACTTCGACCCACCCCCTAGAACGGTGCCGTTTTGGCACCGTATTTACACCCCCAAACCCCTTTTTTTCTTCATTTTTTTTTTCTCTTCTCTCTTCTCTTTTCTCTCTCACTCTCTCTCTGCTCAGCCGCCCCAAACCCAGATTACGGCGGCCGGAGCACCGTGCTGGCCGCCGTCGGCCGTCGCCGGCAGCCGCTCGCCGGCGGCCGTTGGCCTCAAAAATCACCTTTTTCGAATCGCCCGGATCTTCTCTTCTCGGATTCGGGCTCCGTTTTGCCCGAATCCTCACCGAGATCCGTAGATCTAGGTTTTTTGAAATTTTTTTTTTGGCTATGGTTTGATTTTTGTTTTGCAGGTTTTTTTTTGGGTTGTTGTGTTGGTTGCGAATCGGAAGGGGGCTCAGATCTGGGTTTTTGCCCAGGAGGAGTCCGGATCTGGATTCTCCTCCCCCCTTTTTTGAGGATGCTTTGAAAAAAAGGGGGTCCGATTTGGGGTCTCGGACCCCGGATCTTAGTTTTTTCGGGGAAAAGGGGGGGCCGAACCTCTTTTTTCGAATCTGGGGGGGCCTCCTCTTTTTTTTTTCTGTTCGGATTCGGGGGGTTTTTATGGGGAGTTGGTTGCGTGTGGGGGGGGTTGCCGTGTGGCAGGTGGGTGGCGTGTGTAGGGTGGTTGGCCTGTTGGCAGGGAGGCTGGTGGCGTGTGGCAGGGAGGCTGGTGGCGTGTCTGTTGGGGTGGTCAGGTGGGTTAGTGGCAGGGGTTAGGGTTTGGTTAGGGTTAGGTTGGTTGGGGAAATGGGTTTGGGCCCACTGGTGGCCCGATTTAGGTTGAGGGGTTTGGGCTTGGTTGGACCCGAGATTGGGCCTGGACAGCCACGGTTCGCACTTGGTCCGGGTCGGATTCGAATCCGACCCGGACGAAAATTGGTTATTACAGCTGCCCCTCTTTGCACATTGCTGAGAATCAGGAATAGGGCAAAGACGATATAACCAATTTTGTCCGGTTGTGGAGATCTATTTTTAGCGAGATTCTATCATTTGGAAAATAAATTGCTCCTCTAATCAGAGGCTCTATCACTTGAAAAATAAATTGCTCCTCTCATCAGAGGCTCTTTCACTTGGAAAATAAATTGCTCCTCTAATCAGAGGCTCTATCACTTGGGAAATAAATGGCTTCTCTCATCAGAGGCTCTATCACTTTGAAAATAAATTGCTCCTCTAATCAGAGGCTCTATCACTTGGAAAAATAAATGGCTCCTCTCATCAGAGGCTCTATCACTTTGAAAATAAATTGCTCCTCTAATCAGAGGCTCTATCACTTGGAAAAATAAATTGCTCCTCTCATCAGAGGCTCTATCACTTTGAAAATAAATTGCTCCTCTAATCAGAGGCTCTATCACTTGGAAAAATAAATTGCTCCTCTCATCAGAGGCTCTATCACTTTGAAAATAAATTGCTCCTCTAATCAGAGGCTCCACAACTTTGAAATTTAAATTGCTCCTCTCATCAGAGGCTCTATTACTTGAAAAATAAATTGCTCCTCTAATCAGAGGCTCCTTCACTTTCAAAATAAATTGCTCCTCTAAACAGAGGCTCTATCACTTGGAAAGATAAATTGCTCCTCTAATCAGAGGCTCTATCACTTGGAAAAATAAATTGCTCCTCTCATCAGAGGCTCTATCACTTGGAAAAATAAATTACTCCTATTGCTCCTCTAATCAGAGGTTCAACAACTTTGAAAATAAATTGCTCCTCTCATCAGAGGCTCGACAACTTTGAAATTAAATTGCTCCTCTCATCAAAGGCTCCACAACTTTGAAATTTAAAAATGAACTTCGAATTTTTGACAATGAGTTTGAACACAACTTAGATCATCACCTCACTTACTACCTTAGTCTTACGAAAGTTAAGACTCATTCTGGATATCCCATCTCTTTCTCGTCTAGTTTTGAAATTCCTTGTCAGATTCTTCGGATATCGCCACTCGACTAATCATACCGAGGCTCGACCTTTGAGTTTGACTTTGCAAGAATTGAAAATGGTACCCGGAGGTTTTGAAAAATGTCATTTTGAAAATGGCGCCCGGAGGTCTTATCCATGATTTTTTTTGAATAATGCCCGGAGGTCTGAAACATGTGCCCGGACGTCTTTTTTTTAAGAATGTCTTTTCTTTGAAAATGGTGCCCGGAGGTCTTATCCGTGATTTTTGAGAATAGTGCCCGGAGGTCTTGAGAACAGATGCCCGGAGGTCTTATGAAAATTATCTTTTCTTTGAAAATGGTGCCCGGAGGTCTTAAAAGAGGTGCCTGGAGGTCTGTAAAAATGTCTTTTCATTGAAAATGGCGCCCGGAGGTCTTATCCATGGATTTTTGAGACTAGTGCCCGGAGGTCTTAAAAATGTAACCCGGAGGTTTTAAAACAGATATCCGGAGGTCTTCTTTTTTTTAATTTTCTATCATTTTGAAAAATAAATTGCTCCTCTAATCAGAGGCTCCACAACTTTGAAAATAAATTGCTCCTCTCATCAGAGGCTCCACAACTTCGAAAATAAATTGCTCCTCTCATCAGAGGCTCTACGACTTTGAAAATAAACTCTTTTCCTGTGCCCGGAGGACTTAAAAGAGGTAACCCGTATCTTTTTTTTATTTCCTTTTTCTTTTGCTGTGCCCGGAGGTCTTTAAAAATGTAACCCGGAGGTTTTTTAAAACGGATGCCCGGAGGTCTTCTTTTTTAATTTTCCATCACTTTGAAAAATAAATTGCTCCTCTAATCAGAGGCTCCACAACTTTGAAAATAAATTGCTTTTCCTGTGCCCGGAGGACTTAAAAGAGAAAACCCGGAGGTTTTAAAAGAGGTGCTCGGAGGTCTTGGTGATCATACCTGAAGATCATATCTTGGAAGAAAATCTCACTGAATGTTCGAATTCAAATGTCAAATTTTCAAATAATCAATGCCATGCATGAAATGTAAATGTCATGCGATGTCAATGCGTATGCCCCTGATGATGCATGTGCAAGTACCTTCGGATATTGTACACATTTTACGACACGATGTAGATGCAAAACTTAATAAATATGCGAATGTTCATGAATGATGCGAATGCCCCCAATTGTTTTTTTCTGATCTTGGTTTAGCTTTTCCAAATTGTTTTTCCTCTTCGAAGCAGAGTGTATCCTGCAATGCTCGTGCCTCGTAAGAGATCAACCTTTTTCTTCACTTTGGAACTATCCCTTTGCCCCGTTAGTTTTTCAAAATTTTATCCTGGAGTCTGAGCCAAATGTTCATTTCTTTTATCTCAATAGTTCCATACCTCTGGGCGAGAAGAACCTTCGTCTTATGCCAACATCGGAAATGGTTTCTTCCAAAAATATTTTCATTCATCTGCTTTTGCTTGCTTTCTTTTTTTGAAAAGTGTTTGCTTATTCACTGAAAACTTTTGAGCTGAAAATGTTATCCTCATGTTGTGATATCCAAATCTCTTGAAGATTGATGATCACTATTAGAAATTTTTCTGAGTGTTCATTCGGCTTTTTTCAAATTAAGTCGAAAGGCTTGGTGCAACAAGATTTTGATTGATCCAAGGAGACTTCGCAACAGGAAAAATGTGTATCCTTTCTAGACTCACAAATGGAACAGATTTTATAAAACATGATTTTTTGGACTCAAACAAATTCAACCTTCTTTTAGTTTCCAAAATATGGCATTTTGACAAACGTCAAGACTAGCTGGGATATTCAAACTGGAGAATTGATTCTGGAAAGGAAAACGGTCTCAGCTTTTAAAGTCAAACCTCCAAACGAGCGTTGACAGTTTTGGGATATTTTGGAATTCTCAGATGTTCCTTAACTTCTTCAAAAATGACCTCTTCTTTTGTTATGGCCTCGACAATACCATAAGCAGCACCGAAATTCTCCCATTTTACTCTAGACTGCCCATGTCGGGTTTTCACCCTAGAGTCTCATTCTTTCCATTTTTTCATTAAGTGTTTCACCATGCATTCAAGAAATCAAGACTTATCCAAAAAGGATTTTTAACCAGAAAGGAGACCGAAGTCTCATGCGTTTTTCTAAGAATAGACTCATCAATTTAAATGACCATGCTCGATCGAAATAGTCTTTTTCAGGTATGTAATATAGGCCAAGGTTCGAGGTTCTGAAAAAAGATAAATAGGCCCAAACAGGTGTTTAAGGTGATCAAATCAAGGATCATTTCATGAGGAGGATTCTCTTCGAAACATTTGTCTTTGCTGAGCTTTTCTCTTCATCCGATGATTTTCATTCGTTCTTTTCTTCCTTTTCTATTTTTTTGCTCTCATTTTTTCTTTTTATCTCCCTTTTTTTTTTTTTGCATTTCTATTTTGACAAGGTGAGCCCGTAGTCATTTGGAAGCTCAAATTTCTCTTTGATTCAAGACATTCTTTTTTTTCGTTTTTGAACCAAGACTTCACTATCTTTGACCTTTAAAAAAAATCCTTCCTCGCATTTGCCCCCTAGTGTGGAGGGTGATCCTTGACCGGGGTTGAAAGAACGAATATTCATTAGGCTCAAAAGGGTAGCAAAAGGATATTTTCTATTTTGTGAAAGGATGATGAAAGATGGCCATTTTTCATCTCGAACACAAGCACGTAAATCGAAGAGTCATTCCCTAGAGGAAAATAATGAAATTGTTTTTTTCTTTCTTGAAACCATCTTGAATTTCATAAATGCATGATGTCACACTCATTTTTCATTTTTCTCTTTTTTTCATTTTTTTTCTTTTTTTTTTCATTTTTTTCTTTTTTTGATGCATGCTCCGAAATTACTCCATCTTTATCCACCACGCGTCTTCCGTATCTACAAATGATGCACCATTTGATTGGTCATACAAATAAGAATTCCTATCATAACGAGGAACACCTCGAGTTTTTTTTTTTGCTCTCCGAAGGGACAAGAAAGAATATGGCTCGAAAACAGCTTTTTTTTCTAGAAACATGAGAAAATCAGGTTTAATCAATGTTACCCGAGACGTTAATCATGAAGTGACGTCTGGGCAACTCTTGTTTTGTGGTTACGGAAAAGGATGTGAATGGTTTTGGAATAACCTTGACACACATCAATTTACCATAATCCAGATCCTTGAAAAAGGTTTCACTTGTTTGAGACACCAAAAAACTCGGATTTTTTTTTTTTTAAAGTTTGTTCCATTGCTCATAACCTAAACTAGGATCTACATTTTTCTTATTGCACTGACTATGGTTTCTGAAATTCAACAATATGTTCCTGGAAGCATTGATTGTTTCAACTCAAAGGATTCATGCATAGGCAAGTCCGAAAGAGAGGGGAAGGGTGTTGGGTCATTTCTAACAATGATCATCAATAATCTCGAGACTCATCATCATTTCTTAACGTGAAGAAAGATTTTTTCCTTTTAAGAACGCGCTCTTCAAAAAATCAAGAATCTCTTTAATGTTTATTTTTGCAAATTCAAATTAAAGCACAACAAACACAAAGCTTTTGAAATTCAAAATTTATTTATTTCATGTGGATGTCAACATAAGACAAGTGCTTTCATGATGAGGCATAGAACTACATGCATATTCCTCAATGCTTGCCGACATGCTTTTAAAGGTAACCATTCATCCTCCAAATCCGTGGCGAAGAAACCGATCTATGGCAATGCGGATTTCCACTGTTCAACTAGCTCTGGAGTCAAAGTGCCGTCATGAACAAGACCTTCAATCTTTTCCTTCAGTCGTCTGCATTTTTCAGTTGAATGTCCGATTGCCCCCATGTGATACTCACACTTGCTGTTCGGGTCATAACTCCGTGCTGATGGGTTTGGAGCTGTTTTCAGAGGCACAGGGGTGAGGTATCGATTCCTCATTAGTAATTGCAACAGGTCAGAGATTGGGACTGAAAATTTCTCTTGGTTGCCCCTCGGTCGTTTCTGGGAAACATGCCTAGTTGCAAGGGCTGGCATAGGATGATGTGTTTGAATATCGGGAAGGTAAGGATAATGACTTGAAGAGACATTGGTAGAGTAACACGATTGATATGGAGAGACCCGGGGATACGGAGTGAATTCTCCCATAGCCTGGACATGTTCCTCCTTCCTTTCAGGTGTCTCGTTTCCCTCGGCATTGGATGTCTCATCTCCTTCGAGTTTTTCGTTCTTGATAGCATTTTCAATCATCTCTCCTGAGGTTACCATATCTGCAAAATTCTTTGTGGCATTGCCAACGAGTCTATCATAGTACGGAGCGTGTAGTGTACTCACAAAAAGGACAGTAATTTCCTTTTGAATCAGAGCCGGTCGTACTTGGGTGGCCATGTCCATCCACCTCTGAGCATATTCTTTGAAGCTCTCAGTGGCCTCTTTCCCCATATTTTGCAAGGTCAACCTATCTGGTGCCATGTCGATCATGTGCTTATACTGAGTCTTGAAAGCTTTTGCCAAATCTTTCCAAGAACGGATATGGTCCCGATCCAACTGATTATACCATCTTGTAGCTGGCCCTGTTAGACTGTCTTGGAAGCAGTGGATTAACAACTTGTCATTGTTGGTGTAGCCAGCCATTTTCCGACAAAACATCATGATGTGGTTTGATGGGCATTTCGATCCGTCATACTTTTCAAATTCAGGGACCTTGAATTTTGGCGGAATCAACAAATCCGGGACCAAGCTGAGCTCATTCGGATCCGTATTCCCGAAAACGTCTATTCCTTCTATGGCTTTGAGTCTTTCTTCAAACAGATCATACTTCTGTTGCACTTCTGTGTCTTCCACTTGCTTTGCCACACGTCTTTTCAGCTTTTCTTGTTCTAGTGAACCATCTTGGCTTGGAATAACAACCGAGTCTGAGGGGTGAAATTCCGAGTTCAGTTGAAATTGTCCTTGGCCTCGTTGACTCGATAGGTGAACCGGATCTTCGTTGTCGTTTACTCGAGGTCGAGGTTCTCCCCTTATGATCGATCCTTCAGCAACCCATTTTCCTCGAGTCAGCCTAGTCATCATTTCAATCATCTTGTCTATTTGCTCACGTGACTCCTCTCGAGATTTTATGATCTGTTCCCGTGTTTCTTGCTGAGATCTGGCTAACTGTTCTTGTAGTTCTCTCTGTGCTCTTTCCACTCTATCCAGTCTATTTTGTTCATCCTCCATGATTCCGGCCTGTGTCATAGAGGCACGCAGTGATTCTCTGATTTGGAAGAGAAAACCTTTCAAAGCTAAACCGACTTCTTTTTTATTCCTCTCAAGTGTGCTTCATGATGCATGAGCTATGAATGTCGTGAATGTAACACGATGCCCATATGATGCATGTAAAGAATAAACAAATTAATGCATGAGTATATACAATGAGTGACCATGTATGTCACGGAATGCATGACCTTATTGTTATGAATGCAATCACGATGTTGATATGATGCATGTAAAGAGTAAATAAAATGATATACTGGTATATACGAAGAACGATCATGTATGTCACTAATGCATTCTACAATGAATGACCATGCATGTTACAATTGCAATATGATGCGAATTTGATTTGTCTAAAGAATAAACAAATTAATGCATGAATATATACAGAAAACTATTCATGATTTGGACTGAACTTGATCATTCAACAATTTTATTGCACAAACTTTGCCCCCAAATTCAATCCGCAAATTTTTTTGTTGTTTTTTTTTGTTTTGAAATTTATTTTTTTGAAAAATGTTTTTTTTTTCGTAAAAATCAAAATATTATTTTCACAAGCCAATTTTTATCAAAAACTTTTGTGGTAGTGGGTCTTATTACGGCACAAATGTCCGAGTATTTATTCAACACTACCGGTTTGCAATCCTCATTTAATCAACAACAAGTGTCTATGCGGTTTATCAAATGAGATTATTATCACCGTGAAATCAAAAATACAACTATAAATGTACATGCTTTATTTACAAGTGCATTAGTGCATGAAATGTACGAGATGTACGAAAAGAAAGAATTTTCATATTTACAAACACAAAAAGTTAGCGAACATTTGCTCCGACAGTATCGACTTATTTAAGCATCACGATGCCTTCGGAGCGAAAAAGGAAACTGAATTGCGGGTAGCACGATGTGCGTTCATCATTACCCGATTTACAGTTCTTGTTCGGAATGTAAACAAATAGCGAAAGATCACCATGTTCCTTCCAAATTTTGAGGATATTCGATCGGAAATTCGATATGGCTCTACTCAAGTTCACTACATGAGGTTGAGTTAGGTTCTAAAAGGCTCCAAATTGCTCCTTACTGTCGCCCGTGAAGGCTAGTAA
The DNA here is from genome assembly GCA_030761205.1 of Fremontodendron californicum. NCBI lineage: Eukaryota > Viridiplantae > Streptophyta > Magnoliopsida > Malvales > Malvaceae > Fremontodendron > Fremontodendron californicum. The sequence goes on from JAULJL010000012.1 coordinate 323,544, forward strand.
GGCATCCCGATTTAAACGGGTTCAATTTGTTGAAGATATTTTTCGCTAGCCCGTGCGGAGGTTATTGCCTCTCGAGAGCGTAGGTACTTTTTCTCTTCTAAAAGTGTTTCGCTAGCCCATGCGGAGGTTATTGCCTCACGAGAGCGTAGGTACTTTACTTTCACCTAAAGGGATAAAGCTCGGGCATAGAGCTTATGTATGAAATGCACGTGCTCGTATGTGAGAAGGAAAAAGCAAACCTTCGACTATTTGTCTACGACTCTTTATTCTAAAGATTCCACGATTTAAAAATAAACGACATAAAAAAAAATGAATCAAGAACTAACAAATATCAAAGTGTAATTGCAAGCAAAATAAAAATAAAAAAAGAAAGAAAATAAAGAGAGTTAAAATTAAATACTGATTAATCCATTAATTTCGAGATCTTGAAATAACACATGATCAATTTGTGGCTCGACTCTCAAGGCGGTCCCCAGCGGAGTCGCCAAGCTGTCATAACGGTTTTTTCGGACCGCTACGACGATTTTGATGAAAACACAAAAAATGGAGTCGCCACCAATCTTTTTTGCTAGGTGTGATTGGCCACCTATTAAAACCGGTTTTAGTAAAATATTCTAAAATTAATTAAAACATTTTTGTAAAACCAATTTCGAAGTCCGCGCTTTGAACCAGAGAGAAAACAAAATCGGGTTCGGGAGTCGGTTACGTACGGGGAAGGATTAGCACCCCCGCAACGCCCGTTTAGAAAACGGTACCACTTGATCACGTGTTATCTTTAATCTCGATTTAATGGATTTAACATCAGTATTTAAAAATAATTCTCTTTTATTTTTTTTATTCTTAAAAAAAAACATGTTTATTATTTTTTGGATTTTCTTGAACTGTTTTTTTTTTTTTTTTTAGAAATCGAAAGTGAACATAAATTTATTATCGAAAATACTCATTAAATATTTCCGACACTCTCGGTGGTATTTAACGAGATCTTCTCACCTCAAGACATCTTAGGAATCACAACCGTGATATCCTTCGAATTCCGTCGTCGGCAATTTACATCCATTTTTTATTTAAATGCGTATGATGCGGATATTTAAATATCGGATGCACACGACTTAGCACATAATTATAAACTTAAACATGCAACTCATAATATTAAAAACACGTGCATGGCAAAATATCGAGCGCAATAAACATTCGCTCTTTATTCATTTTTTTAAAGATTATTTCCATTTTTTTTAAACGAAAATGAATTTTTGTATTGAGCTTGTCGTTAAATATTCCCACCACTCGTGGTGATATTTAACGAAATTCTCTCACCTAAAGATATCTTAGGAATCACTACCGTGACGTCCTTCAAATTCCGTCGTCGGTTGTTCGCATTTATTAAAATCTTTTTTTTTGAAAAGTAAATTAAAATGCTTTTAATAATTATTTCCGAAATAAAAGAAATTATCTATGTAAGAGTAATTCCCGAATCACTCCGATAGTTTCGATAGTGTTTCGATTATTATTCTTACTCGGATCATTTCGAAAAATGATCGATACTCTGACCATCCGAGAAAAAGATCCATTTTCAGAGAATTTTTATTTACCGGAAATAATTTTAAAAAAACATGTACTAAAAGAATTTATATTTTTTTATTTTTTTTAAAACCGAAACCGAGTAATAAAAATATGTCGAATACTTAAATAAATAAACAAAAATAAATAAGAAAATTAAAATCATACCTGAAAAATATCGAGAATCCAAAAATTAAAATGCCGTACTCGATCTTCGCAAAATCACCTGAAAAATGTCAAAAAATTCGAAAATCAAAACTTCAAAATCGATCATCGTGAAATTTTTTAATTTTTAATTTTAATTTTTTAATTTTTTTTTTTAATTCATCATTCTTGATTTTTTTGATTTTTTTTTAATTTAATTTCTAATTTTTCCCTTTTTTTTATTTTTCATTTTCATTTTTTATATATTTTTTTCTTTTTATATATATTTATTCTTTTTCAATTTATTTATTTTTTAAATTTATTTATTTTTGTTTTTTTCTTTTCTTTTTTTTTCTTTTTTTCTTTCTTCTTTTTTTTTTTCTCTTTCTGGCCCAGGATCAGGCCTGGCCTGCTGGGCCGAGTATGGCCCAGCTTTCCTTTTTTTTTTCTTTTTTCGGGTTAGGGGTACCCGCGCGGACCCAGGTCGGATCCGGGTCCAGGCGCGGACCCCTCTTGCAAGAAACGGCGCCGTTTCGGTGCCACCAAAACGGCACCGTTGCGGCGCCTTCTCTTTTTTTTTTTGACCCGGGTCGGGCGCGCGGACCCCGGGTCGACCCGCGGGTCCACGCGCGGACCCTTGGTCAAAACGGCGCCGTTTTGGCACCGTTTTTTTATAAAAAAACAAACGGGTGACCCGCGCGGACCCCGGGTCGACCCGCGGGTCGACGCGCGGGTCACTTCGACCCGCCCCCTAGAACGGTGCCGTTTTGGCACCGTATTTACACCCCCAAACCCCTTTTTTTCTTCATTTTTTTTTCTCTTCTCTCTTCTCTTTTCTCTCTCACTCTCTCTCTGCTCAGCCGCCCCAAACCCAGATTACGGCGGCCGGAGCACCGTGCCGGCCGCCGTCGGCCGTCGCCGGCAGCCGCTCGCCGGCGGCCGTTGGCCTCAAAAATCACCTTTTTCGAATCGCCCGGATCTCCTCTTCTCGGATTCGGGCTCCGTTTTGCCCGAATCCTCACCGAGATCCGTAGATCTAGGTTTTTTGAATTTTTTTTTTTTTGGCTATGGTTTGATTTTTGTTTTGCAGGTTTTTTTTTGGGTTGTTGTGTTGGTTGCGAATCGGAAGGGGGCTCAGATCTGGGTTTTTGCCCAGGAGGAGTCCGGATCTGGATTCTCCTCCCCCCTTTTTTGAGGATGCTTTGAAAAAAAGGGGGTCCGATTTGGGGTCTCGGACCCCGGATCTTAGTTTTTTCGGGGAAAAGGGGGGGCCGAACCTCTTTTTTCGAATCTGGGGGGGCCTCCTCTCTTTTTTTTTTCTGTTCGGATTCGGGGGGTTTTTATGGGGAGTTGGTTGCGTGTGGGGGGGGTTGCCGTGTGGCAGGTGGGTGGCGTGTGTAGGGTGGTTGGCCTGTTGGCAGGGAGGCTGGTGGCGTGTGGCAGGGAGGCTGGTGGCGTGTCTGTTGGGGTGGTCAGGTGGGTTAGTGGCAGGGGTTAGGGTTTGGTTAGGGTTAGGTTGGTTGGGGAAATGGGTTTGGGCCCACTGGTGGCCCGATTTAGGTTGAGGGGTTTGGGCTTGGTTGGGCCCGAGATTGGGCCTGGACAGCCACGGTTCGCACTTGGTCCGGGTCGGATTCGAATCCGTCCCGGACGAAAATTGGTTATTACAGGGGTAAAATGTAATTGCAACATTACCATTCTGAATTTCTGATACACAGAGTTTCATGCTAATTAGTAACTGTTGATTTTTCAGCTGATTTCTGATACACAGACGATTTTTCAGTTGATTTTAAAAGAAACTGATTTTAAAAATTAATTTAAAAACAGATAAAAAAAATAAAACGACAATATTATGATAAAAAAAAAAACCGATTTTATCGAGTGTTTAGTTTTGTTGATTCTTCTTGTAATGGAATTGTGGCCTTGGGCTTGGGTTATTGTTTTGATTTGATTAGACAAACAGCAGCAAAAGTGAAAAATCGAAAAGACAAAGGCCCAGTTAGCCCATTAAAATAAAGGAAGTACAGCTCTCAATGTTTGAGCCCACTGGAGTTTCAGTTTTTGATCTTGCTCCAAACTGTTCATTTACGGACAGCGAAAAATCCGTCTCTTTATCAGTCCCTAGGCTACGACCCCTCTGACTGACTCTGTTGCTCTGAGCCTTTTCACGTCAATGGACGATTTAGTATTGCAGAAATTAGCAATATCAGGGCCCACACTCGCCTCCATGATCCAACGCCTCTCATCCTCCCCTGCCGACTTCGACGGCGTCCTCTTTGGCCACGTCACTTACATCGCCCCTTCCACGCTCTCCGACGATTCCGCCCAAACTTCCCTCGATTCTCATCTCGTCGCCACCATCTCCAGCTTCCTCTCCTTCCCTTCTCTTCTTTCCTTCTACGACTCACTCGGCCGGGTCGACTCCTCCCGACTCTCTCCTACCCACCTCAACCACAAACCCCTCATCGGCTGGTTCTCCTCTCGCCGGAAAACTACCCTCCGCCCTTCCATGCGTGAGTTCTCCGTCACTCGTTCTCTCACCTCTATCCCCAATCTCTCTCTCCCAATCCAAAACGCTGATTTCAATTCCCTTTTCGCTCCTTCAATTTTCCTCCTCTTCACCACTCCTCTACAAGACCAATTCATCCAAACCAACCAGTATCGGGCCTTCCAGTTCCAATCATCGAGACTCTGTTTTAATCCGCTATCAATCGATATAATCAACATTGGGCCTGCATTTAGAGGACATTACGGGTCGTTTAGCCCGTGCTCTGCGCTACCCTTTTTGAACTGCGAGTTAAGGAGCTTAACGGCGATGAATGAAGATAGAAATGAGGAGAATTTAATTGGAATGAAACAAACAGAAAAGGATCAATCAGAGTTGGATATGTGCGCGGAGGGAATTCAAATTGGGAGATTGAGCCGGTTGATTGGACCGGAAGCCGTTAATTACACGGCTGGATTAGAGGATCTATATGAGAAAATGCTTTCTAAAATCGAAAGCTTGGCCAGTCTCGTTGAAGCCAGCTCAGCTAAGGTTCTTGAACAGGTGAGCTTATTACTATTGTTTTTCTATGCTGAGTGTGGTTAAAGTTGGTTTCTTTGTGCATTTCAGGGTATTTTCTGAGTCAGTTGTTTACAGGAAAATCAGAATAGGAAGTTAAGGTACAAAGTTGCTACGTCTGCTGGAGTTGAATAATTGCTTCCTGTTGTTTTTCTTCATGCCAGGTAATTACTTATATATGATTTGATTTAGTTTTCCCGAAATGATCCTACTTTATATTGCATTTTTAGATAATCAATATTTTTACAATTATTGTTACATCACTTCTATGGCTAAACTAATTTAGTTTACGTGCATGACTAGTTGTTGCTGATTGACTTACTATAACAAAGTGTATTGGTTACTTGAAGGTCAAACATTTTTTTGTTATGTTTCAAATGAACTTAGCCCTAAGGATAGCAGAATACGGTTTCTTTCCCCAATAAATGTTTGATATATGAAGGTTCACCTTGTTTTAGCGAATTTCAATGGTGTCTAATTTTGATTCTTGCCATTTTGTGAATGCTGAATAATTTGTGGGATTTACTATTTGGAGAAACTAGTTCCTTCCTCTTTCAGTGTCTTTTATGTTCGTCTGTTGCATTACTATGAAAAATTCTGTAATATGGCTTTATAAAACAAAAACTAAAAAAATAAGGGCATGATGAAGATTCTCAATATTTAGGTGTAACATACAGAATGGCGATGTTGAGTTTCCTTGTCTTGAGGAAAGCTCCAGGAAGTGAGGATAAAGGATTGTACAGAGAATAGTTTAGAGCTGCATGACATATGCTTTTGGAAGGGTTTTGATAGCTCTTACCATAAATCAGTTTGCAAATGCAGAGAGCACATAGAATGTTGTGTTTTTCTGAGCATTATGGTTCACATGCATGAGAAATTTTTCATCTATGTCACAAAAATTTGATTCTGTTTCTCCTCAATGGATAAGAAAAATTGTTATGGTTAAAAAAAGGCATAATTGTTATTATGTTTATGTTGCAATCTGGTTAAGGGTTTTATGGACCTTTTTTTTTGGAATAATTTTAATCAAATTAACGGCTTTATCAGTACCAAAACTTTATATGTAGATGTAATGACCAAGAGAATTAGCTTTATATGTAGATGTGAGAAAGTTTGTCACTAACATCTTTTGGTGTATACAATAACTTTTTTTTTATGCTACGGTGGTTTGTATAATTAATTGTGCATGTGATATACTTTGGAGCCTTCATAAGTTGATAGGGTAGATTTCACTGGAAAAAGATCCAAATAAAAAAGAAGTGAAAAACAATTGGTCTCACCATATTTGATTTCCTTGTTTTCTGTTTAACTTATTGGTTTTTCCTGCTGACTATTTGAAGACAGAAATTTGTGATCTTGGAGCTGACCTATATGAAAGATTATTGACTTTGATGATTCATAAGGTTGGGTTGTCTTTCTTGAGGATTGATCCTACAGTTGCTGTGCCGCCAATAACTCATGAATTGAAAATTTCCTAAGGTGATCTTTCAACCAAAGGATGGTTTTGAAGATTGGCTCTGGATTTGTATACTATCTATATGATGTTGTGCCTTGTACATTATTATTATTCTCTTTCTTCTGCCTTTGCTCTTTAAGTTTTTTTTTTTTTTCTTTTTTGTGATAAAGAGAAATGAGAGATTCATTTCTGATCCTGTCTTGTTACTTGTTAGGCAATTCTCTTTAATAATTTATCCACCTTATGATCCCATTTGGCATGCATATCTAACCACACAATGGAACTGCCTTAAAATATGTTTAAAATTCTTTTTATTATGAGGTGTATAATTTTTGTCATCATGAGGTAAGTTTTGTGGCCATAAATAAGGATAGATTTTTAACGATGAAAACTTTTCGAGAGATCATCGCCCGCCAGCCAAGGACTTTAAATTAATAAAGGTATGTTTCATTGGAGATGAAAACTATCTTTATCTGTCTAGCGATGCCTAAGGAATCAGGAAATGAAACCAAGTGCGGTTTCAAGTCCAAGGAAGAAGAAGGTTCCAAGTTGACTTGCTCAAACCCCAATGCTTTGCGTTCTCAGCCCATTTGCTACTGTTTACAATGGATCTGCCCTTTTTTTTTTTTTGCACCTTTTGGACCACATGCATGCTTCCTCTATATTCCAGTTAAACACATCAGAGAGGCGTAACGTTGACTGCTTGCAACCATTGACGCACATGCTCGTAAACAATTCATGCCATATATCTTCACGATTATTAAAAAGAAAAGAAAAACAATAAGTGGACTTGGGACACTTTTTACTTGACTTGCGCCCTATGCCATTCAAGATGTCTTCAAAATTCAAATCCATTGAAGATGGTCCTAGTTTTGCAATCCATTGTTATAAATAACAAGTTGAGGTTATTCATTGTTTACCAATAGGGTCAGAAGTAACTTTTAACTAGAAAAAAAAAATGAAATAATCCTGAATCCGAATATCATGTTCATGTCAACCCCATTTGTTGGAGTAGGGGGCAATGCAATGATGCAGCTGACTGCCTGGAGCTGGAGGGGAGTGAATGGGCTTGGCAGGCTTGCATGGTAAGGCTAGTAAAAGGAGTTGTGCAGAGGCATATGCCAATATGGCATGCCTTGAATCTCATTCAATGCCACTGCTACAATAAGACAAATTAAAGGCTTAGATAATCACTAATCAGTCTTGTTCATTGCCTTTTTATTCCCGTATATATAATAGGTGGTGTTACTTAAATTATGAGATGAACAGAGTGTCTCGAAATGCATTATTATGACCCTAAAACTCAGAATCTAACACCAAATTATTGAATATTCAAGCAAATACGAGCAGCGGCCGCCTATTGCTATATTCTAGCATATATCAATATGCAAAGAGGCATATATCAAGCATATATCAATTCTGACCCTATACAACGCACTTCTTAGAGACGAAATTTATTATTTCCACAAATATGAGGTCCTTGTTTGTTACATTATTTTTTCCAATAAATAATTGAAACGAAGCCATGAGAATAGAGAAAAGAAAGGGGGAAAATAATCAGCTAGCACTCCTTTTTTTTTCTTCTAGTGGAAACAGAAAAGGAAGCGTGGAAATACAGTCACCTGGAAAGTGGGATTAAAAATATCCGAAAGTTCGGAAAGAGAAAGTGTGCAGATAGCTATTGCAAAAAGAGGCGGCCTTGGTAGAATAACTGAACCGTGGCTTGCACGAAGTCGAAGTAGGAATCAAAGTCAATCTCTCCAGTTCAATTCTAAACTTTCCATCCTGCAACACCCCCTTTTTAGTTTCCGTTTCACATCTGTCCATACATATTCTACCATGACGATAAAAGGAAAATTAGTCGCCTAAGTATCCATCTCCCTGGATGTTGCTAATTCCCCTGATCGTGATCCACAGAATATATATATATATATATATATATATATATATATATCATCAGAAACACATATGGTTAGATGTTAGAATTAGAAATTGTTATCAACAAGTGACAACAATAAACGACATAGGAGGAAACAAAAAACCAACCAGAACAGGGTAAACCAAACCCCTTCTTCATTTGTCCAGCCAAGATGTTTACAGAAATAAATGGAAAATGAATTAAATCACTCATTCTCTTTCAATCACAGAACCTTTGTTAACAACAAAGAGTTAGAAAGTAATAGTATATGATATATACAAGATATGTTTTAACTATTTTATTTTTTATTGTTTGAAGAGAGGAAAAAGAGAGCGCTGTCAGAGAAAGTTGAGACATTTGTAAAAAAGGAACCAGCAAAACCTTGATAAGTTTGTTACCAAGATTGGTAGAGAGTAGAGAAGCGAAGATAAAGGAGGGGAAAATGCAGCACTACGTACCCACATGAATCTTTCTTCAGTTCCCGGACTGAGAGACAGAGCAAGAGCAAGAAGAACCGATGAAACTCAGGATGGATAGCGCTAATGAGGATCAGATTACATGTAAAAAAGCTTCAAGATCATCCATGGCGCTATCCCTCCTGAGCTTAACAGATTCTTCTATACTAATATTAATATATCTTCTGTGTACCTTATATCATAGTTTCAGAAACAAAACAACTCCCCCGAGCAAAGCTAAATAAACCAAGGAAAAGAAAAGGAAAGAAAACACACTTAATGGTCTGCTGTGATAATATTGGTGAGGGAGTTAAAAGAAGAGCAGCATGTATTTATAGCAGCTGAGGAGAGGAGAGGAGGGAACGTGGGGGAAATTCAGACAAACGTCAGCTTCTCCTGGAGCCATGAGTAAGCTTGACTAACTTAACTTTTTATTTGACAATGTTGGAGGGACGGATTTGATATGTATTTTTTTTGGGGGCCCTGCCGACTACGGTACTAGTGGAAATTGTACATGTGAATCATCTTTACCTCACAAATGGACCGTATTTTTGGCATATATAATTGTATGTTAATTGCACTGTTATTTGCTTTGGTTGTTTATTTATTTCTCTTCTTCTTCTGCTGTCGAATTTTCAAAGGCTAGGCTAGCTACCCAGTAATTCTTTCTCTCCAATTCATGATTACTTCTCCTTTTTGATTAATCTTCTGATTAATGATTAGATCGTACATAAATATAAGTTCTAATTGCTTTTTTCCACAGAAACTCTTGCTATGATGACTTGATGAGGCTGTCTTCATCTTGCTTTTTCTCGACTCTGCCTATCAACCTAACAGTATTGGTTTAACAGCCCCCACCAATATCTGCTTCCATTGGCTCATTTATTTAAAGTCTAAAGGAGTTCAGCAAAACCTGCCTTCATAGAAATCTTTCTCAACTTTCGTTCAAATACTTCACGCAGCATTGAACACATTTTTCAGATCAATGTGTCAAAATGAGACTAATTGCAGCAGTTATCGAAAAAGCATTTCACCTACAAATTTTTTTTTTTTATTATAATTTTTTAATTAATAATATAAAATTATGTAAAAATTTATAATTTAAAAATATGAATTTTACATCTTATAAAATTTATAATTATAATTAATTAATTACTGTAAATGATATACTCTTTCTCGAGTATTTTGATCATTGAAAAATTATGGATGTAATGCAATATTATGGTGTGGGTCTCTGTCAACTCCACTTAACACTAAAAGACTGTTTCCTAATTGTTTGGTGTTTGCCGAAAACAACTTTATTAAATTTGGTAAGTTTCTTACTCTGATAATAACATTGACCCACCATGTTTTTGCTTCAACTAGTTCCCATAAGTTAACATTGCCAAGGGCAAAGGAACTAATACGCCAAAAGGGAAAATTCTCTCTGCTCACGACTGCCGGACTTTCTTGGGCAAAGGATTTTCCTGCTCTCAACTCATCAAATTCACCGGATTCACTCCATCTTTCTTGATTGATTTTCTGGGGGTTACTGTGATTTCGAAGAAGAAGTTTTGCTTTTGGGGCTCGATTGGGGATTTTCGACCTAAATCCTCTTTTGTGGCATGGAAACCAAGAAGGGGATTGACTGCGGAACGGCACAACATCAGACGCAATCCAAACGGATCTCCCAAATTGTAGAGGATCCAACAATTGGGATGGATCGGAATCAATCTGTCGAAGTGCAAGGGGGAGAAGGAGGATCGATTTTGCAGGAACACAAGCTCGATTGGAAGAAACTCTTCACCTGCTCAAACGACCAGTCTTTGTCTTTCTACCCTCCTCAAGTGGATAAGGGCAAAGTGCTGGTTGAGCCGCCAGAGGAAGTTTTCGCGGAAGGGATCCAGTTATGGCATAATGCGCTGGTTGCACAATTCATAGGACGCCTGCCAAATTTCAGCCAATTTCAGAGGCTTGTGAATCTGCTATGGGGCAAGGAAGGCAAAGTTGAGGTAATTCCTGCTGGAACTAATCTTTTCATTTTGAAGTTTACTTCTGAGCATGATAAAGAGAGAGTGTTAGAACAAGGGCCATGGCATATTCAGAATAAGCCAGTGATTGTGAGGAAATGGGAACCGGGTCTAAAGTCTTTAGAGTTTAAGATGAATAAGCTCCCAATCTGGATTCAGTTGAGTCATGTTCCTTTGGAACTTTTCACCAAAACTGGCTTAGGCTATGTGGCTAGTGCCATTGGGACTCCATTGTATATGGATAGAGTCACAGCTAATCATGAACGATTAGCCTATACTAAAATCTGTGTGGAGGTTGAGGCAGCTGTGATCATTCCCAGGTTTATTGAGGTTAAGCTCTCAGATGGTTCTATAGGTACAATTTCAGTTGATGTACCTTGGATGCCACCAGTTTGTACTAATTGTAGGGTATTTGGGCATTCTGAACGAAATTGCCAAGTAAAGCCTGTGGCCGCCATGGCTAAGGTATGGCAACCGAAGCAGAGACAGGAGGGGGCAGTTACAAGTAAGATTGAGACAAGTAAGATTGAGACAAGTAAGCAGGCTAGCACTGTAGAGGTGGGAAGGAAAACTGAGACACAGGCTAGCAAGAAGATAAACCTTGAGGTGGAAGAGGCTACTCTGAGCAAAGGGAAGGCTACTTCCATGAATAGGTTTGCTATCCTTGATTCAGTGGGTGAATTGGAGAGCTGCAGAGACTCAGAGTTGTCTGAATGTAGTAATGAAGGTGACTTCATTCATAGATCTCCAAGGAAGGCCAGAGCTGCTGCAGCAGGAGTGGCTGATTTAATGAAGCAATTGAAAAGCAAGAAGAAAGGGGTGGTGGACAGAGGAAGGCCAAAACAGAATAAAGGGCAGCAAGCTCCCTTTGGAGGTTCGTCTTCCTCCCCCTCTCTATGAATTTGCTGATCTGGAATGTCAGAGGGCTAAATGCTCCTCTGAAGCAGAGGGAAGTTGTAGGTAGGATTAGGAAATTAAAAATTGACTATTGTTGTCTGGTTGAGACTAGGGTTAAGGAAAATAATATGCAGCAAATAATAAACAACCATTTTACTGGTTGGACAATCACCCATAACTACTCTTCAGCATACAATGGAAGAATCTGGATGTTATGGAAGACACTGTTGAAGGTGGAAGTTCTGGCTACCACGGACCAAAGCATTACCTGCTCCATATTGCTGAACACTCAGAAGGTGCACCTCACTGCCATCTATGGAAGCAATAGTGGAATGGACAGAAGAAGACTATGGGAGCATCTTCTCTCCCTTAAAGACACCTTTGAGGGACTCCCCTGGCTGCTGGCAGGGGATTTCAATGTTATGGGTCACCCAACTGAAAGTTCTGAGTTTGATGGCACCCAAGTGGCAACAGGGGATGTCAAGGACTTCCGAGAGTGGATGCAGGAGACTGCAGTCTTTGATCACCCTTATACAGGGCCTCTCTTCACTTGGAGCAATCACAGAATATCAAGGAAGCTGGATCGAGTCCTTATCTCCAATGAATGGCTGGGGCAATTCCCCAACTCCACTGTTGAGTTTCTGGCTCCTGAGGTATCGGACCACTGCCCAGCTGTGGTCAGAACAAATGTACCAAGTCAATCCCCTCCGAAGCCATTCAAGTTTTTTAACTTTTGGACAAGGAACCAGGGATTCATGAAGCTTGTCACTGAGTCCTGGCAAGTGCCAGCACATGGAACCCCTATGCAGCAAATCTTCATTAAGCTTAAAAGGTTGAAGATTGCACTGAGGCAGTTTAACTATTCCCAGTATGGTGATATTACAGGCAGGGTGAAGGCAAAAAGAGAGGAGCTAGGAAGAGTGCAATTGGCAGCTCTGGCAAGCCCAAATGAAGAAGGAACTAGGGAAACTGAAAGGAGGCTCATGCAGGAGTTGCAGGAAATACTTAAAAATGAAGAGAGCTTGCTTAAGCAAAAATCAAGAATTAGATGGCTACAAGAGGGGGACCAAAATAGTGCCTACTTCCATCGGATAGTGACCTCAAAGCAGAGGCAGAACTCTATAAGAATGTTGATTGATGCATATGGGAACAGACTCGAAACATTTGAAGAAATTTCCAAGGAGGCTACTGAGTTTTTTAAGAAACTGCTGGGGCTGCAGGATCCCAATATTGAAGGATGTCCCCAGGAGCTGCTAGCTGCCATCCTCCAAACCTCCATCTCAGAGGAAAACAGAGAAATGATGGTGAAGCCTGTTACTGAAGAAGAGATCAGATCTGCAATGTTCTCACAAGCAGATGACAAAGCACCAGGACCATACAGGTATACTGCCCATTTTTTCAAGGTAGCATGGAGTGTTGTGGGGAGAGAAGTCACAGAGGCTATCCTCCATTTCTTTCACACTGGAGACCTGCTCCCTGCCTTCAACTCCACAATAGTGGCATTGGTCCCAAAAAGACAAGCATCAACAAGCATCACTGACTTTAGGCCTATCTCGTGTTGCACAGTAATATATAAGTGCATCACCAGAGTCTTGGCAAGTAGGCTCCAGCAGATTCTTCCCTCTTGCATCAGCAACAGTCAGAGTGCATTTATTAAAGGTAGGAGCATAACTGATAATATCCTGATGGCTCAGGAGATGGTCAGAGGATACAGTAAGACTACCTTGTCCCCCAGATGTGCCATCAAGGTAGACCTAAAGAAAGCTTTTGATTCTTTAGACTGGAGCTTCCTTTTTAATGTACTGTCAGTAATGGGGCTGCCAGAGAGGTTTGTGGGCTGGATAAAAAGCTGCATTACTAATCCTTGGTACTCTATAGCCATCAATGGAGGGCTGGTAGGCTATTTCAAAGGGGGAAGAGGAGTTAGACAGGGAGATCCACTATCACCCTACCTTTTTGTGATTAGCATGAATGTTCTATCCAGACTCCTTGAGCTTGCAGCTGATCATGGGGTCTTCTCCTTTCACCCAAAGTGTAAAAAGGTTAAGCTCACACACTTATCCTTTGCTGATGATCTTCTAATCTTCACCAAAGGCAACCGGGATTCAGTTCAAGGAGTTCAAAGAGTTCTTCAGCTCTTTTATACTTACTCTGGTCTACAATTAAATTGTGCAAAAAGTGAGCTTTTCTGCACGGGGATTCTGAGAAGGGAACTGGATGCGATTCTCGAAGCTACTGGGTTTAAACAGGGAACACTTCCTGTTCGTTATCTGGGAGTTCCCTTGGTTATGAGGAGGCTCACCATTCGAGATTGCACTCCCTTGGTTGAGCGCATAACAGCAAGAATCACTTGCTGGACTGCAAGGCATCTCTCCTATGCTGGAAGACTGCAGCTGATCCAATCCGTGCTCTTCAATTTTCATAATTACTGGTGTAGGATCTTCATTCTTCCACAGCAAGTCATTAAAAATGTGAACCAGCTTTGTTCTAGTTTTTTTTGGAAAGGCCAAGCAGGCACAGCTCAGGGGGCCAGAGTAAGCTGGAGTACTATATGTATGCCTAAGTCTGAAGGAGGACTAGGACTGAAGGATCTCATCTCCTGGAATCGAGCTTGTATCCTAAGACATCTATGGTCACTTTTCACACAATCTGGATCCTTGTGGATTGCATGGACTCAAACTTATATCCTGAAGGGGAGAAGCATCTGGGATATTCCCATTGTGCAACACAGTAGCTGGAGCATGAGAAGACTGCTCAAATTAAGGGGCATTGCCACTGGGTTCCTACAGCAAGCAGAAGAAGGTATTATCTGGAAAACTAAAGGTAATACTTATTCTGCAGCAGATGTATGGGAAAGTTTGAGGCCAAAACAAAGAAAAGTTTTTTGGCATAGACTTGTCTGGTGCAAACTCCATTTACCGAAGCATGCTGTTATTGTTTGGATGACCATACTGAACAGGTTACCTACAAGAGACAGATTAAATGGGTGGGGATTATCACTGGATGGTGTTTGTGTGTTATGCAAGCAGGAAATGGAATCAAGGAATCATCTATTCTTTGATTGCCGCTTTTCGAAGACTGTGTGGAGCAACATTCTGCAGATGTGTGGGGTGCAAAGAGGAATTGGGGAATGGTATGGAGAGCTGCAGTGGGCTGCAAGCAGACTCAAGGGTAAAGCCTTCATTTCGGTTCTGCTGAGAGTGGCATGGGCAGCAACAATTTACCAGATTTGGCAAGAAAGGAACCGAAGAGTGTTTTCAGTAGGGGAGATGACTGAAAGGCAGGTACAAAACTTGATCATTGAGGTTATTCGAATGCGATTTCTTGATCTTAGAGGAATTGCAGATGATAGAGTGAATAGGAGTTTATGTGTAAATTGGGGGTTGCAAATTACATTGGTTTCATAACATCCTAGATAATAGTTAAATGTACAGATTCTTGGACTGAGATTGTATTACAGTAGCAGTATTTTGCTGCTTTGGATAATAAAATTCATCACTTATCCAAAAAAAAAAAAAAAGTTAACATTGCCAAATTTTTTGGTCACGTCCGTTCTGAGTACATCATGACACATTCCTAATTTAAAGAAGTCTGAGGAAGGGATAAGAATAAAAACAGTTAAGGATATTTTTGAAAGGGGTGAAGAGAGGCCCTTAATTAATATTTGGGATGAATGTCAATGGATAAAGTCAAATCAATTTTGTTCGCCTGACTTGTAAAAGATTTTTCAAATTACTGAAATGAAATTTTCAACCTCGATTTGATTTGATTGATTAGGGAATTTAAAAAAAAAAAAAAAGCATTAAATGAATTAAATATATTTATAGATTAAAAATGAAATACAAGGTGCATATATGTGAAGTTAACATAAGTAAGACGAAAATCTGAAATCAAATCTGATGCATGCAAAATATGTACGAGTTTGGCAATTATCAATCATTACCGTGCTTTTTACATGCAAACTTGTCAATTATGGCATTGAATTCACATCCACCAAACCAAACCAAACCAAACCAAACCAAACCTCCTTGTTATAGCATACTTCATTTGCATCCAGCCACCTGTGTATTGTCCTCTGAGTTAATTCCCAATACCTCTCTCATCGTGACTGGACTGACATCATCATCATCGCACTTTTTCTTTTTTCATAGTCTTGATAAAACTCCTAATCTCCTGTTTATCAAACTTATGCACTATGTTTCTGGTACAAAAATTTATATAAACTTGCAAATATACAATCTGACAATCTTGCATGCTAAGGTCAGCTATCATGCCTCAATTGAATAAAAGTCTCCCATCATATACACCTTCACAAAAAGCTTTTGCAGGAGCAAAAATACTAGTAAAACAAGAGAAAATTTTGAAGTCTTTTATATCACCTGCTAGATAATAGTACTAGTATTCTGGCTACCTAGCTAGCTAGCTAGCAGTAAATAGATGACAGCACGAAATTAAGCAGGCTGATTCGGGTAATGGAGCCGGCGCGGGGTTGGCCAGGGAGTAAAATGGAGGCAACCCATTTATGGGAAAATTCCAAACTCCATCCAAGTCGATCGTCAACGTACCAGAAAAAATGAACTCTCCACGGACTCTGAGGGACGCCTCGGAAATCGGACCCTTTTTTATTTTAACTTTGATTTCGGTTTTGAATTTGATAGCATGCCCAGCGGCAGCGACTGAGTGTTTATTTTGGATTTGGATTGGGTAATGAAAAGGGTCCAGACCCCACAACCCCTGAACTCCACAGTCCACACCCTCTTCCTTCCTTCTGGGTTAACAAGGTACATTCTTTTGTAGCCAATAAGGAATACTACTGTAATATATTTTCCTTTCTAAATACATATTGAAATTATTACACTACACTAAACTTTTAATAGCTATAATTATTCAGATTCACTCATAAAAATAGAAAAAGCTTACATATTTTTATTTAATATGATGACAAAGCAATACTAAGTATATAAGTTTATAAGTATATTTATTTTTATTGGCTGGTTATACCGCCTAATTTATAAGTATATTTATTTTTATTGGCTGGTTATACCGCCTAATTTTGTTTATTAACTTTGTTTTATGCTTGTTTGGCGACGTGATTTTAGATCTCGTCGTTTAGTTAGATTTTATTGTGAAACTTTTTCAGGTAATCTTTCTAATACAACTCCTACCATGGCTGACAATGAAAGTGTTCATGCTGAAGATGAGAACAGACAAGTACGCACCATGCGTGACTACTTGCAACCAACTCGAAGCTCATCACCCTCTTGTTTTATTTTTCCTCTCAATGCAAACAACTTTCGTTTTAAACCAGGTATGATAGCTTTGCTTCCAAATTTCCATGGGTTAGAATCGGAAAGTGCTTACTCGTTTCTAAAAGACTTCGAAGATGTATGTGTCACCTTTAATGACCAACAATGTACAAATGAAATTGTCAAGCTAAAATTATTTCCTTTTTCTTTAAAAGATAAAGCAAAAATTTGGCTTCATAATTTAAAACCAAGGTCAATTGGCACATGGCAAGAATTACAAACTGAGTTTCTAAAGAAATTTTTCCCAGCACATAAAACTACTGCTTTGAAAAGACAGATTCAAAATTTCAATCAAAATCAAAATGAAGCATTTTTTCAGTGCTGGGAGCGTTTTAAAGATTTGTTAAGTTCTTGTCCACATCATGGTTTTGAAAAATGGCGTCTTATTAGTTTCTTTTATGAAAGTTTAACTCCCGAAACTAAACAATTTGTTGAAACAATGTGTAACGGTGAGTTTCTAGAAAAAGAACCTGAAGAAGCCTTTGACTACCTAGACCATTTGGCAGATAACTCTCAAGCCTGGCACACAGATAATTCCTCTGAAAGTTCCAATAGATCTAATCTTTTTTCTAACAGAGGTAAATATCATTTTAGTCAAGAAGATGAGATAAAAGCTAAAGTAGCTAATTTGGCTAGAAAGATTGAAGCCATGGAACTTAGAGAAGTAAAAGAAGTCAAAACGGTTAAAAATGAAGAAAGTTGTGGAATTTGTGAAATCATGGGACACCCCACTTCTGAATGTCCAAACATTCCCATTCTTAAAGAAGCATTGCATGATCAAGTAAATTCCATAAACACATTTAAAAAGCCTTTTCCTTCTCCTTACTCTGAAACGTATAACCCTGAATGGAGAAATCATCCCAACTTCAGTTGGCGGAATAATAATCATGTTCAGGTACCACAATCTCAAAAGCCGGGCAACACTTTTTCCTATCAACCTTCACGTGTACAAACCTTGGAAGAGACATTGCAAGCATTCATGCAAACACAAGCAAATGTGAATAACCAAACTTCACAGGACATCAATGAGATCAAAAACACCTTGTCCACATTGACAGCTTCATTACGCACTCAAGAAAAAGGTAAGTTTCCTGCTCAACCTCAGCCTAACCCTTCTACTCAATGTCTTGTTTCTTGCTCCAATGAAACTCAACAGGAAAATGCCAGTTCTATCACAACTCTTCGAAGTGGAAAGGCAATTGATAAAAATATTCCATCAAAAGACCAAGATCCTCCTTCCCCTCCGAAAAGTATTGGTAAGGATGATGGTAAGTCTGAACTTCTTGAAAATTTGGACAAAGAAAAAGGTATGCATCCTGCTCCTTTTCCTCAAAGGTTGCAAACAATAAAGAATTTGAATCAAAATGCAGAAATTTATGAACTTTTCAAACAAGTTAAGATTAACATTCCTTTATTGGATGCAATCAAACAAGTTCCATCTTATGCTAAATTTTTGAAGGACATGTGCACAGTTAAAAGGAAACATAATGTACAAAAGAAAGCATTTCTGACGGAAAGTGTGAGCTCAATCATTCAGCATCTTACTCCACCAAAATTCAAAGATCCTGCATGTCCAACAATCTCATGCATCATTGGAAACACTAGAATAGAACGTGCATTGCTTGATCTTGGTGCTAGTGTTAATCTTTTGCCTTTTTCTGTTTATCAACAGTTAGGTTTAGGTGAACTCAAGGAAACACCTGTTACACTTCAACTAGCTGATCGTTCTGTAAAAATTCCTCGAGGGATAGTTGAAGATGTTTTGGTTCAAATTGATAATTTTTACCTCCCTGTTGATTTTATTGTTTTGGACACACATCCTGTTTCAAATCCAAATGTTCAAATTCCTGTTATATTAGGCCGTCCATTTCTTGCAACTTCTAATGCTCTGATAAATTGCAGGAATGGTAATTTGAACATTTCTTTTGGAAATATGACTTTAGAATTAAATGTGTTCAACACTTGCAAGCAACCTGGTGATGATTCAGAAGTACATGAAGTGGATTTCATTGAAGAACTTGTTCATGAACATCTCACCACTACCACATTCCATGATCCTTTAGAAGCTTATTTAATTGAATGTGAGTTTGATAATGCTTCAGAAATTTCACACACTGATTCTTTGTTAAATTCTTTTCAGGTTAAGCATTGTTGGAAAAAAAAGTTTAAGGAACTTCCATCGCTCACAAATGTCACTGTACCATCAACTATTGAACCACCCAAGCGGATTTAAAACCATTGCCATCCGAGCTAAAATATTCCTTTTTGGGAAAAATTCCTTCTCAATGGAGCACCCAAGATAAAAGGAAGTTTCTGAATGAGGTAAAGAAGTTCTATTGGGATGACCCTTACTTGTTCAAATATTGTCCTGATCAGATTTTTTGAAGATGCATTCCCGACAATGAGGTAAGTAGTGTAATTAAGTTTTGTCATTCCGAGGCATATGGTGGTCATTTTTCATCAAAGAAAACTGCTGCAAAAATTTTACAGTGTCGATTTTACTGGCCAACTTTATTCAAAGATGCATATGAAAATTCTAAAATTCATAAAGAAAGAACTAAAGCCTTTCATGACAAGTTAATTTCAAGAAAAACATTTGATGTTGGGCAAAAAGTTCTACTTTATAATTCTAGACTTCACATATTTCCTGGTAAGTTGAGATCAAGATGGACTGGCCCATTTGTGGTTAAGCATGTGTATCATCATGGAGCAGTTGACATTGAGAATCCTCAAAATGGTAACGTATTCAAGGTAAATGGACAAAGACTCAAACTCTTTTTGGAAAATCATGTTACTCAAGAAGAGGTTGTTTTTCTTTCTGATCCTTGTTTTGAAAATAACTAGATGTAAATATAATTTTTTTTTTACCCCGGTTAAATGGCGGATAACGGTACTCCGTGATTATTTAAGTCGGTTCCATCAGCTACCCACAAAACTGATATTGTATATAAATTTCTCTTTCATTTTATTTTATTTCATTTTTTTTTCAGGATGGATGATATTCTCAAAAGATTGCAGAAACGATTTCCTCCTTTTCCTCGGAATATTTTACTGAAGCTTTACCAAGTTCGATTAGAAAGATTAAGAATGCTTATGAACAAAGGGATTCCTGAAGACATACGTTGGATAATTGAAGCCAAGGTACGTGAAGATGAATATCTTCCTGTTTTGCATTTACCAGGTACAGGTAGAAGCACTTATGCAAAGAAGCGACGAGCAAAGCGCATGAGTTCAAATTGCCACAAGTGTGCACGATGGACGTGTAACGGTAAATGTCGTTCTATTGGGATTCCGTCCTCTAATCGAGATGATAAAATTGAATTCATTAAGGATGGACTGAGTAAGGAGAATTTGGGTAATATCCAACTTTCTCTTGAGACGCATCCTAGTGGAGACGTACAAAGAGAAATTCTTGATTTATGGCCGCAATTCCAAAGGGAATGGCAACATCTTGGGAATCTGATGTTAAAAGACACTGTTTGCCAGCTTGTAAGAAAACTGGATGGGAAGCATATCCTCGACTCATAGAAGGCGTTTAAGCCGTTTCTGGACGTAAAACCAGAGGAAGATGTGAGCCACAATCACAACTACAATAAATGACTTCTCAACTTTTGGTTTGATTTGCAATAACTTCATTTCGGTTTAATTTACGTGTTGTTAGATTTGTGTAATTATTCTCGTTTTTTTTTTGCATTGGTCTTTTACGGTTGATTTTTCTCCTCTTTTTGATTTTCTTCCTGAAATCACGCAAAAATCTTTTGTTAGGTTAACATTTTCTTCTGACAGGTCAAATACACTTTCGGCGACATTATTACTTTTGTCTGATTCACTACTCAGTCCTCTATATATTACACCATGTACTCATTCTCTTTCAGGCACTCGAAAAAGAAAAAAAAATGGAAAGCACTTCGTCCCAGCGCATTAAAAAAATTTGTGTCTTTGGAGGTGCTTATCCAGGGAAAAATAACATATTCGCTGATGAAGCCATAAGAGTTGGAGTAATACTTGCCCAACAAAAGATCCACTTGATTTATGGAGGCGGTAGTACGGGTTTAATGGGAGCAGTCGCTACAGCAGCACACGCCGGAGGAAGTCCAGTTCTAGGAATCGTGCCAAAACTATTCACAGATTTTTGTGGACCTACCGTAGGTAAGGAAATACAAGTCTGGAGTATCCCTGAACGGATAACAATCATGTACCATTCTGCCGATGCATTCATTGCTTTACCAGGAGGTCTGGGTACATTGGAAGAAATAGCTTGCGTGGCTTCTTGGTCATCTTTGGTCACAAATAAGAAACCCATTGGTTTGCTTAATATTAATGGTTATTTTAGTAATTTACTTTCATATTTAGATAATGCTGTGGATAATGGATTCATGTTTTCAGAGGCAAGGAGAACCATAATTTCTGCTACAACCATTGAAGATTTACTCAAAAAGCTACAAGCTTATGAGTGTTTATCTGCTACGGTTGTTTCGCAAACGCTCGGAAAAAGAAAAAGAGATATGGACGAGCAAGGAGTGGATTGCACTTTGTCTTTGTGACATTATCTAACATTTTGCTTGTTGTGTCTCAGTTATAATAAGTGGTTAGCAACCTCTGCAGGTAATATCTCCTAAATTCTACCTTTAAAATTTGACATTGGGGACAATGTCATATTTTAGTAGGGGGTAAGGGACATATTTTGCTAAAAAAAAAAAAAAAAAAAATTTGTTGTGTTTTAAGACATTTAGAAGTATTCATTCTGAACAAGGTCTGAGTAAGGGAGACTTGAGACATACCTTGTCAGTTTGATTTAATCTTCTTCTTTAAAAAAAAAAAAAAACAAAAAAAAAAAAAAAAACAAAAAAAAAGCATGTTTAGACTTAGTGTGTTTTTTTTAGTTACTTTCAATACAATGATGAGATATGAATTGCATAAGTCTAAAACAGATTTATTAGTGAGAAGATTTTCATGAGAATTGAGCTTGATGTCAACCTTTTTATGAGCCAATGTTAATATGATATGTTGATTGAGAAAGAAGCATGTTTAGACTTAATCTGACTTGTATAATCATCCTTGTGAGTTTTTGAGCCTATAATGATTGATGCATTATACAAATCAATCTAATTTCTTTCTTGAGTGCTCTTATGATTACATGATTCTCTAGAACTTGCTTTAAACCGTTTGAGACTATATTGATACATGTGACAACATGAATATGATAGAGGCATTAGGATTATAACCAGAGCCAAACAGCCATCCCTTGTTAATGTTCTACGAGAACATCCCCACTAGTGAGCCAATTTGAGCCTACATTAAATATGATGTTTTATTGGTAACCACAACTTACACCTAGCCTAAATATGCTTATATCCTTACCCTTGTTCTAAAGATGAATTTTATATTTTGAGACATATTGCAAAAAAACAAGGGATATTTTTATTTGAAAATTTGGGTTAGAAACAAAAGATAAGTGTGGGGGAAGAGGAGAGAAGAAAAAGTCAAGAGAAAAAGAAAGGGATCATTGTCAAATACATTCCCATATTAAAAAAAAAAAAAAAAAAAAAAAAAAAAAAATCTTCTCTTGAACTTCTAGAAAAAGATGTTACAAAGTTGGTTAGAATGATGCAAAGGCTCAACATGAATATTTAGCCTATGTTATTATGTGCTTTATAAGAGTTTTGAGAAGTTTTATTTGTATGATCTTATTATGTCTCTAAAATCTATGAACTCTTTGGAACCTTTGTGATATATTTATCCTTTTGTTCTTTAACCACATTATAACCCTTTGGCCCCATTACAACCTTGAATAAAGACCTCTTGATTTATGAAGTTGTATGATCTAAATAGTGGAGAATAGGTGGACAAGCAAGCATATGGTAGAACTGTTTTCATGAGATTGATTGAGTGTAAACACTTTACCACTACTTTAAAGAGTGAAAATCAAGAGAGTATCCCATGTGAGAAGTTGAGATTAAGTTTGAATATACACTATTTTGATTGAAATATGTTATGTTATTATTGGCTTAACTCAAACTATCTACATTCAAGCAAGATTTTTTGTGAATTTCTTTAAGCTATTGATTAGTTTTTAAGACTTGTCCAATGATTATCTCTAATTTATATTGGAAGGATTAGTTATAATTATTATTTTTAGTTTTTCTTATGTCTTCAATGTTTGTGGGTATCGTCCTAGTAAACCCTCACGAGACTAAACTCGTCCACTAGGGACACCTAGGGGTTTAAAGGCTTGTGTCACATGCTAAGTGCCACCGTGATTTCCTACGAAAATGGATTAGATTAGATTTTCTTATTTTATTTTTATTGAGTCGTTGCTAGGGACTAGCAACAATCTAAGTATGGGGGTGTGATAACTCGTATAATTATATAGTTTTTAGTTATGTTTTATTATTGTTTTGTGTCAAATACGAGTTATTATTGTTTAGTCTAATTGTGTTTATGATCTTTTATATTTTTATGTAATTTGGTGTTTTTCACAAGTTTCTTTGAGTGATTTCAGATTACTAGAATTAAGGGCAAATCCAGTTCAGTTCCAGTTCCGACACCTTTTGCCATATCAGCTATATCTCGAGTTTCACTGAAGCAATAAGGCTGAACTTTGTATCCCTGCAAAGCTAAGAGCCATATCTATCTTTTTCATGTTTTACACTTCTTGAAACGGAGTCGTTTTCCCTAGCGAAATCGACCATCAAGTTGGCTGATGTGCAATGACGTCTGTTCTGCACCGTTTTGGTATTTTGACCATATCTTCCGATCCACGTGCGCAAATGATCTGATTCCAACGGCTATGGATCCGTAACTGATAGGGGTATATTTTTCTAGAAGACCATTTTATCAGATCGAGCCTCCAACATTGACAAAATCGACCATCAAGCTGGCTGATCAGAATTGTCATACAATATGACGAAAATTGTTAGAAAAATGCACCCACCTATTATACCTACCTTTGAAATTTGTAAAGCTTGTCTCTTGTCATTTAGCCCTCCAAAATGTGTATAAATAGAGGGCCTTGGATGAGTATTGGGATACAATAGACATTGGTAGGATATTAGCCTTTGTAGTAAAATTCTCTAAGTTTTCTTCTTCTTTCCTTTCTCTAGTTTTCTTTTTTTATTTACTTATGCTTCTTACATTTCTTTTCATTTTATTCATATCTAGTATGTGTTGCTAATCATATTGTTGAGGTGATGAGGTGAAGCTCTTGGTAAATGCTAAGGTTAGTCTCTTAAACATGAGCTAAAATGAATCATCATTTATAAACACTAGTATAGATAATATTTTCTTTTGGTTTAAAATCATACTTGCAAAGTAGAGATCTTGATTCATTATTGACAATGAAAATGGCACAGTAAATGCTTGGTTTCATAACCTTGATTTGTTGTAGACATATACCTTGGCATAAGGAATGCTTGGACTCTTTTTATGAGTTTTGAGGACACCAAATGAACATAATATCATATGCTATGGACGTTGGACTGAATTGCTAAACCTTCCGATTGGAACCTCCCTTATGTGTGGATTTCAATTGTGTAATAAAACAAGATTAATCTTAGCATAACACCAAGAGTGGATTCTCTAACCTCAACATCCTTTCTTATTGTTTTTTATATCTTGTTTAATTGTTTTTATGTTATTTTGTTTATTTTGTTCTCTAATATCTTGTTTATCTTATTTTGTTGTTGATTCCCTAATATCTTGTTTACTTTCTTTGTCTTATATATTTATAAACTTATACTTATTAATACGCTTCCCTGTGGTTCGACCTCGGACACCCGAGAATTTATTACTTGAACATAACCTGCACTTGGGTTTACAACTCTTAATTGAGTCTCCATCAAGTTTATGCTTTCAGTATTTCAGAGGAGGAATTCGCGTTCGTTTCGGGTGTTAAAAATCACTTGGGTTGTGTTTCAAGAAAGAGGATGCTGAGGCTCTTTTGGAACAGATGAAGAGTATGGATCCTGGCATGAGAAAAGAAGGTTCTACAGTGGTTGCTGTTGCTCTCAACAACGAACCAGGTTCTCATGATCTCATCAACGGTGATCCAAATACTGAACTATCAAATGTTCGAGAGAATCGTGAGACAGTTATGGAGCGCTCGCACATTCCAGAAAAGTTAGTTACAACCACCTTTGCTGACGTGGCATCAGTCAAGACCAATTTTGATTGGAAGAAGCTCTTCACAATCTCCTCCGATCAATCGTTGCTGTTTTTCCCACCTCAACACTCAGATGGATCCATCACCGTCAAACCTCCAGCTGAGGTTTTTGAAGAAGGAGCAACTGTGTGGATGAACTCAGTTGTGGCGCAGTTTGTTGGCAAGGCACCAAACTTTAGCACATTTCAGAGACTTGCCAACATGTTATGGGGAAAGAATGGAGCAGTGGTGATCAAATCTGCTGGCCTGAACTTATACCTAGTTCAATTTCCGAATGCTGACACCAGAGAATGGGTTCTTGAGCAGGGACCTTGGCACATTCAGAATAAGCCACTCATTCTGAGAAAATGGGAGCCAGGTATGAAATCATTAGAGTTTAATTTGAAGAAATTACCTGTTTGGATCCATTTGGGAGGAGTTCCTCTGGAATTGTACACCAGACGTGGACTCAGCTATATTGCTAGTGCCCTAGGAACTCCATTGTATATGGATAGAATCACTGCTAGCCAACAGAGATTGGCCTATGCAAAGGTATGTGTGGAGATTGCAGTGGATGTCCCTATCCCAAAATGTATTAATGTTGAGTTATGTGATGGCACTATTGCAAATGTTGTTGTGGATATCCCTTGGTACCCTCCAAAATGCAAGCATTGCAATTTGTTTGGGCATACAGACAGAAATTGCACCAAACAGCCTGTAGGGGCTACAAAAGTTTGGATTCCAAAGGAGGGGCCTAAAGCAGAACTGTCAAAACATGATGCACAGGCTACAAGCAGCGTAGAAGTTGTAAGCAGTGCCCTGCCTATGGCTCAAGAACAGAAAGAGGCAAGTATGAAGGAAACAGAAGTTAATGAGGGCAGTAAAGGGAGAGGAAGCAGAAGCATACA
The DNA here is from genome assembly GCA_030761205.1 of Fremontodendron californicum. Lineage (NCBI taxonomy): Eukaryota > Viridiplantae > Streptophyta > Magnoliopsida > Malvales > Malvaceae > Fremontodendron > Fremontodendron californicum. Next base: position 349,398 of record JAULJL010000012.1, read on the forward strand.
GAAAAGCAAGAAGTCAGTATTAGCTGGTTCCCAAAACAGATTTGACATCCTGAGTGACTCAGAGAGGACAAATGTAGACCCTGGACAAACTAGTGGCTCTGAACAATGGAGAGAGGAGGAACAATTGGTGGAAATCCTTCCAAACTCTCCTAAGAAGCAAAGGGCAGCAGCAGCAGGAGTTGCAGACTTGATGAAAGCCTTGAAGAATAAGAAGAAAGGGCCCATTGACAAGGGAAAAAGAGGTAAGGCAGTTTTACCTGCCTCTGGAGTGACCCCCCCTCAACTTTCATGAATTTTATAGTGTGGAATACTAGGGGGCTAAACAACCCTCAAAAGCAAAAAAGTATTATACAGAGAATAAACTGCCTGAAGGCAGACCTTGTTTGCTTACTGGAAACAAGAGTGAAACAACAAAACATGCCAGCTATAGTAGATAGGCTCTTTCAGGGATGGAAGCTACATCACAACTACTTAGAAGCTTATAATGGGAGAATATGGTTCCTATGGAGAAATCAGATGCAGGTTGATCTTATTGCAACATCTGATCAGAGCATTACATGCTGCACCACTTATAATTCTACCAGGTTCTACATTACAGCAATTTATGGAAGCAATGAAGGCATAAGTAGAAGAAGGCTTTGGCACCATCTTCAGGACATTCAAGGCAGAATTGATGGCTCTCCTTGGCTTTTGGCTGGAGATTTCAATGTTATAGCAAGACCACAGGAAAGCTCAGATTTCAATGGCTCCTACATGCTTACCTCTGATATGAAGGATTTTCAGGACTGCTTGACACAGCTATCAGTGTTTGATCATACCAGTACTGGACCAGCATTCACTTGGTCCAACCACCAAACTGATGCTTACTTGGCTAAAAAGCTTGATAGGGTTTTGGTCAATGATTGCTGGCATACACAGTTTGCTCACTCATTTGTTGAGTTTTTGGCTCCAATGGTTTCTGATCACTGCCTAGCATACATAAAGATGAACTTGACTGCTCATTCTCCCCCAAAGCCATTTAGGTTTTTTAATTTCTGGACTAGGAATCCAGAGTTCCTGAACATTGTGGAAAACTCTTGGCAAGAGCCTTTCATTGGCAATCCTATGACCACTCTATTCCACAAATTGAAGAGATTAAAGGCAGTACTGAGGGCATTTAACCTGGCCATATATGGCAACATTTCAGGGAAGGTTCAAGATAAAAGGCAAGAATTGGAGAGCATGCAGATGATCAATCTGCATCAAAGGCCATCTAATACTCTTGTTGAAACAGAAAGAAGACTCTATGCAGAATTGATGGAACTCCAAAAGGCTGAGGAAAGTTATTACAGGCAGAAATCAAGGATAAAATGGCTACAGGAGGGGGATCAGAACACTCATTATTTCCATAAAATGGTGTCAGCAAAGCATAACAAGCAATCCATCAGAGTCCTCTATGATGATGAGGGAAGGAAGTTGGAAGATTTTGGCCAAATTTCAAAGGAGGCTGTAAGGTTCTTTCAGAAGTTGATTGGGACTGAGGACAAACAGGTCACAGACTGCCCTAGGGAGCTTCTTACTGAACTTATTCAGCCTGCCTTGCCTGCTGAAGCTAAGGACAATTTAGCTAAGGCTGTTACAAAAGAGGAGGTGAAAAGAGCCATGTTTGAGCAAGATGGGGACAAAGCCCCAGGGCCAGATGGATACACTGCACAGTTTTTTAAAACTGCTTGGCCTATTGTGGAAGAGGATGTCACTGCAGCAATCTTATCCTTCTTTCAATCAGGGAGCCGGATATCAGTCTTTAACTCTACATGTATTGCTCTTGTCCCAAAATTCCAGAATCCTAATCATATGAAGGACTTCAGGCCTATTTCATGCTGCTCTGTCATTTATAAATGTATTACCAGGATCATCACTGCCAGGCTCACTCCACTCCTTCCTACTATGATCTCCAGCAATCAGAGTGCCTTCATACCAGGGAGAAGCATCTCAGATAATATTCTCATGGCTCAGGAACTGGTCAAAGGGTATGGAAGAGCAACCTTATCCCCCCGTTTTGCAATGAAGATTGATCTCCAAAAAGCTTTTGATTCATTAAATTGGGACTTCATTCTCACTGTTTTATCAGTTTATGGATTGCCTGATAAGTTCATAGGATGGATCAAGGCATGCATCACTTCCCCAAAGTTCTCAATTTCTCTTAATGGAGGATTAGTTGGGTACTTTAAAGGAGCAAAGGGGTTAAGGCAGGGAGACCCTCTCTCTCCTTATCTTTTTGTCATTGCTATGAATGTTTTATCCAGACTTCTGGATGCAGGGGCTCTTCATGGAGTTTACAGCTACCATCCTAAATGTCACAGAATCAAGCTTACTCACCTGTGCTTTGCAGATGATCTGCTGATTTTTGCAAAGGGTAACTTGGATTCTGTTGTGGGCATACAGGGTATTCTCCATTACTTTTATACCATTTCTGGTTTGCAATTAAACCCTTCCAAGAGTGAAGTCTTCTCCTCTGGTGTTAGTAGGACCACTCTACTTGAGATGCAAGAGTTGACAGGGTTTAAACTTGGCAAACTACCTGTTAGGTACCTTGGGGTCCCTTTGGTCACAAGAAGACTCTCTGAAAAGGATTGTTCTCCTTTGATCGATAGAATTACTCAGAGAATCAATGGCTGGGCAGCACGCATGTTATCCTATGCAGGAAGGCTTCAGCTCATTCAATCTGTTCTTTTTAATGTGTCCAATTTCTGGTGCAGGCACTTTGTATTGCCTAAGGCTGTTCTTAAAAGAATTAATCAATTATGCAGCAGGTTCTTCTGGAAAGGAAGAGATGACTCAGCTAAGGGAGCAAGAGTCAAATGGAGTTCCATTTGCTGTCCAAAGTCAGAGGGGGGTCTTGGATTAAAAGACTTGGGAATATGGAATAAGGCTTGCATTATTCAGCACCTATGGGCACTTCTCTCTCAGGCAGGTTCATTGTGGATTGCCTGGCTTCATGCCTATGTGCTGAAAGGAAGAACAGTGTGGCAGGTTCAACCTTCCCCAGGAAGCAGCTGGACATGGCGTAAAATGCTTCAGCTGAGGGCTTTGGCTTTGAGGTTCACCTCCAACCAGAATGGTGCTCTAACTTGGAAGTTCCCTGGGAACAGATTTATGGTGGCTAAAGTCTGGAATGATCTCAGGCCTAGGCAGGACAAAGTGGAGTGGGATAAACTGATCTGGTTTCCATTTCATATTCCTAAACATGCACTGGTAGCTTGGATGGCTATATTGGACAAACTGCCTACAAAGAACAGATTGATGTCATGGGGCATGGAGGTGGATGGCAAATGTGAGCTATGTCAAACTGAGCAAGAAACCCGGAATCATATATTTTTTGAATGTGACTATTCAAAGGAAATCTGGGGGCATATACTATGCTTATGTCAACTTCATAGAAGCATAAGGAGCTGGCAAGCAGAGCTGCAATGGGCAGTAAACAGAATCAGAGGAAAAACTCTCATTTCTGTTATTTTGCGTTTATCATGGAGTGCCTTTCTGTACTCGATCTGGAGAGAGAGAAATAATAGGTGTTTTAATCGCCTTCAATCCACACAAGGAGCCATCATTGAGCAGATAAAAGAGATCATCAGAATGCGATTGTTGGGGCTCAAGAACATTAGTCCTGATGAAGTGAACCGAAGATTGGATGCAGATTGGGGACTGTCACTTTTTTCCTAGGATCTTTGTCCATTCTGGAATAGCTTTAAGTATTGCTGAAGTATGTTGCTATTGTTCCCTGATTGATTAGTGGTCTTAAGTTTTGTTCAAGTATTGTTTAAGTATGTATAGCTTTAAGTACATGTTGCACATGATGTTGGATGTAGCAGTTTAACTGCTTTCTGGATAAATAAAACACTTACTTATCCAAAAAAAAAAAAAAAAAAAAATTTATACACTATTCATATAAAAGAAAGGCCATGCAGCTATACAAATTTATGTTACACTGAGCTCTATGCCATGCCATACATGCCAGGCGTGTTGAAATCATGATAGTTGGTATCGTTTCGGTACAGGTGGTACTGATCGATACGTTCCAGTTTTTAATTAAATTGGTACAAGCAATTTTTAGTTTCGTTTCGATTTTGGTATCGGCCCGTACCGATTGTACCAGTCTGTACCGGTCGATACCGATCAGTACCGGTACATACCAGTATCCTTACCGGTTGGTACAAGATTTTTATTTATTTATTTTTTTGAAAAAAATTCACTTATTTGATTTTTTAAATCATTTTCAATATATTTTTTTTGTCATGGTCATTTTTATTTTATTCATAATTACATTTAAAAATAAAATATATTCATTAAATTAGGTTATTGAACATAATTAATAATAATTTACTATATTTTTAACATTTGAATATTTATTTTACTTATTTGAAGTTTAAAATTTTAGATATTAAATATTTAAAATTTATATTTATATAAAAACATATATATGCATCAATGGATGTATATTTGCATATATATATATATATATAATATATTTTATTAAAAAACTTAAAAAATAGATTATAGATATAGATATATAAAAAAATATTTAAAAAATATCGATATATTTAAAATAATATATTAAAATATATCGAAATTTATACAGTATTTGATTATCTTAGTTGAAATGGTTTTGAAGCCGATGTGTAAAATCTAGCCATCAATTTCATACCTTTTGGGCTTCAAAATTTAATGGCCACACCCACCCACCCACATACTGTGATACTGTTACGTGATGCATAAATCAGAAGTGGTTGCTCAATCAATCAATGACGCAATTTTTAAGGACTCTGGGGGCACCTAATACTCGTTGCTCATCCCACTAAACCTGCCAGGGGATCCCTGTCCACGGGATCGAATCCTGTATAACATCGGACGGCTCAAAAGTCGCATACGTTTCCACAGTTTCAATATCCCTTTGCCATTTTCCAAGCAATAATGGAAAATCAACATCTGATTCCGAGACGGCACGATTGCGGTGATGGATTGGTCGTGGTCAAATCATGACCTTTTGATTCGTTGTAAATGCGCCACGTGTGGTCCTGAGATCCACAGGTTAACCTTTGGGGCCGCTTTAATTAGTATTCTTTATAAAAAAAATCCTGCCCATTAGGCCTTTTTCCATTTGCAGTGAGTAGTAAATAAATAAGTGATATATACATCATACAAAGTGTGTACACAAAAACGAGTAATTTTCCCTAAGCATTAATTTGCTTAGGATACTAAACATGTAAAACTTATAATTTTCATAGGAGTAATATATACTTACTTTATTTAAAATATTGTATTTAAATTCTTAATATCTTCATTAAATGTAAGATTCAGATCACACAATGTTTCATCCCTAACCGAACTCCTCCATGATTACTGATTTAGTCGCCAAACATGAAAACAAAAGAACAAAAAAAAAGAAAGTGAACAAGTCAAAGTGGGATCTGGTATAAATGTGATCATCATATCTGAAATGGGCCCGCACCCGACAGAACTTTTGATGAATATATATAAAATATTATATCGTGGGACCAAATTTTGTTGATCTGATCGAGCAATGCGATGCGACCCTACGCCAGGTTCTGGATGAGCAAAGGTCCCCAGTTAGTCCCCACCCACCTTATTAATAATCTGACTGACGCAATGATTATACGTATAATATACGGTATACCTACACCCACAGCCCAAACACTCACCATCCCATCAACCTTTGAATCAATCGACCACTACTGCTCCTCTCCTACAACCCAGTCTTCCCCTTTCTCTAAGTCTAATTAGCATACACGTGGGTTAGATTAAAGTATTTAGATAATCTTTTTATTATAATTAAGAGTGTATTTTAATTTTTGTATTATAAAAAAGAGTAATTTAATCTTTATACGTTTAAAATTAATGTAAAAGAGTAAAATTGATAATTGTGTTAATAAAAAATTATCTAAATGCTGACGTGGACATGTGAAACTGACAGAATAAATAATTTAAAAAAAAATGATGATGTATCAAATTTTTTTGTTTAGGTGAAATTTAAAAACTGACAAAATAGATAACTTCGAAAAAACTGATAATATATTTTTACGGGTAAGAGAGAAATTTGGATTAAAAAAATTATGTTTTTCTAAATTTTACGTGAGTAAAAAAAAATTGATATATTATCATTTTTTTCAAGTTATTTTTTCTGTCAGTTTCACATGTTCATGTCAGCATTTAGACTATTTTTCTTTAATATTATTATCAATTTTATTTTTTTGATCAATTTTAAACGTACAAAAATTAAATAATATATTTTTATAATATAAAAATTAAAATATATTTTTAACTATAATATAAAAACTGTTTAAGTATTTTAACATGTGGTTACCCTTAGCCCCTTTGTTGATTTTGACTATATATTTAGAAACAATTGCTCATTGATCCCATTATCATCCCATTTTGTTCGAACCAAACAAACTGACAACTTTATTATTGATTATTCCCATTTTTTTTTTAATGAGTATGATGTTTTTATTTATCCAAAAAAACAGGACCTGCTATTTTTTTACAGACTGTATGAGCAATAACAACCAATATTTATTTATACAGTTTTCTCTTATACCCTATGTATTTTTTAGTGTATTATTTACAGAGCCTTTTACAATGATCTTAAGACCAACCAATCTATCCCGTACATTGAATATCATTTGTTCTGATCTGTCGGGTCCATCATGGATTCTTCTATTCCTTTTTTGCCAAAAGTTATATATGCATGCATTTCAAATTAATCTCATGATAATCGATATTAGTGTTTTCCCCTCAAGTTTTTGCATAGACCACCCTACTTTAGAGTTTTACTTTATTGTCGGTTTCTCCGTTCACAAGTCGAGTTCAATCGAATCACTATATCCAAGGACTGTACTTTTAAAATTTCGAAAGAAACATTCTACCTATATATATATATATAATATCTCAAGAATTCACTAGCTAGGCATTAATTAATTACTAGAAATTCAGAATTGGTTTAATATTGGACCCCATCATTTGATATCAGCGTTGTTCAAGACACCATTCCATGCATCGAGCAAACGACTGATTTCATCGTGCGTAATGCCGTTTATATATGTCGAGGTTGAGGTTGAGGCTAGCCATTTACTTTCTGTTGCAATTTCAGTAACTATTATTTTGGTTTGTGGGGATATATATATTTCAAATTATGTTTTAATTACTTGCTTTTGAGCTTTTCTATCAAGTACCTTTCTCAGTTAACAATAAATTAGGGGGGAAAGTTTAAGAGTACTTTCCTCTAATGAAACCAATTATCCACTGTGATAATAGGGAAAGTTTTCATTCACTTTCACTTAATTTACTGTTTTGAAGCAATTTGGAACTATTTATCTCACAGTTGTTTGACGGTTTCATCACTGGATCAAATAATGAAAAAATATATATACATTATTATTATTTGTTATACTTTATTTTATTCCAAACCTTCATTTACATTCTAAGTAATTAGGGGTTAACCTTTTGATTTCTCAAGGATTAATGCTATTTTATCCATATTTCAACTACTCACACGACACGTAGTATCAAGTAGTAATAAATAATATATATTTTTATGAACATTTATTTATTTGTTATAAATAAAATAATTGGACAATCGAACTCTCTCTGTTAGCATTTTTCATAAAAGAGATAATGTCGTCAACTGGACAGAAAAAGAGCTCAATTATTTGGGCCAATGCCATCAATAAAATGGATTCTCAATTAGAAATCTCCAGACCCAAATTAGATGAATCTATTGGCAATCTAATCTATTATTATTGTTTGGGCCAATGAAACCCAAAAGTTTACTCTCCATAGTCCATAAAGTTTCCAGCCTTATCCACAAGATTCATTATCAAGCAGGGCTGATAATATTATTAGGTTTTCAACATCCAAGGCTGCAACAGCAACTAATGAATCTTGTAGGTGACAAAGGTTTTCTCATTCAGAGAAGAAAGTATCCGGGGTTGCGGATTTTACATCAAAATCAAGGCACTTGTTAAACTCTATAGGAATACGGTTTAGTAGGAAGTACATTAGGCAGTGAAAATGACTCAACGCCGGTGCGTTCCACAATGTTAATTTGATTCAGTTCCCAAGCCACCCCCCAATCATGTTTCATACTGCTGGTGGAAGGTCGTTATCAGTTTCAAGTGATGCATTGAAACGTGCAAGGAGTCTTCTTGGTCGCACAGAGCTAGGAAATTTCTTTGCTGAAATATGGATGAAGAGGTTCCACCGTTTACAGATTGTAAGGAGGAAGAATTTAATGATGCTTCATCAAACAAGGAAAACTCTTTTCTTTTCTTTTTTTTCACTTTCTTTTCCCATCAAGGAACAATAAAGAGTAAAGATACATCCAAGGATTTCATTTCTCTTCTGATATCATCTTTCAAGCAAATTAAATGAGGTCCATATTCAATTCCGAAAATTTATGTTTTGGGAGTAATTACCTGATTGAAAATAGGATGCAGTACTTGGAAATTCTAGTGCATGTGTGTCGGCCACCAATAAGCCTTCTACACACAGAAGCCTTTAAGCAATAGACGTTCTGAGAAATTTAGTAACTAAGAATTCTTTGCCAAGCGGTTCTGGTTCGCGGACTAATTTGCTTGGAGGCCATTGGCTGGTATTTCAAATAACATTAAAACATCTATGAAAACCAGGAGAAGAACCGCAAGCAAAGGGAATTGGGGTTTCTTTATGCTCCAACAAGGTGTCATGGACATGGTGAATATGCAGAGCCAAAGGATTTTGCAGAAAGCAAGAACCTTGAGCTTCTAAAACTGCTGCTACTAATACAAGGCATAACAAGCAGAAATAACTCGATTTGCTTACTAAAACAAAAAGATTTTAAATTTTAATGTAAGAACATCGGGTTTGTCAATTAATACTTGTAATAAAAAGCCCATGCAAGGTCCTCAGTACTTAATAAGCAGATTGAGCCAAGCTGTAATTAAGGCTGATTATTCCTGCAGATTGTTGCTGTTTAATTTGATAGTTTGATTGGTGATTGGTGGGTGGTTGGGTGCATAGCATAGGGGAGTATTGTATCTTTGTTTCTCTGACCTCTCAATATTGAACCCTAATTATTGGCGGTTATGTGAAAGATTATTGGTAATTTATTAGGGAATCTTATATATATAATTCTTTTTAATTAAAAGTAATTTTAAAACTAAATTCTTAGTAATATACAAATACAACTACAAATATTAGTTTATTTTTGGATAATATTAATCTATGCAAAGTTGTTAGGCTAATAAAATATTTGTACCAAAATATTAATGTGTGATACATATAGCATGTTTCTTGTATCAAATGCTAATTAGGTAAAAGTATTTTATTAATTTAGAATTGAAATTCTTTTTATGAAAATTACATGTGATTATTTAAAAATTTATTTTCTTCAAATATTTAATAAAGGATTTTTATGGAGAACTAAGTCAACTAATAGGATGTGTTAGCTAGAGATTATAGGTAATTATTAAAATGTGTATTCACTCACATCTATGACTCTGTTATTTAAGCTTCATTTGCAATTTTTTTTTTTTTTTTTACAAAGAAAAGATAGAAATCATCCTCTATAAATGTTGTCAGCTCTAATTCATTCAAGCAACAGTTACATTAAGCTTTCTTAATGCAGCAGCACCATTTTATTTAGTAATGGGATTTGTCAAAGTTGAAGAATATAGGCGTAGAGCAGCTCGTTCCATACATCAGGCACACCAGGGAGGCACCAATGAATACAATCTGAATAATTTTTGGGGTTGGATAATTGTTCTTCTGTTATTGTTTCCCAATGTTTCCTATAAATTGATGGATGACCTTCTTTCCTGTAATCTGATAACTGTGTAATGTTAATCATCTGGACGTTCAAGCCTCTTGTTATCAATTCGCCAAGCACGCTCTCGACTACACGCATCATCCTTGGACTCACTCCATCTCCCACATATCCTTCTTTGATAACCGGTTCTGTTTCACTGTAACAATTTTCACCTCTGATCCCACCCCATTTATCGGCCCTGAAAGTTTTTACACGACAGGTTTGATATAAATATATTTGTAATGTGATCATTAAATTCATTAGTATATATTAACCCATAGGAAAGAGATCATTAGATTATATATATAGTAAGGTTTATACTTTTCGTGAGTTGGTGACATGCTCATAAAGAATAACTGGGTCTTGTTTTTATTGACATGAACCTCCAGCCATTGTGCCCATGTCTGTAGGGCCATCTCGTATACTCTTGGCAACTTTACTGCTTTATATATCCCATCTTCCGGACTTTCAAAAGATCCCCACCTGATATTAGAGCCACGATATCAAATTAAAACTTGGACTACAAAGTCAAGGTGGAGGTGCTAATTAAATTAGTCTCTGCCGGTTTTGATTAATAAGGTACGAAAATGTACTTACAAAACATTCATTTGGCGTCTTCTCCACCATAGATAGGTGTTGAAAATAAGAATGTCTGCATCCGTCCAATGCCTAGCATGCTTTTCAATTGCCTGAACTCTAACAATCCGATCTGGTACGCGATGGTTCACTGGATCATCAGAGTTGGATTCCACCAGCAATGGAGACCAGTAGAATTCAATTGTTGCATTATATTCCTTAATAACATTAATTAGTAGTAAAATTTAGCCACTGTAGCAAAGATCACAAAATGCAAATGAGACCAATAAATAAACCATTGTTAATGAAGTGTAAAAGCCAAAGCCAAAGCCAAAATAAAACCCTTGGTTGGCATATAAATATAGAGCATCCAAATTTCCTACGAAACAACAACTGTAATCTTTTGGAAAATTTAAAGACTCACGGTGGCCTCGAAAATGTTAATTGAACCGTTGTTATCCATGGATTTGAAGGCTGGAGGGATGGCTGAATCCACCAGGCAGACCATCGAAACCCATTGGTTTCTGTTGAGCGAGTCCCCAACGTAAACAAGCCTCTTATTCCTAAGCTTCTCCAGCAATGCTGTGGCATTGAACCTTATTAACATAAAACAAGGAAACATTCCACAAAACTTAAAAACATTCCCGAATGCAATCTTAAAACCATCATCATCCCTGTTGTTTTTATATGGTTAATTCTTATATATGGATATAAATAAATACTAGTATATTTGCGTATATATATATATATATGATATGGAAAAACAAAAGAGAAGATATATAGACATAAAAGAGGAGACCTAGGGAGGTCACATTGGTGAGGTTGCCATCTCCAGAACTGATAGTCAAGGTCCTTTCTCCCAAACTTCTCACAAGCTAACTGATCAGACATAAACGTGCATTCTTTCTCTTTGTATATAGGGTAAGATTTATTATCATATACCCACTTCCCTGAGATCAAATTGCACCTTGACGACAAGCAACCGGAACTTTTATGCGTAGTCGCATACTGGAAGACTTGCACATTGCTTTGTCTCAGATAAATAGCGGCAACGACTAGAATGGCAAGGAGAAGGGCAACAAGCGATTGGAAACTGCTCCTGATACCCCATGCTGCAGGGACCTGCATTACCTGCTGCTGCTTCTTCGCCATATTCTCCCCTCTCTTTTGCCTTGTCTGTTTTGTGCGTAAGTTTGAGTCTGCTCTCCTCCTCTGTTTCCTCTTTTTGAAGTTAATGATTTCCCAGCGGTTGGTGGCGATGATTATTTTTACATTTTATTGTTTTTCCTTGGATTAGGAGAAATGGAAGTGCAAATATCCGGTAGTTTGCTGAAAGCAACAGACAATGACTTGTAGCTGTTGGATGTTTCTTGCTTTGTTTTACCAAAACACCCATACTTCCAAAATTAATTTACTACGTTTTCCATAATGCTAACCACGCAAATTCCATCAAACTCTCAGATTCTTTGGTTTTATTCTAGTTGGAAGTATGATCAGCTGATGCCTGATGGGTAACCTAGGCTTTTTATTTTTATTTATATATATAATGTTCTTTTAATCCTTTCGATTTATTTTCCTTTATTTATTTATTTTAACGTGTGTAAAAGAAAATTAGGCTGCTATATATCGGCAGACAGAGTGATTATTAGATATGGTGGTAATTTTATGAAAGAGCAACTTGTGATGTGAATCACTAAAGCAGACAGGTTTTTCATTTTTGTGGTTAATGCTGAGCTGTTGTGGTTCTGTTAGTCAATTAAGTATATGAACTTTAGGTTAGGGTTGTTGGTACATCTCCCCATCAGATCTCCAATTCGTTGCCTTGAAGTTACCTCAAGAACTTCAAAGCTAGTCTTTTTCTCTCGCTCTCTCAAGGGATTTGATCCTTACTTTTACTAACCATTTGACCCACATATCTAAGATTATTGCTACCGGTTTTGAGTATAAGTTCTAACTTCTATTCGATAGGCTGACCTTTGCTCAAGGGAATTTAGGAGTAAAATTCTTCCATGAAATGAATAATCTATATATATATATATATATATATATATATATATATGGGCTCATTAAAAACATCAAAAGATGAAATTGGGACTATAAGTAACTTTGTGGCTATGAGAGGATATACGATTATATATGCAGTCTTCTAGCATATGGAATATATCGTGTTTGCCCTAAACAAGGCCCGGAGGCTTTTATTAAAAGATCAGATCTTGCTCAATATGATTATGATAGGGCCAGAGGCTGCAACTGAAAGATTGAGTAAAATTTGTGGATCATGATTAGGCCCGGATGCATAAATTTCGTAGATCATGATAAGGCCTGGAAGTGGAGGCTGTAATTGAAAGATCATCATGCATAAAAATGAGTAGACCAAGAATTCAAGATAAGGTCCGGATGCCGTAATTGAAAGATCATGAATAAAATGCGTACATCATGATAAGGCCTTCTGAAGGCCCAAACTGATGCCGACAGACTTCAAATCAAAACACCATTAACGGATCCTTCTTGAGGCAAATTAAGAGGCCAGGATATTGCCATTCAGTTTAAGATAAACAACTTGAGTTTGTCTATTCTATTCTAATTAATTAAAGGATTTATAAAAGCTGCCGTATGGAGTATGGCTATGGAATTTATATATATATATATATATATATATTTGTTGAAAGAATTAAAAGGCATTGCATGCATGAGGGTTATATATATTGAAAAGATGGCAAAATTAACAAGTTCAATGATGTAATCCAATTCACTGCAGGAGTTCATACTTTATATAGTCTAGTATATCAAAAAGTATATATATATATACGTGTATTTGGAATATATAAAAAAATGAGTTTCATAATTTTAATAAAGCATTTTGTAATCACGACGTCGATCCACCTATGACTTTCAAAATCTAGTAATTTTCAACAGTTAATACTCATATATCAAATGTTTATTTCCCTCTTAAAATCCGTCATTTTGGGGATATGACATGTATATGAGCCGTGCTTGACCCGAATGGCATGGCAGCAGATCTTCGAATGTGATATACTGATATGTACTACTACTGCTACCATTGCCATTGACCAATTTATTTCAAATTCACATGTTTAACATTCGGTGACTACCAGTGACTAATTCTTCCCAACACTATGGAGCTAGCGGTTGTCAGTTAAGACTGCAGCTTGCACGACAGGCAGGTTCCATCTAGACTTGTCCACGGTTTTGGACAAAGTATTTAGTAATTCGAGCCGGATCAATTCGAATTACTATTTATTAATTAAAAAATATTATTTTATTTAAATTTAATTATCAAATATATAAAAATAATTTTTGAATATTTTAATATTTTTGAATAGTGAAACGGGCTTATAAGGGCCGGTCCGAATGGGCTTGGGCAAGAGGGAAAAAAAATTCCGAGTCGCGACCCGGTCCATAGACAGGTTTAGTTCCATCCCTATTTCATACAAACTAACTTAATTGTCAATTGATTGATGAATATATATATATATATATATACATATATATATATATATATATATAACTGTGGAGCCCGCAACTAACCTGCGAGGTATTATCCACTTCAATCCGAAGGTCTCACGGTTTTGCCCCAAAAAAACGCTTAACAAGTATGGATTTAAGTCTCTACATATATATCATAGCGGATCCTCATAATTTCTCAATGTGAGATGAGGGTGTTACAAACTCTCCCAGTTAAAGCTTGACGTCCTTGTTAAACTCAACACAGAACAGACAGATCACCGTGTAGCACTTAGCTCCAATATTCCGACCGGTAATTGCTTTGATACCATTTATGGAGATCCGCATCCAACCTGCGAGGTATTATCTGCTTTGATCAGAAGGTCTCACGGTTTTATCTCCCAAAAGACGTTTCACAAGTATGAATTTAAACCTCTACATATATATCATAACGAATTCTCATAATTTTCGGACGTGAAATGAGGTGTTAAAATAACCATGCATTGACCTTTTGTTTTAGATTTTACTTACTTTTTCCTTTAGATTTTACGTTTTAAATTTTGTACGTCATCGTTACAGTATGTAATTTTATTGTTGGATCAAATTAATTTTATCATCATCATTACTTTTAATTTCAATCCAAATCAATTTTATCGCTTGTACAGTCTTAGATAAAGAGAACTATTATATCTTTATAAGTAGCTATATATCTAGATTAATGTGGATATATATATATATATGTGTGTGTTAATTAAGTATAATGTGAAGAATGACATAGAAATATGGAAGCTAATGGTGATATGGAAGAGGCAGATATTGAATGAAAAAGTGTTAAAAAAGAAACTTATGTCATGGCTGATGAAGGAGAGAGAGGATGGGGATGGGTGGCGTGAACGCATTCAAAAGTAGACAATAGTACACGGGATCATTAAAAAAGTATCCCCTCTTCCTTCCCACTTGCACCCCCCAACTTGCAAATTATAAAAGGTCCCATTCAAAACTCTCACCATATGAGAGAGAGAGAGAGAGAGCGCAAGTTGCACTTCTTTTAAGTTTTAACTGCAGAGAGAGAGAGAGAGAGAGAGAGAGAGAGAGAGAGAGAAAAAAAAAACAAGGAAAGAAAAAAACAATTTGCAACTTGCAACATGCATCTATCTTTTCTTGCAACATGCAGCTAGTTAAGTTATCAAAGTCAAGTTGCAGCTAAGAGAGAGAGAGAGAGAGAGAGAGAGAGAGGCAGCTGTTGGAATGGATTCCCTTCTGCCCCATTCAATATCCCAACCGGAAATTTCTAGGTTACTCGCAACCCATTCAAAACTTTCCTTCTTTTACTTCACTTTTCCCCCTCCCCCTCCCCGGCCCATTGTGCAGATTTATTTTGTTTGCTTGCTTCTCAATATACTAGTATTCCTATATGTTACCACATATTTGGATTTTCAGCCCCTTTCAGCTTCAGCCTAGAAAAAAAAAAACAAACGAATGTTCACTTGAATTGACTCCTTGGCTCCTTGCACTGATACGTTAGGCATCTTTCACCAACTTTTTACCACTGAAAAATTCAAACACCCTCCCCTAATCCTAAATCCATTTTATCAGATCAGAGGATAGAATTTTTATACCCCCAGACCTAGATGCAAGCAAGTAATAATTTAACCGCGATTTAATTTTACTGGACTTGCTGCAATGTTCTGGTGTACACCGTCTAATTGAAAACGATGTGAACCGCACGAGTGCCGATCTTACCCTTCGAAAATTCATCTTCTTGTATGCCCATAAACTGCCAACGTGCGCCCCATTTTGCCATGATTCTCTTTCCCTATTTACTGTTGAGAAGAAAAAAAGATATGCACCCCTTTACCTCCATTGCGATTTGCAAAAGATCCCAAGTTTTTACCTAAGTTCTTTCCATGCTCCTTTTGCTCCAATTTCTGGTGAATCAAATATATCTTAGCACATCATGTGCTTGTAACCATCTTCTTGAATTTACATTGAGCAAAACACATGCTCCTCGTGGTCCTGCTAGTGTTTGGTCTTTTTCACCAAGACCGGTCCTTTCCAATTCTAAAAATTCAAAGCCCCCCAAAAAAATTTACAAATTTTTTTTTTTGTTGTTGTTGTTGTGCCGAAACCGGATAATAGGCTATTGACCATAGCCGAAACGCCCCAACTCCTGGATGATGAAATTCAAGACCTTCCCTTTCAGATGGAAACTTAACGTTAAAGCACTCAACTCCGCTGCCAATTTATTGGTCATCTCTTACTGTCTAATGCAGCTCCCTACTATCTTTCACGTTAACCCATTTTATTATAGCTTTACCATTATAATAAAAATATCTCCCCAAATTGCTCCATCCATTACATTCAAGATTAAATATTTAAAACTCTATTTTGTTTTTGTTTTTTATTTTATTATTATTATGCCTAATTTTATAAAGTTATATACAAACTGGTTAATATATTTTTTTAACAATGAAGTTGCGTGCATTTATTAATTATATTTCATAGATTAAAGAAGAAGAAAAAAGAGTTAAAAAACAAAAGAAGCAGATCATCAGGTGAATCGATAAACATGAACTTGGCAGTGATGAGATATTCCATCGGCAACCCAATTCTCGGATACACACACAAACGACAGCGTATTCCCAAAGACTTTTTTTAAATAAAAAAAAAAAAAATCTAAAAACATGCAGGATGGAGAGAGAGAGAATTAATCTATTTTGATGAAGAGTTTCACTCACGAAAATGGCTTCTTTTCGTTGTTTTCTATTTGCGCCTGGCTAGATTCTCTGCTATCTGAGCCAGTGAATGCAGGTTGCACCGAACAATGGTATCCACGAACACACACGTGTCATCTTTGGTGTTCCCCGGCGGTACGTCCACCACGTACGATTCCACCACCACCGTTCCATTCCCGGCTGTCGAAGGGTGGAGGGTCGTCACCGATCTATAGTTGGCTAGTCGATGGTCTCCACCGACGACGCTGAAGCTGAGAACATGACGCTCGTCGTCAAGGATCTCGAGACGTTCGGTACTCCTGGCGGCAGGGAGGCCCGAGATGACGTGGACTTCACGGAGGGTACCAACTTCACCATCCCCAACGATGACGTGACAGCTCTTCACGAAGTGCTTGTAAGCCTGTGGGTTATCAAAGCGGCGGACGACGGACCAGACGCTGGAGACGGGGGCGGCGATCTGCTGGACGACGGCTGAGCAGCACTGATTGGGGCCAACAGGGTGGGTGTGGTGGCGAGCAACGTTGTTGGGGACGGGCATGGTGCATGTTATAGGATACCACTTTTGGCAAACCATGGAGGAATTATCAGCTGTAGCTACAGTTGTTGCGGTGATGATGGTGGTGGAGTTACTGTTAGGGGGTGTTATTGTTGATTCTGTGGAGCAAGAGGGATGAGTTTTGGAGGATTGGCAGGCATTTCCAATGTGCTGTTTTGTTGGTGAAAGGGTATATATAAAAAATATTATTTAACGTTGCAAGGAGCAAGAGAGAGTATATGTATGGGTGGAGAGACGGGGAAGGTGTTGGGGTTAGTCGCTTTCCAACTAGGAAGAGGAGGTTTTTCCAATGGGCAGAAAGGGAGAGGAGGTGGGTGGGTTGGATTTTCTAAAGAAGAAGAAGAAGGCTTAATGAAAGTTTATGTGGGCATGGGGGGTAATAAAATAGGCCTTGTTGCTCCTCCTCAACTTACCAATTTCTCCCTGTTTGAATGTTTTGAGATTACTAAACTACCCCATAGTTTCTTTTTGTTTTTAATAAATATAACTATACTAAGAGTAGTTTTTTATTTTGTTGGTACAAAATCTCTTTTGTCCTTATAAACTACTTTACTCCCTTTCATTATTTCTTCAAAAAAATCTTTAAAAGTAAAAATAATAATTCATAAAAGAGATAAAGGTAATGCAAAAAGTCACCTTACTTGCTCCACCATTTTTTTTTTTTTTTAATTTTTGTATTTTCTAACATGTTATTTAATTGTTGAATAAATTCAAATGTGTGGTCTAAGAATTCATGGACATGCCAATCAATTAATAAATAAAAAGAAAATTCTAATTGACTAGTGTTTAGTGTCATTGATTACAATAATATATAAAAAGAAAATTTTAATTAATATTTTATTTTTTTAAATTTAATAAAAATAATATATTAAATGTATTTTGTTTTAAAATAATACTTAAATAATTTTTAATTGATATATATAAACACTGATTAAGGAGATCGTAAGTAAAATATTACAATCAAACTAATAATTATATGCTGTCAAAAAGTTACAAAAAGTTGAAACAAAAAGAATGGGACGAATATTATTTTCTTACTAATGCAAAAGGAACAAAAGATCTCTTAATTTAACATAGAAATTGTTTCTTTACCTATTCATCTAACAAAATCTAAAGCATTGAATTAAACATTACTCACATTTTTTCTTTTTGGAAAAAGATGACATTAGGAAGTGATCACCAATTTGAGTGACTACTTTTTTTCTATGGAATGTTTAATGTGGATGAAGTTTTAAAATTTGAAATTAGACTTTCAACCTATGTTTAATGAAAGATATGTACCACCATATAATATATATGATCCATTTATTTACATATCTATTACTTAATTATTTGTCTTGTTGGCATTTGAAAATGAGTGATTGTGGTTGCATTTGAAATTACTATTACCAATTGATTAGACAACAGAGAATAAAGATTAAATTAATCCCATTTCCCAAGCCTAGACAAACGTGTCCAACATAGGCTAAAAAATGGAATTTGTCTCAAGCTTCCATGACCATTACTTGATGCAAATTGATAAGTGGTCCTAAGGCATGCACCTATATATATGCTATAGAGCTACCAAATAGAAGTAAAAAACAAGAGCTCTAATAAGAGATGGATAAAATGTAATTATTGAAAGATGTAAAATGTTTGAAATTGATAGTTGTAGTAAATTATTTCAACTGTTTAACCCAAATATCCATCTTTTTGAGAAGTGAGCTACAAGAAAAAGAAAACAAATATATATGATGAATTTGCAATAATATTTGTTAGCAGAAGGTCATGAGTGTCAATTCAGAGTGCCAAATTTCGAAAATGTCTTCGGAAAGAGAGGGTCAAAAACTGATTTGAAGAATAGTAGAGAGTAGGCAAATAGACCATCAACTTGCTGGAGAGTCGTAAGCCGAAGGATAAGATGAGCATTTCAACTGACCCAGGTGCAGACTGCAAAAATAAATAAATAAATATATATATATATATATATATATATTAAAGAAGCACAAGAAAAGAAATGCCAGTTCTCGTTCTCTCAGGTCAGGTCTCAGCCTATTATTTACGCAAAAAAATTGAATACTTTTTGAAGAAAAAAATTTATTGTATATAACATATAAAAATTAAGCAAGTAGCAGGAAAAGAAGCAGCAGCAGCTACCTACTACGTTTACTCGTTCCATGCCTCGTGCCCTTCCAACGGCGCAGCCGTGTTTGTTTTACCATTCCTTTCACTTTTGCTGCTTTAACGTGATTCTTTTCTTCTGTCTTGTCTTTAACCAATACTCAATGACAAAAACTTGGACCCTTGCTCTATAGTCTACTGTCTATATTAATCAAAACTTAATTTTTGCAATTTTTTTGGGTAGAAAGTAGAAAGTAGTATAAACAAGAAAAAGTTGGAGGGGGCTTTAGGCTTTAGCACATGATCCTCAGGTACGAGTTATGTGGGAGTCTGGGTTGGGGTCCGGTCAAGACCTGGGATGAAAATTGTTTAATTTGTTTGGTATGATTGGTTGATTTGGACCTTTTGTTTGATCCATTTGGATACTCATCCATGAGCTCCCCATGTTGTACGTAATAATCTTTTTTTAAGCCTTTCTTCTCTTCCTCAGTCCCACCCCCAACTTGGTCTTCTTTTTTCTCCTTCTAGATCGATTCTTCTATATCCTCATCAATCATCATCTTTCAAACAATCCCCTCATATCACCGGCTTTCCCCTCCACTTGACTATATATTAAAACAAATTAAACTGAGATCCCATTTATGATCAAAACTCTTCAATAAATGTGCTCCATCCTGAGTCCATGCATGGCTTCAGCTTCTCCTTAAAAACGAGCACTCATCAAACTTCCCTTTTAATTTTTGCAGTCTTTAGTTAAGCTCAGATGGAGCCCTTTGACTTTTGAGTCTTCCATATTAAAATGTGGCAGTAACAAAATTAAGCATTTTTGAGACTTGTCATTTCATATTTGTGGCATGGTTTCCAAAAGATATATGGTGTCAAAACGGGGGGAAAAGAAGAAGAAAGGAAAGTAGTGTTAGGTACCAGAGTGACGGAATAGTGTCTCACAACTAAAATAAGAGATGAGAAAATAGGAACTGAACACACAAAATTTAACGTGGAAAAACCCTCAATGAATAAAGGGAAAAACCACGGGGCAAGACTAGAAGAATTTCACTATGAGAAAATATTACAACACCTCTCTCTAAATACTAGGAGAGAACAACCTCACAAAGAATATAAGAAAGTATACAAGAGAGGAAGAGATAATTCTTGGGATGGTTTTAATACTTCTCCTTAAGGCTCTTTATATAGCCTTCAAGGAGGAACTCCTTCGTTGCTCCCACCGATGTGGGACTAAGTTCTAACAATTCTCCCACTTGAAGATTTGATTAAACCAATCATATCTTCACACCACTCTTTCTGTCTTGCCATTCCATGTTGCTTACGTTTCTGATAGACCATAGGAGGATCGACACCAAATAAACTTGTCAGTGTTGATTGGCTTTGTCATAACATCTGCTAGGTTGTCTTTGGTGTGAATCTTTTGCATATCCACACTTCCTTCTTCTACTACTTCTCGAACAAAGTGATACTGTATACCTATATGCTTTGTCCTGGAATGAAAGGCTGGATTCCTTGCAATGTGCAAGGCACTCTGACTGTCACAATACACAATAATCTTCTGCTGCTTGTGCCCGAGTTCTTCCATTAACCTTTGTATCCATATTGCTTCCTTGCATGCTTGGGTAGCTGCCATGTACTCAGCTTCTGTAGTAGACAAAGCTACAACAGTCTGTAACTTAGATAACCAGCTTACCGCTCCTCCTGCAAGTGTGAACACATAGCCAGTAGTGGATTTCCTTTTATTAAGATCACCTGCAAAATCTGAATCAACATAACCCCTGACAACAAGTTCTGATCCTCCAAAACATAATGCAACATCTGAGGTTCCTTTAATGTATCTAAGGATCCTCTTAACAACATTCCAATGCTCTCTACCAGGATCTGCCATAAATCGACTGACCGCTCCCACTGCTTGTGCAATGTCTGGTCTTGTACATATCATAGCATACATAAGGCTTCCCACCGCTGATGCATACGGTACTCGAGACATTTCCATCCTCTCTGCTTCATTGCTAGGACTCATACCTGAGGATAATTTACAATTGACAGGAAGTGGGGTAGATATTGGCTTACAGTCTTGCATGTTGAAGCGTCGCAAGACCTTCCTCAGATAATTCTTTTGAGAAAGCCAAATTTTCCTGTCTTTTCTGTCTCGGTGAATTTGCATCCCTAAAATCTTGTTTGCGGGTCCCAAGTCCTTCATATCGAACTCCCTAGCCAACTGTGCCTTCAAATCTTGGATTCGATCTTTGTTGGGGCCTACCACCAATATGTCATCCACATACAACAGCAAAATAATGAAATCATTATCATCAAACCTCTTGTAGTACGTACAATGGTCTGAACTCAGTCTGTTGTATTCAAGGCTAATTATGAAAGAATCAAATCTCTTGTACCAACATCTGGGCGCCTGCTTTAGACCGTACAGAGATTTGGTCAACCTGCAAACCAAGTTCTCTTTGCCTGTTTCAACAAAACCTTCTGGTTGGAGCATATAAATTTCTTCTTCAAGCTCTCCATGTAGAAAAGCCGTCTTTACATCTAGTTGTTCAAGATGTAAATCAAATGCAGCACACATAGCCAACACTACTTTGATAGTAGTAAGTCTGACAACTGGAGAAAATATCTCGTTGAAGTCAATACCTTCTTTCTGAGCATATCCTTTTACAACCAATCTAGCACGATATCGTTCTACTTGATCATTGCTATCCCGCTTGATCTTGTAGACCCATTTGTTACCAATGGCTTTTCTGCCACGTGGTAATTCCACCAGTTCCCATGTCTCGTTCTTGTGAAGAGCTTCAATTTCTTCCTGCATTGCTGTCATCCACAGAGAAGCATCTGGGCTACTAGTAGCTTCATAAAAAGTTGATGGCTCTCCATCCTCTGTTAAAAGACAGTATGCAACATTGCTCTCCGTAACATACTCCGTGTGCCAATTTGGAGGCCTTCTCTCACGAGTTGACCGTCGAACTTCTACAGCCTCGGACTCAACTGGTTCTGGTACCTCATGCTCTGGTTCTGCTTCAGAAGAATCATCTTCTTGAGAATTTCTATCCATCTGCACTGTAGCAGTCTCTTTTGAAGTGTTGTCATTTGTTTGCTCACTTTGCAGTTCATTTTCTGCAAAAACTACATCTCTGCTGACAACAACCTTGCGGGCAGTGGGATCCCACAGGCGATACCCCTTAACACCGTCAGCATAACCCAAGAATATACATTTTCTGGATTTTGGATCCAGCTTTGTTCTTTCTTGGGAGTTGTACATCACGTACACAGGACATCCAAACACATGTAGAGAAGAATAATCAGCTGGCTTTCCTTTCCACATCTCCATAGGCGTCTTCAAACCAATCGCCGTTGATGGTGATCGATTTATCACATAACAGGTGGTTTTGACTGCTTCTGCCCAGAAAGATTTGGCCAATCCCGCTGTTCTCAGCATGGCTCTTGTTCTATCTAGGAGGGTTCTGTTCATCCGCTCTGCTACACCATTCTGTTGAGGCGTATGTGCAACCGTGAATTGTCTCATAATACCCTCTTTCTTACAGAATGCTAGAAAGTTACCGTCTACATATTCTCCTCCATTGTCTGTCCTCAAGCACTTGATTCTTTTCCCAGTTTCAAGCTCTACTTGTGCTTTGAACTCCTTGAATACTGGAAACACATCTGACTTCTTCTTGATTGGGTACACCCATAATCTCCTGGAATAGTCATCAATGAATGATACAAAATACTTTGCTCCACCCAGGGATATTTCTGGTGACTCCCACACATCAGAATGGATTAAGTCCAGTATGTGTTTGCTTCTTGTAGTTACTTTAGCAAACTTCAATCTATGCTGCTTGCTTATCACACAGTGCTCACAGAAAGGTAAATTGACCATCTTGAGCCCGGGCAGGAGATTGCGTTCTGCAAGGACTTTCAAGCCTCGCTCTGACATATGGCCTAATCTGCGATGCCACATCATCGTCGTTTCTTCTTGGCTGGCTGCTGCAACTGATGCATCTGCCTCTTGCAACGTCTCTCCCAAAAGCATGTATAGATTGCTTGTGATCTTCTCTGCTTTCATCACCACAAGGTTTCCTTTCACTACTTTCAATATTCCACATTCAGTGTGGATCTTGCACCCGAGGTCATCCAATTGTCCAATTGACAATAAGTTCTTCTTTAAGCCCTTCACATGTCGTACCCCTTGAATTTTGCGAACAGTACCATCATGCATTTTTAATCTGACGGTACCGACTCCAGCAATATCTAAGGCGTGATCATTTCCCATGAACACAGATCCTTCCGAAATAGGTTCATAAGTGCAAAACCAATCTCGGTGTGGAGTCATGTGCCATGTCGCACCTGAATCCATTATCCAGACATCATTGAGTTTCTTTCCGCCTTTAGAACTAGTCGCTGCTTCACTATACAAGATTTCTCCATCATCTGAGGTACTTGCAACACAACTTTGGGAGGTTGATGTTTCAGAATTCTTTTCTCCACCCTTCTTATTATGCCAACACTCCTTCTTCGAGTGCCCTCTCATGCCACAATTGTAGCATTTAAGATTCTTCCTTCTTCGAGATTTTGATCTACCATGATTCTGACTCCCACTGGAGCCACGTTCTGTTGATCTGCCTCTCATCACCGTTAAAGCCTCTGCTTGCTTTGAATTTTCTGACCTTTCCTCCTTATTCTTGCGCCTGGATTCTTCTTCAAGAATAGCACCGGCAACATCATCAAAGTGAAGAGAGTCACTAACATTGTTATTTGTGATGTTGATGATGAGTTGATCATACGAATCTGGTAAACTCTGAAGTAGAAGTTCCGCACGTTCATTTTCCGCTATTTTGAAATCTAATGCTGTGAGTTGAGCAAATAGCGTATTCAGAGTGTTGATGTGATCCGTTACCGACGTGGATTCACTCATTCGAAGAGTGTAGAGTTTCCTCTTCAAGAATATTCTGGTGTGAAGTGACTTCACCTCGTACAATTTGTTTAGAACATCCCAAATCTCCTTTGCAGTCTTCTTCTCTGCAACACTTGACAAAACTGAATCCGCCATTGCTAGGTGCAGATTGGCAACAGCATTGTCATCCTTCTCTTTCCACTTTTCATCAGTCATTTCTGTGGGTCTACTTTCAATTGCTTCTAGACAATTATCCTTCCTCAAAATTGCTCTTATCTTCAATTTCCACAAGGAGAAATTTCTCCCACTGAACTTCTCTATCTCGAATTTTGCTGCCATGGTTGTACACGAACTGAAGCGAGTTACACTATTTCACCGTGAATAGTACCGTATACGTGAACAGTATTGTACGTATGTCGTACACTAGAACAAATCCAGTATACGTTAACAATTACTGCAAAAGTATACAACCACACGTATGAATAATAACCGTATCTGTGAATAGTACAGTACAATTGAATAGCCCGTATACTGGAACAGTGACCGTAGCCCGTGAATAGTGCACCAGGTAGGTTCCCAGGAAAGAGAGGTGGGTCACTGATAGACACACTTAAATACCAAGTCTTTCCTAGCCAGAACTTCCCTAGACACTTTCACACTACCACACTTTATTTCCAGCAACAAGAATAATTCTTTTCTGATGTGGAAGATCAGACAATACTGCAACCACAGAGCATACTAAGAACCAACACTTTCACTGCAGCGGAATAAGGACCACGAACCAATGGCTCTGATACCACTGTTAGGTACCAGAGTGACGGAATAGTGTCTCACAACTAAAATAAGAGATGAGAAAATAGGAACTGAACACACAAAATTTAACGTGGAAAAACCCTCAATGAATAAAGGGAAAAACCACGGGGCAAGACTAGAAGAATTTCACTATGAGAAAATATTACAACACCTCTCTCTAAATACTAGGAGAGAACAACCTCACAAAGAATATAAGAAAGTATACAAGAGAGGAAGAGATAATTCTTGGGATGGTTTTAATACTTCTCCTTAAGGCTCTTTATATAGCCTTCAAGGAGGAACTCCTTCGTTGCTCCCACCGATGTGGGACTAAGTTCTAACAAGTAGAGAGATTAGTTCAAGATTGTGATTGATGTCGGATCGGATATTTAGTTATAGACAAGGAAAATTACGTGAGGGAGCCAAAAACTAGAAAAGCAAATTCTCAAAGAATGAAAGAAAAGAATACATGGAAAAAGTTGAGAATATAAATAAATGCAGTTGAAAAGTTACTGAAAAGCTAATCCTAAAGTATGTAGAAACTATAAAATGTGTACTCAAACTCAAAGTCTCAAACGTAATACGCCTAGGCAGCCAAAAAGGAAACTAGATTCTTTCTCTCTCTTGGTCTTGGCCTTCATATAGTAATTTGCTTATTGAATTTAGCACCCAATGAATACAAGATTGCACGGCACCTAGCTATAAGATCACAAAGGTTCATGAAATTATTAGATACCAAGTTTATAAGGATTTTTAATAACGAATATTTTAAAAGCATTTTTTAAAATTAATAAATATAATAATATTTTTAATTAATATATTAAAAATAATGTATAAAATTATTAATTTTTATATTTAATATAATATTGTTATTATAAATAATATATTAATTGATTTTAAAGAGGATCCTAAAGATATTTTTTTATCAAAACCCAATAAATAAATAAAAAAATTTGCTAACGAGTGTCTTTAAAATACTTTTTAAGATTAATTAATATTTTGTTTATAGTAATAATATTATATTAAATATAATAATTAATAATTTTATTTATTATTTTAAATATATTAAATAAAAATATTATTATATATATAATAATTTTAAAAAATATTTTAAGATATTTTTTAGTAAAATTCATAAATAAAAGAGAATACATTATTGAAAATGCGTGAGAATTGAGAAGAAAAGGAGCGGTGATGCTACATGAGGACCATCCATGAGTCAGTTGTTCCAATTCATGACGTGATTTTATGACTAGCTATATATCCATATATTAATATAATATATGAGCTATGGGCATTGGCTCAGGGCATAGCTTTAGGCCCTGAAAGTCAGTCTTCCTTTTCTATATTTTCTTTGGGGGTTTACCCAAGCTTCTCTAGATTCCTTTATAGCCTGGACTTTTTTTTTTTTTTTGGCCTTCTTTTGGTTGGATGATGAGATCTATGAATGAAATGGTAATAGTGATACAATGTCCTCGGAAATGTGAAATGTGAAATGTAGAATGTAGTGACGCAAGAAAATAGTCAGAATTTCATAACTGAGTACCTGCCTTTGGAGTGAAGGAAAGGTCACTTTGGAAACAACTACGAGTAATCTCAAGAAAAAAAAAAAAATATTTGTTAATAAATATCTTAAGAATATTTTTTAAAATTATTAAATATAATAATAATATATTTAATCAATGTATTAAAAATAACGAATAAAATTATTAATTTTTATATTTAATATAATATTATTATTATAAATAATATAATAATTAATTTTAAAAATACTCATTAACAAAACTCATAAAAAAATATATATTATTATTACTACTTAAAAACTTGAAGTCAGGGAAAGAAAGAAAACTGAAAAGAATTATCTAAAGCCCATATGACATGACATGAACCACAAATTAATTAAACAAGTAAGAAGGATTAGGAAACAGTTTGCTGGAAGAGGAAGGGGGTTATAAATTCTTCATGAAGAATTTCATTTCATTTTATTATTAATAAATATATAGCTGTAGCTGCAACAACAATGAGCAGCTAATTTAAGAGGTTATGTAATAGAATAGAATAGAATTATAAATCTACAACATGAAGAAAGCCGTCATTCCATTTCTTACAAAGTTTTTAAAAAATAAAAATAAATCAGATTATATATTTCCCATGCTTAATGGAATAATTAATTTTATGTAATAATTACAATTTTTTGGAAGAATCTAAAATAGGATATACAAATCAATACTACAAACAATAGAAAAATTATACAACTAATTCTTTATATATAGAAAAAAAAAAAAAAAAAAAAAACACGGTTTCAGTTTGACATTTGAATAGCAATTGAAGTGTTGAACAGTTTAAAATGCAAGGAAATCGAGCGGCTATAAAAAAGTCTAGAGAGACAGAAGAAGAAGGGCCTTTCTTTCTCTCTCTCTCTAAATATTATCCCTCACGTTACATACATAAGTAGGTTTCCGTAGACAGAGACAGAATCAAAGGCAGCCAGCAAAATCATTGGGATAACCGAGCTTTGAGATTGGAGTGAAAAATTGAGAAAATGGATCAGATGTTGAACACGGTGGGCTCCTATTGGGTGGGCCAGAAGGCCAACAAGGAGATCAATTCCGTCGGCAACGATATCAACGTATGCTTTCATTTTCACTTCCTCTTCAATTTTCGTTTTTGACCCTCCTCTGCTCTATAATTTGGTGAAATTGTTAATTTTCCTAGGCTTTCTTGAGGAAATATTTCTATATTGATCTGTGCGGATTACTTTATTTTTATTATTATTATTATTATTATTATTATGTAAATTGTAACAATTAATTTGATTAAAAGAATGTGGTTAATTTTCGCACTGCTCAAGCTATCATTGATTCATTTTCGACGCGGTATTTGTTCATTATAATTTACAAAGACTAGTTTTTCCCCTTTTTTTCTGGAAATTTTAATCCTAGGAATGATTAGAAAGAAATGTTTTGTGTGTTTTTCATTCAATTATGTGCCAAATTTTCTATCTTTGAATAATAATATTAACCTAGGTTTTTATGATCTATTTGGATGGATAATAAGATTGATTCCGATAAAATTAAAAATAACATTGTTTGGTGACTGGATATCGTAATAATGAAATTAGAATTTGTAATAAGATATAGGTTTGAATAATAAAATAACGGTGAGAGTGAACTGAAAATAAAAAATAACCTAAAGATAATTATTTTAAAATTGTATTGATAAATTATTTTTATATATATCTTAATGTTATTTATAACATTTAAAATCTTAAAATTTTTATTGAATCAAAATATTAATACATTATTTATTTGTTAGTTTATTATATAATAATAAAATTTGTTAATTTTATTAAATTGATAAAATTATTTTATAATTTTTAAATAAAAAATAGAAAATGAAAAGTTAAGTGATAGGGACATTTTTATCCGGTCACCTGTAACCTCAAGGGTAAAAAAAATAAAAAGAAAATTTTAACGGGCATAACTAGAAGTAGGAGGAGTGCGCGCGGTGGGAGGGGAATTTTCACTGGACCTTTAGGTCCAGTGGAAAGACGGGTGTGGAGCGGTGGCAATGACTCCACCGTACGACACTGGAGTTACCCAAACACCATAATAGTGCGATTAGACCCAATTTTTTTGGTCTTAATCGCACCTCACCGGGGCTAATCGCCCAACCAAATGAGGCTTTAGAAAGTCGGAAGAAATGCTGTTTTATGGAATGTTTTAAACAATATTTTTCATCTAAGAATTCTTAGGTGATTATGAAGAAGAATGATGTAGACTCATTTCATGTTTTCTCCAAATGCAGCAAAGCTGGTATGTTGACGAATATATGTTCATTTGCCGACATTGGCTACCCCTTGAGTTCTGCATTTCTGTATTTGTTTATAACTTTCTTCATACTAACATATTTTTTCCTCCTTTTAATCAGTCATTATCGACAAGTATTGAAGGAGGAGCCAAATGGTTGGTTAATAAAATCAAAGGTTTGTCCTTCTCTTGCTGAATCATTATTATGTTTTCTCTGCTTTAGTATTTTATGTAAGAAAGATAGCTTTTGTTATGCTATTCAGAAGGGTAATGTCTATGCAGTTCATTGCTTGTGCTTTAAATAACGGGTTTAGGATGACAAGGTTAAATTCAGGTAATTGACTTAGGTTCAAGGTTTGTGTCTTCGAGGGAAACTTGGGAATAAGTGAAGCTTAGACTTCAAAACCAGAGTCCACATCTTGATGAGTTTATTGATTAGCTAAAGTACATTAACCTGTAAAAAAAAAAAAGAGCTAACTGTTAGTCTTTAAGGTCATAGGTACCTAAACCTGTAATACCAAGTGGCAAGTGGCCACCTAAATTGTGAGAATACTTAATGTAGAGAACACCAATAGAAAGCTTCTAGTGGTTTTCCATGGCCCAACTCTGATACCAATAGATCTTGATTGTCAAAAACAAACAGATTGATTCTAACATAACTTTAAACATTCACATGAAGCTCTACTTCTGTCTTTGGGTTGGGGCTCTTTCTGGTGTTAACTTCGGGATATAAGGCCTTCATCTTGACCCTTTATTTGATAGTATCAAGATATATAGTAGAATGTACTGCAGTTCCTACAAGTTTTGGCCCCAAAATTTTGTCGTTGGTACCAATATTTGGCCTTTTACAGGAAAAATGCAAAAGCCATTGCCAGAGCTGTTAAAAGAGTATAACCTGCCAATAGGTATCTTCCCTGGTGATGCCACGAACTAAGAATTGAATGAAGAGACAGGAAAGCTTACTGTTTTTATTCCAACAATTTGTGAAGTGGGATATAAGGACTCATCTGTGCTGCGCTTCTTCACCACTGTGACTGGGCATCTGGAGAAAGGAAAGCTAGCAGATATAGAGGGTATGAAGACAAAAGTGATTATATGGGTAAAAGTAAGCTGTATCACATCTGATGGATCAAAGCTCTATGTCACTGCTGGAATAAAGAAAACCAGGAATACAGAGGCTTACGAGGTTTCTAGGGATGGTGTAAGTGTAGATAAGTTCTAAAGTGGTTAGAATGCCTAAGGGGAACCTATCTTTGTTAACTTTAACTCCTTTCTCAGAGCCTTTGAACCTTTGCACTTTTTTTGTCTCCACAAATTTTAAGATTCAAGTACAAAGACTGGTTGTTATTTGTGGTAAGGCTTTACTCTGTTCTACATTGAAGGTGGAAATGCCATGTTCATATTAATTGTGTGGAATTGGCACATTCAGTTGAGGTTGAACCTTGTCTATTAAGATCTTATAAATTGTATGGAAGGTGCTTCAGAGGTTCCACAGGCAGTCTGTTTTTGAATAATCTGTGGTGTTACCGACCCATGGCACTGAATTAGGACCTGTGAAGATCGCAGACTATATCTTATTTTGACATTGGTGAAAGGGACAAAAGTTTCGAGTTAGTGTGTTATGGCCCAAGTTCTGTTATTAAATCTGTAAGGACTTTTGTGCCAGCAAATGCTCCTTTACGCGGATACCAGAAAATCCTTCTTTCTTTGCAGGGAAAGGAATGGAATATCAATAAACCCGCCCTAAAGCCACAAAATAGACACCGACAGTGAGTAGAGTAGGCAAGTTCATTTGGACTTTGCATTTCACATATATCTTTCCTACCAAAGATATTTCTAAAAATTTGAAGCTGTTTTTTGATGCATTTCTCTTGCATTGTTTACAATGAAAATGAAGAAAATGGAAATAAATACTATTGCGTTAGTTGGGAAAGGTATTCATCCCAAGGAATTCAGAAGGAAAAAAAGGTAAGGGAACTATGACTTAAGGGGAAAGGAAATTCAAACCAATGATGATAGCAATTAATAACTTGAATATCAAGAATAAAAAAAGTTGAAAAAATTTTATCAAGAGAGAAAAGGGTCGAGGAAGCAACTCCCAATAAACCAACTAAAGCATTAGTATTCACGAAAACATCATTCTGTAACTGATAGCCTGATAAGTCACTAACATCACCCAACAGAAAGACTTAAATTGCAAGAAGAAAATACTTCTCAAAATTTTACTCATAACTTCATAAGTAAAAAAAACAAGACATCTAGTATCTCCAGAAACAACCGCAGCAAAACATATCCGGATATCTTATGCTAAAGTTTAAACAGCATTTTGGGCTGCAAGCCTCTTCCTAGCTTCCTCAATGACGGATAACTTGATACCCTTGCCCTTAGGAAGGGACACCCATGGCTTTGTTCCTTTTCCAATTGTGAAGACATTACCAAGACGAGTTGCAAACTCATGCCCAGCAGCATCTTGAATATGGATTGTCTCAAAGCTACCCTTGTGCTTCTCCCTGTTCTTAATTACTCCAACACGACCTCTGTTCCTTCCTCCAGTGACCATGACAACATTCCCAACATCAAACTTGATGAAATCAACAATTTTGTTGCTCTCAAGGTCCAGCTTGATGGTGTCATTAGCCTTGATCAAAGGATCTGGGTAGCGGATGGTACGCCCATCATAAGTATTCAGGTATGGAATGCCTTTCTGACCAAACTGGATAGATCGCACCTTGCAAAGCTTAACCTGCAGAATACAAAAGACGAACAATATTGTTATACCTAACAGGGTGAAGAAAGTAGAAAACTTGAGTGCTATAATTCTAATGTGATAAGAAGAAGCAGATTATAAATCCAAAGC
Source organism: Fremontodendron californicum (assembly GCA_030761205.1). NCBI lineage: Eukaryota > Viridiplantae > Streptophyta > Magnoliopsida > Malvales > Malvaceae > Fremontodendron > Fremontodendron californicum. The sequence continues at coordinate 381,035 of JAULJL010000012.1, forward strand.
TCTATATAATGTATTCAAACCTTGGTTTCATCACCAGTGATGGCGTGGAGACGGAATCGCCCTTTGGTATCATAAAGGAGACGGAAGTCCTCGTTTGTTTTAGGAATGGACACAACATCTGGCAGATGGTGATGAAGCATGGTTACACAAGATTTGAAGAGTCAAATCCCAAAAAAGGGAGCTCTAAAAGCTAATCTAGGAACATGCCAAGAGCCCAAGACCACATGCCAATGATCACTGCCTAACTAATAGATCTCAGCATGTATTTCGTAAAATTAGAATCGAAGTGTCAACCAATCAGACCAGTGCACACAAAGATTTGAACATAGGACCCTCATGCCATGTGGAAAACAAAGAAACCAAACCAAATAAAATTTCATTCAATTAAATACTTTGTATATTGGGGATAAAAATTATTCAACTGAACCAAATCAGTCCAGGAAATATAGAGAAAGGATACATACCCATGAAACCAGCAGGATAGGTCTTATCTGTTCTAACCTTCCCATCTACCATAACATGCCTCTGCATGAGAATAGCAATAACTTCTCTATAGGTGAGAGCATACTTCAATCTGTTCCGCAGAATGAGGATCAATGGCAAGCACTCCCTGGACTTGTGGGGCCCAGATGATGGCTTGGGTGCCTGCATACAATTAAAAAAAGAAAACAAAATTAAAACCGAGTAAATAAAGCAAGCAGGTAGAGGGTACAAAAAGAGAACTGAAGGAATAAAGGACAACAGTAAACTGGAATGGAAGTGAAGGGATCAAGACGATGACATACAAAAGCACCACCAAGCTTGTCAAGCATCCAATGCCTAGGGGCATTGAGCCTCTTCAAATGTTTCTTCAACCCTCTAGCCTGTAATGCACCACAAGGAAAATATAGTGTAAATAAAATTGAAATGTTGTATTCTTTTCTGCATAAGATTTTAAAATAAGGCAATTCTAAATCAAAAGCAATAACAAGAGTGCACATTACAAATTAAAAACATAGCTAAACGCAGATTTTAAACAGTCTATCCATTTAAAAATAGCAAATCACGGAATCAGAGCAGAAAATTGATCTAAGATTCCATTGAAGTCCTTCTTCCTACCAATAAATTGCAATTTTCTATCAAATATCACTTAAGCGAGGAATTAGACCGTTAGCCCCAAATCCCAGATATCAGCAAGGCATAAATATCAGATCCTATTATGAAGAAGGGAAATCACCGAAAACCCAGTTAACATAAAGATTCCGAATCAATGAAGCAAGATTTTCAAGTGAGACTACTTCACTTGTTCACAAAACAAGGCCAAAGGCATCAAATAACAGTGATTAAACAAACTAGTCTGTGAAATAACCTATTTCCTTTACCAAAAACAAACAACAACAGATCCATGAAATTTCCAGAACCACAAAAAAGGCAGAAAGAGAAAATCAAATGGCAAAGATAAAAGAATGAGCATTACATAATGAATTATCAAAGAATGAAAAATAAATCAAAGTTAAGGAAAGCAGAAACTGACCATCCTGGGGAAATGCGGCCGTTTTAGCTCAAAGACTGTGGTTTTGTTGCTAGAGCCGTTCTTTCAAGTGGAGGATGATGGGAGGCGCTAACAGAAACCCTAATAACTCCCGTCTATCTATACTTGACTATATTGATGAGGGCAATTTAGGGCTTGCGATCCAAATATGAATTGCACGGGGCCGTGTCTGCCATTACTGAAACCTATGGGGCATATAGCCCAGAAACACAGCTTTCTTTTTTGTAATTGGGCTTAGGGCTTCGTCTGTACATTTTTATGGTATAGCCGAATATCCTCTTGTTTTTCCTTATTGGTCCAAATTCTTTTGGTATTTCTTAGTATGCATTGGGCCTACGATGTTAGGAAGATTAATGAAGTTTTAAGTTATTTTTATTTGGTTTGGTTTAATTTGATTTTGACCTTCTAACAATGTAAATTAAACACATGGAAAAATAAAATATTAAACTTTAAAGAGTGTCTTGTAAATAAGAAATCTCATATATTTTAATTAGATCTTTCTTGTTCATGGGTTGGAATTATAAAGAACCAACTACGAATAAAGAAAATGGATACGGAGCTGAACCAATACATAAAATGAGACGGAAATGAATCTTGATTATTCATTTTAGACGTTCAAGAAGAAAAGTTAAAAGAGTTAAGAGCCTTAGAAGTGGATGATGTATATAATTTAACTTTTCAAAGGAACCCTAAATTAAAGAGCGTATATATTTATTTAGATAAATAAATAAACCTTATACAAAAGAGACACTCAAAAAGGAAATTTAACAATTGTCCCTGCTGAAGTCAGAAAGAGACAATCCTCACTCCTCCACCATACATTGTCAAACCTTATCATCATTTATCATTTAAGAAAAGCTCTGCCCTAACCTTTCCACAAGAAAAATCAGAAACCATCTTGTTTGTTGGTTACCATATCCATATAGAAGCTGGATGAAGACAAGTAGGACCTTACCAAGGCATAGTTAACCCTTTATGAGGGATCATTCTCGCTTCCACCATATATGGCTGCCTCCTCAGCTTTCTTTTGTGCTTCCCTTTTCTCCTTCCGTTTAGCATCCCTTGCAGCAGCATCAGCCTGGACTTTCTCCATTACTGCGTTGAAACCAGGAATTGTCCTATCCAGTTTGTTGTAGACTTGGCTGCTAAGGTTGTAAAAGATTCGTAATATTCTCTGCCAGTGTAAAAGGCACAGAGATTATAAATTAAAAGAGCTTGTGGACTAATCTGACTCATTCTTGAAAATAAGGCATCATATTGAAGAAGATCATTGGAACTGTTTGAAAGCTACTACAACTGTTAGTCTGCTAGGCAAAGATACTGAAAATAATCGTAACATGTTATTTCATATAACAATTCCTCCAACGGTCATGCCCACACACAGACACACCCAAAAAGAACTAAGACACATAGAAAGCAGGGACAGATGTTTCTGTTATCGAACTTGCAACTTGACCAATATCATACATGGAAGAGGTTATACCCTACCTTGACATCCTTATTCCAATGTCTGATGTAAGGGGGACCTGTTGTGTAGGAACCAAGAGGTTCACGATACCACTCTCCACCATATGTGATCTCATCCATTGCTTGCTCAACACTTAAAACTTCCCACGGCCTTAATCCAGGGATAACTTTGGCCAATTTGCGCCTGCCTCACAGAAGCAACTGAAAAATTTAACATTTTTAGATATATAAAACCATTATAGATAGACACTTCTGATAAGATGATAACCATCAAGACACCTACTCAATTTCAGCAATATGATGTACAATTATCTTCAAACGTCAAACCAGATAAAGAAGAGAAATCATACCGAAGATCTTTTGAAATGTATTTGTTTGGCATATGATCAGATTCCAAAAGAGTTGTCATTTCAGAACCACTAGCCCAAAGAAATAGGGCATGGCTAGGAATTCTAACTCCAGGCCATATACCATCATTAGCTTTTAGGACTGCCAAATCACGTCTTTTGCTCTCTATAGCTTCTTCTTGAAGCTGTTTATAAGTTTTCTCCTCATGTCCTTTAAGGGGAACCCAAGGAGGTATACCTTTCTGAAGTTTATGAAGGAAAGCAGTTGCTGCTGCACCAAGCCTGACTGATGATCAATATAAGAGAAGAGTAAATCAACCAGGACATAGAATTTGACCATTCAGAGAAAATTTCTGGATGATGGTAGACCAAAGACGACCATGTAAGAAAATGGTCACCATCACAGAGAATATTCATCTAAGTGGAGTGCATTTGAAAGTGTCTTAAAGATAAAAAGAAATCATGGGTACAACAGTATAAAGGAGGCTTTGGCTCTCAATTTCAAACGATTGAAAGAGCTGGTCTGAAAGTTTTTCGTCTTCTACTTAATAGAGCAAAATGTCTAAAAGAAATTCCCAGTTTAAGTTCATAGAAAAAGCAGACAATAAAAAATTTTGCCAACAAAAGTATTTCATCACTATGTTATATTACTCAAGGCAGACCTCAAGTAAATAAACATCATAAATTTGAAATGGGTTTAATCTTGTTAAAATTGCATTCCATGCTGATTTTAGTTTTTTCTAAATCCCCATGAAAATCACCTAATCATGTGGTCAAGATTATGCACATGAAATCTAGTCCACCAACAGTTGTATTCAAGTTGGATAACTCCTACCATTTAGTACTGCATTTTGCTATTACATTCAAAGGCAACTAACCAAATACTAAATAGGTGATATGTTTGGACAATGCTGAAACCAGGAAAAAGGATTCCCGATGTATACCCTTGGCCTCCTTTTCAACTTACCATAAACTGATGTAAATGAAAAGCATAAGAAAAAGGAGAAGAAACAAACCTTCCCAAGTGGCTATTGCAGGTTCTAAGCCATAAACCATCTGAATTGGTGCCCATTCATCCATGTCCTCTCCCCAAATAAAAGTGTGTTTATCAATAATCCCAGCACCCCAGGCTGTTTTGAGGGTTATCAACTCACAAGGACCTCGGGTACGGCCCAAGCGATCTTTATAGTACCAGCCTCCACTCCTCATGATAACTGTATCAATAAATAACAACGAAATGTTGAATAGTTTGCAGAGTAACAACAATCCATAAGGGGGGAAAATAAGGTACACAGGCATTAGATCACTCCTAAGCCTTAGCTTTGACAGTATCATAAGATGAAATCCAAAGAACTAAACAAGAATGTAAAACAAAAGATCGGATACTGATATGATAATCAATAACTAAACTTTGAGTTTGACCTATGGTATTCAGCTAACTCTAGAAGTTGCGAAACTCAAAAGATTCTAAACAATTTGCAGCAGAGCCACGCAAAACAACAATGTCCATTTAAACATAGATCTTAAACCACTAAAACGCATTCTCCAAACTAATACATGAACCCAGAACATGCTCCAAGAATCCATTGAAAAAAAGAAAAAAAAAAAAAACAAACTTACAGTCATAGTAACGCTTCTCAAGCCGCTTATACCCAATAGCCTGAGCAACATCAATAGGTCGACCTGGCGGATAAGGCCTCTGGCGAAACCCCCAGAGCCCAAAAAAGAACTGCTTTGTGAAATCCCAAAACTTATCATCACTCTCTTCCCGGGTCTTGATGGCTTTTCTAGGCATAGGCCTCCCATCCAACCCAATCACGTGCGGAAGCGCTTGCCACAGCTTCTTATCTTCCTTTCTAAACGGCTCTTCATTTTCTTTAAGCTCAATTCTATTGATTTCGTCAGCAATTTCCTCAGCTTTAGCCAAAAATTGAACCACGGGACTTGCCCTGAAATCTTGCCACCATTTTTCATTCTCTTTAATTTCCTCCTCCGTTGGATTCTCTTTCTTCTCAAAAAGAGGATCTTCGTTCAAAATCTTTTCGACTTCTGGAGTGTGCCTGTAATCTGGGAGGTTCTCGCATTCCCAAAAGAACTGGTCCAGCATCTGCTTGTAGGGCCCAGGCTTGTCAGAATCCGGGTCGGGTTTCTTGGGTTTTTTCCTGAAGAGGCTGGAAGCGTTTATAGAAGCGAAATTGGGAGAGTTTAAGGATGTTTTGGGGAGGAATGATTGGGTGAGTGAGAGAAGGTTGATGGGTTGGATTGGGTTTTGAGGTTTCCTGAACCAGCTGTCGAAGGGATTAAAGTTGATTGAAGCCATTGGAAAAGGTTACAGCCTTTTGAGGTTTTTACTTTCCAAGGGTTTAGGGTTTTGGAGAAGTTGAAGAGAGACAGAGACTATACGAGTTCAGTATCAGCTAAATTGTCATTGACGGGTATATTGGGAAGAAATGGAGGAGCTAACGAGGACTGACTTAGTGAGTTTTCCCGAATAGAGTGAAGGATAAAAGGTTTTGGGCTTTCAAAATAAGCTTTCAGGCCCAAACGTTTTGAGCTGTTGGATTCTGATCTGGCCCAATATATATCCATAATTGGTTACATAAAACATTTTGGCCCAAACACTTTGGGCTGTTGGATTCTGATCTGGCCCAAAAAGAATGAGTTTTTTTTTTATTTATTTATTTATTTAAATGATTTAGTAATATTTTCAAATAATCAAACACGAGATATACTATAATTCATCCAAATAGTTCAAATACGAGATATACTGTTGCTTAAATAGTAAAGAATAGAGCAGTACTATGATTATGGCTCTGAATGGCTCTGAAATGTACATGAATGCCACGCCTATCTAATACTATGGATTAGTTTAGCATTGCTGTTGCAAAAAGTTTGGATTAAAAAAATGTATTTAAAAAATACGGTAAAAAATTGTGATTTAAAAACTTTTAAGTGTTTAGCATTGCTGTGAAAAAGTGTTGTAAAAAATTAAAATGTCAAAAAAAGATACGTTTAAAATAATAAAAGTGTATAGATGTGAGGATAATAAAGTTATTTTATCTAAAAGTCAACTTTTAAAGTCCAAAAGCTATAATTTTTGACTTTTTGATTTGGCTTTTCAAATCATGATTTTAACAGTAAAAATCATTTTTTTTATCTGTTAAGCATTGCGTTTTCGATGAAAAATAACTTTTGATTTCAAAAATTGTGCCAAAAGCAATACTAAACAAGACTGACTAAGACTAATACTAAAACTAGGCTTTTCATCAAGTTCTGGTTGTGACTTCAGTCTTTTGCATCAGATACTTGTGCGCTCTAGTAGACCTGTTTAAAGTTCAAGTTGGTGGAGACTGGAGATACACTACACTACACTACACTAATGAATTAATATTTGACCATTCCAGAAAACACTGCAGTAATGGGAATTTTTGTCCTTAATGATGTCCTGTAACTCTCCAGCTACGATTGAAAGCAATCTTTTCTTCTCTATTGTTAAATACAAAGAAGATTGGGGTTCATCTGGTAGAATATCATGTGACTTAATTTCCACTTAGACTCAGCTCTCAGCCAGCCTTTGATTTTCCTAGCAATTTAGGGAAGGCAAAATAGAATATGGGAACTTGTTTCTTCACCTCATTGGGATTGCCTCAGAAACACATTTTGGACTGCTTTAATAGAGGAAAGGGAAGAACGGTTGGTTTCTTTTTCCTTTTTCATTACCCAGAAAAATGATGATCATCAATTAAAAGAAATAATCATAGTAATGATAACATTGATTTTGACAAGCTAAATTTATGTAGCCTTCCATATTCTCCATGAATTTTTCATTTCTATCAGTCATTCTCTTTTTATTGCTTTCCATTCTAATATTGGATATAATAAATTCATATGCAGCTTGAGTTAGCATATGCCAATGAAACTGCTCATCTTAGTCCACCTCATGCATATATTCCTTTAATATTTCTTCTTTCCAGTTCTTACAATTTCTCCATTTCAACAGCTTTGTATTTCTTTTTGCAGGACTATGAAAATTTTGCAGCTTATTATATCTGCAAAGCATACAAAGGCAATGCTGCACCTAAGAGCTGCAAGTGACTTCCACCAGATATCAATTCAACTATTAATGCAAACAAGTATTTGACGTCTTCAACACCAAAAAAGAAAATGCACAGCAACTGATAGAATTTACCCTGCTTGGATAGTTACAGAAATACGTACATCACATGCGAAGATATTTTCAATCAATCATACTCTGTCTTTTACATTAATTAATAATTATTGCAACATTTAGGTTCATATTTGACCTTTGATAAACAATAGGAGGAGAAATTCTAGCATTAAGTCTGGGTTTTGAAATATGGGGATTTCTTAGAACAGATTCTAGGCTCAAGATTGCATATGAATGAGTTGGCAGATGGCATCAAATTCCGAACATGGAAAGGAATTTCCGAATTGAACAATTTTTCACTTAATGAGGAAATGAAAGAATCTCACTAATCTTAAAAAGGGAATCTGCCAACTGGTAAATTAGATGAAAGTTCAGAAGCACAATTCAACAAATGCGGATTTGATTTCATAATCGAGTCATGAAAATTGCAGTTAAGCCAATTCCACATTATAATTTTGAGACTCAAAGCATTGTGTAAGAAAAGAAATCTGCTTTAATATCAAGGTAGGTAAGTTCAAAGGAATCAAAGCTGATGCTGCTCAGTTTGGTGCTTAAAAGCAAATCCATTCATTTTCTCCTCTAGGCATTAGCACAGTCTTAATCAACCTTATAGTTTTACTTTTGCATGCTTGATCGGGTCGGGTTCTTAATTGAAGCTTACTGTTTTTTCTTAATAATTGAAGCTTATGGGTGGGTGAGAGGTTGGATAAATATAGAAAGCCCTTTTCTTAAGAGTCCAAACATACAATAAGGATGTTCTATTCCTTGGTTTGGACCTTTGTAATTTCTTATTCATGGTGACATGCTTGATGCTTCAGCTTTGCCTTCGATTTTGTCCAGAGGCTGTTCTCAACTGAATCATATATTGAACGTGATAGTGGTGATGTTGAATTAGACTTCAACCATATTAAAATTTAAAGAAATAAAACTTAAGTTCCAAGAAGTTTCTCTTCGCTTAAGTTCGTATAAATCAACCATCCTTTAGTCACATATTGGGGATAATTAAATTACTCGTGTTGGCAATAAAATTTTGTTCAAAGAAGGTATTCAAAAGAATAAAAATGTCAGAAATATGTGGAGACTGAAGATCTTGCTCCAATGACAGGAAGAACTAAACTCTTATAGCTCTTCCATAGAAGCACAGATCAAAGCAGTTAATTCTCGAGTTGAATCAAGAAAAGGTAATCCCACAGAATCACAGATTAAGACAGACACTTCTAAAACCTCATTAAGAAAAAGTGATGACTTAGAGACTATAATATGCAGTATAAATGTATAATTTACTCAAATGGTTTGCTTTTGTTCTTCCTGTCATCAACATGCGACTTACATGTGATTCAAATCTTTATTAGGTTTAGGAATGCTTGAATGTCTCTATCACCTAGGAGCAGGTTCCACTTCTTTCATGGTTTAATGAAAGTGAAAGGACACTGTCATCTATACAAGCAAAGGCAACAGTGAAGCTAGTAGTTATCTCAACTATATATACCTTCACATATATGGAGCTTCAGCATTGTACGAAGTTCTTAAAAGATTAATGGCTTATCTTCAACTATTCTTCTTTATTGTGGCTTCTCTGCCATTCATGTTTATTTCTCCGTCTTATTCCTCTTTAGAATATGGTAATGTTAGGACTTTGTCTACTTCCAAATATAATGAGAAGGTTACTTTGTCTCTATACTATGAATCATTATGCCCAGCTTGTGCCTCCTTTATCTCAGATGACCTTGTGAAGGTCTTTCAGGATGATCTCGATACCATTGTCAGTCTCAGGTTGGTTCCTTGGGGCAATGCTCTCATTGTTAACAACGGAACCCTTTGCCAGGTCAGATGTCCTTTCTTCAACTTGATTTTTTTTTTTGCATGATTAAGTAAGTTCATTTTATGCTGTACTCTATAGTTTATATCTTCCCTTTTTTTTTTTTTGCGTCAATGTGCAGCATGGGGAAGAAGAATGCTACTTAAATACTATACATAGCTGTGTCATCCATCTCTGGCCTGATGTGGTAATATTCACCGAATCCATGACTAGGCACCAGAAAATAGAGATGTAGTACATGCATTTAACTTCACCTGAAACTTCTGTTTAACTTTGATGCAGAAAAAGCATTTCGAATTCATTCACTGCACAGAGCAACAAAACTTAGAGCGGGGGACAGTTAAGAAGACCAAAGAAGAATTGTGGGAAGGTTGCAGTGAAAAACTGAAGTTTTGTGAGGAAAAAATCAAGGAATGTTATAATAGTGGATATGGATACAAGGTTGGCTCCATCTCATAGTAACAATATTTTAATAAAATTTTGGCCAGAGTTTGTTCTCTAGATATGTAGTTCTTATGGGAATTAATATGTCTTTTTGCTTTTCTCCAAAGCTTTTATGGTTCACTCTGACATGCAAATTAATTTGCAGCTTCAGCTACAATGTGCTAATGAGACTGCAAATCTCGATCCACCTCATGAGTATGTGCCATGGGTGGTGGTGAATAATCAGCCAATCCGCGATGTGAGTTTCTCTCTCTCTCTCTCTCTCTTTGTGTGCGTGTGTGTGAAGTAGCATTTGTGCTAAGCAACTTCACTTAATTCTTCATGGTGCAGGACTTCGAAAATTTTGTGGAATATGTCTGTCAAGCTTATAAAGGTGAACATATACCAGAGGCTTGCAAAGCACAATCATTCAATGCCAGCTCAACTAAGAAGGCAAATAAAATCCACCCGGGCTGCTATGCTAATGAATTTAGAAACTTGGAATCATCAACAGCAGCAAAAACAGGCTCAGGAATGAAATAGAACCTTAACTAAAAGAGTCAATATGTTCCTGCCTCAGATTGTGCTTTGTCCATCGCAGCTGGTTCACCTAGTATAATAAAACCAGCTGCTAGTTATCATTATTATTGTTATATGTAAAGTTACTGATGATATATATATATATATATATATATATATGATCATTAATGTTCTGTGACTATGAATGAAAAATCAACTGCCATCTGCTTATATATTATTTGAATAAGCATTCCAAATTTTGGTATAATGACAATTTGATATTAGTACTTAACAATGACCAAGTTTTACTTGAAAACATGGCTGCTTCCAGGCAAGATTATTTGACCAAGAAAATAAACAACTTAAAGCAAAGCCTGATCTGCAAATTGGGGGGAACATTGCGTATTAATACCAAAGGAATTGTGGGACACCTATCATTTATAAGGAACTATGTGTAGTTTTAATTCCTTTCATTTTCCCAGCAAATGAATAAGCAAACTTGGAGGCAGTTGCTTTTAATGTGTTCGGGTGTTTGCTGAAGTGTAATGTCGATGTTCATGTTATGTTTAACAATGATTTTTAAGTTTCCACTTCTTCTTTCTATCTATAGTTCAATGTATGCGACATATTCTGTTGGTTTATAATTTTTACTGACATCAAATGCAAATTCAAATTGAATTGCAGCTTTTACTGCAGTACGCTCCTAGAACAAATAATCTGTGTCCAAATAATTTATATGTTCCCTGGGTGACAGTGAAGAATCAACCTCTTTACGATGTTAGTCCCTCATTATCAACACCTTTGTTTCTCTCTTTGACCCTCTTAATACTAAATATTAAATACTTTGGATGCCGAAATACGAAAACTTTATAATCTATGTCTGCAATGCTTACAAAGACAAAGCTCTGGCAAAGGCCTGCATGTCACATTCTCCAAAACCAGCTGAAGAGAAAAAGTTTATTCTAGCAAAAAAACTCCCCCGAATTCAGCAGACTTCATTGTTGCAGTGGAGGAAAATAAGAGGCACCCGCACCAGTATAAATTCACATAGTAGTAGGATCAGGATCAGGATGGACCATTTAACTTTTACATTATTTATGTAGGAATGAGATTGGATCATTGAACTACCATCATAATATGATTCTCATGGTTATTATTGTTAATGATTAATGCTTGCAGATTTATGGAAGAAGAAGCAATTAGTGCCCTCTTATTTGATAATCTTGCCAAGTTTAAAGCTAAAGACTAGAAAGGAGATTTTATAAATGAGCTTTTTTATCTGCAGGTTCTTGGTTGCCAACAAAATTTAAGGGAAAGAAATTTGATTCATTATCAACAAAAAACAACCTTCTAAACTATTGCATTTCTTCAACAAGGGAATGGCTGCAATGACAGCGTCCAACCTCGTACACACATTGGTAAACTAAGAAAGGCTCTAAGAATCAAAATCATCTATCATACGACAAGATCAAACATTTAGGAAAGAAAAATGCTTAAGAATCAAAATCATCTATCAGACGACAAGATCAAACATTTAGGAAAGAAAATTGCTTGGATAGAAGCATTATAACATTACATATTTGGTTACATATCTCAACCAAGATAAAGTATGTGCAATGGCTATTGAGAATTCATCATCTTCCATAGGCTATCACAAACATCAAAAGCAGTCATCTTTGATGGGTCAAATTCAAACTTCTTTACCACCTTTTTATCTCTATCCACTATATCTGTGACAAATTTGAATCAAGGAGAATCCTTATAAAGCAACATAAAAACAACTTTGAATATGAAAAAAAAAAAACCTGACAGATGACACAAGATGAAGGGGAAAATAATATTTTATCAGAAGGATACGGCCTGAGATTCTGGATTGGTCTTCCAAGTCTGGAATAATATTAGTTATAGAAGCATACATCGAGAGCTTCCTCCTGCAAGATCAAAGTATAACGATTCATTTTCATACACTGGACATCAACTCAGCAAAAGATAACTTGGGAAAGTATAGCTTCATAGCCATTACAACATATTTTTGGAATAATAAAATATTGTTGAACATAGCAAAAGATCTCAGGTTCCTCAAAAAACAGTTGACTGGCAAATCCCAGGCTATTAGAGATGTTATTTCAGATACACTATGTTAATCACATTCAGAACAGAAAGCAATCGTCTGAACAATATATACATACATGAAAATCAAAGTTCAGAAATTCAAGTCAAGATCTTTCTCTTAGTTGTACAAGAGACACATTCATGCTAAAAAGTTTCCCCCGTTTTCAGGACATAAACATCAGAATTCAGAAAAATATAAGAACGATCAAGCATCATTTGCTACACAAATAGGAGTTCATAAACTTACTGTTCTTTGAGCTTGTCTTGCTCAAATTTCCTCAACATTTTCTTCCGCTCTTCGATAGAAACCCTCTGGCGCTCCAGCTCAGTTATCTCATTGCTAATAGCCGTGTTCTTATAAAAGAATATTTAAAAAATAAATAAACAAATCAAACACCATATAACCAAAACCTTAAAAAAATCAAAAGAAAAACTCCGACAAAAACATATACTTATCTAAGCTCCTCCTTAAGTCCACGTTCTTTTTCAAGTTCCTCTTGGAATTCCTTCTGCAGATACTCCATTTCAGCACCATCGGCAACCTCAGACTTTGCCTGCTCTGTTTTCTTCTTGCAAGCTTCGATCTTTTCTTCATATTCTGCATTAATAAAATAAAAAAAGAAGGAAAAAGATCTTCCTTTACTTTCTTACTTTTCCTTTTAATTTCTGCGGGAACAAAAAAAGTAGAAAAGGTAAGAGACCTTGAAGCAATCGATAAACCTCTTTGGAATCAGAGTCGCAATGCGAGTGGAGATCGTTCAAGTGCTGGAAACACTGCGTTAAGTTGTTAATGTCCCTTTTTTCCTTTAATACCTTCACCAGATCGTCACTATAAGATATCAGCTTCTCCACATCGACCATTCTCGTGGATTCCCCCATTTTCTAGGGTTTTTGGTAATCCTTTCTTCAAATTTGAGCCCAAGAAAGAAAGACGAATTAATGACAACGAGTGGACAAAGCAGAGTTTTGAAAGCGTTTTCAAAAGCAAAAGGAAGGCCTTTGCAACTAGAAATTGGATCTAATGAGCGGAAGTAAGAGAGAATGAGAGCGAGTTGAGAGGGAAAATTGGAAAAGAGTTCAGATTTGATTAAATTCGAAATAATCTTTTTAGGATAAAAGAAATTTTCGAATTTGTTTTGTTGGCTACAATGAGCGTTGATATGTCCGAATGGTAAAAGAGGGCATTGAATGCGCAGGTTCGATTCCTACTGTCGACGCTTATTTCAATATTTATTTATTTCAGTATACAAACAACTAGAGGTGGCAATTGAGCGGATTCGGGTTCGGGTATGTTTTACATCATTTTTATTTTATGTTTGATGTAATTATTTTTACTTAATTTAAATATTTATTTTTAAAAATAAATTAAATATTTTATTATTATTTTTAAAAATAATCTTTTATTATAATATGATATTTTTAATTATATTTATTTATTAAAATCAATATTTGTTAGCTCCAAAAGAATATAAAATTAATTTTTTATATAAAATAAAATTTTAAAATAATTTATTATAAAAAATATGATATATTATAAATTAATTATATTAATATTTAAAATAATTGATTTGATGAACTCGAATTTCAACATGTAAATACATTATAATTTATATTCACTACAAAATAAGAAACTTTTAGAGACGGACTCTCGCATTCAATTATCCGTTTATATATTTGTAAAATGTAAAAATTTTATACTTATGTAAAGAATTGAACCTAACATTCAACTCTTAATAGTAAGGATATTACCAAGTGAACCAATCTTGAATTTTGATATAATATGTTACTAAAAGTAAATTATATCTTAAATTATATCAAGTGTAATAAAATAATAATAATTTAAAAAATACTTATCCAAAATAAAATAAATAATAAATCAATTACAAAATTAAATTAGCTAATTATGTTAAATACTTTTAAATTCTAAAAAGACATGAACCCAAACAACATATTAAGTATAATATTAACTAATGAGAGAAAGTAGAGACTTTCTATTTGAATTAATCGAAATTCAGATATGATTTAAGTATAATATTAACATCATATATATTTTATTAAAATTTTGTCTAAATTTCATCATATTTTAAAATTATGTTTTTCTTAAAAAATAAAATATATATATATATTACAATCCTATTGAATACTTAAATTGTACCATGCAACTATTCAAAGTTACAACAAGGCTAAGCTCAAATTAATGAAGTAAATTTGTATTACATGGATAAAAAAAGGAAAAGGAATTCAAGTAGAAATTATGAAATTATTTGGTATGAGTTCAAGAGTTGAAGCCAATAATGGCATATAGTTTATTTTCATTGTGGGTAATGTATTTGGGTTCAAAGCCCCGCGCCTTTTAAATATAGAGGATTTGTGAATCCCTCCTGCTTATACTAAAATTTTTCAAGGCTCGCCTCATGGCATCCAAATTGAAAGAGATAAATTAAACAAGTACGGCGGTCCCTATTAGGATGTACTATTAAACCTAAATTGGGGTTATCCGCTAAAAACTACGGTGGAGCAGTTTATGAACTACGGTCTTAAACAATTTTAGTCTAATACTTAAATGTCCTAATAGATGTTGCGGTTGGGGGACTTTGGTCTTCCAAGGTTGTATGATCAGGGTACAGATTCGCACACCACAAATATTATTGTGGGCACTATCGGGTATATTGCACCTGAATTGGCTCGCAATAGTAAGGCCTCTACTAAGACGTTTTTGCATACGGAGTTTTTACTCTCTTAATTTGTAAAGGATAGAAACTTGAATTCAACTGGCCTGCTTAGGATTTTCATATTAAAATTACTCAATCTTTCATTCTTAAATCTTGATTCGTTATTCCCAACTAAATGTGAATTTAGTTGTTTACAAAATTAATGTATGATGATATATTCCACTGCTTTGTGGTCTAAATCAAGACACTGTTTTAAATTAACTACTCAAGTTTCTCCATCCTAATCTTATTCCATCTTTGAATGAACATATATTTTTGGGGCTGGAATGTTCATAAGAAGAAAAAGTCTAATTGAAATAGCTGCAGGCTTTAATGTAATTGAGACTATGCACTTGGAAAGAAAAACAAGTATTTCACAATAAAACAGCTCTCCAATTCAGGAATAAATGAACTCCGTTGATTTTTTTTCTTTTTGATTTGTCAAAGCTTGGGGACCAAGTGTTGGCTATATAGAGAAGAAAGAGAACAAAAATCAACAAACACTACATCAGGTTTCAACTCCAGGCCTTAATTGTAATGCGATTAAATTGCCAAGTTAATACGAAAAATTAAGAGATAAATACAAAACAATCATTTTCAGAGATTAACTGTCGTTCTTAAAAAAGAAAGAACCTCTCAGCGGATGTTGACTTGCAGCTTTTGGCTTAGACGGGCTAAGTGCTTTTAACCCAAAGCCAAATAAATTACTATGACTTTCTGCCTACAGGACACAGGTAAAGGTCTTTTTTGCTTGATAAAAATAGTCAAAGCAACCTAGAAGGACTGAAAAAATCAAAACCATCTATACCACGGCAATTTTCAACTTCACTTTCTTCCTATTTTCATGGACGTGCTCTAAGTCTCTAACCAGTTATCAGCCCATTTTATACAGCATTTTCTTCTTTGTGAACTCTTTTAAAAGTCACTCATATATCTTCCTCTATATTTTCTTGTTTGCATCCTCATATCTTCTTAAGCTAAGCTTCTTGAAATTTCTGATAATTCCATGGCGTCAGCAGCTTCTTTAACTTTACTTTTTTGCTTCTTTCCTCTAATTGCTCTAGCTCAATCTGTTGAATTCATCTTCCATGGATTCAATGCAAGTGAAACAAATCTTACCAAAGAGGGAGCTTCTATTATCAAACCCACTGGTGCGCTTAGGCTCACCAACAAATCGCATCATGTTATAGGCCATGCATTCTATTCTGAACCAATTCAAATGTTTGATATAAATTCTTCTTCCTCTCACAACGCTTCTTCTTTTAGCACATCTTTTGTTTTTGCAATAGTACCATCAAGCTCAGACCAAGGAGGCTACGGTTTGGCCTTCACATTATCTCCGTCTCCAAGTTTCACCGGAGCTGGAACAGAACATTACCTGGGACTTTTCAACTCCTCAAATGATGGCAATGAGACCAACCATATCTTTGCAGTTGAATTTGATACCGTTAACGGGCACAACGAGAAAGATGACAAACAGGGAAACCACGTTGGAATCAACAACAATAGCGTTTCCTCGAAATATTTAGAGCCGGCCTCTTATTTTGTCAATGGCACAAAAGAAGAGCTTGCTTTGGAGGGTGACAAGCCCATCCACGCTTGGATAGTAGTCATCCACCGGGATGTAAAATCCAGCAATGTGTTAATAGATGCTGAAATGAATGCCCGGCTTGGGGACTTTGTTCTTGCCAGATTATATGATCATGGAACAGCATCACATACCACCAATGTTGTTGGCACCATTGGATATATTGCACCTGAATTGGCTCGCAGTGGGAAGGCCTCCACCAGAACAGACGTGTTTGCATTTGGAGTTTTACTTCTTGAAATAGCTACCGGAAGAAGGCCAACTGGTTCAGGTAACTTCTTCTTGGTGGATTGGGTGATAGAATGTCAGCAAATGAGTCGAATTCTTGGTGCAGCAGATCCTAAGTTGAATTCTAATTATGCGGTTGAGGAGATGGAGTTGGTTTTGGAATTGGGACTTCTTTGCTCTCATCAAAGACCAGATTCTAGGCCAACCATGAGACGAGTGATGCATCAAAGACCAGATTCTAGGCCAACCATGAGACGAGTGATGCGGTATCTCAACGGGGATGAACCGCGTCCTGTTCTTAGTGATTGGGGCTCGATTGATTCTCAAAGCATTTCTGAGATAAATTCAAGACTCTTAGAAGGGAGTTCTAAAAGTACAATCATGACATCCTATCATTCATCATCCATTGGAGGAGTATCCTCTAGCTCTATATCCAGCGGCAGATAATCACGACCCATTTCCAAAACCGAAACGGGGATTCTTTATTCCCTTTTCTTTTTTGATGCCCTTAGCTTGTAATCTTCCATTTTTCCAGTTTGTATACATTTTTTTTCCAGTTTGTATACATTTTTTGTATACATTTTTCTTGATTTGGGTTTTGATCAATCCACCCCATTATTTTACAGAGCAAAGCCTTCTTTTTATTTTTAAGCGATTTCATTTGAGGAATGACCGCTTGGTAACTAAATAGGTTATGTAAATTCATTTGAATAATTTAAAATCTAACTTATCAAAGAATGAAAATGAAGTTCCAACTACTCAAAATCATACATACTGAAAGATAAAGCAAGGTTATAAGATGAGGCTCAGCTAAACTTGAGATTACCGCTATTACTAACTATAGTTCAAGAAGACACGTTTGGAAGCGAACTTCAATAAGTTGACTTGATTCTGATCAAACATGTTAAATTTATGTTCTAAGCACCCCTCTTTCCCAAAGGATAATCTCGATATAAAGAACTTTGATTCAAGATTTTAAGAACTGTAGCACTCCAACCTAAAACTTCAGCTATGAGATCATATTAAGTTTTATATCTGAATCATGCTCCATCAGCAGCAATCCAAGCTGCAGACAGCCCATTATAGAATAACATGAAAATCCAGCAGGTTGAATAAGAAATTAAAAGCATAAAAAAATGCAGGGCCTGAAAATTGACTCAATAAACCACCGATTAGTGGATGCATTAGATAAACTGTTTCACAATTTTTTTTACCACCTTCATATAAAGGCCTCAAACAATGCCAGCACTTTAACTTTGTTCTCTACCCAATGACATGCGGATTAAGAAAATCCTGATAATTCAAAACCCAAATTCGCAATAATAAATGCACAGATACATGTAGTAACCCCCCCCCCCTCCCCCCACCTTGGTTCCCTAAAGACTTAAAAACATTTACCAGAACTAGAAAGAAAGCAGATTTAGAGCAAGAAAAAAGGACAGACCAAGATAACAACTGTACTTGAAGGACGAACTTCAGCTCATAAAACCATGACACGTCCAATCATACCCTGGGTCCAACCTGCAGTCTCCTTGAGCTGCTCATCATCAGATTGGAGACATTCACCAAGAAAATCATCATAGAATGCAGAGTCTTTAAACAAAAGCTTTATATTGGAGCCAAGGGCGTCTGCAAGATCACCCATAACAGCAACTGCAGCTTTTGTCACACTTTCATCCCTGCAATACATGGAAAAAGAAGTATTTAGATGGACAAAACCAAAGGCATTAGCAGCATCAATGTACCAAAAGGGAAGAAAATAAAATAAAACTACCTTTGTCTGTCTCTAGAGACCAATTCTATAAACTTCAAGAGATGTTGAGCATAGGGCATCATCACATCAGGCTTCACAGTCTTAAAACCTTGAAGGATACCAGAATAAGCTTCGAAAATACTACGTCTGAGCTGGTTGCCATAATCCATCATCTCCTCATCAGCAGTTTCCATCTGAGCACAGATTTCGGCTGCTCCTTGCATCATGGGTAGAGCATAGGGGACATACTTCTCAAAGTGCTCTCCTATTGCAAGAGCAATGTCCCCAAAGCAAGAGAATATGGGAGGCTTTACAGACCGGTGGAGTTCTGAACTAGCAAGATCCTTTATAAGAAGGCCCATGATGCCATCACAATAGGGTAAGACCTTGTCATCCAAGGCACGGCAAATATCACCAACAACCCCAACTGTGATCCCACAAACCTGGTATTCCTCAAAATTCTGCAGTCCCATCTCAAGATACTTATAGAACTCAGGCATATACTTCTCAAACTGAGGTCCAGTAGCATAAGCAAGTGCACCAATTGCAAGCATTGCTTCCTCATGCACAGTAGAGGTGCGGCAACCAAACACCTTAAGGAATAGAATCATGATCTGATCTGCAGCCTGAAGTATGATGGGTTTGGTTTCGTCTGTACTGCTAAGTTTCTGGATGATAACCTGCAAAACACCACAAAGAGAGGCTTGCAAGTCCCCTTGCTTTTCCCTATCATCTGATGCTACAATCTGAATCTCCACAGTCTGGCCCAACTTATTCATAATGACAGGTAACAACTGTGCTATGATGGAAGAAGTTTCAACAATGTTGGAACATCTCACAACTTCATTCAAGCTTTCATATGCAGAAGACCTGAGCTTGGAGTCACCGCCATCTGTACGATCAGCAGTTGCAATTAGACAACTGATTAAGTCTGTAAGATATGGTGAAAGAAGAGAGGAGCTTGGTCCTACATCCTCATAGCCCTGGACAAGGTAATAGATCGCCCCACAAACTTTCTCGGCTACATTGGAAGCATCCTTAATGCTCTCCAACAACACACCCACAACTCGTTTGAGATTCTCAGGAGAAATGACAGAAAACCCGCTAGCTGGACTGTGCAGTAACTCAAAAATACGACTAAGAGTCCAAGCAGTTGTGTCCTTCACATGGTTGTTTCCATCCTTCATAGCAGTAAGTAGAAAATCCAAACCTGCTTGTACCAAAGGGGAGAGCTTCTCAACAGTTGGACCTTCAAGAATAGAGCCAAACGCATAAGTGGCAGCCTCTCTACAATGCCAATCTGGCTTCAAAATGTTAGATTCCACAAATGGCATTACAAGAGGCACTATAGCATCCCCAACGGTTCTGGCAACAAGACCCAGACATGTCCCACCAGCCATAGATACGTTCCAGACCGTATCATCCTGGTCCTGATCCTCTTCCTGCTTCAGCAAAGTTTCCAACAACAAAGGAACAAGAGATGGCAGAGCCTTCTCTACGAAACAAGAATGGGCAGGTCCAGAGTCCCCACTTTCAGGACTCTCAAACTCCTGAAGTTCAATCTCTTCATCACAAATAGAGCTCCAGAACTCAATTGCTTGCAGAGCAACAGTCTCTTCATCGCCTTTTACAGCATTTGATGTAAGCTGAAATAGGGTTTCCATGTAAGGCTCAAGCACCTCATAGTATGCTGATGCTATCGCAACAAGACACTCAAAAGCAGCCTGCCTGATTTCCACCTCTTTGGCCATGGCAGTGTCACATACAACCTTCATGATATAATTCCGCTCCATCTCATTCTCAAAGTTGGTCTGTGCAAACTCTAAAGCATTATATAGAGCCTTGGTTGCTGCAAGCCGAACTTCAGGACCATGTTCAGCTAGGTTCATCCCTTGAACAACAGCAGTGAGAACAGCATTGACTTCATCTTGAACAAGGTCCTGATGAGATATCTCCTCACAAACATATCCAAGAGTTTCCAAGGTAGCCTGTTTTAAAGCTCCAGGCCTATCTTGCTGTGTCATATTTTTAAGCAATGATCCAATCAGTTCCGGCCATAGCTTTCGGAGAATCTCAATTGAAGCAATCTTCGCTATAACTTGAGCAGAAGTGTGCCTTGCCTCGGGAACAGATGAGCCAAGAGTCCTGAAGAGCAAGTCTTTGATTTGAGACTTAACAGAAATGTCAATTGCCATCCATTGTTGAACAAGTTGTTCCTTCCTAATAGCATCTTTAGCATCTAAAGAATTCTTAAGCACAATACCAGCCAATCTCCTGGACTCAACAGGTTTATCATCATTTGCAAGCTCAACTGATAATGAAAGAAGAAAAACAGGCAGGTTCTGCTCTTGGAACTGCCTCAGATTAGCCTCTGCCTCTGTCCGGACTTTTGCATCCGCTGATTGAGCAGCCAGCAGAAACTGAGTGATCTCCATAGCCATTTTAACTACACTACAACTGAGAACATAAAAGATTGATCAGATATGATGACTATGATACAAATTCATTCATAGAGATTGTAGCATGTTCTAATTGAACAAGGGCAAAAACTAATAATAAGTAATAAGAATGGTTGAACGGATGACTGACATAACGAATTTATCGAAACCACATAAGTCATCCAAGATCCAACAAATATAGACAAAAGTTGACTGAGTTGAACATAGAGTCAAAGACCAATGCTACTGATTGGGTAAAATCAACATGGACAACTAAGCTGAATTACTGAAACCATGTTGTTCACAAAAATAAAACCCATATGCTGAGAACAAGAATATTCAAATTTCAAGTACATGCAGTGACTTATGTGTCCAAAGGTAATTTAACCCACCACTGCCCCGTTATAGTTGTATGGTTACATTATTCACTCTCCAAGTTCAAGTAAATGAAGGAAATTAAAGCTAATATTTTCGTTTTCCAGGCTCTGATATAAATCCCCAAAGTTATTCAATTCTCCTTCCTTGTCCAGTCACAGCTAAGAAAAGCTTAGAACATAATACAAATTGAATAACCTTATTTCTTTTCAAATAGCCGAAACAGAGGAAACTAACAACCAAATAGGAAAACATAACAAACTAAAAAATCAATATATAATAGATGATAAACTAACAAAATGCTGAAATGCAAAACCCTAAGGACACAAAAACCTTATATCTGAAACTAAAACAAAAAATGAACAGCCAAAGGAAAACTTAAAGTGAAGATTGATACCTCAAATTAATCTCC
Source organism: Fremontodendron californicum (assembly GCA_030761205.1). Classification (NCBI taxonomy): domain Eukaryota; kingdom Viridiplantae; phylum Streptophyta; class Magnoliopsida; order Malvales; family Malvaceae; genus Fremontodendron; species Fremontodendron californicum. Next base: position 402,926 of record JAULJL010000012.1, read on the forward strand.
GATGAACTAGAGAGATTTAAAAATCAAAAACCCCAGGGACGAGCAAAACTTAGGGTTTTTCTCTCTCTCTAAAACTCTCTTCCTGTTTTTTCCCCCTGTTTTTGCCTAAGCTTAGAAGAAATGAGAAGAAAAAGGGAAGAGAGACAGAATCGGCGATTGAGCTAGGGAGCTTTGGATTGGATTGGGGAGATAAATGAGATGGTTTTAATATATATCAATTTCGAATGATGTGAAGGAAGCGGGCGGGCGGGAGGGAGTGAGGGACTCAATGTAAAAACAAAACAAAACGAAACAACGGGCAGCGGGGCTTTGAGCCTGCCCGTCACTGCCCGGGATCACTCACCCCCCAAAAGTACAAACCCTAGATTTTTTTTTTTTTTTTTTAAATCTACCACGTGCGGGTTAAACTATATTGGGGATGTTGAGGCCCATGGGCTTGGAAAGGCTGCAACCCGTTCAGGATGGACTTTGAAGTCCACTAATTGTCAAAATTTTCCAGATTTAGATTTTCTTTTTTATTATTTATATTAGAAACATGTTACAAACCATGAACAAATTTTTATTTTTCTACTAATTAGAATAATATTTTGGAAGCAAAATCAAATGATTTGTTAACCCTTTTATCTTTTATATGGGTTGAATGAATACAATGGATGAGAAATTGAGAATTCACACTTGATTGATTTGTAGAAAAAAGAAAATCAAAACACAATGAAGACATTGCTTTGTTAATAGTACTATACATATGTTTAATTTGGAATGGAAGATAGATGTATGGATGGCTGAAGAATGACCAATTGACCCCATATTTATGGAGTTATACAATGGACAATAGAGGCAGGCAGGAGAGGAGTTCCAATTAATGATGTTGAGATTTAACTTTAAGGCCCATTTTTTGTATTTCCCCATGATCTGCATATTCAACTCACTAACAAACATCTTGCCTGTCAAACAATAACAATTGAATTGATACTGCCCACAAATATAATAGGCTGTCTCCTCCATTCTTCTATTATATTACTACAACAATATATCATTTGTATAAGAAGCAGGGTCAGAGAATTAACAGAACAACCAAAAACTGTGGGAGACAAAGAAGATTGTTTCATTCTACAAGATTCTTTTTTGTTTTTTACATGCACTAAATGTCTATACTTAGCAAAAGCAAACCTCTTTTATTTACATCTCCACTCTCCAGAAGGCGCTACAATTGATGAAAACAATTTCTTGTGCTTTCTACTAGTTTTTGGTTGCACAGTATCTGTAGACCTTTCCTTGATTGGACTTCTTACACCACAAAGCCTGTGCTTCATGCGCCAAGGCAACAACATTTCAAGGCCACAACGCTTTGGGGAAGAGAATGATGATCGCTTAATTACCGCTTGGGAAACACATGGTGACTGATCTGAATTTGGAGATGTTTTTGACCTGTTTATAGCAGATGATGCAGCCAATGCTGTGGCGTCTGGAAGAAAGCGCTCGATTATGAAATTTGGAGATGGACAATCGCTGTGCTCTAAACTCATCTCTAAGTTCAAGCCATCTAAGTCACTAGGCTCTAAACTCTTTGATTTTAACCCATCTGATGATCCATGAAACTTTTCTGCTTTCTCAACAATGTCTATTGCTTCTGTCAGTGACAAAACTGTTGGAAGTGTGGCTCCAATCACAAAAAGTCCACAAAAGTAGCCACCACCAAAGTCCACAAGAACTACCTACCAAGCTCTTCTAGAATTCAACCAAGAGATGGCAGCTTCAACATTTGATGGCAGCAGCCCGCCTATGTTGAACATTTGTAGAAAAGCTTGCAAAGTTGCAAGCTTGTATTCACACCCAATGAATTGCCTATAAATAGGCATGAGTCTCTTTGTTGTAAAGAGTGCAGGAGTTGAGAGCAGAGGAGAAATGAGCTAGAGCTCCAAAGGTGAGCTCCATGAGCTCCCTCCCGGTTGAGGCATAGTGAGAGCTCCAGAGGGAGCCCCTCCCGGTCGAGGTGATGAGAGAGTTTAGAGGCAGTAGCTGCTTGTTAGATGCTTGTGTATTGAGGTGTTGAGTGTGTGCTAGAAAGAGCACTTGTAATATGTAGCCGGTTTGTATCCGGTTTGTACTCCATCTCCGATTAAATACAAAGCTTTGCTCCTCCTCCCGTGGACGTAGGTATATTGGCCGAACCACGTAAAATATCTGTGTTTCTTTTGTGTGTTCAGTTCCTATTTTCTCATCTCTTATTTTAGTTGTGAGACACTATTCCGTCACTCTGGTACCTATCAGTGGTATCAGAGCCATTGGTTCGTGGTCCTTATTCCGCTGCAGTGAAAGTGTTGGTTCTTAGTATGCTCTGTGGTTGCAGTATTGTCTGATCTTCCACATCAGAAAAGAATTATTCTTGTTGCTGGAAATAAAGTGTGGTAGTGTGAAAGTGTCTAGGGAAGTTCTGGCTAGGAAAGACTTGGTATTTAAGTGTGTCTATCAGTGACCCACCTCTCTTTCCTGGGAACCTACCTGGTGCACTATTCACGGGCTACGATCACTGTTCCAGTATACGGTCACTATTCATACGTGTGGTTGTATACTTTTGCAGTAATTGTTAACGTATACTGGATTTGTTCTAGTGTACGACATACGTACAATACTGTTCACGTATACGGTACTATTCACGGTGAAATAGTGTAACTCGCTTCAGTTCGTGTACAACCATGGCAGCAAAATTCGAGATAGAGAAGTTCAGTGGGAGAAATTTCTCCTTGTGGAATATTGAAAGTAGTGAAAGGAAACCTTGTGGTGATGAAAGCAGAGAAGATCACAAGCAATCTATACATGCTTTTGGGAGAGACGTTGCAAGAGGCAGATGCATCAGTTGCAGCAGCCAGCCAAGAAGAAACGACGATGATGTGGCATCGCAGATTAGGCCATATGTCAGAGCGAGGCTTGAAAGTCCTTGCAGAACGCAATCTCCTGCCCGGGCTCAAGATGGTCAATTTACCTTTCTGTGAGCACTGTGTGATAAGCAAGCAGCATAGATTGAAGTTTGCTAAAGTAACTACAAGAAGCAAACACATACTGGACTTAATCCATTCTGATGTGTGGGAGTCACCAGAAATATCCCTGGGTGGAGCAAAGTATTTTGTATCATTCATTGATGACTATTCCAGGAGATTATGGGTGTACCCAATCAAGAAGAAGTCAGATGTGTTTCCAGTATTCAAGGAGTTCAAAGCACAAGTAGAGCTTGAAACTGGGAAAAGAATCAAGTGCTTGAGGACAGACAATGGAGGAGAATATGTAGACGGTAACTTTCTAGCATTCTGTAAGAAAGAGGGTATTATGAGACAATTCACGGTTGCACATACGCCTCAACAGAATGGTGTAGCAGAGCGGATGAACAGAACTCTCCTAGATAGAACAAGAGCCATGCTGAGAACAGCGGGATTGGCCAAATCTTTCTGGGCAGAAGCAGTCAAAACCACCTGTTATGTGATAAATCGATCACCATCAACGGCGATTGGTTTGAAGACGCCTATGGAGATGTGGAAAGGAAAGCCAGCTGATTATTCTTCTCTACATGTGTTTGGATGTCCTGTGTACGTGATGTACAACTCCCAAGAAAGAACAAAGCTGGATCCAAAATCCAGAAAATGTATATTCTTGGGTTATGCTGACGGTGTTAAGGGGTATCGCCTGTGGGATCCCACTGCCCGCAAGGTTGTTGTCAGCAGAGATGTAGTTTTTGCAGAAAATGAACTGCAAAGTGAGCAAACAAATGACAACACTTCAAAAGAGACTGCTACAGTGCAGATGGATAGAAATTCTCAAGAAGATGATTCTTCTGAAGCAGAACCAGAGCATGAGGTACCAGAACCAGTTGAGTCCGAGGCTGTAGAAGTTCGACGGTCAACTCGTGAGAGAAGGCCTCCAAATTGGCACACGGAGTATGTTACGGAGAGCAATGTTGCATACTGTCTTTTAACAGAGGATGGAGAGCCATCAACTTTTCATGAAGCTACTAGTAGCCCAGATGCTTCTCTGTGGATGACAGCAATGCAGGAAGAAATTGAAGCTCTTCACAAGAACGAGACATGGGAACTGGTGGAATTACCACGTGGCAGAAAAGCCATTGGTAACAAATGGGTCTACAAGATCAAGCGGGATAGCAATGATCAAGTAGAACGATATCGTGCTAGATTGGTTGTAAAAGGATATGCTCAGAAAGAAGGTATTGACTTCAACGAGATATTTTCTCCAGTTGTCAGACTTACTACTATCAGAGTAGTGTTGGCTATGTGTGCTGCATTTGATTTACATCTTGAACAACTAGATGTAAAGACGGCTTTTCTACATGGAGAGCTTGAAGAAGAAATTTATATGCTCCAACCAGAAGGTTTTGTTGAAACAGGCAAAGAGAACTTGGTTTGCAGGTTGACCAAATCTCTGTACGGTCTAAAGCAGGCGCCCAGATGTTGGTACAAGAGATTTGATTCTTTCATAATTAGCCTTGAATACAACAGACTGAGTTCAGACCATTGTACGTACTACAAGAGGTTTGATGATAATGATTTCATTATTTTGCTGTTGTATGTGGATGACATGTTGGTGGTAGGCCCCAACAAAGATCGAATCCAAGATTTGAAGGCACAGTTGGCTAGGGAGTTCGATATGAAGGACTTGGGACCCGCAAACAAGATTTTAGGGATGCAAATTCACCGAGACAGAAAAGACAGGAAAATTTGGCTTTCTCAAAAGAATTATCTGAGGAAGGTCTTGCGACGCTTCAACATGCAAGACTGTAAGCCAATATCTACCCCACTTCCTGTCAATTGTAAATTATCCTCAGGTATGAGTCCTAGCAATGAAGCAGAGAGGATGGAAATGTCTCGAGTACCGTATGCATCAGCGGTGGGAAGCCTTATGTATGCTATGATATGTACAAGACCAGACATTGCACAAGCAGTGGGAGCGGTCAGTCGATTTATGGCAGATCCTGGTAGAGAGCATTGGAATGTTGTTAAGAGGATCCTTAGATACATTAAAGGAACCTCAGATGTTGCATTATGTTTTGGAGGATCAGAACTTGTTGTCAGGGGTTATGTTGATTCAGATTTTGCAGGTGATCTTAATAAAAGGAAATCCACTACTGGCTATGTGTTCACACTTGCAGGAGGAGCGGTAAGCTGGTTATCTAAGTTACAGACTATTGTAGCTTTGTCTACTACAGAAGCTGAGTACATGGCAGCTACCCAAGCATGCAATGAAGCAATATGGATACAAAGGTTAATGGAAGAACTCGGGCACAAGCAGCAGAAGATTATTGTGTATTGTGACAGTCAGAGTGCCTTGCACATTGCAAGGAATCCAGCCTTTCATTCCAGGACAAAGCATATAGGTATACAGTATCACTTTGTTCGAGAAGTAGTAGAAGAAGGAAGTGTGGATATGCAAAAGATTCACACCAAAGACAACCTAGCAGATGTTATGACAAAGCCAATCAACACTGACAAGTTTATTTGGTGTCGATCCTCCTATGGTCTATCAGAAACGTAAGCAACATGGAATGGCAAGACAAAAAGAGTGGTGTGAAGATATGATTGGTTTAATCAAATCTTCAAGTGGGAGATTGTTGGAAGTGTGGCTCCAATCACAAAAAGTCCACAAAAGTAGCCACCACCAAAGTCCACAAGAACTACCTACCAAGCTCTTCTAGAATTCAACCAAGAGATGGCAGCTTCAACATTTGATGGCAGCAGCCCGCCTATGTTGAACATTTGTAGAAAAGCTTGCAAAGTTGCAAGCTTGTATTCACACCCAATGAATTGCCTATAAATAGGCATGAGTCTCTTTGTTGTAAAGAGTGCAGGAGTTGAGAGCAGAGGAGAAATGAGCTAGAGCTCCAAAGGTGAGCTCCATGAGCTCCCTCCCGGTTGAGGCATAGTGAGAGCTCCAGAGGGAGCCCCTCCCGGTCGAGGTGATGAGAGAGTTTAGAGGCAGTAGCTGCTTGTTAGATGCTTGTGTATTGAGGTGTTGAGTGTGTGCTAGAAAGAGCACTTGTAATATGTAGCCGGTTTGTATCCGGTTTGTACTCCATCTCCGATTAAATACAAAGCTTTGCTCCTCCTCCCGTGGACGTAGGTATATTGGCCGAACCACGTAAAATATCTGTGTTTCTTTTGTGTGTTCAGTTCCTATTTTCTCATCTCTTATTTTAGTTGTGAGACACTATTCCGTCACTCTGGTACCTATCAAAAACTTCAATAGCATCCGAGAAAATATCTTCGTCGCAGTCATCCACATCAGCATCACAGCCTTCATCATGGTCATGATAGTGATCCTGAAAGGCCTGATCATAATCCCCATTAGTTGCTTCGTTTGGTGGACGCCATCTGCCTGGTGGGGGTTTTGGACGAGGCGTTTCTGCTTCATCTATGTCGTTACTTCTCTCCAAGTTCTTGGGCTTGCCAGGAGCCTGTTCCCAGCAGAATGGAATCCCATTACTTGAATCTTTCCATCCCACCAGGGAATTCGTACATGACACTTTATCACTAATGTGACCATCAGCTGGTCGCCTTGTTGATAAGATTGGTGCATTTAAGTTCAGCTTTCTGGGGCGTTTCTTTTCCATTGCTTCATTCATTCCTTCTCCCATATATAGAAATCTCATTCTGTAAGTGAAGGATTCATTGGAGTAGGTGAGGAAAAAGGGAATGGGTGACTTGAGATGCATATGACTGAATGAAGAGATGATAAGGGAGTGGTTGTATGAAATAATTGTGAAGTAGCTGAAACTATGGGGATCTCGTGCAATGTATTAAAACCGATATTTTCACTTTATAATGCTCACAGGTGGGTGGAAAAAGCCCTTCTATGGTGAACTGAGAAAGTGAAGCATGAAGTTAACATTTGCTGGAAGCCTGTAATCATCCAAAAACCATGTGGCAGAAGTGGTGCACCACACCTAATTTTGCCTAGTTCCCTGCTTCCAACTTTTGACACATGGAAATCGAATTACCATAAAAAAAAAAAAAAATTGATTTTGTACGATTAGATTTCTCTATGCTATTACTGGCGCTACTTAACATGCTAAACCAGTAAAGATGGCAGCGGCAGCACCAGTCTCCCCAAATCTTAATTGCCTGCAGGCTGAAGCCTGAAGCAGAATGCTAAACGAACTTGTTTGGAACTTGAGAATATATAGATAACATCCGACAAGTGAAAAACCAAATGCCTATAGTTCGTAGCTATGAGAAGAGAAAGGACAATTTTTTTATGATCTCCATTGATCTTAGTAATACTTTGGTTTAATTGTTCCTTGACTCTTTATATGGGCGGAAAATAAAGAAAATTGTAAAATATAACAAGTCTGTAAGACTGTAACAAAGGAGACAATTTTGGGTCTCTGACCAAGTCTTGAAAATGAGTAGAAGAATGCGTACTCTTGAACTATGTAGCGGGTCTCAAATATAACTGTAAACTGTTTGAGAGGAACCCCTTTTTCAAGGGAAAATTTCAAGCTTGAACAACAATAGAACATTCAGGAAGAGAATAAGTTAGAATACATAAGGTATAGCAAAAAAGCTAACAGACCGTAAAATCTCTAGACTGATAGACTTCTGCAGTTTCATTTACATGGTTCTTTTGACGGTAACTTTGGCACCGCTCCCTGCCAGAGTAATATATAGGGCAGTATGCAATAGCAGCATCAGTCGCATGCCTGGACGATTTATATATTGATTGGTCCAATCCTTAACAGAGAAAACAAATATTTACAAGCTATCTTGTCCAGTTTCTCATTTCTCCTTTTCTATCAAACCAAACACTATCCTTTTTCTTTCCTCCTAACTTCTTCTCCATGGCGGTGCTTCTGAATTTCCCAGGGACAATATCCAAAAATAATGGTGCCCTTCCTGATAATTGAACAAAAATACTTGAAAGAAATAAGCGTGGCAAAAATCAGGTTGCCCGCATTAGACGATGAAGAGAGGAAATGACTATTGGGGATCCGACTTTCTCACTTCTGCTCTTCAACCTGCTCAAAAACTTTATTATATAGCTCAAGAGTATCAGTATGGTTGGGATCAAGACATAGGGCTGCTTCACAATCTCTAACAGCGGACGTATAATCACCCATTGAATCATGGAAAGCAGCTCGAAGATGTAGTAGCTGCAGGTCTGGCTTGAAAGCTAGTGCTTTTGTGAGCTCTGCTATAGCTTCATTTTCTTTGTGATCATCCATTAGAACTGGAAAGGAAGAAACTTCATGTTAGAGGCTGAAAAAAGCTAGCCCCGTATGCAAATATGGCCTCAGTATTCAGGACGAAATTCATAATCACAGAATTAACAATTGAGAACAAATAACAAGCAATTATCACACTCTAAACCTAAATTTCATACGGATTAAATATAGCAGAAAACAAGGAATCAACTTCTTAATTTTAGTCAATAATTTCTTTTTCTTGTCTTTCCATTCTGATAGATAACATTTTAACATTTGACAGGATAGATGATAATTAATAACATTTATATTAACATAATTTAACAGAAGTCCTGATCATCAAAGCACCTCATATCAAGATGGATATCCTTTGGCCAAATGCCATATAAGCAAAGCAAGACAAAGTATACAGGAAGTTCTTCATTTTATTCCTTAAATCTGAGAATTGAGAACCCTATGCTTTTGCGCCAAGAAGAAATCCAAGAAAATAAACTGTTTCCACATGGAAACAAATTTACTCTTAGACATTAAAGATGAAGGCTTCAATATGACCAAAGATACAGGAATGAAACAATGAGCTGAGCAGACGGAAGTGAGGAGCTTAAAAGAAGGTAAACAAGATCTAAAACCGCGGGCAAATTAGTTCAGTCAACCTACACATTGATCTAGAATTAACTAATTGTCTATTGAGTTGGGGCTACCATTACAGTTTATAGCAATCTAAAAGCGTAAGAGTCACAGTGCATTGCAATTCTGCAATGCATAATCAAAATCGAGGTTGAAAACAGCAATTTACAAACAAAATTATTGGGGAAAAAGGAACTGTAACCCTGGTCAAGGAATTTACCTGCTGCTCTGTATCTGTATGGATATGTCCTCAAGGGATCTAATTGTGTTGCCATAGTAAGATCACTCTTTGCCATGTCACGGTCACAATATTCTGAACGCTTCTCATAAGCTGAAGCATTGTTGCGTGCCTTCTCTATCAGCTTTGTCATCTCATCATATGCAGCTTTACGCTGATTTTTGAGATGAAATACCCGTGCTAGACCCTGATGTGCTCGTGTATGCTTAATGTTGAGTGCATTCATGTAGCAATCAGCAGCAAGATCTAGCTTTTCACAGTCAACATACACACTACCTAAATTATTCAATGCCTGCACAAGTGCGGAATCACTCAGAACACTAAAACCTATTCATTGCACTTATATAGCTAGAGTTAAAATTGCTCCAAAAATACTTACTTGTCCTTTCCGAAGGCCATCTGAAGGGCATCTAAGAGCATCCTCAAGAAGTTCGATAACATATACTGAGGACTCTTGATCAAGACTTGAATCTGCTAAAGCATATGCTTTAAGGAAGAAAGCTTCAAATGATCTCTGGATGGAGATTGACTCCTCTGCCTTAGCTAGTGCTTCCTCACAGTGGCCAGTGTCATACAATATCCATCCTTCATAGACGAGCCTTTCATGTTCTGAAGTAGAATGGTTTCTAGCCAACCGTAGACAACGCATTGCAGCCTTTTGACAATTTAACCTATAGCATTCAGTAGCAGCAAACACTTAGAACAGATGGAATATTAAGGTGTACAGAATATTGCATTCTGCCAATGTTTGAATTTAATGTAGAAAGAAGTTATGCCTCACTTATCTGGACCAATGCCATTGAGAAACAGCCTCAATTGCCATTGTGACAGATGGCAAGTTCTATGATCGCAATTGACATGTACAACACATTTGATACAGGACAGTTAACATGCCAAATATAAGTTGACTTATTTACTAATATTCACTCATACTTGTTAACCTCAAAAATAAACTGTAGTAATACTAGGAAGCCAATGAGGAATGAATTTCCACCATTTACCATATAATATTTTGAGGCAAAGAACCATTAGAAATAGAAGGGAATGAAGGCTGTTTTACTTTACATCTCCTAATCCTGGTAACTCGACTGCACATAATGATGAATTAAATTTCCATAATGTACCATACAATATCACCTTAATGGCATGCAGGCTGCATTGTCTCAACTCTCAACAGTAAACTTATTATAATGTCATGTAGATTTTATTTTAACTTGTCTGTAGTTAACACAGAATCCACCCTGCCTTTAAATGGGCAGATACCTACATCTAAAAATAATACAGAAGAAACATTGCTTGGCTTATCATAAATTCATAATGTTAATCTTAGATCTAAGTTCCAAAAGGAAAATGAACAGTTATTTATACAAGGGCATAAAGTAGTTGATCTTCACTACAAAGCATTAATGCAAGTTCTTCTGTAGAGCTAAAAACAAATTTAAATCTATTAGAAAGAATCTATACAGAAAATTCCATTCAACAGAAACAGCGAAAGGACATTTTATTCAACCAGTGAAAGAGTTTGTCATGTTACCTCAAAAGGAGGAGAGACTGCCTAAACCATAGGAGGCTCTTTCCAGGGTCATTTGCCAACATATGGTGTACGACGGCTAGGGAACCAAGATCATCGACAGAAGACCACCGGTCATACAATTGCATCCAGCAATCAGCCTGACTCCACTGCTGAACAAGAGGACGCAGGAGCTCCACCAAGTGGTCACCGTGCATTTTCCCATGAAACATCATGTAATTTGGTTCTAAAGTCAAAAGTGCCCGGACATCTCTAAGAGCTCTTTCGTAATCCTCCATGACAATCGAAATCCAGGCACGTAACTCAAGGCAGTCAGGGGATACCTTGAAACTGATTATTTTACTAATTTCTGAGATGGCTGCTCCAATCTTATTGTCCTCCAACAATGAAACAGCCCGGTACTTGTATGGAAAAGAAAGGGTTGGATCAAATTCTGTAGCCATTTCTAAATCCAACATCTTCTCCTTCCCAACACAATACAGAGAACGTTCCTGATGCATCCACCCAACTGGCTTATAGTCCGAAATAAGTGAGTTAATCATCTTGTAAGCTGAATACTTGTGGCCACGCTTGAACTTGGCCCTTGCAACACCCACTTTTGAATATATATGACCAGACTCAAAAGCTGCCTCAAACCAACTTTGAGCATCTTTGTACTCTTTTCTCTCAAGCATCACAACACCTAACTGGTGATATGCAAGTTGTTTCTGCCAACTTTCTGCAGCACACTCTGTCAACCTCTCTAGAAGCATCACAGTAGTGTTAGATTTCATATCTTCCTCCATTGCAATCTGGCTCAAGAAGTAATACAATAAAAAGGAAGCATGCCCAACTAGAGCCAATCTTTCCCTTGCATCCGAACTACAAAAAAATTTCATCACATTAGGACTGTGCATTGAATTTGGGAGCTCCCTTAAAAAAACCTGCAAGCAAGCTGCCACAAGAAGATACGCATTTTCCTCCAATCCATGCTCAATTAATAACAGTGCATCCTCCATGTCATTTACCAAAGATGCTAAATAAGCATCACAAGCAGACTTCAAATTGTCGCAACAAAACCTATTTGAGAAAGAAAGAAGCTCCAAAATAATTTGTGGATGAAAAGAATCTAATATTTTTGTCCTGCTATATAACTCAGCAGCTCTCATACCCTCTACTGAAATACCATTCTGGGTAAAATTTATCTTCTCTCTTCTAGACTCCCTGAAACCACCATACAACATTGTCCTAAACGGTGTTGATAACGAAGCAATTTTGGACCGTATGCACCTAATCTCGTCATCTCCAATACAAAATGACATATCCCCATCATCATCAAAAGTGGAACATCCTTCATCCCCAATTGAAGAATCATCCTCAATTTCCACTCGAGGATTCTTAGAACAAATACAAGGATCATAAATAAATTCCGGATTATAACCAGCTACCAAGGTAGCCTTAGGGCACTCAATGTTTCTTCCACAACAATCCATTGAATATGTGCCAACAAGCTCATCCTCCCTCCTCTCATACCTCAACCACGCAGCTAACACAATCTTGGAATGCACATCGGTGGCATGCTGCCTGGCGGCTCGAAGGGTCCGCCGGAACAGTTTCGGATCAGATACGCCCCTAAAAATTGCACATTGCTCGAGATACATTCCTGATTTCTCAAATTGAGGACACTTCTCAATCCTACGGTACACATCAGCAAGAGTTTCCATAAAATCAACGAACTTTAGGCATGATTCAATCTGGGGCTCAAGGAGATCGGAGACAGGGAGTCCATAAGGAAGCAGGGTTTCAGTTACAACAGCAGGAGTCACGTTAGAAACTTGGCAATTTTGACTCGATTTGGGTCGAATCGAATTAACAGTAAGATGGTCTTGAAGTTGGTGGAAGAGTTTTTCACCGACTCCTCCATCCCCACCACCGCCGGTGGTGTTAAGAGCATAAACTTGTGTGCCTTTACATCCATCTGTAAGCTTTAAACTACGCATTGTGGTAAATATATTATGCTGCATCTTTGTCAAGAGCAAAGGGAAGAATTTCTCTAATGGTACAAAAATAAAAACTTCAACAAGGTTCCAGACCCCAAAAAAAAGGAACAAAAATGGAAGATCTGGAAATATAAACGAAATGGGTGTTAAGAAAATGAAATGAAATGAATGACAAAACAAATTTACCTGCAGAACACCACAGCTCAGAATACAGAGGCTGGGAACACGATGGTAATGCAGGGCTCAATTGGGTATTAACAAAAAAAGGTAGTTTTTTTCCTTCTGGGATTTCTGTTCTGTTCTGTTTTCTTTTCCTTTTCGTTTTCACGAGAAAATTGAGAGAAAGTCGAAAGAGAAAGAAAAAAAATGATAATGGAAATGGAGAGTTGTTTTTCGAAGGGGAGGAAATAATCACGTTAGCGGCCAACCAGAAGTTGTTTGAGGAGTGGAGGTGGCCGCTGAAACAGCCTCTCTCTCTCTCTCTCTCTCTCTCTCTCTCTCTCTCTCTCTCTCTCTACCTGTTTTGCTCTCTCTTTCAATCACCTATCTATGTTTGATATTTTTCTTTTTCTTCTTTTTGGGGTTTTCTCTGTTTCTCCAAATTTAATGGGAGTTGTGTTGTTAGTTCTACTCTTTTTTTTTTTTTTTTTTTCTCTCTGTTTTGTTTTTAACGTGTATGAAATTCTATTACAAGTATGTAATCAGACAAATTTCTGTCTGGTCCAAGGTTAAAAGTTAAAACCATGTCTGAAACAGGGATTATTGTATGTTCTAATTGTTTGTGTCTGAAGAGAACCGCTAAAGTCGCGTCCTACCTGTCTTTCACGCCGTCTCTTCTCTCTCTAACTATTCTTCTAATCTTACATTAATTATCATTAATTAGAGGTGACAAAATAAATTCGAACTTAAAAATTTACTCAAAAAAATTCGAATTCGAATATATTCAAATTCGATTTGATTAAAAAATCAAAAATCCGAACCTGAATGGGTCCGAACCCGAATAGGTCCGAACCCGATACTAAAAATAAAAATAATCAAATTGTAATTAAATATTATTTTTACAAAGCAATAACTTTAATTATTAATTTTATTCTAATTTTATTTTATAGTTTAATTAAAATTTAAAATATTATATATATATATATATGATGATGAAATAATAATTTATCAAAAAGTAAATTATATTTTGTACTTATAAGTTATAACTTTAACGTCTCATATCATGATGAATTTACAATCTAAATATTTTAAATTCTTGAAAATTTTAGAGATGTGAAAAAAAAAATTGACAATAATTCAATTATTCTTTAAGGGTAAAGAGATTAATTGAATTGATAAATTCGTATTCAATAAAATTCATATCTTATTTGAAAACAAGAGCTGGTGAAATTTTTTTAAAAATTTGATTTATTTCGAATTTTTTTGTTACTGCTAAGTAGAGATGGCAATTTTGCTATTCAATTAAATATTCCAATTCTTTAAGCCATCTGTCTTAGATTTTTGGACCAATTGGCTAAATGAAAATGAACGCTTATAAGATCTCTTAAGCCTATCCTTTCCTTAATTTGTTCATTGTTGAGATTCATACATTCTCTTTTTTCCTTTTAATTTTTTTAGTTAAAGGAGAAATTCCAATTTTGCTATTTTCAGCAAGTCTATATAATAACTCAATTCTCTCTTACTTGAACATCAAGTTTGCTTAAAATGAGAAAATTATTTAATCTAAAAATTTAATGACATGAGGAAATCTTAATATTTTCAACCTATTTTGCTTGAAGATCATGTTTACTTAAAGTGAGAAAATTATTAATCCAAAAATTTAAGGACAGAGAAAAACTGAAAATCTTCACGGGCATTAACGACAAACATTTGTTTTGCGAGAAGGAAAAGTGACAAATAGACAAGTCACCATCACATTTCAAGAAAAGCAGTCTTTGGCAGTTTTATGTCTTACCAAATGCCAAAAATAAAAGTTTGACAATGTTTTAAATGCAAAAAACATCGTCAAAAACTACATGTTTGTAAATATTACGAATATAAGAACACTAACCGACCAATGAAAATTACAAATCTTGATCAATACATAAACATTTAATTCATTTGTCACTTGTCAGTATCACCCCAATGTTCAAAAAGTCAAACCTACAAATAAAGATAAAAAAAAATTATTATAAATGAAACTTTTATTAAATGTTTGCAAAACTGATATTAAAAATTAAAATATTATAAATTATAAACACACTTACAAATTAAAAACTCTTGATCCTCCAAAAGATAATTAAAGGTGGACAATCTCCCTTCCAAATGTGATTGCATTCTTTTTCTCATCTAAAACAAAAAATATATACACTAAATCATTCAAAAAAATATTATTTAAAAAAAATTTCGCAAAAAAAAAAAAAATTCTTACCATCATATCTTATTCTTTTGATGCTAAGAATTATTAATTTAAAAAAATAAATATAATTAAAAAATATCATATAATAGCAAATGTATAAAAGAATAATAAAATAATAATTTGTTTTTAGATATAAATATTGAAATTATGTAAAAATGATTATATCTAATATAAAATAAAATGATGTAAAACATATCAAAACCCAAACCGAACCCGAATGGGTCCAAATCCGAATGAATCCGAATCCGAATGAACCCGAACCTGAATGAACTCGAATCCGAATGAACCCAAATCTGGATAGACCCGAACCCGTCCAATTACCACCTCTATCATTAATCATTATTTTTAAACTGCTATTTTTTTTTTTTCCTTCTGTCTCTTCCATCTATCATTTTCAGGCTCCGCATCTCTCGCAAATCGCAATCCATCTCCCAAACATTTACCTCACTACACTTTTCAAACGCGTGAATTCTTAAATATCATTGAAATGTTTTTATTTTTTTATAAATAAAATAAATAAGACAAATAACAAAAAAGCAAAAACTTTTATCCTTAAATTTCTTCCCAATACTTAAATTATTTTAATAATATCTAAATGACTAGAAGAACATCATAAATGCAAATGATATTTGCCTAGAAGAAGATCATAAATGGTAGAAAACAGTGAAAGCTAGTTTCAAATTATAAGTATCACTAAAATTATTTGCATTCAAAGAAAGAACTGATAATAATTAATTTTGATGGGTTTTGATCAAAGAGATAAGTGACACTTCATTCAAATAAGTGATAAGTGATATGATAGGTGGCAATAGAAAATACTGAACATTGATTAATAATATCTTTGAAATAATGATTAAATCACAGGGCTTAATAACACTTGAATTTTTATTTTTTATTTTTTTATTCAGACTATTATTACTTTTCATGTTGTTTATTACTTTTTCATCAGATGAGATTGATAGTATTAAAAAATTAGGCTAATCTTATATTATCTTAATTTGATTATTAGTATTATTATTATGATGTAAAAGAAATGAAGGAGGATGAGAGAGTGAAACTGAATTGCTCCAAAAGCGCGTGAAACTGGAAATGACAAAAGTGATGTGCGTGATGGACGATAATAGATAGCAAGCAATCATCTTTTGGGTGGGCCCAGCGTTCAAGGCCCCATTTAAGGCCCAGCATGCTATTCCTATTCCTATTTCTTTCAAGTCCAAATTTGAGCAGAGCTCTGAATTGTATTTGTGGGTCCAAATGGGTGGCATAACCTAACCTAACCTAACCTACTTCTTCTTCTTATTATTAATTATTATAAATAAGCTGAAGGTTATGTTATAATCATTAATTATCCACACAAAAAAAATGTTATAATCACTTGGATGCATATAGAGAATTATTATAATATGAAAAATGAAAATGTAGTATTATATAATTCACTTCATGAAGTCTTGTTTTTGTTTTGATGAATCAATGAATGCAGGAGTAGACTAGTTATAAAGGCAAATAGGCAAAGCATCCACATTTTCAGATATTAGGTTTGATGGAGACGTGTCAAAGCTTCCGCCATTAAAGGAACAGAATATAATCTTAGCTTAGCCTGCCTGCCTGCATCCACATATTTGACAGCTATATAATAATGGCCTATATAGTCAGGAATCATTATATATATATATAAAGCTCGTTTTTGCTGCGATAAATTTTATTTTATTTTTTTAAATAAATAAATAAAAATTAAATGTTTTAAAAAATAATGATAAAGTTTGCTTAACATTAACTTTCATTTTTCTTTCTCATTGTTTTAGTATTTTTCCTACTCTAATAATCTAACAGATCTTAGCTTGTATGGTACTTGCAATTTTAGGACATATTTAGATTATTTGGAAGCAAATTAGTACCAAAGGAGCAGAAAACCTTGAATAATAGGTGCCTATGCAAGAAATTTGTAGTATAATTATAATAATAACGGGCAGTTACACTAACAATTCTTGATCATAGTTTTCAGCTGGTCATGCTAGAATACTTGAAGATTGTACAGATTAAAGTACAAGTATAGTGAGTAAATGATATGCAGCTTCATAAAACCATGAATAAATATAAAAAAAAAAGTAAATTAAAAGGTTGTTTTCAAGGCCATTGGAATGGATGGATGATGGGTTTCTGTCATAGAAATTAATAAGAAGTATTTGGTAACAGTGCTTCAAAGCTGGCAGAATCAATGCACATTCTGAATTATAAATAGAAAAGTGAAAATAAAACTAATATACAATTCATTTCCATATAAGACAACTAAACATGGGTCAACAACGTGTTTAGGATTCCTACAAACACAAACCAAAAAAAAAAAAAAAAGAAGATTGTTTAGGATAAACCTAAATAAGGAAGGGGCATGCAAATGTTGGCAGGAAATCCTCCTTTGTTCTGTCAACATAAATGCCAAAAACATTTTAAGGAAATTTCTGGATCTGAAAGTGAAAGGTGTCTGAGGAGATAAAAGAGGATTGATTGATTCCAAGTAAATAGAAAATCCATAGAAGGAAGGGAAAAAGAATGTAACAAGATTTTATAAAATTGAAATTCTCAGAGAATTAAGAATAAAGTTTTCAAATCAATTAAGAATTGGGCCTTAAAGTTAAATGGGTTCTTAATGATGGATAAGAGGCCCACTTAATCAAATTTGAACTCCACTCCACCATTCAAGGACCCATTTTTCATTTGGAAAAGTCCTTGTAGTTGTTGATACACCACTAGACCCTTCGAAGGGGGCCTAAGAGGCCCACCTATATGCCATTCGGAAATTATCTATCGATTCCTCCTTCATCTTTCATTCTTTTCCTCCCACCCAATTCTATAATTCCTCTTTCCTTCTTACAAAACATCACTTTCATTATATTAGTTTGGATTTTTTTATTTTATATATTTGGTATGGGAAATTGTTAGTGTATCTAATTATTGCATGGTTTTGAACCTTTGACTCTATACCCAAATTATTTTAGAAGAAATTTTCACAACAAAAAGTTTTATAATTAATTTTGAAATAATAACTTGATCGTGGAAAATTGAAAATTTGTTTTATACCTATGGAACTTTATTGTTGAATTTTGGGTTATAAAAATAAGAGGTAATTCCTCAGAATTGTTTCTTAAAAAAGAGTAAAAGTAGTGGAATTTGTTGTATTTGGATTATGCCACTTTATTTGATGGAGGGCATGTAATTGACATTTGACAAATTTGTGACTTTGGTGAAATCTATTATTATTATTATTATTATATATGCACACGTATGTGTGTATGTGTTCAAGGATCGTGGTCTTAAAATATGGAAAACCCTTTTTTCACAGTCCGTGATTTACTTGAGAAATCACGGACACACCAATGCCACTAATTTTTGAAGTTAAAGCTGATTAAATATTTTATCCAAATAAAATACTTCACGGTATATTAAAACTTGCCGTTACAATTTGTCCGTCATTCCAAGAGGGTGTGACGGACGGTTACGTAAGTAAGGTCTTTAAAATATAAATGGAATATAATTGGATAAAAATCTCTTATTATGTTAATTCAACAATGAACTCGGAATAATCATGATAAGCACCAATATATATATATATATATATATATATATAATATGCATCTCATAATAATATTTGTCCTAGTCAAGCCTAAATTATATTGACATGGCCAAATTTTCGCACCACATGTTGTCTATTGGAAGGTCTACCTAATATGCTATATATCAATGCCTACACTTAAAATGGGTCAAATATCTTTCCCATTTCAAAATGCAAAGACTCATTCCACCCATTTATATGTTTTATATAATTTAATGATCTTCTCCCCCTTCAATTCAATATCCTCCTTTTTTTTCATTTTTCTTGTGCTGCCCGACTTGACCATGAGATAAACATAATATATATAGTAATAATAAAAAACGAGGATTGATGTCTACCATTCTGTCTGTGAAAGTAGACTTATGAGAGTGAAAGGTTGGGAACTCAAATTATAATTATGCAAAATTAAAACACGAGATCTACGCATAAGGAGAGGAGGGGAAATAACATAAAATTAACCAGCTAAATATCTTTCTGTCAAAACACTAAATTAAAGCATCTTTCTCAAGCAAGGATACACCAATATCTTTCTCGATCGTCATGTTTTGTTTACTATATTTGAGGGAATGGGGTCCAGAATTTCCCCATCGGGGCCATAGAATTAGTTAAAATATTATATGCTAAATGAACAAGATGATGCAGAAACAATTTTAAGGTTTCGAGAGGCTGTGGAACTGTTTGGTACGTTTTGGAGCCAAGATTTTCGCTTCTAGAGCCTATGAGCAGTTCTTAGACTTAGAGGCAGATATATATATATATATCCTCTAAGAAATATTAAGAAAACCTAAAAAAACTTCGAACAATATGGCTAAATGGAGAGAGTAAGAGCAAGGGAATTTGCTATACAATTTTAGATGATTGGAGTTATGAAAACAGGAGAATATAGATTTCTATTTATAGGTAAAGGATGTGAAGGTAGGGTTTTGTATGGTTTTGATTGGAGATTGGACGGTTGTCTCCTTCCAAAAGTCGATACTAATAAATTGAATCGAGAAAATATTTTTCAAAAATCTCGGAATTTAGCACATGGGCACTAATTGGCACAAAGCCAAGTTATCCATTTTTATATTTTACATTCTTGTGCAAAAATTTACTTTTGTATAACGCATATGTGTCGATCGATACAGGATAATGCCAATTTACATCAACTATGTCAAAAATCATTTTTCTTGTCATTTCTATTTATCTTTCAAGTTAAAATTAATTTATTGAAATCTACTTTAAGTGTGCAAAATTTGACACTTACAATTTTTTTTATCAATCAACTTTTAAATAATAACGGACCTTTCACTTGACATTACACATCCCCAAATCTTAATCAAGTGACATTTAACAAAGTTTAAAGTTTATTAAATTATTTAACCTCAATTGTAATTATGTCTGATCACTACAGCAGAATAGGCCTTTAGTGACGTTTTTTTTAATAATAGCGGCGTTTTTAAATGCCGCCAAAAATTTAGCGGCATTTTCGAAAAACGCCGCTAAAAGTGTCGAGAAAACGACGTCGGGAATTTTCCCGGCGTTTTAAACAAAAACGCCGCTAATGTAGCAGCGTTTGTAGGGATATTTGTCGGCGTTTATAAACGTCAGCGTAGGACTGCAGCGGATGGTATTTGAGAATAAATTAGCGGCGTTTGTAGATAAAAAACGCCGCTAAATTGAAACATTTAGCGGCGTTTGTCTCGAGAAACGCCACTAATTTTAGAATTTCGTTCTTTAATATTCACAAATATAGCGGCGTTTGTGTTATAAAAACGCCGCTAAATTTCCAGAATTTGTAAAAAAAATATAATTTCTTTTATTTAAAAATTATAATTAATAATATTATTCAATAAATTTACATTATAGTTTACAATACATAACAGAAATATATTAAAATTTAACAGTATATTATAAAGTATCATTATACAACAATTCTATTAAGAAAGCATAAAATAATCAACATATAACAATTGAAATATAATTTAAATTAAACAAGACAAGGTAGTATAAAATTTAATTTGTACCTGTAAATATATAACAATTGCAAGGACCAAAACTCCTATTGCCAATCCAGCACTAACATTACAAGTTATTACAATTTTTTTTTCCAAATTTGTAAAACAACCAGTTATTAGAGTTAATGAAAGCAAAAATAAAAGAATTGACCTCCAAGGTTCATCATCTGTCAAAATGCCTTTTCCAATTCAATGTTTAGAACCTGGAAAAAAAATGCAAAAACTTAAATTAAAATCTCCAATTTACAAAATGCAAAAACATAAAATTGTTACCTTCAAACAAGAATCTTCTAGGAATGGAAAGAGATTAACAAAATTTTGCTTAAATCTTTGACCTAAAAGCTGGTGGGTGTAAGAGGATGGACAGAGAGAGGGAGAAAAAATGAGCTTTGTAATTTGGGTAAAGAGGAAGAGGGGTCTGTTACTGATTAAATTTTCAGCAAATAGCGGCGTTTGTCGAAACAAACGCCGCTAAATTGTAAATTTATTCATCTCCTTTTAAAAAAAAAGCGGTAAATTTTGCCGCTCAATTTTTTAAATATTTAGCGGCGTTTATGGCGACAAACTCCGCTAAATGTTTTCCTCTGATTTTTTTTAAATGTAATACATTTAGCGGCATTTGTCTGACAAACGCCGCTAAATGAGAACATTAGCGGCGTTTCTAAGACAAACGCCGCTAAATTACAACATTTAGCGGCGTTTATGTAGACAAACGCCGCTAAATGTTCTCCTCTGATTTTTTTTAAATATCATACCTTTAGCGGCGTTTCTAAGAAAAACGTCGCTAAATTGCAACATTTAGCGGCGTTTATGGAGACAAACGCCGCTAAATGTTCTCCTCTGATTTTTTTTAAATGTCATACATTTAGTGGCGTTTCTCAGACAAACGCCGCTAAATTGCACATTTAGCGGCGTTTATGGAGACAAACGCCGCTAAATGTTCTCTTCTGATTTTTTTCAATGTCATACATTTAGCGGCGTTTGTTTGAGAAACGCTGCTATATGAGAACATTTAGTGGCGTTTCTTATAACAAACGCCGCTAAATACACTAATAAAAACGTTGCGTTTCTTTTAATAGAAATGGTTGAAGGATAGAGATCCATGGCACATCTCTATCCAGAGTGGGAGCAGTTGGAATTGGAGGAAGATCATGCAATTGAGAGAGGTGGCTGCCAGAATAGTTCTCACAACTGCTGATGGAAGCTGCAAATGGCCTTTCCCTGAGGGAAAGTACCAAGTGTCAGCAGTGTGGAACAAGATCAGACCTTCAGCTGGGAAAGTGGCTTGGTATAAGTTGGTATGGTGTCATTTTAATATTCCTCGGCATTCTATGCTCTCCTGGATGGCAATCCTAAATAGATTGGCCACAAAGGATAGGCTTATTTCCTGGGGAATGGCAATGGATGACAAATGTTTGCTGTGCAAACAAGAGAGGGAAACCAGGGATCATCTATTCTTCACTTGCTCCTACTCGAAACAGATATGGCAGAGAGTGATGGTACTTTGTAGGTTAAAAAGGCAGGTTGCATGTTGGAATGTAGAGCTTCAATGGGCCACTGTCAACCTCAAAGGTAAAGCTCTAATCACAACGATATTGAGGCTAGCTTGGAACGCAGTTATCTACCTAGTTTGGAAGGAAAGAAACAATCGTTTGCTCAACTCAACTGAGCAAAAGGAGGAGCACCTCACTGAGCAAGTGAGAGACATGATCTCGACCAGGTTAAGTGACCTTAGGAAGATTAAAAGAGATTCAGTTAATACGTTCTTATGTAATTCTTGGAGGTTAAATGCAGACATGTTTGTCTAAAGACATTGATTTTCTGATTTGTTTAGCTAGACTAAACTAGCTTTGTAACATGTAGCAGCACTGCTGCTTTTTTTGATAAATGGAAATCTACTTATCCAAAAAAAGAAATGGTGGGTAATTTTTTAGCGGTAAAAAAAAAACCCGCGTAATTTGAAAAATATTTAGCGGCGTTTTTTGTTTTAAACGCCGGTAATTGATCTCATTTAGCGGCGTTTCTTCCTTACAAACGCCGCTAAATTAATTTTTAGCGGCGTTTAGGGTAGAAACGCCTCCTTTTACAAAAACACGGTACCTGCCGACGTTTTTAAGTAAAACGCCGCCAGTAAAATGCCACTAAAACCCAAAATTGCTGTAGTGGATAATCTTATAAATATAGTATAAATTAAATTAAGATTATTATCATTACTACCATTAATTATTTTTCAATATAATTTTTTTTATATGTAAAATTACAAGCACTAATGTATATATATATATATATTATGTTAGCAATTTAGATTTAAAAAAAGCTAAAATAGATCAATGGAGATACTTTAACTTAAGGATTGCAATAATACTCTTAGCTACTTTAAGTTTTTCTGTGGTTGGTCTTTAGAAAACTAATGAAATTTAAATTAGAATAAAAAGCGATTTTGGTGGACTAAAATTTTGATTTACCATGATAGTTTCTAATGTTTGACATCAACAACCCATAATAATTAATATTTGGAAATAGTTTCAAAATATTCTTTAAAATTTTATTTAGTAATAAAATAAAAAAGACCAATAATAATGTAAAGTATATATTAATATTAACCAGTAGAGATGTGTACAAAGGACGGGGACTGACCCAAAGTATAGGTAAGATGTTACATTATGTAGGATCCACAAAATACAAATACAAGTATAAAAATGTGACAATTAATATTCCTTTGACGAAAATAAAATATTCTTGTTTTACTATTATGCTTTTCCAACTATGCATACGTATTGATGTGAAAGGCCATTTTAATATATCAATAAAATATTTTTGATAAGAAATTTGACATACTATATGAAGGCAAAACACCCACACAAAAAAAAAAAAAAGACTACTGTATTAGTATATTATTAATTGAAATCAATGTAAATGATGCTTAATTTAAAGGTCAGTTCTCGAATGCCCAAAGAATATATATATATATATATACACTGATCGGGCCCATTGCCATGGCGAGGCAATGAGTTTGGTGCGGTGAATGAAGCTCATGAGTCATGACTTTCTTGAAAACATGATCAGTCTATATATATATATATATATAAGCTCAGTTTAATAAATTTGCATGGCATTAGATAGTAACATGCATTAATTAATTAATTTGCTAAAAGTTTTCGATGAGAATTGAGAGAGAGAATACCTTCACCTACCAAATAAAATCAATTTATCAATTATGAGCTGAGAATAAATATGAAATTAATATTCGAAAGCTTCTTTCAAATTTACTGCACAAATTTTCCTTTCCTTTCTTTTCCTTAATTTAGTTTAAATTATTTAAAACTAATGCAGTGGCATGCATGGAGTTGATCATACAATGAATTAAGATGGATCAATAATTAAACCTAATTAATATATATATATATATGCTAGAGTTTTAATAAAAAGGACAGACATCCTCGTTCTAAAATCATGACAGATCCGCATTAATAGGTTCACGTATTCTCATGCAAACTTAAACTATATATATATATGTAATATATAAATAATATAGGAATAATGAGATAATTAAAATATGTTGGAAAAGTGGCTAAAAAGTCCACAATGGCTGCTAGTTTTCATGAAATGGCCAAAGCAATTTCATCACGTAATTGCATAGCAAAATTCAAGCTTGGCAGCAGCTAGAACATACTGGTGGCTGGTGGCTATGGTGTATTCACACCATGAGCCTTGCCTATAAATAGGCAGGAGTTGAGAGCAGAGGAGTTGAGAGGAGCAGAGGAGAAATGAGCTAGAGCTCCAAAGGTGAGCTCCATGAGCTCCCTCCCGGTTGAGGCATAGTGAGAGCTCCAGAGGGAGCCTCTCCCGGTAGAGGTGATGAGAGAGTTTAGAGGCAGTAGCTGCTTGTTAGATGCTTGTGTATTGAGGTGTTGAGTGTGTGCTAGAAAGAGCACTTGTAATATGTAGCCGGTTTGTACTCCATCTCCGATTAAATACAAAGCTTTGCTCCTCCTCCCGTGGACGTAGGTATATTGGCCGAACCACGTAAAATATCTGTGTTTCTTTTGTGTGTTCAGTTCCTATTTTCTCATCTCTTATTTTAGTTGTGAGACACTATTCCGTCACTCTGGTACCTAACAGTGGTATCAGAGCCATTGGTTCGTGGTCCTTATTCCGCTGCAGTGAAAGTGTTGGTTCTTAGTATGCTCTGTGGTTGCAGTATTGTCTGATCTTCCACATCAGAAAAGAATTATTCTTGTTGCTGGAAATAAAGTGTGGTAGTGTGAAAGTGTCTAGGGAAGTTCTGGCTAGGAAAGACTTGGTATTTAAGTGTGTCTATCAGTGACCCACCTCTCTTTCCTGGGAACCTACCTGGTGCACTATTCACGGGCTACGGTCACTGTTCCAGTATACGGGCTATTCAATTGTACTGTACTATTCACAGATACGGTTACTATTCATACGTGTGGTTGTATACTTTTGCAGTAATTGTTAACGTATACTGGATTTGTTCTAGTGTACGACATACGTACAATACTGTTCACGTATACGGTACTATTCACGGTGAAATAGTGTAACTCGCTTCAGTTCGTGTACAACCATGGCAGCAAAATTCGAGATAGAGAAGTTCAGTGGGAGAAATTTCTCCTTGTGGAATATTGAAAGTAGTGAAAGGAAACCTTGTGGTGATAAAAGCAGAGAAGATCACAAGCAATCTATACATGCTTTTGGGAGAGACGTTGCAAGAGGCAGATGCATCAGTTGCAGCAGCCAGCCAAGAAGAAACGACGATGATGTGGCATCGCAGATTAGGCCATATGTCAGAGCGAGGCTTGAAAGTCCTTGCAGAACGCAATCTCCTGCCCGGGCTCAAGATGGTCAATTTACCTTTCTGTGAGCACTGTGTGATAAGCAAGCAGCATAGATTGAAGTTTGCTAAAGTAACTACAAGAAGCAAACACATACTGGACTTAATCCATTCTGATGTGTGGGAGTCACCAGAAATATCCCTGGGTGGAGCAAAGTATTTTGTATCATTCATTGATGACTATTCCAGGAGATTATGGGTGTACCCAATCAAGAAGAAGTCAGATGTGTTTCCAGTATTCAAGGAGTTCAAAGCACAAGTAGAGCTTGAAACTGGGAAAAGAATCAAGTGCTTGAGGACAGACAATGGAGGAGAATATGTAGACGGTAACTTTCTAGCATTCTGTAAGAAAGAGGGTATTATGAGACAATTCACGGTTGCACATACGCCTCAACAAAATGGTGTAGCAGAGCGGATGAACAGAACTCTCCTAGATAGAACAAGAGCCATGCTGAGAACAGCGGGATTGGCCAAATCTTTCTGGGCAGAAGCAGTCAAAACCACCTGTTATGTGATAAATCGATCACCATCAACGGCGATTGGTTTGAAGACGCCTATGGAGATGTGGAAAGGAAAGCCAGCTGATTATTCTTCTCTACATGTGTTTGGATGTCCTGTGTACGTGATGTACAACTCCCAAGAAAGAACAAAGCTGGATCCAAAATCCAGAAAATGTATATTCTTGGGTTATGCTGACGGTGTTAAGGGGTATCGCCTGTGGGATCCCACTGCCCGCAAGGTTGTTGTCAGCAGAGATGTAGTTTTTGCAGAAAATGAACTGCAAAGTGAGCAAACAAATGACAACACTTCAAAAGAGACTGCTACAGTGCAGATGGATAGAAATTCTCAAGAAGATGATTCTTCTGAAGCAGAACCAGAGCATGAGGTACCAGAACCAGTTGAGTCCGAGGCTGTAGAAGTTCGACGGTCAACTCGTGAGAGAAGGCCTCCAAATTGGCACACGGAGTATGTTACAGAGAGCAATGTTGCATACTGTCTTTTAACAGAGGATGGAGAGCCATCAACTTTTCATGAAGCTACTAGTAGCCCAGATGCTTCTCTGTGGATGACAGCAATGCAGGAAGAAATTGAAGCTCTTCACAAGAACGAGACATGGGAACTGGTGGAATTACCACGTGGCAGAAAAGCCATTGGTAACAAATGGGTCTACAAGATCAAGCGGGATAGCAATGATCAAGTAGAACGATATCGTGCTAGATTGGTTGTAAAAGGATATGCTCAGAAAGAAGGTATTGACTTCAACGAGATATTTTCTCCAGTTGTCAGACTTACTACTATCAGAGTAGTGTTGGCTATGTGTGCTGCATTTGATTTACATCTTGAACAACTAGATGTAAAGACGGCTTTTCTACATGGAGAGCTTGAAGAAGAAATTTATATGCTCCAACCAGAAGATTTTGTTGAAACAGGCAAAAAGAACTTGGTTTGCAGGTTGACCAAATCTCTGTACGGTCTAAAGCAGGCGCCCAGATGTTGGTACAAGAGATTTGATTATTTCATAATTAGCCTTGAATACAACAGACTGAGTTCAGACCATTGTACGTACTACAAGAGGTTTGATGATAATGATTTCATTATTTTGCTGTTGTATGTGGATGACATGTTGGTGGTAGGCCCCAACAAAGATCGAATCCAAGATTTGAAGGCACAGTTGGCTAGGGAGTTCGATATGAAGGACTTGGGACCCGCAAACAAGATTTTAGGGATGCAAATTCACCGAGACAGAAAAGACAGGAAAATTTGGCTTTCTCAAAAGAATTATCTGAGGAAGGTCTTGCGACGCTTCAACATGCAAGACTGTAAGCCAATATCTACCCCACTTCCTGTCAATTGTAAATTATCCTCAGGTATGAGTCCTAGCAATGAAGCAGAGAGGATGGAAATGTCTCGAGTACCGTATGCATCAGCGGTGGGAAGCCTTATGTATGCTATGATATGTACAAGACCAGACATTGCACAAGCAGTGGGAGCGGTCAGTCGATTTATGGCAGATCCTGGTAGAGAGCATTGGAATGTTGTTAAGAGGATCCTTAGATACATTAAAGGAACCTCAGATGTTGCATTATGTTTTGGAGGATCAGAACTTGTTGTCAGGGGTTATGTTGATTCAGATTTTGCAGGTGATCTTAATAAAAGGAAATCCACTACTGGCTATGTGTTCACACTTGCAGGAGGAGCGGTAAGCTGGTTATCTAAGTTACAGACTGTTGTAGCTTTGTCTACTACAGAAGCTGAGTACATGGCAGCTACCCAAGCATGCAAGGAAGCAATATGGATACAAAGGTTAATGGAAGAACTCGGGCACAAGCAGCAGAAGATTATTGTGTATTGTGACAGTCAGAGTGTCTTGCACATTGCAAGGAATCCAGCCTTTCATTCCAGGACAAAGCATATAGGTATACAGTATCACTTTGTTCGAGAAGTAGTAGAAGAAGGAAGTGTGGATATGCAAAAGATTCACACCAAAGACAACCTAGCAGATGTTATGACAAAGCCAATCAACACTGACAAGTTTATTTGGTGTTGATCCTCCTATGGTCTATCAGAAACGTAAGCAACATGGAATGGCAAGACAGAAAGAGTGGTGTGAAGATATGATTGGTTTAATCAAATCTTCAAGTGGGAGATTTGTTGGAAAAGTGGCTAAAAAGTCCACAATGGCTGCTAGTCTTCATGAAATGGCCAAAGCAATTTCATCACGTAATTGCATAGCAAAATTCAAGCTTGGCAGCAGCTAGAACATACTGGTGGCTGGTGGCTATGGTGTATTCACACCATGAGCCTTGCCTATAAATAGGCAGGAGTTGAGAGCAGAGGAGTTGAGAGGAGCAGAGGAGAAATGAGCTAGAGCTCCAAAGGTGAGCTCCATGAGCTCCCTCCCGGTTGAGGCATAGTGAGAGCTCCAGAGGGAGCCTCTCCCGGTAGAGGTGATGAGAGAGTTTAGAGGCAGTAGCTGCTTGTTAGATGCTTGTGTATTGAGGTGTTGAGTGTGTGCTAGAAAGAGCACTTGTAATATGTAGCCGGTTTGTATCCGGTTTGTACTCCATCTCCGATTAAATACAAAGCTTTGCTCCTCCTCCCGTGGACGTAGGTATATTGGCCGAACCACGTAAAATATCTGTGTTTCTTTTGTGTGTTCAGTTCCTATTTTCTCATCTCTTATTTTAGTTGTGAGACACTATTCCGTCACTCTGGTACCTAACAAAATATGCATAAACGATAAGAAAAAGAGCATAAAAAGTACTATTGGGGGTTGACGCTCGCTGCAGCACTGATTTTTTTCAGCTTCAGCTCACACCTTAATTTGTTTTCAATTGGGCTATAGTCGTATATTGCTGTTAGAATTAATTACTACTGTAATATAGACAGATCATGATTTTATATACTATAAGATATATATATATATATATATCTCAATTAATAATAAAGTTTTTATTCCCCTAATTCTGATTAATTTGCATGGTAAACGTAAAAACTAAATTAAAACTTCACGTGCCTCCTGCAACTTGACAAATTACCACTAAAAAACGGATCCAACCTGTGGGAAAAAGGGTTGTTTAGAACTTCCTTCAGAAGCTAGCTCGCTGTTTTGGACCTTCCGGCACTTTTTTTTAAAAAAAAAAAAAATTGCAAATAGTATATATTATCGCTCATTTATAATTAATTACTAGGTACCAAACGTTTTAGAAGTCTTTTTTTATTTTATTTTATTATTGAGTTAGCTACATTGTCATTGACTAACCTTCAAAGGGATCGAAGATAGAGTGCCATTTTGACAAATTAATAATATACTAACAACATGATAATATAGAAAAACAACAAAAAATAATCAGCTATTTGACAGTAGGAATCTAATGGCAGAAGGTAGTCACACTACACTACACTACACCAAATATATATATATATATTTAAAAAAAACCGCCTCAAAACCCTATATCTTATTTTTTGTAGTGAATAACTATTAATTACATATATATAGCTAGAGTTAGATTTGTGGAATACTTGTGTTTCTATATATGCTGAGCTTGCTATACATTTGAGATCTTGTGTATTCAACAATTTCTTAGTACTGAATATTAATCCCAATTATATTGTTTCCAAAAAAGGGGAAATTAAGAAGGACAATAATTTGTTTTCAAAATGGCCGGAAAAGTAAGAGTATCCGAAAATTGACTCATAAATGTATAAGCAGGCAAGATCCCTGTGAATGATGGGAATGGCACTATATATCAAAGGGAAACCCCTGACCCTGTTCTATATTTACTCCACTAAGTATGTGTTATAGAGGTCCACGTGGGAGGAATGAAAAAGCTCTCCCTGCTAACCGTTAAATCTACCTTCTCATTCAAAGCACTACGTACATGCCCTACCCTCTTATTAATTTATGCATTCATACATATTCTTTTTCTTTCTTCATTCCTTCCTTAATTTTTACCTCTTTGTATAAATTAAAAAAGATTTTTTTTGGGAGAGGGTGGTTGTTGTTGGGAGCTTGGATTTGAGGGTTTAAGCTTGAAGGTTTCATAATCTTTATCATCGATCTTAGAGGCGGTCATTATTGGTATGTTTTTATATATATTATATATGGATCGATCCTTAAGTAAAGGGTTTTTATATATTATTTTGTATATATGAAAGTAACCCCTAGGGCATGTAACAGAAAAGAACCTGCAAAAACCGATAGCTATCTAGCCATGACAAAGACTTGGAATTGGGTGGATCAGTGGCCATAAATTTTACAGGTCGAGTAGTGTATGGATTTTAGCCCTTGAACACATTTTCTTTCTTCCTATTCCATAGGAGAGAATCTCCATTTATGGAACAACCAAAATACTAGGCAAGTTTTAACTAGCATTTATAAAATTAAAACACGTTGTTTGGCAAAACTGGTCAAAATTTTCCCCATTTGATGGATAGTATGTATACGCAGGAATGTTCCTCCCTTATTTTTCTAATCATGAAATTACTACTTAATAAGTTTTGCTTGTTAGTCATGTTAGATAAATCAAGGGATCCTCCATAATTTTTATTTTATTTTTTGCCTTAAATTCTTTCATTAATTCTGTTGGTAAATTAAATTCAATTATTGTGGAAGCCGGATTTAAATAATATTACTTTAACAAGAAAGAAAGCAATAATAAGTATTACAATTGACATGCATGTAACAAAAACAAAAAGAAAAAAGAAAAAAGAACTTCTAATTATGTATGTGTAATCTTTTTATTAGAACAGATTTAGAGATTTAATTGAAGTGTTTAAATTTCTTATCTTGATTATTCGCAGGATATTCCATCGAATTAAAATTAAACAAGGATTACTTAGAAAAAAAATTAATTTTTTTGGAATTAATTTTTAGAAACAAGGGGTGAATGGGTGATGAATTATTAGTTAGCAGTAAGTATACAAATGCTCCGATCCTTCACTTCATTTCCCTGAGGAGGAACAAAGCCCGTGATTCCCGTTGGAAAGGTAATTTCATAATCTTCTTTTGAGTTTGGGTCTGCATCAGCTACAGCTTAGCATCACATTCACTTTAGCTCTCACACATGCATCAGACTGCTCATTCCTTCAACTTTTGTTTGTTCGTGCACTTCTTAAATTAATATTATCCTCCCAACTGCTCAAAATCCGAATGCAAATTTAAAACCAGGTAGGATCTTCAATGCAAGCTGCAACTGTTTCACAAACTACAATATTTTCTCACCTGTTTTTGAGGTTTATTTATATGTACTAGCTACAAATTTCATTGTTGTTACTTCTTTTTTTTTTTTTTTAATTTAAAAAAGCGATGAAACCATTTAAATAGTACATGCTCTCGGCCTTGTCACTCTTATAAGATCATCATGTATAAAATTAATTAAAAGTATCCGACGGATTATGAAGTTTAATAACTTTAAAACTCTGAACATGCGCTTAATTCGTCAAAAAAATCAGCACAACAATTGATTTCACTATATGAACGAACGGCAAAGCAATCTCAATGCCTGTTTAATAACTGTTTACAGCCTAAAGTCACCTAATATATGGACACTTTGTCATGCAAAAACTGTAAAAGCTTACTAACGGCCAAAAGTGAGTTAGATTTAATTGTTGTTAACTTTATATTGCATCAATTTTGCATTTAGCTAGCGTTTTGTAAATGATTCCGTATATAGGAAATTTCTTGAAATATTATTAATTAATTTGTCAACTCTAGCTAGGGAGAATTATATTATACTCCTCAGTCATCATGGAATAATAATAAATAAATAAATAAGGGATTTTCATTTTAGGTTGGGTAGGGAACAATTTCAATCTGGCTGCCATCAGTTACACGAAAGTCTTTCTTCCATTTTAGCCAAGTGACAAAAATAATAAGAACAAAAGTCCACTTTGAAGTAAGTAGAGTTCAATTTATATTCCGACAAAACAAGTTTAAAATTGATAAAAGAATAATTGTAATAAATTTTCTAATCTTTTCTTATTTCTTAAAATAGAAAGATGCGTATCTCTAATTTCTTTTGCTTATCATGCCAAATTACTAACACACCCTGGTTTCATACTCATTGCACTTCATATAAACCTGTCAAACTCTTTTAAATTTTTAAATTGATTAATGTGTTTTGAGAGTAATTTAATTTCTAGTGTAGTTAAATCATGGAAGAAACCCACATGAGCGGAATATATATATATATATATATATATATATATATATATATATATATATATATACTCTTCAATGCATGACTTGACATCCATCCATGCATGCATGTGTCGCATGGCATGGATGATATAAAATAGTATTGATATATACATAAGGATATGAGTAAATATTATTGTTTACTAGTCCCAATCCCAAGAGAGAGAGAAGGAGAGAAGAAAACAGGTTTGTCTGTCTTCCCTGTCAAGATCTAGGGTTTCTCCCATATCCTCCCCTCTGTTCAAAGACCTGTAGCTTTGTTTAGAGTGGATGCTTCCTTTCACCTAGTTTTCTTTCTGTCCTGACTCCTGCCATAGGAGAAAACAAAATTTATAAGCTTATTTTGATCAACCAAGAAAGCTGCACCCTACTTCCTTTTACAAATTAGTTAGTATGACTTAATTTTAAGCCTCCATGTTCCTAAGTCATAACCCTGTGTATATTTTGTCTCTTATTTATGCTATTATTACTAGATTTGGATATTGAAGATAGAGAGCGGAAGCTAGCTAGCTTGGAAAGATGGAGGGAAATAGCGGCACCGAATGTTCAAAGACAAGCCCGTCTAAACAAAATCAGGCTGAGTCGACTGAGAGTGAAGAAAATGATGGTGAAAGTAAGCCTAGAAATGGAGGAAGCTCAAGCAACAGCACGGTGGAAGAGAATGAGAAGAAGCTATCCATAAGGCCTTATGTCAGATCCAAGATGGCAAGGCTCCGGTGGACACCCGATCTTCACCTTCGTTTTGTTCACGCAGTTGAGAGACTCGGTGGACAAGACAGTGAGTTCATTTCTTCCCTTACCAATCTCTAGTCTGATCTAATTTGGTGTTAATTGTAACTAAGAAAACAATCTTCTGACTTAGCGAACTTTCTTGGTTCAGGAGCTACCCCAAAGTTGGTTCTTCAACTACTGAATATTAAAGGACTTAGCATCTCTCATGTCAAGAGCCATCTACAGGTTGTTTGACTATAAAAACTTGTAAATTAGCTAATAATTTCTCATTTCATATTCATTAATAGAATGAAATTATCTGGTTTTTGTTTCTAACAATATTTTCCTTGTTTTCGGTATTTTTCATCAGATGTATAGAAGCAAGAAGATTGATGATCCAGGACAAGGTATATGTACTTCAATTTCTCTCTATCTTGATTCTTTTTCCTTTTACACTGAATTAATATTAGGGTTTATGGTCGTCGTCCCTAATGCATACAAGTTACCTTTACATGACAGCCATAAGCGATCATAGGCATCTTGTGGAAATTGGAGATCGAAATATTTATAACCTCGGCCAACTTTCCATGCTGCAAGGATATAATAATCATCATCAAGGCGATAGTTCTAGTAGTTTCAGGTACCAAATTTAACAATCAATATTCAATCTTTCACATTTTGTAATGTACGTAATAGTCTTTTTCAAATATGGAATTAATTTCTATGCAAAATTCCACTTGTTTTCAAGATACGGAGATGCTTCCTGGAATGGCCGCGAGTGCTTGATGCGTCATCCTTATTCAAGCAGGAGTTTCATTGATGAACCAAGACCAGGGTTTCATGGAACAGTGACAGAGAGGATCTTTGGCAGTAACAGTAGCAATTGTACCAATTACAATTTCAGGATGGGCACTTCCCCTTTCAATGCACTACCTAGCTGGAAAAGCCATGGATTGAAGAATGAATTCTCATCGTTCCAAATCCAGCCAAGATTAGGCCCAATTGAGCTAAATCCCATAAGCCAAACGCAAGCTAAAGTAGAAGATCAAACAAATTTTAGCAGAAGTACTGGCCCTTCTGATTTAAACAGAACTAATGCACAAGACTTTAAGGCGATGAAAAGAAAGACTTCAGATTGCAACCTTGATTTGGATCTATCACTACGGCTAACGCAGGTGAACGAAGAAAGCCAGCGAAGTTCCAAGGATGACGATGTTGTCAGTGAGTTATCTCTGTCATTGTACTCACCGCCATCATCCTCAAAGCTTAGCAGATTGAAAGGAGAAGATCATACTAAGGAGAGTGCAAGAAGGGTAAGTACTCTAGATCTGACTATATGAATGGGACAATTCTAAGTGAGATCTTGAGGTACTTATCCGAGAGGAAGGTTTTTCTCATTGTCTTGTACCAATATTACACCAATTGATAATAGCCCTTTAGTTTTTATATTGTTTCTGTCGTTTCCTTTACATTATCTGCCCCAATCAAATTTGAATTTAGAACTATGCCGAAATAAGGCAGGTTACAATTCCAGCTTCATATTCTTGCTGACAAAAAGAGAAGACCGCCAGGTCTTGTTGGCAAGAAATTGGGGCAGAAGGGACCTATGTATGTTTTCACAAAATGTTGCATGGAGTGCTTCATATATTGATCCATCCTAGATAGAAGTAAAACTACTATATATATAAAGAGCAAGAACCTTTTCATTCATCATCCATATGGCCTCAAACAGAATTCTAATGATTCAAGAGCTTGCTTGATTTCACTATTATTTGAAATTATTTTAAAGTTTAGGGTCCAGGGAACTGTGATGGAACTACACTTTGAAAATAGAAATGAAACTAGAGATTTTGATTTCAATATTGGATTGGATCTTGCAATCCAAATATATAGAGCTGTATTGTTTCTAGATGCCTTCTTGCATCAGGAAATAGGTGAGGGCAAGCATGTCTCTCTCATCCTTCAATGCTTGATATTCAGCTGCAACCAGAAGTAGGCTTAGTTTGTCTTCAAATTAAT
Source organism: Fremontodendron californicum (assembly GCA_030761205.1). Classification (NCBI taxonomy): domain Eukaryota; kingdom Viridiplantae; phylum Streptophyta; class Magnoliopsida; order Malvales; family Malvaceae; genus Fremontodendron; species Fremontodendron californicum. Next base: position 437,785 of record JAULJL010000012.1, read on the forward strand.
TTAAAAAAAGAAAAGATCAAAGAGAAAGATAAACTGATCAGTCTAGCTAGAATCTAGGTGATAAAGTTGCTACTTCACCATCTTTCTTTGCCTTTTCTTTCTCAAGAATTTCCATCCTCTGTTTCATTGCATTGTTTTCTTTCTGCAAGATCATGCGTTGAAGTTCATAGAAAGAAACCTGTGGAGCTAGCAACGACACTCTGGCCTGCAAATGTCACCCAAATAGAAGATGACAAAGAGTGTCTTTATAATGTGTTTGGTGTTAAGATTATTGAATTTAAATCAGAGAGAAACATAGTCGATAATCATTGATAAAGGAATTCAACTACCTGTTCGGTATTTATATCTCTTTTGAGTTTTTCTATGTATTCCGCCTTCCTCAGCCGCGATTTCTGAGCTGAAACTCTGTTCGCAAGCAGTCTACAGAACAAATAAAAGGGTGTTGGAAGAAAATATTTATCTATATAAATATTAAATGCGGTATACTTGTTGGGGTGTGTCAATATTTATCGTTAAAAATTCCTGTCCAAATTGACAATTAAATAAATTGTATATAGTATAATAGGAAAGTGCACCGTTTGATCTTCTTGGGGTCCATGTCAGGGTCAAAGTTCCGACACCATTTTCGAGGCTGAGCTGGGCGATGAGTCTCTGTCACTAGAGATGAAGCCGACGATGAATCCTCCAATTTTTCGATGTTGAGATCAATAGCCTTTCCAGCACCATCACCTCCATCGAGTTTCAAGCACCCTTCTGCACCAATATTGGAGCTCCCTGGTGCGACCAAATAAGGCTTGTTCACAAAGGCGAGGGAATCACTTGCGGATCTTTGGTGCAATGAGGCCCTGCAAGGTTGGGTGGCCTGGCCCTGGAGGGACAACGTCAACTCCACAATGTCAGGAGAAGAAGATGAGTAGCTTCTCTCCGGGTTCATCATCTGATCAGGATTTGGAGAATTTTGATACTTTGGAGGCATAGTTATAATTTCTTGAGCAATATGCAACCTGCAAGGCAAAAGTTACAGTTATATCTCATTTAGCACAAAAACAAGTGAAAATTAAGCCACAAAATCTGAAAGGTATAACCAGCCATACTGTTGATTTTATGTCTACTGACCTTGAATTTCTAAGACTGCTTCTATAATCTTTCCTCTATATAAGAGTATCCTGCTTTGACATGGCTATATATTAAGGTTAATTTCTCTATAACTGGCAAGGCATTGATAAGAAAAGTCTTTTATAAGTTAAACAGATATATATGATAAGTCTATCTCTAAAACAAGTTGAAACAACTATGACTAAATAAATTGGTGTAGTATATTTTGGTAAAGACAAACCCATTATTAAAAATTTACTAAAGAGAAAACTACATACATTTCTTAAAAATACATAAATTTTATGATAATTTTAAAAAAAATACTAATTCTAAAGCTATAATTAAAAAGAAATTATTACTTACAGCGCAGATGCGTTTTAATTTCTTTTTTTGATACATTTTGAGAAATTTTAAGAAGAAAAGAGATTCAAATTCAATCTTTTTAAGGAAGGAAGAATTGTTAAGTCAAGTATATGAGTGAGAGATATAGGAATGCTTATTTGTCATATTTTATGTTACTCCTGCATTTTATATTTTTTCCCCTTAATTTAACACCTTAACAAATGTTTACACACACTTTTTAACATTTTTCTATAGTAATTTTCATTTCAATTGAAATACCAAACTTGTCCGATTTAATCTTCTTTCCGTACCAAATTACATATATACTAATTATACAGTAAAAGAACACACACAAAAAAAAAAAAAAAGAAAAGAAAAAAAAAGAAAAAAAAAAAGAAGAAAATGGAAGTATTTGAAAGGCATGTCAAAGACTCAAAGGGCTCGCAGTGAAAGTAGGGCTGTAATCGAGTCGAGCCGAGCTCGAATAGTGAGCTGCTCGAGCTCGAGCTCGACTCGAAACTCGCTGCTCGAGCTCGAGCTCGAGCTCGACCGAATACCATTTTTCAAGCTCGAGCTCGGCTCGAGATATAATCGAACTATTCGAGCTCGGCTCGATAAAGCTCGTTTACTCAATTTATGTACTCGAGCTCGAGTTCGAGCTCGAGCTCGTTTCACCACTATACAGTAGGGTAATATAGTAAATTATTATAAAAATATATATTATAAAATCAAAAGCTCGATTAGGCTCGCGAGCCGCTCGAATCGAGTATTGAGATACTCGAATTCGGCTCGCTCGATAGCTCGAGCTGCTCGAGCTCGAGCTCGGCTCGATAATGACCGAATCGAATTCGAGTTTTTTTCGAGCCGAACTCGAATAGCTTGCGAGCACCAGTGTCTCATTTACACCCCTAAGTGAAAGAACGAATGGTGGCCCACTCCTACATGGCCCATGTGTTGATCTCGAAAATGTGATCCTAATGTTATTAATCAGCAGTCAGCACCACCAACTGAGCTTCATTAGTTAAAATTTTAAGAAATAATAAGTAAATATTTGTGCATCAGATTGAATAAAGTTGTTCAATTCATATAAATTATTAAGTATCAATAAAGTAGGTAAATAGAATAATGAATAAATAAAGAGCATGAAATAGAACACTAACATATAAAGTAAATTGCAATAAAAAATTGAATGAACATAGTTTGCAAAGAAAATTCCATGAGAAAAATAAAGAGTTGAAATGAACAAATATAAAAAATAATCTTTGAAAGGGATCCTAAACTCTTAATTAATGTAAAAGAAGAATTATGTCTTCTCTTGCGGCAGTTTGTGTCTTTGGGTTTCAGTTTGATTTTTGGGCCCACATTTCTATTGCCTTCTTTGTTTCTTAGGATTGGGCCTGTTGGTACAGCATTTGTTGGGTTACCATACCACCAAGTTTTCGGGTTTTTGGGCCTGATAAGTAATAAACCAAGTTTAAGATTAAGAGTTTAACACTTTAACTAGGTCAAAGTGTTACTAAAATATATTAAATATACAATAATATCATCAAATAGTTAAATATCTTTTTTGATAATTTGGTTTATTATCTCATCCATTCTTGTGACTTGGAAACAGATGGAGTTTTTGTCATATGTGGTTTGAATGAGATTGCAAGCATTCTTAATATAGCAGCCTCTGTTATCTATCAGCGGATTCCATGTGTTTGCTGGCAATCTCCCTGACTTTCAACAGTTGCAATGAGCGTTGAGTAATGCAAGCATTCTTATTATAGCATCAGCCAATCAGTGACCAAGATCTGATGTCTTCTTATTTCCATCCATGTATTTAATTGTCAATCAATATATTATATTAGGCTAATTTTATTGAATAACATAAATTTTATTTGCTTGCTTGCTCTTTTTCCGGGTCTCATATTTTATAAGAAAAGCAAGTACTTAGTATCACAAAGCAAATTCTGTCACGGCATCTCAGAAGCTGCTTACAAATTATAATAATAATAGTCTTTCAGCCATATGTTGTTCTCAAACTCATGAGAGTAATTAAAAGATGATATGAGCTGGTTTGTCAAAATTAAAAACAAATCTGGAACTATTTAAACGGTTCCGTAACTTGCCAAGTTATCATTCGATCTTTCTCCTTTTCTTAGAAAGGCCCCAAAGATCTGACTCAGGTTAGAATGACTTTGAAGCGTCCATCCAACGAGAGGCAGTTTGTTAAATAGCAGATGGAATTGCAAGATTTTCATGTATAAATATACTATTTGCTCCTCTGTTCCTTTAGCTTTTTTGAGCTTCTCTTTCACCCCTAAACAAATACTCTATGAAACAATCCAATTTGAATACAGTTTCGCACCTACAAATTCAATGTAAACATGATACAATTTAGACCTATTTTCTTCGCTTGATAGATCGCAATTGCATCATTTAAAGGTTTAAAGACTCCAAGAATCTCATATATGTCAAACTATCATATGTTCCCATTGTTCTAGTATATTGTATATCACATGCATTGACCGACCAAGCTTACCAAGTTCGCGACGGTTTCGGTTTCAGGGCGAACACGTGTGGGTCTAAAGACGAAGACCCTTCTCCCAAATCACTATTTTCAACTTGGACAAAGTCTAATTTAAATCACCCAAAAAAAAAAACTTTACTCTTGACACGACCCTTCCAAAGAATTTACCAAAAAGAAATAAGTAGTATTTATGTTAAAATAAGGAAAAGAATGCAACTCCAAAATGCATTCTCACTTTCTTCTACCCACCTAACATATATATATATATATATAAGACTTAAGAGCGGTACATTTTAACAAAGATATTGCCCCAGGTGCATGCTTCTGAGTCAACACTGGGCAGCCGGCGCTAGGTTTGGCCATGGATGTCAATCAGATTGCCTACACAGCACACGAGATCGCCCCAGCAGTACCCTCATGGCTAAACAAAGGAGACAATGCATGGCAAATGACAGCATCGACTCTGGTGGGGATTCAAAGCATGCCTGGGCTTGTGATCCTCTATGCGAGTATTGTCAAGAAGAAATGGGCCGTGAATTCAGCCTTCATGGCTCTTTATGCCTTTGCTGCAGTCCTCATTTGCTGGGTCCTTTTATGCTACCGCATGGCCTTTGGTGATGAACTCCTCCCTTTCTGGGGTAAGGGTGCACCGGCTCTAGGCCAAAAGTACCTTGTTGGCCGAGCCAAGGTCCCTGAGAGTAGGCACAGGGTCACCAACGGTGACTATGAGACCACCGAGCCTTTTTATCCCATGGCTTCGCTTGTATATTTCCAATTCACTTTTGCTGCCATTACTCTTATTTTGCTGGCTGGTTCTGTTCTTGGTCGCATGAATATTAAGGCCTGGATGGCTTTTGTGCCTCTATGGCTTATATTCTCCTATACTGTTGGAGCTTTTAGTCTCTGGGGTGGAGGCTTTCTCTATCACTGGGGTGTCATCGATTACTCTGGCGGATACGTTATTCACCTCTCCTCTGGGATAGCCGGTTTCACAGCCGCATACTGGGTAACATAAATCACAGTTCTTTTTATTATCAAATTTCAAGGTTTATAATTTGATTACTGTATTCTTAAAATTATATACAATATATATGACACAGGTTGGACCAAGGCTAAAGAGCGACAGAGAAAGATTTCCTCCAAACAATGTTTTGCTGATGCTTGCAGGTGCAGGGTTGCTGTGGATGGGATGGTCAGGGTTCAATGGAGGGGCGCCATATGCTGCAAATATCGACTCTTCAATAGCAGTACTCAACACAAATGTTTGTGCAGCAACCAGCCTTCTTGTCTGGACATCTCTTGATGTTGTGTTCTTTGGGAAGCCTTCCGTAATTGGAGCTGTTCAAGGAATGATGACAGGACTTGTTTGCATCACTCCAGGAGCAGGTTCGTAATTTAATCCCCCCCAAAAAAAAAAAGAAGAGAATTTAGAGAATCATAGGGCAATTTTGCAGCAACGAATCCGATTTAGAACTTTAAATTGTTTGTTTTATTCCAGGCTTGGTGCAATCATGGGCTGCTATAGTCATGGGAATGCTTTCTGGCAGTATTCCATGGGTATCCATGATGATCCTTCACAAGAAATGCAGTTGGCTACAAAAGGTTGGTGACCGTACAACTTTTGTCCTCATTTTTGTTTCTTCTGTTTTGCAAAGGGGCGTGGCTCCCATCCTAGATTTGAGGCTTGACTAACTGTTGGCTTAGTTTAGTTGTTCTCATCACTTTTTCCACATTGAATCATATAAAGTTTGACCCAATAAAAGTTAGGTGGTTTTAAAGAGCACTAGTGCCTAAATGTCCAAAGTCATTGAATTTAGTACTCCCAAGGCTCACATTTGCGGCCAGGCCACATACCAAAAATCCAAGAGGCTAGCAGATTAAATCTGAACCTACCATCTCCTCAACTTGCCAACCTGCATGCTTCACGGCTTTTCAGAAAGTTGCTTCATTAATTATCTCCTATACAATACAAATCTTCCTTAACAAAAATTCTAACCCTTGTCTCTCGTGGGAGAGGCAGACGTTCTAAGATTTTCTTTTTCATTTTCCTTTCCCTGGGAAAGTTGATCATTTTGGCAACGTATTTTTTTTCCCTAGAAACCATATGCTAGTACAAATTATTTGCTAAAATGATTGTTGTTTGTTTATAAAGTCTCCTTTGCTGTACACGAGTTTCACGCGATATAGAAATATTGTTTGTTGTATCCATTTCCTAAAACAAATTAAAGGTCTCCTCTGCTCATCCTGGTTGGTCATCCGTATGAAAGAGATTTAATTAAGCTCATTAATGAATTCTTTTATAATCCGATGTAAAATATTAAACACCAGATAATCCTTAATTCTGATGGCTGTTGTCTTTTCCGCCTTTTCTCCTTGCTTAAAGCCATCGTTTATCCGAAAGAAAATGATCAGGTTCGCCCCACTTTCGGAAATTTAACCCCCAGTCACTTTCAGTGATGGAATTCATGACTTACGAGCATTTTTAATCATGATTCCAACCTTGATTCTTGAATTGCCAGAGCTGAGAATTCTTGACCATTATTTACAGATTAAAAAAAAAAAAGACTTTATATAAAAATATTGACACCCACCCTTTATTGAAACATCCCATTGGGGTTTCCTGTAAACTGAGATTTGATCTTTTACTTTGTCTATTTCCCACGTTTGAAATCCCTGTTAATTCTTTCCTTTAATAAGTCTAGTAGATAGAGCTACTCTTTTGTTTTATTTTACCTTTTATTAAAAAAAATTTGATATACATAAACATGGATAGAAGACTTGTAACAAACTTAATTCTAGTTGAATAATTAATTTCGTACCACAATGTTGAAGGCATCCAAGTTTTTTGGGATATTTTTGCTTACATAATCAAGGCCTAAAATTCTTCTGAAATAGTAGTACTGTTTTTTCATACGTTTTGAAGTTTGAACTTAACTATTTTGTGCTTTTATGTGACCACAGGTAGATGATACTCTTGGTGTATTTCACACGCACGCAGTGGCTGGCCTGTTGGGCGGCCTCCTTACCGGGCTATTTGCAGAGCCAGACCTCTGCAGGCTCATACTACCAATCGACACAAGGGGTGCATTTTATGGTGGCAATGGAGGAGTGCAATTCATGAAGCAAATAGTAGCAGCCTTGTTTGTTATTGCTTGGAATATAGTGTCCACAACAATAATTCTTCTGGTAATAAGGCTGTTTATACCATTAAGAATGCCAGATAACCAGCTTGAGATTGGAGACGATGCCGTCCATGGAGAAGAAGCATATGCTCTTTGGGGTGATGGAGAAAAATATGACCCAACAAAGCACGGTTGGCATTTGGCTTCATACTCAGAGGTGACAGCACCTTCACCTTATGTTAATGGTGCTAGAGGAGTAACCATCAATCTGTAGCTGCATGCAAACATGAACAAAATATAGAAATATTTTCTGTAAATATGATTTTCCTGATGTGAGATTGCTGTAAATCAGAAGTAGAGGTCCTCAGCTCCTGGCTTCTTGAATTTTGAGAATGGAGACCATTGCCAGTGTGGTCTGCTTGTATTAATGTACCATGCAAAGGGGATTAGTTCTGTTTTAATCTCAGCGTTGTTCTTTAGTCTTGTGTTGTGTGTTTAATTGGTTGAATCACTTTAAGGCGTTAGTTGAAGCTTAGAACTAACCTATCATGGCGAATGTTCAACCAAAATTTGTTCATACCATAAAGCATAGACAAAAGATTGCCAAGCATGAAATATATTACCTGACCTTGACCGCAGCAGAAAAGGTGGTACTTTTTCTTGATTAAAAGAAACAAGTTTATCACCAACCGGATTCCTTTCTCACCCAAAAATCTCTAGCCAATTTCCAATTCCTCTGGAAGAATATCTATCACGTATCCTGGCACCTTTATTCGAAGCAAATGATTGTAGAAGTAAGATTGCACTGGCTAGTAATTATAAAAAGAAAAGAAGAGTTAAAAGAGATTGCACTGGCTAGTAATTATAAAAAGAAAAGAAGAGTTAAAAGTGGTAGATGATTGCCTTAATTAAAACAACTGATATATATGGCCTAGCAAAGACTTTAACGATCAAAGGTCGACAAGCCCTGTCTGCTCAGCTCAATCCAAGTTAAACCAAATAGTCGTATGTCTATCACGCTAATTACCTTCGGCCTTTGGGCCTCTCATACGTACTTAATCAGTCTTCTCAAAATTTCCCATTCCTTTAACCCCATTTATATTAGCCCATAAAAATTGCTCAACTAAATGTTTTGTTTTGGAGTGAAAGACAAGACTGCCAGCTGACTAGCTTTCTTGAAGGACCAAAATCTGCATTTTCTTCTTCCCAAATTGGAAGAAATTTCTGTTTTAGCCATTACTCAAGACACTACTTGATTGTAGATGTCCGTGGAACTGAAAAAGATGAACAATTTGATAATTTCTTTCACTTTGTCTCTTAAGTTTCCATTCAAAACCTTCGCAAACTCGCTCCAAGATACTTTGAAAAGGGTGCTAGGAGTCTAATTAACAGCGTAACTATCACTAATGGAATCATTCATAAATAAGGCACTAATACATTATAAGACCATGCAATTTAAATATTATATTGTATCCCAACCATTAAGAATCCAGACATCCATTTGTCTTTCAAGCAAAAGATAATTTCGCTCGACTTGAAAAGTAAATGCCGCACCAAAAACCATTACAAAAGAGCCCTGCATGATGCATATATAATGTTCCACAGATAAGTTTTATAGGTCTAAGAATTGGGCAAATATTAACTAATAAAACAGTTCCCAATCCTGCGTAACGTTTGTTTAAGATGACATATATAGGTGGAGGGGCAGTCAAGCTTCCCATTCCAGAGTCAAATGTCTCCCCTTTTGTTGTCACGGACACAGCTTTGTTACCGTTGCTACAAGGATTGGAATTTCTTGCCTTCAATTTGTCCAGTGTCTCATGGAAGTTTTGGACACGACGCACCTGATCAAGAGAACAATGGGTTGATACAACAACATACTGCATATATATTATCTCGTTGGGTAGATATAAATCAATTTACAATTTTGTAAAAGCTTGAAACATGATCCCACAAGAGATTATATATTGCCTAATCTAAAAAATTGCATAAAATCCTTTCCTCTTTCAGCACAAAGCAAAACATGATGCTCTGTTGAGCAGATAAAAGAGATCATCAGAATGCGATTGTTGGGGCTCAAGAACATTAGTCCTGATGAAGTGAACCGAAGATTGGATGCAGATTGGGGACTGTCACTTTTTTCCTAGGATCTTTGTCCATTCTGGAATAGCTTTAAGTATTGCTGAAGTATGTTGCTATTGTTCCCTGATTGATCAGTGGTCTTAAGTTTTGTTCAAGTATTGTTTAAGTATGTATAGCTTTAAGTACATGTTGCACATGATGTTGGATGTAGCAGTTTAACTGCTTTCTGGATAAATAAAAAACTTACTTATCCAAAAAAAAAAAAACATGATGCTCTGCTAGAATTGTGCTTCAAGACTGCATTGCCATGACTATGTCTACATGCTTATGTGTTGCTCTCAGACACCTTTTCTCTTGTCATGTCAGAGTTAACATGCTGGAAAACAAGATTATAGTGCAAACTATACTTCAAGGAGGGCGGGGGGGGGGGTCTGTCATGGATTTGCTGGTGCTTACTCATTATAGGAAGTGGCAAGTTCCAGCATCACCAACAAAGGACTTCAAGGACAAATAGCAGTATTCTCCTTACAACAGGAGTCAACATCAAGGGCACACAAGGCGTTCCCTAAAGAGAAGACCACGGGAACCAGGGACTGGATATCTTCCATTGACAGGGAAATTTGATTGAATATAAAAAAAAAAATAGCGGTCCTACATTTCTCATGTCGAGTAGTCCTTGACTGGCTGATTGAATATTCTTCTCGTACCAAATTACATATATACTAATTATACAGTAAAAAAAACACGAAAAAGAAAAGAAAGAAGAAAATGGAAGTATTGGAAAGGCAAGTCAAAGATTCAAAGGGCTCGCAGTGATTGAACGAATGGTGGCCCAGTCCTACATGGCCCATGTGTTGATCTCGAAATTGTGATCTTAGTGTTATTAATCAGTGAAAAATAAAGAGTTGAAAGTTCAAGAAATAATAAGTGAAATATTTTTGCATCAGATTGAATAAAGTTGTTCAATCCATATAAATTATTAAGTATCAATAAAGTAAGTAAATAGAATAATGAATAAATAAAGAGCATGAAATAGAACACAACATATAAAGTAAATTGCATAAAAAAATTGAATGAACATAGCTTGCAAAGAAAATTCCATGAGAAAAATAAAGAGTTGAAATGAAAAAAATATATATATATATATATATATATAAACTTTTAAAAGGATGAAATATAATGTTGTCCTAAACTCTTAATTAAAATTAAAAAGAAAAATTATTTATCAATATTAAAAGCAAAGAAGCATTAAGGATTTTTGCTGGGGATCTTCTTTTCGGCTGTTTGTTTCTTTGGGCCCAGTTACTATTGCCTTCTTCGTTTATAGGATTGGGCCTGTTGGTACAGCATTTGCTGGGTTACCACCAAGTTTTCGGGTTTTTTGGCCTGATAAGTAATAACCAAGTTTAAGAGTAAGAGTTTAACTAGGTCAAGGTGTTATTAAAATATATTAAATATACATATACAATAATATCAAATACTTAAATATCTTTTATAATAATTTGGTTTATTATATCAACCACTGTTTTGACTTCGAAACGGACAAAGGAGGCTTTATCATATTGTGGTTTGAATGCAATTGCAAGCATTCTTATTAGAGCAGCAGCCTCTGTTATCTCCCAGCGGATTCCATGTTTTGCTGGCCATCTCCCTGACTTTCAACAGTTGCAAAGAGCGTTGGTCTATTGGAATCAACCGTGATATTAGTTTCGATGAAATTAAAAATAACAGTAGCGATAAGATTAATTATTGTAATGATGAGATTAAAAATAGTGATGAGATATGTGTTTGGATTCAAACGCAGCGGTGAAGCTGAGATGAATTATAGTAAGAAAAAAATGACTATTAAAAGTATTTGATTAAAATACGTATGTATATAATAAATAATAAAAATAATATTAAATAATAAAATATATATTAAAATTATATTTATATTAAATGATAATTAAAAATTATTGAAATTATATTTATATTAAATGATAAAATATATATTATAATTATATTTTTGTTAAATAATAATTAAAAATTATTAAAATTATATTTATGTTAAAAAATAAATTAGAAATTAAAAATAAATATTTTAGCATTTTTTTTTAAATGAATAAGATTTTTATAAAAAAAATAATGAAGGGGGTAAAAGAAAAATTTTCTCCCTCCATTGGAGGTCCAGTGAGCCACTAGACCCCTGCCCCTCCCGTTAAACTGGAGGGGTCAGTGGCTTAATTGCCCCCACTAAGGAGCATAAGAATGCACCCTAAGTTTTAAAAAAATTAAAAATTAATATTATAAAAATAAAAAACAAAGTATGGAAGTCACCATCTCAGATGGCGACTTCCATACTAATTATAAAAATAAATAAAATAAATAAAAAATTGAATTACTACACAAGGGAAGTCGCCATCTTGGGTGGCGATTTCCCTTGTGTGAAAATAATTTATTTTTTTTTAAATATCAAGCATGGAAGTCACCAGGGATGGCGACTTCCATGCTTAGTTTATAAAAAGAAAAAATTATTTTCAATTGAGAAGTCGTCATATCAGATGACGACTTTCCAATGATTTTCAAAACAAGCGTATTTCGGTACATAAAAGAAAAATAACGATATTTTGAAAATTTTTAAAAAAAAAAGCAATATTGTAATAAAAATGCCTAGTAAATTATGGATAACATATAGTAAATAATGGATAATATAACAGTAAATTTTATAGTTATAGTTGCAAAAATTTACATAAATTATTAATAAAGGATAAAAAAAGTATTACACTTTTACAGATATTACCTTTATAATACCAAACTTAATTATACTTTTAAGTTTTAAAATTATATTAGCTTAGTAAGTTAATTCACAATGAAATCATTAAGTTGCATGCTTCTTAATTGAAAACCTTATTAAAATAAAATTGTTAATAAATTTTTTCAAATAGTTAGTACTTGATAGTGTAGACACCCAATTTTGTCCGATGAAGTTTTGAATAATTCGGAATAAATGAGTTGTTAAGTAATTTCAGTAATTATAACCGAATTTTGATTTTTGTTGGATTTAGTTAGTTAAATAAAAAAAATAAAAAATAAAAAAAGGAAAAAAGATAAGAACTGGAATCATGTTGCCAGCATCTCCACATCCCCCAAAAAAATTTATTTGTCTAAACCCACCACCGACTACGGATCCATTTGGATAGGCAGTGAGATTGGCTTCAATGAGACTAAAAACAGTGGTGGCGGTGAGATTGAGTACTGTAGCGGTAGGATATATGTTTGGATTCAAATGCAATGGTGGCGGTGAGATGAATTATAGTGGGAAAGAAAAATGAACATTAAGGACATTAGATTAAAATGTGTATATATATATAATAAATAATTAAAAATATATTTATATTAAATAATAAAATATATTAAAATTATATTTATATTAAATAATAATTAAAAAATTTTAAAAATATATTTATGTTAAAAAGTAAATTATCATTAAAGATATTAGATTAAAATGTGTATATATATAATAAATAATTAAAATTTATTAAAATTTTATTTATATTAAATAATAAAATATATACTAAAATTATATTTATATTAAATAATAATAATTAAAAATTATATTTATATTAAATAATAATTTTAAAAATTTTTAAAAAAAAATCATGAGACACTGGATCCCTAGTTCGATTGCACCTCCACTGGAGGTGCATGCCAGTGGGGGGAAATCCCCCTTAAAAAAATTTGGATTGCGGTGGAATCCAAATGTATACTTCGTATGAAAGTCGCCATCTGGGATGGCGACTTCCATACTAATTAAAAAAAAATTGATTACAACACAAGGGAAGTCGCTATTTGGGGTGGCGACTTCCCTTGTGTAAAATGCAATTTTTTTTTTAATTACAAGCATGGAAGTCGATGCTTAGTAGTTTTTAAAAAAAAAAAATAATTTCAATTTGGAAGTCGCCACCCGAGATGACAATTTCCCAATGATTTTCAAAACTAACGTATTTCGGCACATAAAAAAGAAATATCGGTATTTTATAAATTAAAAAAAAAGCAATATTGAAATAAAATTCCTTAATTTTCTATTATGTTATAAATCATTTACTATTATTTATCTATCATTTACTAATATGTTATCAATCACTTACTATAATTTTATTCGTGATTTACTATTATGTTATTTATCATTTACTATTATGTTATTTATCATTTACTAAATATTTGAATTTTTTATTAATAGTCTTATTTTAATAAGATTTTCAATATAAAAGTATTGCACTTGATGATTAAATTGTGAGTTAATATGCTAAGTTAATATGATTTCAAAACTTATAAATTATAATTATAACTATTGTTATGTGTTATAAAAATGATAATATTTATAAAAATGTAAAAACTATTTTATCCTTTCTTAAATCTTATGTAGATTATGGAATTTACTACAATATATGTTATCAATCACTTAATAACTATCTAAAAATTTTCACTCATACTTTTATTTTAATAAAGTTTTTAATATAAAAATATGCAATTTGTTGACTTACTTGTGAGTTAACTTGCTAAGTTGACATAATTTCTAAAATTAAGTGCATAATTATAGTTTTCTTTTATAAAGATGATGTTATTTATAAAAGTATAAAAAATATTTTATCATTTATTCATAGTTTATGTAAATTTTTAAATTATAATTATAAAATTTACTACAATATTAACTCTCGTTTCCTTCTATTGTATCAACCAGGTACTATTATGTTATTAATCAATTACTACTATAGTACCATAATTTACTACTATGTAATTAATTATTTTATTTTATCCATTTTTACTACAATATTATCTATCATCTACTATTATATTATTCATTATTTTTATCCTAATTTTTACTAACAATTTTATTTTAATAAAGTTTTTAATTAAAAGTATTCAACTTGATGACTTAATTTTGAGTTACATGTTAATTTTAATAAGGTTTATGGCTATTCTAATAGAGCTTGTGATTATACCATTTCTTTCATAAGGACATCATGAATCCATATGAAAAATAATAAAATGAGCTAAATTCTTCTAAAATATAATTCCATTTAACCCCTTAAAATCATGAACTGCAAAATTTTCTTAAGAATGTGTTATTTATTTTTTATTTTTCATGGTTAATAAATTAATAATCATAAAGTAATTATCAAATAATAGATTTACAACATAATTACTATTTAATAGCAATCTCATCTTTTCATGATATGGTCTCTTTTGGAAACATACAATCCAAGTCATGCTTATAACCCTCTTTACATTTGTTTAGAGCATTATTCATGCAAAGACTCGCAAATTCACAATTACGTCTTTATCAAAGGCCACACATTAATCATGCATAAGTGACATAACCAATACCATTCTTGCTATGAAATATAAAAAATCCATGAAGACTTATATATATATATATATATATATATATATATATATATATTTAATTTATTATACATGGTCAATTAGCAAGTTGGTGCCAATTTGATGGCTTGGTGTGGGTTGATTTCCTAATTGAACCATCACACCTTTTATTATACATGGACATTCTTAATCATTTTATTTAAGTATATACACAATAATTAATAAATTCTATTAATGTCCGAGCCATTTTCATTCACTTCTATTATGAACAAAGTCACCAATCCAAGGTTTTTTCATTTTTTTAACTCTTCTCTTAACCTTCCAAAACAAACTATATATATATATAAACATACCTTATTTGGAAATTTGTTATTACAAAAGTAAATCCACAAATCAAACAAACTTTGAGATAATTTGCTTCGAATCCGTTCTTTAAGTATATGAACTTGTGTTGATAAACTATATGAAATAGAAATAGACCCGCGCAATGCGAACGAAAATATTTACATTTTATATTGAATTTTTTAATTAAATTTTTTTTTTTTACTTTACATTAACAATGATAATATCATAATGAAAACATGCAAATTGCAAACAATGAGATAATATTAAAAATTAAAAAAAAAATTATTGCTTACTTGAATACATAACATATGTTTGTCCATTTCAATTCGAACTTAAAAAGACTTATTAATGTATAATTCAATTCGAACTTTACATAACAATAACAAACTATGTAAAATATGAGATAAATTGAGACACGACACGAACACAACATAGGAAAAATAATTAAAATACAATACGAAAAATAACATGAATACGACACGAATATAAGAATGTGTAAAAATCTATACTATTCTTAAAAGGAATGACTGAGTTGGTGTCAAGAGTCAAGTGACACCAACTCAGTTGAAAAATTTACTTAAAAACCAAACATGTTATAAATCAAATAATTACATTAAAAGGGTCTTTATGTCTTTAAATTTATATATTTAACTCTAAAACTTTAAAAAAAAAAAAAAAAACTACCCACTCTCTTAAAAAAAAACCTATCACTTTTTTAAAAAACTAACATTCTCTTAAACAAAACTATCACTCACTTAAAAAAAAATA
Organism: Fremontodendron californicum; assembly: GCA_030761205.1. Lineage (NCBI taxonomy): Eukaryota > Viridiplantae > Streptophyta > Magnoliopsida > Malvales > Malvaceae > Fremontodendron > Fremontodendron californicum. The sequence goes on from JAULJL010000012.1 coordinate 453,418, forward strand.
TCAATTCTCTTATAAAAAACTATCATTCTCTTTATCTCTTAAAAAAACTACCATTATCTTAAAAAAATACAACTCCATTAAAAACCTACTCATATATAATTTTTACATAAAATTTTTTCTTTCACTCACATAATGAGTGTGATTTAATCTAGTATAAATAAAACAAATTATTAACTTGTAAAAATTTACATAAATTTATAATACTTTGAAAATACAAAAAAAAAAAAAACATAAATACGAACATTTCACGAACGCACAAATTTTTTTCTAAATTGAATCACTGTGACAAATTATGCAAAATATGTCACAAATTGAGATACAACATGAACACTCAAATTTTTTTCTAAATTAAATCACAATGACAAACTATACAAAAATATTAGATGAATTGAGACACGACACAAACACAACATAGAAAAAATAATTAAAACACAACATGAAAAATAACATGAATACACGAACATGTAAAAATATAAATAAAACTAATTATTAACTTGTAAAAATTTATATAATTTTATAATACTTTATATAAATTATTAACGTATAAAAATTTATAATATTTTGAAAACACAAAAAAATTAACATGAATATGAACACGTCACGAACACACAAATTTTTCTCTAAATTGAATCACTATGATAAATTATGCAAAATATGTCATGAATTGAAACACGATACGAACACAACATAGGAAAAATAATTAAAACACAACACGAAAAATAACATGAACACGACACGAATACACGACGTGTAAAAATATACATAAAATAAATTATTAACGTGTAAAAAATTATATAAATATATAATATTTTGAAAACACAAAAAATAATACGAACACAAACACGTCACGCACATACAAATTTTTGTCTAAATTGAATCACTATGACAAATTATGCAAAATATGTCATGAATTGAGACATGACACGAACACACAATTTTTTTTTTAAATTGAATCACAATGATAAATTATGTAAAATTTGAGATGAATTGAAGCACGACACGAATAAAAAAAATGAAGTTTGCTTTTGAATTTTTTTTATCTTCTTCACATTTTTTTAATATTTAATGAAATAACTTAAATTTAAAAAATAAAAAAAATAAAACTTAATTTTAAAATAATAATAATAATAAAAAAAAAGAGTAAAGAACAAAGTGGAGTCGCGGGACAGTACTCCACCTTGTCCCTCTTTAATATTTGGAAGAAAAAAAAAAGTTGAACAGTGCTTTCGACGTGGATATCTTCTGCATAGAGAAAAATTTTATTTATTGTAGGGATACTACTTGTTAGAACTTATCCCACATCGGTGGGAGTAACGAAGGAGTTCCTCCTTGAAGGCTATATAAAGAGCCTTAAGGAGAAGTATTAAAACCATCCCAAGAATTATCTCTTCCTCTCTTGTATACTTTCTTATATTCTTTGTGAGGTTGTTCTCTCCTAGTATTTAGAGAGAGGTGTTGTAATATTTTCTCATAGTGAAATTCTTCTAGTCTTGCCCCGTGGTTTTTCCCTTTATTCATTGAGGGTTTTCCACGTTAAATTTTGTGTGTTCAGTTCCTATTTTCTCATCTCTTATTTTAGTTGTGAGACACTATTCCGTCACTCTGGTACCTAACAGTGGTATCAGAGCCATTGGTTCGTGGTCCTTATTCCGCTGCAGTGAAAGTGTTGGTTCTTAGTATGCTCTGTGGTTGCAGTATTGTCTGATCTTCCACATCAGAAAAGAATTATTCTTGTTGCTGGAAATAAAGTGTGGTAGTGTGAAAGTGTCTAGGGAAGTTCTGGCTAGGAAAGACTTGGTATTTAAGTGTGTCTATCAGTGACCCACCTCTCTTTCCTGGGAACCTACCTGGTGCACTATTCACGGGCTACGGTCACTGTTCCAGTATACGGGCTATTCAATTGTACTGTACTATTCACAGATACGGTTATTATTCATACGTGTGGTTGTATACTTTTGCAGTAATTGTTAACGTATACTGGATTTGTTCTAGTGTACGACATACGTACAATACTGTTCACGTATACGGTACTATTCACGGTGAAATAGTGTAACTCGCTTCAGTTCGTGTACAACCATGGCAGCAAAATTCGAGATAGAGAAGTTCAGTGGGAGAAATTTCTCCTTGTGGAAATTGAAGATAAGAGCAATTTTGAGGAAGGATAATTGTCTAGAAGCAATTGAGAGTAGACCCACAGAAATGACTGATGAAAAGTGGAAAGAGAATGATGACAATGCTGTTGCCAATCTGCACCTAGCAATGGCGGATTCAGTTTTGTCAAGTGTTGCAGAGAAGAAGACTGCAAAGGAGATTTGGGATGTTCTAAACAAATTGTACGAGGTGAAGTCACTTCACACCAGAATATTCTTGAAGAGGAAACTCTACACTCTTCGAATGAGTGAATCCACGTCGGTAACGGATCACATCAACACTCTGAATACGCTATTTGCTCAACTCACAGCATCAGATTTCAAAATAGCGGAAAATGAACGTGCGGAACTTCTACTTCAGAGTTTACCAGATTCGTATGATCAACTCATCATCAACATCACAAATAACAATGTTAGTGACTCTCTTCACTTTGATGATGTTGCCGGTGCTATTCTTGAAGAAGAATCCAGGCGCAAGAATAAGGAGGAAAGGTCAGAAAATTCAAAGCAAGCAGAGGCTTTAACGGTGATGAGAGGCAGATCAACAGAACGTGGCTCCAGTGGGAGTCAGAATCATGGTAGATCAAAATCTCGAAGAAGGAAGAATCTTAAATGCTACAATTGTGGCATGAGAGGGCACTCGAAGAAGGAGTGTTGGCATAATAAGAAGGGTGGAGAAAAGAATTCTGAAACATCAACCTCCCAAGGTTGTGTTGCAAGTACCTCAGATGATGGAGAAATCTTGTATAGTGAAGCAGCGACTAGTTCTAAAGGCGGAAAGAAACTCAATGATGTCTGGATAATGGATTCAGGTGCGACATGGCACATGACTCCACACCGAGATTGGTTTTGCACTTATGAACCTATTTCGGAAGGATCTGTGTTCATGGGAAATGATCACGCCTTAGATATTGCTAGAGTCGGTACCGTCAGATTAAAAATGCATGATGGTACTGTTCGCAAAATTCAAGGGGTACGACATGTGAAGGGCTTAAAGAAGAACTTATTGTCAATTGGACAATTGGATGACCTCGGGTGCAAGATCCACACTGAATGTGGAATATTGAAAGTAGTGAAAGGAAACCTTATGGTGATGAAAGCAGAGAAGATCACAAGCAATCTATACATGCTTTTGGGAGAGACGTTGCAAGAGGCAGATGCATCAGTTGCAGCAGCCAGCCAAGAAGAAACGACGATGATGTGGCATCGCAGATTAGGCCATATGTCAGAGCGAGGCTTGAAAGTCCTTGCAGAACGCAATCTCCTGCCCGGGCTCAAGATGGTCAATTTACCTTTCTGTGAGCACTGTGTGATAAGCAAGCAGCATAGATTGAAGTTTGCTAAAGTAACTACAAGAAGCAAACACATACTGGACTTAATCCATTCTGATGTGTGGGAGTCACCAGAAATATCCCTGGGTGGAGCAAAGTATTTTGTATCATTCATTGATGACTATTCCAGGAGATTATGGGTGTACCCAATCAAGAAGAAGTCAGATGTGTTTCCAGTATTCAAGGAGTTCAAAGCACAAGTAGAGCTTGAAACTGGGAAAAGAATCAAGTGCTTGAGGACAGACAATGGAGGAGAATATGTAGACGGTAACTTTCTAGCATTCTGTAAGAAAGAGGGTATTATGAGACAATTCACGGTTGCACATACGCCTCAACAGAATGGTGTAGCAGAGCGGATGAACAGAACTCTCCTAGATAGAACAAGAGCCATGCTGAGAACAGCGGGATTGGCCAAATCTTTCTGGGCAGAAGCAGTCAAAACCACCTGTTATGTGATAAATCGATCACCATCAACGGCGATTGGTTTGAAGACGCCTATGGAGATGTGGAAAGGAAAGCCAGCTGATTATTCTTCTCTACATGTGTTTGGATGTCCTGTGTACGTGATGTACAACTCCCAAGAAAGAACAAAGCTGGATCCAAAATCCAGAAAATGTATATTCTTGGGTTATGCTGACGGTGTTAAGGGGTATCGCCTGTGGGATCCCACTGCCCGCAAGGTTGTTGTCAGCAGAGATGTAGTTTTTGCAGAAAATGAACTGCAAAGTGAGCAAACAAATGACAACACTTCAAAAGAGACTGCTACAGTGCAGATGGATAGAAATTCTCAAGAAGATGATTCTTCTGAAGCAGAACCAGAGCATGAGGTACCAGAACCAGTTGAGTCCGAGGCTGTAGAAGTTCGACGGTCAACTCGTGAGAGAAGGCCTCCAAATTGGCACACGGAGTATGTTACGGAGAGCAATGTTGCATACTGTCTTTTAACAGAGGATGGAGAGCCATCAACTTTTCATGAAGCTACTAGTAGCCCAGATGCTTCTCTGTGGATGACAGCAATGCAGGAAGAAATTGAAGCTCTTCACAAGAACGAGACATGGGAACTGGTGGAATTACCACGTGACAGAAAAGCCATTGGTAACAAATGGGTCTACAAGATCAAGCGGGATAGCAATGATCAAGTAGAACGATATCGTGCTAGATTGGTTGTAAAAGGATATGCTCAGAAAGAAGGTATTGACTTCAACGAGATATTTTCTCCAGTTGTCAGACTTACTACTATCAGAGTAGTGTTGGCTATGTGTGCTGCATTTGATTTACATCTTGAACAACTAGATGTAAAGACGGCTTTTCTACATGGAGAGCTTGAAGAAGAAATTTATATGCTCCAACCAGAAGGTTTTGTTGAAACAGGCAAAGAGAACTTGGTTTGCAGGTTGACCAAATCTCTGTACGGTCTAAAGCAGGCGCCCAGATGTTGGTACAAGAGATTTGATTCTTTCATAATTAGCCTTGAATACAACAGACTGAGTTCAGACCATTGTACGTACTACAAGAGGTTTGATGATAATGATTTCATTATTTTGCTGTTGTATGTGGATGACATGTTGGTGGTAGGCCCCAACAAAGATCGAATCCAAGATTTGAAGGCACAGTTGGCTAGGGAGTTCGATATGAAGGACTTGGGACCCGCAAACAAGATTTTAGGGATGCAAATTCACCGAGACAGAAAAGACAGGAAAATTTGGCTTTCTCAAAAGAATTATCTGAGGAAGGTCTTGCGACGCTTCAACATGCAAGACTGTAAGCCAATATCTACCCCACTTCCTGTCAATTGTAAATTATCCTCAGGTATGAGTCCTAGCAATGAAGCAGAGAGGATGGAAATGTCTCGAGTACCGTATGCATCAGCGGTGGGAAGCCTTATGTATGCTATGATATGTACAAGACCAGACATTGCACAAGCAGTGGGAGCGGTCAGTCGATTTATGGCAGATCCTGGTAGAGAGCATTGGAATGTTGTTAAGAGGATCCTTAGATACATTAAAGGAACCTCAGATGTTGCATTATGTTTTGGAGGATCAGAACTTGTTGTCAGGGGTTATGTTGATTCAGATTTTGCAGGTGATCTTAATAAAAGGAAATCCACTACTGGCTATGTGTTCACACTTGCAGGAGGAGCGGTAAGCTGGTTATCTAAGTTACAGACTGTTGTAGCTTTGTCTACTACAGAAGCTGAGTACATGGCAGCTACCCAAGCATGCAAGGAAGCAATATGGATAAAAAGGTTAATGGAAGAACTCGGGCACAAGCAGCAGAAGATTATTGTGTATTGTGACAGTCAGAGTGCCTTGCACATTGCAAGGAATCCAGCCTTTCATTCCAGGACAAAGCATATAGGTATACAGTATCACTTTGTTCGAGAAGTAGTAGAAGAAGGAAGTGTGGATATGCAAAAGATTCACACCAAAGACAACCTAGCAGATGTTCTGACAAAGCCAATCAACACTGACAAGTTTATTTGGTGTCGATCCTCCTATGGTCTATCAGAAACGTAAGCAACATGGAATGGCAAGACAGAAAGAGTGGTGTGAAGATATGATTGGTTTAATCAAATCTTCAAGTGGGAGAATTGTTAGAACTTATCCCACATCGGTGGGAGTAACGAAGGAGTTCCTCCTTGAAGGCTATATAAAGAGCCTTAAGGAGAAGTATTAAAACCATCCCAAGAATTATCTCTTCCTCTCTTGTATACTTTCTTATATTCTTTGTGAGGTTGTTCTCTCCTAGTATTTAGAGAGAGGTGTTGTAATATTTTCTCATAGTGAAATTCTTCTAGTCTTGCCCCGTGGTTTTTCCCTTTATTCATTGAGGGTTTTCCACGTTAAATTTTGTGTGTTCAGTTCCTATTTTCTCATCTCTTATTTTAGTTGTGAGACACTATTCCGTCACTCTGGTACCTAACACTACTTATTTCTTTTTGGTAAATACTTTGGAAGGTTCGTGTCAAGAGTGAAAGGATTTTTTTTTTTTTGGTGATTTAAATAGACTTTGTCCAAGTTGAAAAATAGTGATTTGGTAGAAGGGTCTTCGTCTTTAGACCCACACGTGTTCGCCCTGAAACCGAAACCGTAACGAACTTGGTAAGCTTTGTCGGTCCATGCATGTGATTAATACAATATACTAGAACAATGGGAACATATAATAGTTTGACATATATGGGATTCTTGGAATCTTTAAACCTTTAAATGAGACAATTGCGATCTAATCAAGCCAAGAAAATAGGTCAGCATTGTATCATGTTTACGTTGAATTTGTAGGCGCGAAACTGTGTTCAAGTTGAATTTTTTCATAAAGTATTTGTTTAGGAGTGAAAGAAATGCTCAAAAAAGCTAAAGGAACAGAGGAGCAAATAGTATATTTATAATTTTGCAATATTTCCATCTACTATTTAACAACATATGGCTGAAAGACTATTATTATTATTATTATAAGCAGATTCTGAGATGCCGTGACAGTATTTGCTTCGTGATACTCTGTACTTGCTATTCTTATATAATTACGAGACCCGTAAAAGATTAAGCAAGCAAATAGAATTTATGTTATTCAATAAAATTAGCCTAATATAATATACTGATTGACAAATACATGAAAACAAGAAGACATCCGATCCTGATCACTGATTGGTTGATGCTTACGTAATTTTGGACTTGACTGAAGTACAAGTGTTATGCTGCATGATTCAGGCCTCGTATGGATTCCATCGCGCGCGCCAATAACGTGATGGAATATTTTTTTTTGTTGTGACTTGTGAAGGGGATTTTTTCTCATTACCTAACATCTTCAATATATTACACTCATTTCCTTACTTTCCCACCCCTATAAAACCATTCAATCACAACAACACAAAGGGAGGAGATCAAGCAAGGAAGGCAATAGTCATAAGGAATCCTAGCAAAAGGCTTCTATTTTTAAGATCAAAGGTTTTTAAAGTGTTTGAAGAACATTAAACTGATTTTTGAAAAAAAATCAGACAAAGAGAACCAAGCATACACGAAGCATTCATACAATCAGCAAAAAAATTTGGTTTTTTTAAGGTATATTTCTGAATTTTTTTTTATTTTGTTTTCTTTTTTTTTTTCTCTTAAAAAAAAAATTATTTGAAGACCACTTGAGGCAAATACAAAAAAAGCGTTATCTGGGTTTTGGAGTTTTGTTGAGAACCAAACAAAAAAATATTTTTTCTTCTTTCCCTGGGTTTCATATTTAAAATAAAGTGACTTGATAAAGAAAAATTTTTTAAAATTATTTTTGGAAGCAAAGCTTTGAAAAGCTAAAAGCATGGTTCGGCTTGTTTTGGGGTTTTAGGATGGTGGTCGGTATCGTTTTGATATATATGATATCGGTCGGTACGTATCAGTTTTTAATTAAATTGGTACAGATAATTTTTAGTTTCGTTTCGATTTTGATACCGGCCCGTACCAGTCTGTACTGGTCGGTATCAGTCAATATCGGTCATGATCGGTACATACTAGTTCGTACCAGTTGATACAAAATTTTGATTTTTTTATTTTAAAAAAAATTTACTTATTTGATTTTTTAAATCATTTTCAATATTTTTTGTGTTATGATCATTTTTATTTTATTCATAATTACATTTAAAAATAAAATATGTTCATTAAATTAGACAATTGAACATAATTAATAATAATTTACTATATTTTTTAATATTTTAATATTTATTTTACCTATTTGACGTTTAAAAATTTTAGATATTAGATATTAAATATTTAAAATTTATATTTGCATAAAAACATATATATGCATGTAATGGATGTATATTTGTATGTGTATATAATATATATTTTATTAAGAAACTTGAAAATATATTATACATATAGATATATGAAAAAATATTTGAAAAATATCGGTAAATCCAAATCTGTACATCGAAACACACTGATATCAGTACGTATCAATATCAAAACAAAAACGATATGTCCACCAATATGGTACTGATTATTTTAGGTTTTAGAGAAAATAATATTTTTTTAAAACAAAAAAAAAATGAAGCTAAAAAGGGGGTTGGATTTAAAGCTTGATCACCGGGTCGGGTAGGGTCCGCGCCTGGACCCTACCCAGTTTAAATATCTGCTTTTCATTTTTTAATCGTCTTAATGTTTTTTTGTTTGTTTTCTTTTCTTTTCTTTTCTTTTTCAATTTGGTTTATTATTTTCTTTTACTTTTCATTTTTTATACATACTTTAATTCATTTTATTTTGGTTATTTATTTTAATTAATCATTTGTTCATTCATTAGTATTTGATTTAAGTTTCATTTAATGGATTATTTGTTTTATTAATAGGTTATTTATTTATGCATATATTTTGTTTGTTAATATTTAATTTGATTTTCTAGGGTATATTTTTATTAATTGTTATTTATTGTAATTAATAATAAGAATTATTTAGATTATTTAAGTTTTATTTTGTACATGACATGATTCCATTATTTAATACGAAATTAAGGTTTACCGATGATGAAATTTTAGAAAGTTGAAAATGGTCAATTTCTAAGAATTTCTATGTGAGGAATTTTTAAGTGTTTAACCCAAATAGTGAAAAGTAACTTACAAAATTTTTTTTCAATGTTTTAAATTTAATTCATAATATTTTTTAATTTTAATTTTAAATCCGACGACGAGGTCTCTTCATAAAAATAAATTATTTTTATTGAAAACTCTTGAGGTGAAAGAGAACATCAATTTTAAACCCAAGATACTGTTACTCTGCCTCTCAATCCTTGGCTCCCTATCTAAATTCTAAACGTACCACCGAGACAACCACTTTAATCCAAAAAGGACATCAACAGATATAAATATAGTTATGAAATATTTAAACCATTGATAGAAAAAAATTTAATCCTTAATTATGAATGTTTAAAATATCATTTTTTAGAAGGAAAAAAACACACATAACAAAGCATATTATATAAGAGAAACATCAAATGATAAGAAATAGAATGATAATTTTATGTATTACAAATAATTTTTTTTTTTAAATAATAAAATTTTCAAAACTCCATTAAAGGTTTTTTTTTTATTGGTTTAACATAAAACTAAGTAAAAATAAATCATTTATTTGCACAAAAAATAATCATTTATTAAAATTAAATAAATTTTAATTAATCTAATTATTTGAATAATAATTATTGATCTACGTTATACTTTACATAAAAAATTATTTCTTTTTTTATTAAAAAATATATAATTTATTATTTTAATAAAAAAATTATTTCAAATAATAATATTAATGTATTATATCTCTCAGGTGCAGCGCACACGTGTATAATAAACTAGTTTATGTTAAAATAAAAAGAATGTAACTCCAAAATGCATTCTCACTTTCTTCTACCCACCTAATATATATATATATATATATATATATATATATATATATATATATATATATATAAAAGACTTAAGAGCGGTACATTTTAACAAAGATATTGCCCCAGGTGCATGCTTCTGAGTCAACACTGCGCAGCCGGCGCTAGGTTTAGCCATGGCTAATCAGACAGCCTACACAGCAGACGAGTTCGCCCTAGCAGTACCCCGATGGCTAAACAAAGGAGACAATGCATGGCAAATGACAGCATCGACTCTGGTGGGGATTCAAAGCATGCCTGGGCTTGTGATCCTCTATGCGAGTATTGTCAAGAAGAAATGGGCCGTGAATTCAGCCTTCATGGCTCTTTATGCCTTTGCTGCAGTCCTCATTTGCTGGGTCCTTTTATGCTACCGCATGGCCTTTGGTGACGAACTCCTCCCTTTCTGGGGTAAGGGTGGACATGCTCTAAGCCAAAATTACCTTATTGCCCGAGCCCAGGTCCCTGCGAGTAGGCACAGGGTCACCAACGGTGACTATGAGACCACCGAGCCTTTTTATCCCATGGCTACGCTAGTATATTTCCAATTCACTTTTGCTGCTATTACTCTTATTTTGCTGGCTGGTTCTGTTCTTGGTCGCATGAATATTAAGGCCTGGATGGCTTTTGTGCCTCTATGGCTTATATTCTCCTATACTGTTGGAGCTTTTAGTCTCTGGGGTGGAGGCTTTCTCTATCACTGGGGTGTCCTCGATTACTCTGGCGGATACGTTATTCACCTCTCCTCCGGGATCGCCGGTCTCACAGCCGCATACTGGGTGTGTAACATAAATCACAGTTCTTTTATTATCAATTTTCAAGGTTTATAATTTTATTACTGTATTCTTACAATTATATACAATATGACACAGGTTGGACCAAGGGCTAAGAGCGACAGAGAAAGGTTTCCTCCAAACAATGTTTTGCTGATGCTTGCAGGTGCAGGGTTGCTGTGGATGGGATGGTCAGGGTTCAATGGAGGAGCGCCATATGCTGCAAATATCGACTCTTCAATAGCAGTACTCAACACAAATGTTTGTGCAGCAACCAGCCTTCTTGTCTGGACATCTCTTGATGTTGTGTTCTTTGGGAAGCCTTCCGTAATTGGAGCTGTTCAAGGAATGATGACAGGACTTGTTTGCATCACTCCAGGAGCAGGTTCGTAATTTAACCCCAAAAAAAAAAGAGAATTTGGAGAATCATAGGGCAATTTTGCAGCAACGAATCCGATTTAGAACTTAAAATTGTTTGTTTTGTTCCAGGGTTGGTGCAATCATATGCTGCTATAGCCATGGGAATCCTTTCTGGCAGTATTCCATGGGTATCCATGATGATCCTTCACAAGAAATTCAGTTTGCTACAAAAGGTTGGTGACCGTACAACTTTGTCCTCATTTTTATTTCTTCTGTTTTGCAAAGTGCGTATGTCACGGGCCGAGACTCACATCCTGGAACTTACTCAAAAACATTCTTCAGCCCACTCCCCAACCCATTCCCGTCTGGACTGACACACTAGTTATGCTCGGTTGGCAATCTCAGCCACGGTCCATCACGCGGACCTTGACACCTGGCTCCCATCCTAGATTTGAGGCTTGACTAACTGTTGGCTTAGTTTGATTGTTCTCATCACTTTTTCCATATTGAATCATATAAAGTTTGACCCAAAAAAAGTTATAAGGTCTAGAAAGATTAGATAGGTGGTTTAATGAGCACTAGTGCGAAAATGTCCAAAGTCATTGAATTTAGGACTCCTCCTAAGGCTCACATTTGCGGCTACGCCACATACCAAAAATCCAAGAGGGCTAGAAGATTAAATTCTGAACCTACCATCTCCTCAACTGGCAAACCTGCATGCTTCACCATTAATTAGGCTTCACGACTTTTCAGAAAGATGCTTCGTTAAATATCTCCTATACAACACAAATCTTCCTTAACAAAAATTCTAACCCTTGTCTCTCGTGGGAGAGACTGACGTTCTAAGATTTTCCTTTCCCCTGGGAAAGTTCTTTTTTCGCAGAAACCATATGCTAGTACAAATTAATAGCTAAAATGATTGTTGTTGGTGTATAAAGTCTCCTTTGCTGTACACGAGTTCCACGTTTTGTTGCATCCATTTTCTAAGACCTTGTTTAGTATTATTTGTGGTAAAACTTTTGATGTCAAAAGCTGTTTTTCACCGCAAACGCAATGTTAAACAGATAAGAAAAATTAGCTTATGCTGTTGAAATCATGGTTTGAAAAGCCAAACCAAAAAGCCAAAAAATATAGCTTTTGGACTTTAAAAGCTAGTTTTTTTGATAAAATAACTTTAATATCCTCACATCTCTACACTTTTATTATTTTAAACATATCTTTTTTTGACATTTTAATTTTCTACCACACTTTTTCACAGCAATGTTAAACAATTAAAAAATTTTAAACCACACTTTTTCACTACACTTTTTAAACATACTGTTTTTAATTCAAGTTTTTTTCAACCCAAACTTTTTCCAACAACAATGCTAAATTAGCCGTAAATCAAGTTAAAGGTCTCCTCTGCTCCTCCTGGTTGGTCATCCGTATGAAAGAGATTTAATTAAGCTCATTAATAAGTTCCTTTATATTCCGATGTAAAATATTAAACAGAAGCTAATACATAATTCTGATGCCTGTTTTCTTTTCCGCCTTTTCTCCTTGCTTAAAGTCATAGAAAATGATCAGGTTCGCCCCACATTTGGAAATTTAAACAACCCCCCCCCCCCCAATTCACTTTCAGTGATGGAATTTATGACTTATGAGCATTTTTAATCATGAGTGATTCCAACCTTGATTCTTGAATTGCCAGAGTTGAGAATTCTTGACCATTGTTTACAGATTATAAAAAATATTGACACCCACCCTTTATTGAAACATCCCATTGGGATTTCTGTTTTACAGATAGAGCTATTTTTTTTTTTTACCTTTTATTAAAAAAAAAGGTGATATACATAAGCATTGATAGAAGACTTGTAACAAACTGAATTCTAGTTGAATAATTAATTTCGTACCACAATATTGTTGAAGGCATCCAAGTTTATTGGGATATTTTCGCTTACATAATTATTTTTTGCTTTTATATATGTGACCACAGGTAGATGATGCTCTTGGTGTATTTCACACGCACGCAGTGGCTGGCCTGTTGGGCGGCCTCCTCACCGGGCTATTTGCACAGCCAGACCTCTGCAAGCTCATACTACCAATGGCCGAAACAAGGGGTGCATTTTATGGTGGCAATGGAAGCAAGCAATTCATAAAGCAAATAGTAGCCGCCTTGTTTGTTATTGGTTGGAATATAGTGTCCACAACAATAATTCTTCTGTTAATAAGGCTGTTTATACCATTAAGAATGCCCGAAAACCAGCTTGAGATTGGAGACGATGCCGTCCATGGAGAAGAAGCATATGCTCTTTGGGGTGATGGAGAAAAATATGACCCAACAAAGCACGGTTGGCATACGGCTTCATACTCCTTAGAGATGACAACACCTTCACCTTACGGGAATGGTGCTACAGGAGTAACCATCAATCTGTAGCTGCATGCAAACCATGAACAGAATATAGAAATATTTGCTGTAAATATGATTTTCCTGGTCTGAGATTGCTGTAAATCAGAAGCAGAGATTCTCGGCTCCTGGCTTCTTTAATTTTAAGAATGGAGACCATTGCCAGGGTGGTCTACTTGTATTAATGTTATAGTTCTAAATCGCGGTTGCGAGTGTCGCGAGCGTTACGTAATGCGTCGCGGTTGTTTCGGACATGAATTTAATAGTGTTTGAATGAATTTGATAATATCGCGAACGTTACGTAACGGATAAAATACAATGTAAAACTCTCCATTTCCGTTACGTCGCAGCCGTTACACAACGTAACGGCCGTATTTTAAAACTATGATTAATGTACCCTGCAAAGGGGATTGGTTCTGTTTTAATCTCAGCGTTGTTCTTTAATCTTGTGTGTTTAATTGGTTGAATCACTTTAAGGCGTTAATTGAAGCTTAGAACTAACCTATCATGGCGAATGTTGAACCAAAATTTGTTCATACCATATAGAGCATAGACAAAAGATTGCCAAGCATGAAATATTACCTAACTTTGACCGCGTTAGGTAATATTACTTTTTTTCTTGATTAACAAAAACAAAGGAGATTATTTCAAAACAAAAAAGAACAACAAAACAAAACAAAGAATTTTAAAGGAAATAATTTATCACCTAGCGGATTCCTTTCTCACCGAAAATCTGTAGCCAATTTCCTATTCCTCTGGAAGAATATCAATTATCTATCGACCGACACCTTTATTCCAAGTAAATGATTGTAGAAGTAAGATTGCAGTGGCTAGCAATTATAAAAAGAAAAGAAGAGTTAAAAGCGGTAGATGATTGCCTTAATTAAAACAACTGGTATTAATATATATGGCCTAGCAAAGACTTTAACGGTCAAAGGTCAAGCAAGCCCAGCCCTGTCTGCACAATCCATGTTAAACCAAAGACTCGTCTATTCCGCTAGTTACCTTCGGCCTTTGGGCTGCTCATACGTACTCAGTCAGTCTTCTCAAAATTTCCCATTCTTTTAACCCCATTCATATTAGCCCATAAAAATTGCTCAACTAAAGGATATACCCAAATGTTTTGTTTTCGAGTGAAAGACAAGACTGCCAGCTGACTAGCTTTCTTGAAGGCCCCAAATTGGAAGAAATTTCTGTTTTAGCCATTACTCAAGACACAACTTGCTTCTAGATGTCCGTGGAACTGAAAAAGATGAACAATTTGATAAGTTCTTTCACTTGTCTCTAAGTTTCCATTCAGAACCTTCGTAAACTCGCTCCAAGATGCTTTCAAAATGGTGCTAGCTAGAGTCTAGTTAACAGCGTAACTATCACGAATGGATTAATTCATAAATAAGGAACTAATACATTACAAGACCATGCAATTTAAATATTAGATTATATCCCAAACGTTAAAGAATCCAGACATCCAGTTGTCTTTCAAGCAAAAGATAATTTCAGCTTTACTTGAAAAGTAAATGCCGCACCGAAAACCATTACAAAAGAGCCCTGCATGATTGCATTTATAATGTTCCACAGATAAGTTTTATAGGCCAAAGAATGGGGCAATATTAACTAATCATACTGTTCCCAATCCTGCGTAACGTTTGTTGAAGATGACATAGGTGGAGGAGGGGCAGTCAAGCTTCCAATTCCAGAGTCAAATGTCTCCCATTTTGTTGTCACGGACACACCTTTGTTACTGTTGCTAAAAGGATTGGAATTTCTTGCCTCAATTTGTCCAGTGTCTCGTGGAAGTTTTGGACACGACGCACCTGATCAAGGGAACAATGAGTTGATACAACAGACTACTGCATATATATAACTCATTAGCTAGATACAGAATTTACAATTTTACAGAAGCTTGAAACATGATCCCACAAGAGATTATATATTTGCCTAATCTAAAAAATTGCATAAAATCCTTTCCTCTTTCAGCACAAAGCAAAACATGATGCTTTGCTAGAATTTTGCATCAAGACTACATTGCCATGACTATGTCTACATGCTTCTGTGGTACTGCCAAACACCTATTCTCTTTTCATGTCAAAGTTAACATTGTGGAGAACAAGATTATAGTGCAAAACTATCCTTCAAAGAGGGGGATCTGTCATGGATTTGCTGGTGGTTACTCAGTATCTAACTATCTATGTTGCTCCGACTCTCATGTTTCTTGAAGTACCCGTGTCCAACGCATATATGGATATGGGTATGAAGATATGATCCTCCAAGAACCCTCCAAATACATGGAAATCTTGGAAAAAATTGAACATACCCATATCGGACACATACCTATGTCCGACACTCACACCCGAATCCGAGTAACATAGCTCAGTATAGAAAGTGACAAGTTCCAGCATCACCAAAAAAAAAGGACTTCCAGGGACAAATAGCAGTATTCTCCTTACAACAGCTGTCAACATCAGGCCACACACGGCATTCCCAAAAGAGAAAACCACGGGAACCAGGGATTGGATATCTTCCATTGACAGGGAAATTTGATCGAATATCAAACAATAGAAGTCCTATATTTCTCATGTAGAGTAGTCCTTGACTGGCATTAAAATGCAATAACTTAAAGACTTACTAGCCATATTCCCAATAACCAAATAAGGGAAAAAGGATTCCAGTTGCAACACATTCGCAAGACCTAATCATTCAATCCAAATAGCTAAGCAAAGATGAAATAAATGAGTACCAAAAAAAATGATGCAATAAATGAACATCGTCTTAGTAAACCTCAATGCCTACAATACCAACCTCAGCCTTCCGCTGTAACTTTGCTTTTCCTTCGGCCTCAATCCCATCCAATTTCAGCAACTCTCTCATGAGTAACTCTGCCGATACATCAAATTCCTCAGCTGCAACCTTTGTCCCACTGTTCACAGCCACTTCTAATGCAGCCACCTATCCAAATGAACCTCCCAAAAAAAGGAGAAAAATCAAATTAAGTATCAATGGAGTATAGGCTTCACCGTCCATACTAATAAACACAATAAGCAGACAAACTCACTCTTTCAGAAAGCTTGTCAACCTCTTTTCTGACTCCAGCAACTGCTGCAAAAGCCTTTGACATTTCTTCAGTTTCCTTAATCTCTTCAACCTTATTCTCTTTGCTAGCTGTCGTCTCTTCAACCTTCTCTTTGCTATTCGTCATTTCCTCAACCTTCTTCTCTTTGCTTGCTGGATTTTCTAGAACCAAAACCTTCGATTTATCCTTCAAACCAGCCAAGTTCAAATGCTCCTTGTCATTTTTCTCTTTCCCTCTAAACAATACCCTTTGTTTATCAGGTTCCAAACCAGTTTTTTGAGCAATTTGTTTCTTCAATTCCCCTGCCATCACCCGATGAAAACAACACATATATCAATTTCAATCAGAACAATAATTTACAGTTCATAACAGGAAAATACAGCTCTTTTACCTCGTTGAAAACAACCAATCAATCAAACAACCAAACAAATATAAAACTTTTGAGAAATGTTAAAGTTTTTGTGACCATAACACAAAAATGTAGAAGTTAAAAATTGCAATAAACCGATAAATTTTTACAGAAAGATCAAACAAACATATGATAACTAATTCTTCAGTTCACACAAAACTAAAAATCCGTTTAGGAACATAATAAATGAAATTAAAAACAATTATAAAAAAAAAAAAAAAAAGAAGAAGGAATATATAATAGAGTAATACCAGAAGACGTCTTAGGAGTGGAAGCCCCAAGACCCATATGAAAGGCATAAACAAACGACAAAAACCCCTAATTACTCTTCATTCTTTATCGACAACAATAACTCCAATTAACGCCCACAGGAACAATTAAGTATTAACACGACGCGCATGCATGAAACCAATAATTACCCAATTTTTTTTTAAAATTGAGGCAGTAAAGAATAAAAGAATTAAGGAGCGAAGGTACAAGGAAATTACCGACAGAAGAATGGGCGGGGACAAAGAGCTCGTGCTGGGCCGGGCCATGAGCGACGTTGATCTTGATCATGGGCCCGCCAGAAGAAGCAGCAGCAGTTTCGTGATGAAGATCATCATCATCTTCATGGTCGCCTGTCCGCTGGACCAGCATGCCCCCTGGCCCTCACCTCCCAATCGGTTTCTTCGCTTTTGGCTTTGCAAGAATATTTGAGTATTGATTTACCCACCCAGCAAAACGAAAAGCAACTGATAATAATAGTTATGTTGGTTTCCGTTTGGGATGGGATTAAATAAATAAATAAATGAGCATTAGAGCTCAGTTCAGTTCAGTTGGCTGGAATTGATGTATTGTAATGTAAACTGTAACTCAAAATCTTCTTTTAATAATCTGGCCAATATTTCAAGGGCTGTCGTTTTTTTTTTTCTTGAGAAAGAGAAATTCAAATCAATACAAGTATACAACGTTTTTTCTTTTAATCAAAAGGCATCTTATGATGGAATAAATAATAATAACAAAATAATTCCGTTTCGAGCCTGTAGATCTATTGTTGCTTTGCTACTGGTCATAAAAAATTTGTTATTAATATATCAAAGACGAACTCTTAACTTAATTATATTACCTGTTTTTTTGGCTTGACAATTTTTATTGAGTTTGGAAATAATGGTTACACAATAGAAATTTCAATATATAACAAGGAATTCTGAATAGTACCAACTTAAGAAAAAGGGGTAAATATTTTATTACTCTCACAAAGGATTAATGGGTTATTGACTGCACAATTGTTTTGTTCTTGCTAGCTATACTTCAATATATAATAAGTATATATAATATAGATCCGTAAGAATTGTGAGCCACAAAATCACAACCACTGCTTTATTGGTGCAGGCCGGGGGGGAGGGGGAGGGCCATGGATACTGAACTAGCATCAGATTATTGTCTCACTGCCTGCCTTTAGTGCATCTCTTCTTCTTCCGACATAATCCATCCTCACACTATTTGAGTCATTGAGCTGTAATTGAATCCGGAAACTACAACTATTTGAGTCATAATCAATCTCATTTTCATTCAGATGATTCTTACCCGCACAATAATATAGCCAGCAAGCCCTATGGATGTGAAGAAATTAATGGAAAATCATGTCTTCTTAGGAATTGGGATTATCCAGTGACACAACCAAGTCATGCATTATCACAGTATAAGTAAGCTGCTGCTCTTTCAGCCCAAGGATGCCATTGCCAACCATGGTTGGATATTCAGTAACAGAAACAGGGTAATAATACAAGAGTTAATATCATAGCACAAGAGAAGGTTTAGGAATAAAAGAGAGCCTTTATCCCCGGCCAGAACCTACCTGACCAACCCCTGGAAGCTGGAAGAGATCCTCTGCATAAAAATGCAAGTCTGTCATTTATTCTCCACATAATTAGAACCAAATAACCAATCCACACTCACTCATTCGATAACTGGTCAATGTCCTTAGACCTCCACATACATTTAGAATCCCATTCTTTAAGATGGAGAAGGATTGCAACATTACAGAAGGTGCAAAATAGAAATAGGTTACCCTTGTAAGTAATTTTACACTTGCATACCTGACAAGCCTTAGCAAATTGAAGAGATAAAGAGGTTCCTTCTCATAGGCAAATGGACAAGATCCTGCAACATTGCATATCTTAATTTGTTCCAAGCAAATGTACAAAGAAGTTCTTAAACTTTTCGTAGAAGAGTTGTTGAAGCTGTAAAACCGCGCCCCAAAAACAAAATTATCAATCTCTGTGCATAATGTTCTCTTCCTACTGACAATTTTCTGAATCTTGACTTGAGGGTTATCCATATCTTTGACACCCAATGAGACAAAGAGAAATAAAAAGAAAAACCAGAAATTGTATCATAACCAAATAAAAATTTCCCCAATCCTCTGTGTATGGCCATGTTTATGTCTCTATACATTAATCATAGTTGAGGGAAAAAGAACACTTAAATCATCTTCATAATCACATTATCTTCAATTATGATAACTAGAAATTCATTGAAATGAAAACATCATAAACCATTTCCCAATTCCTCGATCATATAATTATAATCCCCGTCTATTTTGTACTGTTCGCACTATTCGAAAGAGAATTTTCAATAAAAGTAATTCAAGTTATCTTAGTTTTTTCATCATTCACAGAAAATTCAATATATGCCAATCTATTTCAGGTATCCATGATTCACAAACTTCTTTTAATCCCCACCTCAGCACCCAAAAAGTAGGAGGAAGAACTATGACCAGATACAAACCAGATTATGAGGAAAAAAACAGCGGGAACAAAATCAACAACGAACAAAACAGAAAGAATCTGCCCCTAAATGAAACATAATTTCCATAGAGCATCAAGATCTCAAAATAATGGAAGATACAAACTACCGGGTAATAACTAAAACAGCATGCAGCTGATATGAGGCATTTAGCAGGGATAAAACAGGTTGCCTCTTCCATGTTAATGTGAACAAACTGAAGACTCTCAAGATCATGAGTTTAGTTCATAATGGTCATTACTGATAAGATGTTCCCATGGCTGATAGGGCATAAACTTACAGCAATTTTCTAACACTATCATCCAAATACCAATAAAAATAAAGTAACAATTGTACCGTGCAACCATTTTTGCTCTGCCTGCATTACAATTTGAATGATAATAGAAGGATAAAGCAAATTCTCCATCCAATGTAAATTGTGAGGATGTATTATTCAAGGTAAGAATGACAAAAAAAAGTAAGAATCACATTGGTGGCAGTACAACAACAGAATTAAAAGGAGAAAAAAAAAACCTCAAATGATTCAATTTCATCCTTTTCCTCTTCCTCACCCTCACTATCCTGTTATATTTCCATCAAAAAAGTAATTCCCCATCTATTCAATCCCAACCTATAAGTTTAACTAACCCAATCGAATAATCCTCCAATAATTTAAATATCACTGTAAGAAAAAAAAAATCAGTCATACCAATCAAGCTACAGATTCCTTGGCTCCTTCCAGCCCTTCCTCAATCTTCTTCTTGTTCTTCTCAATAGCTGCTGCAACCTCTTGAGGCATATACTTCTCATCATGCTTAGCAAGAACCTCAGTCGCCGAAAAATAACAGTCTACGCTCCTTGCTTTCGACGAAACGCTCCTCGATGAAGCGTCCCTTTTAATCTCTTCCGTGAATGGCTTAACAAATCCTTCAACCACAACGGAATGTCCCTCTCTAAACAAATCAGGTAGCGAACCTTCGTACCTAACCAAAATATCGGTTATCAAATCGGTAATGACGAACTCCATTTCTTTAGAAGAACTCGGTTGAACCACGCTTCCTTCGAGAACCAGACCGCCGAGTCTGAACTTCGTTTTCGACGGATTTTTCGTGTATTTTTCGAGGGCGTCGGTTGGGGTAACGTAAAAGACTAATTGTTCTTGAAAATTGTTGAGAACTAAAACTACAAAGCCTGCGATGCAACTGAAGGTTAAGGCGTAGGTCCAAAGGCGGCGGGTTTGGAGCTGGCGGGCTCGCGCCCCGATGTCGACTTTTTTGGGTCGGGTTGGGATGCGGCGGGAGGAAGTGGAGAGGAAACGGAGGGTTGGGGACGTGAAGAAATGGTCGGTGGTAGAGATGGGAAGGGGCGCGGGGAGAGAGATCGACGGTGGAGATCTGAGGGTGGAGAGAGTTGGGGGTTTCTGGCTGTGAAGGTTGCGGAGGAGATGGGATCTGAGACGGAGGGCGAGCCTAGTGGCCATTTGATTGATATTCCCTTTTGGTTTTCTCGGGAATGAGATGGAAAATTCTGGGGAGTTAGTTGGGAGGGTTTTGGGGTTGGTAAAAAGACGAGGAAGAAAGGCGGCAGTTTGGTTTTGATAGCTTTGGTCGCGTGGCAAGCACGGGAGACTATTTCTTTCCTTTTTGTTTCTCTTTTTGGGCCAAAACTATTTTTTCTTCTCTTTTTTGATAAAAACTTAAAAAGTTGCATTAGCATTTTCCAAATGATTAAACGTTTCTCTTATATAGAAACCAGCTAAAATACATTTGATAATAATTGTGTACTTTATTTATAGCAGCTCTGCTGCTTTTTTTTTTTTATTTTAATAGAATTCAATTATTTATCCAAAAAAAATTTATGTGATAGTAAAAGAAAAAGGATTTAAAAGTATACAATTAATATTGTATAAACTAAATAAAGTGTTTTTCACAAGATATCTATATTAATTATTTTTTATCCATTTCTTTCATTTTTACATAAATAATTGTGTACTTTAACATTATTTATATATATGAAAAAATTTAATGGAAAAAGACTTATTAAAAGAATGCATTAATATTATATCTATGATATATATAAATTCTAATTCAATTGAGCAAGTTCAATTGAAAAATTGACAAACTTATATAATCAAAACTATATCAAAAATTATTAATGTTATAAATTATATTAAAAATTATCAAAATTATATATAAATTTACTAAATTTATTATGATTATCCAAAATTATAATTATCGAAAATTACAATCAACAAAGGTAACTATTTTATTGACAAGTTTAAATAAATTATTATTATCATTTTGATATGTCAATAGTAATTAAAAAGGTATATATGCATGACATACATTTTGGTTTTATAAAGCTAGTATATGCATGACATATGTAGAAGTGTCTAATGGTGAAAACTAAAAAGCATTTAAGACAAAAGTCTGGTGAGAAAATGAGCGCTTCATGTTTTTTTTTTTGGATAAGTAGATTTTCATATATCCAAGAAAGCAGCAATGCTGCTACATGTTACAAAGCAAGCTTAGCTTAGCTAAACAAATCAGAAAACCAATGCCATTAGACAAACATGTCTGCATTTAACCTCCAAGAATTACATAAAAACGTATTAACTGAATCTCTTTTAATCTTCCTAAGATCACTTAACCTGATCGAGATCATGTCTCTCACTTGCTCAGTGAGGTGCTCCTCCTTTTGCTCAGTTGAGTTGAACAAGCGATTATTTCTTTCCTTCCAAACTAGGTAGATAACTGCGTTCCAGGCAAGCCTCAATATCGTTGTGATTAGAGCTTTACCTCTGAGGTTGACAGAGGCCCATTGAAGCTCTACAGTCCAACATGCAACCTGCCTTTTTAACTTACAAAGTACCATCACTCTCTGCCATATATGTTTCGAGTAGGAGCAAGTGAAGAATAGATGATCTCTGGTTTCCCTCTCTTGTTTGCACAGCAGACATTTATCATCCACGACCATTCCCCAGGAGATAAGCCTATCCTTTGTGGCCAATCTATTTAGGATTGCCATCCAAGAGAGAATAGAATGCCTAGGAATATTAAAATTGCACCATACCAACTTATACCAAGCCACTTTCCCAGCTGAAGGTCTTATCTTGTTCCACACTGCTGACACTTGGTACTTTCCCTCTGGAAAAGGCCATTTGCAGCTTCCATCAGCAGTTGTGAGAACTATTCTGGCAGCCACCTCTCTCAATTGCATGATCTTCCTCCAATTCCAGCTGCTCCCACTCTGGATAGAGATGTGCCATGGGTCTCTATTCTTCAACACATAAGTCTTGATCCAGGCTATCCATAGGGAGCCTGCGTCAATCAGTACAGCCCAAAAATTCCTTAGAATACATGCCTGATTCCAAGTGACAGTGTCCTTTACACCAAGTCCCCCTTCTGATTTTGGCAAGCAAATAGACTTCCAGCTAACTTTAGCTCCCTTAACTTGGCCTTCCTTCCCTTTCCATAAGAAGCTTGAACATAGCTGCATCAACTTCCTTATGCACTGCTTGGGCAGAACAAAATGTCTGCACCAGAAGTTCTGCAGGTGAAACAGAACTGATTGGATAAGCTGAAGCCTTCCAGCATAAGACAAGAACTTTGTTGCCCATCCTCTAACCCTTGCTGTCACCTTCTCCAATAGTGGCTCGCAGTCCGTCATAGTTAATTTTCTAGTGACTAATGGAACCCCCAGGTATCTGACAGGCAGTGTGCCTGTAGTGAACCCTGTGGACTCTCTGATGAGCCTTAATTCTTCTCTGTCAATTCCTGTGGAGAAGAACTCACTTTTGGCGCTATTAAGTTGGAGCCCTGAGTAGGTGTAGAATTGACTTAGCACTAGCTGAATACCTTTCACTGAATCAAGATTGCCCTTGGCAAAGATAAGCAGATCATCAGCAAAACTCAGATGAGTTAAATGGAGCTTTTTGCATTTTGGATGATAAGAGAAGACCCCATACTGTGTTGCTGAGTCCAGCAACTTAGACAGGACATTGATAGCAATCACAAAGAGGTAGGGGGAAAGGGGATCACCTTGCCTGACTCCTCTTGCCCCCTTAAAGAAGCCCATAAGTCCTCCATTAACAGATATAGAGAAGTAACTGGTGGAAATGCAACTTTCAATCCAATCTATGAATTGCTGAGGGACCTGCATTGCCTTCAAGACTGCAAAGATGAAATCCCAGCTGATAGTATCAAATGCCTTTTGCAAATCCACTTTTATGGCACATCGCGGGGACAGAGTATTCCTACCGTAGCCTCTAACTAACTCCTGAGCAAGCAGGATATTGTCTGTGATACTTCTGCCTGGAATGAAGGCACTCTGATTGGGACAGATCACCAATGGAAGACTGCTCTTGAGTCTGTTAGTCAGAATCTTGCTGATGCATTTGTAAAAGACTGTGCAACAGGAAATTGGTCTGAAATCTCTCATTGTGCTTGGATTAGGGTATTTTGGAATGAGAGCCACACTAGTTGAATTGAAGGCTTTGTGCATCACTCCTGTCCTGAAAAAGAACATTGCAGCCTCTGTGACATCCTCACCAACAACTTGCCAAGCTGTTTTGAAGAAGTGAGCTGTGAATCCATCTGGCCCTGGACTCTTATCACTATGAATCGAAAACATTGCTTCTTTTATCTCTGCAGGAGTTACCCTTTTAACCAGTTCTGCTTGGTGCTCTTCAGTGATGGAAGTCTGAAGAAGTTCAGCAAGCAAATCCTGATTACAGCCCTTGACCATATGGTCTTTGGATCCCAGCAAGTTCTGGAAATAGGAGACAGCTTCTGTAGCAATCTGATCAAAGTTTTCAAGTCTGTTTCCTTGTGCATCCGTCAAAGAATGTATGGTATTTTTGCTCAACTTTGCCCTTACCATCCTATGGAAGAAGCCTGTATTTTGGTCTCCTTCCTTTAGCCATTGAATTCTGGATTTCTGCTTGTAAAAGCTTTCCTCATCTTTGAGGAGATTATTGAAATCCCTGGAAAGGATATCTTTCTTTGCTGCCAGTTCAACATCTGCAGGCTTCCTTAGTAGATGGAGCTGCACTTCTGCTAATTCCCTTCTTTTGGCTTGTACCTTCTCATTAATAGCTCCATACTTCTTGAAATTGAAATTCTTTAGCTTCTGCTTCACTCTCTTCAATTTGATATGCAAATTGGACATAGGATCGCCTCTGGTAGGTTCCTGCCAAGAACTCTCAACTATATCCATGAACTCTGCATCCCTAGTCCAGTAATTGAAAAACTTGAATGGTTTGGGAGGGGAGTGAATCTCCAAGCTGGTTTTGATTAGAGCAGCACAGTGATCAGAGGTTTCAGGTGCAATAAATTCCACATAGGAATGTGGGAAAGAGATGAGCCATTGATCATTGATCATCACCCTATCAAGCTTCTTGGCAAGATGATTTTCTTGATGATTTGACCAGGTAAAGATTGGACCAACAAATTGGTGATCCATCAATGCATTCTGTTCAATGCAATGTTGGAAATCTTTCATATCTGAGTTACTGTGTTGGGATCCATTAAAGCATGAGCTTTCTGATGGATGAGCGACCACATTATAATCTCCTGCTAAAATCCATGGCGCACCTTGAGTAGTTCCACTGAGGGAATGCAAGTGTGACCAAAGCAGTTTCCTTCTGCTTCCTTCATTACTTCCATAAATGGCAGTCAAATAAAACCTCAGAGAGTTTAGATTAATCTGGCATGTGATGGACTGTTCTGTTGAGTCCTTCATATCTACATCCAGGTGAACCTTACTAAGGATCCAAATTCTTCCATTTGAAGCTTCAGAGTAGTTATGATGAAGATTCCATCCCTTAAAATGCATGTCAACAATCTTCTGCACTTTAGGTAACTTTACTCTAGTCTCAATAAGACAGACAATATCAATCTGCAACTTAGAAATTCTACTGGCTACATGTTTTTGCCTTAGAGGACAATTGAGTCCTCTAACATTCCAAACAAGGATGTTCATTAATGAAGAGTTGGAGAGTGACTCCCCAAGGCAGAAGCCTTACCTCGAGCCTTTCCCTTGTCAATAGGCCCCTTCCTTTTCTTTAAATTCTTCATTAGATCTGCCACCCCTGCTGCAGCAGCCCTAGGCTTTCTTGTTTCTTCTGAAAAAACAACCTGATGAGAGTGGCTTTCAGTCCTATCCTCCATAAGTGACTCTGTGTTACCAGTATCCTTCTCATTTTCAGGAACAGATTCCAATATTGCAAATCTGTTGTCTGAACCCATAGCTCCTGTGGCTGAGGTGGATCCGCTTTCTGTCCCAGATGGAACTGGCCTTTCCAATTGCTCTATGATGACCTGAGCAGGTAATTCTATCAGCGCTTCATGTTTTCGGCTTACCAAAAGTAATATTTTTTTTTCTTTAAAAATATAGCAAATTAGAATTAGAAATTGCACAACCAGAAGAATCCTCTCTAAAATTGATCGAATTTAAACTTGAGAGTATGCTTAAATTAAGGTTTAATTAATTATAATAAGAATTTATTCTCTAGCCACCTAAATAATTTGTCACTTATACCTGAAACTTGAAAGCAAGGAAGAATTTAATTAAGCTCCCCATGCCAATATGGGACATGCTTCAACCAATTTAAACACAATTCAGGAAGGAATACTTTTTTATTTTTCTTGGATTAATCTCATTAATGTCTGCATTAAAAATATGCAGCAAAATCAGCCTAACAAAGCCTCTCTTGTTTCGGGCCAAATTAAGAAAATGCCTTAAAAAAGAAGTACGTTAATTGATTGCAACAAAAGTACTTGATTTTACATTAATTGCTGTTTAGACTTTAGATATGGACAAATAAGTCTCGCTTAAAACTTGGTCGTCAGTTCTGCTTCCCCTAGCACATGTCCTTCGATTGCTTCAAGCAGCTTCTCCTTGGTCACCTACATAAAACCAACAACCAGATTCATCATGAAAACAATTAAGAAGAATAGCTACGAATATTAAAGACAATGGAACAGTGTGATAATTTACAAATTATATATGTATTTGTTCATGATTTACAATCGATCAGATCAGTGTTAATGGTAATTCCATATATGAATTGAGACAAAATATATAGCAATAATATATGTGCAACATGGACGTACTTTGTTGCCAAGTTTCAAGTGATCATCCAAAGCAAATAGCCTGAATTGGAAACGGTGGCCATGAGAGGGTAACTTGGGTCCTCGCCATCCAGGAACTTTATAATCATTGTTGCCTTCTTTGATGCAAGCATAATCTCCACCCGCCTCCTCTTCCTTCCCAGAGAACCCTTCAGGGAGACCCTTCAACGTCGGCGGTATGTTAGCTACCACCCAACAGGTCCAAGGCACAATCGGGTCGCTGGGGTCTGGTGCATCTATGTCTTCCACAACCAGGGCCATCGACTGAGTCCCCTCTGGCACATTGTACCATTCTAGTGGGGGAGACAGATTCTTCTTTGCACCTTGACCTTCGTCTGTGTACTTCCTTGGCAACTTCCCTTCTTGGTTTATGGAAGGGGATACCAGCCTGAATTGATCCTGATCACTAGCCATGCCTTAAAACAAAAAATCCCAACAAAAGTATTGCTCTGCTGAATTCAACTCTGCTTACAATTCGCTGCCTGATCGATTAGAATTTTTCCAGGAAGATTGTTTATATATGGAGGTGGAGACTGGAAGGAAATAACACGTGGTGCGAGAATTTTCGTGGTGGCGAGAGAAGGTGCGAGAATCAGGGTATAGAGACACGTGGACAGCCACATGGAGAGATATGGATGATTCTAACCGGTCTCATCTCATCAGCTTTGCTAATTTGTTAATAAGAGCTCCGATTTATCGACCTATTGAATTGGTCCAGGCTCAATATTTTTCACTGGAATGGCCTTGGTAAACGAATCATTCTTCTAGATTGATAAAAAAATATTGGTCCAAAGGAAATATTTACCCATCAAACACAATCCTAAAATCCTGCAGCAAGCAGTGCAACCATCACACTGCTGCCATTTCCGGATTCTTGCTTCCAAGGTGACCAACAAACCATGCCTTATGATTTATACAGGAAAAATCAATAAGCTTCTCGATCTCTTTAGTCCTGTGGATGTGTATGGTTTGTTATACGGCAATATATATTTCTTTCGTTCTATTGTTGTCTAGAATATAAATATTTATCAAGGGACTGTATCAGTATGATCAAATCTTGTAAAAAACGTCTAATGTAGTTGGTATCAAGGAGGAATTTGCTCATGTTCTGTTATTAATTGAACTTAATTTCAATGTTTGGCTGTTTATAAACAAATAGTAATAGTTCTTCCGCCATGAAAAATGTTTGCCCTTCTCCTCGAGCAAGAATATATAGTTTATCTGTTTTATGAGCATAAAATATTTTAACTTAACTCATAAAGTCCAAACACATTTACAAGAACACACATATATATATATTTATATATATATAATATCCGAATCCTTTAAATAAGTTGCCTGAAATTTTCAAGATATATAAAGATTTTATTTTAGAATTTTTTTTTTGGGAAGTACGCTTTACCATTGATTATCACTTATTAATATTAATTACTTGTCCGTCCTGTAATGGAACTGTTAGTTTAGCCCACATTCCAAACTGCTATGGGCTATAATAAAAATGGCTCAATCGGAGAGCACTCTAATTAAGAAAAGGCCCAACATTCCCTCGATCAAGTCATCAAGAGCAACGTTACGGACGGCCGATCAAGAAACATAGAAACGTTTTCTAGGCGGGGAACGGTTTAAGAACTAAGAAAGGGGGAACGAGGACGCTGTCTTTAGGTGCATAGACGGATTCAAGGCCTTCGATATATTATATACACATAAAGAGAATGGCGTATTAGCTTATCCCAAAATCTGTTAGTATTATTGTTACTCAGGTACTGATTTTGAAAATTCTGATCTCAATCTTGCATAAATTTCAGAATTATGAGTCTTTACGTGTTCGGCGAAATTCCTGAACGAAAATTATTGTTATTGTCATATTGTGCATTTGCTTGTGAGGGAAGTTAAGCAGCAGGCAGAGTAGAGCCTGTGACTGAGTATATTGAGAGGATAGTTGCTTTCAATTATTTACTGAGATCCGAATTTACATGTTCATTTCTCATCACCCCATTTCCAGGGTGGATTCTTTTGCATCTATGTACAAAACAAAAAAAAAAAATGAAGGGTCTAAGGAGAAAAGGAAGAAGAGGTGGAAGGAGATAAAGATGGTGAACCATAGCAGGTACAACTTAGGTCATGAATTGCCTTCTTCCTGGTTTTGTCAAGTTTGGAGCAAAACACACAATACCTCCCGCAAAATTCTTCAGTTTTTTCCTTGTTTTCTTCTTCATCATCATCTTCTGTGTTGTCTTCTTCAAGATTTTCATCTGCCTCAACCTTCACGTCACCAGGACGTGTATAAGTGAGACCCACCTTTGGAAGGATGACCTCAAGGATTTTATCAACATTGTCATCAACCCATTTACTTGCTCTCTTCCAAAATATTAAGGGTGCAACAAATGCTGCTGCTCCTACACCAAACCCCAGCCCAATGAATATGAACTGCCAATCAAATCCATCCGTTGATCGAAATTCCGGTACTGTATGTGGTCTCGGTGGAGCTACATTTGCACACACATTTAGAGGAGGCCCACACAATCCTGGGTTGTTCTCAAATGAAGCTTCTGAAAATGATTGAAGCTGGGTGCCCGTTGGGATCCGTCCAACTAGCTTATTGTTTGAGACGTTAAGAAATGAAAGGAAATTGAGGTTTGCTAGCTGCAAAGGGATCTCACCACGTAGGATGTTACTTGAGAGGTCCAAGGACTCAAGCTGTCGTAGGTTTCCTAAAAATGATGGGATTGGCCCTGCGAAAGCATTATGTGAAAAGTTAAGTACATAAAGTGCTTTGAATGTTGCGATCACTTCTGGTATTGGCCCTTCAAAGTTGTTGCATGAAATGTCAATGGAGGTGAACACGGTTAGGATCTTCACCAGCTCCAACTCTAAACCTTTGAGGGTAACTGTTATTGCATCTTGATAGTAATATGGATTGAATTTTAGGACTTTAAACTGGAGATGTTTCAGCTTTGATTGGGCTTCATCTTCAACAGCCTGCATAGCCTTCCAGGTCCCCAAACATGTTTGATGCAGTTTACCACTAAAATTGTTAGACGCTAAGTCAACAATCTGAAGCATTGGCCAGGTACTATAGTTCCCAGGACAATGAATGTTACCGTTGAATTTGTTGGATCGTAAAACAAGGACACGCAACTTGGTTATTTTCTTCAAATGGCATGGGAACTTGCCATTGATCTGGTTGTTGCCAATGTCTAAAACCTCCAGCATTTTGCAATTCCCCAATGATTGTGGAACCTTTCCTTCCACTCGGTTTCGATTGAGATCTAGAGTTTGTAATCCACAGTTTTCTGGAAATGTGTCAGAAATGATGCCACTGAGATTGTTTCGCCTTAGATTCAGTACTCCAAGAGACATATTCATCTGAGTCAGGCATTGAGGAATTGACCCACTCAGGGAATTATTAGACAGATCAAGTACTTGAAGATATAAACAGTTGCATATCGACCTAGGGATACTCCCATGAAACTTATTATCTGAGAGGGAGAAGTAATAAGCATACTGGAGCAAGTCACCAATCTGAGCTGGTAAAACGGAGCTGAAATTGTTGTTTGAGTAATCCAGATAGGTGGCAAATGGTGAAAGAATTGAGATTTGCCCTTGCAATTGGTTGCCATGAAGGTCAAGAACACTAAGACTAGAAGTTATATTCTTCAAAGGTCCTTCGAATTCTACAAGAAAGTTCTGAGAAAGATTTAGGTAAGTAAGACTTCTTGCTTTCCAAATCCAATTGGGTATTTCCCCATGAATCTGGTTGTTTGAAAGGTCTAGATGGGTTAATCTGGACAGATTTATCAAGAAATCAGGGAACTCCGTTAAGTTGCAAGATGCCAACTTCAATGTGG
The DNA here is from genome assembly GCA_030761205.1 of Fremontodendron californicum. Lineage (NCBI taxonomy): Eukaryota > Viridiplantae > Streptophyta > Magnoliopsida > Malvales > Malvaceae > Fremontodendron > Fremontodendron californicum. The sequence goes on from JAULJL010000012.1 coordinate 484,031, forward strand.
TAATGTTGGGGAAAGAAATTGAGGAAATATTAGTAGCAGTGGCATCAACAGACAACTTGTTATAAGAGAGATCAAGATTGGAAAGATTCCTCAGGTTCTGAATGGCACTCATTGGTATCAAGCCGCTGAAGTTGTTTGAAGAAAGTGACAGCAACTTGAGACCTTGGAGTTCAAATACAGACATTGGAAATTGCCCTTGTAACTTGTTGCTACTAAGATCAAGGGTATCAAGCAGTAAAGAGGCCTTACCATAAAGATCATCAAGGCTACCATTGAATTGATTTTGCGAAAGGAAAATTTTCTGCAGTGATGGAATGCCAAACAAAGTTGGTGGAATGGTTCCACTTAACTTGTTGTTTTGTAAGTCAACAGTTACTAGCTTAGAAAGGCCTGACCAGTCGGTGGAATGAATTGTACCGTTTAACTGATTAGAAGCAAGGTTTAGCTGTGTAAGATTTCTTGATGATGAGAACGCTGGTATTGGACCAGAAAAACTGTTGGAGGAAAAATCAAGATAGACAAGTTGGGTAAGTTCCTTCACTGTTTTGGGTATGGGTCCACTGAAATTGCACCTCGCAAGCTCTATTCTTGTCAATTGCCCAAGGTTACCGATAGAGTCTGGTACTTGCCCCCCAAAATTTGTGCCACTAAGTGCCAGTGTCTGAAGAGAAGCTTTGAGAGGAAACTTTTGAAACGAACCTTGGAGTAATTCGTTGTTTGTCAAATCAAGTGTCTGTAATTTAGGTATCTGGAAAACTTCTTCTGGGAGTCTTCCACTCAAACCAGTGGCACTAAGACGAAGGGAAGTCAAGTTTGGGAATTCTGCAAAGAATTGTGGAACCGAAGCAGACAAATTGTTATTGTCCAAGCGAATTACTGAGAGAGATTGAAGCTTGGAAAGTGAAGAATCTATAGGTCCTGAAAGATAACAGTTGGACATGCTCAGCTCTTGCAACTCAGTCAGCGACGATAAGGCCTGGCACCACTCAGTCCCCCTAGCTGATATATTTACGCCATCGAGATAGAGAAATCTTAGCCTCGTGAGATTTTGAACAAGCATCTCTAGGTTTGGCTTCTCAAGTTTCAATGATCTTCCAAGAAGTGAACTTACAGATAAATCGAGAGTAACCAACCTTGTCATGCGTGAAATCTCAGCTGGAATTTGCCCTGTAAAGCCAGCATTGGACAAATTAAGATGACTCAAATTGTCCAACTTATCAAACGCAGTAGGAAAAGCGGGCATGAGTCTGTTATAAGACAAATTGAGTCGCTGAAGATGTTGAAGACGGAAAAGACTACTTGAATCGTCAATTGCACCTGAAATTGATTTATTGCTCAACTCAAGACCGATAACCTTACCACTTCCATCGCAATTGACACCATCCCAGGAACAGCAATCCGTGGTTTGATTCCATTTCACCAGCTTTCCTACCGAAGTAGAATTGAAGCTGCTTTTAAATTCGAGCAACAACTGTCTCTGATCACTTTGACATTGGCCAGAAACCAAAACTACATTGATACTAACCAAAAATGCTATAAATGAATTCAAGAAAAGCCATGAAAAGAGTGAAATCCTCATTAGTAAAGATAACAAGAGATAACTATACAACTAAGAATTATGAAGAAGATAGCAAAGGGAGTACGTTGAGGAAGGTGCAGGCCAACAACCATGAGCTTTTGGCATATCCTGTTCGATTGGTGGCCGATCAAAGACCACCCCTTTTAGCAAAGGACGGCAACCAAAAATGTAGAATGAGGGAGGTCGAAAGAAGAGGAGAAGCAATGGGAGAGAGAGGCGGAGAATGGGATGGCAGCGAAGAAAGAACCGTCAAAGATAAAGCGCGTGCTTAGTTTTAGTTGTAGACTTTTTGTATATATCAGTAAACATTGAGTACAAGCCGCGTTATTTTGTGGGCTTTTCTTTAGTATTTATTTTGTTGAAGACTTCGGCTGAAGGTTGTAGCTAACTTGAAAAAATCAAACCAAAGACTTTGATTGGTGTTGATGCAAAGCTGCTGGCCATCAGACCAACCACGTTCACGCTGGGCTTCTTTCTGCCCTATTCAAAGTTGTTTTTAACGAGTTAGGAGGGCATGAAATTATGCAGTCCCTCCAGACTTTATTTACAGTTAATTACAAATATATATATATATATTGTTTTCTTATTGGCTGGAATTTTGCTTTTATAATTTACTAGAATGATACTCGCGCTATGTCACGAAAAATAAATGTTAAATATACGATAATAATATTTTTTAAAATGAAAATTAATAATTAAACAAAAAAATAAATCAATATTTATAAAATAGCAAAAGAGAACTGTCATAACAATTTAAAATTCTTAATAATTTATAAAGTCAGTTTAAAAGATAAATTTAAGTGAAACAAATTTTTTCCTAAATCGAATCACAATGACAAACTATATAAAATATAAAATGAATTGAGACACGACACGAACACAACATAAGAAAAATAATTAAAACCTAATACGAAAAATAACATAAACTCGATAAGAATACAAAAACATGTAAAAATATACATAAAACGAATTATTAACGTGTAAAAATTTATATAAATTTATAGTACTTTATATAAATTATTAACGTGTAAAAATTTATATAGATTTATAATATTTTGAAAGCACAAAAAAAAAAAATAACACAAACAAGACAGAAACACACAAATTTTTCTCTAAATTGAATCACAATGAAAAACTATGTAAAATATTAGATGAATTGAAACACGACACGAACATAAAATAAGAAAAATAATTAAAACACAACACGAAAAATAATATGAACACGACACGAATATACGAACGTGTAAAAATATGCATAAAACGAATTATTAACGTGTAAAAATGTATATAAATTTATAATACTTTGAAGAAATAAAAACAGACACGAATACCTCACGAATACAACATAAAAAATAATTAAAACACAACACGAAAAATAACACAAACACGATACGGATACATGAACTTTTAAAAATATACATAAAACGAATTATTAACATGTAAAAATTTATATAAATTTATAATGCTTTAAATATAAAAAAAAATAACACGAACATATAATTTTTTTATTTTTTTTCTATAAGTTTTTTTTTTTACTCTTAATAAAAAAGTAGGGAAAAAATAAAGGGCGACGTGTCCATCCTCTCCTAGCTGCAAAAACAACAAGATTTATCTGTAGGATACTCTTTGAGTCCTTTCAGATGGATGAAATTTCGTGGGCTCCTTCGCCAAAAGACCCGAACAAAAATCAAATAACGAGATCATATGATTGCTGTACTCTTGTTATGAGGAATCGAGGATTCGGCTTTTATTTTATTTTATACTTTACCACTTCATAGTAATACTATATATATATATATATATATATATATATATATATATCACTAGACTGATTGATTAGCACTGAATTATTTATCACTGATGACCTGGTCAACTAATCTTAATTAATTGTTAATTAATTCTATTTTGAAACAGGGAAAAGTAATAAAGCTAAATGAATTTTGTTAAAAATCAAAGTCAATGTCAGAACAGAAGTCTGAAGGAGAAGTTATTAAACCAAATACTATCATTTTCAGGCTTCACTCATTTTCCCTCTTAATGGTGCGAAAGTAACTAACCAATTGTTAAAATTTTGAGGCCGTGGCTGGCCCGTGGCCTTGTCTTGCCTTTGCCTAACCATTCTGATTTTAATTAATATAAGCAGAGGACCAAGCAAATACTGAAAGAAACAACTCAACTAGAGAAGAGAAAATGCCATTAATGTGGCAATTATTATAGAAAATAAATAAAGGTTCTTGGATTTAACAAAATGAAATAGAAAGAAAAGGATTTTAGAGTTTTGTTTGGGTTGGTCTCTCCGGTCTCCACTAACCCAGGCTAGAAAATTCTCCTAACATTAAACAAATATTATTATTATTTTGTGATAATATTTCGGTAACCTGTTAAAAGATGTTGATGTTACTTGTGCAATTCGAAATCATCTTCATCGTCACCCTCTCTTTTTTTTAAATGAAAAATGTTAAATATTATGAGGTGAAAAGCATTGACTAGACTAAGTCACAACTAACTTATTCATCACTTCTCAATGTTGGGTTTTAATTCATCATGAATTTTGAGACCTTATGTGTGGAACATATATTTGTCCAAATTCAATCATTTAATGTTTATGACTAAAGTGGAATTTAGTTCCCAAAAAAGGGTCTAAACAATGCAATCATTATTACTTATATAAAAAGTAGTTAAGCAAGTAAAAAAATTAGGCAATCATTGCAATTAGAAGAGTCAAAACTACTGTTATTAATTTAATTTAATAGTATAATAATAGGAGTAGTTTATTAAGCCATGTATTTGAAGTTGGGAAGTCAAATTAAATAGTAGTACTTTATTGGAAACAAGAGCCGCCAGATGAACATTAACCACGCCATCCAAACCACACAGAAAACAAAGCAAAATATAAAGTAAGCATAAAGAAGTAAGTAAAGAATGTTTAAAAAATGTCAGCTTATCTAAAGGAAAAAACACATGATTAGCATAGCAAAACCATAAAAATGATTTAAGAGTCGGAATAATCGGATTCAATCGTTTAGTAGCTGACATTTATTTATCATGTATTAAGAAGATGGGTCCCTTTTTTTGGGTTTACACTTTACATACTCTAGAGTCTAGATCTAGAAAGTGGAAAATGAAAACCTTTTCTGCCCGAGAGCAGCCCCGTCATCAGCCCCACATTTTCCAGGGCTGTTTTGGAGTGGGATCTCCTCCAATAAATTTTAGCAAGTATCACTGCCCGTTAGGTTTTAGATGTTACGGCCACAACGGGTCTTTTTGACTCGGACTCTTGGAACATATGCCATATGCTCCAAATTATAATCTGAATGGAGATCTTCGAGTTGAGGTATCTATGGATCGGATTACGATTTAAAAAAATAAAATTTTTTGTTTAAATTTATTTCGGATCGAACCTTGATCGGTTTGTAAATCTATTTTATTATTTATAAATTATTTTTATTTTTATATTAATATATATATATTAGAATTAAATTTAAATAAAAATATTTTTTATTTAATAAATAATAATTTGGGTCGAACCGACTCAAATTACAAATTTTTTTGTCTAAACCCGACTCATACGGACTAAACCTGTCGAGCTGAGCGAGCTACCTGACCCGTGAACATGATGGGGGCAAAATGTATATGAGCTGACAGGGGAGCTGGGATTGGAAGAACAGCTTCCGAGCTTACTCAACAATGGCGATAGAGAACAAGAGATTGAGAGAACAAGAGATTGACTGAAGATGAATGATCTTATTAGCATATTTAGTAATGACCCTAGTACATGGTATTTAAGAAGGTTCAATTGACTACTTTAACAACTTGTAACTACTTCTAACCGACTGCTGACATGGATAACAACCTTAACAGATTGCTGACATGGACACAGTCCTCCCTAACTAAATTCAACTGCCTATCTATATTTTCTTCTCATAACAATCCCTCCCCTATACCTGAGCCTTGTCCTCAAGGCTGGAATTCAGGGAACCTGAGTTGCAAGTCATATAAGAACTCCCATGTAGCATCCTCAGGGAAAGAATTCTTCCAGTGGATCAGAACCTGAGTTGCAGGTCGATTACCCCTCCTCACAATCTTCCTGTCTAGAATTGCTAATGGCTCCAAGGCAGGATTTAAACTTGGGATCGGCAGCTGGGAATGAATAGTGACTCGCGGCCCAAGTTTCTTCTTAAGCTGGGAGACATGGAAGACAGGGTGGAGTTGCGACCCTGATGGCAGATCCAATCTGTAAGCTACTGCACCGACCTTATCCAATACCAGATAAGGACCAAAATACTTGGGAGACAGTTTGTGGAATTGCCTGTCTGCCAGAGAATTCTGCCTGTAGGGCTGTAGCTTTAAGAATACCCAATCACCAATGGAAAACTGCCTATCGGTTCTGTGTTTATCAGCTTGGTGCTTCATCCTAGCTTGAGCCCTTTGAAGATGATGTTTTAAGAGTTGTAACATCTCTTCCCTAGCCTGTAAGCTGGTGTCGACCCTTTGAACTTGTGAATCCCCTCGGAAATAGGGAATGTGATTTGGAGGAGGATAACCATACAAGGCTTCAAACGGTGTGATCTGAATTGCAGAATGGTGGCTGGAATTGTACCACCATTCAGCCAGTGACAGCCACCTGTGCCAATTCTTAGGTTGATCACCAGTGACACATCGCAAGTATGTTTCCAAGGTCCTATTAACCACTTCAGTTTGGCCATCGATCTGAGGATGGTAGGCTGTGGATAGGTGTAGGGCAACTCCTTGAATTTTGAACAGCTCTTGCCAAAATGTGCTGGTGAACACAGGGTCTCTATCACTTGTGATGTTGTTGGGCAACCCATGCAACTTAAAGACATTGTCCATGTAAGCCTGAGCCACATCCAAGGCAGTGTAGGGATGGGACAACCCAATAAAATGAGCATATTTAGTCAACCTATCCACCACCACCATTACAACATTCTTTCCAAATGATGGAGGGAGGCCTTTAATAAAATCCATGCTGACTTGACTCCAAGCAACAGAGGGTATAGGTAAGGGTTGCAGCAGTCCAGGATAGGCACTATTATCATACTTGAATCGTTGGCACACATCACACTCCCTTACAAATTGCCTCACTTGTTTCTCAAGACCCTTCCAGTAAAATACTGTTGACAGCCGTTTGGAAGTGGCTAACACTCCAGAATGACCTCCTGTCCCTCCTTCATGGAACAGTTGTATGAGCCTTGTATGTAAAGCTAAATTTTTCCCGATCACCACACGTCTTTTCCTCTTTAACTGTTCATCAGCCCAAGTGTAAAGAGGATCTGTTATGGTTCCTTGCTGTAGCTGAGAGATCAGATCCCTTGTCACAGGATCATTAACCCAACTGTCTTGTATCTCTTCCCAAATGTCAGAGGAAACACTAGAAATGGCCATAAGTAACAGCTCGTGAGAATGTACCCTGGATAATGCATCAGCTACTACATTCTCCTTCCCTTTCTTATAACTGATCTCGTAGTCGTATCCCATCAGCTTGGTCAGCCATGTATGCTGTCCTGGGAATGTAATCCTTTGCTGCAGCAGGTATTTCAAACTTTGGTGGTCAGTTCTTATGCAGAAGTGCCTCCCAATGAGATAGTGGTGCCATTTGGTGACAGCGTAAACAATAGCAAGTAATTCCTTCTCATAAACCGAGAGACCTTGATGCTTAGGTGCTAGTATCTTGCTGATGTAGGCTAAGGGGTGTCCATTCTGCATTAGTACAGCCCCAATGCCCATGCCTGATGCATCAGTTTCAATAACAAACTGTTGAGAGAAGTCTGGAAGAGCCAGAACTGGTGGAGTTACCATAGCTTCTTTCAGTTTTTGGAAGGCCCTTGTTGCTGCATCACTCCATTCAAATTTGTTTATCTTCAACAATTTTGTCAAGGGTTTGCATAGGATACCATAACCCTGTACAAACCTCCTATAATACCCTGTAAGGCCTAGGAAGCCTCTGAGTTGACTCACATTGGTGGGTATAGGCCACTGTTGTATGGCCTCAACTTTCTTGGGGTCTGTAGTCACTCCTTTTTCAGAGATAAAGTGACCCAAGTACTCGACCCTAGATTGAGCAAAAGAGCATTTGCTTTTCTTGGCTAAGAGAGAATGCTGCTGTAATACCTGAAATGTGCACTACAGATGTTGTAGGTGGTCAAGTAATGATTTACTGTAAATCAGTATATCATCAAAGAATACCAGGATGAACTTCCTCAGATAGGGTCGAAAAATGTCATTCATCAAACTCTGGAAGGTTGAGGGTGCGTTGGTGAGGCTAAAGGGCATTACCAAAAATTCATAGTGCCCATCATGTGTCTTGAAGGCAGTTTTGGGAATGTCTGGTGGATGCATTCTGATTTGGTGATAGCCTGCCCTGAGGTCAATCTTAGAGTAGATTGTGGATCCATGCAATTCATCTAGTAACTCCTCAATGATTGGAATAGGATACTTATCCTTGATTGTTCCATTATTGAGTTCCCTATAATCGATGCACATCATCCATGTTCCATCCTTTTTCTTCACAAGCACCACTGGTGAGGAGAATGGACTACAGCTAGGTTGAATCAATCCTGAAGAGAGCATTTCCTGAGTCATCTTCTCAATGACATCCTTTTGCATAACCGAATGTCTGTAGGGTCTGATGTTGATTGCTGAAATTCCTTCCTTAAGGGGAATTATGTGGTCATGACCCTTGTGAGGTGGTAACTCAGTTGGCTCTCTAAACAAATGTGCATACTTGTTAAGTAACAAGTGTATTTCCTCTGGAATCTGACCAGTTTCCTCGAGTGTGACATTGACAGCAGCTATCACATGATCAAACCCTTCTTCGAGTTGCAGACTGCACAACTGAATTAGGGAGCATTCTGCACCATTAGTCAGTTCTTTTACTAAGTGCTTCCCCTTTACTGTTTTTAGTTGGACAGCCTTAGTTCCTCCTCTAAGCACGTGTCTCTTCCCTTTGACAGTGAACTCCATTCGCAATTGTTTGAAGTCCCATTTCACTTCACCTAGTGTTACCAACCATTGAATTCCAAGCACCATATCACAGTTGCCTAAGGGTAAAAGCAAAACGTCTGTGGTGAACTTAGACCCCTGTAGTATCCATGTAAGATTCCTACAAACTGAACTGCATGGCAGACTACTTCCATTGGCCACATCAACTCTCATAGGACCTACTTCTGAGATCTTGCAGCCTAATTTCTTAGCCATCTCTTTGTCTAGGAAGTTATGTGTACTTCCAGAGTCTATCAGTATGTGGAGGGGCTTCTTGTTCACATGTACTGTCACCCTCATTGTTTGATACCCTTTTGTAGCCATTCCACTGATGGCGTGAACAGAGATTTGGGGTGTAACTTCTTCTGCCCCTTCTTCTGTCTCCTCTTCTGCAGCTTCTATTTCTTCCCCTTCTTCATCTACTTCCACGAGGTACAACTGTTTTGGTTTACACTTGTGACCAAATGTGTATTTCTCATCACACCAAAAACACAGACCTTTGGCTCTTTTCTCATCCAGTTCAACACTGGTCCTGACCCTGGTATTTCGATCTGGTTGGTTTCTTCTGAATGCTTGGTTAACAGTGTTTGGGAGACCAAGTGGGGTTCTTGGTGGTATTCTGTTGTGGCTAGGGGTTGGCAGTAAGGGTGGTTTCTTTGGTGCTGGATTGAGTTCTTGGTGAAGAGTGGAGAGGGTGGTTTCTTGAAGTTGTGCCAGTGCATAAGCGTGGTGTAAGGTTCTTGGCATAAACATTTTAACAGGGTTTTGTATTGCTAACTTCAAGCCATTCAAAAAAAAAACTAACAACATATTCCTCTGTCAATTCAACCCTACCTAGAAAGAACTCAAACTGATCATGGTATTGAGCCACCGTACCTGATTGTTTGAGACTCAATAGCTCTGTCATGGGATCACCATAGAGTTTGTCTCCAAATCTGGCTTCCACAGCTTGAACATAGTCATGCCATGCAATTGCTTCACAACCTCCTTTGTATCGCACCTAATTTTGGTGCCACTGTAGGGCTCTTCCTTCCAAGTTGATTACTGCGAGCTTAACTCTTGCTTCTGGTGGTGTATGGTCTACATCAAAAAATTGTTGACATTTGTAAAGCCACCCATTGATGTCATCCCCATTGAAGTGTGGAAAATCGATCTTGGTTTGCCTGGTGGCAAAGTACTGGCCTCTACCTCCCTGAGCTGGTCCATTGGCTTCTCCATGGTGCAGCTGAGTCATGATCTGTGTTTGTGCAGGTTGAGAGCCGAGATGTCACTCCTCAATGCTGATACAATTCGTTCTTGGGTGCTCTCTTGCCCTTGAATCTTGGACATCATCTCCTTCAATGATTCTTTAACTGCTTCTTCAAACTTCCTGAATTCTTGAGATCTTGTGTTTTCTGCCATGTTAGGTGCCAAGATAGAGGCTCTGATACCACTTGATAGGGGCAAAATGTATATGAGCTGACAGGGGAGCTAGGACTGGAAGAACAGCTTCCGAGCTTACTCAACAATGGCGATAGAGAACAAGAGATTGAGAGAACAAAAGATTGACTGAAGATGAATGATCTTATTAGCATATTTAGTAATGACCCTAGTACATGGTATTTAAGAAGGTTCAATTAACTACTTTAACAACTTGTAACTACTTCTAACCGACTGCTGACATGGATAACAACCTCAACAGATTGCTGACATGGACACAATCCTCCCTAACTAACTTCAACTGCCTATCTATATTTTCTTCTCGTAACAGAACAGGTCTATCACCAAGTCAAAGTCCAAGTCTTAAATTTTAACTTTGATTTATTTTATTACAGTTTGTAATTATCGCATTTAGCTCTCACTTCCTTATTAGTTAACCTTATATTTTTTTGGAAAGTATTATCAACCTTATAGTTAATATATAGCTCCATTATTAGAAACTTTCTAATCTTAAACATTAAATATAATAATATAAAATTCAACAATATATTGTTTTATTGGAATCACTATTTTATGAATATTATTTTGATGGGATTTTGCCAGCTATTAATAACAATAAGATATAAGAAAGTTGAGAACCATACCAATAAATTCCAGCAGCAGATTGAGGGGGAAAAGGATTCTTTAATGGAGAAGATAGTGCAGGCTCGGTAAAGTTCCATAAAGTCTTCTAAGAATATGACTTCTTAATTTGTTCATATTTCAACTGTCCCATGAGAACACATGTCCTTCCTTTCTAAGGAATTAATGCTCAACCAAGACCGGCGTTTCTTCTCACCTATTAGGCTGGCTGGTCCTAATACATGTGAAATATTTCTGTCTTTTTGGTGAAATACATGTGTCACTCAGACCTGTCAAAGGGTCGGATTACCTGTCCAAGCTCGAAAGTCCATCAATATTTGGGAGAGCTTTAACAAAAATATTAGACCCAAAAAATGAGTTTGGGCAAAAAAATAAAGCCCGTTTAAAATATGGTCGGGCATTGGCTCCAACATTCAAGGTCCGAGCCCAGACCGGCCTGTTTTTTAATTAAATAATATATTATTTATATTTTTATATATATTATGTAATTTATGTCATATAAATATTAAATATATATAATATTATAATGTAAAAATTAAAAAATATGTTAAGTTGTCAATGTTTAAGAACTTAATAAAAGAAAAAATATAAAATTACTAAAAATTAAATAATAAAAAAAATTTAGAAAAAAATAATATGGGCAGGTCTAAACGAGTTTGGGTTATCCATTTACACATATGGGCGGGCTTGGACAAAATTTGACGCCCATATTTCGGGTCCGGCCGAGCTTGGACAAATAAATGTAGTGTTTATACCATACATGGATCCAGCCCGACTCGGTCCATGGACACCTCTGGTGACACTTAGACCTGTCCAATGGCCGGACTACCCGCCCAAGCCTGAAGGCCCGCCCATATATGAGAGGGCTTGGACAAAAATATTAGGCCCGAAAAATGGATTTGGGCAAAAAAAATAAGGCCTTTTAAAATATGGGCCGGGCCTTGACTCCAACATTCAAGACCGGAGCCCGGCCCAACCCTTTTTTTAATTAAATAATATATTTTTTATATTTTTATATATATTATGTAATTTATATTATATAAAAAATTAAATATATATAATATTATAATGTAAACATTAAAAAGTATGTTAAGTTTTTCATGTTTAAGAACTTAATAAAATATAAAATTATTAAAGATTAAATAATAAAAAAATATATATTTTTAAAAAAATAATATGGGCGGACTTAAACAAGTTTGAGTTATCTATTTACAAATATGGACGGACTTAGACAAAATTTGAAATCCATATTTCGGATCGAACTTGAACAAATAAATATAATATTAATACCATACATGATCTAGCCACTTGAAGTATTATCTTTTGTCCCTCTTTTTTCTTTAGTTTTTCCTGGACCATAAGCTATTTTCTTCAATAATCTTTCCTGAAGGAATTTCCTCCAAGTAATACTAATTTGATACGACAATTTTAATTATAAAGCTGAGTTTCCATTAATTAGATGTTTATAGAACCAAGTTTTGGAGTAAAACAGGTGTTTATTACAAAAGCTAAAAGTTGCAGGGATGTGCTGCTATGTAGAGTTGTAGACCAAGAATAGCAGAGGGGAAGTAAGAGATGAAAAAGATGAGGTTTGAAGCTCTTCGTATGAAAGGAAATTTTTTGGTGTTGAAATAAATATAAAGCGTCATGATTATGGCACCAATTGCTGCAATAAATTCTGCAAGACTTGGACGATCAGATCAGAGGAGACTGCAGAAGGGAAATTGCTAGCCTTAGCCTATCACTATTACAATTTACAAGGGTTGGTTGATTGTCCATATCAAGAGTAGCAGTCCATTTTCTAAGCTTTTTCCATGTCTTGGCAGAACCCTGAATTAATTCCATAGACCTTTTTGTCACTGACAATATGCCAAAACCATTGACTTCGCAGTCTTTCTTGCTATGCTTAAGACTTTACTTATTAGAGGGACACATCATCACTCCGTTAAAATGAATTCTTAGTTTCTTACAGTTACTTCACAGAAAGCAGATTTCCACGGCGATCATGGAATGACCTGATCGGATTACTGCATGGTATTGGGTATGATAGTTCAAGAGTTAAATAGGATGAACCCAGATTTTTGGGTTGACTAGCTGGGTTAGAATTTCAACAATTCTAATCTTTAGTATTTAGTTTTCCACACCAATGCTAATCTTTAGTATAGTATTAAAATCACTCCGGAAGAATTACTCCACCATTGCATTAGTTTCCCTTCTGAAATCTATCACCCCTTCTTCCTTTATCAAAAGAATAGGAAAAATCTGTATTATGAAGCATTACTACTAAAACGTTTTAAGCAAAAGCTTCATCTTCTGATTATGGGTGCTCTGAATACATGTATGTTATTTCGGATTTGACATAATGCAAAAACAGATGTCAAATTTTCACAGCGGAGGGGAAGATAAGGTTTTGGTGCATGCTCTAAAGTCTAATCTAAGTGATTGGAGTCACTAATCAATTTTATTATGTCCTAAACCTCCAACCAAGATAAAAACAGGTGAAACTGAATCGTTATCATGTTCATACATGTTTTAATTTTGGATTCTGTCACAAGTGTCATGCTGGATAACTTGTCCTGCTGAGCCTTCTGTCATTACTGCAATCGTGTAAGGATGTTCAGCTAGATAAGTGAAGGCATTTTTTCATTTGCCTAAAACTCGAAAGAATGCTAGCCTAGTTTCGAACACAACATAGCTGGAACGCATCATTTTTTCATTTTGGGATAATTCAATTTATTTTATCCAAAAGATCCAGGATAAACTTGTTACAAGGAAAACAAAAGGTGGAAACAGAAGCAGCAAAAACAGCATACGGTTGAAACAGAAACCAGAAACTGGAAAATACAACAAAGGAGATAGCTAAACTTGTTTTCACTCATTCCCTACTCCTTAATTCCAATTGTTGCTAGAGCCTCCTCCTCTGGTTCCAGTTAGTTCTCCTCCCATGCTTTCTGCTTTCAAGCACCAGACAAGGGAGAAGCCTGGAAAGAGCACGATCAATGCGCTTATAATACCATATCCTCCCTCTCTTCCAAAAGATAAGAGATGTAATGGCAATTCCAAACCCAAAGAAAAACCCTGTCTCAGCAGTTATATAATTCCAGTTGATAATGCTTCCAGTCCCAGTCCCAGAATCTAAAGGGCTGTCTTTAGCTGGTGACAATCGGCATGTTGTCTTTAAAGGAGGTCCACATAATCCAGCATTGTTTTCAAATGAAGCTTCTGAAAATGATTGAAGCTGCGTGCCCGTTGGGATCCGTCCCACTAGCTTATTATTTGAGATGTTAAGAAATGAAAGGAAATTGAGGTTTGCTAGCTGCAAAGGGATCTCACCATGTAGGCTGTTACATGAGAGGTCCAAGGACTCAAGCTGTCGCAGGTTTCCAAAAAATGATGGGATTGGCCCTGCGAAAGCATTATGTGAAAAGTTAAGGCCATAAAGTGCTTTAAATGTTGCGATCACTTCTGGTATTGGCCCTTCAAAGTTGTTGCATGAAATGTCAATGGAGGTGAACACGGTTAGGATCTTCACCAGCTCCAACTCTAAACCTTTGATGGTAACTGTTATTGCATCTTGATAGTAATATGGATTCAATTTTATGACTTTAAACTGGAGATGTTTGAGCTTTGATTGGTCTTTATCTGGATTAGCCTGCATAGCCTCCCAGGTCGCCAAAAATGTTTGATGCAGTTCACCACTAAAATTGTTGGACGCTAAGTCCAAATCTGAAGCATTGGCCAGGCACTATTAATGTTCCCGGGACAATGAATGATACCTTCAAATTTGTTGGATCGTAAAACAAGGACACGCAACCTGGTTATATTCTTCAAATGGCATGGGAACGTGCCACTGATCTGATTGTTGCCAATGTCTAAAACCTCCAGCATTTTGCAATTCACCAATGATTGTGGAACCTTTCCTTCCACTTGATTTCGGTTGAGATCTAGAGTTTGCAATCCACAGTTTTCTGGAAATGTGTCAGCAATGATGCCACTGAGATTGTTCCGCCTTAGATTCAGTACTCCAAGAGACACACTCATCTGAGTCAGGCATTGAGGAATTGTCCCACTTAGGGAATTATTAGACAGATCAAGTACTTGAAGATATGAACTGTTGCATATCGACCCAGGGATACTCCCATGAAACTTATTACCTGAGAGGGAGAAGAAATAAGCAAACTGGAGGAAGTCACCAATCCGAGGTGGTAAAACAGAGCTGAAATTGTTGTTTGAGTAATCCAGATAGGTGGCAAATGGTGAAAGAATTGAGATTTGCCCTTGCAATTGGTTGCCATGAAGGTCAAGAACACTAAGACTAGAAGTTATATTCTTCAAAGGTCCTTCGAATTCTACAAGAAAGTTCTGAGAAAGATTTAGGTAAGTAAGACTTCTTGCTTTCCAAATCCAATTGGGTATTTCCCCATGAATCTGGTTGTTTGAAAGGTCTAGATGGGTTAATCTGGACAGATTTATCAAGAAATCAGGGAACTCCGTTAAGTTGCAAGATGCCAACTTCAATGTGGTAATGTTGGGGAAAGAAATTGAGGAAATATTAGTAGCAGTGGCATCAACAGACAACTTGTTATAAGAGAGATCAAGATTGGAAAGATTCCTCAGGTTCTGAATGGCACTCATTGGTATCAAGCCGCTGAAGTTGTTTGAAGAAAGTGACAGCAACTTGAGACCTTGGAGTTCAAATACAGACATTGGAAATTGCCCTTGTAACTCGTTGCTACTAAGATCAAGGGTATCAAGCAGTAAAGAGGCCTTACCATAAAGATCATCAAGGCTACCATTGAATTGATTTTGCGAAAGGAAAATTTTCTGCAGTGATGGAATGCCAAACAAAGTTGGTGGAATGGTTCCACTTAACTTGTTGTTTTGTAAGTCAACACTTACTAGCTTAGAAAGGCCTGACCAGTCGGTGGAATGAATTGTACCGTTTAACTGATTAGAAGCAAGGTTTAGCTGTGTAAGATTTCTTGATGATGAGAACGCTGGTATTGAACCAGAAAAACTGTTGGAGGAAAAATCAAGATAGACAAGTTGGGTAAGTTCCTTCACTGTTTTGGGTATGGGTCCACTGAAATTGCACCTCGCAATCTCTATTCTTGTCAATTGCCCAAGGTTACCGATAGAGTCTGGTACTTGCCCCCCAAAATTTGTGCCACTAAGTGCCAGTGTCTGAAGAGAAGCTTTGAGAGGAAACTTTTGAAACGAACCTTCGAGTAATTTGTTGTTTGTCAAATCAAGAGTCCTTAATGTAGGTATCTGGAAAACTTCTTCTGGGAGTCTTCCACTCAAACCAGTGGCAATAAGACGAAGGGAAGTTAAATTTGGGAATTCTGCAAAGAATTGTAGAACCGGAGCAGACAAATTGTTCTTGTCCAAGCTAATTACTGAGAGAGATTGAAGCTTGGAAAGTGAACAATCTATAGGTCCTGAAAGATAACAGTTGGACATGCTCAACACTTGCAACTCAGTCAGCGGTGATAAGGCCTGGCACCACTCATTCCCCCTAGCTGATATATTTACGCCATCGAGATAGAGAAATCTTAGCCTCGTGAGATTTTGAACAAGCATCTCAATGATCTTCCAAGAAGTGGACTTACAGATAAATCGAGAGTAACCAACCTTGTCATGCGTGAAATCTCAGCTGGAATTTGCCCTGTAAAGCCAGCATTGGACAAATTAAGATAACTCAAATTCTCCAACTTATCAAACGCAGTAGGAAAAGCGGGCATGAGTCTGTTATAAGCCAAATTGAGTCGCCGAAGATGTTGAAGACGGAAAAGACTACTTGAATCGTCAATTGCACTTGAAATTGATTTATTGCTGAAGTCAAGACCGATAACCTGACCAACTCCATCGCAACTGACACCATCCCAGGAACAGCAATCCGTGGTCTGATTCCATTTCACCAACTTTCCTAACGAAGTAGAATTGAAGCTGCTTTTTAATTCGAGCAACAACTGTCTCTGATCGCTTTGACATTGGCCAGAAACTAAAACTACGTTACTAATGCTAAAGAAAATTGCAATATATGAATTGAATAAGAGCCATGAAACCAGAAAAATCTTTATTTTTTGTGAGGATAATGAAAGACACAGGCACAGCTGGAGAGTTACAGATTGCTGTACTATCAAGATGAACGTAAATCGCAAGGGATGTTTACAATAAAAAGAAAGGTGGGGAAGGAGAGAAAGCTTCGATACTATAGGAATAGGAGTATGACTTATGAGTGCTGCCGTGTAGACCGTATCGTAGTTCGTAGACCAAAAAAGGTTGGAGGGAAAGCAACATAGGAGAAAGGACTCGCTCAATTTCTCAAGAAATAAATTTGGTTTCCCTCAATCTCTTTCGAAATAAATCTTCGATTTTGTATAGGAGCGTAATGGATACGGCACAACTTGCATAGAACTATTGCAGGAAGACTCAAACAGTCAATGGTGAGATTGGAGAAGAAAATTGCAAACCTTTCTCTTCGTATAAAAATTAAAATATCGTTGGTTAAAATTAAAGTCCATAATATGAAAAGTACCCTTGGCTTTGTTAAATTATCCAATGTTCAATACTCAAATTTCTCTGTTGGAAAATCTCAATTTTGTTTTACATTCGATTGTTGGCTTCAAAGTGTGTTCCCAGTCAGCTTGGAAATTATGATATACCTACTCAGACCTCAGTCAAAGTCTCTGATATGCAACTTCAGAAGAGTACTTGCTGCGCTTCTTGTTAGCTTAGTTGTTCCTTTTTCTCTTTGTTAATCAATGCTTTAGGGTGGGAGCTTTCATTGCTTACACCTTCACCTTTCCTCCATCCTCTTACCAAGAAAAAACACAAGCACAATTTTCAAAAGTCTAAATTCAATAAATGACTTTGATTGTATGTAAGTCGGGCTATAATTCGAATTATTGTTTAATAAATAAAAGTTTTATACTTTAATAATTAAAGTTCAAAATGTCAGTGAAATTCAAGTATAAAACTTTAATTATTTAAAAAATGTAATTCTTTCTCTTTTTTTTCCCAAATAAATACTGTTCATATTCTTATAATTTTATTGAGAATATAATATTTTTGTTAAACAATTAGAGAACATAAAAAATTGCACGAAAAATAAAATTCTTTGACTATATCTCACCATTTACCTTTACCTTAGAGTTCGTATTCATTCGGCCCACTTATAAACAACTGTTTTAATTTCTGGCCCAACTAATCGAACATTTTTGAAGGTGTAGGTGGATCTGGATTGGGTCATAGGTAAGCCCTAGGGTTATATATAAAGGTGTAAATGGAAAAGTCGATGCAGCAGCCTCTGTATCAGCTAGGGTTTCTCGAGCAACTAGGAAAAGAAGACTGTAAGCTTTTCGTCATCCCATCACCATGAGAGCCAAGGTAATTCTATAAACTCACGCAAACTAAGATGATTTCAATGCATATTAAATCACATCATAGAAACCTTTCTTCAATATTAGTAGTATTTTATTGGTTTTCTTTTTTCATTTGTTGGATTCCTTTTAACAGTGGAAGAAGAAGCGTATGAGAAGATTGAAGAGAAAGCGCCGAAAGATGAGGCAGAGATCCAAGTAGACGGAGAAATCTCTTCCGTTCTTCGAGGTTTCAGCATCGCCATTTTGGGTGCATTTTTAGGGTATAGTCATCTGTCGGTTATGTTTCAGTTTTCAAGTTTTTGTTTTCTTTGTATTTGGATCTTTCAAATCGGTGTTAATCCGGCAGTGTATGTTTCAGTTTTTTAAATTGTTGAGAACAGTTCATAGATTCTATCAAATGGGTATTTTACTAGTATTAATTTTGTTTTATTCTGATTATTAATTTACTGTATTCACATTGATTGGAAATGTTGATAAATAGCAAAGGCATTGAAATGAAATGGCTTCATGGACCATTTCTTTTTAGCTCATTGTTGCGGGTAAGTAGACAGGAACGAGAATTAGGGGAACATCAAATTCTTTGCTGTTGCCAATGGCAATGGATTACGACTCAGGAATAAGGACTTGAGTTGAGATTGTGAATGGAGTTAAGACAATCAGATTGTCGAGGAAGTAATCAGTACCTGATCTAGGAGCTTTGAATGATTTGTTCTTAGATATATTTTCATATCTCTAAAACATGGTCAGCGGTGCGATTGGATTTATTACTGATCCAATAGTGTCCAATGCAAAGCTGGGGAGCATTTTTGAGTCTGAAAAAGTTATCAGTGAGATTCCTCCTGAAAAGACCCAATTTGCTTGGACATCAATTTATATCCTTGCCCATGCAAGGCATGGATGGAGACTATGATTCAGTGGTGACTTCGTTCAAAGAGATGAAAATGGAAGGAGTCAAACCTGACTCAATCACCTTTTTTCTGTACCAACATCTTGTGGCAGAAATGGAATGGTTGATATGGGTCGATAGCTCTTTGATTCAATGCTGACAGAATATCAGATTGAACCATCCTCAGAGCATTATTCTTGTATGGTGGGTATGTTGGGCCGTGTACGTGCAGGCAGATTGAAGGAGGCAGAGAAGCTGCTGCGGTTGCAGTCCAGGAGGGCCAGGCTGCAAAGCTTGCTGGGGGCTTGCACGACACATTGAAATGTAGAGATGGATGAGAGAGTAGCCGATGCTTTGATGGAGATGGAGCCCAATGAGTCAGGTCCATATGTGTTGGTGTCAAACTTGTATGCTGAGGAGCGGAACTGGGCAAAGATAGAGAAACTGAGGAAAAAAGGATGAGAAAGAGGGGAGTGAGGAAGGAAGTGGGGTTTAGTTGGGTGGATGATGGTGACATTAACAATATATTGTCTTTGCATGGATTCTCATCAGGTGACAAGTCCCACTCCTACTCCCAACCGTTACTGACGCTTTTGCTTCTGTTCAATACATAATCACTGAAGCTAATGGTTAATCCGAAATTTATCGATGGTCGGCAAATATGATGGTTTTAATGATGATTCTGCACGTATTTCGTGTTTATTTCACTGGTGATTTTAAAAAATCTCAGGAATTGATTTGGATTGATTTGGGTTACGTGAGAGAAAGACAGGCAGAAAGAAAGAAAGAAATGGCAATAACATTATAACACATGAGCCATTGGTGTTCAAAATATTGATCGTACTTTTTTCTTCAGTTTTTTTTTTTTTGAAGAGATTATTTGTTGCGGATAAATGTTTTGATAAATAAAGATTTAAACTGTTAATAAAAAGGACTTTTTTTTTTTTTTTTTTTTATCTTTTTATTATTATATCGTGTGATCTGAAGGCCTATCAGCTAGACCATTTCACATCGTAAAGTAATTCTCAGGCTTTTTTTTTTTTTTTTCCTTTTATATTTTTATATATACAATATATATTTACTGCGAGTAGAAGAGATTAGAGAGAAAGAAAGGACTGAGTGGGAGCATATATATAGCTGCCAAGAGGCCCAAAAGACGACCTACACCAGCTCTTCTTCGCTCGCTCCCCATTTCCTCGCCTGAACCAAAATCCCCATATCATTTTAGCCTTCCCAACCATCAAATAGAAAAAGCTCAAAAACAACTCCGTCAAAAACCTTAACATCCATCATCCATGTGATGTGAAAGCCTCTCTCCCGCTCCAGAATCTATTTTCTCATAAAGCTCGTGATTCACCGATCCAACTCGCTAACTCGGCTCAGCTTGTTCTCGTAGTTAAAGATAAGAGGGAAGATTTTAGGAGATACCGATGGCGCTCTCGGTTTCTGATTTGTCTGCCATATACTCGTTGCTCGCCAACTCAATGAGCCAAGACGAGACCATTCGCAAACCGGCCGAGGCGGCTCTCTCTCAATCCGAAAGCAGGCCTGGTTTCTGCTCTTGCCTCATGGTATTTATTTATCTCATTTTTGTTTTCTCGTTTTGCATTTTCTTTATAATGCATTTGAAATTTATACGCATTTAAGTTGCAATTGTTTTTATGTGTTAATTCAGGAAGTGATTACAGCGAAAGATTTAGCGTCTCAAGTGGATATTCGATTAATGGCCTCTGTATATTTCAAAAACAGTATTAATCGGTATTGGAGGAAGAGACGCGATTCCTCGTAAGCTATACACTATTTCTCATGCATTTTATTCATGTATGAGCTCAAACTTCAAATACGAAGATCGGCTTTTCATTTTAAGTCTTTGGAAACTGCATTTGAATTTTTAAGTAGCAAATTACGCTCTACAACTACAAGCTGATAAAGAGTGTTTAACTATATATATATTTATTTATTTTTTCAAATAAATATATATGTTTCCTTGAATGACCTGAAACTATGTATTCAGCGGGATAAGCAGCGAAGAGAAACTACATTTAAGACAAAAATTGTTATCACACTTAAGAGAAGAGAATTATCAGGTGTTTCTCTAAACGTTTTCTTTTTGTTATTGGTAAAGAATTTAAGCTTATGTGCATAAATTTTTTTTTTTTAACTATACTGACGAGGCAATGGCTTAGATGTGTTAGGAGTTGATTGGATTAAAGTTGCCTACTAGTGGCATCTCGTATGTATTCCACGTGGCATGGTGGCCTGTAATTTCGTTTGAGTTTAGCAGTCTTTAATAACTTTCTATCTTTTGCATTTTTTTTTCTGATACAGATAGCTCAAATGCTGGCAGTGCTCATTTCCAAAATTGCACGCTTTGATTATCCCCGGGAATGGTATATATCTTCACTCGTTAAACTCGTTATCATTAATGTTATTTCCCGCTTTATTGAGCTAGAATATGTTTTTCTTCTTCCGGCATTATGGAATTTCTTATACATTTCCTTTTGTAGCTATAATATTTACTGATTTGTTGATGTAATGATTTTAGGCCAGAGCTGTTTTCGTTTCTCGCACAGCAGCTTCAATCAGCCGATATTCTTACCTCCCACAGGATTTTTTTGATTCTCTTTAGAACTTTGAAGGAATTATCCACAAAACGTCTTACTGCAGACCAAAGGAATTTTGCAGATGTATGTGGTTACTGAAACATCTTCGTTTTTATAAGCTCCACTTAAATGAAAGTCGTGTGTTGGTCCTCCCATTTATCTAGCCCCCTCTTATATAAATGAAGGTGGATGCTACCTGACAGCTTGATTTGAAAAGCCTTGTCATGCTATGCCTAATAACATTTAGAACTGTAATTAGTGGCTGACTGGCTTCTACATTCTGGTTTATGAGTACTTCATAGTTGTGTTCCAGTCTTCGCTTAGAAATATTAATTTACTCGTTTTAGGATCAAATTCCTATTTTTGCAATTACTGTTCTGTTTTATAGACCGGATGAGTCTGACTTACAAAACTTTTTTGGCAGATATCATCCCATTTATTTGAGTATTGCTGGCGTCTTTGGCAGAGTGATTTACAAACAATATTACATGGTTTTTCTACAATCACTCAGAGCTATAATTCAAATGCTGTGGAGCAGCATCATGATAACCTTTATCTAACATGTGAGAGATGGTTGTTTTGTCTAAAGATAATATGTCAATTAGTGATTGCAGGGTTTCAAAGTGATGCAAAATGTATTCAGGTACTTATTCCTTCTTTCTCTTTCCATTTCCATTTAGAATATTTTGAGGATTGTAGAGTCCATTGCCATTTCATTCTGTTTTCTGTTTTCTTTTTTCTTTTTTTTTCTGGCAGTTTGGAATGAGAGTATATGATTTAAATGTTTCATTTTGCAGGAGATAAAACCAGTCAAAGAGGTTTCTCCTGTGCTTTTGAATGCTGCTCAATCATTTCTTCCATACTGTAAGATAGCTTGTTCTTGATGTCAATTTTTGGTCCCATAAATAAAAAAACTACATTCATTTGTACTAGATCTTTGCCTGTTCCCCTCCTAAAAGTTAGGCAATAAGCATGTCTAGTCAAACGAGTTAACTTGTAATTTTATTTAACCACAAAATAAGCAATCATTACAATTAGCATACAAATTATTCAAAAGTTTTCCCCTGCTTTTCTTTTATGCAAGACTCATACCCTTACACACTTTGAACATGTGATATTTACAAACTTTCTTGCAGAATAGTGACCACAGTTATAATTAATTCATATAAAACTAAATCAAGTTCTTTGGTGTGTTTTAATTTCTATATATTTCTGTTTTTCTTTTACATACAGAACTAGGTAGAACCTCTGGAATATAGAAAATGGGTTTCCTTTGTCTGAAATGATAATCTATGTTATTCCCTTCTAATTGTGGAAGGAACTATCATTTTTTATTCTTGAACTTTTGATCTTTAATTGGCCAGAAAGAAAAAAAAACTTTTGATCTTCATGTTTTAAACAATATACCTGAAGCTATCTCAAGTACTTCTTATAGAAGATTTCGTATGATTAATTTATTTGTATGTGTTACTTATTTTACAGATACATCTTTTCAGAATGGACATCCCAAATTTTGGGACTTTATAAAGAGGGCGTGTACTAAATTGATGAAGGTTCTAGTTGCAATTCAACAAAGGCATCCTTATTCATTTGGTGATAAATGTGTCCTTCAACCTGTCCTCAGTTTCTGTTTAAATAAGATTATAGATCCTGAGCCAGATATATTATCCTTTGAGCAATTCCTGATTAAGTGTATGGTAATGGCTAAAAGTGTATTTGAATGTAAAGAATATAAACCAAGTGTTACTGGACGGGTTATGGATGAGAATGGTGTTACACTAGAGCAGATGAAGAAAAACATTTCTAATGCTGTTGCTGGTGTTTTGACTTCCCTTCTGCCTAATGAAAGGAAAGTACTTTTATGCAATGTTTTAATAAGGAGGTAATTATCCTTTCCTTCTTTATCCGTTTGTCTTTGGCCTGTTGCACATTATGATGTTTCCTTTTCCACCCCCTCCTCAACCAATCTTGTGGTGCAGGAAAGAGAAAAAAATAATTTGGAAAACCATGGTTAAAATTATATTTTTCAAGTACTTTTTGTTTGCATGATTTTACGTCAAGAATTCTATTAGCAAAGCACCCTAAATTTATCTGGTTTTTTGCCTGCTTTTGAACAAATTGTTGCTTTAAATCTGTCCTAATTGACATATTAACAGGTATTTTGTTCTAACCGCAAGTGATTTGGAGGAATGGTATGAGAATCCTGAGGTTTTTCATCATGAGCAGGATATGGTTCAGTGGACAGAGAAACTGAGGCCTTGTGCGGAGGCTTTATATATTGTATTGTTTGAAAACCACAGTCAAGTATGTGATAATTTTGTAGTAATCATTTAGTATGTTATTGTGTTGCTATCCTTTCTGTTTTTCTTTTTTTGGTTGGCAGCTGTTTCATACAGATACATGTACGCTTATTCGAATTAACTTGTTACATTTAGCTGCTAGCTCCTATTGTGGTGTCCATCCTTCAAGAGGCGATGAATGGTTGCCCAACTTCGGTGACTGAAATTACTCCAGGGTTGCTTCTTAAAGATGCTGCCTATGGTGCTGCTGCATATGTATATTATGAGCTCTCAAATTACCTGAGCTTCAAAGATTGGTATACCCATTCACCTTACGCTATATTTGGTGTATAATCACTTGATAGTCTTGCTCTTTTATATTCTCTCTACCCTTGGTGGTTTGGGGTGGGTTTTTTTGTTTTTTTATTTCTTTGGGGGTGGGGTGTTGAGGGGGGTCTTGGTTTATCCACTATACCTTATTTTGCTGATAAACCCCTATAATAATCCAATCAAAGTAGGAACTTATTTAGTTGCTTCCTTTCTAATATATCCCTTGGTTCAGTTCTTAAGTTGTTAAAGTATTGCACTAATTGCATGGTGAATAAATAAATCAATATCATCTTCTTATGTTTCTATAGGTGGTATGATGAAATCATCTTTCCTTTTTTCCTGAAAAATCCTGGATTGCAGGTTTAATGGTGCTTTATCCCTTGAACTTTCTAATGATCATCCAAATATGCGTATCATCCACCGGAAAGTTGCACTAATATTGGGACAATGGGTTTCTGAGGTAACATAAATCCTTCTATAGGCCTTATCATATCTTCTCTGAAAGTTCTTTCTTGTGAAGTGTATGTGTGTGTTTGTATGCATGCATGCCACAGCAGTATTTTGAGGCTTCCAACAGTATAGCATCACGGTGACCAATAGTTTTCTGGTCAGAGGCTTGTCCAATCAACATTGAATCTTTCACTCTGGCAAAATAATGGTCGCCAATGTTTCAGATCTGGTAAGCTTTGCAGTTTGTTTCCCTCTTGGAAACCAGTGATTCAGGAAAAGCCATAAACTTAAAATCCTTTGGCACTTGATCCTGTTCCATTTGCTGCAACACTTGAATATGGAGTACATAAATCAAAGGCAGAGTTTGAATAAGTGCCACTAGGAATAGGCTCTGATCGGGTGTGCATTGGATGAGTGCTTTTTACATGGACTTGCATCAAGAATTGGGGAATCTGTTGTATATTGTCATAGTAGAAGAGTGATGCATCAGTGTCTGGAATTCGTAATGTCAATATAATATTGTGTATCATTTGTTATTCCTCTTTAATTTCTGATGGGAATGATTCTTTTCTGATGTTTGCAATCCTGCAGATTAAGAACGACACAAAAAGAGCTGTATACTGTGCCTTGATACAGTTGTTACAGGACAAAGACTTATCTGTGAGGGTATGTTCCATAAGTTTGCTTTTCCTTTTGTATCATATCTCCCTGTTTCTTTCTCTGTCCCTTCTTGATAATCTATTCTTGAAGGTTATTGTACTTTGCTCACTTTGTTGTGTATTGTTGTTTTAGCTGGCAGCCTGCCGATCATTGTGTTTACATGTTGAAGATGCAAACTTTTCAGAGAAAGAATTTTCTGATCTACTTCCTCTTTGTTGGGGTTCATGTTTTAAGTTGGTCAAAGAAGTTCAAGAGTTTGATTCAAAGGTAAATTCTGCTGTTGTTGTTGTTGTTGATGTTCACTGTTTGCTTAGGCATTCTTTCTCCCTTTTCTGCTTTTCTAGAAAAGGTGATTTATGTGTCTTATTGGATTGTGGAAAATTTCTGCAACCTATAGTCTGAGCTTTAGAAAATTTCTTTCATGCATGTACAGCATCTGATGATAAAGTTGAATAGATGTGGATATTACTTGAAAACCTTTTGTACTGATGTGCTTTGCCCATTCCTACTTAAGATTGTAATTGATTTCTTTAGACTCACATTAATAAATATAGGTTAGCAAATCTGAGATGTGGTTTTAGGAGAGTGTGTCTAGATTTAAATCTGTCTCTTTTTTTGTGTGTGTTTGTTTATGTGCATGCACATGTATATGCATTTGTGTGTATTCCTAACATTCAATTCACATGCTGCTGCTTTTCACATCAATTTCAGGTCCAGGTTTTAAATTTGATTTCTGTTCTTCTTGGCCATGTCAATGAAGTCATCCCATATGCAAACAACTTGATGCATTTTTTCCAGATGGTATGTTGTCGCTGCTTTACTTTCTTCTCCGAAAGTTACATGTTTACTTTCATATGCTTTTGTTGACAATACAAGTACCAAGGATTTTTTTAACAAACCAAATCAGATAATTGCCAATGTTAGAAATTGCTGTTATGGAACTTGTTGCAAATTTTGCTGTCATGCATGATTAAGTGTTCAACTTTTTACAAGAAGTGTGTGTCCTAATCAGTCGTTGATTACAACAATAAAATGTATAATTTGGAAGCAGGTTAAAATTTGAGTGTAAATGGGTTAGTTAACTTGGCTGGACATGTCATAGACTATACTTATCTGCTGTTTTTTTTAATATATATTTTCTTTTAATTTCATAATGAAAAGGTTTGGGAGGAATCTTCTGGTGAAAGCCTTCTACGGATACAGCTTCTTATTGCTTTGCGGAACTTTGTTTTTGCACTTGGATATCAGTCACCTAGTTGCTATGGCATGCTCCTTCCCATTCTTCAGAAGGGGATTGATATAAATGGCCCAGATGAACTCAATCTTCTGGAGGATAGCATGCTGGTTAGACTACTGCCTAAATATTTTGTTATTTATCTGGCTGCCTTTACCCATAAACATCTTGTGCTAAATGTCCTCATATCCGCAGCTGTGGGAAGCTACACTTTCTCATGCACCTGCAATGGTGCCTCAACTTTTAGCATATTTCCCATGTCTAGTGGAAATCTTGGAAAGAAATTTCGACCAGTTGCAGGTTAGACTTCTTGAATTATTGCTGTCCTTGTTAGGTCAGTGCTTTCATTCCCCTTTTTGTAGTGATTCATCAAGAAAGGAGGATTGAAATGACTCCTTTACAAACCGTATAGGTGTCTATCGTCTTAGATTCTCTACTTATTGCATTTGGTGCTTTAGGCTTTCACATTTTTATAGATGATCGTTTGCAGCTGACTTACCCCTTCTCTTTCTGTCTGTCTGTCTCTCTCTCTCTTTAATATTATATTGATCTGAATATGCTTGCAGGTTGCTGTTGATATTACTGAAGGTTACATTATTTTGGGTGGAAGGGAATTTCTTAGCATGCATGCTTCCAGCATGGCTAAACTTCTAGATCTCATTGTTGGAAATGTCAACGACAGAGGGCTGCTTTCAACTCTTCCTGTCATTGACATTCTAATACAGGTATTATATTGTAAATTTTCAGGGCAGTGACATCATATAAGGAGGCTGAATTTTTGAAGAAGCAGGTAGTAGTGTGCGTATAGTGATTTTTTTTTGCCACTGATAATAATATCTACAAGAAAATTTAATAATGATTCCAAACATAAGCACAAGCATACCATTGTGTATGTCTGTTTGCAGCTTCTTTGTTTCCTTATACAAGGTTGTCATTGTATCCTTATGTTGGGGATAACATGTGCTGGCCATCGTACTTTGTGTCATGCCTAGAAACCATTACAACATGTAATGTGAAATCGTTGATGTTAAAAGATGTACTTTCATCTCAAAACTATATTGACAGACCATGGACATCTTTACCAGCAAATTCATTCCATACATTTATGATTTAAAGAGTGTCGGTTGTTTCTGTCTGAATTTGGCTCCTAGAAAACAGTAATTCTCATTTGATAGTGTATTATCTATTTATAGTGGAGGGTTCTTGAAAGAGGAGTCTTACCCAGTATACACATATCACATGTAGTCAAGAACATATATGATGGAACAATACCATGAGAAGCCAAGGTGGTTTAGTTTGTATTAATGAAATGAGTATTTTACCAAGTGGGCTTTGCAGCCTTAAGTTTACTTGTGTTTCATAAATAGGATGATTATTCCTTAAATTGCTAAAAAAGCAAATGAAGTTGTTTGATATCCATGGATGATAGAATTGTTCTTTTATGACAATGGAGGTTTAGAATCATTAAAACTTTATTGGATCTGAGAAACCCAATCAGTTATAGTAACTGCTCCTCTTTTTGCTATTTTGTAGTGTTTCCCCATGGAAGTGCCACCATTAATCAGCAGTACTTTACAAGTAAGCATTGTTCTTTACCTGCAGAGATTTTTGATCATTCATGTTCTCAATTATATTTTCCATGATAATATGCCTTTTCGTGACATCTAATTCCTGTTATGACTTGTTAAATGTTGGTAGAAACTAGTTGTTATTTGCTTGAGTGGAGGAGATGATGGTGATCCTTCAAAGACAGCTGTTAAAGCATCTTCAGCTGCTATCTTAGCAAGGATTTTGGTGATGAATACCAACTATCTGGCACAACTAACATCAGAACCTTCTCTTTCATCACTACTGCAGCAAACTGGTGTAGCTATTGAAGATAATATTCTTCTTTGTCTAGTTGACATATGGCTTGATAAGGTTGGTGGAAAATATATCCTAAGAAGGAGACAATAAAAAAGAGTTAAAGTACTAT
Source organism: Fremontodendron californicum (assembly GCA_030761205.1). NCBI lineage: Eukaryota > Viridiplantae > Streptophyta > Magnoliopsida > Malvales > Malvaceae > Fremontodendron > Fremontodendron californicum. The sequence goes on from JAULJL010000012.1 coordinate 512,475, forward strand.
TGTCTGTTAGTATTCTGAGCTGTTTGAATTGATGTTTTGACTCGGGCAAAAAAACAACAAAAAACCCTGACATTGTGACTATCTAGAGGTTTTATGCTTTCCGTTAGGATTGTAAATTGGCTAAACTAGAGTCTGTCAGACAGAGACAGTCTTATTCATTGGCAGACTTCTTCAACTTGATTTTTGCTTTTATCATTATCTTTGCATGTTTATACAGGTAGACAATGTATCTTCACCCCAGAAGAAAACATTTGGCCTAGCACTTTCCATAATTTTGACTTTAAGGCTGCCTCAAGTACTAGACAAACTTGATCAGATATTAAGGTACGAGCTCAATCTTGATTTTGATGCATATCTGCAACAGAGCGTTGGATAAAATTTATTATGTGCAATGGTGATAAACTTTTATTCTTGCAGTGTCTGCACGAGTGTAATTTTGGGAGGGACTGATGACTTAACTGAGGAAGAGTCAAGGTTATCCCTCAGACACTGTGTTATCAATTTTGATTGGTGGAGATTACATCAGAGATTCGTAACTATTTTTATTTCTATTTTTCGCTAAGAAATTGCAGTGGTGATAACATGAGCTCTAGCAGGTCTCATGGCGAGGATTCGCTTCCCAGTAAGGAGTTAAAGAGAAGACAGGTTAACATTCTTTAGTTAGATCATTAGTCAAATTACATATACATATATTTGTTTACTTATTTATTTATTTTGTGATGGATTGGTTTTGGCATCATTCAGATCAGATTCTCAGACCCTATCAACCAGTTGTCATTGGAAAACTCAGTGAGAGACAATCTTCAAACTTGTGCTGCCCTTCATGGGAAGTCATTTAATTCTGCCATTGGAAGGATGCATCCTGCAGCTTTTGCACAGTTGAAGCAGGCGCTGAAGATGCCATAGGCCAGCCCTGATGTTCTTTTTATCAACCGAGTTCTTTTTTCCTGGGCGATTATTTCCATTTTTTCAAAGATTGAGAAAACATTTAGGTAAGATTTTCCAATCTTCTAAAATAGGCATGCTCTTAAATATCATCTTTACCATTGCCTTGTATTTTTTTTAAACTTTAATTAGGGATTTCTTTATGGGATTTTACTTAAGTTCCCAGTAACCTGAGAAAAATGAAATCTTAATATGTGGTAGCAATGCCGTATCTAATTTTAGGTTTATTTATTTATTTTTAATTCCAGGTGACATTGAAGCTTTTCTTGAGGTGGGTTTGGTGGTTTCTACATTCTTTCTACATTTCTTCTATGGCCGCTTTGGGGTGGGTGTTGATTTTAATGATTTCTGCATATGTTAATTTTTGCCATATATGCCACATGGGCAGCAAGAAACTTTGTAAATAGCTTGCTGGTCCTTGCTTGCTGCCTGAGTATTTTAAAGCAATACCAGGGTGATCAGTGCATTGAGTTCATGGGATGTCTTTTACTTGCGAGTGGAATAAATTTTGTTTAGAAAAAGAGAAGTTAAAATTTTGGAGAGATTTCTTACTTCATGAAGGATATACATCTACACATACTGAATGAAGCCTTTCCAGTTTTCTTAGGCCTCTATAATCAATATAATTGAGTTCGAATTTCATATACTTTATATATATATATATATATATATATATATATATACAGTGCATCGAGTTTGACACACACCAAAAGGAAAAAGTAGTGTTTTCAGATTCATAAACTCCTTCTCCTTCCTTATTATTCGAATTGAAGAATCTCTTAATTCAAAGTTCCTTAATATTTAAATTGAATATCTCTATATTGAAATTAATTTTCAAATTGTGATTTTTAAATCCACTAGAAAACAAACTTCCATCAAAACATTGATTAGCCAGCCCTTCAAAACAAATGAAATAAATACCTACAGATTTCAGAATCAAATACTCTTATCAATATTACAATCCCATGCAGACAAATAAACAAACAGGTTCCAACATAATTTGATTGTTTGCAAATATTAAACTCTGAAACCTGGGGGAGAAAAAATATATATCATTCTCCTTAACCACTCAAAATCCATTGTATATGATAAAACTTCCTCAAGTATAGTTGCTCTCTTTCAGGTCTATGCTTTTGAAGCAGCCTCATCTTTCTTATCTTCCTCTGTCTTTGCTTTTTCTTCTTCTTCTTCTTCTTCTTCTTCTTCTTCTTCTTCTTCTTCTTCTTCTTTCCCGTCACTTTTACTTTCTCCAACACTCAAGTTCTCAAGGAGATCAGCAGTGACTGTGGCATCTTTGTTTTCCTCTTTCTTTCCCTGACTTTCAGCAACCTCTAGAACCGTCTCCATGAAGGTCTTGCAATCTGAACATAGACGAATATGTCACCCAAGCATATAAAAAGTCATGTACTAAACAAAGACACTTTTCCCACATTCACATCTACAATTGTAGGTTATTGAACAGATTTGATCAGAAAGATGTTAGAACTCAGAAATGGATATCTGTTGAAAAAATCCCTTGTATTTTACAATATACTGCAGATTACACAACCCCTCAAACCCACATATAAAACAGGAACACTGACACATGCTCGTGAACAAGGAGAAGCGAAAAAGGGAGTAATAATCTCTTGTATACTTCCCCAAAATCTATAATTTAGACAGCAAAATCTGAGGAAAATACAAATAAGCGGGTACATAAGGGGTCTGTTTTACCTTTTTATCTTCCCCTTTCCTTAAGATTGCTAAGCAACTGTTTCAACTTATTTACTTTTTCTATAGTTTGTTTAGCAAAGGTACATTGGCACTAGCATTCATATTTGCAGGTAATAGGTTGGTCTTATGCTCCATGTTTTTTAGGCTTATCAAGCTTTCATGAGCTGCATTTTCCAAACCAAAACTACAGTATTCTTTCTCTTTTACCTAATCATTTTAATTTTTAAGTATCAAGAGAAGCAAGAAGAAAACAAAGGTGTACTTTCTTCCCATACCCAAGACTTCAAAGCAATTTCTTATATATAGGCCAGATTGCTATCAGCAATCAGACAAGTTTCTCAATAGCCTCAAATGAAACCTCTCACTAGAATTTTAACTGCCAGAAGCACTCAAGCATTACCAAAAAGAAAGCTGATGGAAGCTTTATGATGCTGCACTACAAGACATTCCACTCTGCATTATACCTTAAGTTTGCACTAAAGTCACTTCAAAATCAAAATAAAGAGTTTTTAAAACAAAAATGTTGTTACAAACTATACATGAAAATCCTAATCCTTGAATTGATTTTGACATGATTTAGTCTGCATTGCATACTAAACTTTTTAAAAAGAAACAAGGAGTGGACATAGACATACAATTCAGTCAAAAACATTATAAATAAATTTTAATAACTAAGTTTAAGAGTTAGAATAAGTTTCATCACACCAGCATTATAAAATTTGCAAATAAAATAAAAATGAAATAGCAAGAAGCAACTAAAGCAACCAAAAAAAATGCTCACTCTCAACAGAAGCAAATCTAATGCAGAACATCTCTTCTTTCAATTCCCCATCAGCGAAATCAGTTGCGTGCCAAACGCATGATTTATCATTTCCAGCATGTTCTTGCACAGTCATTGTTGGAAGAACTGCAACAATTAGATTCAAAATCATCAAAATTACCCCCCGGGCACACAAAAAAGTTAATCAAAATAATACTTCAAAATACTACTTTAACAAACTTCAACTTAGCTAATTTTTGTAAAACCGGGAAAATGATAAGAGAATAAAGTAAAAGGGCCGACCGATATGATTTGCACAGATCTTGAGGGTTTTAGATTGGCGCATGACGAGGCGAACTTTGCCACTGACTTTGTGCTTCAAAAGCTTCACAGTTCCAACTCCTCTCTCCTTCCACAGATTCCCTTCCTTATCGAATCGATACAGCTTTGCCTTCCTGCATCAAATCATTTTTCAGCGAAAAAAGAACGATCGAAAACAGAATCTAAGAAAATAAAGATGGAAAGAGTAGAGAAATTGCGCACAGATCGAGAATCGGATCCTCGTCTTCTTCACCAGTACTGACAGCGACTTCCTCGAGCTTGACGATAGGAGCGACTTGAGCGCCGGTGTCCTCATCGTCAGCGGCGGCGGGAACGTTCTCTTCATATTCTCTGTTGTGCTCCTCTGGATCGGTTTTAGCAGTGCTGGCCATTGTTGCCGCTGATGCTTACGCTTAAGGGAAAATAAAGAAATTGTAAAAGAGAAAGTGAAACCAAATACTATCTATGGCCAGAGGGCTGAGCGAAGTGATGTTTTTTTGTTGTTTCTTTTTTGGTTTTATAATTTTAGGGCTTTGGTGGCGGCGGGTATGGGGTGAGTGACGTCAGGGAAAAAAGAAAGACAAAGGAAAGGAAAGGAATTGCTTGGGTTGGGTTGAAAAGTGGGACCCACGGACAGCGGTGTCGCTTTCTCATGCCAGGTTTTGCTTACGCGTGACAGACAGACAGACAGATGGTGTAAATAATTTTTCCATTTTTTTTAAATAATTTTATTATTATTTTACTGTGTTATCAGTATTATTCGTGTCATTAGAGGTCAAAGTATTTCGGAAATCGTCTTTGCATTATATTATTTAATATAAATTAATTTTTTTATTATAAAATTAAATAATTTAATACTTTTTTTAAATTAGAACAAAAATGTAAAATTATTAAGTAAATCATTAAAAAAAATTAATTTTGTATTTAACATGTGTTTAATTGATGATATGAATGTCAAATATTACATGACATCAATAAAATATATTATTTTAAAATACCGTGAACAAAATAAATAATCAAATTGTTAAAAATTTCACATCAAATGTTGAAAATATATTAGTAATTTTGTTCATGTCATCATAAATAATATATTTTATTAGTGTCACGTTAGTATTTAACATTTACGTCATCAATAAACACCTGTTAAAAATCACGTTAATTTTTTAAACGATTCACGTTACATCAATAATAAAAAAAATTAATTTATACTAGATGATATAATACATAAACTTTTCAACTACTTTGACCTATCTTTAGGTATTGATAGTGTAATTAAATAATTTAGTTTTTTTTAATTTAATCAAGAAAATATATTAAATATAAAAAAAATTCTTAAACCGAGAAGTGTAAGCTTTTAGCTTTGATATTAATATAAATAAGCTAAAGAAAAGGAATTTGTGCTCATTGTGTGTAGATATGTTAATCTTAATAGTTACTGCTTATTCATATTATATCAAAATATTTATTTATTTATATGCTTATAAATATCTAGTTTAGTTTAGAGCATAGTTTCAACAACTATATAGGTGGTCCGATCGGAAGGAAACTCATTTCATTGGAAGAAAATTTCAAATCGAATTACGTATCGTACTACCACCAGAAAATATGGTAAAAATAATATTTGGATTTTATTATTTCTTTTTCCTAATCGGGAATCTCACATTTAAAAAAAAAAAAATCGATGGAACCAACAACCCATTGATTCCACATAATTAAAGTGTGTTACATATGCTTTGCTTTTTCAAAGAGCTCCAATAACAAACCATATTTAACCATTTAACTTCACTCACTTCAGTTGGATAAAACTAAACTCAATTAGCATCAACTTTCTCATACTATATTAAATTTAACTCATAACCAACCAGCTACAAGTAGTGAACACAGTACCAAAATTGACATAATAATAAGGGGCGGGAGAATAATAGAACATGAGAAATATTATTTCTTAAGATGCAGCACCATTTATTGTGGCATCCATGGGCTCAGCCTCAGCTTCAGCCTCAGCTTTATCACCCTTCTTACCTGCAACACATGTACACTTTAGTTTACTATAATACCCCTCAAAAACATTTGCTTCCAATATTAATATCAAAATATTTGATCTATCTGACAATCTTAAACCATGTTAATTTATTCTTTATATACATCCATACCTTTCTTCTTCTTCCCACCCCCTTTTTTCTTTGTCTTTGTTCCCAAAGCTAACCAGGCCTTGATTTCAGGATCATCTATTGTCTTGGTTGGCTGCACCTCCTGCAGCGGATGGGATGTGATCCGATCTGATCCGTTCGGCATTAGCAATACGGTGAATTTGATATGAGCAACATAATCACCTGCAGAATTAGAGTCCAGAATCTGTAAGCTCGTTGTGACAACATTACAAGATACTATCTTCTATTCATTATTAAGCAAGATTTCGGCCATGAATTCTTACCAGGCTTCTCATGAAGAACAGGATATGGCTGCAAGAGATCATGATTCACACATTCAACTAAACCTAGACGAGCTCTTTTCTCTTCCAAAGCCCTGTTTGAGGAAAATCCATATGAACTGTCAAACAGCAGAAATTGACCACCAATGCATACTCATAACAAGTGCAAAACAATCACAAACCGAGCAGTGAATGGCAGGATGGGAAATCTCTGAGCTATCTCGCTGAAAATAAATCTAGATGTCTTCATCTTTAAATGATAATTCTTGTCAACAGCTCTCTTATAAATAGTTGTCTGCTTCTCATCCAACAGCCTTGGCTGCAATTTCAACACATTGAAATCTTAAGGACAAAATTAATGTGACATAAGTATAACAACAAGGTTGAAAGACAAGAAAAGACAATTACCTTGCCTTCACCTGTGCTTGCGACTATATCTACAGCATAAACTTCATTCTCCTCAAACTCTGCATCATCAACTCTTGTATCTGTATTGGAGACGCTTAGTATGACTTTATTTCCATCTATCACAAACTGCTTCAGTTGATGGCTAAGAACACCTTCAACAATTTTGCAGTCATAAGCTGCAGCTACCTTCTGAATTGCATCTGTTACATCTTTGTTCTGCCATTAAAACAATAATGAAAAGACACTAAGTACAGTGAAGATTATCAATAAATAAGTGATGATGCAAGTTTTAAACAATATAAATTACAAAGGAAACTAGTTATGCATTCATCAGAAAAGCAGTCCACAAGCAGTCTGTTTAAAAGGGACAGAAACGTTAAAAATATTTCCACTATCAGAGTAACTATGACAAAAGCTTCACTTGGATGTTGGTCCATAGCTTTTGAAAACTATTCATCACGTAGGGAAACTAGGATCTGAGGACATTTTGAAAATAATAACCTATACCAGATAGATTTACAAGTGCAAAAAGGAAAACCATGGAACTCATATGAGTTGCCTTTCCACTGAAGCAGGCGGGTTGGGTGGTTGACTTGGAGGGTAGAGAGTGAGGCATGAAGAAATTGACAATAAATGATACTCTATCAGTATAACTATGACTAAAGATGGTATATTGGAAATAAATCCATTAGGCCAAGATTATCTTCCTCATTAGAAATCATGTGAACCATGAACCAAACCTCCCCCAACCACCAAAGGGAAAAAGCCAAAGTTTACAGCAGCAAGCTAATGCCACAGTAATTAAAACGAATTTTTGGATAAAAACAAGAAAAGCTTTACAACAGTGATAAATAGAGTAGTACACGTCCATATACTTAAACAGAATTTCTCAATAGTTTGATAAAAACAATCATGAGGTTAACACCCACTTTATGGTAGTTTTTAAAGAAAATGTTGGTCCCTTAGGCAATTGGAATAAAACAATAAAAGATTTATCACCCTAAGGAGCCTAGCATGACCAGACATAATATTGGCAACAGGGAAAAGAGGAGATCCACAAGAAATTGATCACCTCGGCAAAGTTGCCTAGCCTTCAAATTTCTATTCTAGATCTTACATGAGGGTAACAACCACTTTATGCAACTTTGATAAAAACAATCCGAGGGTAACTAATCTCAATCTAGTTTGATAAAAGCAACCATGAGGGTAACACCTACTTTATGGTAGTTTTTAACGAAAATGTTGGTCCACTTAGGCAGTTGGTATAAACCAATAAGAGATATATCACCCTAAGGCAGCCTAGCATGACCGAACATAATATTGGCAACAGGGAAAAGAGGAGATCGACAAGAAATTGATCACCTCGGCAAAGTTGCCTGGCCTTCAAATTTGTATTTATACATATTACAATCACTTCCAAGAATTAAATCAAAAGGGTATTGAGTAACCACAACAAAAGTTGTTGCAAAAACTGAGTTGAGCGATCAATTCCCCTATCAGAGTAACTATGACAAAAAGCTTCATTTGAATGTAGATCCATAGCTAATAAAAAAAGGTTCATCATTTAGGGGATCAAGTGAAAGTAAAAAATGAAAACACAGTCTTTACACTTTTCAAAAACCAACAACATATTCAACTTGAAAATCAATAGTTAGGCTCAAGAATCTTGAGATAGCAAATGCAGAATAGCTAAAGAAACATTCAAAGAACACAAAAAGATAACATGGAGTGTTACAGCCCAGATATTCGAAACAAGTACCTTTTTTCCAGGCCTGGCAAGCCTCAAGGCCACTTCAGCAGCAGTATTTGCAGCAGCAACAACATCAGCCTGCCTGCCAGTGACTGGCCCATCCTGAACAACATGAGTGTGTGCAACTACAGCAATAAACCCATCAATGTGGCAACCAATATCACTGCATCCAGGAAAAAAAAAAACAATTCAGTTGCCACTTAAAGCACGAAATCCCCACAAAAACATAAAAAAAAAGAAGAAAGAAATGCTATATGAAGCTTACATCTTGACCATATCACCTTCTTCTAACTCGGACGTGTCGCTAGCAAGTGGAGAGAAATGACAGACAGTGTTGTTTACAGAAAGGCAAGTAGGAAAAGCAACACCCCTCTCAATCTTCCTCTTAGCATTCTTGTACATGTTGCCTGTTTGCCTTTACATTACACAAACAAAAAACCATAAATTACTAATTTCATTATCAATTGTCAAAGTTATAAAACAAACTAGCAGTAACTAAACACTTACTCTCTTATAAATGCATCACCCTTCTCACAAATGTCAACAATCTTAGCTTTTGGCTTGCATTCTTTTACAACTAACTGTAACGCCTCTGCAAATTTTCACACATAACAACAAAATAAAAACAAAAAATTACATTCAAAACCCATTTCAAATAAGCTAAAATTTTAAGTAAATAAAAAGAGAAGAGATTAACTGTTAACAATCTCAGCAGCGCTCTTGTATTTAGTAACAACTTCAGGGGAGGTGAGATCCAATTCCTTCTCCTCTCTCTCGTCGTCCGACATCGTTTCCGAATCTTATAAAAAATCTATTTAATTGCTGCAAAAAAAAAAAATAGAAAATCGATATCCGAAATCAGTTGTAATAATCGATAGTAAAGCAAGAGCTGAAAGGGAGAACTGGGATTGAGAATTAAAGGAGCTCACTGGTTGAAATTGGCGGCGGTGAGTGAAGGAGCTAGGGTTTTGGAGAGTTGATGAGAGCAGAGAGAGTATATATAATTATAACTAAAATAAAAAGGAAAGGGTGGCTGGGCTGAGGCTGATTCTTTATGGCAGCGTTTGCTTAAATAGGAAAATTTGGCATTGCAGTCACCCGGTAGGGTTTTCTATTTTTGTGTTCGGTGAGTAAAAATAGAGTGCCAATTGTCTAAACAGTCCTTCCAATTGTTTATTTTAATCACTTTGACCCTTCCATTTTCAAAATTCAATTGTAAGTAAAACCAAAAACACGTAGGAATGGATGGGTCCTCATTATTTTCGTTTTTATAGGGTCCCGCCCCGTCCCTCAAGTATGGGCTTTTCCTTAATTTTTCCATTTAATTTTTGTAATCTAATCTAATAATATAAAAGGAAGCCTACTAAATTCATAAATTAATATATGGAAACTAAAATTTTGAAGGATCAAGCTTAAGTGAAACGGTTTAATTTCATACTAGTATACTAATAAGTTTAAATATTGATTTGGTTCATATATTATACACTTTCTATCAATATAATACTTAAAAAAATTAAAAATCGCAATTAAATATCTGAAATTCCATTCAATATCATCTATTTTTTTTTTTTTTTCTTTTCCCTATATGTTTCGGTAGCTTTTCTTTTGGTTCTAGTGGTCAAGCTTACATAATTTAGAATTTAGATGCTACATTTAAGAGCTGCTTCATTCAGTAGCGTTTTTCGCCTGCCACAATTTACAGTGCTCATTAGCTCGCTTCGATCTTTCATCTCTTGTCCTCCGGCAGTCATATATTTCATCAGTGGCTCGTTGCTAAAGCAGTCACCAGCAAACCAAGCACCAGAAATGGCTGTGCACTTGCCTGAACAGGCAAAAAAAAAGGCTTAAACATTCGTTATTAAACAAGAGAAGATCAGAAGCGCGAACGATATGCTTCCTCATTAGGCCATTTACCCCTGGTCTGAATTCATATACTTGAGGATGGATAATTAAATTGCAGTTCCTGTTTACTGTTTAGTCATTCATTATAAAATAACCAACTTCTTTGAAAATACCCTATTCTTGATACCTTGCACTATTTTACGGAATGAAATACCAAAGGTAACTCCGGGCTTCGGTTAGGGTCCAAGGGTGAGATCGGTCGGTAGACTTATTGAGACATAGGTATGCTTTTTTGCAGACTAAGAGTTCTTCCATGTGAGATGGTAAGAACATGAAACACATAAATAATGCTAACATTCATGGGCGGAAGCTAGTTCATATTGCTTATTAGTTATGGCCGTAATTATAGTAAAATTCTTTCCTCTATTCTAGTCAGCGAGCAATGGACTTGAGTCTTAAGAAAACTTACCTGATACTTAACATCGTATTTGACAGGATCTTTTAGGAAGTATTGGAACTGCAGTGGACAGATATTGGTTATAAGCATTAATCTCTTAGAAGGTAAGACGAAAGTGGCTGTAGTTTCTACAATGTCTCAAGAAATTGTTCTACCTGAAATACAACTTGTGGAATTATTAAAGCAAGTAGGGCGAGCGCATAATATGGCTTACCAGCCCCTAGAAGATAACCTGCAACCACCATTATTATAAGTAGTGAGCTGTTAATTTTCACGAAGAAAGATGCATTGAATTTCCTAATCTGTCAGTTAGTGATATAAATTCCAGTGACATACCAGCGACAGATATTTGAGTAATGTCGATTGCACCGACACAAATCCATTTAGCAGTTTCAGCACCAAAGGCTACAGGAAGTGACTGCTCAAGCATCGTAATAAGAATACAACTGTCAAACCCCACTTCTTCCAAGGATAATGCAAATGATATATTCAAACAAAACAAGGAGTTCGCAGAATTCATTATAGTCCCAAAGATTTAACTAATAATAATAATAAAGAGAGAAGACCTGTAGTCCTAGAGCTTTGTCTCCTTCGATACTTTTGAAGTCATTAACAATGGCGATACCCAACTGCAAAGTGATACAGCAAAAACAAATTGTCACAAAGTCAAATCATAACCTCTAGCATAAACAAGAATGTGACATGCTGGAAAAAACATACCCCAGCTATGCTGTACAAGAGAGTGAGAACAATTACGTCTGGTGTAAGGGTCCCAAACAAAGCTTGACCAGCCCACCTATTCACGACATTTGGAACAAAGCTTGTCAGACAACAAAGTGAAAGTCCAGAATATAGGTCAAATACTTCAGGACTTGACCAAACAAGAAAGAAGCCAAATCATTTTGTATAGTCTCATATTGTCAACGTTTGAAATTATTCTACATAAGGGTCTGAATCTGCTAGACCTGCCCTCCTAAAGAGTATTTCAATCAATGGAACAGGAATCATGATAGGTGAATAGATGGCAATCCAATTTATGTTGTGATAAATGCTCTGTGCGTGTGGGAAACTAGCAAAGATTTCAAAATGATAATGAGGAAAAAGGACTAACAATCATTGGCAATTTGTTACATGTAATCTATTATAGGCCCTTCAATTCTCACATTATTATGGATAATGACCATTTGTCAGATTACAATCAATCTTAACAAGCCTAGAGTATTTACAAAGCATGTCTTGAACCATCCTTTAAAAGGCAGCAAAATAGATGGTATCATACCAGGGCAAACTGATATAGCTTGCTCCAAGAGCAAAATTTCCAATCCAGCCATTTTGTTTCAACTGCAATGAAATTTAGTTAGATCTAAGCAGATTTTCTTCCATAAAAACAGGAAAGCAGATTGATCATAATGAAAGCATGTAAGTGAACTACCTTTAAAGGCGGAGCAGAGTATATGTATGATAGCAAGGATCCTCCCAAAGCAAGGTAAAATAAAATAGGGAAGTCATGCCCTGCCTATAAAGACGGATTTGAATTACTTCCATCTTTGTATACCTTTTAGGAAAAGCATGAAGCAACTATTTGAAATTACCTACCCAAATGTCTAGTACAGCAGCTATGCCAAGGCCTCCTACGAATAGCAACCAGATTTGGCTAATAACCTGCATGAAGTTTTTAATGAATATCAATTCTAATATGCACATAACACAAATAGTTAAGATACACACCTCATTCTCAGAGATTGCCCCTGAAGGGATTGGACGATAAGGCTCATTAATTGCATCAATCTCTCTATCATACCAGTCGTTGAGAGTCTGAAAAGGTAAAATAGCCAGACAAATTTGCATTATTCAGGTTGAAGCTCTTTTTGATTTAAAAATCAAGACACGCCTTCATTGATAAGGGTTTATACCTGAGTATAGCCTGTCAGACACGGACCCGACATTATCATGCAAAGAATTGATTTTGCAACATCCTCTGGATTCCAGTGAAAGTTTCCTGCAATTTATAAAATTGTTTCAGGTGGTCCTCTAGTTACTCCTCAAAATCTTTCATGCAACTTCTAATTGAGTTCAGGGAAACAAATACATTGATAAAAGAAAGCGATTGGACACAACTAACATTCACCAACTTGTAAAGATGCAAGCACTAGATATTTAGATATCATGAAATTTCCACACTGCTTCTCATGTAGTTTATTCTTATATGCATAAATAAAAGGATATTTTCTCAATAGTAGAAGTGAACAAATTGTGTTAAAGATTAGAGAGTACCTGAAGCAGCTGCTCCACAAACTACTCCCCATACCAATGGAGGCCAAGTAACTGGCTTTGTAAGTTGAAGACGAATCTTCCATTTATTCTGCATCATATATAACAGCAAGTCAAATAACAGTTCTGAAATAAATAGTAAAGCTTCAGACATTTCTAGAGAAGTAAGCCTAATTAGGTTAATCATTTGAGCAGTCAAACAAACAAGAGCAAATTTTCCCAATAAGCATTTCCCTTTCCTCCAGCTCTGTCTAAATTGGGTAAACATTCGACTGTCATGCCAACTGAAAGCTTCAGCTAGTCACTAACCGCACTAAATGAATGCTATGTTAGAGGACAATTGTGAACTAAACTGTATGTGTATGGTCAATGCATTAAATACAATGATTTTATCCTCAAAAGATGTAGGCGGCTGCCCTGCAACTAAGAACTCACTTTTTTTTCTTTTCTTTAAGTTGACATTTAAATTCCAATTGCATTTCTAGACTATAACTGGAGCAGGAATAATAAAAATTTAAAATTTACGAGTAACAACGAGAAAAAAAAGTTGATATTAGAGGAATTACAGTTTCTTGAGCAGCTCCTTTGATACCAAGAAGCTGGTTAAAGCTTGACCCACCACCGGCAGGTGCCTTATCCGGTGCCTTAGATTTTACTGCCAACATAAACACAAATATCCACCATAAAATAATTAAAGTTTAATTGAAAAAAGAAGTTTATATAATTAAAATTTTTACAAAGGCTCAAAAAACACCTTCATTTGTATCAGTGTCCGCCGCTCTCACAGTCAATCTCCGTCCTGAAATAGGCAAAAAAATTTACAATATTGGAAATGGGAAAAGTGAAAAATCAAATTAATTAAGCACGAAAAACTAGTTTAGAAGTTTAGTTTTATCAAGGATAGAAAACTGCAAGGCAAGTGAAAAATTGAAAGGATAAGAGCTCAAAATTAACTCTTGCTTAAAGATACTAACGAGAAAAATCGAGCAGGAGCGAGTTAACTCACTGGTGAAAGAGGAGATAGAAGGGGGAGTTAAAACAGAGCGAGTTGGGAGTCGAAGATGATTGTTGTTGTTGTTGGTGTAGATTCTGGATAGCCTTAAGGAAGAAACTGTGTTGAGTACAGACGACATTGAAGCGATTTAGCTTTTCTCTCCCTTTTGTTTATAGATTCTTTTTTATCCTTTTCACTTTCGTCTTTGAAGCTCGAAGGCAGCAAGTGGAGTGGACTTCGAAAGAATTTTTGGTGTAGTTGATAACCCAGTTCCTAACTGCATAATTAAATTTGAAGGAGAGAGAAGAGAAGTTTTACAGTACTACCATTTTCATCATGTGACTAGTACTTTTTTAAAAATAAATAATAAAAAATTTACTTTTTAGGTGTCCTCTTTAAAATGAAATTTGGGTTGACAAAATGGGGCCTTACTCCAAAACCAAAACTGGAATCTTGGCCCTAGTCTTCCAATGGAGCCAATCAGCCAAGTGATGAGATGAGATCCTCGTTCATGTTCATTTCCAGCCCTTAGATCAAATATTGTTTGATGAGGGTCAGGGACCTCAAGTCCTATTAGGCATCAGCCGCCTTGGCATGTCTAGCAGGGTCAGATGAAGAGCAATACTTCTTGCTGAGAGTTTCAGATTTTTCCGAGTTGCCAAACATATGAATCCATTGAATAACTTCTTTGGAGTTCCTTGCTGTTCCTGATGAGTGAAAGACTATATATAGAATCCTGTGATGCTTGCAAGTCGAAAACATTCTGCTAATCCTCCATTTGAGTCAACTAAGTCAAAGGTTTTCTTTTAAATTATTATAAGATATATGCAATATTCCTATTTGTCTCAATATTCAATTCTTTATTGTGTAGCCTCGAATTATATCCTGGCTTTATCTTTCTTTACTTTCTGGACAAGAGAAAATGAAGCTGTAGATTGTAGAAAGCAAAAAATGGAGATGCGGGGTATCGATCCCCGTACCTCTCGCATGCTAAGCGAGCGCTCTACCATCTGAGCTACATCCCCAATTGAAATGCACGATTAGAGATTTAAACTAGAATTTATACTAAAGAATTATCGTCCAAGACTGTCGGAAATCTGAACATTCTAACTAGTTACTACTGTTTTCTTTTTCCTCATTTGATGAACACTAGAAGCAGAACATTCTGCTGCCACCATTGGGATTAAGCGTACAATGTAACAAACTATAACGACAACATAGATAGAACATCTAATGACCACCCGATGAGATAGCAAACAATGATCTTCAATTCTCTGGTTTTGTCAGAAAATCTGTTGAATAATACTCGAGCATGAGTCTAATATCACATACCAAGTAAGACTAAAAGCTGTAAAAGTTTTCAATTTTAAGTCCAAGGTCTCCTTTTATGGAAAGTAATGCAGTTTTCTTTGTCGCCCAAGTACTCTGCTGCTTTATTCTTCGATTTTCTCTTGCTATTATACCGACCAAGAGTTCGTAAAGACCATACAGGAAGATATACTAATAGTAGCAGCTGTACATAGATTGTTTTTCATGTTTGATAGTTATAGCATCAATTGTACATAGGTTGGCCACTATCAACAGACCATAATATTCTTGTAGCAGAATTCTGCTTTTTGGATAATACAAAGCAAACTTATCCACACACAAAAAAAAAAAAAAAAAGAGTTCGTAAAGCAGCTTCAGAAATTTTCTCCATTACAAGGGAAATTTAAGTACAAGTAATCCTTTTTATGCAGAGCTTTAGCTCAACTTCTCCTTAGGCAGAGAAGAATTTAAGTACAAGTAATCCTTTTTATGCAGAGCTTTAGCTCAACTTCTCCTTAGGCAGAGAAGAATGCAAGAGCAGAAAAAAGAAAAACTAATGGAGATGCGGGGTATCGATCCCCGTACCTCTCGCATGCTAAGCGAGCGCTCTACCATCTGAGCTACATCCCCACTTGATGGGCTGTAATTAACTTTAGTCTATTCGTAACATTTATTTAGCATAGGATCTAAATTTCGAAAGTCGCCAAAAGGGTGTCATATATATCTTATGCAATGAGTTTATTTGAAATTCCTGCAATCACATGCTTCAGCAATCATATATTGACAGCTGTCCAACTACGACAAGTTTTAAAATGGAGATTTTTGAGAGTAATGAGAAGGCTCAATGCAGAAGATTAGCACCCACCACGACAAGTCGACAAGCAATTCCATTTTATTTTTTTATTGGGGATAAAACAATTTACAAGCTATATTCCATCAAGACTCAAGCATGAGAAAAAAAGTCTCAGCTTTTACATCTTTCATTGGGTTAATCACTGAAACTAAGCAAAGAAAAAGTGTTTAAATTTCCAAAGCAAACATACCAAAAAAAAAAAAAAAAAGAGAAAACTTTCCTCAGATTTCATTTCACCTCAATCTGGGTTTACCATGTTAGCCAAACGCCTGCTTCAGAAAGCGGGTCACCATTCTCAGGTACAAAAAAATGGAATTCATTTATTGCTTTTAGATTCTTCAGATTCTCTCTTTTACTAGTAAACATCTGATGAAGCTTCTTGGATTGGTTTCTTCAGCAAAATGTGAAGCATGGGAATTTGAAATCAGAAGACTTGGATTTGCGAGTTGCTATCCACTACGGGATCCCCTCTACTGCATCAATTCTTGCTTTTGATCCTATTCAGCGCCTCTTGGCTATTGGGACTTTGTGAGTTTAAAGTTTTAAACTTTAACTACAAAATATTAAGTTTCCTTCGAATATCGTAGCTTTTTTGAATTTTTAATGTCGTTTATTGTTGGAGGTTTATTGGATATAGGAATGTTTTGAATTTTGACCATTATTATTTTGAATTCATGAAGTTTCACATGACAACAAAACACCCTTTTTGTATCTTGAAGAATTTTGCTTCATCTACAAATGTTTGTTAGTCCTAACTGGTGCTTCCATTACTTGCTTTCTTAATAAATGATTTTGGTTCCCAAAAATTTTAGGGATGGCCGGATTAAAGTTATTGGTGGTGATGGAATTGAGGGACTTTTCATATCTCCAAAGCAATTGCCTTACAAATTTTTAGAGGTTTGCATATGTACCACACAAAATGCTTTTAAGGCTTGCTTGCTATCTTGTTATTTTTTACTCCTTAGTAAACTCCAAGATCGATAATGAGAATTCCTTTATGCTATGTTTGGAAAGATGAATTTGAGAGAATGGATTCGGATTTGGTTTGTTATAAAAATTGTGAGAATGAAATGCACACACTATGTGCAAATTAGTTAAGATTCAATATGCCTACATATTTGAAAGGGTATAAGAAGATTGATTTCAAATTCATCACTGAATAGGCATCCAACAATACCAATGAATTTGAGAAAAATCATGAAGATCCTATTTACATTTTCTTTATCACACAAGTTATACTAAATTTGAAATCCAAATCCCTTCTCTTAAATCCAAGTTACCAAAAGGAACTTCAAGACAAAGTGTTATTCTGTTGAGAGAAATTTGTTGTTCATCTATGAAAGCCATAGACACCTCATTTTGGATATATGCAAAACAAAGAGTTTTCAAAGGCTGTAACTTTATTAACTCTTTAATCTATATAGAACATCAGGTATATTTTCTTATACATTTAGCTGTGAACTAAACTTTAGTATTTTCACGGCAGTTCATACAAAACCAAGGTTTTTTAATCAGCATCTCAAATGACAACGATATTCAGGTATTTATTCTTTATCAACTGTGCAGCAGTTAGGTCCTAAGGCATCATTTACTTGTGTGTTCAACAACTTCCCAATTTTTTACAGGTTTGGAATCTGGAGAACAGGTGTCTAGCTTGTTGTTTACAGTGGGAATCCAACATTACTGCCTTCTCTGTCGTCAATGGCTCACATTTCATGTATAATATGTTTACAAAATAATGATCTAATATATTTCCAAAAACAGCTGGAAGTTTGGTAGTTATGGAAGTGGTATAAGTCAATGCTGTAACACATCGTTGCTCTATCTCTCCACACAGGTACATTGGAGATGAGTATGGTTCGATGTCAGTGATTAAGTGTGATGCTGAGGATGGAAAACTTTCGCAGTTGCCCTATAATATATCAGCAAATTCTTTAAGTGGTAGTTTCCTCTTTCCTCTCTTGTGGTCAATAAATAATTTGAACTGTGATTAAGAAAATTAATGAATTTCATGTTTCTCCTTTGGCAGTTTGGCCTATGTTACTTTGATTTCTTATGTATCATGTCTTATGTATCATTCATTTGATTCACAGTCATATTTTGTCCAATTTAGGTCTACTAAATATGTAATTGCAGCATGATGAGTTTACAAAGTATCCTGAAATCCTAGGTATATTATTTTAAGGTTTTTGGTCTATTATTTTTAATGACTGTTTGGTGCTGTCTCACAGAAGCCGCTGGGTTTTCATTTCCTGATGACCAACCTGTTGTTGGGATTCTTCCGCAACCCCATACTTCTGGAAATAGGTATGGTGCAATTGCTTAAATTAGCTCAGTTTTTGGTATTGACAAGGACTGAGGCTCAACTTACTATCAAGTCAATGCAATCCATTATGCTTGAATTTGCTTTTACTTTTATGTGTATGGTAAACGTGAAAGAAACTTGGGCAATTTGATGCATCACCATAAAATAACATATTTTAGACTAAGGTGTAAACTTGGATCTAGTCTTTGATTCCATCAGCATCACAATTTGGCTGAAGCATTTCTAGCATGAAATTGCTGTCTTAGGTTAGAACCTAAATTACACCAGACAATAAGGAAAAAACAATCAAGATTATATTAGCGTCTTCTCATTACTTTAATATTTTGAACTATATTCTTTTGCAGAGTCATAATTGCATATGCAAATGGCTTGATAATTCTTTGGGATGTTTCTGAAGCTCAAATTCCTTTTATTGGAGGTGGAAAGGATCTTAAGTTAAAGGATGTAGTGGATTCAGATGTTCAAGATGATACATTTGAGCAGCACCTACATGAAAAGGAGATAAGTGCTATTTGTTGGGCATCTTCTGATGGATCCGTTCTCGCAGTGGGATACATAGATGGGGATATCTTGTTTTGGAATACATCAAGTATTGCCTCTTCTAAAGGTGAACGAAATGGACAAAACAAAAATGTTGTTAAGCTGCAACTGTCATCTGCTGTGAGGAGACTTCCTGTCATTGTCTTACAATGGTCCTCAAATAATAGATCTCGCAATGATTATAATGGCCAACTTTTTATCTATGGTGGTGATGAAATAGGATCTGAAGAAGTTCTGACGGTGCGTTATGCGTTTGATTGCAGTTTGACACTTTCTTTTCTGAAATCTATGTGATTGAAAAATGTCTGTTGTATCTAACATAATGAAGTTTTGCATAATTCTGAATGCGTAAAGTATATGTTCTAAAAGTGTGTAAAGTTCTCACTAGCGTTTTGGTAGATTCTAAAAGAATAGTCATCCATTACGAAGTAATTTTTTCATTTAAGAGGCTATAATTTCTAGTAAATATATTCAATATAGGAATTCCTATTTTTAACATGATAATGATAGTCATTATTTTAAGTTTTTATGTCAAATTAATTTTAATCTTGCTTTTGGATGGTGTAAAATCTAACTTTGGTTAGTGTTTTTTGTATTAAGTTAGTACTTTGTTGCAAAATGAAAACTGTATCTATTCTAGTCACTATTTGGAAGACTATTGACCATCAAATATATAAAGCTGAATTTAGAGCTTAATGTGGCTGGTATAGGTTTTGAGTCTTGAATGGTCATCTGGGATGGAGACTGTTAGATGTGTTCGCCGTGTGGACCTTACACTCGCTGGCTCTTTTGCTGACATGATTTTGTCACCAACTGCTGGGGCAACAGGGGGCAATCAGAAAGCTGATCTTTTTGTGTTGACAAATCCTGGACAACTGCATCTTTATGATGATACCACATTGTCTACCTTGCTATCTGAGCAAGAGAGGAAACAATTTGCTTGTCCAGTGGAATTTCCGATGGTAATACCAACAGCTGACCCATCAATGACTGTGGCAAAGTTCAGTGTGCTGCCCACAGGTGGAAACTCATCAAAAGGTCTGTCAGAGGTATTGCATTTCTGTCATAAATATGTTCATTATTTGAAGTGATTGAGTTCCCTAAAGTTTTTCTTGTCTAATGCTTTCCTTCTGTTCCGTCAGTTTGCATCAATGATGAAACCTGGCACAACACCAGCCCCAGCTGGTGGCATAAAGTGGCCTTTGACAGGGGGTGTACCCACGCAACTGTCTGTCGCTAAAGATAACAGTATTGACAGAGTGTACATAGCAGGTTACCAGGATGGATCTGTTCGGATATGGGATTCGTCATATCCTGTCCTGTCACTTATCTGTTTTCTAGAAGGAGAAGTGAGTTCCAGCAATATTGTGTCCTTTTAATGCAATTTTGTTTGCACCAAATAATTTCTTATGATTGGCAGGTGCAAGGTACAAATGTGGATGGTTTAAGTGCTCCAGTGACAACTCTGAACTTCTGTTGGCACACTTTAAGTTTGGCTGTTGGAAATGAATGCGGTGTGGTCAGAACTTTTTCTTTAAATTTTCTGCCCCTCTTTTAATGTGTCAAGGTTGGGTGTTAAGCTGGAGCTTTATATCTGTTTTTTGCATTCTGCCTTGTATAGGTTCGTATTTATAACCTCGATAGCAGCTCTGGTAAAACAGGCTTTCACTATGTCACTGAGACCAAATGTGAAGGTAAGCTTTCTTCTTATGATACTTTTATTAGAGCCTTTATTTTCTCCAATTAATATCACTTGCCTTACAGTTCAGAGTTTTCCCCAAGGAAGAGGACCTCAGTATAAAGCTGTATTTTCCCTTCTTAAATCATCAGTTCAAGCCCTGCAGTTTGGGAATTGTGGAGCCAAGCTTGCTGTTGGATTTGAATTTGGTCGTGTAAGTTTCATCTTCTTCTCTTTGTTTGACACATCCTCTTCATTTTTCTAAGAAGTTGGGTCATATGTGATTTGCTGGTCATTTCAGCTTTCTATTTCAGAAGGATTCATATTTCTTTATGCTTCCACCACAGGTTGCAGTGCTTGATGTGAGTTCTTCATCAATTTTGTTCGTTACTGATAGTGTATCTAGTTTGTCATCTCCGATCATTTCGGTGTCTTGGTTAGAGTTTAAAAATGATCATAGCCTTGTAAAAAGCTCAAAGCATTCAGAAACAGAAGTGGCAGTCAAACCTGAAGAGGAAATAATATTTATCTTAACCAAGGATGCAAAAATTATCTCGATTTATGGTGGTAATGGTAAGATGATAAACCCTCATCCATGGCACTTGAAAAACGAAGAAACTGCACTCTCCATGTACATTACAGGTAAGTACCATTACAAAAGCTGGATGCTTATAGTACACTATTTTGCACTTAGTAGTTATGGATAATAGAATTCTGATAATATTTTGAACTCCAGAGATCAGTTTTTCAGTATCTAAAAACTGTGAAAAGCAGCTGGAAGAATCCAGCAAGGATACCACTGCCAAGAGTGAGCCTGAGCTTGACTCTTCTTCAACGGGGACTGAACATCT
This sequence comes from Fremontodendron californicum, assembly GCA_030761205.1. Classification (NCBI taxonomy): domain Eukaryota; kingdom Viridiplantae; phylum Streptophyta; class Magnoliopsida; order Malvales; family Malvaceae; genus Fremontodendron; species Fremontodendron californicum. Next base: position 533,923 of record JAULJL010000012.1, read on the forward strand.
CTCCTCTACAGAAACTGCATCCTCTCAGGAACACTCACTTGATGCACTTGTTTTGGTTTGTTGTGAAAATTCATTGCGCTTGTACTCCATGAAGTCTGTGATTGAGGTGCCTTTATTGCCATAACCATGTTTTACTTCAGAATGTTATTGTGCCTCCATTTGTACGCTAAGGAGATATAATTTCTGTAGGGGAAGGATAAAGCAATTCATAAAGTAAAACATATGAAACCTTGCTGTTGGACCACCACTTTTAAGAAAGATGGAAGAGTTTGTGGACTGCTCCTGCTGTTTCAAACAGGGGATCTGGAGATCAGGTAAAATTGATACTTTATCTTTTATTTTGTCCTTAACTAGGGTATTGATTCCCTTATCATGTGATTTAATTCCCATGTTTTAAATAGAGATTTTGTTCGTTCCTCTCGTAATCACTAATGTATCAATGCTTATCAAATGACTGACAATGTTACTACCTATCTCCATGCAGATCCTTGCCGGACTTGGAATTGGTTAAAGAAAGCTCCATAATGTCAATTCTAAGGTGGAACTACAAGGCAAACATGGATAAGATGATGACTTCTGATAATGCGCAAGTTACACTGGTACATTCTCTTGGAATCTTTTTCTTCGGAAAGCCGTTTCAATTACCAAAGTGTGATGACATATTAAATATAGATTTAAGAACATACATTAACATATGCTACACTCGCAAAACTAAAATTGCCTCTAATACTAATGAACCTTTTTTTGGTCAATACATTTGTGTTCTCAATTGATCTAATGATTATGCCTGATGTTTGGTATACAACAGAGAAATGGATGTGAAGTGGCATTCATCTCTCTCTTGGCTGGTGAAAATGATTTCAGGTACCACCCACCATCACTTGTTTTTCCAATGCTGTGGTGAAAATTAAAATTTAATGAAGAAAATGATTCTGAGAACTTGCTTTATTGTTTCTAGGATTCCAGAATCTCTACCTTGTCTCCATGATAGGGTTCTTGCAGCAGCTGCCGATGCTGCCTTTAGTTTCTCGTCAAATCAGAAGAAGAAACAGGTCCATGGAAATATCTCTTTCTTGGTTTTAATTTCTGAAGAAATAAAAATTTGCTTATACAGTTTACTGTATTGCTGCAGGGTACAGCACCTGGGATTCTTGGTGGCATAGTCAAAGGCTTTAAAGGAGGAAAAGTGAATACTTCTGCAACATCCGACTCCAATTTTAGTCATTTGGGGAGCAAATTCTTAAAGAGCCCATTCATAGACACAATCAAAAATGTTATAAATAAGCAGGAAGATGTGGAGCTTGACATAGGTTGTATCCACACCTATACCCACATTAATTCTTCTTTTTTGGTTTTTCTCTAACAGCACGTTTTTCTTTGGGCACCAGATGACATTGAAATTGATGAAACTCCACCTGTTACTAGCTCCTCATCTCATGAAGCTGTTAAAACAAAAGGAGGTAAATCCGGCTTTCTATCTCGCTTTTCTTTACTCCTAAACTTCTAAAAATGAATTGGCAGAATATTCTCTTCTACCTTGCAGGAAAGGAAACTGACAGAGAAAAATTGTTAGGTGCGCCAGATGATTCAACGCCGAGAGTTAGAACAGCTCAAGAAATTATTGCTAAATATAGAAAAACTGGGGTAACAGATCTTGATACCTTTTGGTTTTACGAATTCGTCTTTTTCACAATAGCAGCTTTCTGAGCAGACTCCATTATCTGATATTGCAGGATGCATCTTCAGCAGCCTCACATGCAAGAAATAAACTGGTAGAGAGGCAGGAAAAGCTGGAGGTAAAAAGGATTTCCCATAAAATGCAGTTGTCAATATATGGATGGATAAAATCTCATTATAATTGAAAATTGAACTGCTTGCTCTTTTTTTTTTTGGTTTTTGTTGAAGCAGCTCTTTTGTTATTCTTAGTTTATAAGACCAAAGGGAACAAAACTTTGGAGAAATAGTTCCAGAACCAATTTATGGCATAAGATGAACATTTTAGTGCAACTAACTTTATAATATTTAAAAGCTGTGGGTCTTGCATATCCTGGCTTACCTCTAACCTAGCTTATTTCTGGTTACTTACGATTGTGCCAGAGAATCAGCAGGCGCACTGAAGAGCTGCAAAGCGGGGCTGAAAACTTTGCATCATTGGCAGATGAGCTTGTGAAGACAATGGAAAATCGAAAGTGGTGGCAGATATAAGGGGATTAATTATGTTGAGATTAGTTCTTCAATTCATGCTCGGATGTTACCTGAAAGATCCTTTGGTGGCCATTATCATTGCACACTAGCAAATTTCTTCTAAGAATATGGTCTGCTTAGTGGAAATTGAGGGTTGGAACTTGGAACTTCAACAGACAAACAGTGTTTGAGAGTTAACTATCTCTGATGTAAAGTAGTATATGTTTGTTTCATCAGCTTAAACATGATTCAATCTGATACAAAAGTCCTTGGGTTGAAAATCATAAATTTTTCATGCAACCATAGTGAACAGATAATGTAAATGATTGATCTTGATAAAGTATAGAGCTGTAAAACTTATTAGTTTGAAACAATCAACTATCCATATTGGTGATGCAGAATTTCCTAGCAGTATTACTGTTACTAGTATTACACTTGCATTTTATTCCATTGGTAACAATTAACAAAGAACAAGAAGCAAGCATTGTTTGAGCTTTGTACTATAGTTGTTTTTTATGGCAAGTCGATGTCGGATGAAATGTAGAGTCTAGAGTCGTCCAGTCCTAGAATTAGATTTTCCCACAAAGATAGTGAAATACCTCAACAGGGAAGCAGATAGATAACGTGTTTGCTTTGCCTTGCCAAAGTGGCTGGGAATAAAGTTTAACACAATTATTCTTCCCATCTTTATTCTGTCTGTTCATATTATTTTGATGCGCTGTTTTAAGACTAAAAAAGATCTAACATGAACATTTCATGATTTAAACATTCAATTTCATTTTTGGTTTGCCAAGAGAGATTATATTATCAAATACAGCATACTATTACTTAACGAAACAATTTAGATTAAATAATTATGCACTTATGTCCCATGAATGTTTAATTATCTGTCACAACTCTTTTTTTTTTATTTTTTATAAAGTGATTAGTACAAAGAAAAATTAGAATCATAGTTAATCAAGTACTACATTTGGAATAAAAATCAAATTAAATAAAAAAATCAACCAATGAATCAACATATAATTAAATAAATTTTACATAAAATTAAATCAAACTCATAAGTTATGAGACTTGAACATGGGATAAAGTTTGAGTTTTTAAGAGCCTCTTCTTTGTCATCAAGATAAGATCTCATTGACTATTATCTGTTAGAACTTAAATATCTTAATTGAATAAATCTTTTTATCAATATTAATTTTTGAAATAATCAATCATCCAAATTAAATATCTTATAATTTTCACCACTCTGTCATCTCTGGACTTGATAATTCGTGTATTTGTATCTTGTTCTTGTTATTTTTACGTGTCATAATCGTGTTTAATGTATTATATATATATATATATATATATTTTGACACATTAATAATTACACGTTTGTATATTCTTATCAGTTCGTGTTATTTTTTTGTATAATTATATTTTTTATATTATATAATCATATCGTATCCAAAATTATGAGATTTACTTGTTAAAAAGTTTGAACATGAAATGATGGATCTTCCAACTTCTAACATATTCAATGATTCATGTCAAATCTTTTGCCCTTTGCCTATCTTACTATAGTAGTAAAATAAAAGGCAAGAAACATTGAGCACGTGCGAAGAAATGAGAATGGTCTGTGAGCTTCATTAGGAAACCGACATTGCGAAGCTGCCTCATGCGAACAAACAAAATCCTAAATATTATAATACGTACCCACCCCTCCAATGGAAGTTCCGTCTATGACAATGGAGGCATGGACCAAGAACAGGTTCAAGTAAAATGCTACATCTATGAGATTTCTCACCTCTTAAAAGACTCTCATTCAGCCGTTTCGGCAACCCAATTAACCATAAATAAAAAGCCCCTCAAAGTCCCCTTCTTTCTAACTAAGTAACCAGGCAGGAACCTCTCAGTCTCTCTCTCTCTCAAGAACACAAATACTCACCAATATTTTCTGTTCTGTTTTATTATTCTTGAGGAGGGAGAACATTAACTGATGAACCTTTGAGGTTTTCGTGGAAATAAGATTGATACTTGCTAGCATCAAGAAATTTTCCTTTTACCTCACCTTAAAGTTGGCAACTTGTTCATTTGTTTTCTCCTAGGATTTTTCCGTTTATCTTACCTTAAAGCCAAACGCTGGTTGAGCTTTACCTGGGATTTTAATGGCGAGTTTTGTCATATCAGAATGTGGTTTAAAGCCTCTTCCTCATATCTACGTTAGACCCACAGCTGGACTTGTCTCAAGGAGCTCCTCCAAGCCCAGATTTTTACATACAGGCAAGAGTTTTTCATATCTAAAACCAACAAACCCAATCAAATTCTCAACTGGGGTATTTGGAGACAGGAACTGGGGGCTAAAGGTGAATGCTCCATTGAATGTTGCGTCCATAGAAGAAAATGAGGAAAGGGAAGAGAGAATCCATGGTGTTAACAAGTTTGGAGAACAAGAAGAAGAGGCAGGATTCGACCCTGGGGCTCCCCCACCGTTTAAATTAGCTGATATAAGAGCTGCCATACCCAAGCATTGTTGGGTAAAGGATCCATGGAAATCTATGAGCTACGTGGTGAGGGATGTTACTGTGGTTTTTGGCCTGGCTGCTGCTGCGGCTTATCTTAACAACTGGCTTGTTTGGCCTCTTTACTGGGCTGCTCAAGGGACCATGTTTTGGGCTCTTTTTGTTCTTGGTCATGATTGGTAATTTACACCATGCATTACAACCTTCTTTAATTAGGTTTGGCTGTCTCAATTTATATGTTTATTTTCTTTTCAATGCTTAATTGGAATTTGCTTAATTTGGATGCCCTTGATTTCATTGTGCAGCGACCATGGGAGCTTTTCAAACAATCCCAAGTTAAACAGTGTAGTGGGGCATCTCTTGCATTCTTCCATTCTTGTGCCTTATCATGGATGGTATGCTCTAGACTTTAAATTTTTCTCTTCTGAATTTGTATAAGTAATTTAATTTTAGTCCATTGCGCTATAGATTTTGCATTGTACGATTTGTTCTTATCAGGAAGTTTTAATTGAATTCATTTTCATTATGATTAACTTTACAGGAGAATTAGCCATAGGATTCATCATCAAAACCACGGTCATGTTGAGAATGATGAATCATGGCATCCGGTTGGTTAAAAATTTCTCTGTTCTTTCTGGTGTTGGTTTGGTCTTATATTAACACGCCTTTGTTCTTCTTTCCTCTTTCCACCTAGTCTAAAACGTAAAACTTTTGTCAATTCTGTTGCAGTTATCTGAGAAGATATACAGGAGTTTGGATAACGTAAATCGAACATTGCGGTTCATGTTGCCTTTTCCCATGCTTGCATATCCTTTATACCTTGTAAGTGTATTGTAGCTTGGTTGAGATTTGAGAAAGCAACTAGATGTTGAGAAATTAATGGCTGTTAATTTTAATTGCAGTGGAAAAGAACTCCTGGGAAGACTGGTTCTCACTTTGACCCTAACAGTGATTTGTTTGTCTCAAGTGAGAGAAAAGATGTGATTACATCCACCTTATGTTGGATGGCCATGGCTGCTATTCTTGTTGGTCTAGGCTTCAAAATGGGTCCTATGCAGTTGCTTAAACTATATGGCGTTCCATACTGGGTAGGTTTCAACTTTCTTTTGGTCATCTTTTTCTTCTTTGACGTAATGATCTTTTGTTTTTTGAGGTTAGATGTATGTAATGTGGCTGGATTTCGTAACATACATGCATCATCATGGTCATGAAGAGAAACTTCCTTGGTACCGTGGGAAGGTATGATTCTCCCTACCTTGGTCTAATGCAATTATGTCAGAGACATGCATGTTTTTATAAAGTTGAAAATTTGGTTATTCAGACAATGTGCAAGGAATTCCGAGGTTTATTTTGAACTTGCAAGATTACTGTATTCTACAGGAATGGAGTTACTTGAGGGGAGGGCTTACAACAGTTGACCTTGACTATGGATGGATCAACAACATCCACCATGATATTGGAACCCATATCATACACCATCTCTTTCCTCAGATCCCGCACTACCACTTAGTAGAGGCGGTGAGTACCTCTCTTATTCGGATTCGAGTGTGAGTGTCGGATATTAATATGTGTCCGACACGGGTATGTTCAATTTTTTTTTTAAAATTTTTTCATATATTTTGAGGATCCTTAAGAGAGTCATATCCCCTTAGGCATATCTAGATATGTGTTGAAAACGGGTGTCAGATGAGTACTTAAAAAAAAATGAAGAATCGGAGTAACATAGCTGTCTCATGTAGTTTTACATTGTCTTGTTCTTTTTCTAATTATTTTATTTCTTATTTCCTGTTTTGATCTCTCATAGACTGAGGCAGCTAAGCCAGTTCTTGGAAAATACTATCGGGAGCCAAAACAATCAGGTCCTATACCTTTTCACCTGATTGGAGGTTTGATAAGAAGCTTGAAGGAAGATCACTATGTTAGCGACACCGGAGATGTTGTCTATTACCAAACTGACCCAGAGCTTAATGGCCCTTCTAAGTCAGCATGATGCTTCATAAAACTTCAAGCTCTTTGCTTCGAACTTACTTGCTTAACCATAGGAGATCTAAGCATTGAGCTTGTATGGCCATGGTAAGTACCATGGTCATATATATGGAATCGTATTTAGGTTTTGAAGTAGAATTAACAAGGGCAATTGGAACCTTTTTTTCCCCCTTTTTTGGGGGGAGGGGAAGGCATATAAGTTGGCATTCTACTAATAAAGGAAAATGTATATTTTATTGTTTTACAAGAGAGGCAGCAATTTCTTAAGGACAATTAACATTTATTGCTTGATTGAATCCTATGAAACATGAAAGGAAAGAAAAGAAAAGAGTTGAGAATTGAATGACTTGTACTTCTTATCTTTCTACTTAGTTTATTCTTTAGATTATGTGTGTGGACAACAATTCAAGAGCTGGTAGCAAGTTAGGCGCAAGATTTTCCTCAACCACCATTTGATATTTTTATTTCTATATTTCTAGGTTTTTTTTTTTTTTTTTTCAAGAATTAACATGGTATGGTAATTCAAGAAAAACCCTTGACGTCTCAATTTTAGGGCTTCATTTTATCAAAATCAAGCTAGAGATAACAGGTTGGATGTAAAAATATTGTTTGCACGTGAAAACAATCAAAATCAATTTTTTTTTTGAAAGGCAGGATTTATTGGAAATAAAAGATATAGCAGTCTGGAGTTACAAAAGGAAGCTGGAAATATTAAGAGAAGAAACCAGTACAATCAAAATCAAAATCCTGGAGTTTGATTTAAACACAAGCCAAACACCGCCGTGTGAAAACATCAGCGTTTTCTTCTATTCCTCAGTTGAATTCAACAATTTTCTCACCTCTAAAAGAACATCGTCCATCAAAGATGGCCATTCATCATCCGCAACAGCAGCAGCCTTTCGCTGAGTATGCTCATCACTTTGCTGCTCTTGCCTATACTTATTCATGATGCCTTTAGGCTCCTGGCTTCCCTGCATGCTATGGCTCATATTTTGATAGACTTGATGGTTTGAACTCGATGGCCTTTCACCTGCAGCAACTCCAACGGTGGTGTGCCCATAATTGTTGATTGTTGCATAATTAGAGGATGTCAGAATATTTGGCTCTTGCCTTCCCTGCATGCTCTGATTCAAATTAAAATATTGTTGCTGGTGATCATAGTTCATGATTGCAGGATCATTAGATATGTTCATCAACGAATGCGGCTCTTGTTTTCCAGACATACTGCTCTGGCTCGTAATATTGTAATTGACAGATGAACTATCAAGAACGAGTTCCGCCATTCCTGGCCCCAATTGGTGCATTGAATTAGGGGAATTGATGTTAGAGTTTAGATGACCTTGACCAGAGGACGACGACGGTGCTGAAGAAAGAGCTGATTTATGATTCACCCCAAGTCTATCGAGACCTTCATACAGATAATTCCTACTAATATGATCAAAGTAGCTTAGTGGCCTCCTCCTAGCATTATGCAGCATCGTAATAATTGTAAGAGAAGACGAAGAATCATAAGCACACTCAATTGCAGTTGCTCCATCTGAAGGGGAACGTTTATCAACATTGACCAGACCAGTCCAAAGTATACATTCCACCACTTTTTCACTTCCGGATATTGCAGCAATCATCAAAGGTGTCCTCATCAAAACCCTAGGCTTGTTACACCCAATTGGACAAGTCAACCATGGGATATCCTCATCCATGTAACATCCTCCTTTCTCCACCAATCGTATGAAATTTCTCAAATCATCCTTCATACATGCTTCAGCCAAATCTAAATAAGTATTATTTTCAGCACGCTCCATTGCCAATTTTCTATCTAACTTATTATTCTCTCCTCAACTCCCAACTCCTAGGTTATATATATATATAAATAAGTCTTCAGATCACTAGGACTCAAATTCTAATTAAAAATCAATTTCAATTTTAGTGGAATTCTATTTGTTGAAAAATTAGTTAAAGAGATAAATATAATTAATGAGTAAAAGTTCTTAGTGAATAAAAACTCTTGGTTTTCAAGTAATTACAATAAAAGTCTAATATAGAATAGAAAACCTAACGTCCCATGTATCTGCATTATTACTTCACTCAAAAGAGTTTAAATTCTATCAGGACTGCCTATAAATCCTTAGATTTACACCTCCAATTAAAATAGACCACAAGATTGTTTCTACTTTTTAAAATAGGTTACAAAACACAAAATATCTTAATTTGTTGTTTCCAATTTTTCTGCCTACAAGTGCCCTTCTCAATTTCTCACTTTAAAGTCATTTTACCTTATTATTTTACAAATATGTTTTTTCAATTAAAATCAACAATTAATCAAGTTACGGTTGGGATTTTGAATTGATGAAAGACGATGATGACGAAGAGGTTGGGATTTTGAATTTATGAAATATAAAAAAATGTGTCAAGCCTTCAAGCACGTTAAAAGAAATAGGGAGAAAATTAAATAATCATATACATATATATATATATATATATAATATAACAGAGAACATGCTGACCGGGTAAGTATTTGCTGACATGACATTTGAAAAGTTTTTTTAAATCGGTTTTCAATGAGATCACCAATTTTATATAATATTTAAAAATTAAGTTAAATAATTGGAAAAAAAAAAACCTTAAAGTTATATATAATTTTTATTATAATAATCATGATTACATTTATTATAATAGGATATAATAGGATAAGTATAAATAGAATTGTATTTTATCAATTAAATAAACTTCAAAATTCAAAATCAAGATTAATTTTATTATCCAATACTTAAATAATTAAATTTCATGATTTGGAAGACTACCTCTCCATCCACCAACACTTCCGCTCATGCTTCCTCCATTATTTCCAAAAAAAACTCCGTTTTTAACTTTCAGGATCATGAAGTTGAAGCCAGGTACCATGATTTACTCGAGCACAGATTCAATTTCCTTGAAAGGAGGAAAAGAATACGATCTATGGTGATTATTGAACAACGTAGATAACATCTCATCAACCTCTTTTAACTCTACTTTCTTCATTAACAATTAGAATCACAACAATTACTTAGGCTAATGCCTGTCCTGATGCCTTATTTCTATCTAATTGTGTCTGCATTATTTTCTGCTATAGGTTCATTGAAAATTATCCATCTCAATGAATACAGATACTTAATTACTTCTTAATTTAACTTAATTTTTAACTTTGAACTATAATAACGATTTTAAATAAGTTCTTTTTTATATATTTTAAATAGATAAAATAACGATTTTTAAATTCATTTGTAAAATTAAAAAAAATATCATGATTAGTGTATTAAAAACGAACTCAAATATTAGATCATTAGACAAAGAGACAATGTAAACTAGTTAAATATATTCTATTAAGTTAAATTATTTCGGATGTTTGATTTTTTCAAACATGAAGTATAATAAATTAACCAATAACTTCTGCTTCTTTTGTGGTGAATATTATTAGTTCAAATATCTACTAAATTATCTTTTATCTCCTATACATATATATGATAAAATTTAAAAATTTATATTCTAGGATAAGTATAAATAGAATTATATTTTATCAATTCATTAAACTTCAAAATTTATGAATAAAGATTATTTTCATTGATAAAATATAATTCTATTTTATACTTATCCTAAATTTTTGATAACTTTATATTATAATAAATTTAATCCGTGCACGAATTATCTTTTTTTTTGTGTGTGACATAGTTAAAATTATATATACAGCATAGTTAAAATCAAGTTTCTGTTTATAATTTATATAATAAACATAGTGTATTATATGTATGATATGTATTTATAAATATTTAAGTAGATAAAACTTAATAAATTGATAAAATATAATTCCATTTTATAACCAAAATTATTTTTATACATGATCACCAGTTAAATATTAAGTTAAATTATTGAAGAAAAAAAAACCCTTAAAGTTATCATATATAATTTTTATTATACTTATCCTATGATAGTAAAATCGTTATTTTATTAAAATTTATCAAATCGATAGTTAAATTATTGGTGGAATAGATTACTTTCTGCATTAAGTTAAATGATTATATTGTTTGTTTTTTTATATATAATTTTATCATATATTGCTTTTATTACAATATATATTTATTTGTTCACAATTCCTAATTACTTTTATTATTATTATTATTATTATTTTGTTTTACATAAAAATCACCAGTTTTCAATTATCAGAGCAAACAATATTTAAAATTATAATTCAAATAATCACTGTTGATGATTAATCTATCTAATTAAAACAATAAATGACATTGCAATAACAAAATCACGTAAGCTTAAAGATCTTTAAGATCACATTTCGGTTTGTTTACCGAGAAAATGGATGACAAGAAGTAATCACTACTCATATGTAAACTAATTTCATTCATATTTTTAATTTTATATCAATCAATAAATTCAATTCCTTTTTAAATACAATTGTGTTTCTATCAATCATATATATATATATATATATACATATATATATATAATATAATATAACAAGGTACATGATAAATTTTATCCACAACCCACCACAAAAGTATATATATATACATATATATATATATAGTCTTTTTCTCATCAGGAATAGCAACGAACTCCAAAGCAGCTATCAATGGATATTTCGGAGCACAAACCAGCTTCATCTGAAACTCTCAGGAAGAAGTATTTTTCTATACTTTACTTTAGTGTAATATCTGAGTTGTTTGCCTTCTCCAATGACCATATTACTGATTTTTGTTCTTTTTCTTTTCTTGTTTAGTGCTCTTTGTTAATGGTATTTTGGGGCCTAAGGATACCGATTTAGAGAGGATGTCGGGCAGAGATGAGCAACACTTGCCAAAGAGCAAAGAACGGTCAGAGGAGTTGAGATTCTAAACGCGTTTTGATATTCAAGTCAGAAAGGGAAAAAAAAAAAAAAAAAACAAGGATTTTATCAGCTTATTTCCCCCCTCTTTTTTTTTTTTCTTTCCCTCTATCCGATGAGTATTGGTTAGTTTGATCATTTAAATTAACTATATCCTGCTTATTCAAGCATTCTTGATCAGAAAACCCAAGATGATCATGCAAAATAGCTCTTTTTCTTTATGTTTTTATTGTTCCATTTTCCGGAATAAGCCATAATATGTACATAATGACCACTAGAAATGAAGAGATCATATACAATACTAATTGGTTGGACCATGCCTTTGTGAAAAATTGGATACTCAGTTTGTGTGTGTTTTGTTATTTTTCTGTCTACCGCTTCTCAATTCTCATATAGTTTCTTTAAAATCATATATATATATAATATAACAAGGTACATGTTGACTGGATAATTTTTGTTAGTTTCTCTAAAATCATATATATATATATATATATATAATATAACAAGGTACATGCTAACTAGATAATTTTTGTTGATATGGACGTCTATGTGGACATCTCTTTCTAATGACACATAGGATAATATTTAAAATATGTTAATGATTAAATAACTCTATTTAATAAATTATTTAAATTTTAAATCAAAATCTATTCAAAATTTTAAAAAATTAAATAATAAATAGGATAATATATAGGGGTGTAAATGAACAGAGCGTTCGATGAACAGTTCGTGAACAATTCAATTTTTTGTTCATTTATGTTCGTTTATCAAGTTAAATAAACGATTATGAACATGGTTTTAAGATTCGTTTATTAAACGAACCAAATATGAACAAGGTCTGTTCAGTTCATTTATGTTCACGAACAAATTCGTTTATGAATCGTTTAAAATACGTTTAATAGATTGTTTAAAGTTCGTTTATTGTTCGATTATAATATAATTAATAATATTTTTATTTTATTAAAATATTATTTAATAACTTAAATTTAATAACAAATTTAATTTAATTACGTTTGTATTTTATTATTTTATATTTAATAATAATTTAAAATTGATTTATTTTTTTATTTATTTGTTGGTTAAAATTTTTAGATTTGTTTGTTTATTGTTCATGAATATTTTTCGTCGATTATATGTTCATGAACATGTTCATTTAATATTAACGAACAAGTTCATTTAATTTAAATGAATTTGTTCGTGAACATTAAATAAACGAACACTAACACACTTAATTTTAAATGAACAGAGCTTGAATACAATTTCAAAATCCTTAACGAATACGAACCGAACACAAACAAGCTCAAAAATAAATAAACAAACACTAACAGAGGCATGTTCGTTCAAGCCCGGTTCATTTACAGCTATAATAATATTTATTAGATAACTCTATTTAATAACACATAAGATAATATTTACTTTTAAATAATAAAGAGGATAATATTTATTAATTAGATTTACATGGAATGGAATGATTTCCTATTTTACGGAAGAAGTTTTCTTGAAATTGCAAATATTCTATAAAGTTTGGATGATAAGTTTCTTGATTTAACTTAACCAAATATATCAAAATGTTTATGTTAAATTTTAAAAATTACCAAATTTGTTAAGGTTTATATAATAAATCTTATCAATTAACTTATTAAACATGTCAAAAAAACTATTAAAAAGCTTATCTTAAATTTAAAAAATATATTAGAGTTAATTCGATTTTTTTTTTTAACATTTACTATTATTATAATAAAAAAATTCGTGCATCGTACGAGTTAAAAAAACTAGTATATACATATTAAAAATATTTTGTTTCATACTATTATTTTATATAATTTCATAAAAGAAAAAAAAAATGAGGGCATAAGCAAATACTTGATCTCATGTTGCACCAGGTAGCTGATGAATTTGTGGGATTTCACATGCAAATTACTGACATATAATGCTTGAAAAAAACTTGGTGGAAATTTTTGTACAAAAGCAGAGTTTTTCTATGCAAGTCAGAGAATAAATGCTCATCAAAGTCAGTGAAATATAACTATGGATATTAGTGCTCGCATTTCAATCACTGAAGGTCCTGGAAAGCAGGAATTTACCAAGAAGAAATTTGAGTCCACGGATATCGAGGAGACTGAGTATTACATGGAGTTGTGGGTAAGCCTGGCAAGCTGACAGAAGAAGATGTAAAATTCTCATACCGAATCACCAAGAAAATTTTCACGTTTCAAGACTTTAAAGAGATCTGTGCGGAGTTTGTTGATCAAATACTCGATCTCGTGTTGCACCAGGTAGCTGATGAACTTGTGGGATTTCACATGCAAATTACTGACATGTAATGCTTGAAAAAAACTTGGTGGAAGTTTTTGCACGAAAGCAGAGTTTTTCTATGCATATATATAAACCTTGAAATTAACATTTGAAGGAAAAATCTCTTTTTTTTTTAAAGGAAAAATCTCGTGTGGAAGGAGTTTGCCGATTTTGATTACTGGTTCAGTTGTCTCTGCAAGCAGATTGCAACAAGGATCTAGTGTCACCTGGCCTAAGTATATATATGTAGGAATAATATGAGACATATTCAGCAAACGTAAATTTGTTAGTATAATACTATTAAACTAGTAGTACTAATATATATTTTTTTAAAATGGTTTCATATTGCAGCTTTAGGCAGAGAATGTACATTTTCTTCTATTCCTGAGTTGAATTCAACAACTTTTTCACCTCTAAAAGAACATCCTCCATCAAAGTTGGCCAATCATCAGCAACAGCAGCAGGCTTTCTCTGAGTATGCTCATCCTTATTCATGATTCCAGGACCAGGAGTAGATGAATTGATCGTCACTTTAGGCTCTTGCCTTCTCTGCAGGCTATGGCTCTTGTTTGGATAGACTTCCGTTAAAGATGGCCAATCATCAGCAACAGCATCAGGCTTTCCCAGAGTATGCTCATCCTTATTCGTGATTCCAGGACCAGGAGTAGATGAATTGATCGTCACTTTAGGCTCTTGCCTTCCCTGCAGGCTCTGGCTCTTGTTTGGATAGACTTCCGTCAAAGATGGCCAATCATCAGCAACAGCATCAGGCTTTCCCAGAGTATGCTCATCCTTATTCGTGACTCCAGGACCAGGAGTAGATGAATTGATCGTCACTTTAGGCTCTTGCCTTCCCTGCAGGCTCTGGCTCTTATTTGGATAGACTTCCGTCAAAGATGGCCAATCATCAGCAACAGCATCAGGCTTTCCCAGAGTATGCTCATCCTTATTCGTGATTCCGGGACCAGGAGTAGATGAATTGATCGTCACTTTAGGCTCTTGCCTTCCCTGCAGGCTCTGGCTCTTGTTTGGATAGACTTCCGTCAAAGATGGCCAATCATCAGCAACAGCATCAGGCTTTCCCAGAGTATGCTCAACCTTATTCGTGATTCCAGGACCAGGAGTAGATGAATTGATCGTCACTTTAGGCTCTTGCCTTCCCTGCAGGCTCTGGCTCTTATTTGGATAGACTCCCGTCAAAGATGGCCAATCATCAGCAACAGCAGCAGGCTTTCCCTGAGTATGCTCATCCTTATTCATGATTCCAGGACCAGGAGTAGATGAATTGATCGTCACTTTAGGCTCTTGCCTTCCCTGCAGGCTCTGGCTCTTGTTTGGATAGACTTCCGTCAAAGATGGCCAATCATCGGCAACAGCATCAGGCTTTCCCAGAGTATGCTCATCCTTATTCGTGATTCCAGGACCAGGAGTAGATGAATTGATCGTCACTTTAGGCTCCTGGCTTCCCTGCATGCTATGGCTCATGTTTTGATAGACTTGATGGTTTGAACTCGATGGCCTTTCACCTGCGGCAACTCCAACGGTGGTGTGCCCATAATTGTTGATTGTTGCATAATTAGAGGATGTCAGAATATTTGGCTCTTGCCTTCCCTGCATGCTCTGATTCAAATTAAAATGTTGTTGCTGGTGATCATAGTTCATGATTGCAGGATCATTAGATATGTTCATCAACGAATGCGGCTCTTGTTTTCCAGACATGCTGATCTGGCTCGTAATATTGTAATTGACAGATGAACTATCAACAACGAGTTCCGCCATTCCTGGCCCCAATTGGTGCATTGAATTAGGGGAAATGATGTTAGAGTTTAGATGACCTTGACCAGAGGACGACGACGGTGCTGAAGAAAGAGCTGATTTATGATTCACCCCAAGTCTACCGAGACCTTCATACAGATAATTCCTACTAATATGATCAAAGTAGCTTAGTGGCCTCCTCCTAGCATTATGCAGCATCATAATAATTGCAGGAGAAGACGAAGCATCATAAGCACACTCAATTGCAGTTGCTCCATCTGAAGGGGAACGTTTATCAACATTGACCAGACCAGTCCAAAGTATACATTCCACCACTTTTTCACTTCCGGATATTGCAGCAATCATCAAAGGTGTCCTCATCAAAACCCTAGGCTTGTTACACCCAATTGGACAAGTCAACCATGGGATATCCTCATCCATGTAACATCCTCCTTTCTCCACCAATCGTATGAAATTTCCCAGATCATCCTTCATACATGCTTCAACCAAATCTAAATAAGTATTATTTTCAGCACGCTCCATTGCCAATTCTCTAACTTATTCTCTCCCCAACTCCTAGGTTATATATGCAGTCCTGTCCTTGTCTTCAGATCACCAGGACTCGAATTCTAATTAAAAATCAATTTTAATTTTAGTGGAATTTTCTATTTGTTGAAAAATTAGTTAAGAGATAAATATAATTAATGAGTAAAAGTTCCTAATGAAAAAGAATTTTTTGGTTTTCAAATAATTACAATAAAAGTCTAAAAGATAATATATAGAAAATTCAAATAATTAACGAAACCCAAATTACCATATTCCATATAACCTTGGAGAAAACTTTTGTTCGTAATAGTCTATAGTATAATTCCATCTCGGGTTTCATTTTCTTTATAGTATCAACAGCATCATCTCTTTTGATAAAACAGTAATAACTTTCAGGTAGGCACAAGGAACGCAAATAGGGGATTCGATCCTAAAAGAACATTTATTAGATCAAGAAGTAAACCCGTAAAACTAAAAAGAAATCTACCCCAAGATACAAACGAACTCTCTCCAAATCATTTTTACTAATGCATTTGGTGAACAGATATATTGAATAACTATAACAACTCCAAATGCGACTTTATGCCACCCTTGAAGAACATTTTTCACTAATTTACTTAATTAAAGTCGAAAGCAAATATAAGATTTCCAAGTACATTATTAATTTCCATTGGTTTAATTCTCAACAACCAAACAAGGGGATATAGAAAAAGATTCAAGATGCAATTAATTAATTATTTATTAAACCCAAGAAAAGACTAAAAACACAAAAGTCACCCAAGAAAACAATAACATATATGAATAATTGAATATAGTCTAAAAGTCGATTTTTCTTGTACAAGAAATCTTGATCAAGAGTCAAAAGTTTTTAAAACAAAATCAAAAGAAAGCAGTAGTACTCATTGAAGATACAGAAGAAAATGCTTAATAAAATAAAAACAACTTAGGATGGATGCAAAGGGAAGGGTACATGTTTTATTATAACATAGAAAGAAAAGAAAAAAAAAAACTTTGACAAATGGAAGTAGAAGAAATGAAAAGAAAAGAAAACGCCAAGGCTTAAATCACATTCAAAGAAATTGAAAGGAAAAGAGTTAGAGAGATTGACCGTATACATACCTTGAGACTGAGAGAGACACGAGAGAGAATAAGGAGTATATCTTTCTTGAGCGTGGAAGTTGGAGTTTAGAATTGAGAGCTTCTTTTGTTTAATTAATGGCAGAGTTATTTATATATTATTATTATTATGACTTCTTATATGAGGCTTTGACTGATCTCATTTGATCAGTTTAACGGCTCCTAGTTGAGTTCCCGGGCCTGTGGGATTTGAGTGAAGTGAAGGAAAGGAATACCGTCATCATAAACCCACTGGGCCCTTCAATATATATATAATATATTTAGCAAAAAGAATTAATTCAAATCTTATCTGTTGAAGTTGAAAATTTTAAATACCAACAATTGAAATATATATACTTGAATTCATGAATAATATATATATATTTAATGATTATGTG
The DNA here is from genome assembly GCA_030761205.1 of Fremontodendron californicum. NCBI lineage: Eukaryota > Viridiplantae > Streptophyta > Magnoliopsida > Malvales > Malvaceae > Fremontodendron > Fremontodendron californicum. The sequence goes on from JAULJL010000012.1 coordinate 551,574, forward strand.
TGTTGCATGTGGTAGAAAATAATTTGAGTTGAACTATGATTTTTTATGTGTGATGATTAATTAAACTTAAAATGGGCATGAATCTTCAATTTCAGATGGTTATTAATTAATGACTTATTGTAGTTTATTTTCATTGAAAGATAAGAATAATGGTCTTTTTTTTTCATTTCTTAAGTATTATTATTTCCTTTGAAGTATTAATTGTTGAGCATATGAGCCACAAAGTTGAAAATTACTAATATGTAATTAATAATTTAATCAATTCATATACTTTAGTATGAATTCTATAGCTTAGAATATAAAATTTGTTTTCTACTGCAATTTGTTCTCAATTTTTTTTTTTTTTTTTGAAGTTTTTTCTGGTGCTTGGTTCACATGGCAATTAATATATTACTATTATTATTATAGTCTGTATAGATTTAGCTGCCTTTGACTTTCTAGCATGCAAAACATTCAAGATATGAGAAAACCAGTCGAGTAGAATAAGTTGGTAATAACTAAATCGTGAAATTCATTTTTTTATATTTTTTCTAAGTCAGAAATTCATTTTTTTTATTGGTTTGGCTAGAATGAATTAGTTGGTAGTTAGATACAATAATTTTAGACATGATATTATTATACGATATGAATACGATATAATATAAAAAATAATATAAATACAATACGAATATATAAACGTGTCAAAATCTATATAACTCGAATTATAAATATATCTAAATTTATATATATATAAATAAATATATAATATTTTAAACATGATATGACACGCAAAAATTAAACCAATACGATACAAAGATATAAATTACCAGATTTTTTAAAAGAGACTTAAATATGATAATTAAATTAGGATACATAAATTTAATAGTAAACAGTTGCTAAAGAACATTAATATTTTGGTTATGATAATCAAAATCTTCATGGAACAGACTTCACTTTAATAATTGAAGTAAAGGGAAAGTATGGTTGTTCTTCAATTAGGCCATATTTACTGCCAAAATGTACAATTAATTATGGGGCCACCATTAGCAATTTCCCATGCAAGAAGAAAAAGAAAAAAGAAAAAAAAACCAAATAGATTTGTCTATAGATGGGTTTGGGATTAGTGATTTAGATGGATCCGATCAAGATTACGTGTCACATAATTATTATTATTTTTAAAATTTAATTATAAAAATATTTTAAATAATAAAATATTTTTTTAATTTATTTCGTTTTGGATAAGCAAAAAGATTTATCAGGACGGAATATGATTCTTCCTATGAACACCTCTAGAGCAAAATCTGGACCTGATTGAAAAATTGCAGCTGCCATTTGCAAAGTTTTCTATGTGATAAATCCTTCCAGGCACAAGACAGACACTATATAGATATATACTACGTCGACGTCGATGAATTTTATAAGTATCTCCTACCAGAAAACACGGTTATAACGTTAGCTGTCCACCAAATTTGAAGCTTATTTTATTTTTATTTTTCTCTCTTTTAATTTGTATGTTTTCATATCATGTCTCAACTACAAAATTATTGCTGGATTACGCTCTCCCATACCCAACCAACAAGCTGCAATGAATGATAATAAGTGAATATCCATTTGAAAATAAAGAAAGATAGTCAAAACACAGTACAATTATTTGGCGTTGATTGCCGCAAACCAAGACATGATATGGCTGTGATGATGAAATAATGCTGTAGTAGTGGACAAAACTGTTGCTATTGCAACATCATATATATATATATATATATATATATATATATATATATATATATATATATACAACAATGGAAGCAGTAGCAGACACCAAAAGTGATGTGAAGATGTGAAAAGCAAACTCAAGCTCACAAATATATGTTGCTTGCTTTCACACTTTTTCATATTTAATCTCTTAATTTTTCTTTTACTCTAAATAATACATATAAAATAAAAAGGGGTAAAAGTAAGAAATCTATGAGTTAATTCCTACTTGTCACTAGTCTACCACAAAAAAAACAATACTCAAAAGGTCTATTATATTTAGACAGCTTGCATGTAATGAACCATTATCTTAAGCAAAGTATAAGAAAACAAGTTATTTTTAATATTTTTGATGAGACAAAAAAATTTCAATTAATTTCTAGTACATTTATAACATCATTTTGAGCATGCATATGCATAGACATCGATCTTGATACATAAAAAAATAAAATAAAATAAAATGAAACTTGGGTCAGCCTGCAATGCTACCACTAATTTCACTGAGTTGCATACACCACTTGAAAAAAAAAATACAAATCATGAAGTTCCCATGATGCTTCCTTTTTCATGTTTGAAGGTGCTAGCTAGCTAGGTAGAATGGCAGATTATATAACCCTAAAATAACCCACATACTGATCCATTTGTTATCATTATGTTAATTACCACTAACTCAAAATATATATAACACCTTGAAAGTGAAATCCTAATTAAAGTTAATTATTATACAAAGATCCTCAGATCATTATTCTCATAGTGACAAATATGAACAAGGAAAGCTCGCATTGCAAGCCACTCAAACTCAATATACAATTAATAGACAAATACAATCAGTTAGATAACGACTTGTTTTTAACAAGTATGAACATATATAAAAATTGGGCTCATGAACAATCCACATATATATATATATACTATGATCAACTATGTATTATGTTACATAAAAAAAATTAATGTATTACATAATTTTTTATTTATGAATTCTAGTACTAACAAAAAAAAAAAAAAAAAAGCCAGCTTCTCTATCTCAAGATATAAATCGAGCTTGGTAGTTGGTACTAAACTAAAAATGCAAGAATAAGCTGAGCTTAAGCCTGTTAAAAATCAGCTACAGTTGTTTCACATCAACTTACTCTTATATCAAGATAGAACCCTTTCATCTATCTCCTTGACATATTTTCATATCCAACAATACTATATACACGTGAGAAATATATATATATATATATATATATAACTGTTTCTAATGACATTTTTGAAAAATAAAAGTTTAATTTTTTTTTATTAAGTTAAAAAGATTTATGTAAAAATAAAATAAAAATCAGTTATATATATATATATATATATTTTTATCTTAATATAATATTTCCCCTTTCTATTTTAATTTTGCATGGAGGGAATTCATTTTAGGGAGTAGAGCTCCCATATCATAACCTTCTTTATTTCTCATTAGTTTACTCTATCTAATGTTGGTGTATACCGTAAGACCAATGGGATTGATTATAGAATATATGTCATATTAAGTATTATTACTATTTACTAACACATTCTTTATCTACAAATTTTTTTATAAATATTTGATATTACTTATTTGTCTAATAAAATTCATGAAATAAATATGCTTTGTAAGGAAATTATAATAAGTTGTAATTATGAGATCATCATTGCATCAAAATAGTATTCCTAAATTGTTTTTAGTCAATATTTTGTTAAGATAGAACATTGACTAAGAAGTTGAGCCAAACACATTGTTATGTAATTGCTTATGAAGCAAGCAATCAATCTCATAGATTGAAGTTTAAATAAACTTGAGTTAACATATGAGTGTTTGTTAAAAGAATAAGTTTATTGAACATAATTTGACATGAGAATGTCATTTGATATTTCACTTAGTGTTTATGACAATATTCTCATGTAGTGGTTATATAAATGACCCTTTGACTTGAGATACTAATAATCTTATATGATAATTATTATATTTTGATTTTATCTTACTTATAATTCTAATTATGGATGTTTCAGTTAGGTTTATTTCGTTATGAGTAAGGTTGGCCGCCCCTCTCTATACTTAATTCATTCATAGTTTTCAATTATTGAAACCTTATGAAAACAAAAAGAAGCAGTCGCATATACTACTAACATAGTATTAGGTCAACTTACATCTCATCCTTGGAGAATACAATTTCACTCTTTGTTCTTATAGATTATCATTAGAGGCTGAACATTTAAACAACTGATGATTTGCTACAACTTACCTAAGTGTTTTTGAAGGATTAGTTCTTATCGTACATAAAATCCTGAAACAAAAGTTCTTGTCATAATCTCACCTAAGTGTTTTTGAAGGATTAGTTTTATCGTACATCAAATCCTGAAACAAAAGTTCTTGTCATAATCTCACCTAAGTGTTTTTGAAGGATTAGTTCTTATCGTACATCAAATCCTGAAACAAAAGTTCTTGTCATAATCTCACCTAAGTGTTTTTGAAGGATTAGTTCTTATCGTACATCAAATCCTGAAACAAAAGTTCTTGTAATAATCTCACCTAAGTGTTTTTGAAGGATTAGTTCTTATCATACATCAAATCCTGAAACAAAGTTCTTGTCATAATCTCTCTTATGTTGAATAACTTGATCACATAAATTGAGAATTGAGTTTGAAAATTTAAATTTAGCTGCTCTTAACTCTTCTCTTCTTATTCATGATAAATTCCTAACAGAATGGACCCTTTCCAACGGTGTCCACTATGAATCTATGTATTGTTCAATAGAACATTTACTTTGCTTAATTAGCATTATCTCGAACAGTACTAACGTTTGTGGATCGGATGCTGTGTAGATTGTTTAATTTCTTTCACTACTCCAAAGATATCTAGACCTTGGAAAGCGTTTTATGCATGGTGCTTTTGAAATGTGCTTTCATGGTCACCTCGTAATGATAACAGAATGGCAATGAAGAAGATAACAATACGAAAAAACTAAGGAAATGGAAGCTGTCTTTTACTAGCAAAAAAAGACTCGGTGGGCAAAAGAGAAGGGGAGAAATTCATAGAACTAAAAAACATATCGATCTCATAAATAGAGTAAGAGTTTTAGGACAAACCTCTCAAATAAAGTTTCCTCTTCTCCAAAAAACATGAAAACTACTAAACGAGGGACCTGATCGTAGCTGCTGACTCTTTACTACATGCGATCTTCTCTTCTAAGCTTGTTTAATAGTGCTGTGATGAGAGCGTCTCTCTTCTCAGCCCTAGCTTCTTCTCTCATTCTTCTTTGCTCTTCCCTTTCTCTCCAACTTCTATCCATCATTATCCTTTCATTCTCCAATGCTTCCATGGTCTGTCTCCATTCCATCTCTTGCAACCGCCTTTCGTTTTCCCTTGCCTCGAACGCTTCTTTCCATTGCATTTCCATCTGCATCTGTTGTCTCATGAAATCCTCTAAAATCTCCTTTATATTATTATTATTATTATTGATGCTTCCGCTTGTACTTCCTCCAATACCTGCACCCGTTTTGCCTTTTTTCTTCTTCCTAATGCTACCCTTATCTAACTCGTTTTCCTCCATTTCTTCTTCCTCGTCTGAAGATAGCTGCAACGCCTTCTTTTTCGACCCCGTCGCTCCTCCTTCACCTTTTGACCATTGAATACTTTGCATCCTTGCCGAGAATATGGTGTGCAATTCATTGTAAAATGGGAATTGTTGCCGCATAGATTCTGCTTCCATCGTTTCACATCCCTGAATGATGTTAAAGGGTTTTCAGAATACATATTTTAGCTAAAACAAATTAAAGAGAAACAATTAATAAAGCTTCCTGGAAAAGTAGTCGTTGCGTCAAAAAAAGGGGGTTAAATCGAATATTTTATACCTTGTATCGAGTAACGAGGTTTTTCCACTTGCACTTGCACTGTTCAGCGCTTCGATTATAACACTTTTCCCTCATCCTGGTAGAGATAACTTCCCAAAGCAGCTTGTTCCTGTTGGTCTCCATGAAACTTCGATCCAGCTCTGCTCTGATCATCAAGAACTCCTTCGTCTCTTGAATACTCCATTGAGGGAATCTATCAGCATCAACGTTAACACTGATAGGCTGTTGCTGATGATGCTGATGCTGATGGTGATGGAGTCTCTCCATAACAACTATCACACGCAAACCAAACAAAGTCACAAGATTATTAAGTCTGTTTTTTGCACCAACCAAAAGGATTATTGATTCGAAAAGAAACATAAAAGAAGAAAAGATGGAGAGAGAAAAACCAGCCACGATTTATATTGAGATGTTGTGAACAACAAGTGTGAACCCTCGAGAAAGATCACCCAAAAAAAAACCTGAAGAAACCTAAAAAAAAGAAGAAAAGGGAAAGATAGATAGATAGATAGATTTGCTATAAGCTTAGGTGTCAAAGAGAGCGTTTTTATTATTCGTTCAGATTCAAGAAAACGAAACCAAAGAAAGCTTTTCTTTCCTCTCATTCTCTCCTTTTCTCCCTACCAACAGTCAGTCTCTCTTCTCGGTCTCTATCTGTCTACGCGGAAACACTTTCTCTCTCTTCTTTTTTTTTTTCTTTTCTTTTCTTTTTAAAAAAAAATAAAAATTATACTTCTTTTTCCATTGCGTTCACATGGCGTCATGCTGACGGACCAGAAAGTCTTACCGGTACTGCTGGTGGATGGGGGCTTTATTCTCTGCAACTGCAACCCGTCATAAAAAACTTGCAGTACAAGATTTTTTTTTTTTTGGGCCATAGTAAACATCTACCACCCTATCCTTAGCCCCACCTTTCCCTTACCTACTCAAACCTGGCTGAATGACATCGCGGAAGCTCGAACCCGAGCGGGATAAAAACTTCACAACTCCATTTTGCCTCTTCAACACCGGATAATACTTAAATTAGTAATTTTAGATATGATATAAAAATAATAATTAAAATATAATATGATATAAAAAATAATATAAATACATAAATATACGGATATGTATAATATTTTAAATATGATTATAATATATAAAATAATATGAAAATAATATGATATATGAATTATTAGATGAATGTTTCGTTATATAAATAAATGAATTAATATATTGTTTTGCCTATTCTCTTTTGAACCCCTATAAAAAGTAGATTTTTTATAAGTTTAAAATTTTGTATAAATATTGTAAATAATTTATTTTGTAGACAATGGGGTATAAATCAAAAATATTGATATGTAAAATTATACTTTGAATATATTATGTAACAGCTTTATCTGCTTTCTTTTAAATTTTGAAATACAAATTTTATTTATCTAAAAAATAAAAAAAAGGCGACAAGAATCGCTTTCCCAGACTATACCTGGAGGCGGTAACACTTTTTATTTTTGCATGAATTTCCTGAAATATAAAGGTGAAAAAAAAAAGATAAAAAAAGGTATATCTATATACTTACAAATTTCTTTTTTCATAGTTTAATTTTAAAAATTGATAATACGTGCATAATAGCAACGGTTAAAATGATATTTTAAAAAATATGATTAATATTACTTTTTAAATTCAATAAAAGTATTAAAAAAATTAAATTAATAATTAATAATCTTTAATATCAATTAACGGACTCTTAATTTAATTTAACATTTCCGTTATCTTCAAGCCGTTCAATATTCTTTGGCTTTTTAAAAGGTGATCATATACGCGTTATTCAGTCATGTCCCACGTGTAGACGGCTCCATCACCATCCACGTGGCATACATGCAGATATTATATTATGACGGAAAAAGAAAGGGACCCACTGGCCTATGGTTCACACCTATAAGCCTATGACCCATTCTAGTTCTAGTCCCCTTTCCGAAGTATATTTGATATTTTGACCCATCACTTTAATTTTATTTATTTATTTTAATTTGCGGGGAAAGGAAATCAAAGAAAGGAATAATCAATTCAATGGTATAATATGAACGGGAAAAATATTTATTTGGCAGGGTGGCCAAAGGTAAAACCATTACTATTACTATTAGTATTGGTATTGGTATTTGGCGTGTGGAATTGAGTTTATTCTCTAACATTTTTTTTTTCTTTCAGATAAATGGTTCGTTTTACTCATCCAAAAGAAACAGAATTCTTAAGAGAACTGAGTTTTACAGCAAATGAATCAACAAATGAAATAACATGAATTAACCAATGATGATAAAATTGCCTAACTAACATATAATGAGTTTTTGTTAACGAGTATCTTTAAGTCATTTTTTAAAATCAATTAATATATTATTTATAATGAAAATATTGTATTAAATATAAAAATTAAAAATTTTATTTATCATTTTTAATATATCGAATAAAAATATTGTTATATATAATAATTTTAAAAATAACGTTAGGACACCCGTTAATTAAAATTCATATATTATTTCGCATGAATAACAAAGACCGAGATTGGCAGAAGTGGGTTTTAGCAAGGCCCAGTTTCCAATCTTCAGTTGTACAACCTCTTTAACAGAAGCAACAGTAGCAGTAACTCCTTGATGAGCACTCCCATGTTTGCAATGATTCCGTTCTCTTCAGAGGAAGTAGATACTGACTATTCAAGCAAGTCCGAAGATGATTGTGGCCAAAGACTTTACCTTAAGATTATTGATGGCCCATTGAAGTTTAACTTTCCAGTAATATACCTGATAAAATTGGAGCATGTTTCCTCAAACTTGTTGAGAAGAAGTGCACGACAAAAGCAAGTGATCCCAGCTCTCAGGGGCAAGACCACGACGCAAACAATTTGTATTATCAGAAAAAGAGTTAGCCTATGTAGGATTGCAATGGATTCCAGCACTATTCGATCCGTTTTTTGCGGATTTGGATTGAAACATGTTTCAATTTGACTGAAAATTATTTTGTAAATGAAGGATGGAAGCATTAGCTATGATGAATTTGCAGCAATGATAAAAACTGGTATCGATTGGAGAAAGGCATCTCGACATTACTCAAGAGGGAGATTCAACAGTCTAAGTATAAAACTGATGAAGCATGGTTCTCTGAATTTTGGGGAGCGAGTAGAATCATACCAGTTCTTCGTTTTGTTCATCCTTGCAAGAAAAGTACTGGATCATTCGTTGTATATCTTAGACTTTGCTTTCTCTTGTGATTATTTGCGGTGGACTCTGCATTAAATGGGGTCCTTTTGCCTGGTGATTTACAAGGATTGTGGAGGGCCGAGTACATCTTGTTTGTCTCTGCTAATGTTAATTATGGAAAACACCTTGTGGCCATAGTTAGGCATGTATGATTCTCTCCTTAGTCCTACCACTACCATCCTTTTGTATTATTGTTTCTGGTTTTTTGATAATCTGGGCAAGAGGAGCATACATCAACTATTAAGCTAAAGACTCAGGTGCATAACTGTTTCTGGTTGACAACATGGGATTGAATTGTGTAGTGCTTAGTATATTCTTGTCCGAAGAATTATTGTATCTCTTGCTTCTTGGAATCCAAATGGCTTTCAATCGGCATGCTTGGACATGTCTGACACATAATAGGGACAATTTAGCACATGTCCATTTTATGTTTCATAAGCTTCAGTATAGATTGTTTAGTAATCCACCGGACTAGAGGTTTCGAAAGTGAGATGTTAATCTTGTGTCCCTGATTGATCGGTCCTTGCGGCCCAAGATTAATTCTTGCGTTGGTCTTGGGGCAAAGCTTCATCGTTATTCACAGAGTTCTGACCTTATCTTTCCAGCCCAATTAACCTTAGCTTGGAAGGTGGATTTAGCCCATTGTCAAATAAGCTTCAGTAAGTCCACTGGGTTTAGAGTTTTCGAAAGTCAGAGAAAGAGGTGGATTTAGCCCATTGTCAACTAATCCCTAACTTGATTCCTGTGAATGTCGATGACTTTGGACATGTGAAAATTATCGGTGAATTGCTAGATGAAGATGATGCTTCTGAAATCACTAAAAGCCAAAATGCATCCATCTTTTTTCTTTCCGTTTCTATATAGATAACTGAATCCAGCTATCATGGTCGAACCCCTTTCACCATTGACATGTTTGAGCAACCTTTGTATGTATTTAATACTTGTTAATAGCACTTGGAATCTTGTTCCTTGTCATCTGATTTAATTGCAATCAGATGGTAACAAATAAGGAAAAAAGAAATTTGTGAGACAGAGCAAAAAGAACATGCAGCTTTTATGTTCTCACGCTTTGTTGTAATTGCAGAGATAGATGCTTCAAAAGTCTTTGTTAGGCGCAGAAAAGTTGTTGTCTCTCAAGTCTTTTATCATGCAATGCAATGCAATCCACATCGAAGAAAGCCAAATAAAATAATCATAAATCACACTGCAATCTGTCCTAACATCCCAAAATTCTATCTTTAAACAAATATTATTAGTCACAGTCGCCAGCAATACGAAAGACCGGGTCCTTTTGCATCAATTTCTACATGAAATAGTTGAGCAACTAGCTCCAAACAAACAAGGCTGTTATGTTCATCATTAAGTTAAATATTTTAGGTTTTATTATTATTATTTGCAGTCAATTTTCAGAGCTACTAACTCTTGAGATATAATATATATGTCAATGGTTAATGGGTCAATAATCGAAATTTGAAAAGCAACTCAACATTTTTTTCATTGGAAAATTTGGATAAGGTGTTGTCGGCTTTGGTAGGTTTGCTTTTTATGGGTAAAAGGAAAACTATTGAAGAATCTAATTCAATCTAAAGTTGGGACGATTCCAAAGCAGTATCTAAGGATGGAGCCAAAATACCAATTCTTATTTTCTAAGCAAATTTAGATACACATGCCATAATATGTATAAGCACGCAGCAACTTTAACTGAATAGTCAAAATTAAAAGCACTAATTAATAAGCGAAATGATTGAAATGCCTATAATTTAACTCATCGATCTAAGATTAGCTTAGTTTAGTGGTTACTTGTAGAACTTGTTCACATACACTCCACTACTTTTGAACGGAAAAAGGAAAAGTTTTTTTTTCTTTTCCCAATCCTTTCAAAAATTCTTATCTCATTAACACACACCAGGCAATGCTTTTTCAAGGCCACACATGGTTTTCCTGGAAAACATTGTCGTAGAAAATAATGGCAAGAAAAATAATTTCTTGGAGTTCACACTTCACGCCTCTCCAACTGTTGAGTATTTTTGAGTCAAGTCTCAATCCCACATAGCTTGCTTATATCAAGCTAAGGGGGCTTTCACCTTATAAGTAGAGAGCTTAGGTTTTGGTTGAACTCACCCACCACCCTTGTGAGACATAGTCTATACTCTTGTATTAGGATTATCCGGTAGTGAGTTATAGTGTTTAATTTGAGGGTTTGTAGCTTAATCCATTCAAAAGCTACTTGTAAGAGGGTTTGTAGCTTAATCCATTCAAAAGCTACTTGTAAAGCTACTTGTAAGAGGGTTTGTAGCTTAATCCATTCAAAAGCTACTTGTAAGAGGGTTTGTAGCTTAATCCATTCAAAAGCTACTTGTATGAGGGTTTGTAGTTTTATCTGTGCAAAAGCTACTTGTTGTAGTGATGTTATCCTTATGGGATCGTGGATGTAGGCCAAGAAGGGTCGAACCACGTAAAAAAATATTGTGTCTTTTTCTTTTCTTATTCGAATGCTTGTTGTGGGTGAATGCTTGCTTTTGGGTAACCAGGTTTTATTTTTCCCAACAACTGGTATCAGAGCTTATGGTTTGAGGGAGGAGTTGCCTAAAAGCTTTTGGTTCAAGCAAGGAGAGATGCTGCCAGCTGCCAAGAGTTTTTTTGTTGTTCGAGTTCGAGTAAGGAGAGAAGCTTTGTTCGAGGAAGAAGAGTTGCCGAGTTCCTGCCAAGTGGTTATTGGAACTTTGACTCAATGGAGGATATGTTGAGTATTTTTTAGTCAAGTCCCAATCCCACATAGCTTGCTTATATCAAGCCAATGGGGCTTTCACCTTATAAGTAGAGAGCTTAGGCTTTGGTTGAACTCACCCACCACCCTTGTGAGAGATAGTCTATACTCTTTGTAATAACCAATTTTCGTCCGGGTCGGATTCGAATCCGACCCGGGCCAAGTACGAGCCAGGCCAGCTATTCAGCAGGCCCAATCTGCCGTCCAGGCCCATTGGCCCATTTCCGACCCAAACCCCTCAACCCCCAAACCAGGCCCAATTTTCGGGCCCTTTTCAACCAAGCCCAGGCCTACTGAAACCCTAAACCAAACCCTAATCCCCTAACAAGACACCTGCCGCCGCCGCCTGCCACAACCCCCCTCTGGCAGCCACCCCTTCACGCCACCCCCAAAAAAAGAAACCTGTCAGAAGCCCCAGTCCACCAGCCCTTCACACTCCATACCCCTTTCGGACTAACCCACGGCCACACGCCACCACCAACCCTGCACCAACGCCTGTACACGCCACCGACCCCCCCTTTAAAAACCAAGATCGAAATCCACAACAGAAAAAAAAGAGGAGACCCCACCGATTCGGACCCCTCCCGGAGGCCCCCAGATCCGAACCAACAGGGAGGGCCGAAGCCCCTCAGAGGAGGAGGCCCCTCAGCCAGCCGCAAATCGACACCCAAAAATCCAGATCTGGGGTCCGAAACCCAGATCTGGATACCCCCCCCTCTCCGAACCAACCCGCTCAAAAAAGAAAAAAAAAACCTGCAAAAAGAAAAAACCACAAACCAAACACCAAAAAAAAACCAAACAGAAACAAACAAAAATGAGAGAGAAAGTCGAAAAGTTTTTCCTAGATCTAGGGTGGTGGACTCCGATTCGGGCAAAATGGAGCCCAGAATCGGAGAGAGGAGACCGACGCGGTTCCAGAGGAGGTGATTTGGAGTTCGCCGGCAGCCGGCGAGCAACGGCCGGCAACGGTGGACGGCGGCCGGCGCGGTGGCCAGCGCCGGAATATGGGTTCTGGCTGGGTTTCTGATGAAGAGAGAGAGAAAAGAGAGGAGAGAGAAGAGAAGAAAAAAAAAAGGAAAGAAAATGAAAAAAAATGGGGTTTGGGGTATAAATACGGTGCCAAAACGGCACCGTTTCTGGGGGGCGGGTCGAGGTGACCCTTTGCGTCGACCCGCGGGTCGACCCGGGGTCCGCGCGGGTCACCCGCTCCATTTTTTTAAAAAAAAAACTCCGACGTCAAAACGACGCCGTTCGGACCCAGGGTCCGCGCGTGGACCCGCGGGTCGACCCGGGGTCCGCGCGCCCGACCCGGGTCTGTTAAAAAAAAAAAAAAAACAAGGGCGCAAAACGACGACGTTTTGGTCCCTGGAAGCGGGTCCATAGGACCCGCGCGCGAACCCACGGGTCGACCCGGGGTCCGCGCACCCGACCCGTTTCGGGCCACCAAATAAAAAAAAAAAGAAAAAGGAAGGCCTGGACCGGATCCGGTCCGCGCTGATCCAGGCCCAAATGGCCTGGCCTCAGCGGGCCAAGCCTGGTTTTGGGCCCAGCAGCCCAAAACCAGGAGTTTTGGGCCCAAAAAAAAGAAAGAAAAAGAAAAAGAAAAAAAAAAGAAGGAAAAGAAAAAAAATAAAAAAAAATAATAATAATAGTAATTTAAAAAAAATAATAATAATATAAAAAATTAAAAATCAAAAAAATTAAAAAAAAAAAAATAATGATACATAAAAAATAAAATCAAAAATTAAATATTAAAAAAAAGAAAAAATATAAACAAAAAATTTTCACGATTATCGATTTTGATTTTGTTATTTTTGATTTTATTCAGATAGTCGAGTACGAGCAAAGAGTTTTGTGAAGATAAAGTCCGGCATTTTAAATTTCGGATTCTCGACATTTGACAGGTATGATTTTAATTTTCTTATTTATTTTCATTACTATTTGTATTTATTTATTTTCGTCCGGCATTCGATATATTTTTATTATTCTGTTTCAATTTTAAAATATTAAAATAATAATTCTTGTAATACATGTCTTTTAAAATTATTTTCGATAAATAAAATTTTCTAAAAACGGATTTCTTTCTCGGGATGGTCGGAGTATCAATCGTTCTTTGAAATGGTCCGAGTAAGAATAATAATCGAAACATTATCGAAAGTATCGGAATGGTTCGAGAATTATTCTTACATAGATAATTTCTTTTATTTCGGAAATAATTATTAAAAGCATTTTAATTTAACTTTTTAAAAAAAAGGACTTTTAATAAATGCGAATAACCGACGACGGAATTCGAAGGACGTCACGGTAGTGATTCCTAAGATATCTTGAGGTGAGAGAGTTTCGTTAAATATCACCACGAGTGGTGGGAATATTTGGCGACATGCTCGATACAAAAATTCGTTTTCGTTTAAAAAAAAATGGAAATAATCAAAATAAAAAAATGAATAAAGAGCGAATGTTTATTGCGCTCGATATTTTGCCATGCTCGTGTTTTTAATATTACGATTCGCATGTTTAATTTTATAGTTATATGTTAAGCCGTATGTATCCGATATTTAAATATTCGCATCATACGCATTTGAATAAAAAAAAATGGATGTAAATTGCCGACGACGGAATTCGAAGGATATCACGGTTGTGATTCCTAAGATGTCTTGAGGTGAGAAGATCCCGTTAAATACCACCGAGAGTGTCGGGAATATTTAATGAGTATTTTCGATAATAAATTTATGTTCACTTTCGATTTTTTTTAAAAAAATAAAAAACAGTTCAAGAAAATCCAAAAAATAATAAACATGTTTTTTTTATAAAATAAAAGGAAAAGAGAATTAGTTTTAAATACCGATGTTAAATCCATTAAACCGAGATTTAAGATAACACGTGATCAAGTGGTACCGTTTTCTAAACGGGCGTTGCGGGGGTGCTAATCCTTCCCCGTACGTAACCGACTCCCGAACCCAATTTTGTTTTTACTCTGGTTCAAAGCGCGGACTTCGAAATTGGTTTTAAAAATGTTTTAATTAATTTTAAAATATTTTGCTAAAATCGGTTTTAATAGGTGGCCAATCACACCTAGCAAAAAAGATTGGTGGCGACTCCATTTTTTGTGTTTTCATCAAATTCGTCGTAGCGGTCCGAAAAAATCGTTATGACAGCTTGGCGACTCCACTGGGGACCCTTTTGAGAGTCGAGCCACAAATTGATCATGTGTTGTTTTAAAATCTCGAATTTATGAATTTAATCGGTATTTAATTTTAATTCTCTTTACTTTCTTTCTTTCTTTATTTTTATTTTGCTTGCAATTACACTTTGATATTCGTTAATTCTTGATTCATATTTTTTTTTATGTCGTTTATTTTATTTTATTTTTTTTAAATCGTGGAATGTTTAGAATAAAGAGTCGTAGACAAATAGTCGAAGGTTTGCTTGTTCCTTCTCACATACGAGCACATACATTTCATACATAAGCTCTATACCCGAGCTTTATCCCTTTAGGTGAAAGTAAAGTACCTACGCTCTCGTGAGGCAATAACCTCCGCATGGGCTAGTGAAACACTTTCGGAGTAATAAAGTACCTACGCTTTCGTGAGGCAATAACCTCCGCATAAGCCTGGAAAATATACTCCAACAAATTGAACCCGTTTTAAATCGGGATGCCTTACTAGCCTTCACGGGCGACAGTAAGGAGCAATTTGGAGCCTTTTAGAACCTAACTCAACCTCATGTAGTGAACTTGAGTAGAGCCATATCGAATTTTCGATCGGATATCCTCGAAATTTGGAAGGAACATGGTGATCTTTCGCTATTTGTTTACATTCCGAACAAGAACTGTAAATCGGGTAATGATGAACGCACATCGTGCTACCCGCGATAAGTTTCATTTTTCGCTCCGAAGGCACCGTGTTGCTTAAATAAGTTGATACTGTCGGAGCAAATGTTCGTTAACTTTTTGAATTTGTAAATATGAAAATTTTTCTTTTCGTACATCTCGTACATTTCATGCACTAATGCATTTGTAAATAAAGCATGTACATTTATAGTTGTATTTTTGATTTCACGGTGACAATAATCTCATTTGATAAACCGCATAAACAGTTGTTGTCGATTAAATGAGAATTGCAAACCGGTAGTGTTGAATAAATACTCGGACAGTTGTGCCATAATAAGACCCACTACCACAAAAGTTTTCGATAGAAATTGATTTGTGTAAATAATATTTTGATTTTTTTTTTTTTTACGAAAAAAAAGAAAACATTTTTCAAAAACAAAAAAACAAAAAAAATTTTGGCGGATTGAATTTGGAGATCAAAGTTTGTGCAATAAAATTGTTGAAATGATCAAGTTCAGTCCAAATCATGAATAGTTTTCTGTATATATTCGTGCGTTAATTTGTTTACTCTTTAGACAAATCAAAATTAGCATCATTTTGCACTCATGACATGCATGGTCATTCATTGTAGAATACATTAGTGACATCCATGATCGTTCTCTGTATATACCAGTACATCATTTTATTTATTCTGCACATGCATCATATCGACATCGTGATTGCATTCATTACAATACGGTCTTGCATTCGTGACATACATGGTCACTCATTGTACATACTCATGCATTAATTTGTTTATTTCTTTACATGCATCATATGGGCATCGTGTTACATTCACGGCATTCATGGCTCATGCATCATGAAACACACTTGGAGAATAAAAAAGAAGTCGGTTTAGCTTTGCAAGGATTTCTCTTCAAAATCAGAGGTATAAGAATCACTGCATACCTCTATGACACAGGCCGGAAGCATGGAGGATGAACAAAATAGACTGGATAGAGTGGAAAGAGAACAGAGAGAATTACAAGAACAGTTAGCCAGATCTCAGCAAGAAATACGAGAACAGATAGCAAAATCTCGAGAGGAGTCACGCGAGCAAATAGACAAGATGATTGAAATGATGACTAGACTGACCCGAGGAAAATGGGTTGCTGAAGAATCGATCATAAGGGGAGAACCTCGACCTCGAGCAAATGACAACGAAGATCCGATTTACCTAGCGAGTCAACAAGGCCAAGGACAATTTCAAGTGAACTCGGAATTTCACCCCTCAGACTCGGTTGTTATTCCAAGCCAAGATGGTTCACTAGAACAAGAAAAGCTGAAAAAACGTGTGGCAAAGCAAGTGGAAGACACAGAAGTGCAACAGAAGTATGATCTGTTTGAAGAAAGACTCAAAGCCATAGAAGGAATAGACGTTTTCGGGAATACGGATCCAAATGAGCTCAGCTTGGTCTCGGATTTGCTGATTCCGCCAAAATTCAAGGTCCCTGAATTTGAAAAGTATGACAGATCGAAATGTCCATCAAACCACATCATGATGTTTTGTCGAAAAATGGCTGGCTACACCAACAATGACAAGCTGTTAATCCACTGCTTCCAAGACAGTCTAACAGGATCGGCTGCGAGATGGTATAATCAGTTGGATCGGGGCTGTATCCGTTCTTGGAAAGATCTGGCAAAAGCTTTCAAGACTCAGTATAAGCACATGATCGACATGGCACCAGATAGGTTGACCTTGCAAAATATGGGGAAAGAGGCCACTGAGAGCTTCAAAGAATATGCTCAGAGGTGGATGGATATGGCCACCCAAGTACGACCGGCTCTGATTCAGAAGGAAATTACTGTCCTTTTTGTGAGTACACTACACGCTCCGTACTATGATAGACTCGTTGGCAATGCCACAAAGAATTTTGCAGATATGGTAACCTCAGGAGAGATGATTGAAAATGCTATCAAGAACGGAAAACTCGAAGGAGATGAGACATCCAATGCCGAGGGAAACGAGACACCTGAAAGGAAGGAAGAACATGTCCAGGCTATGGGAGAATTCACTCCGTATCCCCGGGTCTCTCCATATCAATCGTGTTACTCTACCAATGTCTCTTCAAGTCATTATCCTTACCTTCCAAATATTCAAACACATCATCCTATGCCAGCCTTTGCAACTAGGCCCGCTTCCCAAAAACGGTCGAGGGGCAACCAAGAGAAGTTTTCAATCCCAATCTCCGACTTGTTGCAATTACTAATGAGGAACCGATACCTCACCCCTGTGCCTTTGAAAACGGCTCCAAACCCATCGGCAAGGAGTTATGACCCGAACAGCAAGTGTGAGTATCACATGGGGGCAATCGGACATTCAACTGAAAAATGCAGACGACTAAAGGAAAAGATTGAAGGTCTTGTCCATGATGGCATTTTGACTCCAGAGCTAGTCGAACAGTGGAAATCCGCATTGCCAGAAATCGGTTTCTTCGCCGCGGGTTTTGAGGATGAGAATGGTTACCTTTGAAAGCATGTCAACAAGCATTGAGGAATATGCATGTAGTTCTATGCCTCATCATGAAAGCACTTGTCTTATGTTGGCATCCTCATGAAATAAATAAATTTTGAATTTCAAAAGCTTTGTGTTTATTGTGCTTTAATCTGAATTTGCAAAAACAAACATTAAAGAAATTCTTGATTTTTGAAGAGCGCATTCTTAAAAGAAAAAAAAATCTTTCTTCACGTTAGGAAATGATGAGAAGTCTTAAGATTATTGATGATCATTGTTGGAAATGACCCAACATCCTTCCATCTCTCTTTTGGACTTGCCCATGCTTGAATCTTTTGAGTTTGGAAAAACCAATGCTTCCCATAATATATTGTTGAATCTCAAAAAACCACTGTCAGTGCAATGAGAAAAATGCGGATCCTGGTTTAAGTTATGAGCAATGGAACAAACTTTTTGAAAAAAAAAGGCTTTTTGGTGTCTCAAACAAGTCAAACCTTTTTCAAGAATCTGGATTATGGTAAATTGATATATGTCAAGGTTATTCCAAAACCATTCACATCCTTTTCCGTAACCACAAAACAAGAGTTGCCCAGACGTCCCTTCATGATAAACGTCTCGGGTAACAATGATTAAACCTGATTTTCTCGTGTTTCTAGAAAAAAGCTATTTTCGAGCCATATTCTTTCTTGTCCCTTCGGAGAGCAAAAAAGACTCGAGGTGTTCCTCGTTATGATACGAATTCTCATGACCAATCAAATGGTGCATCATTTGTAGATACGGAGGACGTGGTGGATAAAGATGAAGTAATTTTCGGAGCATGCATAAAAAAATGAAAAAAAAAAGAAGAAAAGAAAAAATGAAAAATGAGTGTGACATCATGCATTCATGAAATTCAAGATGGTTTCAAGAAAGAAAAAATCTTTTCGTTATTTTCCTCTAAGGAATAACTCTTCGATTTACGTGCTTGTGTTCGAGATGAAAAATGACCATCTTTCATCATCCTTTCACAAAATAGAAAATATCCTTTTGCTACCCCTTTTGAGCCTAATGAATACTTTCGTTCTTTCAACCCCGATCAAGGATCACCCTCCACGCTAGGAGGCAAATGCGGGGAAGGATCTCTTCGAAGGTCACAGATAGTGAAGTCTTGGTTCAAAGACGAAAAAATGCCGTGAATCAAAGAGAAAATCTGAGCTTCCAAACAATTACGGGCTCACCTGGTCAAAATAGAGATGCAAAAAAAAAAGGAGATAAAAAGAAAGATGAAAGCAAAAACAGAAAAGGAAGAAAAGAACGGATGAAAATCATCGAATAAAGAGAAAAGCTCAGAAAAGACAAGTGTTTCGAAGAGAATCCTCCTCATGAAATGATCTTTGATTTGATCACCTTAAACACATGTTTGGGCCTATCTATCTTTCTTTCAGTACCTCGAACCTCGGCCTACATTACGTACCTGGAAAAGACCATTTCGATCGAGCATGGTCATTTAAATTGATGAGTCTATTCTTAGAGAAATGCATGAGACTTCGGTCTCCTTTCTGGTTAAAAATCTTTTTGGATAAGTCTTGATTTCTTGAATGCATGGTGAAACATTTAAGAAAAAAAATGAAAAATGGAAAGAAGGAGACTCTAGGGTGAAAACCCGACATGGGCAGTCTAGAGTAAAATAGGAGAATTTCGGTGTTGCTTATGGTATCATCGAGGCCATAACAAAAGAAGAGGTCATTTTGAAGAAGTTAAGGAACATCTGGGAATTCCAAAGTATCCCAAAACTGTCAACTCTCGTTTGGAGGGTTGACTTTAAAAACTGAGACCATTTTCCTTTCCAGAAATAATCCTCGAGTTTGAACACCCCAGCTAGCCTTGACGTATGTCAAAACGCCATGAGTTGGAAACTAAAAGAATGTTGAATTTGTTTGAGTCCAAAAAAATCATGTTCTATAAAATCTGTTCCATTTGTGAGTCTAGAAAGGATATACATTTTTCCTGTTGCGAAGTTTCCTTGGATCAACCAAAGTCTTGTGGTACCAACCCTTCCGACTCAATTTGAAAAATCCGAATTGACACTCAGAAAAACTTCTAACAGTGATCATCAATCTTCAAAAGATAAGGATATCACAATATGAGACGATGACATTTTCAGCTCAAAAGTTTTCAGTAAATAAGCAAACATTTTTCAAAAAAAAGAAGCAAGCAAAAGCAGATAAATGAAAATATTTTTGGAAGAAACCATTTTCGATGTTGGCATAAGACGAAGGTTCTTTTGGTCCAGAGGCATGGAACTATTGAGGTAGAAGAAATGAACACTCGGATTCCAGTTGATGTTGAAAAACTATCGGGGCAAAGGGATAGTTCCAAAGTGAAGAAAAATGTTGATCTCTTACGAGGCACGAGCGTTTTAGGATACACTCTGTTTCGAAGAGGAAAAACAATTTGGAAAAGCTAAACCAAGATCAGAAAAAAAAATAATTGGGGGCATTCACATCATTCATGAACATTCGCATATTTATTAAGTTTTGCATCTACATCGTGTCGTAAAATGTGTACAGTATCCGAAGGTACTTGCACATGCATCATCAGGGGCCTACGCATTGACATCACATGACATTCACATTTCATGAATGGCATTGATTATTTGAAATTTTGACATTTGAATTCGAACATTCAGTGAGATTTTCTTCCAAGATATGATCTTCAGGTATGATCACCAAGACCAATTTAAATTTCAAAGTTGTGGAGCCTCTGATGAGAGGAGCAATTTATTTTCAAAGTTGTGGAGCCTCTGATTAGAGGAGCAATAGGAGTAATTTATTTTTCAAAGTTGTCGAGCCTCTGATGAGAGGAGCAATTTATTTTCCAAGTGGTGGAGCCTCTGATGAGAGGAGCAATTTATTTTCAAAGTTGTGGAGCCTCTAATGAGAGGAGCAATTTATTTTCAAAGTTGTGGAGCCTCTGATTAGAGGAGCAATAGGAGTAATTTATTTTTCAAAGTTGTCGAGCCTCTGATGAGAGGAGCAATTTATTTTCCAAGTGGTGGAGCCTCTGATGAGAGGAGCAATTTAAATTTCAAAGTTGTCGAGCCTCTGATGAGAGGAGCAATTTAAATTTCAAAGTTGTAGAGCCTCTGATGAGAGGAGTAATTTATTTTCAAAGTTGTGGAGCCTCTGATTAGAGGAGCAATTTATTTTTCAAAGTGATAGAAAATTAAAAAAAAAGACCTCCGGGCATCTGTTTTAAAACCTTCGGGTTACATTTTTAAGACCTCCGGGCACAGCAAAAGAAAAAGAAAATTAGAAAAAAGAAGTCCTCCGGGCACAGGAAACCAATTTATTTTTCAAAGTTGTAGAGCCTCTGATGAGAGGAGCAATTTAAATTTCAAAGTTGTAGAGCCTCTGATGAGAGGAGTAATTTATTTTCAAAGTTGTGGAGCCTCTGATTAGAGGAGCAATTTATTTTTCAAAGTTATAGAAAATTAAAAAAAAAGAATACCTCCGGGCATCTGTTTTAAGAACCTCCGGGTTACATTTTTTAAGACCTCCGGGCACAGCAAAAGAAAAAGGAAATTAAAAAAAAGATACGGGTTACCTCTTTTAAGTCCTCCGGGCACAGGAAAAGAGTTTATTTTCAAAGTTGTGGAGCCTCTGATGAGATGAGCAATTTATTTTTCAAAGTTGTGGAGCCTCTGGTAAGAGGAGCAATTTATTTTCAAAGTTGTAGAGCCTCTGATTAGGGGAGCGATTTATTTTTCGAAGTGATAGAAAATTAGAAAAAAGACCTCCGGGCACCTGTTCTAAGACCTCCAGGCATTTCTCTTTTAAGTCCTCCGGGCACAACAAAAAAGGAAAATTAGAAAGAAAGAAAACCTCCGGGCTTCTATTTTAAGACCTCCGGGCACCTGTTTCAAGACCTCCGGGCACTATTCTCGAAAATCATGGATAAGACCTCCGGGCACCATTTTCAAAGAAAAGACGTTTTTCAGACCTCCGGGCATTATTCAAAAAAAATCATGGATAAGACCTCCGGACGCTATTTTCAAAATGACATTTTTCAAAACCTTCGGGTACCATTTTCAATTCTTGCGAAGTCAAACTCAAAGGTCGAGCCTCGGTATGATTAGTCGAGTGACGATATCCGAAGAATCTGACAGGGAATTTCAAAACTGAACGAGAAAGAGATTTGATATCAAGAATTAGTCTTCAATTTTGTAAGACTAAGGTAGTAAGTGAGGTGATGATCTAAGTTGTGTTCAAGCTCATTGTCAAAAAAAATTCGAAGTTCATTTTTAGATTTCAAAGTTGTAGAGCCTCTGATGAGAGGAGCAATTTAAATTTCCAAGTGGTAGAGCCTCTGATGAGAGGAGCAATTTAAATTTCAAAGTTGTGGAGCCTCTGATGAGAGAAGCAATTTAAATTTCAAAGTTGTGGAGCCTCTGATGAGAGGAGCAATTTATTTTCAAAGTTGTGGAGCCTCTGATGAGAGGAGCAATTTATTTTCAAAGTTGTGGAGCCTCTCATTAGAGGAGCAGTTTAATTTCAAAGTTGTAGAGCCTCTGATGAGAGGAGCAATTTAAATTTCCAAGTGGTAGAGCCTCTGATGAGAGGAGCAATTTAAATTTCCAAGTGGTAGAGCCTCTGATGAGAGGAGCAATTTAAATTTCAAAGTTGTGGAGCCTCTGATGAGAGGAGCAATTTAAATTTCAAAGTTGTGGAGCCTCTGATGAGAGGAGCAATTTATTTTCAAAGTTGTGGAGCCTCTGATGAGAGGAGCAATTTATTTTCAAAGTTGTGGAGCCTTTGATTAGAGGAGCAGTTTAATTTCAAAGTTGTGGAGCCTCTGATGAGAGGAGCAATTTATTTTCCAAGTGATAGAGCCTCTGATTAGAGGAGCAATTTATTTTTCCAAGTGATAGAGCCTCGGATTAGAGGAGCAGTTTATTTTCCAAGTGATAGAGCCTCTGATTAGAGGAGCAATTTATTTTCCAAGTGATAGAGCCTCTGATTAGAGGAGCAGTTTATTTTTCCAAGTGATAGAGCCTCTGATTAGAGGAGCAATTTATTTTTCCAAGTGATAGAGCCTCTGATTAGAGGAGCAATTTATTTTTCCAAGTGATAGAGCCTCGGATTAGAGGAGCAGTTTATTTTTCCAAGTGATAGAGCCTCTGATGAGAGGAGCAATTTATTTTTCCAAGTGATAGAGCCTCTGATGAGAGGAGCAGTTTATTTTCCAAGTGATAGAGCCTCTGATTAGAGGAGCAATTTATTTTCCAAGTGATAGAGCCTCTGATTAGAGGAGCAGTTTATTTTTCCAAGTGATAGAGCCTCTGATTAGAGGAGCAATTTATTTTTCCAAGTGATAGAGCCTCTGATTAGAGGAGCAATTTATTTTTCCAAGTGATAGAGCCTCGGATTAGAGGAGCAGTTTATTTTTCCAAGTGATAGAGCCTCTGATGAGAGGAGCAATTTATTTTTCCAAGTGATAGAGCCTCTGATAAGAGGAGCAATTTATTTTTCCAAGTGATAGAGCCTCTGATTAGAGGAGCAGTTTATTTTTCCAAGTGATAGAGCCTCTGATTAGAGGAGCAATTTATTTTTCCAAGTGATAGAGCCTCTGATTAGAGGAGCAATTTATTTTTCCAAGTGATAGAGCCTCTGATTAGAGGAGCAATTTATTTTCCAAGTGATAGAGCCTCTAATTAGAGGAGCAGTTTATTTTTCCAAGTGATAGAGCCTCTGATTAGAGGAGCAATTTATTTTTCCAAGTGATAGAGCCTCTGATTAGAGGAGCAATTTATTTTTCCAAGTGATAGAGCCTCGGATTAGAGGAGCAGTTTATTTTTCCAAGTGATAGAGCCTCTGATGAGAGGAGCAATTTATTTTTCCAAGTGATAGAGCCTCTGATGAGAGGAGCAATTTATTTTTCCAAGTGATAGAGCCTCTGATTAGAGGAGCAGTTTATTTTTCCAAGTGATAGAGCCTCTGATTAGAGGAGCAATTTATTTTTCCAAGTGATAGAGCCTCTGATTAGAGGAGCAATTTATTTTTCCAAGTGATAGAGCCTCGGATTAGAGGAGCAGTTTATTTTTCCAAGTGATAGAGCCTCTGATGAGAGGAGCAATTTATTTTTCCAAGTGATAGAGCCTCTGATGAGAGGAGCAATTTATTTTTCCAAGTGATAGAGCCTATGATTAGAGGAGCAATTTATTTTCCAAATGATAGAGCCTCGCTAAAAATGGATCTCAATAACTGGACAAAATTGGTTATACTGTCTTTGCCCTATTCCTGATTCTCAGCAATGTGCAAAGAGGGGCAGCTGTAATAACCAATTTTCGTCCGGGTCGGATTCGAATCCGACCCGGGCCAAGTACGAACCAGGCCTGCTATTCAACAGGCCCAATCTGCTGTCCAGGCCCATTGGCCCATTTCCGACCCAAACCCCTCAACCCCCAAACCAGGCCCAATTTTCGGGCCCTTTTCAACCAAGCCCAGGCCCACTGAAACCCTAAACCAAACCATAATCCCCTAACCAGACACCTGCCGTCGCCGCCTGCCACAACCCCCCTCTGGCAGCCACCCCTTCACGCCACCCCCAAAAAAAGAAACCTGTCAGAAGCCCCAGTCCACCAGCCCTTCACACTTCATACCCCTTTCGGACTAACCCACGGCCACACGCCACCACCAACCCTGCACCAACGCCTGTACACGCCACCGACCCCCCCTTTAAAAACCAAGATCGAAATCCACAACAGAAAAAAAAAAGGAGACCCCACCGATTCGGACCCCTCCCGGAGGCCCCCAGATCCGAACCAACAGGGAGGGCCGAAGCCCCTCAGAGGAGGAGGCCCCTCAGCCAGCCGCAAATCGACACCCAAAAATCCAGATCTGGGGTCCGAAACCCAGATCTGGATACCCCCCCCTCTCCGAACCAACCCGCTCAAAAAAGAAAAAAAAAAAACCTTCAAAAAGAAAAAACCACAAACCAAACACCAAAAAAAAACCAAACAGAAACAAACAAAAATGAGAGAGAAAGTCGAAAAGTTTTTCCTAGATCTAGGGTGGTGGACTCCGATTCGGGCAAAATGGAGCCCAGAATCGGAGAGAGGAGACCGACGCGGTTCCAGAAGAGGTGATTTGGAGTTCGCCGGCAGCCGGCGAGCGGCGGCCGGCAACGGTGGACGGCGGCCGGCGCGGTGGCCAGCGCCGGAATCTGGGTTCTGGCTGGGTTTCTGATGAAGAGAGAGAGAAAAGAGAGGAGAGAGAAGAGAAGAAAAAAAAAAGGAAAGAAAATGAAAAAAGAAAAAGGGGGTTTGGGGTATAAATACGGTGCCAAAACGGCACCGTTTCTGAGGGGCGGGTCGAGGTGACCCGCGCGTCGCCTCGCGGGTCGACCCGGGGTCCGCGCGGGTCACCCGCTCCATTTTTTTAAAAAAAAAACTCCGGCGTCAAAACGACGCCGTTCGGACCCAGGGTCCGCGCGTGGACCCGCGGGTCGACCCGGGGTCCGCGCGCCCGACCCGGGTCTGTTAAAAAAAAAAAAAAAAAAACAAGGGCGCAAAACGACGACGTTTTGGTCCCTGGAAGCGGGTCCACAGGACCCGCGCGCGAACCCACGGGTCGACCCGGGGTCCGCGCACCCGACCCGTTTCGGGCCACCAAATAAAAAAAAAAAGAAAAAGGAAGGCCTGGACCGGATCCGGCCCAAACAGGATCCGGTCCGCGCCGAATCAGGCCCAAATGGCCTGGCCTCAGCGGGCCAAGCCTGGTTTTGGGCCCAGCAGCCCAAAACCAGGAGTTTTGGGCCAAAAAGAAAGAAAGAAAAAGAAAAAGAAAGAAAAAAAAAAGAAGGAAAAGAAAAAAAAGAAAAAAAATAATAATAATAGTAATTTAAAAAAAAATAATAATATAAAAAATTAAAAATCAAAAAAATTAAAAATAAAAAAAATAATGATACATAAAAAATAAAATCAAAAATTAAATATTAAAAAAAAGAAAAAATATAAACAAAAAATTTTCACGATTATCGATTTTGATTTTGTTATTTTTGATTTTATTCAGATAGTCGAGTACGAGCAAAGAGTTTTGTGAAGATAAAGTCCGGCATTTTAAATTTCGGATTCTCGACATTTGACAGGTATGATTTTAATTTTCTTATTTATTTTCATTACTATTTGTATTTATTTATTTTCGTCCGGCATTCGATATATTTTTATTATTCTGTTTCAATTTTAAAATATTAAAATAATAATTCTTGTAATACATGTCTTTTAAAATTATTTTCGATAAATAAAATTTTCTAAAAACGGATTTCTTTCTCGGGATGGTCGGAGTATCAATCGTTCTTTGAAATGGTCCGAGTAAGAATAATAATCGAAACATTATCGAAAGTATCGGAATGGTTCGAGAATTATTCTTACATAGATAATTTCTTTTATTTCGGAAATAATTATTAAAAGCATTTTAATTTAACTTTTAAAAAAAAGGACTTTTAATAAATGCGAATAACCGACGACGGAATTCGAAGGACGTCACGGTAGTGATTCCTAAGATATCTTGAGGTGAGAGAGTTTCGTTAAATATCACCACGAGTGGTGGGAATATTTGGCGACATGCTCGATACAAAAATTCGTTTTCGTTTAAAAAAAATGGAAATAATCAAAATAAAAAAATGAATAAAGAGCGAATGTTTATTGCGCTCGATATTTTGCCATGCTCGTGTTTTTAATATTACAATTCGCATGTTTAATTTTATAGTTATATGTTAAGCCGTATGTATCCGATATTTAAATATTCGCATCATACGCATTTGAATAAAAAAAATGGATGTAAATTGCCGACGACGGAATTCGAAGGATATCACGGTTGTGATTCCTAAGATGTCTTGAGGTGAGAAGATCCCGTTAAATACCACCGAGAGTGTCGGGAATATTTAATGAGTATTTTCAATAATAAATTTATGTTCACTTTCGATTTTTTAAAAAAAAAATAAAAAACAGTTCAAGAAAATCCAAAAAATAATAAACATGTTTTTTTTATAAAATAAAAGGAAAAGAGAATTAGTTTTAAATACCGATGTTAAATCCATTAAACCGAGATTTAAGATAACACGTGATCAAGTGATACCGTTTTCTAAACGGGCGTTGCGGGGGTGCTAATCCTTCCCCGTACGTAACCGACTCCCGAACCCAATTTTGTTTTTACTCTGGTTCAAAGCGCGGACTTCGAAATTGGTTTTAAAAATATTTTAATTAATTTTAAAATATTTTGCTAAAATCGGTTTTAATAGGTGGCCAATCACACCTAGCAAAAAAGATTGGTGGCGACTCCATTTTTTGTGTTTTCATCAAATTCGTCGTAGCGGTCCGAAAAAATCGTTATGACACTCTTGTATTAGGATTATCCGGTGGTGAGTCATAGTGTTTAATTTGAGGGTTTGTAGCTTAATCCATTGAAAAGCTACTTGTAAGAGGGTTTGTAGCTTAATCCATTTAAAAGCTACTTGTAAGAGGGTTTGTAGCTTAATCCATTCAAAAGCTACTTGTATGAGGGTTTGTAGTTTTATCCGTGCAAAAGCTACTTGTTGTAGTGATGTTATCCTTATGGGATCGTGGATGTAGGCCAAGAAGGGTCGAACCACGTAAAAAAATATTGTGTCTTTTTCTTTTCTTATTCGAATGCTTGTTGTGGGTGAATGCTTGCTTTTGGGTAATCAGGTTTTATTTTTCCCAACACCAACGCATATCCACATTGGATTCTGGTCCTCAGCCTGGTTCCTGTGTTAAAATCAAATGCCCTCTTGGCCTGACCTGTTAAATCATCTGCAGAAAACATGCTCGACATTGTTTAAACTCAAGCTTACTTTGAAAGGAAACTGCTTAATTTTCTCAACTTAGAAACTTGCCATTTTGTTCTCACAATAAGTACACTCCAATTTGCAGTCCCATAAATTCCATGTTTAAGGCAACAATCATGCAAGACTGCTATAATGAAGAATCGACAATCTAGATAGACTCTCTTTCACACTGTCTTATCTTATCGATAATAGGAACGAATCACTTAATTTTGATTTGATTCACCTTGGGTCAATTCAAGTACATCATACATTATTATCTTATAGCTTGGCAGAGGAGAAGGGAGTGTAAGAATTTATTTACTATTTTAACTACCATATATATTTTTGTGATTGAACTTTCAACATTTCAATTTGGTAACTGAGTATCAATTTGTTCATTTTTACAAGTAAATGAACAAGAATCAATCATACAAATTAACATGTTTACCATCCCAAAATAAGATGTTTCTTCGTTTTAAGTATACGAGATTTCAATGATGAGTACCCTTTATCCAAATTTCCCATTAAGTCCTGCTGATCAAGGGGATGGTCTGATGGCTATTATCAACTTCTTATAAAGGGGACAATGGGACAAGGTGCTATAGAATGGAAAATCCATTTTTCAGATTTCTTTAACTTAAGCAAATATAGTTGCTCAATTTTTATCTTATACTTGACAATAGATAGCAAAGAAGCTGCCAAGAACTAATTAAGCATGCTTCATCCAAATCCAAATAGTATTTCGAAAGTCAAAAAAAGAGAGTTGAAAAAAATGTAAAAAATAATTGTAGCAAAATACTAAATGAACATATTAGAAAAGCAATACTAGCTCTTATCTTTGACAAGAGTAGGTTGTTGAAAATTATAAATAAAATTAATTAATGAGCTTTGAATTTGTAACTTTGTGAAAACTATCTGTCAACATATATCTTCAAAAATGTGTTGTGTGGACTGTTGACTTTGTTAATTAACATACAGAAGCTAGAGTAGCAATCCTACGGTTGAAGTGCAGTGCTCTTTTTTTCTTTATCTTTTAGTACCTATAAATATAATATCTTTACCCTAATTACTAGTTAGATTATCATTTTTGAAATATAGAAGCTAGAGTAGCAATCCTACGACTGAAGTGCAGTGCTCTTTTTTTCTTTATCTTTTAGTACCTATAAATATAATATCTTTACCCTAATTATTAGTTAGATTATCATTTTTGAAATATAGAAGCTAGAGTAGCAATCCCTACGATTGAAGTGCAGTGCTCTTTTTTTCTTTATCTTTTAGTACCTATAAATATAATATATTTACCCTAATTATTAGTTAATTTATCATTTTTGAAAGGTATATATAGAAGTGTTCATGAGCCGGACCGAGGCCCAAAATTTTTTTAATATTTTTGCCCGTCCGGCCCGCGGGTCCGTGAGCACTGTTCATCTCATTTTAAAAAATATATATATTTTAATTAATATTTTTATAATTTAAATAAAATAATATTATTTTAATACCTAAAATACTGTTTCGGATTGGCCCAGATCAAGAAATGCTTGCCCAAGCCCGGCCCGTGAGCAAGTTTAGGTATATATATATATATATATATATATATATCTTTTCATTAAATAGAGTTTATTACTTCAAAAACCTTAACATATAGCGAATTTCTTTAGGTACAAAAGAAGTCGTAACTTGAAAAAAAAAAATTACAGATATTAAAATTCGAATCCCATATCTATTGGATATCACTTCTTAAAAATAACTATATGAATCAACTGAGTTATACTACCTTTTTAAACTTGTAATCTTATTAATTTACTGTTGTGACCTAAAATATTCTTGGAAAAAGAATTATATATATATGTACACACAAATTTCGCGTCAAAAACATGACAAGGAAAATTTGGAGTCAAATAATAATTTTATTAATCAAACTTTGAAGTTACAATCTCTGAATATTCTTAAAAAAAGAAATCCTTTGATTCTTTTCTTCAATAAAACATTGATTCAAGGGTCTTCGCGACTTGATCTTGAATCGGTGAGATCCGCTTCAAAGGTCTTCTAGACTTGGTCTTGAAAAACGGGAATGATCTCCTTTCTTTTGATGAAACAAGATCAAAAAGCAGCTTTCTTAAGAACAGGCACAGCGTTCTTCAGAATATCTTCAATTTCTACAATTCCTTCAATTCTTTAGAGAATTCTTCTTGGGATTTTGGAGAGGATTTGTGTCTTCAAAATCTTCTTCTTCTCTTCAGGCTTGTGAATTGTGTCCTTTGTGTTGAGGGGAGGTCTCTATTTATAGTGGTAGCTAGTCAGGTGAAAGAGAGTTCTAAAAGAACTTGTCCTCCTTATTTATCTCTTAATTAATTTAATTTAATTACAGATAATATCTTCTTATTTATCTCTTAATTAATTTAATTTAATTAGAGATAAAACTTTATTATTTATCCCTTAATTAATTAAATTTAATTAGAGATCTTAATTAATTTAATTTAATTAGAGATAAAATTTTATTATTTATCTCTTAATTAATTTAATTTAATTAGAGATAAAACTTCATTATTTATCTTTTAATTAATTTAATTTAGAGATAAAATAATTATGACATATGGGTGAAATTTGATTGGATGACCCACGAATCCTTGTAATTTGATTGGTCAAGCCATGTGTGTATTTAATTAATTATAAAATAATTAATTATGATGTCATAATTTCACATGGTGATGCATAATTTAATTGAAAATTCCTTTAATTAAAAGAATTTCAATTGACACGTGGCAATTTGTAATTGGTTACAATTTTTATCCTTATACAATATAGTACGTTACATGAGTTTGGTTTTTTGTTGGTCCCTAAAATGCATGGATGGCACTGCAAATTTAATTGGGGATGGATGGGGTGCGTGAAGCACGAGTATGGAATGGAATGGGACTACTGATTTAGTCGAAGAGCTTTGCCCCCACACGCGTGATTTGAGGACCATATCTTTGTCCACTATCGGACTTCATTCCCTTTAAATTCCAAAATGTTTCACTCCTTGCCGCCAAGCTATATATAATTAAGCATAATTAAGTGGCAAAAGCTCCATTAATTTGTAACAATAGAGACAGAGAGTTCAAGGTCTTGAGTTCGATCCATACATACAATATACATAAGATGAGATATTTACTGAGATTTGTGCCTTAAAAATGCTTTCAAACATGACGATATTCTTGATAAACATCTTTTCTATATAAATTTGTGAAACTATGTATTATATTTATTAGTATAGAATTACATCATCATCATCATTAATCGATTCCTCTAGAAAAACTTGGTACATGAGTTTGTGGAAGGACCAATAATCGAGCAGTCACGTTAATTTTGAAAATGATATCTATCCAACCACGCTTTGACGGCTCTTTTTAACACATCAATTTCTATCAAGGAAAACTTAATGCCATCATCTCTTCTATTTTTTTTGAGATTTAAAATCTCATTGAACAAAGTTATTGCAAGGACAAGATAACGGACAGTTTTACGCATCATTTTGGTGTTCTAGTCATGGAAATTAAGGACAGAAAAGACCCTTTTTTTAATTTCTACTTTATTTTTGAACAAAACCCATTGATATATATATATATATATATATATATATAGTAAATCAGAACTATGTCAAAATTAGTCTTAGACAATATTCTTTTTATAACATTTCTCAAATATTGTTAAAAATAGCAAAGACAACATTTTGACAGCATTTTGCATATTTGACATATAACAGCATTTTGAAGTGATGTGAAAACTAAAAAAAATGTTGTTGTAAGATAAGACAGTATTTATTCATATGCTGTATATGTGGCCGCAGCTTTGTCTTTAGTAGCATTTTTACATATATATAATAACATTTATCAAAATGCTGCTATTTTTACTTTATAACAGCTTTTCATAACCTTTTGCATGCGATTTTCATTTGCTGCAAAAGATCTCAATGATAGCAATTATAGGTACTACCAAAAGAATTTTATATGATAAGATTTATAACAACACATGTCAAATGCTTTTAAATTTTTTAAAAATGCTATAATTATTGGCTATTATAATATATAACAGTAATATACAAAATGCTATAAAAGTGTTGCCTTTATTATTTTTAACAACATCTGAGAAATGCTATAAAAATATTGTCTAAAACTAATTTTGACGTAGTGATGCTTACTATTAATGGCTTAATTTCTTCAAAAAGATAAGCTTTAGTAGTATTTGTTTTTAAATCATAGAAAATAAAATACATTAGTTAATTTGAATAATTACGTAGATGAGCTTTATATATATATATATATATATCTTAATTATATTGAAATTAAGATCAATAATTCATGAGTTAATTAGCTGATTTTACTTGATCCTCTCTTGAAAGCATAGATAAATAGGGCATCCTTTTCACAATGTCATTCGTATAATCATGATTTTTCTTTTTCTTTTTTATTTAAGAAAAGCAATAATAATGTGTTTTTTAAAAGAAAATTATAAGAAAATTAATGTTATAAATGTTAAACTGGAAATTAATTATACTAACTAATAAAAAAAAAAGAGAGAGATTAGCAAACTAGGAAAATGAATAAAAATATATATTAATTAAAATAATGAAAATGATTTACACTTTAATAGAATAAAATGAAATGCAGGTAAATTGTAAATTTGTAATGGAATGAAAGAAGAGTTGAAGACAATGAAAGGGAGGTGACATCAGGAACATATATGGTCACGTGGCTGTGTCTTGTGAGACACTGTTTTTTGCTGAACTTCGGGCAATGTTTGACACGTGATTTAATTCCCATTTCTAAAGAGTTAAGTTTGGTAATGTTCCAGTGATGTCGGCCATACCTTTTTCACTGTTCCAGTTGTTCAGTTAATTTTCATCTCTTTAATTGGTTTGTTGGACTTAATTTCATGATGCTGCCACTTCACTCTTCATTTATTATTCCTTTTTTTTTTAATTTTTTTTCAAAATTAAAATAATAATAATAAAAATATCTCTCAATACTTAGTAAATTTTTTTGGATAAATAGAAAGAATAAGAATCTGAAATTTTTTATTAAATTAAGTTACGTAAATATTTTATTTATCATTTTCTTTTTTGTTAGACTTGTATATAAATCGAATCATGTTCGAATAACAAAAATTTTGTTTGTTCAAGGTCCAGTTTGATCCATTGAATAAAAAAAACTTGAATTGTTATTTAAAATATATTGAAAAATTAAAATTTTATTTATATATTAATATTTATATACTTTTATAATTAAATTTAAATAATTTTTAATTATTAAATAATAATTCAAATAAAATAAAACTAAATTTGAAAATTTTTGTTTCAAATTTATTCGGACCGATTACCGAATCTAACTAATAATTCTATTCTTAAGCATGTATATTTCTTATACAGGGGATATAACAGTTATTTCAAATATATTAATTTAATGAGACCATCTCTTACACGCTTATGTCCACTCAAGACGTGACACACACTAAATTGATGTAAAATCTCAAAATAAACGTGTAACTTAACCTATATGATTAACTTAATTATGAGTTGAACATATAAAATAAAATAGTACGTCTGATTTTCTTTTAATTAGTCTTAATTTATCAGGTATTTAAGTCCTTATTATAGCCTGTATAATTAAGCGGTTTGAAAATAAAATAAAATAAAAGGAAGAAACTAAGCATATATTCTGACTAGGTATATTCCCCATATGCCATTGCCACTAGACCTGCTCAGGGGTCGGGCAGCTCGCCCGACCCGACAGGTCCTGCTCATACTGGACAGGATATTTTGTGTTCCGAGTCGACCCGGCCCGATTCGATCTGGAACAGTATTTTTATTATAATAATATTATTTTATTTAATTTTAATTATAAAAAAAAAAAATTTATTTCAGTGAACAGTATATTCGAACCTAACGTGCCGGGCCGAGCCGACCCAGGGTCGAACCTGAGTAGAGAAAATGAAAAAAAATTGGGCCGCGGCCCGTCCGACCCATGAGCAGGTCTCTACCACTTCCAATTGCTCTCACCCTCAAGTCTTTTTTCCTATAATTTTTTTTATATATTTAAAATTGTCAGAATTTAATTTATGATCATTGAAATTAATAGTTCACCATGCTCTTTTACTTTCTTATTACTTCATCATTTTCACAATATTTGGAGGGTTCTATTTTAAAATTATATATATATATATGGACTGCCTTTGCCTTGCTGATCAATTATCATAACTTTCTTTCCTTAGTTCTTACACATTAAACATTAAATTTCCACCGTTCATGTTCCTCACCAGTACTTTTCAACATCAACACAAAAGATATATACACATTCCTAATAATTAATGAGTTTTCATTTGATGCTTCACCAGTACCATACATGTAAAAGAAATGAAAACAAAAAACCAAAAATGGTCCAGCAGGATCTCAGATCAATAATTCTGTGGCCAAGAACCGGGTCGACCAAATAATAAATTTATGATTTATATATATAATGTCGGTTAGGACAGCAGTACTAGTTTCCATCTGACAATGATATGTTCTCTTAAGAACTTCATGCATGTCATGTAATGTAAGAGCGAATATATATATATATATATATATATTGATGTTTTCATTTGTATGTCGGCATAGATATCCAAAGCAAGCAGTGGATAGAATTGGGGCGCAGACTTTTTGATGAACTTGCATGATTAGTTTAGCTCATTTAATAACCAACAAAGAGACTGACATTTGCCAAAATTGCCAAACACCCAGTTTTTAATTGAAATCTTGAGGAAAACAAATTTTAATAATTGAAGTAAGTCTTTCTTTACTTTAGTGCCACTTCTTATTGATGGATTGTGTTTATGGATTTGTAACTATCACGGAACCAAATTCATGGAATTATTAGAATTCTACTATACATTGATTTAAAATTTCTTTTCTTAATTTCAGTTTTAATCACTCAAACAATGAAAATCATGTGTTTTGATATTTCTTTTTCAATTTTTAATTATTTTGATTAATAATATATGTTTAAGGACCAAATTATCCGGACTGAATCTTGAACAAATAATTTTAAGCATAAACTCTATTCAACTTGACTCGTAAACAGGTATATTATTTTGCTGGAAACATAATATCACGTGAAAAGTGCTGGAGAAATCATCCTTTTTTTATTCTATTTCATAGCGGGGATTTTTCAGTGCTTAATGCTTATTGAAATAAACAGGTCCATTCCTTTTCGATTGATTGGTTGAAGTAAACTTAATTGGCTTCCTAGCCACTATACCCATAAATTTAATCACAAATTCAAAATTCAATAATAATAATAACAAATAGGAAAAATCTTGTATGGAAGTTCTTTTATAGAGTTCATTAAGGCTCCATTTGAATGGTATGTGAGATTGGTTTCGGTGAAATTAAAAACAGCGGAGATGAGATTAGTTACTGTAACAGTAAGATTGGGTACTGTACCTGTGAGATTAAAATCAGTGGTGGGATATGTGTTTGGATGCAAAAGCAACGGTGAGGTGAATTATAGTGAGAAGAAAAAATGATTATTATGGATTTTAAATTAAAATGTGTATTTATATAATAAGTAATTACAAAATATTAAAATTATATTTATGTTAAATAATAAAATATATATTTATAGCAAATAATAATTAAGATTATTGAAATTATATTTATGTCAAAAAATAAATAATTAAAATAAATGAATGAATAAATAAATAAATAAAATTTTAAAAATAATAAAAATATTATTTATGTAATTACTTATTTTTAATTAATTATATAATAATAAAATATATATTTATTAATTTATTATATAATAATAAATTTATTAATTATATTAAATTAGAGGTTATAAAACAAGGGGTAAACTTGAAAAAAATTCCCATCAATGGGAAGGCATTTAATCAAGCTCCAGTGGTAAAAAATGGCATCAGTGCGGTAAAACACTGTTCATCACACTGATGCCATGTAATTCAAATGGTATTTTCGGTGCGGTTGGAAAAAAAAAAATGCCCGAAACCGCACTGAATAGTGGCCTCGTTTGATTTCAAACGCGGTGTAAACAAAGTAAAATGAAATTGTGTCACACATGTGACTTTTTAGTTTATAAAATAAATATAATTTTTTTTATAAATAGATTCTTTTTCCATCACCGATTCCTTACCTTAAGCATTAGATTTATCAAATACTTTTTTTACATGTATCCAAAATTTCTCTTTATTTTTGGTAAAAGTAAATCTGTGCCATGCATGTGTGTTTTTAATTTATAAATTAAATATGTTTTTTTTTTTATTAAAAAAAGATGCGTTCATTTTTTTTGTGAATTTATTCATACAATCTCAAAATAGTAAGTTAATTGGTAAATAGATTCTTTTTCATCTCCGATCCCTTAATTACCTTAAGCATTAGAGATTTACCAAATATTTATTTACTTGTATTCAAAATTTTCTCTTTATTTTTGGTAAAAATAAAAATGCAGTCATAAGGAAAAGTGAATATTCTTTTCATAAAATATATTAGAATTTGACACACCCATGATGGGTGAAAAAAAATGATGTTTGGAAAATAAATTGTGTTTTAAAAAAAGAGTGTATAATTTTTTTTTAGGAGATAATAAGTTAGGTGAGTAATAATGAGTAGTTTTTTTTTTTAAATGGATATATTTTTAAATAAAAATATATTTATAAAAAACATAAATAATCTGAATATTATTTTTTATAATTTTATTTAAAATTTTAAATATTTTTTAATTAAATTGGTGTCGAATTTTAATATTAGTAAAGATTTTACAATTCCAAAATCTTTTTAAAAAAAGAAGAAAAAGAAATACGAAATTAATTCCACCTAAACGTCCAAAGAAAAATTTTGAGTTTTTGTTATTGAAAGTAATGGATGATTGCGGCCTTATCTCTAATTGCCACGCATACATTTGAAAATTCCAGTGGCCCATAGAAATCAGATTGTTGCTGTCCTCTCCTCCTCAAATAACACACGTGCAATATTTTAACCCAAAAAAACCTACTATTCTATTACTAGTACAAGTAGACAAGTAGTAGTACTAATTTTTGCTTATTAATTTTCAGTGAGCAGATCAGTCAAAAAGCAAACAATTAATCTCTCTCTCTCTCTCTCTCTCTCTCTCTCTCTCTCTCTCTCTCTCTCTCTCTTCTACTCTTCCCTTCTCTTCTCTTCTCTGTACTATCTATCCCCCCCAAACCCAAACCTAAACCCTGCCAAAGCCTATTCATCTCTCAAATTTAAAGTTATTATATATATATATATGTAATAACTTCTTTTTATTTATTTCCATGAATATAAATATTTTCCCAGAAAATTCAGCACATTTATTTTCTTGCCTACTTTTTATTATTGCAATGTGAGCTAATCAACTTCATCACGGCGCCGAAAATTGCTTCCCTCTCCCATTTCCCAATCCTTATATAAACCCCTTCACTCCCTCTCCTCTTTTCACCATCACTATACGTATTTGTATCTCTCTCTTCCTTTTCTTTTCTTTTCTTTGTTTTCTTTTCTTTTTGTTTTCTGGGTCTGTTCCAACTTCCAAGAAAGAAAAATAACCTGAAATGTTATAATATGAATTGTCTCCAGAGTTGGCCTGAGCCAGTGGTTCGAGTTCAGTCTTTGACTGAGAGTGGCATACGTGCTATTCCAGATCGATATATCAAGCCGCCAAGTGATAGGCCTGTCTTCAAACCTGGTTCTGAAAATGACGAACATGTTGACATTCCCGTTGTTGATCTTGGGAACCTGTTCAGCAATGATCCTACACTCCAGGAGCAGACCTTGAGACGCATGTCCAGCGCGTGCAAGGACTGGGGTTTCTTCCAGGCGGTGAACCATGGGGTTAGCCATGAGCTGATGAGGCGTACGCGCGAGGTTTGGCGTGATTTCTTTAACTTGCCGCTTGAAGTGAAACAAGAGTATGCCAACGCGCCAAGTACCTATGAAGGGTACGGTAGTCGTTTGGGAGTAGAGAAAGGAGCGATTCTTGATTGGAGCGATTACTTTTTTCTTCATTTTATGCCGGTTTCGTTGGTGAATCAAAGCAAGTGGCCTTCACAACCGTCATCTTGCAGGTGAGCCTACCTTATTGATTATTAATCTCTTACTGAAAAAGGGTTTTGACAAAACCTGGCACTATGATTTTTTATTT
The DNA here is from genome assembly GCA_030761205.1 of Fremontodendron californicum. Classification (NCBI taxonomy): domain Eukaryota; kingdom Viridiplantae; phylum Streptophyta; class Magnoliopsida; order Malvales; family Malvaceae; genus Fremontodendron; species Fremontodendron californicum. The sequence continues at coordinate 589,486 of JAULJL010000012.1, forward strand.
ACCTTATATTTTTTTCTTGTCTCTTTGCACGAAAGAGATTATGTTTCTTTACATCTGCCAAAAGAACAAAAAAGAGTACAGTGAGATCTTTAAGATTTGGTCAACTGACAACAAAGCTTAGATTTAGCCCATGATGTCTCTCAAGATCTAAGCACCCCCATTGACCAAGCTTAATTAATCCAACTTTTATCTCTTCTTCTGAAGATTGAAGGCAATAATTGAAGAAGAAAATTCTAAGGCTGGGGAAACGTTTAATATAGTCAATATAGAATTATTAAAAGTTTTGAAATATACACGTTGGGCGAAATGGAAAAAAAATTTCCAAATGATCCAGATTTGGTTAGAACATATATACTTATACCATATAATTGCATGGCTGCATCCAATAGAGATGTTTTGACCCTTGAATCTTTCCTAATCTTACCAAGATTAATTAGTTGACAATTTCACATCTAAATATGTATATATCACACTTTTTGATTAAGGACTAAGCGAGTGTTGGTCGTTTTCAAAGTTTCCTTTAAAAAACAATTCACCCTCGAAAAGAAAAAAAATGAAATTCGGTAAAATATTAATCCGTGATCAACATAGTAGACCCAACTTTGATGAAACGTGAAAAGGGTATTTTTTTTTTTTTATATTGTTTTACGTAAGTATGAAGCCTCAAAAAGATACAAAACATGCAGCCGGCATGAGTAATACATTTTTCTTTTTTTATAACATTATATGGTGTCTCATAATTAAATTAATAATTAGCTGTTCAATCCGGATGCAGGGAACTGGTTTCAGAATACGGTGCTGAAGTTGTAAAACTATGTGGAAGGCTGCTCAAGGCGATGTCTACAAATCTTGGACTAAAAGAAGACTATTTACAGAATGCCTTTGGTGGAGAAAACATTGGTGCCTGCTTAAGGGTCAATTTCTATCCCAAGTGTCCTCAACCTGACCTTACACTAGGTCTTTCCTCACACTCAGACCCTGGTGTCATGACCATTCTCCTGCCTGATCATGACGTAGCTGGACTCCAAGTTCGTAAGAATGGCAAGTGGATCACTGTGAAGCCTGTTCCCAATGCTTTCATTGTCAACGTTGGAGATCAGATTCAGGTTTCTCTCTCTCTCTCTCTCTCTCTTTGATATTGCAACTTTGCTTTATTTGTTCAATTATCCTGTATTTTTATCGCACGATGTTTTCAAGAGACCGAGTATATATATTGATGTTTCATGATACATGTTTAGGTGCTGAGCAATGCGATTTACAAGAGTGTTGAACATCGTGTAATTGTGAATTCAGCGAAAGATCGTGTCTCCCTAGCTTTCTTCTACAACCCGAAGAGTGATTTACTCATTGAACCAGCCAAGGAGCTCGTGAGTGAGGACCGGCCAGCGCTATATAATCCAATGACGTTTGATGAGTATAGACTTTACATTAGGACGAAGGGTCCTTGTGGCAAAGCACAAGTTGAATCTTTGAAATCTAATAGATAGTCATAAATTAATCTCAATATTATGTGATGAAACAGTGTGTGGCAATAGCCTGGCTTGCACTTAAATAACAATCTAGAAATTTCCAACCCAAGTTGCTTCTAAACACGACAGCTTGATCAGCTTATTTGAAGTTTTACATGTATGCAAGCAATATTTCAGGAACCGATTTGTGTCCTATTACGAAAGTTCTCAATTCTCAATGTCTTTTACTAAAAGTTGTTGCCTGAAGAGACCCCAAAATGATAAAGTGGATGTATGGATAAAAACTTGTATTAGATATTGAAAGTTGCCTCAACATTTCAGGAAATAAAAGATATACAGTATATGAAAGGATAATAAGCTAGAGAGTTAATTTTTGACCTTGGCATGTGGGTAGACTTGGAGTTGTAGGCTGGACTAATCCAAGAAACAAAAATGAGCTAATGAAATTACGTATACACTCAGAATAAGTTCAGAATCAGACATTCCGGCGCACATGCAAACCAATGACAATGAGCTATTTCCTCGGTTTAAGATTGAATGATTGATATAACAAAGTCAGCTAAAACTCCTTTTTTTTCCCCAAAATTTTCAAGTCCTCTGGCACGAGGATAGTACCAGGGACCAGAAAAATGCTTCCCACTAATTGATGGTATTGTTGAATTTGGGTGAAACATTGAGTGACAACGAGTTTCATGTTTTCCCTCATGATAATTACTTCTTTATTTTAATTGAATACTTATATAATAATGACAAATGTATGAGCCACTATCGTGTAGTACAATAGGTGACAAGATCGCACTTTCTTCGAAATTGGGATGTCAATGTATAAAATATAAACATCTATGTTTATTGCCTAGATATTTACTGGCTATTTTAACGTTGGTGAAGTTTGCTCCACACGTACAAACCTAGCTGATTAATTCATTGATATATATATATATATATAAATTAATATACTCTTCCATTAATGTTGATTTAATAGTTTTAAATCTTTAAATCGATTCTATGTACTTAAATGCTTGATCCCGTGACAAATGCATATACTTACTTTTCAACTAAAACAAACATGAAATAATTCAATCCCTAATCGATAGCTATATAGTCTGTTGATGGACTCTTAATTTTATGATCAGAATTATATATATATATATATATATAATAATAATCAATCCCTGTTTAATTTCCTACCATTTGTGCTTTGTCAAAAAGAGGTCCAAAAAGTTCTCTAGAAGGAACCACTCTGGGTCTGGGTTCTAGTTCTAGTGGCCACCATAAATCTCAGCTTTTGCATGTGAAATATACTCTTATATATAAGCCTCATGGGTCCTGCTTTGACAAGGGCTGATCGAGGGTACAAACTTACTAATTGACTGGCTCATATGCTTTGAGACATTTTAATTTCTATAGAGTTAGCATCACATTTCATATATAGGACCTTGAAATTAAGTGGCCTATGCCTTTAGTGTAAGTCACGAGTGGGATGAGAAGGAAAGGTCGTAGTGGACATTGGGTCGTACGTCTTAACTGGGATAGGCAACATAAGATAAAATAAAAGTAAATATCCTCACGTTTCTTTTTCTTTGCATAAATTTTCCTCTTGTATTCATGACATGTCATATAACAGCTACTTTTTACATGTCATTTATGTTTTGCCTTTTTGACTCGTTCCAAGTTTAACACCCCAATTCCATATACTATAGAGCACGTTTTTTAAAAGCTTTCTTAATAATAAAAGAAAGAAAACTTTGATATTTCAAACTTTTCCTAAAGTCGTCTTTCTTTTTGTCCTTTGTTCAGTTGTGGTAGGCAGGGGTAGGAGCTATTACTATAATTGATTAATTGCCAAAGCGTTTACTCATTAGATAGAAGCTGATCTTTTATGGTGACAGGCAACTCTGCTCTGTCAGTCTATTCACTGCTTCCTTTCATTTGATGATGAAAGGATCATTACCTTTAAGATTTCATTTTAAGTTTTCACTTATCAGTTTCAATACTTCTCTTTCAATTCTCTCCAATCCATTATTTGGAAAATATTATGGTTCAAAGTTCAAACTTTAAATCTCTACTTCACTAGTCACTCCCACAACTACCTTTCTGAATTTACAGCACTACAATGTTGAATTAATTAATTAATGTTGTTTTTGGTTTCAACTTTGAACATAAACCTGTTAGGCGGCCATGTGTTCCACATTGCTAGCTTTGCTTAGCCTCAAACTTTTGACTATGTATCACCAGCAATGGACCGGACCAGACCAGACCAGCCCAGTCCACGCTTGCAGGTGAGGTCACCTCTCATTTAAGCCCAATGCACAATGCCATAATTTGGCCATTGACAATATAGCTAGCTAGCTGCTCATCTTGTTGTCTGTTGTGGCTGCTTGACCCATGAAGAAAATAACCCAAGAATTGTAGGACAAAGCTGAAATTCAGGGAGGTGGCTAAAAGATGACAGAATTTTACATCAAATGCAATGCAATAGATGCTCTACCAACCCACATGAAAAGCCAGTGTAGATATATCTATCAATCACCTTCTTTTATTACCTAATGAAGCAGCATATCTATAAATATAATGCTACAAAATTTATTTACATATATGAATATTATTGATAGGAAGGTTTTGATTGCTTTCATGATTTACAAAATTAAAATCTTTATGCTCCCTCAACAGTTTAATTTGACAACTATGAAAGCAATCAAGCAAGCATATACATAATATGGTTATTGATATATTTTACAACTTCAATTATATATATATATATATATTTATGGATGTTGTGGCAAAATCAATATAATTATTGACTATTGATTTATTAAGATACATGTGCTCCTTCAATTATATAAAAATATCGAAAAATATTTTTCCTTCCAAATTGTTATATTTTTTTAATTGAAAATTTTCAAAAAAAATAAAATAAAAAATCTATGTTATTGCTTTATTTTTTAAGTAATAAAATAAAAAAGGGCCGCCCACCCTCTGTCCCTCCTCTTACTTTCCCCCTTTCCTTCTCTCTCTTAAGAATCCTCTTTTTTTTTTTTCTTTTTTTTTTTTTAAACAGTGTTGGCCGCCGTTAATTTGGCCAACCCAAGATAGATCGACTACAAATCTGTCTTTGGCCTACTAAGGTTCTATTTGAATGGACGATGAGATGGTTCGATGAAATTGAAAACAACGATAGCGGTATGATTGATTATTGTAGCGGTGAGATTAAAATCAGTGGTGGGAGGTGAGAATGAAAAATGACCATTAAAGACATTGGTCTAAAAATATATTAATAAATTATTTATATTTTATTTATATGATTATTTATATTTTAAAATAATAGTTATTATATTTTAAAAATAATAATACATTTATACATCTTAAATTAAAAATATAAAATATTCACAAATAATTTGATCAAAAAAAATAATTATATACTTTATTAAATTATTTAAAAATTAAATATAAACAAATAAATAATAAGTAAAGATAAAGACTACAACTATAGTTTAAAGAATAAAAAAAGCATACGTACAAAATTGGAAAAAAAATTCACTGGAGCTAAATTCTCCAATTCAAAAAAAGGGGTCTGTTAGCCAAATGCATAAATGGTACGATTTGACCCCAAAAAGGGATTCAATCGCATTGTAAAATGATCCCGTTTCAATCCAAATAGAGCCTAAATCGATGGGCAACTGACTTTCCATCCATCCTCCCCTCTCTCCCTTCCCTTTCCCTCCTTCTCTCTCTTTAAAAATTTCCCTAGTTTTTTATTTTTATAAAATTTCAAAATTTTATTCATATAAATAATTTTTTACTTTTCAATTTTTGTTGACATGGCAATGGATCCACAAGATACCAGCCAATTAACTATTAGTACCAAAGGCTAAAGTACTTGACTGAATATAAGTTTAAGTTTATGTATCTAATTGAGAATTTTTAATTTTTTTAAGTACCAAACTAAAATAAATATATAATACAAGGGCCAAATCAATATTTAACCCTAATTATTTAATTCAAATTCAAAACGATTATGTTCCTTGTTCAAACTCTTTTGGCAAGGATCTCCAAGGTCCACAAAGAAAGAAAGAAAATACTTACTATTTTACCAATGAAGACCACCCCAGTTCAAACCTCCCCAGTCCCACCCCCCCCCCCCCCCCCAAAAATAAACCAGGCCTGTGGTGGAACACAACCAAAGGGCTGGTTGGGCCATTGTATGACCCATCACACATAAAAGTACTCTTAAAATTTAAAATAGACTCTGTTTTGGGCTTAACTCCAACCTCAGCCTGGCATCTTTCAGCAATCCTTACATCATCTTGAGAATATCCTGTATCGACTGCAGTTATCCCTTTCCTTGTGGGCGGAGGAAAAGACAAAAGAGTTGACATTTAATTTAACAAATGTTATCAACAAATTGCCATAAATTAACAAAGTCTAATATAATGAGTTGACATTTAAACAAAGGTATCAGCGAGGAAGCAGAACTTCCAATCCAGTTGGAAGCATCTATTTATAAACAGACATTTTGATGATAAAACTTCATTAGATATTACCAAACACAGGAATATTGCTATACTACTTTGTCAGCCATTGGAATGTCTCTTGTCTCTGTCTCATCATTTTAGTGATTATCACTGCCTGCCTCTCTTCATGCTGCAAGATGGGCACTTGTACTGCTTAATGCTCTCAGCTTTAGCAGGTGTTATCTTAACACACTTCCCATGGAACCACTTCTCACAAACATCACAGCCGATCCAAAACTCGTCTGCATTGTAATTTCCACCGCAGCTGCCACACAGTGTTTCACTGTGTTCATCTTCATCATTCTCGTAACTCTCATCCGCCAGCTTAGGATTGCTTTTCACTTGTCCATCACTTGATCTCTATAAAGTAAAGAACCCAGTCAATGACTAACAAACACTAAACAATCTAAACCCTGCACAGTTTTAAGCATGAAAAAAAATTCTTTCTTTCTGGTAGGGGAATATTAGGCTTGCTATGCAGGCCTCCTTCCTCCCAAACTGTACATTAATCACGTGCTACAATTTGGGCAAAAGTATGTGATTGAAACTTCCAAGCTCAAATAATAATAAGTTTTAATTGATTAACCTTTGTGCTGCCCCGAGATTTGCTCCCACAATCCAAGCTTGGTTTGTCTTTAACAGGCTTCCTCTCAGTTACAACCTCAAAGACTGTGGGCAGATCGTTAATCATGCTAAATAGACGTTTCCTGTAATGTAAAATTGTAGTAAACAATTATAAGTTTTATTCTATAAACAAGAAAAATATGAACAAAATAGCATGTCATCAATGCATGCATTTATCAAAATTCTACTCCACCAAGCTAGGTTGCTCTGACTCTTCATTTTTCTTGAAGTATCCGTGTCCGACATCCAGTCCGACGCATATCCGGACATGGATATGGGGATATGATCCCCCAAAGACCCTCCAAATACATGAAAAAACTTAGAATAAATCAATTATACCTATGTCCGACACTCACACCCGAGTCCAAATAACATAGCCATCAAGCACTACAGGTAACTACTTCTCTATTCACTTTCGTAATCTCACATCGTCTGGAATCTGGGACTTCTAACAGTCCAAGTGAGTGAAAATAGTTCAAGACTGAACTATCATTAGACCAACAACTGAATTGCACTGGGAAAAAAAGGGGAAGCCTTCCCTGATAGTAATCAAAGTTGATAATTTTCTAGCAAAATTTAAAAACGAAACAAAATAAAAGTCGGTGAATCAACTTGATTTTCAATGACATTATAACTGCATATGCTCATTCCAACATGATCCTTCCACACATGAAGCAAAAATAGAATGAGAAGACAGTACCTTTCATTGCGGTTAAGACGAGCACCAAGATAGAAAGCCACAGAAATCAACCACGAATCACTATGCACTGCGACCAAGGACAACCAATCTTTGCGGTTCATTCCATCTCTTGCAAAATTAATACCAAGCGCCGGCTCAGGAAGCTCTGGTGGAACTTCCTCTGCTGGCAGAGTTACTTCCCAGCTTTCATTCGGATGTCCATACAGGCATAAATTCTCCTTATCTAAACCAAACAAAATCTTTTCATATATAAACCTCTGTTTGATCTCTCCCAAACTAAAAAGGCAAAACTCTTTGTACGGAAATCAGAGAAGTTGAATCTCCAACGTAATTGCAATTGTCGAATTCAGTAACTTTATTATTGCAATTTCGATGTTCCGGAAATTATTTCTATTTATTTATTAGAGGAACGCGAATTTTTTCAAATTTAATTAAGAATATAAATCTAATAGTAATAGCATGTAAAAAACAAGAAAAACTACAAAATTCAGCATGCAAAAAATAGAAATGAAATTAAAAATTGGAAAAAGGAGAGTTGAGATCTCCAATCAGATAATACCTGGATCACAGAGTCCATAAAAGTCATCCACATCTGAGAGAAGGACCAAAAAAAAGGCAGAGGTTAAACAGCCATAAAGAGAAAAAAGAAAAAGAATAGAAGCAGAAAAAGGTGAAAAAAAAATTACCGGAAGTTAAAGCACGAAGGATGGCGGTTCTTCGAGCAGAGTAATCTTTGAAGATCTCTTCAACGGTTCGAGCAGCGGAAGCCATTTCCATGGCCAATTAGAAAGGAATGGAATCTTTATCAACGCCACCAACTATAGAAAAGAGAGAAGGCAGAGAGGACGGGATCCAAACACAATAAAATAAGTAAACGTGAAAAAAGCGAAGCAGAGACGAGACGAGAGAGTTTAGTTAACTTAACGCTACTTTATTTTAGGTTAGGACGGGGGGTGTGTTTGGATAGAGAATTTGGCATTTGGGGGAAAGGAATTTGCTAGTGCCACTCCTCTGTTTTCACGCTTTGTGGCTTTTCCTATTGGTTGTTGCACGGGACCCACCTCTTAAGTGGAGGCTCACCACTCACCACTCTAGTCTATACTGTATCAGAAAAACCAACCGTCACTATTACCCTTCTTTTTTTCTTTTTATTTATAAAAAATATTTTATTAACCTATGCTTTTAATCACTTTTTTTAGATTAATTAATATGTTATTTATAGTAGTAATACTATATTAAATATCAATAATCAATCATTTTATTTATTATTTTTAATATATTAAAAATATTAAATAAAAATATTATTATATAATGATAATTTTAAAAAATACATTTAAGATACTCGTTATTAAAATTTTAATAAAAAATATTCTCACTCTTTTATTCTTTATTATTATAAAAAATGGTATTTACTCGGTACAATCTTCTTACACTGAGTTAAAGACCCAGATTATATGTTTATTTGCAAAAGCAAAAGCTGAAATCTAATTGGTGTTTCACATTGTTAGCAATATTTTATATATATATATATATATATTGATTAGATATTGATAGGATAAGTTGAAGTTGGCAATGGAAGATGTTATTATCATTTTTCAAACGATGATGATGCTATCATGTCTAGTTAATAAATACAAGTAGGTTAGTAAAAGAAATAAGAGTATTTTTAGATATATATTTTTTAAATTAATTATTGATAATTTTATTAATTATTTTTAATTCATTGGTAATATTCTTAAAATTTTAAATTAAAACATTTAGCAATAAAATAAAAAACAATAAAAATAATACTAGTAAACTTGGTTATTTGGTTAATAAAGGCAGTTTTTTTTGGAATACTACCATTATTTTCAAAACCACTCAATTTGACAAACTGAGCTCAAAAGTCAAAACTAGTTGCTGCCTCTGCTGGTTAACTCCCTAATTGACTATTATATCAAATTTTGCAATCACACCATAGTAATTGTTTTACTTAAAAAGTTGAAACAAAATAATGAGCAGAAAAGAAAAAAAAGGGGGGGGGGACAAGCTCCCTGGGAGAGAGACATGCACGCAAACTTTCATCAAGCTCAGAAATATTTCTAAGGGAGATTTGAACCAAATTAAGGGCCCCAACTAAGAACTGGCCAGTTACTGCAAGATTAAGAAACAAGCAGAGAAAACGAAAATATGGAAAATAATTTATGAACTCCTAGATAACTGTTATACAATCCATCCCAGTTCAGCAACACATGAATTTCCTTTCCAAGAAAAAAAAGAAACAATAAAAACAAATGTTAACTTACACAAGTTTGCTGATGGTAGCAAAGGGCTACCACCAATTCTTAGGGAGGTGAGATTAACCGCTTCAGGCCAGTTTTCTGCTCTGTTGTAAGCTTGGTAGGGAACTTGATGTTGAATTTAATTCTCAAATTTCCTTTCTTAGAAGGCTCCTTTGGAATGGGCATTCCTTCCCCTTTAACAACTTCTTCATAGGTTGGACTGATAATGTTGTTAATAGGGACAGTCAAATTCCGTCCATCAAGTGTCGTCAGCTGTGCTGTATAACCAGTTAGAGCTTCCACTAGAGATATCTTCTGAGTTACAATAAGATCATTGCTTTCCCTCTTGAACACACTGTGAGGCTTCTCATCAATGATGAAGACAAGGTCAGATGGAATAACCCCTCTTTGCTCGTTTCCCTTCTCTGGAAAAGTTATTTTTGTACCTTTTTTCCACCCTGGCTTAATCTCAATAGTAAGAATTTCTTCCACCGTAGTAGGTCTCCTGTATCGGGAAAAACATATCACAGTTTTAAGGTTTATGTAAAATATTAAACAGTTTCCAAAAACTACAAACATAGGTCTTTTTTTTGGGCCATACTGCATATATATGATTATAAGTAGGAACTTCATTTGCCATAATTGGACTACTTAATCTTACTATAATTATATACACAGTGCAAAATTATGAGCTCTCACAGTTTTGAGCAGATAAGCACTTGGTAGAATGAGACTTCAGATTTCAAAAGTTATATTCACATGGTAAGTTGAGCTTATCTCAAGTAGTGGTCTACGAAATTCCAACTAGTGTATTGACCTAAAAACTACTGGTCTGTGGATAAGCTGGTTAAAGTGAAGAACAACAGCAAGGCTAATCAAGGACCAGGGATATACCACAGTAAAATCCACCATCATGTCTAAAATGAGTTGTCATTGGCTGACGCCAAGTTTAAAAATTGGCATAAACAAAAAACATAAACATAAACAATAGAACTTGAAAAAGAATCTTGAGTAAGCATCAATAAATCTTCAAAGTTGGTCACAAACACATACAAAAAAACTTCACGATCAATCTAATCTTTATTGACAGAGAACAAAGGGTAGAAAGCTTCCTTGAGGAAGGAACACCAAAATAGCAAGAGATGATCATAACATCGAAATATATAGATAATATAATACCAAGAAAGGTACTTATATCACTCATGTCAATTGAATAACTGCTCTTAAGCACTTAAGTTTCAAGTAGCTAAAAAGATGGTAAACCAGAACCAACACAAAAAAGGAGAAAAAGGATTGAAAAAACAAAATCATTTTGCTAAGTAGGGAAGAAGATCAAATACAAAGAAAGAGTATACTTTGCTGCAATGAAGTTCCCCATAGAAAACGTTTCATAATATGGAAATCTAATAAAGCTTTTGTCTGAAAAATGCTGACCGATCTAAATCGTCTTGAACATTAAGAACTCAAACGAGAAAGGACTCAATTGTATAGACAATGTAAATTTATGATCGTAAGATCTCAATAATCACAACTTTTTTCGGTTCAAAACTAACTGTCATGCAACTTTGTCATCACTCACAAAACAACCAATCATTACTCACAAAACAACCAATCATTTTAAATGATTAGAATCCTATTATCCAAATAACTAGTATTATCTTTAGCCAAAAGTCAAACTTGGCAACTTCTGTAAACATGCTTTGCAACTTAAGGTCATATAATCATATCTTGAAAATGTTAATCATTCCTTCTCTTATGCCTAAAAGCCTTTCACAGAATTCAATTATTGGCGTTCTACATAAATTACAAGTCATATTCAAAATTGAATTTAGATCTACACGTGAATCCAGCTGAAATTTCACTATCCACATGGCAAAATCAAGATAGAAAAGCTAAGCATTACCCAATTAATTAACTTACAAAAAAGGAAAAGCTATAATCCAAATAATTAAAAATAAAAGATTACCCGCTACCATTAGTAACATCCCTAGAAATCTTCATCTTCTTGGTAGTCCCTTTATACAAATCCTCCAAGCTACAAGGCAATGTTCGTTCAATAGCGGGTCCTTTTCGGGGCATAGTGGTAGAACCCTCTCCAGCTCCACCCCTAAACGAGCCGAAAATATCTTCCGCAAACATGCCCCTGGGGAACCCGGACGCCCCTGCACGTGACCCGCCCATATCACCCATCCCTCCAAACGGACTCGAAAACCCGAAAAACTCCGAGAAAATATCGTCGGGGCTCCGAGTATTGAACCGGAACATCGTCGGACCACCACCGGCCGCCCCGCCCGGAAACCCTCCCGCCCCCGGAGGTGGCATCTGGCCTTTTAACCCTTCTTCTCCGTACTGATCATAAACCGCACGCTTTTGGGGATCACTCAAAACCTATAATTAATTGGAAATTTCATTAATTTAAAAACAAAAAACAAAAAAATTAAATGTTATAAAACAAAAAAATTGTTACATCGTAAGCTTCGGAGATTTGCTTAAATTTGGCTTCAGCATCTTTCTTGTTGTTAGGGTTTTTATCGGGATGCCACTTCATGGCTAGTTTACGATACGCTTTCTTCAAATCTTCATCTTTTGCATTGCGGTCGACCTGAAGAATCTTGTAATAGTCAACGCCCATTCTTCAATTTCTTTTTTCTTTTTGTTTTCTTTTCTTGCTGCTGCTTGAGGATTTTGTTTTTCTTTTATTTCTTTTACAAACTTTAGCTCTGGTCTCCACTCTCCACCAAGATACAATGATAAATCGGCTGAGGCTGAGTTTATTATACGAAAGCCGTTTGCCGGGGAATAAGAGAGAATTACTTACATTTACAGGCTTAGGCCCATTATCTAATTCTCACAGGCTTAATTTCTAAGCTTTCTGGCCCAAACTGATTTTTCGAGTTTTTTTAATTTTATTTTTCCTTTTAACACAAAAACAAAAAAGAGGAAAACTTTGGTTTCGTTCCTTCCCTTACTAACTATGGGTTAGATTCGCTTGGACAGGACATGTGGGATACGGTTTAAAACTATAAAAAAATTGTCAAAACACCATGTGAAACGACAGGGAATGAATACTATTTATTACTAGGTAAGTATAGAGTGGTCACTGCACTGGTATGTCTGCCCATTTTATTACATAAGTAACGTACACAAAGCCCTGAAAGACCCAATACTAGGACGAGGTTCCACTCTATCCACCATGTGTATAAGATTAAGCAGTAGAACAAGGAAAGAAGTGGCTCAGAGCTGATTAGGTTCTCCTTCCGATTCCGGGCACTGTTGCTTGTGATAGCATACCACATTGGCTTTGCACTTATGTTATTCGGACTCGAATGTGAGTGTCAGATACGAGTATGTGTCTGATATGAGTATGTTTAATTTTTTGCAAGAATTCCCTGTATTTAGAAGATCTTTGGAGGATCATATCTCTATACTAATGTTCGGATATACGTTGAACACGGATACTTAAAAAAAAATAAAGATTAACATAGCTTTACACTACTAATGGCTGCTATTAGAAAAGTAAATTTTAGTGAACACAACAGAGTGAAAAGCAACAGGAACATGTAAACCTACCAGGCATATCCCCACCCCATATTTTACTTTCCCACTTAATCACAGCCTCTAAACCAGCTTGAGCTAAGTCATGGTTCATGTAATAGAACTTCAGATTAACCAGATAGAGTGCCAATTCTGAATTCTACAACTGATAACACTGAAAAAAAAAATGATTTGAGAGAACCAAAGTATATACCTTGAGATGCAGATCCTTGCAACGTTACAAATCCTTATATGCATTACTCAATCAATCCTATTGTATATGTTGATTAGAACTCTCTGAAATTCTTGCGAAATCAATATTTATAAGCATAGGCAGCCAGCCTTTCTCTACCGATGGCATTTATTTATATTATATTTATGTGTCAGTTATCAAAGGCTATGATACAGAATAGTGACTGCCTTCCAGGCCTTCCACATTCTTTTTTTGGATAAGTAAGTGTTTTATTTATCCAGAAAGCAGTTAAACTGCTACATCCAACATCATGTGCAACATGTACTTAAAGCTATACATACTTAAACAATACTTGAACAAAACTTAAGACCACTAATCAATCAGGGAACAATAGCAACATACTTCAACAATACTTAAAGCTATTCCAGAATGGACAAAGATCCTAGGAAAAAAGAGACAGTCCCCAATCTGCATCCAATCTTCGGTTCACTTCATCAGGACTAATGTTCTTGAGCCCCAACAATCGCATTCTGATGATCTCTTTTATCTGCTCAATGATGGCTCCTTGTGTGGATTGAAGGCGATTAAAACACCTATTATTTCTCTCCCTCCAGATCGAGTAAAGAAAGGCACTCCATGATAAACGCAGAATAACAGAAATGAGAGTTTTTCCTCTGATTCTGTTTACTGCCCATTGCAGCTCTGCTTGCCAGCTTCTTATGCTTCTATGAAGTTGACATAAGCATAGTATATGCCCCCAGATTTCCTTTGAATAGTCACATTCAAAAAATATATGATTCCGGGTTTCTTGCTCAGTTTGACATAGCTCACATTTGCCATCCACCTCCATGCCCCATGACATCAATCTGTTCTTTGTAGGCAGTTTGTCCAATATAGCCATCCAAGCTACCAGTGCATGTTTAGGAATATGAAATGGAAACCAGATCAGTTTATCCCACTCCACCTTGTCCTGCCTAGGCCTGAGATCATTCCAGACTTTAGCCACCATAAATCTGTTCCCAGGGAACTTCCAAGTTAGAGCACCATTCTGGTTGGAGGTGAACCTCAAAGCCAAAGCCCTCAGCTGAAGCATTTTACGCCATGTCCAGCTGTTTCCTGGGGAAGGTTGAACCTGCCACACTGTTCTTCCTTTCAGCACATAGGCATGAAGCCAGGCAACCCACAATGAACCTGCCTGAGAGAGAAGTGCCCATAGGTGCTGAATAATGCAAGCCTTATTCCATATTCCCAAGTCTTTTAATCCAAGACCCCCCTCTGACTTTGGACAGCAAATGGAACTCCATTTGACTCTTGCTCCCTTAGCTGAGTCATCTCTTCCTTTCCAGAAGAACCTGCTGCATAATTGATTAATTCTTTTAAGAACAGCCTTAGGCAAAACAAAGTGCCTGCACCAGAAATTGGACACATTAAAAAGAACAGATTGAATGAGCTGAAGCCTTCCTGCATAGGATAACATGCGTGCTGCCCAGCCATTGATTCTCTGAGTAATTCTATCAATCAAAGGAGAACAATCCTTTTCAGAGAGTCTTCTTGTGACCAAAGGGACCCCAAGGTACCTAACAGGTAGTTTGCCAAGTTTAAACCCTGTCAACTCTTGCATCTCAAGTAGAGTGGTCCTACTAACACCAGAGGAGAAGACTTCACTCTTGGAAGGGTTTAATTGCAAACCAGAAACGGTATAAAAGTAATGGAGAATACCCTGTATGCCCACAACAGAATCCAAGTTACCCTTTGCAAAAATCAGCAGATCATCTGCAAAGCACAGGTGAGTAAGCTTGATTCTGTGACATTTAGGATGGTAGCTGTAAACTCCATGAAGAGCCCCTGCATCCAGAAGTCTGGATAAAACATTCATAGCAATGACAAAAAGATAAGGAGAGAGAGGGTCTCCCTGCCTTAACCCCTTTGCTCCTTCAAAGTACCCTACTAATCCTCCATTAAGAGAAATTGAGAACTTTGGGGAAGTGATGCATGCCTTGATCCATCCTATGAACTTATCAGGCAATCCATAAACTGATAAAACAGTGAGAATGAAGTCCCAATTTAATGAATCAAAAGCTTTTTGGAGATCAATCTTCATTGCAAAACGGGGGGATAAGGTTGCTCTTCCATACCCTTTGACCAGTTCCTGAGCCATGAGAATATTATCTGAGATGCTTCTCCCTGGTATGAAGGCACTCTGATTGCTGGAGATCATAGTAGGAAGGAGTGGAGTGAGTCTGGCAGTGATGATCCTGGTAATACATTTATAAATGACAGAGCAGCATGAAATAGGCCTGAAGTCCTTCATATGATTAGGATTCTGGAATTTTGGGACAAGAGCAATACATGTAGAGTTAAAGACTGATATCTTGCTCCCTGATTGAAAGAAGGATAAGATTGCTGCAGTGACATCCTCTTCCACAATAGGCCAAGCAGTTTTAAAAAACTGTGCAGTGTATCCATCTGGCCCTGGGGCTTTGTCCCCATTCTGCTCAAACATGGCTCTTTTCACCTCCTCTTTTGTAACAGCCTTAGCTAAATTGTCCTTAGCTTCAGTAGGCAAGGCAGGCTGAATAAGTTCAGTAAGAAGCTCCCTAGGGCAGTCTGTGACCTGTTTGTCCTCAGTCCCAATCAACTTCTGAAAGAACCTTACAGCCTCCTTTGAGATTTGGCCAAAATCTTCCAACTTCCTTCCCTCATCATCATAGAGGACTCTGATAGATTGCTTGCTATGCTTTGCTGACACCATTTTATGGAAATAATGAGTGTTCTGATCCCCCTCCTGCAGCCATTTTATCCTTGATTTCTGCCTGTAATAACTTTCCTCAGCCTTTTGGAGTTCCATCAATTCTGCATAGAGTCTTCTTTCTGTTTCAACAAGAGTATTAGATGGCCTTTGATGCAGATTGATCATCTGCATGCTCTCCAATTCTTGCCTTTTATCTTGAACCTTCCCTGAAATGTTGCCATATATGGCCAGGTTAAATGCCCTCAGTACTGCCTTTAATCTCTTCAATTTGTGGAATAGAGTGGTCATAGGATTGCCAATGAAAGGCTCTTGCCAAGAGTTTTCCACAATGTTCAGGAACTCTGGATTCCTAGTCCAGAAATTAAAAAACCTAAATGGCTTTGGGGGAGAATGAGCAGTCAAGTTCATCTTTATGTATGCTAGGCAGTGATCAGAAACCATTGGAGCCAAAAACTCAACAAATGAGTGAGCAAACTGTGTATGCCAGCAATCATTCACCAAAACCCTATCAAGCTTTTTAGCCAAGTAAGCATCAGTTTGGTGGTTGGACCATGTGAATGCTGGTCCAGTACTGGTATGATCAAACACTGATAGCTGTGTCAAGCAGTCCTGAAAATCCTTCATATCAGAGGTAAGCATGTAGGAGCCATTGAAATCTGAGCTTTCCTGTGGTTTTGCTATAACATTGAAATCTCCAGCCAAAAGCCAAGGAGAGCCATCAATTCTGCCTTGAATGTCCTGAAGATGGTGCCAAAGCCTTCTTCTACTTATGCCTTCATTGCTTCCATAAATTGCTGTAATGTAGAACCTGGTAGAATTATAAGTGGTGCAGCATGTAATGCTCTGATCAGATGTTGCAATAAGATCAACCTGCATCTGATTTCTCCATAGGAACCATATTCTCCCATTATAAGCTTCTAAGTAGTTGTGATGTAGCTTCCATCCCTGAAAGAGCCTATCTACTATAGCTGGCATGTTTTGTTGTTTCACTCTTGTTTCTAGTAAGCAAACAAGGTCTGCCTTCAGGCAGTTTATTCTCTGTATAATACTTTTCTGCTTTTGAGGGTTGTTTAGCCCCCTAGTATTCCACACTATAAAATTCATGAAAGTTGAGGGGGGGTCACTCCTGAGGCAGGTAAAACTGCCTTACCTCTTTTCCCCTTGTCAATGGGCCCTTTCTTCTTATTCTTCAAGGCTTTCATCAAGTCTGCAACTCCTGCTGCTGCTGCCCTTTGCTTCTTAGGAGAGTTTGGAAGGATTTCCACCACTTGTTCCTCCTCTCTCCATTGCTCAGAGCCACTAGTTTGTCCAGGGTCTACATTTGTCCTCTCTGAGTCACTCAGGATGTCAAATCTGTTTTGGGAACCAACTAATACTGACTTCTTGCTTTTCTGTATGCTTCTGCTTCCTCTCCCTTTACTGCCCTCATTAACTTCTGTTTCCTTCATACTTACCTCTTTCTGTTCTTGAGCCATAGGCAGGGCACTGCTTTCAACTTCTACGCTGCTTGTAGCCTGTGCATCATGTTTTGACAGTTCTGCTTTAGGCCCCTCCTTAGGAATCCAAACTTTGGTAGTCCCTACAGGCTGTTTGGTGCAATTTCTGTCTGTATGCCCAAACAAATTGCAATGCTTGCATTTTGGAGGGTACCAAGGGATATCCACAACAACATTTCTCCATAGGAACCATATTCTCCCATTATAAGCTTCTAAGTAGTTGTGATGTAGCTTCCATCCCTGAAAGAGCCTATCTACTATAGCTGGCATGTTTTGTTGTTTCACTCTTGTTTCTAGTAAGCAAACAAGGTCTGCCTTCAGGCAGTTTATTCTCTGTATAATACTTTTCTGCTTTTGAGGGTTGTTTAGCCCCCTAGTATTCCACACTATAAAATTCATGAAAGTTGAGGGGGGGTCACTCCTGAGGCAGGTAAAACTGCCTTACCTCTTTTCCCCTTGTCAATGGGCCCTTTCTTCTTATTCTTCAAGGCTTTCATCAAGTCTGCAACTCCTGCTGCTGCTGCCCTTTGCTTCTTAGGAGAGTTTGGAAGGATTTCCACCACTTGTTCCTCCTCTCTCCATTGCTCAGAGCCACTAGTTTGTCCAGGGTCTACATTTGTCCTCTCTGAGTCACTCAGGATGTCAAATCTGTTTTGGGAACCAGCTAATACTGACTTCTTGCTTTTCTGTATGCTTCTGCTTCCTCTCCCTTTACTGCCCTCATTAACTTCTGTTTCCTTCATACTTACCTCTTTCTATTCTTGAGCCATAGGCAGGGCACTGCTTTCAACTTCTACGCTGCTTGTAGCCTGTGCATCATGTTTTGACAGTTCTGCTTTAGGCCCCTCCTTAGGAATCCAAACTTTGGTAGTCCCTACAGGCTGTTTGGTGCAATTTCTGTCTGTATGCCCAAACAAATTGCAATGCTTGCATTTTGGAGGGTACCAAGGGATATCCACAACAACATTTGCAATAGTGCCATCACATAACTCAACATTAATACATTTTGGGATGGGGACATCCACTGCAATCTCCACACATACCTTTGCATAGGCCAATCTCTGTTGGCTAGCAGTGATTCTATCCATATACAATGGAGTTCCTAGGGCACTAGCAATATAGCTGAGGCCACGTCTGGTGTACAATTCCAGAGGAACTCCTCCCAAATGGATCCAAACAGGTAATTTCTTCAAATTAAACTCTAATGATTTCATACCTGGCTCCCATTTTCTCAGAATGAGTGGCTTATTCAGAATGTGCCAAGGTCCCTGCTCAAGTACCCATTCTCTGGTGTCAGCATTCGGAAATTGAACTAGGATGAAATTGTCAGCATTCGGAAATTTATGCAAGTGGGATGGGAATGTCCACATTCCCATCCCACTTGCATAAATTGTGTCAGGGAAGTCCAGATTTAGGAGCTTGCGAACCCAACCACCCATGGCAGGCACCGCACTGATGTAGCAATTGATATCTCTATCAAATAAAGTTAATTTATCATATTTTATGTATTCAACTGGGTTAAATTTTTGAAATTTTATTCGAAATTAATTATTTTTAATTATTTTAAAATAATTTTATTCATTTATTTCATACTTAAATTAATTATGAATTTAATATTTTTTTGTATTTTTGTAGATCTCAAAGTGAGAAGGAGAACCATGCAGCAACCAGAAGGCAACACCTCGGATGAGCAGCCCCGACACTCGCTTCAGCGCCGCAGCGCCAGCGTTACTGGTTGGTTAAAATAAAAGGAAAAAGTAAGGTAAGTCTTACCAGTTACTTGTACACAATTTTTCCTTCCAGGTTTTTAGAGCTTTATAAATAAGAATTTTTAGAACTTAATGAACAACCTTTTAACTTTCATAAACATAATTTTTTTAAGAATAGAGCAACTACCAAAGTTTACAAAGATTAAACTTGAAAACTGAAGTCTCGACAAAACTTAAATTTTTATTTTTTATTTTTTTTTACTTTCTTGTAATATTTTATATTGGTGAAATTCATTTGTTTTATATTTTTAATGTTTAGCATGAACTAATTTATTTTCTTAAGATTGCAGTGGAACTCAACATGTAGTTTGAATTATTTTACTCTCTTTCTTAAAATTAATGATATTTGAATTGTTTATTCAATCTTATACTTAATGCTTCTAATTGTTTGATCACCAATTAAATTAATTTGATAACTTAAATATAACTTGAAAAAAAGAGTTTAGTGTTATATATAAATTGAATAATATATGTTCATATTCATTTATTATAATGAATTGAGTTGCATAAAAATAATAATATACTTGCATATTATGTGTAACCAATTTTAGAATTTAAGCTTGTAGACACCTAATTTTGTCCGGGCCACTAAACAGGTATGTTTTCTTCCCATATTGATGTTTTCGAGTATAAAAAGACTGTTTTCATCCTGCAGGTGGTACTCCGAGACTTAGTTTAAGAGGGAGAGCATAAAAAGTCAAACTTGAAAAAAAGTCAACCCCGAAAAAGTCAACCCTGAAAAAGTCAACTACTGAAAAAGTCAACCCACTTTCAAAATCAAGATTTTAAGTTCAATTGAAAAATGGAGAAAGAATTTTGATAATCCGAGGTCTACATTGAAAGATATGGAGTTCGGAAGTTGGGATTTGGAGATTCAGTAGAAAAGAAACCCTAATCCGAGAAATTTGGGGAAAAGTGCTTAAACGATCAAACTGGTCGAAATTGAAGGTTCCAAATGAAAGATAAGCACTGACTACGGGTAATGGAGAAGTCACTTGCAAGAAAAACCGAAAAAAAAGTCAATCCGGGAGAAAACCGAGAATTAGGGTTTTTAGTGGATTTCGGTGAAATCGGGAAGAATCACAGAAATGGCCCGACTTGGTAAGACCAAAGCCCCCAATGGATGAGGAATGATTAAAAAGGATGGCCCAAGGCTCAGATTGAAGAAAATCTGAAAATCGGACTTGTTTTGAGCAAAACCGGGTTTCGGAGGTTAAAGGGTAAAATTGGAAAAATTTGGGAAAAATAGCAAATGGACTCCGAAAATTATGGAAAATTTGTCAATCTCATTCTTAAATCATTTGAAAGAGATTGGAGAAAGAAAATCTTGATTCCGAGTTCGTTTGCAAAGTGGCCAAATCCCGGGCTTCTTATGCAGTAATTCAAAAAGATAAATCCCGGAAAAATAGCAAATGGACTCCAAAAATTCTGAAATTTGGCAAATCTCATTTTTAAATTATTTGGAAGAGATTGGCGAAATAAAATCTTGATTCCGAGTTCGTTTGCAAAATGGCCAAATCCCGGGCCTCCTATGCAGTAATTCAAGCCGATAAATCCCAAAAAAATACCAAATGAGCTCCAAAAATTATGAAAACTTCCAGATCACACTTTTTAATTATTTTGAAGAGATTGGTGAAGAAAAATCTTGATTTGGAGCTCGTTTAAAAAATGGTAAAATGTAGGGGCATAAAAGGGCATTTTTGGGAAGAAAAAATCCAAATAAATAGCAAACGGACTCGGATAATTTTGAAAACTTCCAGAACTCAATATTTTATTATTTTGGAAGTATTAAAAAAAGAAAAATTGAATTTGGAGTCCGTTTGATATTTATTTGCATCCGGGGGGCAAAATGGTCATTTCACCCAAGCAACCGAAAAGGGCTTTTTTGGCCCTTCAAAAAAATCAGAGTTGGGCTGGAAAAGAGAAGTGCTGGCATGCCCAAGCCCAAAGAAAGGAGGAAGCTTCTAATTTTTTTTTTAATCAAGTGGTTAAAAATCAAGAGTTAGTTAACCATTCTCTTTGATCAAGCCATGGTGATTAAACCACATAGGTTAAGAAAGATGTCAACATTATTTTTGCATAGCTGTAATTTGAGAGGGCTGAGATGCTAATCTAAAGGTGGTAATTTCATGACTTTTCATCTTGAATTATTGGCCATTTGATGGAAATTAGGTTACACAAAAATGACAACATCTTGGAGGCTATATAACCATGCATTAAGGCTAGCCCTAAGGGGGGGGAGGCAGATTTTGTTTTTTCTTTTCCATTTTGGTTGATTTCTCTTAGTTTTTCTTAGTTTTTTATCTTCTTGGTTGAGAGCAAAAAAAGAAAAGTTTAGAAAAAAAAGGAAAGTTTGAAGAGAAAAGCTTGAAATATTAGCTTCTTGAGGTTGCTCTTGAGCACCAACTCTTGCACTTTCATTTTCTATTCTTATTTTTTGCTATTTTAATCTCTACTTGGTGAGTTTTCATTTTAAAATAATGTTTCTTGTTCTTCCTTCATTTCCTTTCTTAAGTATATATTTTTTTTTTTACATTTTGTTTTTACAATAAACTCACCATGGCCAAATGGCCTACATTATTTTAAGTTGTTGTTTTTGATTCATTTTACCATATTGTTTATGCTATTTTCTTTATTTTTGATGTTTTAAATATTATGTTATTTCATGTTCTTAAGTTATATTTAATTTGGTTGCTTTGTTTATTGCCATTTATGTCTTAGATATCATGTTTTTGCATTTTTAATTTTCTGTTTTTATGTTGTTTAAATTTGAGCATGTTTTAGATTTAGTATATTAGGTGTTTGTGAAAATGCTTGTGTGATTTTTGTGTTATGACTTAGTTTTTCATGCTAGCATACCAAGTGTTTGTGAAAATGCCATGCTTGTTGAAGCTTGGGGCCATTTGGCTACTCCATGTGTTTTGCATTGTGTGTTGTATTTTTTGTCATGCTAGTTGTTAGGTTTTTGCATTTGCATGATATTTGGTTGGATTTTTGAATTAAGCATGCCTTGTGTTTGTGAAAATGCCATGCATGTCTTAGGTCTAGGTTACATTAAATGCCATGCAAGTTCATGTTAGGTCTAGGCCATATTATTTATGTCATGCATTTTCCTTACATTTAGGTTTAGATCCATGCATTTCATGCATTATGTTTGCTGCATTGTTTCATGCATTTCATGTTCATGCCACTTGAATAATGACTTGAGCCAATTAATGGTTCAAAGTCATGCTCTCTTGAGCACACTTGTGGAAAATTAAGTTTGTCAAATTGATTATTCTACCTTTGTGATTTTTTTTACTTAGCCAATTTTTATCTAACTTTCAAAAAGTGCTAGCTACTGCTTTCAAGTCATTTTATGAGTTTCAAATATTTTTATTTTTAAATGATTTTATCAAAGACAAAAAAAATGTGTTGGCAAAGCAGTTTTTTTTTCCACCCAAAACTCGTACATCTCCGATTTTTCTGGGAATTCATCTTTGATCAGAAAATTAAGCCAATTTTTTCTCATGTAGTTTTATATGTCCTGAGTCTCCAGTATTTTTTTTAGAATTTTTGGAATTTTTAAAAATAGGGTAAAAAATCGTGGATTAAAACTGGACAGTGGAGTCAGGATTGAATTTAAAGAACAACAAAGCAGTTTTTTCTCCTCCAAAAACTCGTACATC
Source organism: Fremontodendron californicum (assembly GCA_030761205.1). Taxonomy (NCBI): domain Eukaryota; kingdom Viridiplantae; phylum Streptophyta; class Magnoliopsida; order Malvales; family Malvaceae; genus Fremontodendron; species Fremontodendron californicum. The sequence continues at coordinate 612,463 of JAULJL010000012.1, forward strand.
TCTGATTTTTCTGGGAATTCATCTTTGATCAAAAAATTAAGCCGATTTTTTCTCGTGTAGTTTTAAATGTCGTGAGTCTCCAGTATTTTTTTCAGAAATTTTGGAATTTTTTAAAATAGGGTAAAAAATCGTGGATTAAAACTGGACAGTGGAGTCAGAATTGAATTTAAAGAAAAACAAAGCAGTTTTTTCTCCTCCAAAAACTCGTACTTCTCTGATTTTTCTGGGAATTCATCTTTGATTCGAAAATTAAGCCGATTTTTTTTCGTGTAGTTTTACATGTTCTGAGTTTCCAGTATTTTTTTTAGAATTTTTGGAATTTTTAAAAATAGGATAAAAATTCGTGGATTAAAACTGGACAGTGGAGTCAGAATTGAATTTAAAAAAAAAACAATTTTCTGTTTTGGTTAATTTACTTAGAGTGGGCTGATTAGAAGGGTTAGCTACTGACTTAGGGTAATTTCTAAGCCTTTTCAAACTCTAAAAATGGTTTTTCAAGTCCCGGGTTAAGGGTAGTCAAGTCCGGATTTTTTAAACTTAGGAAATTAGAGCCATTTTAAAGAAATTAGCCCAGTTTTTATTTTTAATTCAAGCTTTTCAAAATTGTTTTCAAACAATCACAAAGTATTTTGGTTTTAGAATATTTAATTTGACATATTTTCCTAAGGTAGCCGGATATCTTTTTAGATATACGGATTTCCTTAATTAAAGGAAAAAAATATATTTCATGCATTGCATTTTTATATTCATGCATTTTATATAATATGTGATTCTTGCTATAATAATTTCTATGATATTGTTGTTATTTTGATTTATATTTTTTGATGTTACATGGTTTATTATATGGTTTCGAATATTTCATGATATCCTATGCTTTTATTTAGTTATCTTTATTTAGCATATACGTATTCATTTATTTTAAATGTTTTCAAAAGATAATGGTTTTCAATAAAAATAAAGATATTCCCGAGTTAAAATAATTCATGAGTTCTCTACCGGGTTTGCTGGAGGGAATATCATCAATTATCATTAATAAAGGAATATCTTTCTTTCAAAAAAGAGAATGATTCGGAAAGTTTTCCAAAACTAATAAAAATTTCTATATTTTGCCACGTTTGTTGGGGAATATAGGAACATTTTGAATTTATAAATTCTGGATCATTTTCAATAAAAAAAATGAAATTATTTTTCTTTAAATTGGGAATTAACTTGAAATACTAAATTTAAAACCAACTTTTTACCGAGACTTGAGATAACACACGATTAATAAGGTACCGATTTATACGGGCGTTGTGGGGGTGCTAATCCTTCCCCACACGTAACCGACTCCCGAACCCGCTTCTTTGATTTCTCTGGTTTAAAACGCAGACTTGAAATTGGTTTTTAAAATGTTTTAATTAATTTTTAAAATATTTTATAAAACCGGTTTTAATAGGTGGCCGATCACACCTAGCTAAAAAAGATTGGTGGCGACTCCATGTCTTTTTTAAGGTCATTTTCAAAACCTTCATTTTTCTAGAGGAATTAAGTCGACTTTTCCTCGATTTTTTTTTAATGTCACGCCTAACGAATAATAAAGTCTTGCGATGAGACTCGTCGTTATTTTTTTTTAGGTTGCGACAGCTTGGCGACTCCACTGGGGACATATTAGAGAGTCAGGCCTAGAATTAGTCGTGTGTTATCAAAGTCTCGGTTTTGTTGGTTTAATTGGTATTTAATTTTAATTCCCACATTTTTTTAATAAGGAGAATTTTGAAAATAATAAAATGTTTTTAAATATGTTCATACTCATGTGCATGCATTTTATTTTTGTTCTCTAGTTATTTAAGGTTGTATATTATAATTGCTTGTCGGTTAATGCGTTACACTATTCTTGAATGTTTTAATTGCTAGGGCATTTAGAATAAGGTTTGTAGAATAGGTAGTGAAAGGTTTGATATTCCTCCACACACACTACACGTGCATTTGCATAACATGAATCCTCTACCCGGATTCCGTCCTTTTAAGTGGAAGTAAAGTAACTACGCCTTCGTGATTGATCCTCCGTATGGGCTAGTGAAACACTTTCGGAGTATAAAGTACCTAATGCCTTCGTGATGATCCTCCGCATGGGCATAGGAAAATATACTCTAACGAATTGAACCCGCTTTTATCGGGGTGCCTTACTAGCCTTCACCGGCGACAGTGAGGAACAATTCGGGGCCTTAGAACCGATTCACCCTCATATAGTGAACCTAGGCGAAGCCATGCCGAATTCCCGTTAGATATACCGAAAATAGGAACACATGGAGGGACATTTCTAAACTTTTTGTTACCTATTTTGCACTCCGAATAAGTGTGGTAGATCGGGCAACGATGTACGTACATCGCCCGTAATAAATGTGATACTCCGCCTCGAAGGCATCGTGATGCCTAAATAAGCAGATATTGCTGGGGCAGATGTTCATTAGCTGTTTTTTTTTTTTTTTTTTAAATCTTTTTTCAAGCATTTTTGCATGTGGCACATTTCATGCATGTGTAAATAAAGCATGTACATTTTTGGTTGTATTATTGATCTCATTCTTTGCAATAAACAGTTGGTAATTGAATTTGATGATTTCATAAAACCGGTAGTGTCACATGAGCATTTGCATATTGTACCATAGTAAGATCCACCCTGAAATTCTTTTGAAAATGATGTGATTGGTTTATCAAAAAAAAAAATCAAAAAAAAAATGGAGGCAAATCCTGCATAATGAGATTTTTGAATAGTCCCACCAATTTCGTGTAATCATTGATTTCTTTGTATATACCTTTGTGTTAATTCATTTATTTTTGCATGTATCATTTTGACATCATATTATAGTCATAGCATGCATGGTCATTCATTGTAAGATACGTTTATGACATGCACAGTCATTATCTGTATATACCTGGCATTAGATTGCATCCATAGCATACATAGTCATCATAATTTCTCTGTATATGTTCATGCATTAATCATCAGTTTATTCATGCACATAGGAATAGAGCATGTACATTCATAATTGTATTCCTAATCTCATGACATTTTCATTTGCATGAAAGGGATTCGAGATATGAGGAATGAATCGGAGGAACGATTGGGTGCTTTGGAACGCAATCAAGAGGAATATGGACATGAAATCCGAAAGGTGAAGAAACAACTTGCCAAATTGCTGAAAATGGTTGAGGATATGGGTAACAGTAAAGGTGAACTTTCTCAGGGCTTCGCATCATCTTCGGATCAACCAAAACCATTAGGCCCAGAACACATAATCCTTGCTGGATCCTGCGCTTGTCAATGCCACAAAGGTTGCAATCCTGATGAAATTATGGACAAAATCGTGAAAATGATTAAACCTGAGAGCCTGATACCAAAGATAGAAACCTTGGATCCTGTACCATACCTGCAAACTGTTCGAGGTCCAAGCCAGTATCCCCACCCTACCATGGTCCAATCGTCCATTGGGATGACCACTACGGGATTCCCGAATCCCACTCCATCACCAACAACTACCAGTTCATACTATTTCCCTCATCAACCACCTTATCCAGCATCTGGGATAGGAACCTCGAGCTATGTACAACCTCCAAAGGCCCCGTATCCGAATCCATACCCTCACCATGCTGTTCCGCCACATCTCCATGTAAACACTCTGGTTCGGACCTTAGTGCCACCACCAAGTGCCCCAACTCCTAGGCCATGTGTAACTAAGAAACGACCCCAGGATAAGACCCAAATGCCTTTTGATCCCATTCCAATCAGCTACCAAGAGCTCCTCCCTATACTGATCCAAAATCACATGGTTGCCTGTGTCCCATTGAAACCCCTGTTACCACCATATCCAAGGTGGTATAATCCAAATGCAAAATGTGATTATCATTGTGGAATTGTTGGCCATAACATTGAAGACTGTATGGCATTCAAAAAGAAAGTGCAAACTCTTATAAATGCCAAGTGGTTGGATCCCACGACACTGATTGATAGAGGACTAGGAAAGCGTCATTAGGATTGGGAGATTTACATCATTGAGGTGGAAAGACTTCGGTCTTATATGATGTAATAGGATTTCACTTTTTCAGTAGCCGGCTCTTATAGCCTTAGGATGTTAGGAAGAATAAAGTGCTTGTAAGGACAGTCTTAACCACTGTTCAAATTTTGTAAAACATGGTTTATACCATTGTGAATGTTGATGTGGGAATGAATTGATTATGTTTCAAATTAATGAGAGGTTGATGATTAAGTTCCTCCGATTCTTATTTCCTCCGTGATATTTCCCCATTTCCATTTTGCATCCCATCAATTATTTGTCAGGTTGCATTCATGCATTCGTAATCAGCATGATTTTTCTGTATATATCTATGCATTAATTTGCTTATTACATACATCATGATTAGCATTAGGTCACATTCATGACACACATGGTTAGTATGATTTTCTTTGTATATACTCTGTATCAATCATTCATTGTTTGCATGTATCATAATTGACACCATGTTGCATTCATAGAACATATGAACATTCATTGGGAAATATGCTGAAATGCACATGATCAGTCATTGCATATATCCATGTGTTGATTTGTTTATTCTTTGTTTGCAACATGTTGGCATTGTGATTGCATTTATTACATATATGGTCAGCATGTTTCCATTATACATGTCCATACATCATATTGTTTAGGCTTCACATGCATCAAATTGCATTCATGGCTCATTCATCATGACATACATTTTGGGGAAAATAGAATAGAAGTTGGCTTGGCTTTAGGAGTCTTTGAAAGAATTTCCATTTCAAATCAGAAGAAGTACTGAGTACACTTTTAATACAGGCTGGTGCTATGGAGGATGAACATGTTGCCCGAATGGAAAAAATGGAAAGGGAACAGAGAGAATTGCGAGAACAGCTAGCAAAATCTCAAGCAGAATCTAAAGGTCAGATGACTAAATTGATGGAGCTGATGTCTGCCGTAATCAAAGGAAAAGGATACACCGAAAACGTTATCGCCAGAGAAGGGTTAGAGGCACAAAAGGGCCAGGATGAGGTCATAATAAGTGATGCCCAGAACACTGTTAACCTCGTCAATGTCCTAAACTCAGATGATCTAGCTGAACAGGCAAAGTTGAAAAGGGTTGCAGTAAATGAGGTTGAGTTGGCAGATTCCCAAGGGAAATATCAGTTGTTAGATGAAAGGCTCCGGGCAATAGAAAGAACAGATGTATTCGGAAGTGTGGAGGCGAAAGAACGATGCTTGGTCCTCGATTTAGTCATTCCTCCTAAGTTCAAGATCCCTGACTTTGTGAAATATGACGGGACGACCGATCCATCAGCCCACATCACTATGTTCTGCCGGAAGATGACGAGTCATATAGGTAATGATAAGCTTTTGATTCACTGTTTTCAGGATAGCCTCAGCGGGTCCGCAATTAGGTGGTATAGTCAGTTGAGCAAGGACCAGATACGCTCTTGGAATGATTTGGCTAGGGCTTTTCTAAACCAGTACAAGCATATGACCGACATGGCGCCTGACCGTCTCACATTGCAAAATATGAAGAAAAGAGCTACTGAGAGCTTCAAAGAATATGCGCAACGGTGGATGAGCCTGGTCGTCCAAGTACAACCGCCTTTAACTCAGAAGGAAACCACTGTCCTTTTTGTGAATACACTACAGGCCCCATACTACGATAGACTTGTCGGCAACACCATGAAGAATTTTTCGGACATGGTAATTTCAGGGGAGATGATTGAGAATGCTATCAAGGATGGGAAAATTGAAGGAGAAAGAACATCCAATACCAAGAACAGGGCATCTGAAAATAAAAAGGAAGATACCCAAGTCGTGGAAGACTTTGCCCCATCTCCCCAATTCTCCTCGTATCAGCCATTTAACTCTACCCTGAACAATGTCTCTCAAGGATTTTATCCCTACCAACCAATGACTGCAACTACACCAAAATTTACATCTGTCTATCAATCGAACATCCTCGGGAATAATCGAAGGGGGCATAAAAAGCGAAAAATAAATCAGGTTGACCCGATTCCTGTGACATACAGTGAGCTACTACCTCAACTCATCCAGAATCACCTTGTGACACCCATGCAAATAGCGCCTCTGAAGCCCCCTTATCCGAGCTGGTATGATGCTAATGAGTGTTGTGGGTACCATTCTGGCAATCAAGGTCACTCAACAGAGAACTGCCCCGCTTTGAAGTACAAGGTCAGAGATCTCATCAAGGCTGGTTCGATAAGTTTTGAAGATGGGGAAGCCAAGTGTCATAAGAAACATTGTGCATGATCATATTAGGTTTTTGACGCATGTAGTTCTATACACTGTGATGATAAAAGCACTTGTCTCATGTTAATTAAATGAATTTTGTATTTTAAATGCTTTGTGTTTGTTGTGTTTCAACAATAACTTGAATTTGCAAAAACAAGCATTAAGGAATTTTTAGTGATGGATAGTCTCAAGAAAATTGATGATCATTGTTAGAAATTACCCAATACCTTCAGCCCTTTCTTTTAGGCTTTCCTAAGCCTAAATCTTTTGAACCGAGACCACTTGAAAGACCTAATGCTTCAAGGAATATGAATGATTTGACTTCATAAAACCATTGTCATCACAGAATAAGCAAAGATGTAGATCTTAGTCTATGCTATGAGCAAAGGAACGAACTTTTTGAAAATTTTCAAATTCCTTGAAAATCAAACAAATGAGACATTCTTTCAAGAATACAGATTTTGATAATTTGGTATGTGTCAAGATTGTGCTAAAACCATTCATGACCTTTCCCAATGACCACAAAACACTAATTGCCTAGACATCACTTCATGATTGACACCCTGGGGCACAATGATTAAACTAGATTATCCCCTGTCCTAGAGAAAACCTGTTTTTGGGTCATATTTTCCTTGTCTCTTCAAAGAACTCAGATTGGAAACTCAGCCTTTTCAAAATAGACCTAGACTTGCTATGTTCCTCGTTGATACAAATTCTCAAGGTTAATCAAATTGGGGCATCATATGTGGAAATGATGGATACATGGTGAATAAGGATGGATTAAACGCATGAATCGTTGGGGCATGCGATGAAAAATGAAAAATGAAAAAATTTGTGATATCATGCATATGAGAATTCGGATGATTCCAAAGTACAAAATGAAATTCTGAATATCTATTTCCCCTGGGGATTGCTTTTCAAAGTGAATATTCGTGCTTGACATGAGGAATGGCCATCTTTCATATCCCTTCACACAAAAAAGAAATCATCCATAGTCACCCCTTTTGAGCCAAAAGAATTCTTTCTTGTTTGAACCTTGATCAAGGATCACCTTCTACACTAGGGGGCAAATGCAAGGAAAGATTTTTTTTAAGATCATTGAGAAATGTGTCCTAGCTCAAAGACAGATACAAAGCAAATGGAGCCCCGAATAAAGACGGGCTCACTCCGTTGAAAAAGAAGGGGGGCAAAATGAAAAAAGAAAAAAGGACAAATGTGTGAAAGATATGGCAAATTGAAAGCCAAAAGCAAAGAAGAAAAAAAAAGCAAAGTCAAAAGGAAAGAAATGTCCAAGAAGGAACAAATGCTTCAAAGAGAATCCTCCTCAAAAAAATAGATCCTTGATCTGATTACCCTCAAACACATATTTTGGGCCTATTTATCCTTTCTTTCTGAACCCTAAGCCATGGCCTACGTTACGTGCTTTAAAAGTCCATTTTGATCAAGCATGAATATTTAATTTGAAAGGTTTTTCCTCAGATTTTATCCCCTTTCATCGAATTATCATTTCACTAAGGAAGAATTTAGAATTCTCAAGTGTATGGTAAAAATGAAAAAAAAATGGAAAGAATGGGACTCTAGGGCGAAAACCCAAAAACGGGCGGTCTAGAGTAAATTTGGAAATTTTCGATGCCATCTGTGCCGATACCCAAAAAAAAAAAAAAGGTCATCTTAAAAAAAGGTGGTCATCGAGGAACATCTAGGAATTCCTGAACCCCCCAAATTGTCAGCTCTTATTCGGAGGATTGTCTTCAAAAAACTGAAACTTTTTTCCTCCAAGATCAAACTTTCCGATTTAAACATCCCAGCCAATCTTGACGCTTGTCAAAAAGCCTTGATATGGAAACTAAAATAATGTTGAATTTGCTTGGTTCTCAATGAATTCATGATTTATAAAACCTGTTCCATTTGTGAGCCTAGAAAGGACATACATTTTTGTTGTGAAGTTTTCCTGGAAAAGCCAGAATCTTGTTATACCAAGCCTTGCCAATCCCAGTTGAAAAAAAACCAAATTGCTATTTAGAGAAATTTCTAACAATGATCATCAGTCTTCAAAAGATTTATATATCACACATTGTGGGGTTAATATTTTTTGTTCTGAAGTTTTCAAAATAAGAGATTTTTTTGAAATACCCATTTTGATGTTGACATGAGACAAGGATTTTTCTAACCCAAAGGTATAGAACTGCCAGGGTAGGTCCTGACTTCCAGATATGAGAAAAAGAAATCGAACCCAGTGCAGATCTCTATTGATGAAAGTTTGAAAACTTTTGGGCAAAGAGAATAGCCAAAATGAATTGAAGATATACTCTGATTTGGAGAGGAAAAATGAATTTGAAAGCCTAAGCCAAAGTCTAGAAAAACAACCAGGGGCATTTACATCAATCATGAGCACTCATCTCTTTATCGAGCTTTTACATCTGCACAGTGTCGGCAAGCATTTGCATCATTCATGGGTATTTGCATTGGCATTATTCCATAAGCATCTGCATTTTACCTTTACATTTACATTCTTCATGGAATTCGCATTTATGTCATCTCAAGCAATTGCATCATTTCTAGAATCATTGCATTTTCATTACTGTATGGTAACTGTAGTTACACCATTCATAAACCAGTTACATGAACACGATTAGTAGGGGCATCTGCATCATGAAACATGGGCATCAATCCAGGCCATTTGCATTTGCACTAAGAAATATTTTACATTTGCACCATGAAGCATGAGCACCTTGTTAAAAGACATATGCATCTGCATCATTTCTCAAAGCTTCTGGTGGTGATATCCAGAATTTTACAATTTTAAAAGTGAACAAGTCTTCGGTGGTGATAGCTGAAGCCTCTGGTGGAGATATCCAGGGTTTTATAATTTTGAAAACATGAAAACTTTTATTCTGAAGGAGTTACCCAGAATTTTACAATGAGCAAGTCTTTTGTGGTGATAGCCAAAGCTTCTGGTGGGGATATCCAGAATTTTACAGTTTTAAAAGTGAACAAGTCTTCGGTGGTGATAGCTGAAGCCTCTGGTGGAGATATCCAGGGTTTTATAATTTTGAAAAATGAGAAATTTTATTCTGAAGGAGTTACCCAGAATTTTACAATGAGCAAGTCTTTGGTGGTGATAGCTAAAGCTTCTGGTGGGGATATCCAGAATTTTACAGTTTTAAAAGTGAACAAGTCTTCGGTGGTGATAGCTGAAGCCTCTGGTGGAGATATCCAGGGTTTTATAATTTTGAAAAATGAGAAATTTTATTCTGAAGGAGTTACCCAGAATTTTACAATGAGCAAGTCTTTGGTGGTGATAGCCAAAGCTTCTGGTGGGGATATCCAGAATTTTACAATTTTTAAAAGTGAATAAGTCTTCGGTGGTGATAGCTGAAGCCTCTGGTGGAGATATCCAGGGTTTTATAATTTTGAAACATGAGAAATCTTCTTCTAGATGAGTTATCTAGAATTTTATATTGAGCAAGTCTTTGGTGGTGATAGCCAAAGCTTCTGGTGGAGATATCCAGAATTTTACAGTTTTAAAAATGAAGAAGTCTTCGGTGGTGATAGCTGAAGCCTCTGGTGGAGATATCCAGGGTTTTATAATTTTGAAAAATGAGAAATCTTCTTTTGAAAGAGTTATCCAGAATTTTTTTTCAACATGTGCATCTACATCAAGAAGCATTTGCAATCTAAGTTAGTTGAATCTGCATCAAGAAAGTTTGCATCAAATCAAGTCATTTACATTTGCATCAAAGACATTTGCACCAATCTAAGTCATTTGCATCTACATCAAGAAGCGTTTGCATCAACAAAAGACATTTGCATTTGCATCATGAAGCATTTGCATCATCTCTTAAAGCTTTCAGGTATAATCGATTTCGTTTCCTTAAGGCGAGTCGAGCCCCGAAATCATCGTCGAAGTACTTTTTTTATTTATGAACAAGTCTTCGGTGGTGATAGCTGAAGCCTCTGGTGGAGATATCCAGAGTTTTTTTTAAAGTCCTTTGAAAAGGTAGAGAGTCTTCGGTGGTGATAGCTGAAGCTTCTGGAGATGATACCCAGAATTTTACAGTTTTAAAAATGAGCAAGACTTCGGTGGTGATAGCTGAAGCCTCTGGTGGAGATATCCAGAGTTTTAAAATCCTTTGAAAAGGTAAAAAGTCTTCGGTGGTGATAGCTGAAGTTTCTGGAGGTGATACCCAGAATTTTTACATTTTAAAAAAATGAGCAAGACTTTGGTGGTGATAGCCGAAGCTTCTGGAGGAGATATCCAGAATTTTAAACACAGCTGAGAACAAGAAAGGTTAAGGCCCCGAGAACATCGTCGAGGTCGTTTCCTTTCTTGCAAATCGAATTCGTTTCCTTAAGACGAATCGAGCCTTGATTAGTCAGGGAATTCAATTTAAGGACAAATCTTCAATTTACTGTTTTAAAAAAAAAAAAAAAACAAAACAAAAAAACAAAAAAAAAAAATAAAAAAAAGAGAAAAAATGAAAAAAAATAGAAAATAAAAAAAGAAAATAAAAAAATGGAAAATGCAAAAATGAATGAAGAAATGAAAAAGAAAGCCCCTTTCCTTTCCATGTGATTTCACTGACCGTACAAAATTAGTGTTGGTTTATCTTTGCCTGATTCCTGATTCTCAGCAATAGCCAAAGAGGGGCAGCTGTAGACACCTAATTTTGTCCGGGCCACTAAACAGGTATGTTTTCTTCCCATATTGATGTTTTCGAGTATAAAAAGACTGTTTTCATCCTGCAGGTGGTACTCCGAGACTTAGTTTAAGAGGGCGAGCATAAAAAGTCAAACTTGAAAAAAAGTCAACCCCGAAAAAGTCAACCCTGAAAAAGTCAACCCCAGAAAGTCAACTACTGAAAAAGTCAACCCACTTTCAAAATCAAGATTTTAAGTTCAATTGAAAAATGGAGAAAGAATTTTGATAATCCGAGGTCTACATTGAAAGATATGGAGTTCGGAAGTTGGGATTTGGAGATTCAGTAGAAAAGAAACCCTAATCCGAGAAATTTGGGGAAAAGTGCTTAAACGATCAAACTGGTCGAAATTGAAGGTTCCAAATGAAAGATAAGCACTGACTACGGGTAATGGAGAAGTCACTTGCAAGAAAAACCGAAAAAAAAGTCAATCCGGGAGAAAACCGAGAATTAGGGTTTTTAGTGGATTTCGGTGAAATCGGGAAGAATCACAGAAATGGCCCGACTTGGTAAGACCAAAGCCCCCAATGGATGAGGAATGATTAAAAAGGATGGCCCAAGGCTCAGATTGAAGAAAATCTGAAAATCGGACTTGTTTTGAGCAAAACCGGGTTTCGGAGGTTAAAGGGTAAAATTGGAAAAATTTGGGAAAAATAGCAAATGGACTCCGAAAATTATGGAAAATTTGTCAATCTCATTCTTAAATCATTTGAAAGAGATTGGAGAAAGAAAATCTTGATTCCGAGTTCGTTTGCAAAGTGGCCAAATCCCGGGCTTCTTATGCAGTAATTCAAAAAGATAAATCCCGGAAAAATAGCAAATGGACTCCAAAAATTCTGAAATTTGGCAAATCTCATTTTTAAATTATTTGGAAGAGATTGGCGAAATAAAATCTTGATTCCGAGTTCGTTTGCAAAATGGCCAAATCCCGGGCCTCCTATGCAGTAATTCAAGCCGATAAATCCCAAAAAAATTCCAAATGAGCTCCAAAAATTATGAAAAATTCCAGATCACACTTTTTAATTATTTTGAAGAGATTGGTGAAGAAAAATCTTGATTTGGAGCTCGTTTAAAAAATGGTAAAATGTAGGGGCATAAAAGGGCATTTTTGGGAAGAAAAAATCCAAATAAATAGCAAACGGACTCGGATAATTTTGAAAACTTCCAGAACTCAATATTTTATTATTTTGGAAGTATTAAAAAAAGAAAAATTGAATTTGGAGTCCGTTTGATATTTATTTGCATCCGGGGGGCAAAATGGTCATTTCACCCAAGCAACCGAAAAGGGCTTTTTTGGCCCTTCAAAAAAATCAGAGTTGGGCTGGAAAAGAGAAGTGCTGGCATGCCCAAGCCCAAAGAAAGGAGGAAGCTTCTAATTTTTTTTTTAATCAAGTGGTTAAAAATCAAGAGTTAGTTAACCATTCTCTTTGATCAAGCCATGGTGATTAAACCACATAGGTTAAGAAAGATGTCAACATTATTTTTGCATAGCTGTAATTTGAGAGGGCTGAGATGCTAATCTAAAGGTGGTAATTTCATGACTTTTCATCTTGAATTATTGGTCATTTGATGGAAATTAGGTTACACAAAAATGACAACATCTTGGAGGCTATATAACCATGCATTAAGGCTAGCCCTAAGGGGGGGGAGGCAGATTTTGTTTTTTCTTTTCCATTTTGGTTGATTTCTCTTAGTTTTTCTTAGTTTTTTATCTTCTTGGTTGAGAGCAAAAAAAGAAAAGTTTAGAAAAAAAAAGGAAAGTTTGAAGAGAAAAGCTTGAAATATTAGCTTCTTGAGGTTGCTCTTGAGCACCAACTCTTGCACTTTCATTTTCTATTCTTATTTTTTGCTATTTTAATCTCTACTTGGTGAGTTTTCATTTTAAAATAATGTTTCTTGTTCTTCCTTCATTTCCTTTCTTAAGTATATATTTTTTTTTTTACATTTTGTTTTTACAATAAACTCACCATGGCCAAATGGCCTACATTATTTTAAGTTGTTGTTTTTGATTCATTTTACCATATTGTTTATGCTATTTTCTTTATTTTTGATGTTTTAAATATTATGTTATTTCATGTTCTTAAGTTATATTTAATTTGGTTGCTTTGTTTATTGCCATTTATGTCTTAGATATCATGTTTTTGCATTTTTAATTTTCTGTTTTTATGTTGTTTAAATTTGAGCATGTTTTAGATTTAGTATATTAGGTGTTTGTGAAAATGCTTGTGTGATTTTTGTGTTATGACTTAGTTTTTCATGCTAGCATACCAAGTGTTTGTGAAAATGCCATGCTTGTTGAAGCTTGGGGCCATTTGGCTACTCCATGTGTTTTGCATTGTGTGTTGTATTTTTTGTCATGCTAGTTGTTAGGTTTTTGCATTTGCATGATATTTGGTTGGATTTTTGAATTAAGCATGCCTTGTGTTTGTGAAAATGCCATGCATGTCTTAGGTCTAGGTTACATTAAATGCCATGCAAGTTCATGTTAGGTCTAGGCCATATTATTTATGTCATGCATTTTCCTTACATTTAGGTTTAGATCCATGCATTTCATGCATTATGTTTGCTGCATTGTTTCATGCATTTCATGTTCATGCCACTTGAATAATGACTTGAGCCAATTAATGGTTCAAAGTCATGCTCTCTTGAGCACACTTGTGGAAAATTAAGTTTGTCAAATTGATTATTCTACCTTTGTGATTTTTTTTACTTAGCCAATTTTTATCTAACTTTCAAAAAGTGCTAGCTACTGCTTTCAAGTCATTTTATGAGTTTCAAATATTTTTATTTTTAAATGATTTTATCAAAGACAAAAAAAATGTGTTGGCAAAGCAGTTTTTTTTTCCACCCAAAACTCGTACATCTCCGATTTTTCTGGGAATTCATCTTTGATCAGAAAATTAAGCCAATTTTTTCTCATGTAGTTTTATATGTCCTGAGTCTCCAGTATTTTTTTAGAATTTTTGGAATTTTTAAAAATAGGGTAAAAAATCGTGGATTAAAACTGGACAGTGGAGTCAGGATTGAATTTAAAGAACAACAAAGCAGTTTTTTCTCCTCCAAAAACTCGTACATCTCTGATTTTTCTGGGAATTCATCTTTGATCAAAAAATTAAGCCGATTTTTTCTCGTGTAGTTTTAAATGTCGTGAGTCTCCAGTATTGTTTTCAGAAATTTTGGAATTTTTTAAAATAGGGTAAAAAATCGTGGATTAAAACTGGACAGTGGAGTCAGAATTGAATTTAAAGAAAAACAAAGCAGTTTTTTCTCCTCCAAAAACTCGTACTTCTCTGATTTTTCTGGGAATTCATCTTTGATTCGAAAATTAAGCCGATTTTTTTTCGTGTAGTTTTACATGTTCTGAGTTTCCAGTATTTTTTTTAGAATTTTTAGAATTTTTAAAAATAGGATAAAAATTCGTGGATTAAAACTGGACAGTGGAGTCAGAATTGAATTTAAAAAAAAAACAATTTTCTGTTTTGGTTAATTTACTTAGAGTGGGCTGATTAGAAGGGTTAGCTACTGACTTAGGGTAATTTCTAAGCCTTTTCAAACTCTAAAAATGGTTTTTCAAGTCCCGGGTTAAGGGTAGTCAAGTCCGGATTTTTTAAACTTAGGAAATTAGAGCCATTTTAAAGAAATTAGCCCAGTTTTTATTTTTAATTCAAGCTTTTCAAAATTGTTTTCAAACAATCACAAAGTATTTTGGTTTTAGAATATTTAATTTGACATATTTTCCTAAGGTAGCCGGATATCTTTTTAGATATACGGATTTCCTTAATTAAAGGAAAAAAATATATTTCATGCATTGCATTTTTATATTCATGCATTTTATATAATATGTGATTCTTGCTATAATAATTTCTATGATATTGTTGTTATTTTGATTTATATTTTTTGATGTTACATGGTTTATTATATGGTTTCGAATATTTCATGATATCCTATGCTTTTATTTAGTTATCTTTATTTAGCATATACGTATTCATTTATTTTAAATGTTTTCAAAAGATAATGGTTTTCAATAAAAATAAAGATATTCCCGAGTTAAAATAATTCATGAGTTCTCTACCGGGTTTGCTGGAGGGAATATCATCAATTATCATTAATAAAGGAATATCTTTCTTTCAAAAAAGAGAATGATTCGGAAAGTTTTCCAAAACTAATAAAAATTTCTATATTTTGCCACGTTTGTTGGGGAATATAGGAACATTTTGAATTTATAAATTCTGGATCATTTTCAATAAAAAAAATGAAATTATTTTTCTTTAAATTGGGAATTAACTTGAAATACTAAATTTAAAACCAACTTTTTACCGAGACTTGAGATAACACACGATTAATAAGGTACCGATTTATACGGGCGTTGTGGGGGTGCTAATCCTTCCCCACACGTAACCGACTCCCGAACCCGCTTCTTTGATTTCTCTGGTTTAAAACGCAGACTTGAAATTGGTTTTTAAAATGTTTTAATTAATTTTTAAAATATTTTATAAAACCGGTTTTAATAGGTGGCCGATCACACCTAGCTAAAAAAGATTGGTGGCGACTCCATGTCTTTTTTAAGGTCATTTTCAAAACCTTCATTTTTCTAGAGGAATTAAGTCGACTTTTCCTCGATTTTTTTTTAATGTCACGCCTAACGAATAATAAAGTCTTGCGATGAGACTCGTCGTTATTTTTTTTTAGGTTGCGACAAAGCTTAATGAATTTTTCTTTAATTCAATTTTCATAGAAATATAAGTAATTGATTGAGAGGAATATTTTTATAAAATCATCGAAAAATACTTATAAATAAATTAAAACTTTAAGTTAACAAATTAATGTATTAATCAAATTAAGAGAAATTCAAACGAAATGTTAAAAAAAATTATAATCCTAAGTTCTTTTCAATTGATTAAATCTAAATTTTAATTTACTTTCTTTGCTTTTTATTTTATTCAATTTTTAATTAACAATATTTAATTAATTGTTTGAATAAAATTAAATTGTTTTAATTTTAATAATCAATGAATTTAATAAGAATTTTTCGTGAGATTGATGATACTCTACTCTTCTTTATATTACTTATTAACAATACATATACTTACGTGGTAAATCAAACTAGATAATGTAACCTTTACGCATAAGTTTTTGCAAAATTGAGTTTACTCTACACTTGAAATCGATATTCTACTCTTCATTATATTACTTATTAACGATACATTCTAACGTGGTAAATCCGACAACAATGTAACCTTTAAGCATAAGTTTTTGCAAAATTGAGTTTCATAAACTTCAGCTAGCACTAGATGATTCTTTAGATTTCTCTGCCACTGCATCCTTCTCTGAGTTGCTTGTATCTCCAGTGTGAGCTTGACTTGTTTGTGCCTGACCGGAGGACTGAGAATCCGGAGCAAGTCCCAAAACTGCCAATACAGACCTGGAAATGGCAATCCCCAAATGAAAAAAAAAAAAAAAAAAAAGAGGAGGGGGGAGATGGTGATCAGAAACAGACAATGGGCCATTTATAGAGGTATATGTTTTAAGTTTTTTCTATCCAATAAAAAAAAGAAAAATCATTCATGCGAACCTAGGAAGTGAAGTTCGGATATTCTGTTGGCTAGCATGAGCAACCAAAGGAGCTTTGAGTGCTGCCGTTCTATTCAGTGCATTTTCCAGCTGTGGAGGAGGTAGCTGAAAGACAAAAAATCATACAATTACAAACAGAAAGAACAGGTTTTGCTTCTAAAATGTGAAGTTCATATTGGGAGATCAAAAATGGATTTTCAAAATCAGTTAACAAAAGAAACACGCACCTGAAGCAACACGCTGAAAGATTGAGGCTTTGTCAAGAGTGCACATTTCAAAAATCCTACCCATAACTTTGGGTATTTCCATATCTGAAACAACCCATTAATTTAAGGATAATATAAGCATGAGTCATAAAGAAAAGAAGGGTCAGCTTACTATGATAAAAGTACTCACCTGCTTGCTTACAAGACGAGAAAGAATCTCCATTATAAATTCCACCTACAAAATTTTGAGTGATCAAGTCATCAATGAGTCATGAATATCTTTTATTATCATGTTAAATTCTTTAACAGGTTTTACCCTCTTCTTCAGATAAAGAGCAGCCAATGGAAGCAACCTTTTTAATAACAAAGCAGAAATTTAAAAAAAAAAAAAAAAAATAGAACTATGAATCTATAATTATTGGGCATGAAACCATTTTGGTGATTGCTATGCTAGCAGACAATTAAAATTACCTAGAGAGCCTTATTTTTTCAGCAATAAATAACTACAATTATCTATAATACCCTTGAAGTAAGCAAGTTAAAGTATAATTCCTTACCAGTGCAGGAAAAGCACCAATGGCTTGTAATACAGTACGCATAAACAACAAAGGAAGAGGAATCTGCTCAACCTATAGGAAAGAACATTCATCATCTGTATTCAGCCAGGGACGGCAGCAAATTTGGTGATAAAAACATAAAGAAGTGGTATAGTACTGACCAATTGATTTAAGACCTTTGCAAGAACCTGCTGGGTGAATATCTGCCGTTGCTCAAAACAAGCATTACATGCATCAGTGACCTGATTGCAGCACAAAAAAATTACTAAATTGTGAATTTCTAAACGTTAAGAAGTATAAAAGAGAAAAAAGAAAACAGCGGGGATAGAGAAATTCTAGATTAAGGAAAGCAAAAAAACCTTTTTCAAAGGAATTCCATCTCTTTCAGGATCAATGCCATGGATAGCGATTAACACTTCAGCAGGAGAGAGCACTGGACCAGAATGAGAAGATCCCTAGGTACACAGTCCGATTAGCAATGAAACAGAATATGCAGCTGAAATAAAAGCAGGTTATGTGTTTCTGAAAGCAAAAATTTCAATGGCAATGGACAATGGCAATACAACATCATAATATTTCCCAATAAGTGAATTTAAAAAGCAGCTGAAATAATAACATGGACAATGGCAATACAACATCATAATATTTCACATCCTACTTAATATATTCCTAGTGAAATATTTCCCAATAAGTGAATTTAAAAAGCAACAAAAGAAAAGTGCAGCTGTAGTATGCAAGCGACCATACCTTATGATCCCTAGAAATGAAAGCTAGAAGAAAAACTGCTGTAATAGAGAAATTTAGCTTTTGGGCAGGAGGCAAGAGGCAATAAAGATACCTGTAGCAAACGGGTAAGCGCAGCTTGGAACTTATCAGGCGGAAGATTTACAAGATAGGGAAAGAGCAGCAAAACCTAGAAAACAAACTATTAAAACAATATGCAGCAGAGAAGGCCAAAGCAACACCAATGAAAACCAAAACAATGCATTCAAAGAGCACCTCTTAAACAAGAGGAAGTTGGAGAAGCTATTTATTAAGAACTTACACTAGGAAATAGTAAGCAAAAAGTAACGAAATAAATTTGTTGAGAATGAAGTCCAAAAGAGCATGAAGAAAGAGCATCAACAGGCATTTGCTTACTTCTCTAAGCAAATTATTCTTACCAAAAGTCAACATGTACGACAATTTTAGCCAAGGCTTTTAATCACATATATTGAAGAGACAATGGAACCAATGCTGCTAATGCCAATAACAACAGCTAGTTGCCACACTGACTATTATACTACCCTGCCACTTTCTCATAGACAACATCTTGTGTCAAATTCTAAATCACATTTTTGTGGTTGATTCTCAATTTAATGAAAGGAGACAATTAAATGACAGCCAAAACGAAGGTTAAGACTTGTTCATGATATCAATAAGTTGTGATGTATCTTCTTGACATGAAATCTTTAAGTAAGGGCATTCCTGAGCCCAAACTTTCATCTTTATTTAATATGGCTTAGCCTTTGATCCTAGTAAAAACTGAATTATTCTGTTAGCATTATGTATCCATTTTTTCTTGAATATCCACCGACTTTTTCATCTTGTAAATCAAATATAACTAATAGACCCACAAAGTAAGACACGAATGGACCAAGGATCTCCTTTCATTAAGGACTTGAAACTTATATGGTAATATCTTGTCTTGTCCAGACATAAGTCACATTTCTGACAGATATAATCCATTTACACAAAACAATTGAACAAGAAAACAATCATGCTCGTTATTACAGGAAAGTAGATTATTCAGAGAATGGAGAAAAACCTCATCTCTTGGTAGGAATGGCAATACTGGAACTAGAATTTCAACATCCTGTCACCAATCCAAACCAAACACACCTTAACCATTATCCTCAATGCAATCTGGTTCTTACAAAAAGAGGAAATTTACTCGTACCTTTAGTTTTGAATCAAATAATTTCTTAATGGTAAATATCAATTCTGCAGAAGGAACTGTCCCCTCTGTCAGTGTCTGCAAAACCTGGCATTTGAGGCAGGGTGGATAAAAGAAAAGGTAAATCAGTTAGAAAACTTTAGCACTTCTGTTTGGAGATTCAGAAAATTATACAGTTTATTAAACTATCACAACCTGCATCAGAAGATTCTCGCTTCCACTAGGAGGATCTGAAATAATTTCAAGAAGGTCAGATGACAAGCCCATAGTACGAACTAGTATCGGAATATGACGATGGATTGCCTGCATTGCCCAATTAATAAGAAGAAAAACACAGAAAGAATACCAAGGATTTCGATAATTTCTAAAATATGATTCCAATATACATTAACCAAACCTGCTTAACTGCCTTTGATGCACTACTGTAGATTATAAATATTTGGCGAAAAAGTGAGTGCTTCTGTCAAATGAATATAACAGCAAAATATTAATCCCTTTAGAGGATTATGATGAAACAAGCACTCAAAATATTAATCTCAAGAATCAAGCAGTCAAAATAGAAAAATTAACACCTTTGTACACAGAGCAAAATACAGAGACATGCACCGCTGTGCCTCAGGGGCAGAAAGGGATGACACAATCTGAGATGTTTCTGACTGATGAACATCAGCAGAGATGTCTTTACCAATGGAACTCATTGACTGATGCTCATTTGATGGCTTTTCCGAATCAGAATCCTGTTAAAAGTTGCAGTCAGAACTCAACTAATAAATCCAACAATAGATCCTTAAACTACATATAACTTTAGTCACTACATAACTCTCAACAGGTAACTAAAAAGTTTTACTGAAAATAACACATTTTCCAGTTAATTTTGAATAACTTCTTTACCAACCTGTCAAGTAGTTAAGCATTCTTTCAACCAAGGAAGCAGACGAAATAAAATAATTATTGAATTCACCCGACCCGATAGTACCCATTTTGGGAACGTCCAATGCCAAAGTCACGGAACGGCCAGTGTTGTCAAGGGCGCAAGGCGCACTCTAGGCGCTAGAACCCTTGTATTGCCTTAGGCGCAAGGCGCAAAAAAGCGCTCGCCTGAGTGAAGTAAGGCGCAATATTTATGTGTGTCTATGTATGTATATATATATATATATATATATATATAATAAGCTTAAGATATATAATTATAATAATAAACTCTAAAGAGTGGTCTAGTTTATCTACAAAACATGCAATTTATTTTTTGCCCAATATGCATGATTTCCTTATGGTCCCATATCTGTTGTTGAATACTTAAATATTGAGAAGTGGAGTGTTTGATATTATCTCATTTCTTACTAGTAAAGGTACATCTAATGAAAAAAGTTAAAATTAAAGAAATTAAAGAGAACTTCAATTAGGCGAGCTTTTTTTACGCCTATCGCCTTACAAAAAAGCGTGCCTAGGCGCACCAGGCATGCGCCTGATCAAATGAGCCTCGCCCGAAAGGGTTTGAGACGCTTTTGTTATCTAACGCTAAGGCGCAAGGCGTAGGCGCGCCTAAGCGCACGCCTTGACAACACTGGGAACGGCTAAGTCGCCAATCCTTAAAATAGACTATGTAATGTACTGTATCCGTTGGGTTACGAGGGGGCATTGTACTAGAGGTTTATATTGTATCAACCTACCCTTGTGTGCGTGATTCCTGTTGAGGCATATACTCAGGGGTAGGTGCAGGGCGAACGATTTCAAAGCGGACTCCCTATTCCCTGGTTTGACATAAACCCTTTCTTTTTTCTTGAAGAAAAGAAAATGGTCAAAGAAGATAGTTAAAATTTCATGTACTGGACAGCAAAGACAATTCACCTCTCCCTTCCGTTGCCATGCCCCCGACCCACCAAAAAAGAAGGAAAAGAAAAAAGAAAATACAATACACACACACACAACAGAGGAAATTCTAAGACAACTAGTAGCTCATGGCTTTTTTTTGCACCTGGTAATGGTTTCATGTTATACACACGCCGTACAAGAACTCACACACACATATGTATGGATGTATGCATGTATATACGTATGAACTGGTATATGCATATATCTGCATCTCTATGAACATATACATCTTTGATATTCTCACAGGCAGAAAGTGTTCAAAAAATACATCAAGCTATTCCAATTTGAACCAGATATAAAATATTTTCTGAATAATGTAAATCAAACTACGCATAATAAGGTTGGAAATGACAGCATTTCAAATCAAAAAGGTCCAATATGGTTACCTTATGTGATTCAGTGATTAATCCTTCAGCATCTGTTCTTTCTGTACCATCAGCGTTTACTACAGAGAGCAGCATTTCCCTTGCAAAATCTTCTATTTGTTGAGCTATGGATGATAGAGGGTAAAGCTTATTCGCTACCTATAAAATGAAAGACATCCTCAATTGTAAAATAGATGCCAGAAAGCAGCCAACTAATTACTTCAATGGCACGTTGTGAACAATTACCAGGCGTATTGCTTTCATTCGGACTTCCTCCAAGTGATGAACTGCACTCTTTAAAAGGTAATGAGAAAATAAAAGTCAAACAAAAGATACGGAAAAGAAAACTTCAATTTAGACGTATTATCCAAGATAAATCACAAACCTGCAAAGCAATTTTCAAGCACACATCTCGAATGGGAGGTCTCAATAGAATTAGGCTCCATACGGTGCTGAGGCCTTGAGTAACTCTATCTCCATTTTGTGACTCCTTCTCATCTTTCTCTGAAATTCCAGGAGAACACAAACACTCTAATAAATTCAAAACCGACTCTGGCAGGCGAGGAGCTTCACCAAGTAATTTACTTAAAGATTTGTCTGAAGGTGGAAAAGAGTCCCTAAGAGTTTCGGCCTGCATTTAAAGAAATTTCCTCAGAAAGATGGGTTCTCAGAGGAAGAACAAGATAGGAATAATAAAACGAATACATACAACAGCCAGAAGGAATGTTTCATATGCAGAAGCAGCAGTTGTACATGAGAAGAAATCGCTTTCCTCTTCTGCCTCTCCAAATAACCTGTAGAGGACACGCAATGTCAACTCGTGTCCCTGAAGCCATCCAATAATTATTGTTAGCTAGCATCGAGTTTAGATAAACTTAATGAACAATAAAGCAGTGCTTCGAAAAATCAGTTTGACAACAAAAACCAGTAAAAATATGAGCAGATTGGAAAGGTTGAGGTGATATTAGAATATATTGATGGTCTCAGCTGCCATGTTTCAGCTATAAAGTCATAATTAAAGTAGTTCATGTCAAGTCAACAACTTGAGGCACATCCAAACATGAATAGAGATTGGAAATATCCAGTTACCTCATGATTTATATAATCCGACAAAACGTGTTCTCGTAGAAGTTTCTGTAGGTCTAACTCTGATGGCAACTGAACAAAGAAAGGCATAAACATGTTTAGTACAGAATGCCAAAACTAGCAAGACATTCACTAATAATAAATATATCACAACTAGATGTTATCAGTAAAGTTATAAACATTCTTGAGAAGTCAGAATTACTACCTCGACTCCCAGGTAAGCAAGCAGAGAAAAGCGAACTTGCGAACCTCCAGCTACTGCTATTTGCTTATATGCCTCAATGATACGTATATAAGCCAACTTTTGCAAATCATCCTTCTGATCATCAGAAAGATTGACAACAGGTGCTGACATCTTGGGCAAGACAAAAGAATAGGATGAAACAACAGAAGTTGCTGTTGAGGAAATCATGCTGTTGGAATCGGTAACAGCTGCTTTTGGACTAAGCTCCTCAGACCTATCTATTGAAACTGATGGAAGCACATGCAGCGGTGACCTTCCACCAAAACTTGTAACTTGCTCTTGACTAGCATCTTCTAGATCAGTAGAGACCAATGAGGAAGCAGCTTGGGTATCTGACAATCCATCATTACCAAAAGAAGAATCCAAACCAGGTATGCCACTTTCAAGATTGCCCACATCATGGATATCGGATGGAGTAGGTAGATCAATCTTCTCCATTCCAGGTAAAACAATGTTAGAAGAAACTGGTAAATCAGGAGCCAACAGAGCATTTTCATCTTCATGAGCCATGCCAGCCACAACATCAACTTCTTCCTCCCCTTCTGTTTTCTGTATCTTCAACAAAATAGACATGTTGGACCAAAAACAAACAGGGATGCACACATGATAAAGGCAAAATTAAATAGGAAAAAGTTGTCTCTGTCAAATGACTGACCCCACAAAAAATTTTAATCACGCATTTGTTTATTGGCCCATCTTTGGTATGGTCAAAAACGAATTCAAGCCCCCCAAAGCCATTAAAAGTAAATAGGCATCCACTAAAAACCTAGTTGCAACTTTATAAAAACGTATTGTGACATGATTTGTATGCATTGATTGATGGGCTCGGTCATGTGTATAACATCTGCTGAAGGAAAAAATCATACCACTATTTTATTGGGAACTGATTGCTGGGAGTTTAGCAGTGAGGCTATTGGAGGGAAAGTACTTGATAGTGAAACAACATCAGCTAAAAATGATGGTGGATACTTGGCTTGAGTGTCACTTCCAACTATGCACATGTTCTCCAGCAATTCATCATCTGCATCAGTGTGAGGATGAGTTGGAGGAAGGTTACGCATGTTAGCCATCACTACCTCAGCCAGCAAGTCAGCAGATATGCTTGAAATAAGAATCCCCAAAGATCCCACAGCTTTTTCTCCTTGAGCAACCAAGGCACCAAACATGGCAACGAGTTGCTGGACTGGTCCAGTATCAACATCTACTTTTCTTGTGGTAGATTGAGTTGAAGAAACGTCACCCTGAGACATAGTAGTATTCCTGTTTAAATCTTTTGTTGAGTCTTCCGAGACACTAGGTGTTGACCTGACACGTTTTCCAGACACATCTTCATTTTCAGCCAAATCACTACTGTCCTCAGTTCCAGATCTTTTCCTCCCCACGTTGCTACCAACAGCATCACATGCTTTAATCAAGGGTTTTTCTTCCTGTAAGTTCTTAAACCTATTATTAAAGAGTCCAATACATATGCTTATATGTCCATGTGCTGATAAAAGATTGCACAAGTCAGCACATACCTATGACAATAAATCTTAGAATACATGAAACAACATTGTAGATACCTTAATAACCGAAGAATCATTTTTTTCCTCTTCCGCACTTCCATTAATTTTATGAACTTGGTTGAGAACTAGCTCCGCCAGTCCTCCAGCTTTCATATCTCTCAAGGCACCAAGTAAACGATCCCTCCACTGTATAAACCAAAAACAAAATACATACCAAAAGTGGGCAAGGTACTCAACTTTTGTGTTCAGTGGAAATTAAGTTACAAAAGTGTAATTATTCACGATACTAAAGATAATGCTAAGTAAACAAGTATAGAGAAAGTAATGGTGCCATATTAGAAAACAGACTGAGTGGTTAAAACCAGTATACTAAACTCATTAAACATCTTTCAAATCATTGATTAAAAAAAATGAACATGTCACACAGTTTAATGTACACATTCACCATTTCAAACATAAAATCCACTACCCATTCAACTCTCACAATACCTAAAGTACTTAGCAACTTATGGTTAAGGTACGTGAAAAACAAGTATAATATACATCTTCATCGATTAAGTAAAATGTAAAAGAAACACCAAAGTAGAAAGGGAGATGCAACCTTAGTAATGGATAAGAGTCTAAAAGAGCATGTTTAGTATAAAATAAATACCGGTGCAGCACTTGGGTGTGTACATTTCAAGCATGAGAGTAAGGCATTTTTCAAAGCATGATGTGCTCCATAGACATGAACCCCTTTAATAACAAAGCTTGGGGGATCCAAACTAAGCAAAACTGGTAGAATACGTCCATAATAAGCAGGCCGTTTCTTTGCAATTGCTGAAAGACTGATATCAAAGACAACAAAATGAAAACAATGGAAAAACTATAAAGTAAAAACAGCAATATAACCAAAAGTGAAAACCACAATTTGAACTGAGGTCGATGTCTTAAATTAAGCACAGAAAGAAAAAAGTGGACTTTTAAGGATTTATATTCAAGGATAATAGCACACCAGTAATACTTTTTCCACACATAACTTCCGAATTTTGATATATACTAAAATTTTCAATTCTCTCCTTTATACAAGAATTGAAAATTATAAGTTTATAACAGTTCTATACAGATATAATTTCCTGGTTATTCACGTCAGAATTAAAGATTGTGATGAACCGAAAGCCAGGAAATAAGTTGCAGTTGTAAATGAAGTTAATGGACATCATACCTGTTAATAAGCACAACAATCACGGAGCTGGTGAGAGATTTTACTGTTGGAAATCTAAGCTGATCAAGCAACAAAACCAAACGTTGGCTAGCTTCAATCGACAAATCCCCAACATTGAGTAAAGGATGGCCCACACGAAGCCAAGTTATGTTAAATTCTACAGGGGTTCCTACAAAGTAAATTGAATAAGACATAACAAATGCTAAGTACTTGTCAATAACATATTAAAATGACAATAGACAGTCTTTCTTCAAGCCTTCTAACCTTGATGAGAAAATCTAAAGTAAATTACCTTCATCAGGAGGGGGCTCTGGAGAGCCATTAGGATTAGGAGTATAAAGAAGAATAACTGCTTCAACAAACTTCAGTGCCACCAATCTTATCCCACCACTTCCTGGCTGATTAAATTTTACAATGAATCAGGCAACGAACAAATTTCAATTGTCATGAAACAGAAAAAATCAAAACCTACCTGGAAAGCTATAGAGTATATCTTCTCCTTTAACTTTAACATCCATGACCACGATGATTCAAGATCACTGTCCAATTCACTGGAGTAAAGACCCTGAAACAAACATAAAGAGCATGTGAACTTGTGAAGGGTATAAGTATAACAGAAAGTTAGTAAGCTGCAAATAGCCTACTGCCCAATGAGAGGTCAATATAGAGCTTAAATGATGCCAAATCGTCACCTTATTGAAACTAACATTAAAAATGTAACAACAAGTGGAGAAAAAACTAAAACAGTTTTTCTTATAAATAATTGAATCTCTGAAAAGCTAGTATTCATAGATTAATATTCTACAAAAGCAAATCAAAATATAAATCAAACTCAGACAATTCAAATTATAAATTAGAAAGTAAACAAACCTGAATTGAAATTTTTTCGAGAGTACAACGAAACAAATCAATGCTGCAAGCAACAGATAGTCGAGCAACAGCAGGTGTAGCATCTTCCAAAACAGTTATCAGAAATGGTGCAATTTCAGGTACGAATTCGAGGTGCTTCACTCCAATTTCACCAATAATCCTATATTTAATTTTTAAAAACAACAAATATACTCTATTTATAAGCAATAAAAACAGCAAAGATAATGCGGATTGAGATAGGGATTTTAGAGGAGGCGTACTCGGTAGCAATCTTGCGAACCGGACCGGACGGGTCAGAGTAAAGGTCGAAGATACGAGGAAGGAACTCAGACAAAGCAGCAGCGTCTTCCTCCAACAAATCTTGCTTCAATTGACGACAAAGATCGAGCTTCGAAGCTAAGTCAATAGCAAGCTTCACTGAGTTGGATAAACTCGCGAGCTTTTCTCTCGAAAATGGATTCATAATCCCTACCATTGCAAAGAAAACTGGAAAAACCGTAAAAAAAAAAAAAAAAAAATTAGTTTTATTTCATGAACGATTTTTTTTTTTTTCTTTTCTGTTTTTCGAATTGGAGAGGAGGGAAGGGGAAGAGAAATTTAGGCGTTCTGTTCGTTATTAGGGTTCAATTTTTATACCATTCAACCCAAATCTGACTTAATTTACCTAATTGCCACTCCTATTATACACTCTTACAAAACATTTTGGTGGGTCAATTTCAGAATTAACACAAAACCCAAGGGGCAAAAAAAAAATAAAAAATCTCTTGGTAGTCCAAATAATAAACGATTGAAATAACGTCGTGGGCTCCTCCAACAGGCAAACAAAGAATAATAAGTGAACAAAGAATCATTTGGAGGATAAGAAAAAAAAATGGCTATTCAACTAAACCACTTCCAAGCATCAATGGTGAAGCACTAGAATCAACCGAAGCGACCTTTATTCACTTCCTCAAAAACCAGAATCTTTAGGGTCAGTGCTGCAGCGTCAAGCAATTGCTCAGCAGCTATTACAGTCGGTTCGGGTGAGGTCATGCCTATACTGCCTAAGGACGCAGCCACGGCCATGAATTCCGAGGGGATCAAGTTACTTGACATTAGATCTTAGTGGGAGAGAGAAAAGGCATACGTTAAAGGGTCACTTCATGTGCCATTCTTTGTCAAGGACATGGACAGTAGTCCCAATATTACTCTTTTGAAGAAATGGGTGCATTTTGGCTACATTGGCCTGTGGATTGACCAAAAATTTTACGTTGATTAATCCTAATTTCATCCAGGAGGTCGAAGCTGCTGTTCATGATAAGGATGCTAAGTTGCTTGTAGCTTTGTGGCGAAGGGCTAAGGTAAAGCTTTCATGCCATCCATTGGCTTTATTCGGTTATAGTGTGACTGATCTTTTTTTTTTTTTTTTTTTGGATAAGTAATTATTTCCATTTATCCAAGAAGCAGCAATGCTGCTACATATTACATTAGCTAGCTTAGCCTAGCTGACGTTATCAATCAACCAATGCCATTTAGGCAAACATGGCAGGATTTAGCCTCCAAGAGTTACATAAGAACATATTAACCGAATCTCTTTTAATCCTCCTAAGATCACTTAACCTTATTGAGATCATGTCTCTCACTTGTTCAGTGAGCTGCTCCTCCTTTTGCTCTGCAGAGTTGTGCAATCGGTTGTTTCTTTCCTTCCACACTAGGTAGATAACAGCATTCCAAGCTAGCCTCAATATTGTTGTGATTAGAGCTTTACCTCTGAGGTTGACAATGGCCCATTGGAGCTCTACTGCCCAGCATTCAACCTTCCTTTGTAGCTTGCAAAATTCCATCACTCTCTGTCATATCTGTTTAGAGTAGGTACAAGTGAAGAATAAGTGATCTCTTGTTTCCTTCTCTTGTTTGCAAAGCAAGCATTGATCATCCACAGCCATTCCCCAGGAGACTAGTCTATCCTTTGTGGACAATCGATTTAGTATTGCCATCCAGGAGAGCATAGAGTGCCTAGGAATATTGTATTTGCACCATACCAACTTATACCAAGCCACTTTTCCAGCTGTGGGTCTAATCTTTCTCCACACTGCTGACACTAGGTACTTCCCCTCAGGAAAAGACCATTTGCAGCTTCCATCAGCAGCTTGGAGGACAATTCCAGCAGCCACAACTCTTAATTGCATGATCTTCTTCCAGTTCCAGCTGCTTCCACTATGGATAGAGATTTGCCATGGATCTCTATCCTTCAACACATATTTCTTGATCCAGGCAATCCAGAGGGAGCCTGCTTCAATCAGCACAGACCAGAAATTCCTTAGGATACATGCCTGATTCCAAGTGACAGTGTCCTTTACACCAAGTCCCCCTTCTGATTTTGGCAGGCAAATAGATTTCCAGCTAACTTTAGCTCCTTCCTTCCCTTTCCATAAGAAACTTGAGCATATTTGCATCAGTTTCCTTTTTATACTTCCTATCATGACTACCTTTTTATTTCTTTTGCTTTTGGGTGATAATATTGCTATGTCCTTAGGTCCATGATGGCAACTTCGAAGTTATATGAGGGTGGTTGGCTGGAGATATAATCGTGCTGCAGATGGTGATTTCCCACAATTGGAATGGCCTGAAAATTTTCAGTATGCTACAATTTGGGGTGTGCAATACTACTTTTTCAAATTACTTCTCCTCTTGCAAGCCGTGGGGAAGGAGTAATTGAGGAGCTAGAGTCATTTCTGGACAGATTATTACTAATTGTGAACCAGTTTCAAGTTTTGCTAATCAGCAAGCTAGCTAGTACTGCACCATTTCTGCTGGTTGTAATTCAATATGTTAGCTTCTGAGTTCTGAGTTATTTTTATTGAATCCATACGTCTTTTATTGGCAACATATCTTAATTGGGCAGAAATCACTCTCATCAGATCATTCAAAATCAAGGCAATGGCTGCAAAATATGCAGTGCATGACCACCACTTTTTGCGTATGTAATTTATCAATTTTGTAATAATCTCGTTTCTGTAGGAAATGCCCATTACACAATTTGCCCGTCATGGATGTAAACTGTCGTAAACTAGAAAGAAAATTTGTAAAGTTCCTTTCAATTTATTGTGAAGAAAAAGTGTGATTTCACTCAATCTAAACCAACTTCCCACAGTTGGAAACAATGAGTCCATAATTCATCTCAACTACAAACAGTATATAAAGTATTTATGCACTAGTCTTGTGGTAGTTACCAGAGCCTCCTACGGGAAAAATCCAAAGGGCTAGCAGCAACAAAGAGAAGTATTCAATATTTCATGTCATTATCAAATGTTTCCCAAAGGGCTACCAGCAATAAGGAGAACTATTCAATATTTCAATCATCATCAGATGTTCTACGGGCTAGATGACCATGTATTGGAACATCTAATCAGCAGATAAGACTGACATACATGCAAATTGCAGAATGCAGCTGAAGATTAAACAAAAAATTTGATAAACAACAAAGCCACTTAGATCATAGGCCAATACCAACTGAAAATGCAGGTAAAGTTTCTTTAGAGCCTAATTCAATGAAAAATTACATTAGTATAGTTGCAGAATGCAGAGACCGAGTTGTTTAATTCCTAGCAATCTTAAAGATCAAGTTTTAGATAATGAAACAGCAGAGTTATCAGAAACATCCGTCACTTACACCCCCACTGCATCAAAAGACTAGACTTGACTTGGATAATCTCGAAAGAGTGCACATGGCGCAGGCGCTGGTAGCTGCACGACCACAGGATTCCTGCAAAGACAATCACATCTCTCAACAGTGAGTTCAATGGTTCAAAACATTGCTCATATATCAAAAGCAAATAATGCATGTAATAACAAATTATCACTGCTGATGTTTAAAAAAATTGCATAAAGCATAGGAAAGAAAGTAAAAAAGCTAACAAAAAAAATCCAATATACTCATGAGGATCAGCGGGGCAAAATTGAAGGAATTAACAAATGACTTCTCATTTAGAAGTTCAAATTATACTAGTATCACTTCAAAGCATGTTATTATAGTATCATTTATTTCAAAATCCAATAGCATCAAATGTTTTTTGCTATCAATCCCTAGTTCCGAACTAATTGAAAATCGAAACAAAAGAATACGACAACATAGCATCAAACTACATAAACTTATGTGAAATACATCAACAATTTACTGTAATCAAAATGATGCAGTCCAAATCGTCACCAAACTATGTCGAAAATTGGAGATTATAGTAGAATCCAAAGGATGAATGCTTAAACAATACCAAAAGAACAGGAAAGCCAAGTATTTTCAACAACCCATCACTTTTAGCAGGCAGCTTTTCTTCTTACCTACCTTTTAATATTACATAAAGCATCATCATTTATATCACCAAAGAAAAACAAAGCAATCAAACACTATATAAATTCATGTCGCAATTCAGAAATTTGACATGTAAAAAACCAATAAAAGAACACCAGAAAATTCACTATTAGACAAAACTATTCAACCAAAACATCAAATACATTAAATATAATCAAAGTTTCATTCTTTAATGCTAAAAAAAAGTAAAATTTCTCACCTCCACGTAGCCCGAAAAACTTGAAATATACTAATCAGACCGAGCCGCAAACCTTTCAACCTTCTTATCATTCAAATTAAGACCAACCATAGCCTCACCAAGCCCACAGCTAACTTCCGCAAGAACGGCCGGGTCACTATAATGAGTAACGGCCTGAACAATAGCCCGGGCACGTTTAGCCGGGTCACCACTCTTAAAAACCCCAGACCCCACAAACACTCCATCACAACCCAACTGCATCATCAACGCCGCATCAGCCGGCGTCGCCACTCCTCCGGCGGCAAAGTGCACCACTGGCAACCTCCCCAGCTGCTTCGTCTGCATAACCAAGTCGTAGGGAGACTGATTTTTCTTAGCGAAGCTGAAAACTTCATCATCATCCATGTTCCTAAGAACCCTAATATCTCCCATCACGGACCTCACGTGCCTAACGGCTTCAATAATGTTCCCGGTCCCAGCTTCTCCTTTGGTTCGAATCATAGCAGCTCCTTCTCGGATCCTCCGAAGCGCTTCTCCCAAATTCCGACACCCGCAAACGAAAGGAATCCGAAAATTATGTTTGTTAATATGGTTTTCTTCGTCGGCCAGGGTAAGAACTTCGCTCTCGTCAACATAATCGATGCCAATGGCTTCAAGGATCTGGGCCTCAACGAAATGACCAATACGGGCCTTGGCCATGACTGGGATAGTAACGGCTTGCTTAATTTCTTTAATGAGTTGTGGGTCACTCATTCGAGCCACGCCACCTTGGGCTCGGATATCAGCGGGGACTCGTTCGAGAGCCATGACGGCGCAGGCTCCGGCTTCTTCAGCGATGCGAGCTTGTTCAGGGGTGACCACGTCCATTATGACCCCGCCTCGGAGCATTTGTGCTAGCCCGACTTTCACAGAGAAAGGGGATTTGTGGGTTTCGGTTATTGCCCCGTTTCCATAAACTGCAACCACACCGGTTCCTGCCATAGCAAAAAAAAAAAAAAACGCTACACAGAGATATAGGGAGAGATTTATTTACCTTTTGGAATTGAAAAATGAAAAAGAGAGATTATGAAGATATTGAATGGGGTGGGAGAGAAGAGGTGAAGGCGTGAAGCAGAGAAGGTGGCGAGAGATGTAAAGGAAGTGTTAAATGTTATGAATGGTTCCTGCTTGGAGGTGAGAAAACTTGGGGTGTGGCATAGTTCACGTGCACTCGTCGTGATTGAATTATTCTCTTTTATCGGACGGTGGAGAAAGAGGTTTCAAGGATTTAGGTGTGGAGACCACGGTAAAGGGAAATTTTGGTACGCTGAACCTCGGTAAAGGGAAAGTATGCATACGTGGCAAATCAGGATTCCATTCATTTGTAACATTTTTCAAGCAAGAGATAATATTATTACTGTGATGATTTTATTACTTGATTAATATTTTTTTTTGAGAAGCTATAATTATTGATTTTTAAATTTAAAGATGAATGTGTTTGATATTGCCAAAAAATGAAATATTATTTTATTTGAAAATATTAAAAGAATCATATTATAAAAGTTACACAACTTAATAATTTCAATATTTTTAAAGATAAAAAATTTGTAAAACATTAGTATTTATTTACTTCATAATAAAATATAATTAAATTATTAAATATAAAATACATAAACTAACTTTTACAAAGTAAATTAGGTAAAATAAGTTGAATTTATTTTTTTTTAAAAATTATAATAAAAGGGAAAATTACATTATGATTTAATCAGTGTCATATATAAAATACAATGATCTTATCTAAGATCACTATCATATATAAAAGCCACAAATTATTACTAAACATAATAATTTAATCATTTATATGTTGAGATAAATAAATAAATTATCATAAGAAAAAATGAAAATGGTTTTATTTTAACTTTTTTGTTTTTTTTTCTAAATACATAGATAGAGATGATGAAAGTATATTAAGAGGCTGGGTGGGTGGAAGTAAAGGCTGCCACTCGTTTTCATCCCCACGTTTCAAAAGTTGGAAAGGGAAAGGAAAGGAAATCGTCTTCTTCTTCATCAATCGTGAAACACTTGATACTGATACTTTTTCAATTTCCTACTGCCTCCTGCAAGAAGAAGCAAATCTTTGTTCTCCCTCTTCTGTCATTTTTTTTCCCTTTAATAATGAAATGCTTTAGCTTTACACTAATCTTTATCTTTAATTAATTTATTAATAGTATTACATCACAAAGATTTTAAGAGATACACTAAAAAGCATAAAGAAAATAATTAGTTGTTTGCTTGCTTGTTTGTTTGTTTCTAATGAGATGGGTGAATGAAAGATTCCAAAGAAAATTTGCTTTTACGAAGGAATGATATGAGGGCCACTATGGGAAAACAAAATGCATGGCTCATTCATTCCACGTTAAAAGCTATGCTGATAAGATAACCCAGTCACAGTCAGAGTATCATTCACTTGATTAAGGGATCCATGAGCATATAAAGCAGTTACTCATCAAAAAACACGTACTGCAACTCATTGTAGCAGGGCTGTGCAACTGCCGCATATATTCCTTATACTGTGAAAATCTTCCTCACTTTTTTCATGTTCCGACGGCAAATGGGGCAAGTTCCATCAGCCTCTGCAATTCTGCAAAACATTAATTACAACACTTGTCAATTAAGAAAATTTTGCATTGGCTTCAACATGAAGATAGGTCTCAAATAGGAGGCAATTTCAAGTTCCGGGAACCCACAAACTAGACAAACTAGTTAGCTAAATTTCGGAATCATTGAGGGTGACAACAGCATGCATGTCATTGTAAATTCGGTGCAGGGTTAACAATGAGTTAGACTATTTCCAAAGCAACCTTTCATGTAAAATGGTTAGGAATAGGATGCAAAGTAGTTACCTAGTTCCGCATGCAAAGCAAGCCACACAATGTCCACATGGAAGGAAGAAGCAATCCCTTGGAGCATCAAAGCAAATTGCACAAAGTCGCCGGGTATTGTTACTGTTTTCACCATCTCCTATTGATGTGCCTTCAAGAGAACCTGCCAGAAAGTCTTCAAGATCTGCCTCATCACTTGAGACAGAATCATAAGATGAACCCCAACTTGAGATGTCATCGCCTTTGCGTGAAAGCAGAGGGGCTCTTGCAGAAGCAATCTCCCCAAAACGAACACTTGTTTCATCTTCACGAGTAGATTGAAACTTGTTTAAGAAGTTGAAGGCAACCAGCATGATTACAGTCATTCCACCTTTCAGAAGAAAAATAGAATTTAAAATTTAAACACGATGCATCTATAAAGGTTGTAATGAGAGTAATCAAGAAAGCACTTTACCAATGCCAACAATATATGTAATCCATCTTGGTCCATATGACAATCTGACAGACCAGTCATCTGCAGATGTACTCTGAAGCAGCCAGAGAAAGGGACAAAACAGAATGTAAAGTCTTTATAAATGATGATGTAGAAAATATTCCGTAACGAAGGAAGCTTTAGAACATATAATTGTCATGCCTCTGCTATGAAGACATGTGACTCTATGATTCTAATGACATGGGAATGCCTATGTAACAGCCTTCAAAACCACATAATCTTGAAAGACATAGAAAGTAGGACTTTTTTTTTGGTGTATAACCCAGGGTGTCTCCCATTCCCATTTTATGATTGATGGAATACTAATCCCTTTGGGCCGAGAGTCTAATGGTAAAGCCCTCCTAACATTGGAGACTCCCAGGATTCAAACCTTGGTTCTCATCTAGGGGGTTGGAGCCATTTTACCACTCCAACCAACCAAATGTTGGTATAGAAAGTAGGACTTTAGGTTTAAAAGAAAGAGATTTACCTGTTCTGGACCAGGAGAAGTCAAGACAACTGAATTTCCCTGAGGAAACAAGATACTCAAGCTACACACCCCATTAGAGAAGGTACACCTGTAGTAAGCTTCAGTTGTATTGTAAATGAAAGCCCTGACTGAGAAGTTTAATTCCACCTGTTCAATGTTAAAATCAACACAATTTTCACGTGAAAAAGATGAAACCAAAGAAGGGAAGGAAGGGCAGGTGAACAGCATCTATAGAAAGAACGGGTTTAGTGAAATCTGATAGGATGGCAGGCTTTGTTGTCACCTAAAGCATCTACTTGAACTTGAGATATCAATTCTATATAGCTGCCACGCAAATCTGACTTGGCAGGTTCAGTGTTTCTTGAAACTAATATTTTGAAGTCATACACGTAAATAATTGTTAGGAAAATGGATCCATGGCAATTCAGTTTCGCCCACTTTGTTCATCTGATATTCTTTTTTTTTTTTTTTTTTTTTTTTAAGGCTGTAAGGGTTTGATCCCTGATCACTGGAACTAAGAATCTAGCACTCTACCAATAGATCGCGTGATTGTTGGCAGTTCATCTGATATTCATATAAACTTTTAACATAATAAATTGAGACAACCAACATTAATGTTCTCATGTTTCAAGTCCTTGTTATTAAAGAAACACTACATTGGTTACTTTTATCATACAAATAACAAGCATCGCTTTCATGGATTAAAGTAGCCCTCTCCTAGTAAGTTGATAATATTCATCAATCATATCTTAATAGCGATTCTGACAAACTAAAAGGGACAAGCAGCATGAAATGTTTCTATTTCTGAAGTTGGTAAAAGAGGCAACTCAAATATTTTAGCAGCACTCTAACAAAAGAACCAAATCAGCAAACCAAGATAGGCAGGTCAAATTTTCACAATTACCTCCACATCCTCTGCGTTCAAATTACCCAGTGCAATATAATAACTTGAAGATCTATATATGTCCTGCTGAATCATACCGCTCCCTGCCAAAACTTCAAATTCAGTATAAAACTTTCTTATGGTAAGAACATTCATACTTCTGCACTTCCATCTCACCTTGAACAATGTTCCACGATAAAGTGGTGTTAGGATATGTTGGGTCCTCAAGCCATTGAGAAAGGCCCTCAGTCCCTGCAATGTGACAAAATAACTTGAAGCATTAAATTCCCAAGATTCTATTACTTAATTTACAACATTTCCACACACACTTTGTGGAAACAGTTCCTGGAAAAGCTATTTCTGTTTTAGGATACCTTGAGCAATTATAAGGAAAACAGAGGAGCCTGCTGAGTTCACATTATATGAAATATTAACTTGAGATCCCCTGTTCAGATAATGAATCCACTCCTGGATAACATCAGAAAATTGGAACTCAAAAACATAATTAGAACCAAATTATTAAAGCTAAAACATAAAACGAAACAAAAATCAAACTTGCCTTGTGAGAATCAGCTTGAACAGTGGCTGTATAAGTTTCTGACCAGGTAGTCACTACATCAAGAGATGGAGATTTATATAATCCATATAGTTTGAGCCCTGGCTTGGTATCATCTATCTCCTTCACCTAATACAAACCCAAATAAGCTATAAAGCCAAAAACCATCCCTCCCTCTAAAGAAAAGCATAAATGAATCAAAAATTAGAAAAAGAAAATAAAAGGCAAATCACCTTTACACTCTGAACAAAAAAAGGATTCGGTTGAATAAGAAGAGAACAATTTGGACCAAGTCGTATATTCACTGCCCCGTAAACCCCCAAAATCAAAGTCATCGAAACTGTTCCATCCAAGAAATTAAGATAAAAAGATTCAACATCAAAATAAAAGCTTTACTTTTAATTACTGAAAAGAAGGAGAGATTCACGAGAAAGGTAAAGGGAAAAAGGAAAAAAGATACGAACCGAAAAACCAAAAAGTGACAACCACGATGATGCAAGACCACGTGTCATCTCTAATCACCGTTGGTGAATCATCAAAAGCAGATAAGTTTCCTCTATAAGAAAGAAGGCCGCCAATTTGCTGATTCTCTAGCTCCGGATTATGAAAATGATGCTGCTGCGGATACTCGTGATCTCGCTCCACCTCTTCCTCGCGAACCTGCGAAGAAGAACCCGAAGACGAAGCCACAGCGCCTGAATCCTCCCTGTAAGACGAAGACGAAAAGGCGGAGGCGGAAGGTGAACTCCAATTTGGCTCAGCCATCCTAGATTGAAGGATTTGAAAAAAAATGTAATTAAAATTTTGAGAAAATTGAAAAGGAAACCCTAACGCTAGGGATTGAAGAAATGGTTACCTTGAAAAATTGGGGGAGAATAGTCCATGAAGGAGAATGGAAGAAATTGAAGTTTAATTGAAAGTTCAGTTCACCAATCAGTCTTTCCTCTTCTTGCTATGACCGGTAGTTGTTGGAAGCGGGTTCGGGTGACTGTTATTATCTACTAAGGTAGTTATACTTATATAGTAGTAAATTTTACCGCTCTTACCAAAATTTTAAAATTTACATTTAGGTCACTTAACTTTCATTCGTAGCAATAATGTCAATAAACTTTGTTAATATATCAAATTTAATTATCTTAACAAATTTCATTCAAGAAATTAATGAAAAAATGGCATGCATGGCTATCACGTAAACTGCCTCATCGTTTAGAATAAAAATTCTCTGTCCTCGTTTCCTTATTTCTGCTCATACCCCTACTCTCATAATGAGTTGCAATCCATTTTTCAGTATCGCTTTCTTTCTCGTTTATTTTCAATTATTTAATGGAAGTTATGAAATATAAATACGATCGATTGGTATTTAACCGGAGATCGAATAGGCGAATTCCACGACATCATCTCCTTTATTTGCATTATTTTTGTATCTGTATATTTTTTTTCAAAGAGAAATTGTTTTTTTTTTTATTAGATAAATAATCAGGTCAAACATTAAAAATGAATAGGTACGAAGAGAACAAAAAAAAACAGACGTGCGGCTCATTATGAGAGTGAGGGCACGGATAGAGGCAGGAAAATGGGGGCGGAAAATTTGGATTCCATCGTTTATGGCATCAACATTTTTGTGTGGATACCAAATCAATATTTTTGAGACACCAAAAATAATTAAAATTAATTTTTTTTTTTTTACCACAAATCCAATTCCAACAAAACCAAAAGAAAAACATAGCAAAAGTTATGTTGGGAATCCTAGGTTGAGTGCTTTGTTCATGTATTTTAGTACCAGTAGATGGTTTTCTAGGTCCAGAGCTGTATTTTTTTGTCATGAATTAGCAATTGAGTTTGGATATTTTTTCATGCACCCCCTGGAAAACAGTGCTTAATATTGTAAATAAGCTATATAATAATAGGAAACTTTAAAGTGTGAACCTTATATATGCACCAAATGAAATAAATTGCTGCTATCACTAAAATAAAGGATTACATTAATAAACTCGTTAAAGTATGTTTGCATCCACTAAACTGATGAAATTGCCCCCTGAGACTTACTAAAAGGAGTTATCTAACTTGCAATTAATTCGTCCTGTGCTCTTTGTTAGGTTGATTGCTTCAGTGGCTTGGGTTGCTCATATTGTCATATACCTTCTGATTGATCCTTCCTGAATGAGGTTTTTTTCATCAAGCTGGATGATAAATGGGGTAATTCCTAAACCATTTTCAAATTTACTTCTTTAAATTTTGCTTCTTTTAAAATTTATGGAGATTTATCTTTCGTATTTTGTCAGGTTTTCTGGGTACTGCATCATTTGCATATTATTTTGCTTCTACCTTCTGCTTGCTGTGATTGCTGGTGCCATGATGCTTGGTCGGAGATTAGTTTCCATTACATTATATGCTTGAAGAAAAGCAGATACACAAATGAATTCATGGTTTTATTTTCCAGATTCTTTTGTTGTACATTAATTAATATTTGCATATTCAATGGAAACATGGAAAAACCTTATTAGCACTCTACAGTAGAATTTTGAGAAACAACCATCATTGAATGATGTGGACACCAAAGAGTGATAAACCAGAAATCAAGAAGCTTTGAAACAAGCTTCTTGCTGAGCTGATATTTTTAATTATCTATCATCTATATGGAAATCCACCTGATTATATGTAAATGGTTAAAACTGAAGATGCTATTATTATCTTGGCTCAAGGGGCTGATATTAAACTTTGTAGTGGATTAGAGTAATTTTCTGTTTTGGATCTAATTCTGCTTCCTTATGAATCTTAAGTACCAAAAGCTTTGATGCTCATTGAACTGATTTACCAAATACTTTAGATTCAAACTTTATGTTGCGACTAAATCTCCTATTTCTTTACCAAGGAATGCTTAAACATGTTATATCCATTTCTTGGGCTCTTGCAGATGTCAAACAGTACCCTAACTTGACAAAGTCTCACTCTTATCTCCTAAAAATCTTACAAGCCAAAAGATGATAAAGCTGTTCTTACTGTGGTTAGAAAACGGATAGAATCTATTATAGGCCATTTTTTGCTGATTTATCTCTACTGCATGCTGCCAGGAATATACATGGGGTTGCCTGTAGGCTGTAGTGGCATTTCTAATGAGCTGGAGAAGCTAGCAGAATTGGGAAGGAGGATGAATCACTTCTCTTCACTGGTTGTGAGAATGCTGGTCTGGAAGTAAAGCATATCGGATCCCTACGGTGGAATCATAAATCATAGCTACAGCCTACAAGTACAAGCCATAA
This sequence comes from Fremontodendron californicum, assembly GCA_030761205.1. Taxonomy (NCBI): domain Eukaryota; kingdom Viridiplantae; phylum Streptophyta; class Magnoliopsida; order Malvales; family Malvaceae; genus Fremontodendron; species Fremontodendron californicum. The sequence continues at coordinate 651,905 of JAULJL010000012.1, forward strand.
AACTCTAAACATTATCTTAAAATTTCAAGTATATCCTAAGAAAAATAAACTTAATAAAGCCCTAAGGTAGTCTCCAATTTTGCATTGTTTAGTGCAGTTTCTTCTCAAGAAAAACAGAAAAGACAAATTGCAGATGATCTGAAACTTGTTCTAACATATTCCAAAAATAAAAGCTTTTTTTTTTTTTTTTGAGTTGTTCTTATCCATTTTTGAGAAGAGTTTCCATCAGAAGGTCCCCCAAAAAGTATGGGTGAGTTTAGGCAGGCAATTGCTTTTGCAATCATTTACCTGCGGAGATTTTTTATCTTTCTTCTCAGGAAATTCTATGAAAATTAAGAAACTACTATATCTTTTATATATGCCTTTTTTTTGCTCAGAATCTTTTATATATGCCTTTTGCACTAGAGCTTCTTAATGGATATTTTCCTGGATTCTGTAGAAGTCTTCCATTTCATTTCATTTCATTTCAGTAACAGTTATGCTTCTGTTTCCAATCACTTACATTTGCAATCCAAAAGTTTCAAATGATGAATATCTAATTGTAACCTAATTTGCCAAGATGAATATCTAATTTTAAGCACTTAACACCGACAACAACACATTTATATTAGCCACTTAATTGATTCAGTATCTAATTAATTGTAATCTAGCATGATCATCTGAACTACATCATATATATGAACTTGAATTGACAATAGCTCTTTAACTTATCTTTAAGTTAAAAAATCGAGAACCAATGTAATGAAAACAATGGTGAGACATATCTGCACTGGCTTTTGTCTTGCCCTTATCAAGAGATAAAGAGGAAAGTTCCTGGAAACTGCACTTGACATTATCCTTCCCTATCATTGATATAATATGTACAACATCTCTGCTGAAAATTATTTCAAATGTTGTATCAAGAAAACCAACATCATTAATTTGGGTGCACAAATAATTCCCCTTCTTGAAAAAGGAAAAATAAATGAAATAAGTTCATGACATTGATATCTTATGAAGTACGAAAATCTTCCCAAGCACTTGTTTTTTTGTGAATTATTATGGACTAGCTGATGCCCCATAATTTGCATGAACAAGGCTACATTTTCAGATGTGATAGAGGAAGCTTCCTGGAAGCTGACCATGGCTCTATACATATGCTTGTGGGACAGATATTTGGCTGGGAAATAACTCTAAAACAAGAGATCGAGGAATTAATGGAATATATAACCAAGAGAAAATTTATTTTGATTGGAGTGATTGATCAGGAAGGCTATAATAGCAAAACATGGACCCGCATAATGCTATAACTACCACTGGCAAATATTGATGAAGACAACAACATTTCATGCTTTTCCTTCCTGATTTTCTGCCCCCACATTGGCTCCACCCATGCCTACAACTAACTGATGTTTTCAGCAAAATCGACTGATCAAATTGATAATAAATTTTGATTACTCTAGTTTACAAAAAATTAAGGATTAAAAGCAACTAGTGAAGATAACATTGTGCCAACATTTGTATAATTTGTTTCGTATGTTCTGTTGATAATAAAGTACTAAAACTCTTAGTTTCAGTAACTAGAGTTCAAGCTTGACATCTCAATTACAAAATAAAAAATTGACATTGCTTTGCAAATATGGGTTTTTTTTTTTCCTTCTCATTTTTGAGGTGTGAATGTAAAGGAAATCTTTGAGAAGTTACTTCCATTCAAATTCTAAAGGAAAAATAAGTATATCCCTAATAAGAATAGAAGTTAAGAGAAAAGAAATTAATAAAATGAAGAAAGGGTAGCTAGCTAGGTCTCCAAGGTCAGCAGTTTTCCACATGGAGAGCTAGCTGCTGGGTGCTTCAATGGCCACACGATTTCCCAAAACTAATCTGTAAAGATAAACCTTCCTGCAAATATAGGGTTTAAGTCGTTTTAGCCAAATCTGAACCAGACACTTAGTTGACTAGTCTTTAACTGAATTTAGCTCCACTTATTATATATTCTCCTTGACAATAAATTTCCTGCAGATGTAGGAAAATATTACTCCTACATACCTACCCCAGCCAACCAAACTATTATTTTTTTTAAATAATTAAAAAAATACTCAAATGATTAGTATAAATATTCAAGAACAAATAATTGTATGTTTTTTTACCTTTGCTTAGACGTCGAAGCAATGGAAATATCTGTGTCGAGCTACAACATCCTTCCGAGAGCATTCTTTTCAGAGCAAAACATTTACAAACTTGAGATTGATAAACTTCATGGATTACAAATTGAAGTGCGAATATATATAGGTCCGGCAAAGGCTTGTTCTTAACACTTTTTTAACGTGGAAACTTCTTTCCACCTTCCATAATTTGACATTTTGCTGAAGTAAAAGTAGATTCCTCAAGTTATATTTAGGAGTTTTGGCCATATGTCTAGAGATATTGACACTTGTAAAGTGCATTTTTGCCTCTTTCCACCGGGGAACTATTATTTTAGCCTTAGTCAGCTTCATTAAATTATGATAAAATTTGTGTGGAATTAGGAGGAGTTGAAATTCTTTGAAATTACTTTCGAAAGATAATACTAGGTAATATATAGAATAGAAAGCAATAAGAATGTTTATAAATACTCTTTAGGTCTTAGTTTTATGTCACTTTATATTACTCAAATTTTACATTTTTTTTTTAAATATTCGTATTCGATATTTATATTCGATACATATTCATACTCATGTGTATCGAAACTGTTTATGACCTAATCAACTTAATCATAAAAGAATTTAAACAAAGAAAGTTCAACAAGAAAGAGTTAATTATGCTTATATGAATAGAAACAAGAGATAAAATAATTGAAGGAAGAATCAAAATACAATATGATAAAACACAATATCATTATTTTTGGACAATTCGTATTATTTTTCATGTATTTCCTCTCATATCCAAAAACAAATATAGTATTATAAATTTTTATCGGCAAAAATATATTAAATAAAAAGAACTGGACCCTCTAAACCGAGTCATGAACCACACCATACCAAAGATCATATCTATATAAAAGCAATCTTTTTTGACAGGTCCAATTGGAGTTTGATTGAGAAACGACATTTCTCGCTCAATTAAGCTGTCACAATTTTATTTTATTGTATTTATTTTTTGTTTCCTTAAGGGATCTGAATGGTATTTTAAAAATTTACCTATGGATAAAATAAGTATTTTATATTTGATCTAATAAATTACAATAGGCAATTAAAATTGAAATTTGGGAATATGTGGCAGCTAATTTGACTGATTAATTTGGTGGATTAATGAGGTTGCAAATTGGTTGGATTTTGATTGGGTCGAATTGTGGTGTTTCATAATCAATCTTTGTTTATCGGGTATATTTTTAGGATTAATATTTTTATGAGTCGTATGGATCTTTCCATGAATTGATTTTTTCTTATTTACGTAAAGCTACACATTTGTCATTATAAAATTAAAAATGTCAAACATTTTTCCTCTGCAAAAAAATATTAGTTTTTTTTATATAATATATTTTTGTCATTTTTGACACTAATATTAAATTGTAATATATTAAGACTCTTGCTTTTAGTTAATATCAATTTTATCTCCAGTTACTTAATTGGAATGTAAAGTCCATAAAAATACTAAAAATTTCAAATATAAATACATATACATTTCGTTTTATCATTTTAATTTCTTTTTATTTTAACATTAAAAATTATAGTCAAAGCGCCAATTCTCAACCTAATGCAATCTATAAAATACTTAAAAATTATTCTCAAACCATGAGAGAGCTTAATTTTAAATTTAGGAGCTCTTATTTGGAGATAACTAAGCAATGATATTAATATTGTCTCAAGGATTAGTTTGGGTATTTTTTTTTAAAAATTTGATGAAGAAGGAAAGAAAGGAAAAAAAAAAAAGGGAAGAAAGAAAAAAAAAGAAAAGAGAAAAAAAGATGACAAAATTTTCTGTGTTCGTATTTATATTATTTTTTCGAATTATAAATTTATATAAATTTTTACACGTTAATAATTCATTTAATATATATTTCGACACTTCGTGTATTAATGTCGTATTAATGTTATTTTCGTATTGTGTTTTAATTATTTTTTTCATGTTGTATTCGTGTTCTATCTTAATTCATCCATTATTTTGCATAGTTTGTCAATGTGATTCAATTTAGAAAAAAATTTGTGTATTGGTGTCGTGTTTGTGTTATTTTTTGTGTGTTCAAAGTATTATAAATTTATATAATTTTTTATACAGTAATAATTCGTTTTATATAAATTTTAATACGTTCATATATCCTTGTCGTGCTCATGTTATTTTTCGTGTCGTACGTGTTTTAATTATTTTTTCATGTTGTATTTGTATCATATCTCAATTCATCTCATATTTTTTATAATTTATTATAATGATTCATTTATTTAAAAATTAAATCATTACATCTGTCATAAATACATTAATATAATTAATATAAATTCTAGTAATATGAAACACAGATTTGTTCCAATCATCATGAAATTAAAACATTCCCTTTTTTATAATTATCCCAAAATTAGAGAATTATTATTATCCTAGCCCACGTTGCTCCCTCAATTGTTTTTTTTTTTTTTTTAATACGAAGCTTCCTGGAAGTTGCATGCATTTTCTCTAATAGTTATGTAACTCCTATTTATAACCGAATGTAATCTTACTCTCGAACTCATCGAGCAAGAGTTTGAGACTATTGTTTTTTGTCACGATCTTCAATATTTTTTTCTAGCGTACTTTGCCTTCATTTTGTGTTAGAGTGTGGCATAGAAAGATGGCTTCTTTGCAAGAACCATGGCTATTGGAGAACGGAAACTTGAAGGGTTCCAGCAAGGAGATTCGCCATGGCAGGACTGCACATAACATGTCGTCCTCGTCATTGCGGAAAAAATCGGACCTGACGCTTGTTTCCAAGGTTCGATATGGAATGCTTAGGCAATTCCTGACCAATCTCCAAGAGGTCATTTTAGGGACTAAACTTTCAGTTCTCTTCCCTGCTATTCCATTGGCTGTTGTTGCTGAGTGCTATGGGTTTGCAAGAGTGAGTTTCTCTTCTTTCTTTTTTTCTTAATTTGCTTTTTTCACCTTTTCTGCATGTTGGTTTTAAGGTTTTTAGGGGTTTTTCATAAGACAGTGATTGCTGGCAGTGTTGAAGAAGAATATTGAAGATTGACTGTGAATTGAATTGAGTTCAATTTTACTTGATTTGGGGAATAAGCTTGTCTAAGAGTTTTTCTGCTGAAACAAGTTGATTCGAAATTTTCAGATATAGAAAAATCAAAAGAGGAAATATTACCCTAAACTTAATCTCATTTAAGCAATGATATTGATCGTATATTTTTTTACAGCATATCATTAATTCCATATATATCTCAAAAGTATTTTTCTTTAAAAATTCAAAGCCTTAATTTCCACAGAGAACAATATATAAATTTATTGCTGTATTACTAACAATTATATATGATTTTCCTGTAAACAGCCCTGGGTTTTTGCATTGAGTTTACTTGGACTTACACCATTGGCTGAACGAATTAGCTTTCTCACCGAGTAAGGCAGATTTATATTTGTGCTCATAATTACTTTTTATCAATTCTCATATTATGATATAATAATTCAAGTTTTCTTTCTTCTTCTAGAGTTGAATTTGGAAAATATATAATTCCTTTCTTTTCCTTTCTGTGTACTTGCAGGCAAATTGCGTATTACACTGGTCCAACAGGTAATTACTTCCCTCTCATTTACGTAACTATATAATAGTGTATACTAGATATAACTTTAATGAAGTTTTCAAGGTTGGGATAATTAAGCATCGGTCGTATCATCTTTATATTTCTAGTATATTCGATCTATATATGTTATTTGGATTCAAGTATAAAAGATACGGGTATATATCTGACATGAATATATATATATTTTTTAAATTCATGTATTTTAAATCGAAATATACATCAAATATGAATCTTTCAAAAATAAATGAAGATCCGGAATAATTCTAAACTTGGGGTTAGGATCCCAAGTGTTTTGAAAGAAACCAAAAAACGCAGAAATTAAAGACTTATCAATGTTGTGTCTAATCCTCCATGTGAGTGTTCGGTGCAATATCCTTGTCAGATAGTGACCATTTCAACTTTTAGAGAAGTACAAATTTTCTGCTTTTACTTAATTAATGGTGATGATTCACGAAAGAAAGGGATTAGATTTGTGTAATCATCATCATTATTATTATAATCTCTTGACCTTATACTATAAATAACATTAAAATTTAACTACATGTACGAAAAATATGTAAGGGCTGTTTTCAATCATGAAATTAATTATTCTATGGGATAATATTTTAATCTTGCAGTGGGAGGGCTGTTAAATGCAACCTGTGGCAATGCTACTGAGCTGATCATAGCAATTTTTGCACTAAGCCAATATAAAATAGATGTGATTAAGTATTCCCTTCTGGGTTCTGTCCTATCAAACCTGCTTTTAGTTCTTGGGACCTCTCTCTTCTGTGGCGGCATTGCCAACCTGAGAAAGGAACAAAAATATGATAGAGTAAGCAATTACTTGTCAAACGTTACATGCAAATTGCAATAGCTTACTTAAATTCAGCTTCACGTGTTAGATGTATAGTTATTTATCTGGCAAGAAGAATTACGACTAATTTGGGTGTTAAACACTGGTGAATTTGACAGAGACAAGCCGATGTGAACTCTCTCCTTCTGTTGCTTGCATTATTGTGTCATTCGCTGCCATTGTTGTTTCGAATGACCGGGGCATCCGATGCTGTCACGGCCGATCCGACACTGCAGTTGTCGAGAGCCAGCAGCATTGTAATGTTGATTGCATACCTTTCATACCTGGTCTTCCAACTATTCACACACCGGCAATTGTTTGAAGCTCAAGAGGTAGTTTAATCAATGTTCTTAGCTTCTAAAAGCTGATTTCTACTATTATATCTATATATTTTTGGTGATATTCTAAACTATAGCTGATAAGTCCATTGTGGTGCAATTAATCAGGAATCAGAAGATGACGAAGATGGATTATTAGAAGAAACACCAGTGATTGGATTTTGGAGTGGATTTATCTGGTTAGTTGGAATGACTGCTGTCATCTCTCTGCTCTCTGAATATGTTGTACAAACAATTGAGGTAATTTACATCATTTCCATCGTGGAGCTATGTTATTCGAACTCGACAGTGAATATGTCTGATATGGAAATGCGTTAATATGAGTATACGCTATTTTTTCATATATTTTAAGAATCATATTTCATACTCATGTCCGAATATATGTCGTGTCAAACATAAATATTTTTTTAAAAATGAAGAGTACAGACAGCGCCGGTTTTACTATATATCTCCAGCATTAATTTTTCTACCTACTCTTATTGGTTTATCCGTATCTTCAGCATTAATTTTTCCAGACCCTTGAGAGTACAATCTATCAATTTCTTTATATTACCATGAATTGTGTACGTACTGTGTGCAGTATGCAACATACAAGAGAGGGGGCCAACCCTTTTTTCTTTTTGTCAAATTCTCTTTGGTTGCTTATCATTAATCAAAGTCTGGAATTATTTTTTTTTTGTAAAATCAACTAAACTATATGTGAAACTAAAATTTCAGGATGCCTCGGATTCTTGGGGAATTTCTGTTAGCTTTATCAGCATTATTCTGCTACCCATTGTTGGAAATGCAGCAGAACATGCAGGAGCAATCATTTTTGCTTTTAAAAACAAGCTGGTGAGTAATAGGTAGCTAGCTAGCCTTTATTTCCCTTTAGTTTCAGCAGCTGTTTTTACCAATAAAACAATATCATGTTGACAGAAATTTTGGAACTGAATTAATGCAGGATATTTCTTTAGGTGTTGCATTAGGATCTGCAACTCAGATTTCCTTGTTTGTGGTACGAAACTTACAATAATTGAAAGCTTAATTTCTGTAGTCTTTTAGAATTTGGAACTTGTGATTTTAAAAAATCAACATTTCAATGTGACTGATTAGGTCCCACTCTGCGTGGTTGTCGCTTGGATTATGGGTATTAAGATGGATCTTAATTTCAATCTCCTGGAAACTGGCTCTCTCGCTCTATCAATCATTGCCGTTGCCTTCACTTTACAAGTAATTAAACATACTATATATCTTCAATCATGCAAATATATAACATTTTCAATTCTTGTTCATTATTAATTGACCCAAGTTGAGCTAAAATCTCGTGTTATATATTATACTTTGTAGGATGGTACTTCTCACTACCTAAAAGGACTGGTTCTTTTACTGCTCTATATTGTTATTGGAGCTTGCTTTTTTGTATCCAAAACACCTCTAAGTAAGGATATATTATTAATTAATTAATTCCCATAGTCACTGATTTAGAACTATTCATCACATCTAACTATTTATATTTTTTTTTCCCACTTTTCACCTCAGACCAAGTAAACACCATAAACTCAGGAACTAAAATAGCTATTGAAACAGTCTTCAGAGCTTGATAAGTAAGTACCTTTTTTTTTTAAAACAGCTTGTACATATCAAATCAAATATTATGAAACTAAAGATTAATTCTGATCAGTTTAAATTACTAATGAGTGCAGGCTTTGACGTCTTGGGAGTCACTAGCTCCCCTTTGAATATGATGAAATGTTTGAAACTTCAACAAAGATTTCATGCATTTGTTATTCTTTTATTATGGTGTGGCCTGCCGGAAAGCTGACAATATTCACAGTTACTCCATCACATAGAAGTTGTCGTGCCTTCATATTTCAAAGTTGAGATGGATACTATATATATATATATATATATATATATATATATATATATAAGGTTTAGATGGGTATACCATTGAAGCTTGATGAAGACAGGCTACATGAGTACACAGCACATTGTTCTGTCTGTGTATAGATATCTCTCTGTGTTCCTTTTTTTTTTTTTTGCTTTCAACTGAGGTTTGGTTAGTAGCGGGAAATTATTCCCTCTTGTAATGCAGTTTATCAAAATAAATGAAATCCTTCTTGTTTTTTTGGCAAATTAGCTTATGGTTCCATTTAATTTCAAATGACTTGATTAATTATGTATATTGTGATTATGAAACTGATGGGGCAAAATTTTCAATGCTTTTCTCTTAATATTGAATTGACAAGGCTAAATTCAATGAATATGGCATCGGTTTTCAATCAATCAAGTTATTTCTTCCCTCTTTTAACCAAAGACAAGCAAGTGCTTCGAGAGGGAAGGCTTTAAATAATACGTTGTCTTACTTTTACCAAGTGATTATCCAACTTTTGGCAGTTTATTGTCTTGTTTTCAGCATTGATTGCCTTGCTTTGTAACATTTTACTTGCTAAAATAAATCAATCAATAACATTCCTACAAACATGGAATATCTTGTTTCTTTCTCACCTCATTAAAAGTATAATCTCCCTTCTTTCATCTTTGAGTGAGTTCTTTCTTTCTTTCTTTTTTTTTTCCTTACAAATTAATGACATGGAATATCTTGTGGATAAATTTAAAAAATTAAGCCATCTCTAAGTATAATTATTGTTTAAATTTAAAACTATTTGTTATTTACATAGCTTATTGTATAGTCATAGAAAAAAAAAATCATGGTAAATAATAACAAATTGATAATATATGTGAATTAAAAAACGATAATTAAATTGGAATTGTTTATATATTCTTGGAGTAAAGAAAAGCATGGGAACACTTGATTACAACAATAAATTAAGACAAAATTTTCTGTGTATATAAAAATAGAATAATTACCAGCTTTTCATGAATGATTAGGTTAGGTGCAATGCAACTATTTTTTATTGGCAACCTGAACCATTCCTCCAAAGGTGTTTGCCTTTATTTAGTCTTTGGGTCCAGACCTTTTGTAGCCTTTACTGGATTGTATATAGGCCTGCAAATCTAATTATCTAGAAAAGATTTACCAGCAAAAATGACATGGTTTATTGTAGTTTATGTCAAAAGAGGATATGATCAGGGCTGCTGATTATCCAAGAGAATATGATGGTGCCTGCCTGCCTTCAGATGAGATTATCTTACACTCCAACTGCTCAGTTCTTTCTTTTCCGTGTTCAGTGGACTGATTGCCATCTTGCTGGTGCTTTGGGGGATTGTTCAGAATTCTTTCTTATATACAAGGTTATTTGCAAAGTTCTTATGTAGTAAATTTCTGATGTTACTTTTGAAGTTTTCAATGATAGCATGTCAAGGGCTTTAATTTGTGATGTTTTTCTGCAGGCATATGCTGATGGGAAAACCCACCATGTCAATTCATGAGAGGAAAGCTATCATAAGAGAATTCTATGGTATCTAAGAGGGATTTGTTGTTGTTCTGCCTGTGTTTGATTCATATATACATTTTTTTCTTTATGCTCGTTTTAGGCGCACAAGGTCTGAGTCATGCCCCTTCTGTAGGGAAAGTCTCAAAAAAGTTTGATTCGGGTGATCTTTGGATATATACTAGCAACAATGACATTGTTGATTTATCCTCAATCTCGAGGGAGAATATGAAGCTTCTCTTCATGTACATTGACAAGTTGCCACTCATTGTTCCAGATCCTAAGATTGTTTCTTATGATCCACAACACCTTTGATCACTTATTATTTGAGTTTTACAAAGTGTATAAATAACATATGGTTCATTGTAGATAGCCCTTTTTTTCTTTTTTTAAATTTCGTTGTAGTAAATTTAGAAGCTGTAGATAAACATTCTTTGCTATTAAGGTATTTTTTTCTTTTTTTTTTATAAATGTGATCTAAGTTTGAACAGCAAAAAGAAATTCAAAGTAGGTCAACAAATAAGTTGTTTTCTGGGCCATAACTGTCAACAAGGGTAAACGAATTAATGAAACTAGAAACATGATATATAATATATAATATAGTATTTAACTAGAACATGCAGCTTCTTGTTAGTAAATATACTGGATAAAAGCACAAGAAAGATAGTAAAGCATCATGATGCTACGGTATTTTAGAGGTATCAGATTTGACCTAAAAGTATGAACATACAAAATCTAGAATCTTTCTGCATTGTTAAATCATGTTATGTCCAAATCAACTACTCACTTTCAATCCTCATCATCTTCTTCTTCTTCTTCTTCCTCCTCATCATCGTCCTTCTGATGTTGCCCTTCCTGAAGGAATAAAGCATCATAAATATAGAAACAAAACCGAAATACAAACTAGTACTGCACATACATGCATAAACTAATAATAATGAAGGCACAATTTATCTTTGCTGCAAAACTTAGCCTACAATTAACAGCCAGGTCCTGATAATGTCCATTGTAAATTTTTATCTTAATAGCACAGAAAACATGACCGAAGTGATGCAGCCAATAATTAAAATTAAATTACCTCTCCACTAGCCTCATCCTCTTCATCATCCCCCATACCATTAGCAGAACTTTCCTACCAATTATTAAGAGTAAAAAAAGTCAAGTAGCTAGTCAAGCAAATCACTGCTTGAAATGAAATAAAACAATCATGCAATTTGTTCACCTGTTTTTCGTTGTAGACCTTCATTTGTTTTTCATACTCAGCCTTGCGTTTTCCAGCTTTGGCCTCATAAGGACCTTTTTCCTACATAAAACAGGCTATGAAGTCATTGGCAGAAATTATTACAATCAGTGATAACCCTTCTTCAAAAACGAAATTTTTATGTACTATGACCACTAATCTACCTTGCATAAAAAGTTAAGGCCATCAACAGAAATGACATGGAAAATATTTAGAAGGAAAACGAAAATTATAACGAATATGCATAAATTCAGACAATAATAAGCCACAAAGAATTCCAAAGTCATTGAAGCAGATGGTAAAGATCCAAGACACTATGTATTGATTAACTAATAGACAAGCAGAAAATTAGAGAAATTTATCGACATCCAAAGTTAATGCAAACTGAACTATCGTTGTCAAAAACACGTTGCTATCCATATAAAGATTTCAGAACTTACTTCCTCTGACATGGATTTCCACCTCTCTCCAGCAGCTTTACCAACCTTCAAGCAAAGAAGTTCAAAGAAACAACCCTAAAGTCATTTAGAAAACAAAACATACATTCAATAGCATGCTGAAAGATTACTAATTACTTACAGCTGATACAGCCTTCACATTAGGATTTTCCTTCTTGAAAGTAGCTCTAAACTCCTCACTGTTACACAAACATGACATTAAACCAATGATAATAAAAGCGCATCACATTCAAGTAATTTATATGTATAACTCACGGTTCAAGATACATACAGAAACACAAAGAAAGAACTAGGAGCCCTCTTTGGTTTGTTAGGATCTTTCTTAGCCCTACTCTCCTTCTTGGCTTTTCGTATGTTACTTCTATCGACAGGTGCCTTCCGCTTCCCAATCTTTCTATTAAAAAAAAATACCCATAATCAATCACTAGAATCCTATTGTATCCACTGTATCAACCATTCATATATAAACATACATCAAGTATCAATAAAATTAATTGATTTAGCAATCATCGCCCAACACATTAGCCAGGACAACCACAAAAATGAGAGCAAATTCTCACAAAAAATTGAAAAATTACACTATACTTTGAAACAAAAAAAAAAGAACTAAGTCAACTAACCTGTTCTCAGCAGGCTTCAAGGCTTCGGCCGTGTTCTTCCCTGCAGCCTTACCTCTAGCTCCCGTCATTTCTACTGTAAACCCCCAAAAAAAAAATCCAATAATCATTTACATAAACATGCTTAGAGAATTAAAATTAAAATTATGCACATAATGAACAAATTGACTTCGATTAAGAAAAAAGAACAAAGTGAAAAAATATTACAATAATCTAAATAAAGAAGAAAATAAAATAATATTTTGTAATTATTAGCTACTACTCAAGCAAATTCAACCTGAATTTAATTACATAGCTTAAAAATTCATGAAAAATAAATTAATCATCAAACAATTTTGATAACACAATAAAAGTGCTTAAATAATCCTATTACATGATTATTTCCCGAATGAAAAAATTATTCCTCTATGAAACAGGAAAAGAAAAAAAGAGAGTTGCGATCTTCCTAAATTTTTTGTTCAATGAAATTGAACTAATTTTGGTTACTTACTTCACCATTCTACTTATCTTTTAAGCTGAAACAAAAATTTTAAAAAAAATACACTCTGAGCGACCAAACAGAGCCAATAAAAATCTGATTAAGAAATAAATTAAACAAACAAAAAATAAATAAGAACAAATAAGGAATCAGATCCAGAAAAAACCAACGCTACCTTAGAAAAAAATCAGCGAAAGGGCTATGCTTTTGGGAGAAAAACAGAGCAAACAAAAAGAAAAACAGAGAATGCAGAGTTGTTAAGAGAATAATAATATCAAAGAGCGGAGAAAAAGAAAGGAAATGGGGGGCGCAGTGGGAATGGCGGTGAAAAACTTGATAGAAGTGACCGGAACAGCCGGTTTACTTTTTTAGGGCTTAGGCACGCCAGATAAGTATAGGATTCGGATATAGCCGGTTTGATAATTTTATTATAAGTTCAATTAAAATTAATGATTTTTATTTAGGGCTACGTTTGAGGAGTTGACACGTGTGTATTCTTTTTCTTGGAAGAGGATTTGAAATGGAAGGTAAGGTAAGGTTAAAGTAAGTTTTTGGTCTGGGAGTTGGATATTGGGCTTGAAGATAATTTAGGCTAAATTGGACCTGCTCTTGGAAATCTTTAAAGCCTTGTGAAATTGATTTGACCCATAAAGAAAGCATACTTTTATCAGTTAAATAAAAATCAATAAGAAATTATTTAATACATTATAGTGAAAATTTTAAATTTTATAAACGAAAATAATTGAATAATACATACCTTTTGGAATATATTAAGAAAAAAAAATCAATTAAAAAATTGATACATGTAATAATCTTTTAACACCATTTGAAAATTAAAATATTACATACTAATGTATCAAAAACGATATCAAAATTCATTTAACTGATACTATAATAATGTATGAGATGCATTTAAAATATAAATTAATTTTGTATTCAGAGTTAGTTATTGTATGGTTTCCTTTGCATTAAAATACTTTTTTTTATTGTGTAATTTTATGTATGAACTATAATATAACAAAACCACACTCTAATTTGAAGACTAGACTACAAGAGTAGTGATAATAAAGAGTTTAAAAACAAGCCAGGGTTTTGTTTTGTTTTGTTTGTTTCCTATCATTATTTTAAAATCTTCAAAGGAATCAAGAGATTTTCTTCGATCCTACCAACATCAACCACAAAAAAAATATCAGACAAAACCACCAAACTACAACTTATTAGCCACTTAGGCATGCAGCAGCTTCACACGTCCCTGCGGAACAGCAAACAATCAAATTTCAAGACCCCACATAGCCAACAGATAAGGCAGAGATAAGGCCTATACTTTCTCGTTCCTCAGATGGATACGCTTTCTTCATCCAACGCTCACAAATCTTTCTTCATGGATAAAACCACAAAGACCTTGATAAACCACTTTGTTATATAACACAACTGATAAAAAAAAACGCAGTACTCCAAACTCTCTCACGATTTCCCATTTCCCTTTCTTCACTTCACTTTAGCTTCCTTCCAACAATGGCTGCCACAGCCGCTGCCGCAGCTACATCCTCCTTCATGGGGACCCGCCTCCCTGACTTCTACACAAGCTCAGGGAGAGTCGTGGCCAGGTTTGGCTTTGGTGGCAAGAAAGCTTCCAAGAAAGTCTCGAAACCAACCTCCGATCGCCCTCTATGGTATCCGGGAGCTGTAGCACCCAACTGGCTAGACGGAAGCTTGGTGGGTGATTACGGGTTCGACCCCTTTGGGTTAGGGAAGCCTGCAGAATACTTGCAATATGAATTGGATTCTTTGGATCAGAACCTCGCAAAGAACTTGGCAGGTGACATCATTGGGACCAGAACAGAGATTGCGGACGTAAAGGCAACACCGTTTCAGCCCTACAGCGAGGTATTTGGTCTGCAGAGGTTCCGTGAGTGTGAGCTGATTCATGGACGGTGGGCCATGTTGGCTACACTTGGTGCGCTTACTGTCGAATGGCTTACTGGAATTACCTGGCAAGATGCTGGCAAGGTTAGTTTTTACATTTTACTTACCTGCTGCCCTTGAATGTTTCTAGAAACCATTCTTTTGTTGCATAATTGAGATACTCTGGTTAGAAGATCTGTACTGAGTACTAAAGGCTGCAAAACGATGAGAGAAAGAACTGGAAAATACTAGCTAGGAAGTTTCATTGAAATCAAACACTTGTCTTGATTAATCTACCAAGCTTAATTTCCAACGCCTATTGTTGATGGATTTGTTAGAAATATATTGTTGAAATTGAGTAGCATATGGGATAATGGGAATAGAAACTTGATGCATGCCTTTACCGTTGCTTGTTTGATGAGTATAGTAAAAATGTACTTGTTTTCTTTAGCTACATGTTTTAACAGCCTGCTCTTTGTATAACAACATTGTTGTCTTGATCTTTCTGGATTTGGAAAAAAAGGATATCTGATCCGGAAATAGTTATAGCGGATTTACATGTTTAAAATGTAAGGGAGGGAACTCAAATAACAGAAATTGTTTGGTTATTTCAGGTGGAGCTAGTTGAGGGTTCATCTTACCTCGGCCAACCCCTTCCATTTTCCATGACAACGTTGATTTGGATCGAAGCATTGGTGATTGGATACATTGAGTTCCAAAGGAACGCAGAGCTTGACCCTGAGAAGAGGCTTTACCCTGGAGGAAAATACTTTGACCCTCTTGGCTTGGCCTCTGACCCAGAGAAGAAGGCCACCCTTCAATTGGCTGAGATCAAGCATGCTCGCCTTGCCATGGTTGCTTTCCTAGGCTTTGCAGTCCAAGCTGCTGTAACAGGCAAAGGTCCTCTCAACAACTGGGCTACCCACTTGAGCGACCCCCTTCACACAACCATTATTGACGCCTTCACCTCTTAAAAAAGATTCCTTTGCTTTGAGTAGATTTTGCTCGATGTACTATAATGTGCCTTGTATGTTGTAAAGATTATAACATTTGACAGTTTCAGCAGAGAATGCTATTGCTGTTAGCTCATATTTTCTGGTGTTCTGATCTGATAAACTGATAACAACTCTTCCCCCCAACTAAACCAAAACAAGTAATTGTAAGAAAGGAAATGAGAAGATAAGAAAAAACTTCTATATGTTAATCAAAACACCAAACAATCCATCCAAAATTCCAAACAAATACAAAAGCATTTTAATGCTCAAACTCGAATAGCTTAATCAAGCTTTTTATCTTACTTTTATTATATAACTTAAATATAAAGGTAATTACTTTTTAATATTTACTAGTAAAAGTTTTAGCTCAAGCTCGAATTGGGTTTTAACTCTAATAATATAAAACGGAGTTTAATTGAGCCCAACCCAACTCCTTATTGACCCTATGCTTTTGCTGAGAAAGGCCATTTTTCCTTTTTATTAGTTTTTAACGTCAACTGCCAAGCTACATACTGACAGCCGCAAGAAAAAGGACCAAAAATAAGCTAAAAGCCCGAGACTCTCTCGCTCGCGCCTGCCTTTACTATTACCCGACTGCTTCTCTTGCTCTCCAGGTAACTCAATTCTTCGTTGGGATGTTTCTTATTGCTCTTACCTCTCAGCAAGTGCGTTTATAGTTCTTCTTTATATTCAGCTCCCACGGCAAATAAGATGTTCGATGTTTTGCCTAATCAAACTTTTGACATTTCTGAAACTTGTTAATTCGTGGTAGATATTAGATGGTCTGATTGTGTGTATTTCGTTGTTTAATTGTTTGCCCATGTTTTCATTTTCAAAATTTAGGGAGTTTCTTGGATACCCATATGTCAATTCTGTAACTTGTAATCCATTAGCAGCTTGGTTGGAAGTTTTTATATTAACCGAGATTTAATTTTATAGCCAATTTAGAGCAAATATTGGGATTTCGTTCCACTTTCTTTTTGGTTTTGATGTCAGTTTTGAATGCAGATGGTTCCATTTGTAACCTGACATGCATATGTTGTTGGAAAGTGGACATGGGAACCCCTAGTGTTTTATGGAGTATTGCAAAGAAGTGTTTCACGGTTGGGGTTATCACGCTTACAGTTTCAGATCTATTTGCCAGTATAATCGCGGTCCGGGGCGCCTCAATGTCTCCAACTTTTAATCCCAAAACCAATAACTTGCTTGATTCATTGAGTGGTATTACTTTGAGAGAGAGAGAGAGAGTTGAAACTTGAAAGAAGTGTTTTGCATCACTCTTGATTTTCAGTGGCTGATCATTTCTTTGGCTGCAGATGACCGTGTTCTGGTGGAGAAGTTTTGCCTTAGAAAATACAAATTTTCAAATGGTGACGTGATAGTTTTCTGGTAATTGTTTTCATTGATATTGCTCAGATACTGTCTTGACTCTTGATTACTTGTTAAGCCAAATGCAGGCACCTCCTGAGTTAAGCAACATTTCAGTTGGCTTTTCATTCTTGCTATATTGCTCCGACTCTTCATTTTTTTAAGTATCCGTGTCCGATGCATATCCGGACATGGGTATGGGGATACGACTTTCCAAGAACCCTCCAAATACATGGAAAAATTTAGAAAAAATTGAACATACTCGTGTCTGACACATATCCGTATCCGACACTCACACTCACACCCGAGTCCGAGTAACATAACATTCTTGACTTCTGCATGCCAATGTTGTATTTCACCAATCACCACTGCTGAGTTAGGAACAGATTTATCAAGCTATTGTTCATTATAGAACAACTCTAGTATTTTTGTCATAGGCTTCTTCTCATTAAAATTGAAATCAAGGAGACAATAGAGAAATTGATAGTATTAAAAATCACATTTTCATGAGTCTATCTGGCATGACCTTGGAAATGCCTTTGTTATTCTCTTAAAGAAATGATACTTCGACTAAGGTTTGTGCTTTTTTGTTGCTCCATAAGTATTTTGATGAGATATGGATTTCATGTTCCATACATGCAATGCCTGTCTCCTCAATCAGTTTAAATGCAAACTCATCTTTCAAATACTTAATACTGTTCATAAATAGATCTCTTCTATTACTGAAATCTGATGTGGCTATGGTTGCATGCTTTTGCAGCTCTCCATATGATCACAAGGAGAAACATGTAAAGAGAATTGTTGGCTTGCCAGGTGACTGGGTTGGGACTATTTACGATGTGGTGAAGATTCCAGAAGGACATTGCTGGGTTGAGGGAGACAACTCAGCTTCCAGCATAGACTCGAGGTCTTTTGGCCCCGTAAGTTGCTCCACCATGATTGCATTCCTTAATGTTTCCAACTTGGCAAAGGTTATGGCTGAACTCTTTTTAGTTCTGTTATATGAGCTTTAAACTTGAACGGGGCTATCTTTTGCAGGTTCCTTTGGGTTTGGTTAAAGGAAGGGTCACCCACATTGTATGGCCTCCACATAGAGTAGGCAGCGTTGACAGAAAAACAGCTCAAAACAGAGTTTCTTACTCCTAATTGCATCTGAACCACCTATCTCTTTTTTCCAATTGGATTATCATTTTCCTTTTACCCTCTCTTTAAGCAGTTTCCAAATGCCTAGGCAGAAGTCTTTCATGGACAAGTAATACTAGTGTTTCCCCTTGCAATTTTTCACATTGGGTTAATCTCTTTTGTTGGTATTTTTACCTTGGTTGTTTATTCCTAATTAACATCTTCTCATAGTGCTCAATTGTTAAATTATTTTCAAGGTTGAAAAAACCGGATCGGAGGTCAAACTGGTGTGACCTTCGGTTCAACCGGTTGGATCGGTTGGACATTTTAAATAATATTTTTAAATTTTTAAAAAATATTTTTAATGTTAAATAAATTTTAAATATAGTAAATAATAAATAAAAATAAGCATTTAGTTTAGTTATATGGTCTTTAGTATAATTTCAAGAGGTTATGGGTTCAAATCTTGTTACTTACAAAAAAATATTTTTGAAAAAAAAATTAAAAAATAAAAAAAATAGTTTTTTTTTTCGGTTTTTTATTAGTTTTTTATTGGTTGAATCGGTTTTTGGCTGGTTCGATTAAATCCGGTATTTTACACCCGTCGGATCGGATAGGCCACCGATTTCGGTTCAATTTGTTTGATCGGTAGATCAGGTCCGATTTTTTATTAACTGATTATTTTGTACCATATTATTTCTGTCTGTTTGTAGTTGTCAAGCTAGTTAGATTTCGAATAGACAATATCATATTCAAAATTAGATTAGACGATTTTAAATTTGTGAGGGCTTGCTTAAAGTTTAAGTCTAACTTTGGGATATTGCCATTTTTAAAGTTTAAATTTGTTATACCTTATGGTAGAATATGTCGCACTTCCTTAATCCAACAATCTTGAATCAACTCGATTCAATCATAGACTAAGAGCAAGGATGATAACCACACAGCAGCATCAAGTTCCACAATATTTAGAGATTTTAGCTGAGAGCAAACTTTCTCTAATACCCCAAAGTTTAACCATAAGACTAATGGACTATTGGTAGAACCAATATTACCAAAAAGCTCTTTATTCAAGCTCTCTCGCTGTGTCGAATTAGTCTCTTTGTAAAGTAAAACTGTTCATAGATCAGATTGAATTTGATCAGGTTCAAATAGTAAAAAAAATTACTTATCTAAGACTTGACCTGGTCCAACGGGCCTTTAAGCCCTTTTTAATATTTTATTATGATATATTTTTACATTTTTAATTAAAAATTAAATAATTTTTTTTAGATAATCCTTGGATGCTGTTAAGAAAATTTGGGGTTGAGATGTGCAACTCTCTCTGTGTCTCTATTAATTCTTACATACGTAATCTGAAATAATAGAAGCACTTAAAAAGAACATGTTGACCTTAGAATTTAGATGGCATTGGAATTGGATTCTTTTGTTAATTTAGCAATAAATAAATAATCATCGGGTAAGACATGTTCAATAATTTACTCCAAAGTCCAAATTAAAAATCATCATTATTTTCATTTAAAAAAAGAAAAAGCAACTTATGTGGTGGGTTTTCTTCATAATTTAAGTTGCTTAACTGACTTGCAAATTAAAAAAAACAAAGCACGAATAAATTTATATGGTATGGATTTTTTAACTTTACATGTTAAAAATTTGTCATATATTTTATTTTTTAAAATATGTGTTATTTTATTTGTGAAATTTAAAAATTTAGTTAAAAATAAATGGATAATTTCTTTAAAAACAATACAAAACAAAGTGCTTACTAATTGACCCAACTACGTAAAAGTTTGTATGAAAAAGAATGGAAGAAGGCCAGAAGGGTGCCGACCAGAAAAAATTATAAAACCAAATTAAGTAAAAAATAAAACACAATTCCCGGGCGGGCAGGCAATCCACTTGCAACCAAATTTTAAGGTTGACAAAAATGATGGTTCTTGACATTTTTCACCATATGGGTTGCTTTTCAACTCCTTTTCCATTGAAATTTCGAACTAAAATATCAATAGAAATTAATATTTAGATCAAGACGAAATATTCATTTAGAAAACCATTACTTAAGAATGATATCCTATGCAACTTTTTTTCATCCAGAAAATCAATTGTTAAAATATTTTATTTTCTTTGACTTAAGGTGAGAAAATTGTTTGTAAAAAGTTTTCATTTCTTTGATGTTTGTTTTTTCTTCTTTTCTCTAAAAGTCAACAAGTGGCTTGATTTTTATACTGGTTGGTAGGAAAAAAAACCATTTTTTGGTACATGAAAACAATCTGTCCGTTCTTATCCTAATACCCAAAAGAAAAATAAGGATTAAGAATTTCTTAGCATATTATAGTCTTAGCAGTCCCAATAGCCTCCATGATTAATTAAAATTTGGTAAGCTTTTCATTCTGTTCAAATTTCAAAATGGTAAATTTCCAATTCCAAGACAACTAGTTTCATGCATGCAGACAAAAGGAACTAGCCAAATTGACCAAGGAATCACTGTAAGAAGAAGGCGCAGAAAAACAAGCAAGAACCCATTTTCGTTTTCCATCATAAATGTCAAAAGTAGTTCCATTGTTATAGGACAAATTGTAGGACTATGGTTTTGATTTCTAGAACTCCAATGACTTTGAAAATTGAAATGAAATCTTTCTCCAATGGCTTTGAAAATTGAAATGAAATCTTTCTGCTGCCATTGCCCATTTGTTTCCAAATATATGTATGTAGGTCCACCGTCCAGGGTCTCTTGGACAATGTTTGCAGTTGCTAGATTTTGTTTTCACATAGAGTCGAAGACAATGTCAAATCCAATACACTCATAAAAGCCAAATACAAAATATTAAGTTGACTTGCTTTTTCTTTTCTTTTTTTTCAATCTGCTTTTGATTTGTTTTAAGCGAAATTTTCTTTGGCTTGTGCAGTTCTAACTGAAACATCCAGTTGTTTTCATTTACTTGTTTATCTTTCAAGTGAAATTTTATATTTTTCTTGCTAGCAGCTTGTAAACTTCAAAGGAGTATGATTAATGGTTGGAGAAAGCAATCCAACAAGTCAACAAAAACTTTGCCCATCTAAATAGAGAACTTTAAACAGCCAAATACTAATGTAAACTCCTAGTATTATTAAAGCAAAACCACTGTCCAATTCCATCAAAGTCACCAAATCCAACTCACTATCACCAATGTGTGAACAAGGTTTTTGATATCGCGTCTTGCCTTACATTACATGGCAAAATGCCAAAATCTACCACTGTTGTCACTTTCAACATCTCTTTCACTCCTTTCAGTTAATGGCCAACTTTTTGTTTCCTCCTATTTATCAATTCCTTATAGTCAAAATTTACAACCCAATTCTTATACCTTTGATGATAAATGGATCTTCTTGTTTCCCAATTATGTCTGCTCCTCCAACATCTTTCGAGGGGATTTCTTTCTGAATTTTCTTCAACCAAACCATACCTTTTTCAGCATACTAGTTGCTGGGAACTCAGGTTAGGATTGTAGATTCCGAGAAGATATACTAAATTTTGACTTTCTGAGTGCAGTTTGGCAGGTTGGTGAATTTACCTGCTGCATTTAATTTACTTGTATTCTTTTGTGCTGTTTCATATAACTGCTTCTGTTAGGTGCCTTGGTACGCTTCCATATTGCCTGTTTTTATTTATTTATTTATTTATGACAAGTGTTTGGCTTTTGGTGATTTCAGGATTGAATAAGAGATCTGGTTTATATGGGTTCAGGTGAGTAGCTACAAGATCTTGAATTGATATCTGGTGTTTGCCATGAGTTGTAGGTGCTTTGCTTTGTTTGATTGGTTCAAATTCAAAGGAGAGAATAGCCGTGACCAGACACAAGGTCAAGGTAAGAATTTGAGACGAATTCAGTTGATTTATTGACATGGGTTTGTTTCTTTAGGTTGTCAAAGTTGTAAACTTATTTCTTTAGGCTGCATATATATAAAGCTCTCTTCTTTGGTTTGAGCTCTTGGTCCAATTACTTTAATCAACAAGATTAACAGTTAGTTGAACATATATAGGCAATGCAGGTTGTAAATCCCTGGAAACGAAATGCGGCTCTCTCTGCTTGGTAGTGAAATTGTGTGAATTTATGGTTTTGTGGCTTCTTTTGGTATATCTTTGAAATAATACCTATTACTGGCATTGGTTTTGGACCTTTTGGTTGTTTCTGCAAATGAGTATCTGATAGATCAAAAACATTGAAGAACAAAGAATTTTGAAAAAGTCAACATTGGGTTGCTTCATGAAATTAATTCCCTGCCTTTAATTTTCATAAAATAAAAAAAATGCACTAAAAATATATTTTTATCTAATGATTCCTTGTATTATTTTCATTTATTTTTCTGTTTAAAACACAGGGTGCTGTCAAAATGGTTCTCTTTTAAATTTTCTATTGGATATATTATATTTTTGTATTATATTATGTAGTACCTCAGAAAGTTCTCATGTGGTTTGTGTATTTGTGCATGGGTAGAGTTTGCCACCGACAATATAAGGCTCTTTTCTTATAATTCGTTGAGATCAGCTACATCAGATTTCCATCCATCAAACAGAATCGGTGGAGGTGGTTATGGAGTTGTTTATAGGGTAAAGAAAATGGCCATTCTTTTATTCAGAAATGTCTTTACAATAGCTGCTCCATTCTTTTGGAAGACAGCATATCCATGTCTGCTGGGTGTTTTTGCATGTCTCTGTGTGTGTGTGTGTGAGGGAGATAGAGAGAGACAAAGCAGTTTTCTTGTTTTGATATGAATGCTTGTTTCCGGTCCTAATGCCACTTTAGATTAGAATTAGCAGACAAACATTAAGACAAGTTTGCTTTTGTGAATTTGTGATTGCAGGGAGTTTTGAGGGATGGTACTCAGGTAGCCATCAAGACACTCTCTGCAGAGTCTAAACAAGGATCTCGTGAATTTGTGACAGAGATCGATGTGATATCAAACATACGACATCCGAACCTTGTTGAACTAATTGGCTGTTGCGTTGATGACAATCATCGGGTCTTAGTTTATGAATATCTGGAGAATAACAGCCTTGCCAGTGTTTTATTTGGTAACTATATAAATCCTACGCCTTTTATACTAGTTAGAATGAATTAAGAACTATAGAGATATATACAGCATATTATTATTGTTAAGCACAAAGTATAAGTGGCCCAATAAGCCCAGACCAGGCCAAATACCAACAGCATTGGGCTTTAGGCTCAATAAGTCTAAATCTTGAGCGACCTGAAGAGTACACGTCAGCATCTTGATTGATAAGAGCTCGTCCAACTATAAACAGCCAAACAAGTCTTGACCACGTATCGCCCATTGCATCAAGAGGAATTGCACTTCTGTCACTTCAGATAACCACGTGGCCTCCCTAACATTCGCTTCCCATCACATCGCCCCTGTCATATCCATGCAAAATCCACGTAGGGTCTTAGTAAACCTGTCCTCAACTAAAGCCTGACACATGTCGTCTAGCGACCCGTCGGCTAAAACTATAAATAGGACTCTCATACTCACTAAGAAACCTATTGACCTTCAAACACTTAACTCCCTATGGTTGCTCTGCCCCAACTTCCTTACCTCTCCATGATCCTTCCCTCTCTTCACCTCCACATTCCATAGCCTCCTCTTAGCTTCCCTTCACCATCAAACCATCCACCACCTAAAATACCATCAACAATTATCGACCCAAACTGTGTTCATTTCTTGTTCATTTGAACTCCTCCCTTAAGAATATAGATTATTATCCAGGTTAATTACCCCCTAATCATTCCCTCCCTTAAGAACTATGGAGAAATATACTTTCGTTTTGTTGCATTATATATATGAGTTATGTCTATCCAATGCATAGATAGCTTTCAAGCTTTCAGGGTATTCTAATGTCCAGCAATCGTAATTTCAGGTTCAAGAAGTAAACATATTGCTCTGGATTGGCCTACAAGAGCTGCTATTTGCTTAGGTACAGCTTCTGGTATTGCATTTCTTCATTATGAAGCTGTACCTCATATTGTCCACAGGGATATTAAAGCTAGTAATATACTTCTTGATGGAAATTTTCATCCTAAAATTGGGGATTTTGGGCTAGCTAAGCTTTTCCCAGACAATGTCACTCATGTCAATACTCGAGTAGCTGGAACAATGTAAGCATGATTTTCCTTGCATTTCATCCTTTAAATGAGCTGCCTAAGCTATTTAACTATTTTAAAAGTCATTGAGGAAATCTTGTTTTAGGTAG
The DNA here is from genome assembly GCA_030761205.1 of Fremontodendron californicum. Lineage (NCBI taxonomy): Eukaryota > Viridiplantae > Streptophyta > Magnoliopsida > Malvales > Malvaceae > Fremontodendron > Fremontodendron californicum. The sequence continues at coordinate 676,593 of JAULJL010000012.1, forward strand.
GGTTTTTGAAGGATTGATGCCTCATAAATGATAAAACCATTTTTTTTAACATCTGCAAATTATCTGTTTCAACTTTCAGTGTTAGCAGAATGAGGACTCTGCTAAGTTTGCAACAGTAGGAACATAATTGAAATCAGAAATTTTACCATCTTTTGAAAAGGGAAAAAGAATGTATTAGATTAGATAATCCATGCCACCACCTAAGCTTACAGGAGAACCAAGTTTTGTTCATTTGAAGATAGCAGATAGCTGATTAAAGAATGTTGGCAGATTAAGTACAGTTCAGGATGTATAGGATCAAGATTTCCCTGATATATTTGTTGACGATTCAGGAAATTAATGTAAAAAAAAAAAGTAATTTTAGGATGACAAGCCTAAGCCATTGTTTTAGACTAAATTCATGCAAACATGGAATCTTTCATAGTTTGTTTTTCCTTGGCCTTCGTTTATTTATTTATTTTTCACTTTGGGATCATCTCACTTATAATCTTATATTTTCTGCAGTGGATATTTGGCCCCAGAGTATGCACTTTTAGGACAGCTAACCAAGAAGGCAGATGTATACAGCTTTGGGGTGCTCATACTTGAAATAGTTAGTGGTAGAAGTAGTAGTAAGGCAGCATTTGGAGTGGAATTGATGCTTCTGGTTGAATGGGTATCTTTCAAACCTTTTTTTTCCTTCATATTTTTGTTTAATTTCTAACAAGGCATAGGAACAGAAACAAACATGTTAGTAAGTAGTTGGATAACTTAACTTCTGACTGTTGCAATACAAGAAATTGAGAAGGTTTCTTCCCCTGCAAATGGATTGAAACTAGTTGGCCAAATGATGATAGGGAATGGAAACTGAACTCTTGCTTTATATAATTAATGGTCTTGACATCTCACATTAGGTGATATTAAACCGCAATGCTGTTGCAGACATGGAAACTTAAAGAAGAAGAAAGGCTTCTAGATATTGTTGATCCAGAACTGACTGACTATCCAGAAGATGAGGTGATGAGGTTCATCAAGGTTGCCCTATTTTGCACCCAAGCAGCTGCACAACAAAGACCTACTATGAAGCAAGTGGTGGAGATGCTTTCCAAAAATGTGCAGCTTAACGAGAAGATGCTAACTAAGGCAGGTGTTTACAAGGGGCATACCTCTCGGCACTTGGATGTTGGTAGTTCAGAGACATCATCTTCTTTAAAGACCAAAGGCAAGCAATCGGTTGATCCTTCTTCCTCGACCAACATTTATAGTTCTCACAGTATAACACAGATGCTTCCTAGGTGATGCCATTCACTTTCACCATTGTCTGATCTTACTCTTACTTACAACAATCTATTGCTGACCCATTCGATTTGATTACATGAGAGTTGGTAAAATCATTGCTAGTATCATTTTTTTTTCTTCAAATCCTCCTCGGTGTTTTGGTCAGTGATGTGTGATTATTTTAGGAATTCCGGCAGGGAGTGACCAGAAGTTCAAAGGCCATAGCACCCATTTGTAATTTGTGTAATTAATGAGACATTAATGTATCCAAAATCGGTTGAGCAAGGGAATTTTTTTTTTTTTATTTTCTTTTCTTCTAATTAGAACAAGTTTAAGAGATACAATTACAAAGAGAATTTTGAACTAGTCCGGGCTCGGCGAAGATGGGCCATAAATGAATGAGGCGGCTATCTGGTTGAGCTAAGGAAGGAGCATATTCAAGCCCACTGGGTTAAAACTAGTAATTTCCATTTCCAAGCACAAGGCCAAGGCCCAAGGGACAGTTTTTTCAATTTCGTTATTACTGAGCAGGGGAAATGAAATTCTGCACCCCTGCCCAAAGAAAGAGTAGCTCAAGTCAAATAAATCTCAAACTCAAAGCAGAGGATTATACAAACTAAACGTATTATAATCACACTAATTACTTGTCAAATGGTTACTCGGATCGAGAACTCAGCAGCTGCATGCATTCTCAAGCAGCAGCGGCAACAGTCTCCGGAGTAGTTGCAGCTGCCGTCAACAGCAGCAGAGGGACCAGAGGCAGCAGGAGTACCAGGTTTAGCATCTTTCTTGGCTTCTGCTGGTGGCGGTGGTTTGGGCTTTTGAGAGATCAGTTGGCTTCACAAGTATCCGATGTAAGATAACGGAGATCAAACGGTGTAAAAGCGCTGTCCAAAATCACAACCCTTATTCAATGCCACGTGTACAAGGCGGTCCCACCGTCCCCTCTTAAGAACTTAATCTGATCATGATGATTTTATCACATTACATAGGTATTTTCGTAATTTTATCTAAAACCCATGCCTATTTAAACGAGGACATCATTTCGCCTATAAATACAGATACCCACTCCTTTTTTTTTGGAGGTTAGGTTAGAAATTAGAATTAGAATTTGAATTCGAATTAGAGAGAGGTAGGGAGAGAAAGCCCAGCCAGCGAGGAAAGAAGAGAGGGAAAAATTAGTATCAAAGAAGTTCACTTAACGGAATCTTCTTTCACCCCAAAATCTCCGCACATATACTGTTTTACCATCCATCACTGAGAGTTTCTTAATCGAAGTGGATTTTTATTTTTAATGAGTCGTTTAGGGTTTAAATCGTTGGTTTATCATGGAGACGTTTGTTTGGGAGAACTGGATACTATCCCTGTCTTGGACACAAATTTCCAATTCCCAAACAACGAAATTCGAATCCACCACATCTCCCCTACCAGCGAACGATGCATTCCTCTTTCCATTCTCCATACGATTTCTTCATTTACAGTTCGTTGCAAGCTCGAATCATCTTCTCCAGTCGAACAACCGCATTTGATTCACCTCCACGCCTCTTGCTTTTACGAATTCAAGGTTTCCTTAAATTCCTCTCGTTTTCTACTCAATATTTTAATTAATTTAATTAATTAGTTTTGACTATGTTTTTTTTTAGACGGCGGTTGTTTTGGTTGGAGATGAGGAGGTTCACTTAGTGGCAATGCCGAGTAAACAAAAGAAGCTTCCATGCTTTTGGTGCTTTTCGGTTCCTACGGGACTGTACAATTCCTGCTTAGGGATGCTTAATTTAAGGTGTCTTGCAATTGTTTTCGATCTTGATGAAACGCTAATTGTTGCCAATACAATGAAGTCGTTTGAGGATAGAATCGAAGCTCTTAGGGGTTGGATTGCGCGGGAGACTGATTCAATTCGTCTTTCGGGAATGTCAGCTGAATTAAGAAGGTATATGGATGATCGGTTGCTGTTGAAGCAGTTCACGGAGAGTGATTGTGTCGTTGATAATGGAAAAGTATTTAAAATTCAAATGGAAGAGGTTCCTCCTTTGTCCGATGGCCATGAGAAAGTTGTTCGGCCTGTGATTAGGTTGCAAGAGAGAAATATTGTCCTTACTCGTATTAATCCTGAGGTTAGAGAAACAATTCTTGAAGCGATTATTTTGTTGATTTAGTTATTTTTGTTTGTATATTAGTGGATTCGTGTTCGTTATATGTTAATATCTACAAATATTGTTCATTGAAACATAAGATAACCATATTTCAACTGGATTTTATTGGTTGTTTTAGAAGTTAGGACAAAGAAGCTCCGCCACTATGTGACATTTTTAATGATCAAAATAAATCCGGATTTATGTTGTAACTTAAGACTTAAGAGTGTCATGTGGAATTTTCTTAGCTGATTATAATTCCGTGATATAGGCATTACGATAAGTACTTAATGTAACACATTTCTACAGAACATTGGATGAATAGATGGAATCTGTTTGGAATATGAAGCTTTGTATGTTTTCTCATTATGAATAGTTTTCTTTGTTCAGGTTCGTGATACCAGTGTGCTTGTGAGGTTACGTCCAGTGTGGGAGGAATTGAGAAGCTATTTGACTGCGAAAGGACGAAAGCGCTTTGAAGTATATGTTTGTACTATGGCTGAAAGAGATTATGCATTAGAGATGTGGAGGCTTCTTGATCCAGAGGCACACCTGATAGATTCAAAGCAACTACTGGACCGAGTCGTTTGTGTCAAATTTGGCAAGTCTATATAAATTTTTTTAAAATATCTTCTTTTGTACTTGGGTCTTGATGCGTTATCATTCTGAAGATGAAACTTCAGAAAGTAATTCTGCTAATTTTTGGAATCTAAGTTGATGATTCTTAATTTTCTTTAGCATATTTGAAAACTGACGCTTCAAACAATGAACCTGTAGTAGTAGGTAGTCTCCCTTGGTACCCCTACCTTGCCATCTACGTTAGCAAATTTGTAATGTTCTTTTGTTTTTTAATGATTTTTGCAGGTTCAAGGAAATCTTTGTTAAATGTGTTCCGAGATGGCAAGTGCCATCCACAGATGGCAATGGTAATTGATGACCGTTCAAAGGTTTGGGAGGATAAGGATCAACCTCGAGTTCATGTAGTTCCTCCGTTTGCTCCATATTATGCTCCTCAGGCAGAGGTACATGCTATGCCTGTTTGTAAGCCAACTTATTGAGAATTTGAGATATGGTTTTCTTTTTTTGATGTTTTTGGCAAATCTTCTCCCCCTTTATTAGGTAGCAAATGCGGTTCCAGTCCTCAAAATAGCAAGAAATGTTGCATGCAATGCCAGGGGTTTGTTTTTCAAGTAAGCCATTAATTTTGTATGGTCAAATCTTTGTAGATTGCTATCCATCATCGTCATCCTCTCATGTACACATTTCTAATTTCTGATGGTACTTTCTATCCAGAGAGTTTGATGAGAATGTATTACGGAAAATATCTGAAGTTTTTTATGAAGATGAGGTGGTAAATCTGCCTCTTGCCCCTGATGTGAGCAGCTATTTGATGTCAGAGGTACCTAAATTGACAATATATGATAATTAATTTATTGAGAGAAACTTTGAATTCCCAATTGTATTTCAAGCATTTACTTGTCACTAATTTGCAGGAAGCTGGTTTTGCTCCAAATGGGAACAATGGTGCTTTTATCAGTGAAGGAATGAATGGAGTTGAAGTTGAGCGGAGAATGAACCAATCGGTAAGTTTCGGGTAATTACATGGTGAATGAATATAAATTTAAGTCATGGAACTTGGTCAGTTGGGATGAAATTTTTATTGAACACATGCTTAAAAACAAGTGATAAACTATACACGTGATGATGTTATGTCGCAATTTGTCATCTTTTAGATATGGTCATTCTTTTCAGTTGGGATTTTTGATTATTTTGAATTATGTTTTTTTTCCTTAATTTTCATAATTATAATATCCATAGTTTATTCAGGAGGAGAAGCATGTTTTGGACTCTTCCACTCATACAGTAACAAATAACCCTGAGTTGAGGTCTGAAACCTCTCAGCCACCTGTTACAAATGTCGTTGGTCCTGCATCTTCAATAGCACCATTGCCTTTTCAGAGTAGGGTTCCATTTTAATATTATTTTATTTTGAATAGAAGGCATGATTTACTGGGTTGGAGTGTATTCGACCTTATTTTTTGTTTTTAAATGCATCTTAGAACCTAGTTTACTTGGAGCTCCTGGTCTGCTTTCAAATCCTATGTTGCTTGGAGCTTCTGTAAGAAGAGGTAACAACAGTAGTGATAGTGATTATGACATGAAGAGAAGAGTCCTTGGCACAAAACAGAGTTTAGACTTAAGGAATCAGAGCTCGGTCCAACCTCCACTCCTACCTAAATTACCGGTACAAACATCTTCATCATCAGTGCTGCCTCAGGGAGGTTGGTTGGTTGAAGAAGACATCAATGAAGCACATCTAAATGATCGATCATCAGGCTCTGCACAAGAATCTGATAAACTGCGAGGTTATCAGAACCCATTTTCTCATACTGCACTAGGTTCTATTTCCACTGGTTTACCATCACATGCCTCCCAAGTGAAGGTTGAAGAGGTTTGTTCAAAATTCCTTTAGATTTATCTCATGTAACCTATGTGCATCCTAAATGATATCTTGTTTTATCTTGTATACTTCAGGCAAGTATTGGACTTGATACACCAAAACGGAATGTTCTGCCTATAGCTCATGTATCAGGTTTGTGAAGCTATTACTCTTAATCTCTTGTGTGTCAGGCAGTTGTTGCATGATATTGATATGCTATTGAAAGCAGGCTTGTGGTCATGTGAATCTATTACTTGGTAAAATAGTTTGAATATTGTGTAGACACTTAATTTTGTCCGATTAAGAAAATCCGATTCTCGAAATAATTTGAGGTAAAACCTTAAGCGCAATCCAATTAGGATGATATTCGAATTCATCACCTTTCTCCGATTTAGCTGTCAAATCCGATTTGCTAATTTGGACTGGGCTTAATTTGAAATTTTATTTATTTATTTGGGCTTTAATTAGATGGGACCAATATTGGGTTGAGTCCAAATCTTACAAATTGAGTATATTAGGTTTAATAAAAAATAATTAAATACAAATCAAAAGTAATAAAAATGAAAAATAAAAATTTTGGCAAAAAATCGGGAGCATGATAACTAACTTTTTCTTTCCCCAAAATCTTTCCAGACCACCATTTTTAGTATCAGATCTCTTTCCTTTCTACTTTCACCTTTTACAGTAAGCATCAATATGTCTAAACACATTAACACAAATTAATGTCAGAACCAAAAGAAAAAAAAAAAAAATTTAAAGCTAAAATTGTGTAAACCGAATCAGAAACAGGAGGCACAAGAAACCAAATTTACTAAATGCAAAGTCAACTCCTGCTACACGATGGAGATCTGATTATGTTTGGAGGGAAAATGCATCTGGTCCTCAATAAAAAAGTGGACCGAAAATTGAGAAAGGGGGAATCAAAAAAGCCCTTACAAGAAAAAAGAAACACAACATCAAAGAAAAACCTTAGCAAAAAAACACACAAGAAAATACAACCTAGAAGTTCTTGGGCCCCAACAATACAAACCACACACAAAGAAAAACGATGCCAACATCCTAAACCAAACACAAGGGTAACCATATGATTTTGGGTATTCGGGTTTGTGGGGTTTGGGGATGACTTTTAGAAATCCGAATGGTGAGTGAGTTAGCTTAGCGGGAGAGAAGGCTCAGGTATAATTTTGGTGTCTATTGGACGGTGATCGGAGTAGGAAACGGTGTTGATAGATCGTGTTTTGTGTCTTAGATCTAGTCGTTTTAGGGCTTTTTTTTTTGAAAAAAAAAGGTCAAAACCAAGAAAAAGAGGAAAAAAGGGGTTGTTTCGGTGAATTTTGGACTCAAAAGGTGACCGGTCGTGGCGGCTCCGGTGCCGAAATCTGGGCTTACTTTGTGATTTTCGACTGGTTCGATTAAGGGTGTTTGAATAGGAGAGAGGGTGAGAGAGTTTTTGAAGTTTTAGGGATATAAAAGAATTGAAAAAGTAAGAAGAAGACAAATAGCGGCTTTGAAAAAAGAAAGTATTCGTGCAAAAGAAGACTGAAGAGGCTGGCCAGTGTACTCAAATCCAGGTCATTTCTGGAATCTATTTCCACCACAACTTTGGGTCTAACCTAAGACCTAGTGGATATTATTCTCATTCTTTCAAATCTTTTCATTGTATAAGTTTATTTATTGTTTTCACGTGTATCAAGAAAAACTATAGGCTTCTAAATTTTACAATATAAGAAAATTTTCATGTTATTAATAAAAATAAAATAAATGTGCAATAGAATAAGAGTGATTATTTCTTAGTAAAAAATCTCTAAAATGAATTTATTTTTGGAAAAGTTAAAGTATCAATTTTTCCTTAAAAATATTCCGAGTAAAAATAATTAATGAGATGCTACCAAAAGTATTGGGGTATTATTTTTACATAGATATTTTTTTATAATCACTAAAAGTATCGATATATATATATATATATATATATTTAAAAATACAAAATTAATACATGTGCATTCCATTTTTAATTGTTTGCATCATGTGCATACATAAAGAAAGCGAATGAGAATCCTCCTTCGACGGAAGTCGAGAGACGTTATAGTAGTGATTCCTTAGATATCCCGAGGTGAGGGAATTTCGTTAAATATCATCACAAGTAGTGGGAGTATTTGGCGATATTCTCAAAACGAAAAAATCGTGTTCATTTCGAAAATGAAAATGATGAAAATCATAAATAAGTAAAAAAAAATGAATATGTCCATGCTTGATATTTTTCCATGCTCATGTTTGTAAATAGTATTCTTCGTATGCTTAATCGTTTAATTATTTATTTAATCACATGTCTTATATGCTTAACCATATGTATCTCATACCTATTTATTTGAATCATATGCATTTAAATAGAAAAAAAGGGTGAATGTAAATTGTCGACGACGGAATTCAAAGGATGTCACAGTAGTGATCCCTAAGATATCTCAGGGTGAGAGGATCTCGCTAAATACCATCAAAAGTATTGGGAATATTTAATGAGTGTTCTTGATAAAAGATTTATGTTCACTTTCATTTTCAAAAAGAATAATGAAAATTCCTTTCTTAAATTAATAAACATGTTTTAGAAAAGAAATAAAAATTAATTAATTTTAAATATCGATGCCAAGTCCATTAAATCGAAGTTTAGGATAATACGTGATTATTTGGTATCGTTTTTTAATCGGGCATTGTGGGGGTGCTAATTCTTCCCTACACGTAACCGTACTCCTGAACACGATTTTTGTTTTCGCAGACAAAAAATTATCCTTTTAATAGATCTTAATTAATTTTAAGATTTTATTAAGAGGATGAATCTTCTCAGGTGACCAATCACACCTAACCAAAAAATATTGGTGGCGACTCCATGTGTTTTTTTAAAATCGTCTAGCGGTCGCGAAATCATTATGACAGCTTGGCGATTCCACTGAGAACTTTTGAGAGTCGAGCTATAAATTAATCATGTGTTATCTTAAAATTTTGATTTATTGGATTCAATTGGTATTTAATTCTAATTTTGCTTACTTGGGATTTTAATGTTTTATTTGATTTCACTTTGCATTCATATCTAGATGTATGTCACTTATTTATGTTTATTAAAATTATGTTATCTCTTTAATTATTGAATTATTTATGTTCATGATTTTGGGATGATTAGAATAAGGGGTCGTAAATAAATAGTCAAAGGTTTGTTCCTTCTCACATACGAACACGTGCATTTCATACATAAGCTCTATACACGGGCTCTATCCCTTTAGAAAAGAGTAAATTACCTACGCTCTCGTGAGGTAATAACCTTCGCATGGGCTAGCGAAATGCTCTTAGAGAATAAAGTACCTATGCTCTCGTGAGATAATAATCTTTGCATGGCCTAGCAAAAAATTTCTCGCTCGAATTGAACCCTTTCCGTTGGAAGCCTATAATGGGTGAGGATCAGGGTGCCTTGCTAGCGTTCACGGGCGACAGTCAGAAACAATTTGGGGACCTTTAAATTATGAATCCGAACCTCATGCTAGAATATCATAATAAACTCGCCCTAGGTAGAGCCATTCCTGCCCGGTATCTAGAAAGTCGCCCGAAATTAGGACACATGAAGGAACACTTCTTACCTTTCACTACTTTTGTTCAAATTTCGAACCGTGAAATGGGTAACGACGGAAACGTCCCAAATACCTGTATTGGTTGATTTTGTGCTTTTTAGGGTGAACAGACACCCGAACTAGGCCCTTGGTAGGTAATACTCGAGTTTTTCTTTCTAAAAGGAAAAAGTTTTTTTTTTTCTTTCAAAGTAATTTTCAATGAAAATTTTATTTTATATGATTAAATAATGCCAAATTCTTTTATTTGCTTATTTGAGTTTCAAATTCTCTTATTCGTGAATATATTGACAGATTTTCCTTTTGTATTGTTTTGCATAATTCGCATTGGCGTCATATAGCATGCCACGACGAGGTATTGGTCTCAAAATATCTTTCAGCAAGTCGATTTCTCATGGAACCCACCGAGCGTCAGATTTGTTCCTCGTCCGTAAGCGTAATGTGTGAGTCACCTGTTGATGTGCAAGAATGGGCAAGAAATGTGCAGCTAAAAGAGGGGGATTGTTTGGTAGAAGGTTATTTCTCGAGTCTACCTGAAAGGGTAAATTTAAAACTCACACAGAACAATTTGACCGAGTTGGCCGATATTTGGGATCGAATGAATGGGGAAAGAAAAAGGACTTTTTCTGAAAAGTATGGCCAGATTGCTTCGCTAATTTCGGTGATAATTGAGGAGTCCATGATTAGAGCAGCCATTCAGTTTTGGGACCCTTCCTATAGGTGCTTTGCTTTTAATAAGGAGGATTTGACACCAACCATAGAGGAGTACTCGGTTCTTATTGGGTTAGAGCTCCGGTTTCCGGATAAGGTGTATGTCAGAAAGCAAAAATTGAATTTCCGTAAGAGGTTGAACAAGCTCATCGGGATGGAAATAAGAGATTTAGATCTGAAACAGAAAGGGGAACATATCTGCATCCCTTGGTATTTCTTCCGGAAGTTTATTGAGGGGCACCTCGATGATGAGAAAGGGATGACCGCATTTGCTATGGCTATTTATGGGATGGTAATATTTCCTACAGTTTTGGGGCATATTGAGGTGGCAGTGATAGATTTCGTCGAGCAAGTTGAGAACCACTGTAATCCCTCGCCGGCAATCCTTGCTGAAACCATAAGGTCATTAAACTTTTGCCGTCGAAAAGGGAAAGGCCGTTTTGTCGGATGCGCGCCACTACTGCATATATGGCTAAAGAGTCACTTCGTGTGTGAAGATAGTGCTTTCTCGAAACCTTACCTAAGGAGTAGAGCCCTTATTACAGAATTCTGTGAAAGCAAATGTTTAGAACCCAAATCCAAGGGAGAGTGGATAGCATTTCTACGGTCATTGACCAGCAAGCAAATAAGATGGATGGCGCCATGGATGCCTTATGGATCGATGTTATACCGATGTGGAGAACCTTGGGTACAACTTCTGGGACCATGGGGAGCAGTGAGTTACGCTCCACTGATGGTACTAAGACAATATGGGGTAAAGCAATTCGTCCCGGTTACGCACAGACTCAATCAATTAGAGTTTTCTTATAGAGATCCGAATATGTCGAAGAAAGCGAAGCCAATAGCCCGAGCTTGGAAAAAAACCCAAAGGATGAGGTTAGGGTCCCTCAGTGATGGTGTCACTCCGAGATACCTAGTTTGGAGAGCAAATCGGGTCAACAATGTGGTTCTTCCCGTAGAAGAGGTCGCGTTTCAGCCAACTCCTGTTCCACCAAAGAGAATATCAGAGTTGGAAATCGTTGAGCAAGATTTCGACATTGAAAGGAAAAAGATGAGGCAGGAAAGTCAGAGGTTTTAAGAGGAGGCCGAGAGTTGGAAGGACAAGATTGAAATACAAGGGGTCAGAATCCAAAAGATAGTGAAAGAACGTGAGGGGTGAGCAAAATCCGACTCGACTCGAAAAAATCGAAAAAAATTTCAAATTTCGAATTAAATAGTTCGGTTTATTAGAGTTATTCGGATTTTCGGATCAACTCGACTAAGTAATTTGAGTTATATAGTTTAGCTAGGATTTGATTTATACAACTTGAATAACTCGAAAATCCGAATAAGATATTTCTATACGACGTCGTTTTACTCATTTGAGTTTGATACTAAGCTTGAGTTTTGCGTTTTCCTTATTTCGTCTTCCCTTTTTACTCTTTAGCCCATTTTTGTTGGATCATTTATTTTTGTTGTTTGTCACCATTTAGTAGAAAAATAAATTCACATGAGCTGTTGACTGCATACTTATTGTCTTAATGTTTTATCATTCATTTTTTTCCCTTTTGAAATTGACAAGTCTAGATTGAAAGTTTATATTGAATTTTTTGAGTTTAAAAAAGGGAAGGCTATCACTCAATGCTTCATTCAATTAAAGATTGAAGCTTTTGGTTGATATCATGCACATTACCAAGCTAACCAAACGATGAAATTCAAAAGATAATGAATTCTCTTTTTTTAAAGGTCAATAGTAGGTTATTTATTTAGTATGATAAGTCTTTGATAGTTATATTTATAAGAAAAGATAGAACACACAAAAAAAATATTTGTAATTTCATAGAACTAAATTTTAAAATTATAGATATACATGCATTTACAAGATAACAGTAACATGATCTAGTCAATCAACATTTACAAGATAACATTTTAACTCGAATAAATTATTCGATTCGATTCGACTCGAATTTGTTTTAACTCGACTCGATTCGCTAAAATTTCAAATTGAGTTTGGTTGACAAAATAGGACTCGTCAACTCGACTAATCTGAATTTTTTTCACTCGACTCGATCGAACGCTCACTCCTACGTGACACAGCATATGCCTATTTGAAGGACCTGCACTTGGAGAACAAGAAACTGAGAACACGGCTGAAGGTTGGGAAGATACTCGGACAATCTTATAGACGAGAAAGGGAACTTAGTCGACTTCTAGAGGAAGTAGAGCAGTGGAAGGGAAAGGATCTCGAGGTGAGAAGATCTCGCTAAATATCACCAAAAGTATTGAGAATATTTAATTAGTATTCTCAATAAAAGATTTATGTTCACTTTCATTTTCAAAAAGAATAATGACAATTCTTTTCTTAAATTAATAAACATGTTATAGAAAAGAAATAAAAAAGAAATTAATTTTAAATATCGATGTCAAGTCCATTAAATCAAGGTTTAGGATAACACGTGATTATTTGGTACACTTTTTTAAATGGGTGTTGTGGGAGTGCTAATCCTTCTCTACACGTTACCGTACTTTGGAACACGATTTTTGTTTTTGTAGACCAAAAATTATCCTTTTAATAGATCTTAATTAATTTTAGGATTTTATTAACAGGATAAGTCTTCTCAGGTGGCCAATCACACCTAATCAAAAAAGATTGGTGACGACTCTATTTGTTTTTTAAAATTGTCTAGCGGTCGCGAGATCGTTATGACAATATTAAATAATAAGAAATGCTATGCATGGTGGATAAGTTATGGAGTATAAGTATTGAAGGTAAATATGCTTGTTAAAGTGTAATTTATAAATACACATACAAATGAAAAAAAGCTGTCTAGAAAGACCAAGCTGGTAGAAGAGTTGAACATGGAATGGAAGAGTTGAATTGGCCTTTTTTGGATCATTGAATTATTTAGATATTGTGTGAGAAGAACATGGTTCCAAGGCTTGTACTGCACATGCATTGTTATTATTTGGAGTAAAGACTGTTTTAGAGACTGGTTCCTAGCTTCAATAAATGATTGTTTGAATTCTCTTGAAGAGATTGGTGGAACTCAGAATCATGTGGCTTCTATTAGCAGAGAATTGCAGTCTGAAGGTGGAAAATTGTATCTTCTATCCTCCCATTTGTCAACAGGTGTTTTACAAGAAATTGGATGAAGATGTGGTTCAAAGGTACCATTACTTTAAGGCTTAGGATCCCCTCCATTATTTTTCTATCTATTACTATCCAATACAGCTTTAATCACCATTCATAAGTATGAGTGTCACAATTTATAGATGGGCCCTATACATGTGAATGGTGCTGATGTGTGTATTGAAAAGTAATGGAGGGAGTCCAACCCTTACTTTAGGTGCAAGTTTATTTATACTTAAGCTTGATTGCCTTGCTTAATCAATTTATTGTTTTTTAAATTTGTACTCTACAGGTTGAGTTCAGGTCTGTGGTAAGCACCAGTAAGGATTTGCAATTTTCTGTTGAGGTCAGTGAAAGCTGTATTTCCTTGCTAATTATCCACGAATTTCTTCTGGATTGATCCGATTTTTCAACTGTGTTTGTGTCTTCTAATATTGTGAAAATGCTTTCTTTGTTTTTGGGGTATTGACATGTATTTCTCCCCGAAACTAGCTTGCACTAATGCTCTTTGTTCCCTCATTTCCCTTTCCCTCCCTGATTGTAGTTTGAAAATTTGTTTTATGGCTTTTGAGAAAGCAGCTAATTTTTTTGGCTTATTTTATTTAGGTTTTATTCACTGGCGAGAAGATTGGTGTTGGAATGGGCAAGACAAGGAGGGATTCTCAGCTCATAATTTAGCAGGTGAGTTTGTTCTTGGTTATTTTCCTTGCTGTACTTGTTATTCTAGGAGTTACTTTGTTTGTTTCAAGACTGGAAGCATGCACCTTGGTTTGGATTTGGTTGATTTGAACATGAATGACTGAGAATATGGTCGTTGGGCTATAATAGGATTCATTCTTTTAACTTTTTCAAAAGTCCCCTGAATTCTTTCTCCATAATATTTGAGTTTTAGCTGTAATGAAGTGAGCTGAAAATTTTTAGTGCCTTTTGGAGCTTTTTATGGCTATGTATATACATATATACATACATCATACTTGGTGAATAATATGCTTTTGGAATAATAGGGGTGCATCATTAGATTATAAAGATTTTCTTATGTCTTCGTCTTGTTGTTTGTGTTTTTCTCAACTATGACATCAAGCAGAGGTGCAGGAAGGAACTGACTATTTTTATACATGGTATCTCAGAAAAATATGTAGCATATATAGCACCTTGTTCGGGAGCTGTAGATAGAGATTTCAATAATCTTTCTCTTGGAACTGAAAATGGATTTCTGTGGGACATGAATCCTGCATCAAATGAAGCACTAAGAGAAGATGGGTTACCTAAAGATAATACTTCTGAGGTGGGCATTCCTGATGATGCTTTCAGTACTTGATTTGATTTCTTTGTTAAAAAAAGGTGATGCTTGGATAAAGGTGTCTGGGCAAGAAATTTCCAGGTTTGAGGTAGTGGTTATCTGGAGAGAAACCACTCCTCTTTGGATTTTGCATTTCACCAAGATATGAGAGCTAAAAAACTGAAAGTAGAGTGGGCTGACTTCATGTCTGCTACTGCTGCCTTAACTGGCTCAACTTATCCTTTTAACTTTTAAGAGGTAAGGACTTGGTGTCAGTCCTTAGGTACTCCCACTCAATTCTTTCAGCTATTTATTCCCTCTCTTAAAAGTTGATAACCTGGACATAATTTTGCTAAATGTGAATCCTCTTTTTTTTAGTTCACCTGATAATGAATTGTTATGAGCAATCCTATTAATGAGTTTGTCAAGCTAAATGAGTTGATTTATGTACTTACTTGGAGAATTTTTATTTCATGTCTGATTTTGCTTGGGGCAGGATTTGAGGACTAAGTTTCTTAACACTTGGAATCAGGTTTTAAATTGCGTCTTAATAATTATTATTGTTTTCCTGAACGATCAGAAACCCTTGCATTTAGTGATTTCAACTGGCATAGATTAACCACTTGTTTAATTGATGAATAAATTTCAGGCTGCTGAAGTTGAACCTGGGAGTAATTCATCCAGTTTAGTAAATCAACCAGTGCAGAAGCATGCCAATTCACCAAGGTAACATAAGAAGGGGCTGAGGTCAAGGGCTTAGAAAGTAGGACATAGGATCTCCTTTTGTCTCTCTTGTTTTTGGAGGATGTATTTAGGCCCTTGGATTTTTATGGAAAGTAGGATTCGCCAACAGAGTCCTGACTGAGTTCATTCTAGTTGAGTGCCATATTTGAATACATTCAAGGGGCATGTACTTCCCATATGCCATTCTTACTCGTAGTTATTTTTGGGTGTTTTTGCTCCATACCTCGTGGTTTGCATGCCTTTTACATCATAGATATACGTTTTCCTTCCGTCTTTTGAGCAAGGTTTTCTAGTATTGGACAACTTATTTGCATTTTTATCTATTTTTAAGATAGCTAATGCAAAGCTTCATCTGACTGACATGGTATTATTGTGGAAAACTTCCTTCTTTCTATCCTATCAATCACCAACTTGGACTCACTTTTGAATGGAACGTTTAGAAATCAGAAAGTGCTGTATTTTCCTACCTTACTAGCTTCTATCTAACAGTTACTAGTATCAAAGGATGGGAAATTGTTTTTGAGCTTTGATTCTTTAAGAAATGGATGTTTTACTTCCTCACTTTTGTTATTTCTGTTTGCAGATTGTCTGAATCGATGCCATGCAAACGATTAAAGGAAGGATTTCTGCATCGATTAGGAAGTCTACCATCCTCACGGCAACCAAAAAACGAGCATCCTGTTTCATGAAGAGCCATGAGAAGGTTTTGAGACTTCACAAATTTAGCATAGCAGATGTGCAGATTCCAACCTTTGCAGGGTTGGAGTTTAACTAATGCTGAGGTGAATAGATCTCTTCTTCAGTTTTGTTTCTCTTCTGGAATTATGAGCAATCTTTTTTTTTTTTTTTTGTCATTTTGCTCCGTCATTTCCTGCTTTGTGTATGATCAAAGGCATGCAGAGCTTGCCCTCGGATCTTATAATCGATCATCTTAGCTTATTGATATCACTATTTTCGTCTGCCAGAATTATCCAATCGCTCAATCTCTTTCTTGCATATGCATGTGGAAATATATTTGGCACTCGCAAACGTGATGTATTCTATTTTCTACCATTGTCAAGATGAAAATTTAAATTTTATCATGAAACTAGCATTTCTCATTCACATTCTTGCACAACATTTATGCTGATGAATTATCCCAAATATATAATATCTGTTGAGAATAATAAAACACAAAAGTTAATACTAATAGCAAAATATTACATCTGGAAAGGCATAAATCTAGTGACTTTGATGCACTTTTCAGAGTCAACACATTATATTGTTTTTATTACTTCAGCTTTTCAATCCAAGAAACCTGGCTTTGATATCAAGCAAGTTGTTTACAACAATAGCCATAGGCATCCGCTCGCTTGTCTCTGTTGCAGCACAGGAGAGTCCAATTTTCATCAAACAAACCAAACACTCGTGTGTTATCATTGTGGCTCTAACTTGAGAATCCTGGTTTTTGATTAATGCTCTCTCATCTACATAATCCTCTCTGTTGTGGACATTTTCTTCTTCAAAAAGAATTGATCGGTCAACGATATCCATGACATGTCCAGACAAAGCCATGTCAACGAACTTACAAATGCCGAAATTGTCTTCAAAGCTGTCATCAGTTGGTCTTTTCCCAGTAAGCATCTCCAGTAATAGAATTCCATAACTGTAAATATCTCCATACATGGAAACTTGGCCGCCCATGCCATACTCTGCAAATTGCAATAGACCAGAATTAGCCATCTTTATATTTATGTACAAACAAACATTTTTCAGTAGAGTAAATTGTTTTAGTTGTTTAAGGGCACTTTAGAATTTGAAAATTGAAAAATTACTTTTGCCTATGATTACCCGATTTATTCTTACAGAAATTGTTAATTATATGAGGAGTGATCAATCATACCTGGAGGAATGTACCCTATGGAACCCTTTAGCGTGACTGAAATGGCTTGATTCCTTGAAGTATTACTCGATGAATCAAAGATGAATCTTGCCAATCCAAAGTCACCAACATGTGCAGTCATACTTTCATCAAGGAGTACATTGCTCGGCTTTAGATCGCAATGAACAATTGGCATGTCACAGTAGTGATGAAGATAATCCAAAGCAGAAGCAATATCGATGGCTATATTCAGTCTCTTAACAAGGCTCAGTTTCATGCTTTCATACTGCTCATTATTAGCTCCAGGATGCAGCCATTGATCTAGATTTCCATTAGGCATAAACTCATATACAAGAGCTTTGAAGTCATTTCCTTGATGATCAACAGTAGAGCAAGCAGTTATGATCTTGAGGAGGTTACGATGTCGCACACTTCCCAAAGCATTGCATTCATCAAAAAAACTCCTAGATGCTCCTTGTTGTTGAAGGTTTAATACCTTAATCGCAACAAATGTTCCATCATTGGAGATAATTCCTTTATAAACATAACCAAAACTACCCGAACCAATCAAGTTTTCTTCAGAGAAGCCATTAGTTGATTTTAGAAGATCTGAGTAAGACATACCGGATTGCCATTCCTTAGAGGATGATGCACTGGATTGACTCTTCAAGTTTCTTACTAGATAATATGAAGACAAGGAACATAACATAAGAAAAAATATGACTGCACTTGTTACAGAGATTACTATCTTAGGGGGCAAGACGTCTTCCTGGAGATTTTCTGGTGCATGTAGGTAAATGCAAGTCCTGGATACCACCACAGAGCCTATTGTTTCCAACAACGGAGAAAGCACTTGCATTTGCAAATATGCCTGCGTGTGATACTTCTCCCTCAAAATCATTATGAGAGAGATTGAGATGCCTGAGAGATGAATTCTCGCTGAAAAACTCTGGAATTTGGCCGGACAGATTGTTGCCTGAAAGATCTATTTCTTTTAGACCTCTTAAAGACTTCAAAGATAAAGGAATTTCCCCTTGAAATGCATTGCTTTCCAAATACAGGCGTTCTAAACTCATACAACTAGCAAGGCTGCTAGGAATTTCACCTGAAAGTCTATTCTCAGCTAGGTCTAACTCCACAAGATTTTTCAGGTTACTAACTTCAACTGGAATTGAGCCACTCAAAGAGTTATGAGACATGGACAAAGAAATTGAAAGTGAAGAAAGAGCCACAATCTCTCTAGGTATGCTGCCACTGAGATTATTACTAGAAAAATTTAGTACAACCAATTTTTGGCAGTTTCCCAGGCTTGGAGGTATACTTCCTTCTAATCTATTCTCTTCCATAAAAAGCCTAATTAATGCAGTTAAATTTCCAAGTGAAAATGGTATCGATCCTGAAAATCTATTATAGTTCAGATGCAATCCCTGTAGATTTTGAAGCTTCCCAACAACATCAGGTATGGTACCACTTAAACGGTTGCCTTCCAATCCTAGAGAGAACAAATTAACAAGGTTTCCAATCCCAGTAGGAATGCTTCCATAAATCAGATTCCATCCTATGGTAAAAATTTCCAACTTGTCTGAAAGGTTGGCTATGGAGCTAGGCAGTTCTCCTCCAAAACGATTTCCAGCAAGACCTAATACTTCTAGAGTAGAAATATTAGTCAAGAAATTGAAAAAGCTTAGGTCACCACTTTTCCCAGTTCCAAGTTTGTTATTATCAAAATTTAGTCTAATTAAATCTCCAAGACTTCCAAGATTTTCAGGTATTGTCCCAGTAAGACCATTTTCAGCAAAGTCAAGTATCTGAAGTTTAGAAGCATTTGACAATGATACTGGGATAGATCCTGTAAAATTGTTAACACCACCAGCAAATACTTGTAAATTAGGAAGAGTTAGGCCAACATCTGGTGGTAGATGTCCCTGCAACTGGTTTTGAGTGACAGAAAAGTAGTATATGGAAGAAATATTATAAATCGAAGCTGGAACTGTACCAGACAGATAATTTCCATAAAGAAGAAAAACTCCCAAGCCCGATAGTTTGCCAAGTTCATCAGGTATGGTTCCTTGTAAATTATTTCGTGCTAACGTAAGACCATAAAGAGAAGAAATATTACCTATCCAAGTTGGGATTATTCCTGTAATGTTGTTAACTTCTAGCATCAGGAGTCTCAACTTTGACAATGAGGCAAGCTGGTTTGGAATTTGCCCAATAAACCCATTGAAAGCAAGATAAAGTGTTTCAAGTTCTGTACAATGAGTTATATTAGTAGGAATTTTTCCACCGAAGGAATTGAATGTCAAATTGAGATGCTGCAGGCGCAATAGACGACCAATTTCTTGAGGAATTTCACCATGAAAGCTATTTTGTTTAAGGTTGATTGCACTGAGGAATGTAAGGTTTCCTATGGAAGGTGGTATGGAGCCAACTAACTTTTGATCCTCCAGGTTCAGAATTACTACTCTTCCATTTGATGGGCTGCATGTGACACCAACCCAGCTGCAATAATGAACAGAATTGTTCCACGAGGCCATGACTTGAAGAGGATCCTGAGTTACCCGATTTTTGAAATCAAGCAAAGCAACTCCATCAGATTCATTTGCAGAAGTATGTGTTATTGCAGATTCCAGACACGAAGTCATCCACAAAAGTAATATCCCCTGGAAGCAAAATGAGAGCAAACTTCCAGAATTCAAAAAAAGTGTGCTTCATGCTTTTGGAAATACTGAGTCCTAGAAAAAAGAAAAAAACAGAAGGCAATAAGAACATAATTGCATATGAAAGATATAGGAGAAACAAAACAGAAAGAGAACTCATTTAAGGACCACAATTTCATGAAAATACCCAAAGATGTAAAAGTTTAATAACCGATGTGATCCAGATTATTAAGATGATTAAACCTCCTTCTGATTGGACTTTTGGTGCAACTAAGAGGTTGAAGGGAGTGCAAAAAAACAGGGAAAAAATGGAGAGGAATGGTTGAAGAAACAAGCTCATAATAATTGAAGCTGTAACATTTCATTCAAGTATATTTAATGTACATCACTTTGTTCAACTACTATATGTAAATGCTAAAGAGAAAAAATCTCTTATTATTTCTGTAGCAGATTTAAAGCCAGACTGTAGAATAGTGGAAATATTTGGCCAATAATAAAGAACCATTAATATATGAATTGATGCTTCACCACACTTGAAAAATTGTTCAAGCCGTGGAATTGCTTGATAATAACCAACCAGTCATGTAGCTCATGTTTCCAGGTCGCAAGAAACAACGTTTTTACAGTCCTGTTGAACGCGGTTACCTTTTTTTTTTTTTTTTTTTTTGAACTTGCTTTTATGAAGTCTTTCACCTCAAAATTTAAGACGTGGGCTCTAGTGGCTTAATTTATATAGGTTTGGATACGGGGCATTAAACATGGGTTAGGTTTGATCCCAAGGATAAAGAAACTTGGACCAGACAATGCTTACATATCCTCTCAGATTTTCCCACCTCGTTTTGGAGGAGTAATATAGGCTTGCCATTGTGCCTAGTTGAGTTCAGCTAGCTGCATGATTGACTGATATAATCAAACAGAGCCTGTTGGAGGCTTCTATTTTACTCAAAAAATTTTGTGTTCATCATAAAACTTAATCATACTAAATATTGCTATCTGATCTATAAATTATAGTACTATAGGTAAAAGGGTCCTGTTGATTGTGTTGATACAGGTAAAACTAAAACCTTTTTTTCTTTTGTATTTAATTTGATAAAATTAATGATTAACTATCGATAACCTGCTTGAAGATTGTCATTGTAAATTCATTTATTGTCACTGCAGAGTGCAGAGTATGGAGTGGTTAGCAAAGGTTTCACCAGATATGGATTGTAGACAGCTGCTATAGCTATGGCATCTTACTGCTACAACTATAAAGAGACCAACAGATGACATGTTTCAGCGCTGGCCTCAGCTTCCATTGGCTTTTGCTAAGATGGAAATTCCTCATAGGAAGGATGAATATCAAAGGTGTTAGCATAAGGGGATTGCAAGAAATGGTAGACATGATTGCTGATATATGTATATCAGGTTATAGAAAAAGTTTTATGATTAGATGAGAAGAAGGGTGGCAATGACTTTAGCTAAGATTCAAGTTCAAGAGCAGAACATAGATGCTTGTACCTGTAATTGGATTGTAATCAAAACCAATGTCACAAAGGGAAAAAAAATCAAATGAATGTGAAGATATCAAAATTTTTTTTAAAGATTTTTAAGCTTGCATTTAACAAATTAGATTTTTTTTTTTGTGGATACTTGAGGTTATCAGGAATTGAACCTGATCATGAAAATTAAAAGTTCAAAATTCTACCAACAGATTACACGAATGTTGATACAACTTAGAATTTTAATAAAAATAAAAATGGAAAATTTGAAAAATATCCATTCCATTTGAGCATTATTGTTTAATGATATAATGGCATTAAATAATTTTAAAAAAGAAAATATAAAAAAATAAATTGTTAAAAAGAAAATTATAAAAACTAAATTATCTTTAATGAAATAACTTTTCTTTCTTTCTCAATTCTCTCTCATATTTGTTCCTCTCTCAAACTTTCTCCTCTCTCAACCAAAGAAACGCATCTTTCAGTTATATAAAGAAGGGGTAGAATATCTTCTAGAGCTTGTGACCTGTGGGGTAGGCAAGGAAGAAAGGAAAAATAGAAAGAGAAGAAAAACAAGAAAAGATAAAAGAGGAAATGGAAAGAGATAGAGAGAAGGTGAATGAAGCTTGGAAGGTGGAGAAGAGGATGAGGAAGCAAAGAGCAGAGCTATTGACCGAAGACTTTTAGCAGGGTAGAAGAAAGGCAAAGAAAAAAAAAAATTCCACACAAAACGAAAGAAGAATAAAATTAGATTTCAATGATATATTTGTATTTACAATGTCCTCACCAATAATTTTTTATTTATTCATTTCTCTTTTATAAATTATTGTAAGTTATTAGATTATTTAACAATTATGCTACTCTTTGAATGGATGTTTTTCAAATTGACCCTCCCAAACCTTAATCGACAAGAAAACAAGAAGCAAAAGTAAGCTTAAGCAAATTATAAAGATGAATAATACTACATAAAAATAATTAGTAAATGTAAAATCTTAAACTTGGTTTAATTCTTAATTTCTAGCTATTATATCTATTTTTTTGTTCAAGAATATATCAGATTGGAATTCATACATTTTTTTTATTATCATTTTAAGAGAATTCCATATTATAATTTCGAAAATATGAAATTAAATTTAGTTTTTAAAATTATTCATATAAATATAATTGAATATATTATTTGAGAGATGATGTGCCAATTTTTGTAAGGTTTGCTACAGTTTTTTGGAAGTTAAAAATAGGTAAAGTGAAAGGAAACAAGACCAGTCATAAACCTGAAAAAATAAGCCAGAAATAAGTTAAAAATTACTATGCTAAAGCATAAAACTTGCCCTTTTCTATTAATTTTGATGTGATGAAAAATGTTGACATAAAATAATATTGTTGAACAAATATATAAATGACAAAAATGTATATAATAATTTATATTAGTGATGCGAGATGGACATTAAAAAGACAGTAAAAGTCCAACAGCTATCATGTCACAGTTCAATTTCAGTCAATAAAGTTTTATTTAATATTATTTTTGACATAACTTTTAAGATCAAAAATTGTGTTTTATCGTAAATGCAATGTTAAACGGTTAAAAAAATTTAGCTTTACGGTTGAAATTATAGTTTGCAAACCAAACCAAAAAATAAAAAAAATAGAGTTTTTGAACTTTAAAAACTGATTTTTGAATAAAATGACTTTATTATTTTTACATCTCTACACTTTTATTATTTTAAACATATTTATTTTATATTTTAATTTCTCATAATATTTTTTTATCCAACGTCAAATATTTAAAAATATTTAAATTATAATTTTTTATCACATTTTTAAAAGAAAAATCTTTCATAACAATTCGTGATTTTAGAAGGAAATCACGGAGACTTCTCCACCACTAATTTTTGAAGTTGTAACGGGGTAATTTCTTTATCCGGTTAAAATGAATACTTACATTTTGATAAAATTTTGCATGACTTTTTGGGTATTGGCTGCTTGAATTTAGGGTCTGATTCACAATTTTTTTTTTCTTCTTTTTATTATACTTTCAAAAGCCAAATAATATGAATGTTATATACAAATATATATATATTCAAAATGAAAAATATTAATAAAAATAGACTCAAAATTTATGTATTTATTAATTGATTTTAGTATTTTATTATTATGATAAATAAAAATCACTTCAACTTAGATCTGGTAATATTGGATACGATACGATTATACGACACAGAAAAAATAACTAAAAACATAATACAAACACGACACAAAAAAATAATACCAACACGATAAGAATACACGAATATTTCAAAATTTATATAATACGAATTATTAACGTATCAAGATTTGTATAAATATAAAATAACTTAAACACGATTATGATAAGACAAAATACACGAACACAACACAAATATACGAATTACCAGGTCTGCTTCAACCCTTTAAAATTTCTTTATTGTTTCTAATATTTTTAACCATTAATATATGAAATATTTTTTAAAATTTTATTATAAAAAATATATATATTTTAATAAAAAAGATTATTTTTTTATTATTACATGAATAGTAAATCGGGTCAACGGGCCGGTCCGAATCCTTCCAAAACAGGGCCTAAGTAAAGGAAATAAGAATTTTTCGAATCGAGTCCAATCCAACCTATGAACAAGTCTAATATAAAGTATAAACCCTAGCCGTCAAAATTTTTTTTTCAAGAATTTGATTTTATGTCCAATTTCATTTCATGTCACTTATATTTCCAAAATTATATTATAATAATTAATGTTTTTTTAATTTAAGATACTTCAAGGTTTCTGTACCTGTGCCCAAGAATTGTTTCTCATTAAAATGTTACAACCGGTTTTACAAGTAATAGATTAAAGGGATAAAAATATATGGTTGTTTTGGTGTCCTTCATTCTCAATGGGAATGACGGATCGTGATATAAGTTGATTCTTTTTTTAAAACACATTATTTTCAATTTAAATTTTTTTTAATCCGAGTTTTTTCCAACAATAATACTAAATTAATCATAAATTGACAAAGACGTTTCCTTGAGGTGCAACTTGCAATTTCAGATAGTCAATTAGTCGTCACCAAATTAATCCAACAATTCATTCAAAAAAAAAAAGAGAAATAAAAGAAGGAAAAAAAATGGAGAGGAATGGTTGAAGAACAAGCTCATAATAATTGAGCTGTAACATTTCATTCAATTATATGTACATCAGTTTGTTCAACTACTATATATAAATGCTAAAGACAAAAAATCTCTTATTACTTTCGTAGCAGATTTAAATCCAGAGGGTAGAATAGTGGAAATATTTGGCCAATAATAAAGAACCATTAATATATGAATTGATGCTTCACCACACTTTGAAAAATTGTTCAAGCCGTGGAATTGCTTAATAATGACCAAGAATTTCACTGTCATGTTACTCATGTTTCCAGGTCGCAAGAAACAAGGATTTTATAGTCCTGTTGAACTCGGTTACCTGTTTTTGAACTCGCTTTTTGTTATGTTTGAAAATATAAATTTAAAAATTTAAATTTGAATTTTATTTGTTATATAAATTATGAGAATAAAATTTATACATTATGTATAAATTAGTTAAGACTCAATATGATTATATATTTGAAAGGTATAAAAACATAAATTTTAAATTCACAAATAACTATAGGTATTTCAAATCCACCACTAAATAGGCATCCAACAAATCCATGGATTTGAAACGTAATCATCAATGTTATTTTTACATGTGTTTTATTCATAATTTACATTATTTTTAAAATTCAAATTTTCAAACGCAACCTTTATAAAATTTTTAAGTTATATGATTAGATTTTTTGGAGGTCCTTCACCTCAAAATTTAAGACTTGGGCTCTAGTGGCTTAATTAATATAGGTTTGAACGGGGCATTAAACATGGGTTAGGTTTGATCCCAAGGAAAAAGAAACTTGAACTAGAAAATGCTTACATATCCTCAGATTTTTCGTTTTCGAGGAGTAATATAGGCTTGCCATTTTGCCTAGTTGAGTTCAGCTAGCTGCATGATTGATTGATCTAATCAAACAGAGCCTGTTCCAGGCTTCTATTTTTCTCACAAATTTTTGTGTTCATCATAGAATTTAATCGTACTAAATATTGCTATCTGATCTATAAATTAGAGTACTGTATGTAAAAGGGTCCTGTTTATTTTGTTGATACAGGTAAAACTAAAACCTTTTTTTCTTTTATATTTAATTTGATAAAATTAATGATTAACAATCGATTCCCTGCTTGGAGATTGTCATTGTAAATTCATTTATTGTCACTGCAGAGTAATTGGATTGTACCTGTAATTGGATTGTAATCAAAACCAATGTCACAAAGGGGGAAAAAAAATTTCAAATGAAAGTGAAGATATCAGTTTTTTAAAGATTTTTAAGCTTGCATTTAACAAAATAGATTTTTTTGTTTTTTTTGTTTTTTGGATACTTGAGACTATCAGGAATTAAACCTGGTCGTAAAAATTAAAAATTCAGCATTCTATCAATAAATCACACGGGTGTTGACATGATTTAGAATTTTAATCAGGATAAAATTTATTCCCAAACCTTAATCAATAATAAAACAAGAAGCAAAAGTAAGCTTAAGTAAATTATAAAGATGAATAGTACTACATAAAAATAAAAATAATTAGTAAATGTAAAATCTTAAACTGTTTTAATTTCTAGCTATTATATATCTATCTTTTTGTTCAAGAATTTATAAGATGGGAATTCATACATTTCTTTTTATTATTATTTTAAGGTTGTGTTTGGGAACTTAGATTTCAAATATGAATTTGAATTTAAAAAATAGTGCAAATTGTTTAACAAAACACATGTAAAAGTAACATTGGTGATTATTTTCAAATCTATGGATTTGTTGGATGCCTATTTAGTGGTGAATTTTAAATACATATAGCTATTTATGAATTTCAAATTCATTTTTTATACCTTTCAAATATATAATCATATTGAGTCTTAATTAATTTATACATAATATATACATTTCATTCTCACAATTTATATAGCAAATGAAATTCAAATCCAACTTTTCAAATTCATATTCCCAAACAGAGCATAAAAGAATTCCATATTATAATTTCGAAAATATGAAATTAAATTTAGTTTTTTAAATTATGCACATAAATATAAGTGAATATATTATTTGAGAGATGATGTGCCAAAATTTGTAAGGTTTGCTACAGTTTTTTGGAAGTTAAAAATAGATAAAGTGAAAGGAAACAAGACCATTCATAAACCTGAAAAACAAGTCAAAAACTACTCTAGTAAAGCATAAAACTCGCCCTTTTCTATTAATTTTGATGTGATGAAAAATGTTCACATAAAATAATATTGTTGAACAAATATATAAATGACAAAAGATGTATATAATAATTTATATTAGTTATGCGAGATGGACATTAAAAAGACTGTAAAAGCCCAACAGCTATGATGTCTAAGTTCAATTTCAGTCAATTAAGTTTTGTTTAGTATTATTTTTGTTACAGTTTTTGAAATTAAAAAAATTATATTTTATCGCAAACACAATGTTAAATAGATAAAAAAAAAAATAGCTTTGTTGTTCAAACCATGATTTGGCAATCGAAACCAAAAAACTAAAAAATAGAGTTTTTGAGCTTTAGAAGTTGACTTTTGAAAAATATAACTTTATTATCTTTAAATCCCTATACTTTTATTATTTTAAACATATAATTTTTTTACATTTCAATTTTTCACAACACTTTTTTAAGTAATGTCAAACACTTAAAAAATTTTAAACCACAATTTTTTACCATACTTCTTAAACATATTTTTTTCAACTAAAATTTTTTTTAATCAATTTTTTTTAACAGCAATGCTAAATTAACCATAAATTGACAAAGACGTTTTCTTGACGTGCAACTTGCAATTTCAGATACTCAGTCAGTCGTCACAAAATTAATCCAACAATTCATTAAAAAAAAAAATAGAAATTCAAAGAAGGAAAAAAAAAAACATTGTGAAGAACAATTGATGGAACATTATAAAATTGGTAAATCTTTGGAGAATTATATCAAGGATATTGAAATTGAATTCGAAAGCGAGGTAGGGGATGGAATTTTTTTCGTTTCATAGCTTGTGTTGTGTTAGATTTTTACACTTGGCCCTGGCTCCTGGCCTGGCTCATCTAAAACATGAAAATCTCAAACCGATAAGTAAGCCCATCCAGTTTAGTTTAACGAACAGGCTGATTCTAGATGAGCAAGGCAGGGCAACATATATATATATATATATATATATATATATATATATGTTAGGTACCAGAATACCGGAATAGTGTCTCACAACTAAAATAAGAGATGAGAAAATAGTAACTGAACACACAAAATTTAACGTGGAAAACCCTCAATGAATAAAGGGAAAAACCACGGGGCAAGACTAGAAGAATTTCACTATGAGAAAATATTACAACACCTCTCTCTAAATACTAGGAGAGAACAACCTCACAAAGAATATAAGAAAGTATACAAGAGAGGAAGAGATAATTCTTGGGATGGTTTTAATACTTCTCCTTAAGGCTCTTTATATAGCCTTCAAGGAGGAACTCCTTCGTTGCTCCCACCGATGTGGGACTTTCTTATATAAGTTCTAACAATTCTCCCACTTGAAGATTTGATTAAACCAATCATATCTTCACACCACTCTTTCTGTCTTGCCATTCCATGTTGCTTACGTTTCTGATAGACCATAGGAGGATCGACACCAAATAAACTTGTCAGTGTTGATTGGCTTTGTCATAACATCTGCTAGGTTGTCTTTGGTGTGAATCTTTTGCATATCCACACTTCCTTCTTCTACTACTTCTCGAACAAAGTGATACTGTATACCTATATGCTTTGTCCTGGAATGAAAGGCTGGATTCCTTGCAATGTGCAAGGCACTCTGACTGTCACAATACACAATAATCTTCTGCTGCTTGTGCCCGAGTTCTTCCATTAACCTTTGTATCCATATTGCTTCCTTGCATGCTTGGGTAGCTGCCATGTACTCAGCTTCTGTAGTAGACAAAGCTACAACAGTCTGTAACTTAGATAACCAGCTTACCGCTCCTCCTGCAAGTGTGAACACATAGCCAGTAGTGGATTTCCTTTTATTAAGATCACCTGCAAAATCTGAATCAACATAACCCCTGACAACAAGTTCTGATCCTCCAAAACATAATGCAACATCTGAGGTTCCTTTAATGTATCTAAGGATCCTCTTAACAACATTCCAATGCTCTCTACCAGGATCTGCCATAAATCGACTGACCGCTCCCACTGCTTGTGCAATGTCTGGTCTTGTACATATCATAGCATACATAAGGCTTCCCACCGCTGATGCATACGGTACTCGAGACATTTCCATCCTCTCTGCTTCATTGCTAGGACTCATACCTGAGGATAATTTACAATTGACAGGAAGTGGGGTAGATATTGGCTTACAGTCTTGCATGTTGAAGCGTCGCAAGACCTTCCTCAGATAATTCTTTTGAGAAAGCCAAATTTTCCTGTCTTTTCTGTCTCGGTGAATTTGCATCCCTAAAATCTTGTTTGCGGGTCCCAAGTCCTTCATATCGAACTCCCTAGCCAACTGTGCCTTCAAATCTTGGATTCGATCTTTGTTGGGGCCTACCACCAACATGTCATCCACATACAACAGCAAAATAATGAAATCATTATCATCAAACCTCTTGTAGTACGTACAATAGTCTGAACTCAGTCTGTTGTATTCAAGGCTAATTATGAAAGAATCAAATCTCTTGTACCAACATCTGGGCACCTGCTTTAGACCGTACAGAGATTTGGTCAACCTGCAAACCAAGTTCTCTTTGCCTGTTTCAACAAAACCTTCTGGTTGGAGCATATAAATTTCTTCTTCAAGCTCTCCATGTAGAAAAGCCGTCTTTACATCTAGTTGTTCAAGATGTAAATCAAATGCAGCACACATAGCCAACACTACTCTGATAGTAGTAAGTCTGACAACTGGAGAAAATATCTCGTTGAAGTCAATACCTTCTTTCTGAGCATATCCTTTTACAACCAATCTAGCACGATATCGTTCTACTTGATCATTGCTATCCCGCTTGATCTTGTAGACCCATTTGTTACCAATGGCTTTTCTGCCACGTGGTAATTCCACCAGTTCCCATGTCTCGTTCTTGTGAAGAGCTTCAATTTCTTCCTGCATTGCTGTCATCCACAGAGAAGCATCTGGGCTACTAGTAGCTTCATGAAAAGTTGATGGCTCTCCATCCTCTGTTAAAAGACAGTATGCAACATTGCTCTCCGTAACATACTCCGTGTGCCAATTTGGAGGCCTTCTCTCACGAGTTGACCGTCGAACTTCTACAGCCTCGGACTCAACTGGTTCTGGTACCTCATGCTCTGGTTCTGCTTCAGAAGAATCATCTTCTTGAGAATTTCTATCCATCTGCACTGTAGCAGTCTCTTTTGAAGTGTTGTCATTTGTTTGCTCACTTTGCAGTTCATTTTCTGCAAAAACTACATCTCTGCTGACAACAACCTTGCGGGCAGTGGGATCCCACAGGCGATACCCCTTAACACCGTCAACATAACCCAAGAATATACATTTTCTGGATTTTGGATCCAGCTTTGTTCTTTCTTGGGAGTTGTACATCACGTACACAGGACATCCAAACACATGTAGAGAAGAATAATCAGCTGGCTTTCCTTTCCACATCTCCATAGGCGTCTTCAAACCAATCGCCGTTGATGGTGATCGATTTATCACATAACAGGTGGTTTTGACTGCTTCTGCCCAGAAAGATTTGGCCAATCCCGCTGTTCTCAGCATGGCTCTTGTTCTATCTAGGAGAGTTCTGTTCATCCGCTCTGCTACACCATTCTGTTGAGGCGTATGTGCAACCGTGAATTGTCTCATAATACCCTCTTTCTTACAGAATGCTAGAAAGTTACCGTCTACATATTCTCCTCCATTGTCTGTCCTCAAGCACTTGATTCTTTTCCCAGTTTCAAGCTCTACTTGTGCTTTGAACTCCTTGAATACTGGAAACACATCTGACTTCTTCTTGATTGGGTACACCCATAATCTCCTGGAATAGTCATCAATGAATGATACAAAATACTTTGCTCCACCCAGGGATATTTCTGGTGACTCCCACACATCAGAATGGATTAAGTCCAGTATGTGTTTGCTTCTTGTAGTTACTTTAGCAAACTTCAATCTATGCTGCTTGCTTATCACACAGTGCTCACAGAAAGGTAAATTGACCATCTTGAGCCCGGGCAGGAGATTGCGTTCTGCAAGGACTTTCAAGCCTCGCTCTGACATATGGCCTAATCTGCGATGCCACATCATCGTCGTTTCTTCTTGGCTGGCTGCTGCAACTGATGCATCTGCCTCTTGCAACGTCTCTCCCAAAAGCATGTATAGATTGCTTGTGATCTTCTCTGCTTTCATCACCACAAGGTTTCCTTTCACTACTTTCAATATTCCACATTCAGTGTGGATCTTGCACCCGAGGTCATCCAATTGTCCAATTGACAATAAGTTCTTCTTTAAGCCCTTCACATGTCGTACCCCTTGAATTTTGCGAACAGTACCATCATGCATTTTTAATCTGACGGTACCGACTCCAGCAATATCTAAGGCGTGATCATTTCCCATGAACACAGATCCTTCCGAAATAGGTTCATAAGTGCAAAACCAATCTCGGTGTGGAGTCATGTGCCATGTCGCACCTGAATCCATTATCCAGACATCATTGAGTTTCTTTCCGCCTTTAGAACTAGTCGCTGCTTCACTATACAAGATTTCTCCATCATCTGAGGTACTTGCAACACAACCTTGGGAGGTTGATGTTTCAGAATTCTTTTCTCCACCCTTCTTATTATGCCAACACTCCTTCTTCGAGTGCCCTCTCATGCCACA
This sequence comes from Fremontodendron californicum, assembly GCA_030761205.1. Taxonomy (NCBI): domain Eukaryota; kingdom Viridiplantae; phylum Streptophyta; class Magnoliopsida; order Malvales; family Malvaceae; genus Fremontodendron; species Fremontodendron californicum. The sequence continues at coordinate 707,817 of JAULJL010000012.1, forward strand.
ATTGTAGCATTTAAGATTCTTCCTTCTTCGAGATTTTGATCTACCATGATTCTGACTCCCACTGGAGCCACGTTCTGTTGATCTGCCTCTCATCACCGTTAAAGCCTCTGCTTGCTTTGAATTTTCTGACCTTTCCTCCTTATTCTTGCGCCTGGATTCTTCTTCAAGAATAGCACCGGCAACATCATCAAAGTGAAGAGAGTCACTAACATTGTTATTTGTGATGTTGATGATGAGTTGATCATACGAATCTGGTAAACTCTGAAGTAGAAGTTCCGCACGTTCATTTTCCGCTATTTTGAAATCTGATGCTGTGAGTTGAGCAAATAGCGTATTCAGAGTGTTGATGTGATCCGTTACCGACGTGGATTCACTCATTCGAAGAGTGTAGAGTTTCCTCTTCAAGAATATTCTGGTGTGAAGTGACTTCACCTCGTACAATTTGTTTAGAACATCCCAAATCTCCTTTGCAGTCTTCTTCTCTGCAACACTTGACAAAACTGAATCCGCCATTGCTAGGTGCAGATTGGCAACAGCATTGTCATCCTTCTCTTTCCACTTTTCATCAGTCATTTCTGTGGGTCTACTTTCAATTGCTTCTAGACAATTATCCTTCCTCAAAATTGCTCTTATCTTCAATTTCCACAAGGAGAAATTTCTCCCACTGAACTTCTCTATCTCGAATTTTGCTGCCATGGTTGTACACGAACTGAAGCGAGTTACACTATTTCACCGTGAATAGTACCGTATACGTGAACAGTATTATACGTATGTCGTACACTAGAACAAATCCAGTATACGTTAACAATTACTGCAAAAGTATACAACCACACGTATGAATAATAACCGTATCTGTGAATAGTATAGTACAATTGAATAGCCCGTATACTGGAACAGTGACCGTAGCCCGTGAATAGTGCACCAGGTAGGTTCCCAGGAAAGAGAGGTGGGTCACTGATAGACACACTTAAATACCAAGTCTTTCCTAGCCAGAACTTCCCTAGACACTTTCACACTACCACACTTTATTTCCAGCAACAAGAATAATTCTTTTCTGATGTGGAAGATCAGACAATACTGCAACCACAGAGCATACTAAGAACCAACACTTTCACTGCAGCGGAATAAGGACCACGAACCAATGGCTCTGATACCACTGTTAGGTACCAGAATACCGAAATAGTGTCTCACAACTAAAATAAGAGATGAGAAAATAGTAACTGAACACACAAAATTTAACGTGGAAAACCCTCAATGAATAAAGGGAAAAACCACGGGGCAAGACTAGAAGAATTTCACTATGAGAAAATATTACAACACCTCTCTCTAAATACTAGGAGAGAACAACCTCACAAAGAATATAAGAAAGTATACAAGAGAGGAAGAGATAATTCTTGGGATGGTTTTAATACTTCTCCTTAAGGCTCTTTATATAGCCTTCAAGGAGGAACTCCTTCGTTGCTCCCACCGATGTGGGACTTTCTTATATAAGTTCTAACAATATATATATATAACTGATTTTGCTAACGAATGTCCTTAAAATATTTTCTAAAATTAATTAATATATTAACTATAATAAAAAAAAATTATATTAATTATAAAATTTAACAATTTTATTCATCATTTTTAATGCATTAGATGAAGATATTATCACATATAGTAATCTGAAAGAGTACGCACTTATTAGCAAAATCCATATATAATTACCATATATATATATATATATATATTAGACAGCCTAGTCCACATTTATCTATTAGCTCGTCGATTCGATTGCATTCCAGTACAAGGTAATTTTTCTATATTCGCCGTTTCAACTATCAATCCTTTTTTTTTTATCCATCCAGTTTTATAAATAGATAAATAATTAAAATCATAATAATTGATTTTATGTATCACCTTTGCTATTGGTATTTTGAGGTTTTCACGCTTTTTTTTTTCTTTGGTGTGCAGAAATGCCCTACTAAAAGAAAGTAATAGAAAAATATATATTCTTTGTTCCTTCAAGATAGAAACCCTTCAAAATTCTGAGTTAAATTTACAAGCATATCGACACACTTTAATTTTAAATAAAATTGTCCTGTTATTATTTTCTTTCATATGTATTCATGTCGTGTTCAAAATTATTAATTCTACTAATTAATGATGTATCATGGAGTAATGACACTTTTTATCCAATAGGCATGTTGATGTTGATGTATATATAAAGGAATTTTTTTTTTAAAATGTTTCTTTTGTGAGGTATCTCTAGTATTAGGAATATGATCAAATTAACACCAGTTGATCATGTCATACTTAAAATTATAGATAATAGTTTAATTTCGTTTAGAATATTTGCATATAATTAAGTTGGTCATGCATGTCAGGCATATGCATCAAGATTTATTGAAAAAAATTAATTGATTTTGATCACTTGGATGCATTTAAAGTACAAATAATTACTGAGAGCAACTCTCCTTAATTGGAAAAATGCATATGAAAAATTGATCATGTCCTCAATACCAAATTGCAAGTTTTTTAACAATCAACAAAGTTTACTAACAATAGGCTTGTTGTTTTCTTAATGATAATAATTTCATAATTTCAAGAAGAATTCATAGCTCCCAACTATGGAGCCGAGACCATAAAAAGGAAATCCCTGTCCATCTCTTAACGGTATTATTAACTACCTGAAATATGCATGTCTGTCATGGCCCCACACTTTCACGTCATGAGTTATTGTCCGTTTTGGTTTCGCAGAGCCTCACGGTAAATCCCACATCGACAGGAGACGGGTAAGAGGTCTGGGCTTTTAAGGAGTGGCTCTCCTTCCACTAATGAGGGCCCTTTTGTAGGACAAAACCGAGAGACTCTGCGGAGCCAAAGCGGACAATACCTCATGACGTGCAAGTGTGGGGAGAACGCTGAGTTCCGTACAGGATGGCTTCCCTTCCACTAATGAGGGCTCTTTTGTACCTCATGACGTGGAAGTGTTGGCCATGACAATGTCTCAATCACTTTCTCATTATATATATTGTAACTATCCCAATTTGGAAATAATTCGAGCTGGGATCACCCATTTCTGATGTATCCTAGAAAATTCTCCTTCAAATCATGGATTTATACTAAACAATTCATTACATTATTATGACATGTTATAACCACAACCACGTTTATGTTGTTTCTTACCGGCCCTGACCAGTTTGCTAAATCAGCAACAAACATTAATGCCATTTGTTTATATATTATTATGTGTATGTGCCAGTTTGGTCGTCCGAGGCTCTGAGCATGTCTCAAAAGAATTTCTCTGTCCGTTCAATGCTTGGGCCATTCAGAAATATGTCGAAGAAGTCATTCACTTACCGATTGATTAGCCGAATGGCGAAATCGCCTGTCCTCTCCACCATTTCCTTTGCTGCTATACTTATTTTTATTTATGCAGACAGCCTAATGTCTAATCTTTCCATTAACACAGCAAATATTAAGACTGGTGAGGTTCTGTCATCTCCTCATACGACGACGAATCAACTTGTTGAAGGAGAAGGACAAGTTGCCACGAGTTTAAATAGCGTGCCAGGGGCTATAGTTACCACCCTGGAAACAAAGATTGAAGAAGAAACTGAGAATGAAGATCCTTTAATTCCTCCTTTCAAAGCCTCCGTAGATGAAAGAATGGAATGGTTCAAGAGAAAACTACCGGAACTTGAAATTCTCAAATCAAATGAATCAAGTGAGAAATTCCATGGTCGGGTTTTGGAATTGTTCAATAACAATTGTTCAGCTCAGTTCTTCATGGTGTGGCTCTCAACAGCGCAGTCTTTTGGACCTAGAGAGTTCTTGGCTATGGATAGTCTTTTCAGCACCACACCTGATGGATGCTTGCTGATTTTATCGAGCTCCATGGACACCCCAAAAGGGTACATGATCCTGAAACCACTTCTCGATCGTGGATTTAACGTTCTAGCAGTCACACCAGACGTGCCCTTTCTAGTCAAGAATACCCCAGCTGAAGCTTGGCTTGATGACTTGAAGAGTGGGAATATGGACCCTGGTTCAGTTCCTTTATTCAACCATCTTTCTGATCTCATCAGGCTAGCAATTTTGTACAAGTATGGAGGAGTTTACTTGGACACAGATTTCATTTTTTTGAAAGATTTATCAGGGTTGAGGAATGCCATTGGTGCACAAAGTATCAACCAAGTAACCAAAAATTGGACCAGGTTAAATGGTGCAGTTATGATCTTTGACATCCACCATCCTGTTTTGCTGGAATTCTTAAAGGAATATGCCACAACTTTTGATGGAAACAGGTGGGGACACAATGGACCATACTTGGTTTCCAGGGTCCTAGAGAGAATAGGAGAGAACTCTGAATATAATATTACAATTTTCCCACCAAAGGCATTTTATCCTGTGGATTGGATTAAGATAGCCAAGCTCTTTAAGAAGCCAGAAACAGAGGCAGACTCAAAATGGGCAGATGATACACTGGCTGATATAAGTAACGAAACCTATGTAGTTCACTTGTGGAATAAGAGAAGCAGAGAATTGAAGATAGAGGAGGGAAGTGTGATGGCAAGATTGATTGCAGAACACTGTAATATTTGTGAGAACATATACGATCCTTGAAGAAAATTTGTCCTCTAATAAATGGCTGAAACTGAATCCTCTATCTGAAACCATTTGCCCGACCAGGAGTAGCAATTCAAGAAAAAGGCCCTCCTTTTGATGACCAATTTCATATACTATATTTTGTTTTTCCAATGTAGAACCAAAACAATTCTTTGATTTTCTGAGAATTAATAAGTTGTTAGAGATATACCTGTTGTAAAACATGATTTGCATATGAAGTTCATTCGCTTCTTGTATTATTTTATTTCTCAAATACAAATCATATTTGCTTAATTTAATAATAATCCGTCCATCACTCTGAGCCTGGCAATCAAAATCCAGAATCCAAACACTGAAAAGCTAGGGAGTAGCTCCAGAAACCAAATTGCACCAAGCTCTTCTAGGCAAAATAATGCAAGCCAACAAAGGCAACAAATTAAAGCTAGCAATTATTCCAGCGTCCCATCCCATTCCATGAGCATCAATAAAGTATTTCACTCTTGACCAAGGATTTAAATTGTAGTCGCGTTGTGTTTATCGTGGTTGCAGACGTAATGAATATTATCGCAATTAATTGCGGTAAATATCGATCTTGAATATCGACGACGGAAAAAGCCGAAATCGCAAAATAACGGCTATAGCATTGTCACTATTTAAATCTCTGCTCTTGACTCTGCTTGTGAAATAACCACTAACCAGGGTGACTACTTTCCCAACAAAGAAACATGTACAACATATATAGGTAGAACTTAATTACAGATTGTGTAATGTTTGCTACCAAATAATTGTAGTTTTGTCTTTCAATGTATTAGAGTACTTGAGTATTATGTTTGAGCTTAGTCCATCAAGTATAGCCAGTGAGATACCAATTTACCAGGAAATTACAGATATAGATGGTCTAAAGTTAGATTAACATTAAAAAGAAAGGTAAGCACCATAAAATGAGAAAGCGAGTAGAGGAACAAAAGTTATTTCAGCATTAATGTTTTAGAAATCTGAAGAAGTTCGAAGTTCGAGACTGAATATAGATCGTGTCGCATGCATCAAAGTTTATAATTACAACTTGTTCCAAAAAAAAAATGTTTATAATTAAAACTGCTGTTTCTTGATTAAATCACTTGGATTTAATGCCAAAACAAATGCTGATAGTAGCCTTTGATAAAGTCTTGATCCTGAACTAGATTACCTTGCCAGAATGTCCCACGCCTTATATTTTGTTGATGGAAGATAATATTGGAGACAACGTGGAAGGCATATGTGAAAGGAATGGAAGAGTAATTCTTTTTCTTACGTCCTTTCCGTTCTATTAATTCTTTTTCTCATATTTTGGAGATCCAAACAGAGGAAGGAAATGATTATCAACATTTGATGATAAAAAGCTTTTAGTTTCTATGTCACCAAGCTCTTCATTTTTTTTTAAAATACTCGTGTCCGATATTTTTGTCCGACTCATATTCGAACATTAATATGGGATATGATTTTTCAAATATATGAAAAAAAAAATTAAAAATAATTGAGTATATCCGTAACAGATGCATACTCGTATTCGACACTCACCCTAGTTCGAATAACAGAATTTAGTTTTTCTAAATTTTGGTTCATTGAGGATTCATTTATCCATAAGCCAAGTACAAGAAGGAATCTTACTGCTGTAATCACAATGTAACTGTTAAATATAAGCAATTAGCTGTGCATGTATCTGTTAGAAGTCATAAAATGTCAGTCAGACCCAGAATTGATTCTTAAACACATTTTTGTAATCGCATGAAAGGAAATTCTGATGTTCTAATTTTGTAATGTGAAAAGCACGATCATGTCAACATAATAACATTAACTCATTGTTAAATCATGAAATTTTTTATCATGCACAAAAATGTGCGCAATCTATCCTTAATGATTGAATGCTTTACATGAGATAGCCATAAAAGCTGTAACAGAAACAGAAATCTGGAAGTCAAAAGAACCACTGTCATAATAATGTGTATCTACTCCACAACTATTGAGAAACACCGTTCCACAATAGATTCAGCTTCCTATTTTGAAAACCAGCAACGGGTCTTTAGGAACCTGATGGAACATTAACCTTCTTATTAAATTCTCTAGCGACAAAGTTAGGCAGGTGAAGGTTTACGATGGTCAGTATTCTGATTTATCATTTCTGGTGCTGATTTCAGTGTCACCAGAGAAGAAAGAATAACTTGGTTCCAGAAGAAACTTCCAGAACTGGAGTTATTCAAATCAAACAACTTGAATTCGCAATTCCATTACCAAGTTTTGGGTTTCTTCAACAGTAACTGTACAGCTTGGTACTTCATGAAATGGCTTTCACCAGCTCAGTCCTTTGGACCAAGGAAATTCTCAGCTGTAGACAGTCTGTTCAAAGCTAGTCCTAAGACTTTCCATCATTCCACTCAACCAAGCACATTATAACCTTACAATCTTGCAACCTAAAACCTTTTATCCAATGGATTGGATATAAGAAGCCCGAGACAGAATCAGAATTGAAATGGGTTGAAGTAAACAGAAGCACTAATCTCAGCTTACTGTGTTATTTGCCAACAGAAGAACAATCAACAGAAACTGCCCATTTAAGGAACTACAATTGCTACAATTCTGTATCTCAATAGTCAATAGCTACCCTCATGTAAAACTACAGTTATTGAATTGTCATAAAATTATTATTGTCATGTTTCATTTTCACAAGTTTCCCACTTGAGACAACAAAAAAGAACCCAAAAATTCAATAGCAGAGAACTCATATAAAAGAGTTTGTTAACAACAGCAAATACAGCATACCCAAGTTTTTGAATTTAAGAATTAAAAGAGAAATAAACATATTAACCATAATGGTCGCCTAGTTATTAACTAGAAAAAAGAGACTCATCAATTTCAATCTTGACCTTCTCACCATCATCAAACTTATCTTTTCTCGGTGGAGATTGAGGAACTGGCACTCTTGGTGGCCCTCTCCCCTTCTTCTTGTTCCTAGGCCTTGCCTATTCAATTTTATTATATATAAAATAAATAAAAAAAAAAATCAAAATCAATTTCCATTATCAACCTTTTAAGTTTCACCAAAAATGGGAATAATAGCACTTACATTGCCAAAGGAGTGATTAAAGCGCTTCCCTCTCTCTGTTTTCTTATCCCCTCTGCCACAGTGCACTGGAAACCAAATAAAAACAAAAAATTTGTAATCTTCAAAAGATACCCAGGAAAGAAAAGTAGGGATAAGAAATTGCTGTTCTTTAGTTACCATAGGGGATTGAGGGAGAAGAAGCTGCGGAGAGTGAAAGAGAGGAAGTTGAAACTGAGAAGGAAGTTCCGAGAGTTTGGGAATGAGAAGAGGAAACACGAGAAGAAGAAGAGAGATTGAGAGATTGAGCTGGGATTGGAACAGCTCCAACTCCAAGTAGCAGTGACGCCATGCTTCTTTTTCGAGTTTCTGAGGATAAGGTAATCACAAACCTCTTCTTTGTGGGTTTTATATGCTTCCAGGTTTTAGCCCAATCCCAACATTTCCTTGTCTGTCTTAGCCCAGTTCAAATCTTGGGTCAGTTTGAGCCTTCAAACTCTTATTTGAGCTTGGAAGTTAAAATCAATGGCCCAGAGGAATTTCTAAGGTAAGCTCCATGACAGAGATTACCCATTTGCAAATTGCAATCTTAATTCTTAATTGGGTGTAATGGAGTGCAGACGATCCGATCCATCTGAACTCGGCTTGATTCGAAAAACTCGAGAATTAAGTTGAATTAAGTTTCATACTTGAACTCAACTCAAAATTTACTTGATCAGCTCAAGTTTGGCTTAGTAGACTCGATTAGATTTTGTAAAATCATAAATATAAGCATTAAATACTATATTCTCATCATTTACTTATGTATAAATATTAAATATTTTATAAAAAAAATAAAAACTCGATTAGATTTACAAATTTTTTGAGTCTGAGTATTAGAATACTTAACTTATTAATGGAGTAGTTTAAGTTTAAGTTCGTCTCAATAATGAACAAGTCAAATTCAAATATTCGTCGAACCAAATCCAGATAGTAACTCTATTCGTTACATCCTACTTCTTACCCAAAGAATCAAAGTCTTTTTTTTTTTTCTCTCTCCTTATAACCTGACAAAGTTGAAATACCAAGTAATTGATCAAGACAAGATTTGGATCTAACTAATTCTTCTGAAACTGCAGCTTTCACATGTATATAGTAATAGTATTATGTCAATCTAATTAAAGAGCTTGCTTATTGTGGTAATCTTCCTTTAATCTAATCCATTTTTAAGGATACTTATATCAGAAACATCTTATTCTTCTTTTATTTTACAGATTTTCATGCTGGTTAACAGATGATGGCTCTGAGTTTAACATGTTACTTTCTTTTAACTGTAACTGTAGGAATCATGGCACTTTAGGACAAGGTACCTTACAAAGAAAGGATACAATTCGTTTAAGAGGCTAAAGCTGGAATTAGGACAACAAATAAGCTTTATTATATTTGCCATAAAAATGCTTTGAATATAGTCAACTAAAACAAATAATATTAGAGGTGAACTCAATCTAATTAAGCAGTGAAATCTTAGAGATCAGAATGCCAAAATTTGCTTACAAGTTAAGACTGACAGCTTTGAGTAACCTATAACCAAACTTCAGCTATCTCTGAATCTTAGAAGTTAGATTTCTACCTATAGTCTTAATGATTTTAAACTTATTGTCAAGAAAATTATACTTCATCAAATTTTGGGATTTCTTTGTTAATTTTTATAATAATTCTCTATTATAAGGTTTTTAGAGTAAATTATACACTTTAATCATTCTTCCAATTGTCATTCATATGATGTCATATTGTTTTATTTATTTATTGATTTATGTAAACCATAAAGATAAGTAGTAAGTAAAAATAGAAATAGAATCCTAAGCTTTTTTTTTCTTCCAGTCAATATTAACTCTGTAGATCGATTGGAATAATAACATAAAAAATTTAAATATAAGATCTTAATTGGAATCAACTCTCCCACGTGAATCACAAATTAAGTCAATTTTTTCTTTACCTAATCATGAAAAAAGAAGCCAAAAATACCAAACCGGGTTATGACTTGCTTCAAATGAGCACCTGGAATCTGGTAAACCCTAATCATTCTTGTTATTTCCTATTCTCTTTTCCATTAATTAGTTCTAATCAAACTTTTATTAGTCCATCAGCACTGTCAAATGGGGACATTTACACACTTTTCCTTTAGAAAACTAAAAAAGAAAAGTCAGTTGCATGTGCTAAAAAAAAAAATTGAATACTTTAAAAATGACATTCAATAGATTTGAATTTGAATTTCAATAACTGTACCCGTTCTCTTATTCTTGTATCAAGCTGAGACATCCTTTGTAATAAAATAAATAAATAAAATAGAACATCAATGTAGAAAGATAGAAATGATTAGTTAATTTAATTATAATTATAGGGTTTTGATTAGGCATGAAACTAACCAGATGAGATAAGATACATGTATTTAGTGTAGATATGGTATATTGACATGTGAAATTTAAGGAAGGGAATATTTAGGAGTAAAGAGTGGCACGTGACAAGCAGATGAGCCAACGTGCAACCCATGTGAAGGTGGGGCGGGTCCACGGCCCACTCTCCTCCCATAGAATATAATGTCAAAACTCAAAAGGGTCATTAAAACATGTCCAAATGCAATCTTTGAAATCAAGCCAAAGTCTCAATAGAAAAATACACTTAACACCCATACCCTTTGAAATTTTTTATGAGTTATATTTTGGAAGCATGATAGTTGTAATAATTGGCATTGCACAAAGGTATTACAAAAGTTTAACTTTTTAGGAAGAAAACTAAAGCATACACTATTTATCTGATTTAATTAGGCCTATGCTTTGATATAGCAAAGGAATCATCACAATTCAACACACTATTTTCAATTATCAACTAATTTAAGGGGTAGAGAAAAAAAATAGAAAAAAGAAAAGGGCCAAAATCCAGCACACAATCACATGTAGGGGAGATATTTGCTATCTCCCCATATATGATACAAGATATGGAGGAAAAACAGGGAATTCATTTATGGGGTTTTGTTTCTTTTTGTTGGTTTTTTTTGGGTGGTTTGATCATGATCATGAGTCAGCTCAATGGTGCTGTGCAGCTGCTGCTCCTGCTGGTGTTGGAGGCTTGCATTGATAGCACTTAGCAAACAACCCGAAAGTGTCAATTTGCCTGATGAAGTTGGTCATGCTAGCCCATCCACCGAACCCGAATCCAACCACTAGAACCCACACCACAATAAAGGCGTTGAATGCATACATTGCAGTCCAGCTTGGCATGAAGAATGGAGGCTTTTCTGCAGCATTCTGCTCAGGAGAGAAAAAGAGAAAACAGAAAACTAATTAAACTCCCTAAAATTCAATCGGGTTGGTTATTAACTATTAAGTTTACAAAGTTGGGCAAGCATATCAGTCAATTGGGGTTGGCATTTGTTGACAAAAAAATGTGACTAACTGCTAGACCAAACTGGAAGGAAAAGAGTAGTCAAGTCAGCCAGCTCATATCCAAGACAGAGTACAACACTGCAACTGTAGCATATAACTAAATGAAAAAGACATGCCAACCATCCAATTCTTCTCTTAATGTTTCCAAATCCAAGCCTTAAATGCTTTTTTGTACATTTGCTGCAGTGCAGACTCACCCCCACCCCTCTCTCTCCACACAATTTGGCCACAGCTAGGCGCTAGCTATACTGTGGAATGTTGGAATCCTCATCAAAACTTTGGCCAGTAGCCCACTTAATTTTAAAAGACTAACATACCCCCTAATAAATAAAGATAACTACAGCTTGAACCATCCATAAAGTGATCAAAAGGGCAGTCCAGGCAAGTGGGATAACAGGATAATGGCCGTAAGAGTGAAGAGAAGCAGAAAATAATTTTTTTTTACCTGTCGAGCAGAGGCCTTTCTGTAGGTGAGCATATGGGCTAAAGCTGGGATGATGTAGACGGTGAAGCTAACCAAAAGAGCACCAACTGCAGAGTTTATGGGCCCAAAGAATGGGAAGATGATTGCCAGGAACCAGATTGGAATCACCACTGGCAGCCTTGCCAGTGCCCTCAAACAAATGCTTCTTGTGTCATGCATCCCTATCACTTTCTCCCACACGAAGTACAATGGCGTACAAGCAAACCCAAATGTTATAAACTGCATGCAACCATTTCATCAAATCACACTGTTAATTTTTTTTTTACTATTAAAAGCATCAGGTAAACTGCTCCCAAAATGCCTAGCAAGCAATGATTAGAAAATGTTAACTATTGAGTAAAACAATACTAGTAAAAAAATCAATTGGAATTTGGAAGTAGACCTGGTGAATAAGCATTAAGATGACGGCGGCGTCACGGAAACCGGTCTTAGGGAGGAGAGAGAAGGCATTGGAATGGTTGAGGAGCTGGTCCCCGAATGCCCAGTAGACGGCAGAAGCGGATGGAAGGGTTAGGGTAAAAACGTACAATGTGGCCATCAAGTATATGTACTTGAATTTTTGCGGCTTCCACATTGCATGCATGATTTCCCTGAAAAGAAAAGAAAAATTATTCAACCAAATGTTTGATTTTTACCTAGAAAAGAAGGTGATAAAAAAGGGTAATTATGTTCATTCATTAACTTATGTTAGTTTATAATAAGTTGATTAGGAAGCATGCTTAAATGGCCAAAATGCCCTCAAGCCATTCGATGCTCAAGTAACAGGTAGGGGAATTACAATTGACGATCCTTTTATTTTTTTAGTATTTTTTGGGGGGTGAATGAACTATGCACTATTGAGTCTATGATAGAGAAATTATGGTACAGGTAAAGGACAAAGGAGACTAGACTAGATTAAGGTCAGAATCAAGCTGTAACAGAGAAAAACAATTCGCAAATAGTCGAACATATGTCCATTTTACTGTTTCAATCTTCCTAGAGAAATGGAGAATGGAGGAAGGGGGGTATTGTAATGTTTGTTTCCGAGCAAACAAAAGTAGTTTGAATGATTTTGTCTGGGTCTCGTACCCCAAGATAGCCGGCAAAAGCTGCAAGTAGAAGCCGTTTAGAAACAAGAGAAAGAAAAAGGGAAGAGGGAAATCACCATTATTTTCTAAGTTTTGAAGAAAAAAAGCTTACACAGTAACAGCATGTCCGCCAAAGGTGTAGAGAATGTTGGTGGCTCCGGTGAAGTAGAGCACTAGCTTTGTTGGACCGCTATGCGTCACGCCCTCAGCCTGAGCAACAAAAAATCATATGTAAAGAGAAGAGAAAAAGCATTAAAAAGGGTAGTTGCATGGAAGATCATGGCCGTTGATTTGTTGGTTTTAACTTTTTTTCTTTTACCTGGCCGTGAACAAGGGCAGCTATAGCCATGTACCAGGCCGTATAGGTGGTCATCCCAAGGCCTAGAAAAGACCAAATACGGTAGTTATGAAAGGAGGGTATGAAAACTGTGGTTGCGCAGCAAGCTCCAAAAATATAGGTCCATGTCCTCTTATCCAATTTGTCATTGATGTAGTAAATATTACTGTTATCAAACAAGTAAAACCAATGGTTAGAAATAATGAAACCCAGTTTCAGATTCTGCTTAGATTTGGTGTTAAATCAAAGAGGAAAAGACCGATTCTAAGTTACTAACCTTGCACAAGCTATAAGTTGTATGACAGATCCGAATAAGAGGAAAGTACAGTTGAAGGCAAGTCCAACTGCCTTCCAGTATGGACCCAGCAGCCCATCAAGCACTTCAAACCACTGCAAATCCGAAACAGTGTAGTAGTAACTTTTTAGTATAGTTGAGATCGCTAAAATGGAAAAATTGTTGGACAAACAGTAATCTTTTGAGATATTTTTCTCTCTCTAGGGTTCTGCTAAGGAAGATTAGGTATCAGTGGTTGTGATGATGGGTTTCAGGTTTCTTGACAAGCAAAGCAACACAAACCTGGATGACATGGTTCTTGAAGCTGACGTTTTCTTTCTCCTTCCTGCTTCTATACTCTATATAGAGTACGCTGATGATATATGCAGTCCAACTTCCCAACAGTCCATAGAAAACCTGAAGCAGAATTCCTGACAGCATACCCAATTGAGAGAAGGAATAAGGCAGTGTCAACAGCACTTGCGCCACCTATAAGGAAAAAGGGAAGAAAAAAATTTGTCAGTTTTAAGAGATAAAATGATGAGGCGAAGAGGATAATTGGGGAAATGAGTGGTTGGAAAGGGTACTTGATTGGAGGCACAGCTGAACCAGGCATCCCAAGCAGAGCCACCATGCCAGAGGAGGTTCGTAACGCTAAGCATTGATTGTTGTTGTTCTTCTTTTGCTTCTTCTCTGGTTTCATGCTCCGTCTCGCTAAAGTTGGAGACTATTGCTTCTTCTGCTTGCTTCTGAGGCAACATTGTCTTGGTTTTTCTCTAAAGGCAACGTCTAAATCCTGGTAGATCTGAAACATAAAAACGACAGTTAATGAGACAAACTATAATCAAACGATGCAGCCCCAAGAAAAAGAAAGTCAATAATACCCCAGACCCAAAAACCTGCAATTTCTTCCAAAACTTAGAAAAAGATAAACTAAAACTTCCATCCCATAGAAATATATACCGAAAGAAAAAGTCAAGTGAGTTGAGAACAAAAAGGAAAGAGTGTTAACATGTTTTTCACAAACCAAAACCAAAAAGAAAGAAACTCCCCAACCCCAGTACTACTTTCAACAAACCTTGTGTTCTGAGTTGTCTCTTTCGTGAAAAAGATTGAAGAAAATCAACCAGAGATCTGTCAATGACCCCAAAATGAGTGTGATTTAAAGACCGTCCTTTGCTTGAGTTGATCTATCAACTTTATTATTTTCCCTCCTTCTCAAGAATGGAAAAAAAGGGAGACTTTGATATAGTATTATATCTATGTAGATAGAAAAGTAAAAGCCAGCAAAGAGGCTAACAGTGAGCAGAGTTGGATAAATGCAATAAGAGTTTTAATAATTCTCCATTCCAAGAATTGGCAGAGAAAGCTTTAAATGCCTCCCGAAATAATTGCCTCAAATCTCCAGCTCCGAATCTCTTTGCCTCCCCTTCCTGTGTCAACAAAAACTAAACTTTAGCCACAATAAAAGCTCTTACTTTAATACAGCCACCAATTTTCTCTGCTGAAAAAAGAAGAAGAAAAAAGCAGTGCCGTACCCAAAGACGGCGAGACCTTAAAAGCAGGAAAAAAATCTCTCTCACTCCTTTCTCACCTCACCCTCCCGAATCAATGGTCTTCGCAGTTGTTGAGCAAAAGACCCTTTTCACTCCTATTCAACTACTATGTATATTTATATACTTTGTAGTAACACTACAGTAGCACCAAACGATGATACTCTATTTGTTTTTGTTTTTTTTTTTCTCTCTGTTTCTTTTTTTGGCTTTGAAATTTCCTATACCCCCAACAGTAAGGAGGGAGTTTGAAAGAAAAGAGTGAAAGTAACTAAACCCAAAATTCCCTGTGTATTCCACTTCTGATTCGATTCTTGGGTTCTTCTGTTTCTTTGGTGGGTAAGAGAGAATTAGAGATCTAAGCGACTGAGACGTTGTTTTGATCACAAAGAGAGACTCAACTTAACCAATGACCTTGCTTTTTTATAGCCCTTTGGCAAACTTTACTTCAACGGCTAACATATCTAATCTATCTACATTCTATAATTAATCAAAGTTTTTATCTCTACTTTATTCAAAGTTTTTATCTTTACTTTGTTCTTTTACCTAACTCTGTCTCAAGTGTTTGCTTTGTATTTATGTAATGGTGGCTCAGTGCCAGGATAATTTATTTCTACCTCAGAGCTTGTTCCCAAAGCTCTTAAATTTTGTTATATTTATGTGCTTTTTAAGAATTAACTAATGTCCTTAAAGTATTGATTAATTAATATATTATTTATAGTAATAATATTATATTAATTATAAAAATTAATAACATTACTTATTATTTTTAATAAATTGAATAAAAATATTATTATATAGAATAAAGAATGTGCTCAGCACGTTTGTTAACAAAATCCTGCTGCTGCCGCCTAAACTGAAGCCTGAAAGCTCAGATCCAAATCCAAATCTCAGTCAATAATTCCGGGGATTTAATTTTTCCCAATTAAATTCATTTTCTTTTTTTGTTTTCACATGCTGGATTCATTTTCCCATCTCCCACTCAAGTTCTCCAACGCGTGCATACACTGTCAAGGGAAACAGTTTGTCAAGTGATGAGTTTAAAGGTGTTGTTTTTTTCACGCTTGCTAGAGGCGTGAGGTGCCCCATGAAAGATACCATGGGGAGTTTTTTTTTCATGATGGGCCGCCTAACCCAACCAACCAGTGAAAAATGGAAGCCCCTTTTGTTTTTTTTTCATTGCTTTTTTCTTTTTTGGAAAATACAAGGTTTAGATTTTTCTTTTTGGGTTTGATGTTACAAAGTTAGACTTTAACACTCTTTAAGCATTATTTTCATTTTCTAACTTTTCTTTTAGAGAAAGATGATATATAAGAAAAGAGTTTTGTTAACGAGTATTTTTAAAATATTTTTAAAATTAGTTAATATATTATTTATAGTAATAATATTTTATTAAATATAAAAATTGATAATTTTATTCATCATTTTCAATTTATTTATTAAAAATATTATTATATTTAGTAATCTTAAAGAGTGCACTTAAAGCATTCGTTAACAAAATACATAAAAAAATTATTTGATATATTATTAATAAAATTTAAAATTTTATCAGTAAAATTACAAAGTTGAAACTTACTTTTTTAAAGTATATTTAATAAATTAATACGATAAAAACATATATCAATCTTTTAATATTCATTTGTGATATTTAACTCTCTTTAAAAACTTGAAATATAGATATTTAAGTTAGAATATAACATTTTAATAGTTAATTTTATAAAATCAATAAATATTTAAAATTAAAATTCTACTTGTAAATTTTTTTTATTTTTATAATTAAAGGGCGGCTGGAGAAATGGAAGTTTGTAAAGGAAAAATGGCTGAAGCCGAGCCAAGATAGGCCCACCACAATGCGGCACGCTTTTAAAGGAAAACACGCGCACAATGAAGTCTTATAAAACCCCACTTTGTGGACGGCTCATGATATAAACATGCCCTTCGATCGGACGGCTTGATTGTGGCCCATTATGTATGCTTGGACCCGCCCTTCATTACCTTTACAATTCAACTTATTTTTTATTTTTTTATTTTCTCCATCCTTCCAATTCTTGGATTCTCTTTTTCATTTACTTTTGTTATAAAAAAAAAAAAAAATCTTGCAATTCATTGACATGAATAAAATCTACATTTATTTTCATTTTCTTTTTGTGAAAAGAATAATTGCAATAGTTATAATGATCAAAATTTAATTTTTGACATTTTAAATATAAAAAAGTAATGTATAAATAATTTTTCATACAAAAAATGTGATGTTGGTATTATGTTAAGAGAAAAGATTATATGAGACAGTTAAGTCACATCAGCATATATCTATTTCATTTAAATTATGTCACATAATCAAATTTTTTTTTTAAAAAATCAACTATTTACTACACATTATATTTAATAATTAAATGATAAATATTTATGTCAGCAATTCATTAATGATTTTTGTAATAATAGTTGACTTTTTTCTAAAATCTAATTACATGACATAATTTGAATGAAAAAGATATACGTAACTGTTTCATACAATCCTTTCTCGTAATATTAAAATCCGCTTAATAAATGTCTATAAATATATTAAAATATTATTTTTAAAAATTTAACTTTATAGCTTGCACACAAATTTATTGTGAATGACAAATCACTTAATTTATCATAAACGTTATGTCATAATTATCTAAACTAATAATTAATGAAGGTGGTGACGATGGAAGTGACGGTGGCAATGGTGGTGGTGGAGCCACCAGGTATAGGGGCGGAAGAGAGTCCATGTAAAATGGAAGAAATGTTAGTAATATTCCATACAAAACACCCACGTAGCCCGGTTCAAGCGGGAACTTTGTCGGCTTGGTGAGGATTCTGACCCTTGGCCCGTTCGCCACCCAGCACATCTCCCACTTGCCCACTTCAAAAAAATCGCCCTCAAGTTTATACCTCATTACTACTTTTGCCTCTTTTTTCCATCTCGCCTTTCAGCTAAGTGACTGACTAATCGTTTCGACTAATAATAAAGGAGAAAAGATTGTATGAAATAGTTAAGAGCTGCTGTTAACAATAACTGTTTTAGTTTGAAGACAAAATCTCAAACAAAGGAAATTGAATCATGTTTACAAACTCATCGGTATAATCATCAACTTAAATATGAATATTTATGAAAATAATCTCTCTTTAAATTTCTTTACTTTTCTCTCATGATAATTAAAGAAAGTTAATTAAAGGTAATCAAAGCATGGCTGTGGGCTGCCTAGTTAGTTAGTGAACTGATATAATTCAATGCATTTGTGTCTATGGAATTTATTAAGCATTTGTATTTGAGTGTTTAGGTGAAATGTATTACAATCAGTTCTTTTCTATTTTTAATGGACCAACCTCAATTCAAGATGATAGATAATAATAAGACCTGATTTGTTCTTTAATATCTCCCATCGAATTTAAGCAAATGAGCAATATGGCCACTACCAATGAATTCTTGGAGTTGGCTGATACAGTGAACAAGGCTACAAGCATCCAGATTTGGCTTACTTCAGAGCAGTAAGGAGCAATAAACAAGTCATGAAACAATAAAAGGTAAGAAATAAGTATTAGAAAAATGAAAAATCATTGGACGGCTTTGGTTTGAGTGGTGCATCCTGGCAAAGGGGACCAATCCCCATCTTCCTCCCTTGATTAGAACCAGCAGGATTGCCTCTTAAACTTCTGGGTGTTTTCATTTTTTGTTATTCACTAATAATGCAGGTGGCTATGACAGAAAGGGAATTGCACTTGCTAAGCTACATTACTCTGCAGTAGCTCCAAATTTGGCAGTAATGTTATGTCAGCCAGCCCCACAACTGCAGCAGCTCTTAAATTCGATCTGTTTAATGCAAGGACTGAACATTTATTATACTTGCTATCTTAGTAAAACTCTGATTTGTTACTGAGTAGTATATAGTTTCTGCTTTGCTGGTATATATTGCCAAACTCAAACTCAAAGTGAAAGATTTGATTTTAATCCATTTCTTACATCCTTTTCAGAATTCAATCAACTGCTGTGATATACTAGTAATAGATATTTTTCATTTTATAGACATTACTACCCACCTTTACCACATTAGCTGAGCTCAATTGACATAATTTTTCTACTTCATTAATGAATTGAATACTACACGTATTTGATATGCCGATAGAGAGTGGTATTTTGAACTTCCAAGTTCCATATTCCAAGCTACAGATCCAACTACTACTTTACCATTAGGCTATGGACAAGTTGGGATCTTTGGACCCTCATCATGAAAGCTTAATATGCTTCTAACAGCAAGAATTCCTGAAAGCAATTTAAAGTATATTCATTTCGACAGAGACGGCTCATTAAGTCCAAAACTGTAAGACACTGCGTTGCCAAAGTTTAGGTGAGGGAAGACTACTTCAGTTCAAGATCAGGGTATGTCAAAATTAATAAAAATACTTATATATCACCCAAAAAATGAAACTGTTGGTGAAACTCGAATCTAAATATTTGTCAAAATGCTAATGAATATTCAACCAATTGAATTAACCACGTTGACAAGACCTGTTTTTGGTATGTTATGTTTATGCTATTCCTCTGTTCCATACAAATTATAAACTTATATACTTTTTTTTTTAATCTTTAAAAGTTTTATTGGCTTTTTAAAAATATATATATATATAAAGACTTATTTGCTTTTTGTTATTGAAAACAAAATGTATTATCAATTAAAGTAACAATCAAACCAAACATAAAAGCTATAATAATTTATGAAGTAGGAAAAGCATAAATATTGATTTATTTTCTACATGATATATTAAGTTTATAATTTTATTTTTTACTTTGGAAACATATAATTATAACAAAATTATTCAAGTTTTTGCAATTCATCATTGCTGAGGTTGTAAAGTTTGTGAAGTTCATATGTAATGAGAATAAAAAATTAATGTTTTTGAAGGTAAAAATAAATAATTTAGCGAGTTCGTTTTTGATATACTTGATAGTAAAGTTTTTTAATTTCATAAACAAAATTAAAAAATTATCATATTTCTCATTTTTTTTAAGTTAATTTTTTTATTTTTTAAATATATTCTAACAATATGTATCACTCTATTAATTTAGCTTATAAAATTTAAAAATTTCATTCACAGTAAATAAAATAATTTCTCGTAATTTAACTTACATAGACTATATTAAATTATTTCTTTTTTTAAAAAAAAAATGATATCACGTCAAAAATTAATAATAATAAAAAATAGATTTGATAATTTGCATATGCTAATCTGTTTTATATATATTTTTATTAGTTATGTAAACAAAAATATAATAAAAATTTATTAAATGTGTTAAAATATTAAAAACAAATATAATATGTATATTAAACAAATTATATTAAATATATTTAAATCTATCGTATTATATTTTTTAAATGTACGATGTACATAACATATTTTCATATATGTGTAAAATTATGAATATCTAAGTACAAATTCGTGTTAGTTAAGGTTGGTTTAATGGTTTCCCGTGCCGCAATAAATACTCATTACTAGATGAGGGAACGAAACTAAAGCAAGAAGAAAAGGCTAAGACTTTGGCGGAGCACAGAGGAATCAAAGACTCAAGAAGAAGAAGCGTAAGAAGGAAAAAAATAAAAATGGATGTGATAAAAACTCAGCAAATATCGTCTCGACCGATAGAGAAGGTGATAGTCCACCCTTTGGTTCTCCTCAGCATCGTCGACAACTACAATCGCGTCGCTAAAGACACGCGCAAGCGCGTCGTCGGAGTCCTCCTTGGCTCTTCCTTCAAAGGCACCGTTGACGTCACCAACAGCTACGCAGGTTTCCCCCCTTTATTTTTTATTTTTTTTTCACTATTTTTTCTCTCTTTGATTTCTCAGAATTTTATTCTAGATCTGATTTGTTTTGATTGCTGTAATAAATGCTGTTTAGGGAAATCTTATGTTCTTATCTTTTGCTCTATCGCTGATTGTTTTGACATTTTAGTTGAATTGTAGTTGTTGATTTTAGGTTTTTTAGAGTAAATTTTGGGTTTTAGGGTTCTTAGCTCAGAATGTCGAGTTTGAATTGAAGGCAATTTGTTAGGTTCCTTGACGTAAAGTTTCCTCTTTTTTGCTTGAATTTATGGAACTGAAGGCAAAGAATGTATGTTATTGAAGAAGGTGCAATTAAAGAAGTATTTGATGAAATGCCTTGACCCTTCTCATGTGTGGATAGTTTAGTTTTTTATTATTGAGCTTGTGTTAACACTTGATTCACCATTATTATTTTTATCATGTTTAAACGGTTGAATGTTGAATTTTTAGTGCCTTTTGAGGAAGATGAGAAGGACCCCAGTATATGGTTCCTTGACCACAACTACCATGAATCGATGTTTTCGATGTTCAAGAGGATTAATGGTAATTACTTTCTCAACTTAGAGTAAACAATGGTGCGACATTTAGTTTATTTATTCTTCCTTCTTGTTTCGGCTGTGAGGAAGTGATATTCTTTATCTCTGGATATGTTGTGATAATCATTGTAGCCAAGGAGCATGTTGTTGGTTGGTATAGTACTGGCCCAAAATTACGGGAAAATGATCTAGACATTCACAGATTATTCCACAAGTAAGATTCTATTAATTGTCATTTCTTATACAGTTTTTCACTTCATTTTGGAGTCCAATCTTTTAATCAAGTGCTTTTGGTGTTGCAGCTATGTCCCAAATCCTGTCTTGGTCATTATTGACGTCCAACCTAAGGAGTTGGGTATACCCACCAAGGCCTACTACGATGTTGAAGAGGTTAAGGAGGTAAGAACAATTTTTGGATGCATCATTTTTTATTTTGTGGGACGGAGAGAAGGGGCTTAACTGTTGAGGGGGACAGGCAGTCCTTTGGATGTTAAGTGGGACTGCAACTAGCAATAATCTTTTCGAAGAAGCTGCCACCTTTTGTTTATACTTGGTCGGCATTTGAACTAATATGCTGCTGATGTTGCAGAATGCTACTCAAAAGAGCCAAAAGATTTTTGTTCATGTTCCTTCAGAAATTAATGCTCATGAAGTTGAGGAGATTGGTATGTCATTAGATGAAATTTGTTATCTTCTCAGAAAGTTACCCTTTTGGTTAAGATGCTAATTGATTGGATTTGTGGACCATTAATTTTGTTACCAATATAACTCCCTTTTCACCCACAAACAGGAGTGGAACACTTGCTAAGGGATGTAAAGGATACAACCATTAGTACACTTGCAACTGAGGTTTCTTTCTTTCTTCTTTATTTATTTTTTCAATTTTAATTAATATTAAAGCTTTTACTTTCGTGGAAAGTTGAAGCTTTATTTGAACAATGACAAAGGGAGTATATATATATACCTTGGTCTTGTGCACAGGTAACTGGAAAGCTCACAGCTTTGAAGGGTTTAGATGCAAGGTTACAAGAGATACGTTCTTACCTTGATCTTGTTATTGATGAGAAGCTTCCACTGAATCATGAAATACTGTACCATTTACAGGTAAACTAATTTTAGTGAAAGTTGAAAGTGAAGTTGAAAAGCATTTGCAGTTATGAACTTTAAGTGTTTAATACTTGATTGCATAAATTTCCCTTGGACTTATCTACTTGATTATATCCAGAATATAGACAAGAGTATATAATTTTGAACCTATTTGGGTTGGTTAATGTTTGCCTTACTTGTGTTCTACCATGTTTAAACGGCAGGATGTGTTTAACTTGCTGCCAAACCTAAACGTAAATGAATTAATCAAGGCTTTTGCAGGTAATACAAAATTAACCACTCATGTCTAAAAAATTGCTGAAAATGCTCATGTTCTTTCAGATTAGAGAGGGATATGTGTTAACTTTTGAATCTCATTTATCCACATTCTCCGCTTATTATGCAGTAAAAACAAATGATATGATGTTGGTTATATATCTGTCATCTCTCATCCGAAGTGTCATTGCACTCCATAACTTGATCAATAACAAGGTGAGAAACTCAATCTTGATTTCCCTGCTATATTTAAACCATGCTGAAGCTTGTAGATTGTTTTTTGACTGGCAAATTTTGGTTTTACAGATGCTAAACAAAGAACATGAGAAAGCTGAGGATGCAAAGCCTGCAACTGTCCCAGCTGCCAGTTGAAGCTGAATATCATCTGTATTACTTGGAGTTCTAATCATGACAAAAACTTGAGCATAGGGTGCTATTACCTTTCATAGGATCCTCGTTCTTGAGATTTTGTATTCTTCATAGCTCAATCAGAGATTTCACCAGGCTCCAAATTAAGAGTCTTAAATCTATTTGTTTTTCATACAACTATAGACTGTATTAATGAAGTGCATCTCCATTAGCGTTATAATTATGTTGAATCAATCATTTGAGTGTTAGATACTGATTATGCAACTTTGTTTGTTTGTTGTCGTGGTATGATTTGGAAAGCCTTTATTTGCATTTTTCATTATCGTATTGGTGAAATAGAACCTCTAATACATGCCATTCAAGAATTTAGATTGTAACTTCCTCAATGGGGCTGCTTTCTACGGGAATCTTGCTATAAATGTTGCAGTTTTGACAGAGCAACTGAGGGAGGTTTGGTATCCTTAGATTGTTCCTAATTCCACAGAAATTTGGGTTTAGCTGATTGAACATAACACATATTAACAAACAACTGGTGATCTTAAAAATACCCAACCGGAGCAGTAGATGAAACAGCATTAACCTTCTAAAATAAAAGGTAAAAAGAATCCCTTTCAATTTTCGAATTGAACATTCCCCACTTTCTTCTTGTTTTTGGCAGCCCAATTACTTTATTCTCGATACGTAGTTTTAAGTTTTTAACTTTTAACATCTGCCCCATTTTTCTTCTTGGTTGTCCTCTTCAGTCCAGACTGGTTTCTAACCCAACCCAGAAAATAGCAAGGAATTTTGGTAACGGGCTTCAACATTCAAACAATATGTTTCTAAGATACCACCTATGTTTTATTTTTAATTCCTTTCACCTTCTTTGGATTTACTGTTTGACAATAATTTTTAAATAAATTTATATTTGATGTACTGTCAGTGTATAAGTTTATACATTGATAATGAATATTATAATAACACTTTAATAATAATAAACTCTAAATCTTAAAACTCTAACTTCTAATCCTAACTCTAACCCAAACTCTAACTTTTAACGAGTGTCATGTACGATATATTATCAGTGTATATAAATCCATACACTTAAAATGCATTAAATATAAATCCTTTCTAAACAAATGACAATATGTAGAAAGTAGTTTTGCTTTGTTTGTCATAGTGTGTAGCTAATACTTGTCTTATTCTTATACAAAGCAGTTTGTGAGAATTATTCACCTCCTGAAGGATTCAAACCAAAAGACTTGCGTCGCCTCCTGGAAATGGTGGGCAGTCCCTCAGGTGGAGATGATCTATGTAAGTGGACATCAATACATCATAGTTACAAAGAATCCTGTTTCCTACTTCTTTGAAATACATACTAGTTGTTAAGATTTTCTGATACTTGGATAATTCTCTTTCTTTAATAAAAGATTTATAGTATTTCTTTTTCTTATTTCCTTTGTTCGAATAGCATATTGCAGTAGTGGATGGTTAGAAGGGCCGAATAAGGTTTATATCCCATTTTTAGCTTGCGGGGACTCAAGTGGATATGACTCTGACCGTTCATATCCTCTACCGAAAGTTGCTGACGGAACTTACCAGAGCTTGGATCCTGTCGAGCTCCAGCCTCCTATTGCCCCAACCTTTAAGAGAGCTCTTGAAATGAAGAAAGCTTCCAGTCATGGTGTCCGAGACCTTGAAAAGCTTTCTTTGTTGCTTGATTTCGCTGCTACTTGCCTTAAACGAATGGACATATTAAGAAATGGATAAATCCATTACCATATCGAGTTATTAATGTAGAGACAATTATTACTGTTCTTGTTTTATACTATATATATTCTTTCTGTTTATTTCCGAGAAAAGAAAGTGGAGTGCTCTCTCTCAAGTCAAACCATCAATCATCTTAATCCTTCCGTGGCATCTTGTTCCAAACAATCATGAGTACTTTTCTTTCTATTCAAAATTTATTAAACTATTAGAATAATTAACTCGAAATTCCCTCAATATCCTCAAGCATTTGGAAGTATTTTTTGAACTACATGCATAAATCTTGTGTGAATGATCTCGATTCTGGAGAAAATGGGTGTGGGGAATTTGTATCATTCAGATTCAAAGTACCTACAATAAATGAGAAACCAAGGGGTGGATATTTGGCTGAGTTTTCAGCTGCGGTCCTGATGTACAGTAACTTTTCCTTTGAATATTTGTTAAAACTCAACCCTCTACGGTGGCCCAGGCAAGAAGGGTTCATTTCCATGACATGTATATATGGTCGCAAATGATTGTTCATAAGATTTCTCCCTAAACCACCAGCTAATTATCCGGTGAAATCAGGCAATGGATTAATTAATTAAATTTCATAAAGTTCATGTGTTGCATCTTTTTCTAAACTGAATCAAGTTCAAGTAATGAATAGAAACTGAATGTAAGATTCAATTGCTTTCTGCATGTATTTTTCTACATCCAATATTGGAAATTAAATGATCAATGAATTATATAGAATCCCTTTTGTTTTCCATTTCATTTACATATTTTCTTTCCGGGGACTACAATTCTAGCAAGAACGTTTAGAAACCGAGTTTGATCTTGACAAAGATGAAGAAGAATTCAAGAACTCGATGCAATCTTCTATAGCTTCAGCACGATGAGAGTCAATAGATTCAGCCAGTGATCGTGACCTTGGCAGATTGGAAGAAGAAACCTTATGCGAAAAGTTCCTTCGAATGGATATAAACCGCAAAGCTCTTCCAACTTTAGTTCCAAGACGCCTCAACAATCTTGCAGGTGAAAGTGAGTTTCTGACAAGCCTAAACGTAAAAATCCCAACAACGACCCTTCTTCTGTTACCTCTTGTTCTGCCACTGCCCCCATGTTTCAGAAAGATCGTTGGCCTTTCATTGACGTTAGGACTGAAACTCGCTCGCTTGCTTGTTCTTCTTGACATTCTAGACTTTGGGCAGAGATCAGTTCCTCTGGAAGAAACTTTGGTTCCTCCTGGTGAGATTGAGAAATGGGGGAAAGTGAGAAAGGAGTTCTGATAAGTGAGCAAGGAAGAAGAGGCAATTGGTAAGGTTTTAGGGGGGTATTTATTGATGAATTATTGCGACTAAAGTGAAAACTGAAAAGGAAAGAGAAGATACTGAAACAATGGATAGGATAGGATATAGGATTTGTTCGTTGAAATGAGTAATTGGTAGGAGAATTAATTTGTGAGTTAGCATATTCTTGTTCAAATATGTTGGCTGCAGGCCCGAATTATTAAACATTTTGTCCAACCAACGCCCCTTTTCAACAGAGCATTTCAATTTTCACATGAAAATATATATATATACATACACCTGCATGAGCCATGCACCAGGCGTATTTAAATGTATAATTGCCGTTTATCTTCAGTAATTATTGAAGCCAAAACTGACCATCAAATCACATGAAAAATATATATATATATATATATATACACACACCTGCATGAGCCATGCACCAGGCGTATTTAAATGTATAATTGCCGTTTACCTTCAGTAATTATTGAAGCCAAAACTGACCATCAAATACAGGAATGTCACTGCTTGTCATAATTGGTTCATAATTCATTGATTCTGATTTCAGAAATGCCCAAACTGAAACTGTAATCATATGCAGTTTATCCCATAACTAATGGACTATAATTCCAACATAGGGAGAAAGTTTTTGAAAAAAAAAAAAGAAGAAACTACTAACTAATAGAGTACTAAACCTGAGATCAAGCAACTTAGGTAAAAGTGGGTCTACTTATTAATGTGGGGTTTAGTATAAATAGTAAGTAACAATCAGAACGTTAGGTTAGGTGCATACAAGAATTTGAACCTAGGAAAAGGAAAGCAATGAGTAAAAATGAAAAGGGGTTTGCAGGATTGGTCAAAAATAAAGAAAGAGTTAGCAGTAACTAGCAAGGGAAGGGAAGACAAGGAGACTCAGCGTTGCTTTTGAGGTGTTGTTAGGGCCTACTTTTTTTCCTTTTTCTCTTTTGTTGGCCATATCTTGATTCTCCTATTCTGGAAATAGATTAGAATTGTAAGAGATTGGCCCACTTTTTGAAAACATACTACATGATAAAAGGGAAGAGAGAAAAGAGGGAATCTATTTGAATATTGGAGTGTGTGGGGTTAGGCGTGAATATGAGGGCAACCATCCTTTTTATTTCCCTTTCTTTACCACTTTGAAAGAAGAAAATTCCTGTTGAATTTGGCTGTCTTCTGGGATGTTTTTTTGACTGGGAGCAATCACAAGGCCCCAGTTTTGCTTGCATCTCTATTGGAGTGCAATTCCTGGTCAAGTAATCAAGAAGTCATGTTAAAAAAGCTTTTGAATGCCAGAGCAAAATGAAAAGGATAGCAGCAAAAGTGAGACTCAGCCACTCAGCCACTCAGAGGGACTTATTTGCCTGATTATAGAGCTAAGCTAGCCTTCATTTCAAATACAGTAGTAGTACAGTTTTGTAGATTAGGAAGCCAACTAGATTTCTGGCTCATAAAATTGGACAGCAAAATCTAGTTGAGTCAAATACGACGGTACAGTTTTGTAGAATTTTCTGTCCTGTGGCTGTATTGAATTCTCTTATGTGAGATTAGCATGAGTTAACACTCGATCGAGCAATATTTTCAAAGCAATAATTTCAGTTCAAATCAAAATGTTGGAATTCATCTTTACTTAGAAAATTTGTTGCTTGTGAAACTTGGCTTTGAACGTGATATTAACCATAAGTTCATAGCCTCCAGGAGACAAAAAAAAATGAAACTAATTCATAAATGCTTCTTTTGATTCCATCATAAATTTCCTGCCCCAGTGAAGGCTTCCAGGCTCCAGCTCTCCTTTAGTTTTGGACCAGAAAAGATGGGCTGATGACTTAAGGCTTAAGCCTTAACGTTGTCAATCAAAGCTTGAAATGGAGCTGAAGGGTCCGAAACTAGGACCGACAGGCTTTTCAGCTTTTTTGTTATTATGGGGTGGTTTTGTTCAAATAATTTTTGTATGGCCCAATGGAATTTTATGAAGAACAATTTCGGACTAACAAGAGTTGAACCTCTGAAGATTGGGTCGTTGGGCTGAACCATTATCCGGCAAAGATTTGAATTTTATTTAATGTTGCAATAAATTAAATCAAATCAACAAATTTTAATTTCAATATACTTAAAGTCGGTTACAAAAATTAAGATATAAAAAAATTAGATTTATATTTGATTTACTGACAGTGCAGCATATCATGCCACTTATTAAAAGTTAGGTTTAAGATTTATTTTTTTAATGAGGTGTACTGTTAGTGTATAAAATTATAGATTTATAATGCATCAAATACGACTATTATCTTTTCTTCAAATTCTAATAATTTCATATCATTAATGTCGGCAATAATAACACAAATCAGATTCAATTTTTTTGTTCTTCTTCTTGCTGCTAATAATATTGATGAGAAGTAAAAAAAAAATGTTGCCATCTGAAAATCAAAGATACATTTGTTATCCAACAAGACAATCAAGGTTCAAGATATTCCCAGCATATCCAATTTATCATTTTCCGTTGAATTAAAGATTAAGAAGCTTGATTTGTCAAGTTGCTTCATCATAAACGTTTCTATATGAAACTCCCGTTTCATTTCATTAACAAAAAAACTGTTTTGTTTTATTTTGTCAAGTCAAGTCAAGAAAAGTTCAAAATAGCAATTCTTAATGCAGCCCACCTTCGACTTCGAGATAAATAATCCCTGGTCATAAAACTTGACAAGAAGAACCCAAAAAACTAATACAATTTGTATGCATACAAAGCAAAAACAATGCCAGAAATGATCAAATTTCCTTTTATAAATTGATGTTAATAGGGCTTGTCAGGGTGTCTTAATCAGTTAATAAGAAAGGCCTGCAAATAAATTATTCTAAGCAACAAACAACAATTATAAACCAATATTGAATTATTAGATTGTGACTCATCAGATAATGAATAAGTCCAAATCAAAAATAATCTTACCTTCCTAAAAGAGGAAGACATAAGATCGATCATTTTTTATGGAAGTTGATTTAAAGCAACAAAAAGTATTGATCCTATATATAAAGATCTATATTTTTTATACCAATGCTCAAACAAAATAAAAGGGATCAATCTCCTATAAATATTATTCTATACCAATACAAATTTTTCGAAAAAGCATCCAAACGACAAAAATTATTTTTTATAAAATTATTCAACCAACAAAAAAATATAAACTTATTAATAAAAAATAAATTTATTTTTCAAAATTTATTTTTCCTAAAACAAACGGACTACAAATAAAATAATTAAGTTCTTATAGAAAACCTTAAAAGAAGAAGGAAGATTAGTTTGATAACTACTTGAGAGAAAGCAAAAACAAAAAAAAAAAAAAGAAGAATTGATCTGTTGTGAGGAAAAAAGAGCCACCCAAATCCTGATAAGACACTTGCCATTTTGCCAATAAGCATATACTCAGTGACCTTCACTTTGATACTCCTTTCTGTCTCCCCTTTAAGAGAATATCCATTCTCTGCGTATTCCATAGGCCCCTTAGATTCCTTTACCAAATCTTCTATTCCATATTGATCAATCAAAAGAATTTTTTTCTTAACTCACTTGTTCAAAATCCCAACTCAACACCTTCCCGCTGTAACTTGTACAGTACTACATCATGTCCCCCTCTTCTTCTCTCTCTCCTCCCCCTTTCTTTGCCTACCCTTCAAGCTATTCTTCTTCTTTTACTTTATACCCTCCCAATTCTGTTAAAGTTTTGCCTTTTTCTTCTTTTTCAACAATACCCATTAGCCTGATTTGTAAAAAAAGATGTTTTTCTGAGTCTCTAAGATTGAAGAGTGATTGGAATAGAAGGATAGCTGTTGTTAGAGCAAGTAAAATGAGTATTACAGAGGTGAGAGAAGAAGATGGGGAAGAGGAAAGTCCTCCTTTGATTGATTCTGAGAACAATTCCAAGCCTCGTCGTATTGCTCTTTTTGTTGAGCCTTCTCCTTTCTCGTGAGTCTCTCTCTCCCTTTGCTTTCTTTGCTTGGTATAACTAATTTTGAGGATACTCACTTTTCTTCTTATGTTTGATTCATGTTCTTGTTGCTGTTAAATTTGAAAGCTTTATCAGTAACAGCTTTTATCATTATTATTCTTTGGGTGTTAATTGATGTTATTAGTAATTTGGAGTTGCATTTCATGGTTGTTATCTTTGTGGCCATCGCCTTTGTGATATGCCAGCTGTCAATTATGTCAAAGTTTAGATCTTTGCTGATGTCTCTGATATAAGTTACATGATCTTGGTCTATTTGCTACCTACTTTGTTAAAATGTAAAAACTTGGCACTCACTGAATGCATTTGTTTCCATTTTGCAGATATGTATCAGGATATAAAAACAGGTTCCAGAATTTTATAAGATATTTACGGGAAATGGGAGATGAGGTATGCTCATTGTATGCCTGCAATTATGCTCACTAATTTGTTACCTAATGATGTTTATGACAGTACCTTTAAATGATATGGCCATGGAAGCTTAGTCTAAGTCCTATTGCATTTTAAGAAGCTTGAGCACTTGGGTGGGGGTCAGATTGCTTACTGGCCCATGTTATACAATTTTTAAGAGTTGATTTCATTAGCTTTTGATTTGATTCAAGTGATTTCTAGTTGACAGTAGTAATGTTGGAGGAATAATGGTCAGAACAACTAAGCTGGTTGTACAAAATACTGGTTTAGCTTAAGTTCATTCTCAGTTAAAAGTTCATAGCCAAACCAGCTAAAAGTTTTGACCAACCGTTTACTATAGTTTGCTGAAACGTTTTCAAATGATGAACTAACAGTAAGGGTATTGGTCGTAATAGGTAATGGTTGTAACAACACATGAAGGGGTCCCGCAGGAGTTCTATGGAGCGAAGTTGATTGGATCAAGAAGGTTGGTGTAATCAACTAAATTCAAGTTATAGTTTGCACTATGCTTCCACATCATTTGCTTTTTGTTCTTACCTATGCTTTTCTAATTTTCATTTTTGCTTGATGTTAACTTTACGTTTCAACATGCTTTCCAAGGCTAAATTGTCGAGACTGGAAATAGAAGTTTATTTAGAAGCAACAAAATACTAGCTGCTAAACATTTGATTACATTCTAAGATGTTGACAAGCCAGAGGTGACTCATTTTTAAAACCCCCACAAAAGTTACTATTCACAAAGCACTCTTAGGCTTATAAACACCAGAAAGGGGTTGGTAGATAAATCAAACAATGTTATCAATCCCATAAAGTATAAGAAATGGTTGAGATGACTATTAGCTAGATCTTAGTTGTGTGTCATCTACTTACAATTGAATTAGTGTCCATGTCTTTATCCCCAAGGATGCAGATAGCCAGGTTCATGAAAGATGTTAAGCACTTTTCTTTTGTGAAGATATATGTTATGCACAACATTTTTACACTATATCAAGTATAAATTCTTTCTATCACTGTCAAGTAATCTTAGTTTACTTTTTCGTCAATTTCAATCTTGTTTTGGTCCTATTTTACTTTGTTTTGAAGTTACCATTGGCTTGTTGAACTGTTTGACATAACTGTATGTTTTTACTATTTCATTAGCTTATTCTTTGGATATTCTTTCCTTTACTGTTTTTTTTTTTTCTATAATTTTCTCTTTCTCATTGCAGTTTCCCCTTTCCTTGGTACCAGAAAGTGCCCCTTTCCTTGGCACTCAGTCCAAGAATAATTTCAGAAGTTGCACGGTTTAAGCCTGATATAATACATGCCTCTTCACCTGGGATCATGGTACACTTCTAATTTCTGCTATTTGAGTTCTTGATAGATTATAATGATTTCTTTCAAGTGAAAAGTTAATGAGTGATAGGAGACACATTCCTGATTGTTGCGGACTGCATTGCAGGTTTTTGGTGCTCTCATTATTGCAAAACTACTATGCGTACCCATAGTGATGTCTTACCACACCCATGTTCCAGTGTGAGTTTGATTCTTCTTTGATTCACCTGATAAATCCTTCATGTTACTCCTTCAACAATGATACCCACAAAATCATTTGATGCTTCTTCGCAGTTTTATCACTCCAGGTTCAAAACTACACGAACTGTTATATGGACTGGACCCTAAATCTAACTTTTCTTTTATTCTACAGGTATATACCAAGATACACATTTAGTTGGTTGGTGACACCAATGTGGTTGGTATTAAGTATGTAAGACCTTTTCTTTACCCTCCTTTTAAGCCAGTATTTCATGCAAAAGTCTGAGTAATTGACATCTTTTTTGCTCTTTCTTATCAGAATTTCTTCATAGAGCAGCTGATCTTACACTGGTTCCATCAGCTGCAATTGGGCGGGATCTCCAAGCAGCTAAGGTAACTGCAGGTAAACATAGGCATCCTTTGCATTAATCTATTTCCTCTCTCCATTGCTTACTCCTAGTGTGATAAATGCATCACGTGCTTTATTTGTTCTCTTATTTCCCTTCTACAGATGCTGGCCTGCTGATGATATCTAGATAGCTCAATCCTAAACTAACCTGCTTTTCGTGTATCAATACTTTCAGCTAATAAGATTCGTCTTTGGAACAAGGGTGTGGATTCTGAAAGCTTCCACCCTCGATATCGTTCTCATGAAATGCGGTTAAGATTGAGGTGCTCCACTTATCCTTTATTTTGTTCCTCTCTCCTCAATTACAGTGTAGTACTTAATGCTGTATTTTTTTTTGCTTTATACAGCAATGGTGAACCAGAGAGACCATTGGTAATTCATGTTGGGCGTCTTGGAGTTGAGAAGAGTTTGGATTTCCTCAAAAGGTACCATTTATGAATTGCATGAAAATTTGTTGCTAATATCTTCCTTTATAATTTGTTAAAACATAATACCATGTCATAGCTGAAAACGAAAAACTAATGGAGTTATGTCAAATTTTCATTGCGACCATTTACTACCTTCAATTTATGAATTTTGCACATTTTTAACATTGGGAATATATGATTTTACAGTGTTATGGACAGACTTCCAGAAGCAAGAATTGCTTTTATTGGGGATGGACCATACAGGTAATCCATGTGATGCTCATAAACTTAACTTATTAGATGGGTCAGATCGAATTTCATACTCTCACTGTCACTGAGAATGCGCTAATTGGATCAGCGAATGCTTTAATCTGATCTCAACAAATTTCAGGGATATTATTTCCGCTAAGTGATTGTTAACCTGAATTGTTTCCTTATTGATAGTCTCATGTAGCAAATGACAGAAGTTGCTTAAACAATATTACAATATATGATCACTTCTTTGCAGGGAAGAGCTAGAGAAATTGTTTTCAGGCATGCCTACAGTTTTTACTGGAATGTTACAAGGTGAAGAGCTCTCTCAGGCATATGCAAGTGGGGATGTGTTTGTGATGCCTTCGGAATCCGAGACACTCGGACTTGTTGTTTTGGAGGCCATGTCTTCAGGAATCCCTGTGGTGGGTGCTCGTGCTGGGGGAATCCCAGATATAATTCCCGCAGACCAGGAGGGCAAAACCGGCTTTCTCTTTAATCCTGGAGATCTTGACGACTGCTTGAGCAAACTGGAGCCATTGTTACAAAATAAGGAACTGAGAGAAACCATTGGCAAAGCTGCACGTGAAGAAATGGAGAAGTATGATTGGAGAGCAGCCACTAAGAAGATACGAAACGAACAGTACAATGCTGCCATTTGGTTTTGGCGAAAGAAGAGAGCACAGCTACTGAGACCTTTGCAATGGCTTGCAAAACGTCTTTTCCGGTCCCCAGAAGTCAAACTATAGGTGATTTGGATATATTACATAGATTTGCTTGGTAGAATTTTAAGGAAATAGCATGTTCATAGGAATTGTGAACTTATTCTTGGCTTAAAGAAGGCTCTTCAATGGTATGTATGATTGATTTTTTTGCAGTATGTTTATTTTTTTGTATATTATGGACTTGAAATGATTGGAATGCAAGTTTACACCGGCATGAACGCCATGGTCTTGAAAAGCTTGGAGTTAAAATACTAAAAGGTTTCAACTTTCAAGTAGTACAACTTTAGAAATAGGTACAAATGGTAACTGGACCCTTTGGCCCCAAAAGATGGCAACTGGATCCAAGCCTGAAAAGTGAAACGTTGTGTTGATTGGGCCTTGAGACTTGAGAGTGATTAGTACTTATAGACCCTCAAACGAATAGGCCCTTAACAATTGAAGCTGCTTCTGCCTGGTTTCATCATTTCATTCCCCTCTAAAACTTGGATTAATTAGCCACTTGAACTAGACCAGTTAATTTTGGACACAATACGAAAATACGACATGAACATAACACGTTTAATAAACATGATTAATATGACACGTTTAATACACGTATTATATTTGTCTTTAAGATTTTGATACATTTAATCATTTGTGTTTTTATTTATATATATGGTTGACAGGAGAAAAAAATGAAACACAACATACATACACGAATTATCGGATCTAATTTACACTTCCAAGCTTATAGTATAATTAATTAACAATCAATCATGGCAGAGCATTGTAGGCTCGTGTCCTTGAATCCAAAATCTTTTTGTTTTATAAAATTGAAATTTAACTATTGAGAGTTCAGTATTTTATTAACAAATTATATTGGTTATTGAAAATTTTATTAAAAAATTCGTCCACTAAACCCCATTTAATTTGTATATCATACTTTTAAATTTGATTAGATTGTTGACAAATTGAGTTATGATTAAAAAATTTATTGTTTAAAGAAGTGGGATACTTCATTTTAAACAACTGAACCATTTTCTCTCTCTTTTTCTATTACTTCTATCATTTTCTCTCCTTAATTATAGGTTGGGGCAACTTGATTATGATTAAAAAAAAAAAAAAAACTCACACATGCCTGATGCCTTTATATCAACAAAAAAAAAAACCATTCCTTTAATTTCGTCGCGTGGAAAATGAAAGCTTTCATGTACAAAGCCCAACATACCAACTCTGTGATAAAAGTAGCCAAAACGTTGCCGCTTCAGCTCTTATGATTTACACCAATGAAATCACAACCGTCCAAAGATCAACTTTTACTGTTTAACAACCAATCATAAATCGCCACCTGGGATTCTTCCCCTCTTAAAATAAAGGTTTCACTACAGTGTACTTACTCACATGATTTCTGATACATACTGCATAATCTCGGCATCGTTTTCAAGCCCCGCCATGGTATCAGGCGCCAAAACAACCTCCAAGTCAACGCTCCCATTCCCTTCTCTGCCAGGAAAGGCTGAGATCTTCCCATCAAATTTATTGGCCCTACCACTCCTTACCGCCAAAGGTCGACCCCACCCAAAATCATTGTTGTACATTGGAAATCTAGGAGAACTTCCCATGGTGATTGATGCACCGTCAAAGTTCCACAACGGAAACAACCTCGGCTGCTTTTCCCAATCCGCTACACCTCTCCGCACCGTATCATCATCGTGCGCCACCACGTTTTTCTGAAGCAGATTGGCGCCCCAGCTCAAGTCCTTAGCCAGCAACTCACCGGCTGGAGCAAAACTCGGAATACTCTGAATCGCGTTTCCGAAACAGTACGGCTCGAGCTTTGGGTCCAACCTGTGCCGGCAATTCACCGCCATCCTAAACGTCGTCGTTTTGGTCGGCTCCAATTTCCTGGCTCGCGTCACCGACCTCCAAAGCTGAGCACAAAGCGATTGGAAAGACGAAATCTCAGCTATACTGTTTCTCACCTTACCGTTAGTTTCTTCGTTAATGGATTTCCAACTTTCGTTACAGAGTTTCCCTAAAACTTCGGAATTCGTTTGTTTAGTTAATAAACAACCGTAATGAGCTCTGTGTTTAAGTTTTAAAATTGCTTCTCTGCTGAAATGGAAAATCCTTTCCCTCAACGGCTCGTCGCTGACGAAAGTAACGTTGGGTCCGCCGGGTGGGAATTTAAGCACGGCTTGAGAATTAAGCACGGTGTTACGGAAAAAATCGGGAGATTTCGATATTTTTGAAGCTCCTTTAGTAATCTCAGCGAAGGTGTTGAAAAAGTGCCAAAACGAAGTCCCATCGGTCACAGCGTGGTTCACTGTGCACCCAATAAAAACCCCGTCGACTAACTCGGTTACTTGAACTGCAGCTAACGGCTTGAAATGACCGGAGTAACTAAGTGTCTTGTCAAAAGTGAAAAACTCCTTGACACGATCAGGGACATCGCCGGGGCACAAAATGTCGTGGGTGGAAAGTTTAGGAGAATTCACTACGACAAAGTCGATGCCGGCGTCGTTGCATGTGATGTGAACGTGACCGTCAGGGTCGGTCGTGAGACGACCGGCTAAAGGAGGGAAGTGAGAGAGAGTAGTGGAAAGAGATTGTTTGAGGAAAACCACGAGGTCGTCGAAGGAAAAAGGTGAAGACGTCAGCAAAACTCCTTTTTGAATGTACTGACAAGAGAGCATAGGGATGTCTGAAACTGAGAGCTTTAAGGTTTTGATGTCGGATTTTTGGTCGGGGAAAATCGTACATTTGGAAATAAGAGTAACTAAAGAAGAAGGCATGGTGATTTTTGAAGGGTTTTTCTTGGTTTTTTTTTGCCTTCGTTTTAGCTTATCATTAGAGAAAAAGGGAGTGAGGAGAGAAGGAAGAAAGAAAAGGGTTTATATAGAAGAAGCAAAGAAATTGGGTTCATGAACTTAATAGAAAAAGAGGTTGCTTTTTTTATTTATTTCGGCTGTCTTCTCACTATATCCATTTGTTTAAGTTTATGTTTATGTTATGGAAATTTTATCAAACAGAGTACATAAGAGAGAGAGAGAGAGAGAGAGAGAGAGAGAAAGACAGATAGGGACGTGGCAAGAAAAGGTATTATATATGTATCTGGTATTCCACTGTCTATTAATTGTAATACATATATTTGTATCGTGTGTTTGTATATTTTTTGTGTCATTAAGATATTATATATATTTATATAAAGTTTAATATTTTAATAATTCGTGTTATATAAATTTTAATACGTATATATATTTGTATCGTATTCGTTTTATTTTTTTTGTAATGTATCGTATTTTAATTAATTTTTATTTATTTATTCATGTCGTATTTAGAATTATTATATTGTCAACCATTATGAGGTAACTAAATGAAAAGCTTTTCTTGATGTATCAGAAAATCATGGAAAATATCAATTTTGAAATGACTAATAGATATGTTTAAGGTTTAAATTATTCGTCTAAATTTAAAGTTTCATTTGATATATATTTATTTAAATTTGAATTTAATTTGATAATTTAAATATTATTTTTATTTTTTCATTTTTAAACTCTAAAAAAAAATTACTTTTTTTTTTCACTTTTTCAATTTTCTTACTAAACACACCAATAAAAAAAAAAAATTCTAACTTTTCACTTTTCTCTTATTTCAATTTTCCATAAATTCTGATTTTCTTTCCGCTTTACTAAATAAAGCCTTGATGTTTACATAGTTTTTATTATAGTCTACCAGTCTACCTTATTTTATCCTCAATTTGCCAGGATTTTTGGAATTAGATAGTCTTCGATCCCAACTTTTTGGATTTATAATAACTATCATATTATCTTGTATTTATACTCACAAGTGATTAAGAAATATAAACATCTTAATTTCGAGCCAAGGTCTTGGGACCATATTAAATTTGATAATTTTGAATACGATACGATTATATGACACGAACATGACACGAGAAAAATAACTAAAACACGATACTACATGAAAACATAATACGAATACATAAATGTGTCAAAATCTATATAATACGAACTATTAACGTATCAAAATTTATATAAATATATAATACCTTAAACACGATTATGACATATAA
The DNA here is from genome assembly GCA_030761205.1 of Fremontodendron californicum. Classification (NCBI taxonomy): domain Eukaryota; kingdom Viridiplantae; phylum Streptophyta; class Magnoliopsida; order Malvales; family Malvaceae; genus Fremontodendron; species Fremontodendron californicum. The sequence continues at coordinate 745,554 of JAULJL010000012.1, forward strand.
AAATACACGAACACGATATGAATACATAAATTGTCAAATCTAGATCAGATGAATAGGAAATAGAATTATTGCTTAATTATTAACTAACTAATTAATCAATTAAAAACATGCGGTTTGAGATCAAATTTCAGTACAATTAAAGTGTCTCTGATTGAGACTCAAATGGATCCTAAGGACATTGGGGAAAAAAAATGTTCTGTTATCCAGCTGTTTTGCTTCCTAAATTGTTTGAATAATTGAGGATGAGCATTAAAGAATGAATATGCTATATAGCCACCATGGTTTGGCAATCATCTATCTGCTGCAAAGAAGAAAATTGATTCTAGTCTAAAAAATGAATTAATTTTGTCTAATTTAATTTGGCAATTTGTGTATGTGTTATATTTTGTGTTTCTTTTTTCATGTCAATAATATAAAATGAATACGATATAAATTATTAAATGTGTCAAAATCATAAATATGAATTTGATACATATATTAAATATATCATATTTAAATATAATATATAATATTTATTATAATATTTTTATATTTATTAAACGTATCATATTTGAATGTTTTTGTATCGAATTAAAAAAATACCAAATCTAATCTAACAGTAATCTAAGGCTCACATTTTTTCCACATGTTACTTGGAAGATCAAGTACTTTCTTTCACGAAATTATTATGGTACTTATTATTAAACCAATGAGACAAGTCTTTTCATGAATCTTTTAACTCATCAAAACCAAATAATTGAAATTTTCTTCTCCATTTTTTTTTACCACAAACCCATCTGTCAAAAGCATAGCTAACTGGTCTTTTGTTCAGATTAATTGGGACAAACTTGGGATTATGCAATGATGTTGACATAATGATTATGAAATGGAAAAAAAAAAAAAAGAAAGAAAAAAAGGTTAACATAAAGTAAAGAAAAAGAACAACGATGGCAAATATTGTTTTGTTCTTCTATCCTAAACAGAGGTCTAAAGGAAATCAAATCAAAGCAAAGCAAATCAAATGCCGCCAATCTGAGTACTTCGACCAGAAACAGAGGTTTAATAATTCTTCTTCTACCTCACCGCCGCCACCCTCAGGTAAAGCCAAAGCCAAGGAGTTGAACAGATCTGTTCTGAGGATTCAATGGTGGGTTTCATCCTACTTCGAGATTTGTCTTGAGTCTTTTGCGTTTTGAGTTTTGAGTTCTGTGGAAAAGCAAAACTGGAACTTCAGCTCTAAAAAAAAATAAAAAAAAAAAAAAAGTTGAATCTCCCTTAGCAGCTCCTCAGCCGTCCTCGTACCCGTGGCGTCGATTTCCCCATCAAGGTGATCCGGCCTAATCCTCCAACCGATCAGATCAAATCGACTCAAACACAGATCTAACAGTAAAGCCAAACCCAACACCGACAAAGCTAGAAATCTAACAGTAAAGCCAAACCCAACCCCTTAGCAGAGAACAAGAAGGTTTCCATTTTTTCGAGTACATCTTGGAGAAACTGTCAGAGTTGTTTTCTTGAAGACAGAGCTTGGATTTTGCATCGAAGAAGAATCGAGGACCCTTATGAAGCCTTGCTGTGTGAACGACGCAGATCCAGAAGCCACTGAAGACGTCGCCCCTTCCCCTGCTAGGCACTATTCCGAGTTTTGAGTAGAATCGGTAGAAAGACCAGTCTTCTCTATTTCGGGAGATGGAGGAATTCAAAGCTGGCTGGGTTTTGCAGAACTACTCGTCGGATTTTTGGCTCGCGACCGTCTAGGAGACATCCCCCTCAACCAAAAAAAAAAAAAAATTCAGACCATCTTACTTAATCCCCTGCAATGGCGGATGTTAATGGCGGCGTGGAGGATTTTCCTCCTTTGAAAAACACCGAGCAGAACAGGAGAGGGAAAATTTCTGGTGGTGACAGGTCTGAAACGACTATCAATGCTTCCCTTGATTGGAAGAAAATCTTTTCTGTTCCTAGTGATAATTCTTTACAATATTTTGCCCCTGAAATCAAGAATGGAGCAGTTTCAGTGCAACCTCCAAACAATGTTTTTGAGGAAGGTATATCTCAATGGCAGAATGCACTGGTCGCCCAATTCATTGGCAAAATCCCCAATTTCAGCCTTTTTCAGAGACTGGTCTCTTTGTTATGGGGTAAGGACAATCCTGTCGAAATCAAACCTGCTGGTATGAATCTTTTTATCATTCAGTTTTCAAATCTTGAGACTAGGGATAGAGTTCTTGAATCTGGACCTTGGCACATTCAGAACAAGCCCCTCATTGTCAGAAAATGGGAGCCAGGTATGAAAACCCTTGAATTTAGCATGGATAAACTTCCAATTTGGGTTCATCTAAGAGGAATCCCTCTTGAGCTCTTTACAAGGAAGGGTTTGAGTTATATTGCTAGTGCAATTGGTATTCCGCTCTACATGGATAAGATAACTGCAACTCAGCAACGCCTGGCTTATGCAAAAATCTGTGTTGAGATTAAGGCTGATTCTGAGATTCCACAAACTATTGAAGTGTTGCTTAATGATGGTACTGTTGTTACAGTTCAGGTGGAAGTTCCTTGGCTACCGCAGAAGTGTTCTTATTGTAAAATTTTTGGTCACATTGATAAGCTCTGTCCCAAAAAACCTGTCGAAGCTACAGGGAAAGTTTGGATGCCAAAGATTCAGACTGACAGGGGAAGAGTAGAAGAAAGTCGCAGAGTACATGAGAATAAAAGTTACTATCCAGAAGAGAGTAGCAAGGGTCATGAAGAATTTACTGATCAGGCTATTAAGGCAGGCAATGTACAAGCTGTAGTTGATAGTGATAAAAGAAGTGGTAGTATTACCAAATCCTCTTTCAGCCAGGCTGCAGGTCAATTAACAGCATGTTCTAGTTCTATCAATAGATTTGCTATCTTGGTGCAGACTGACGACACAGAGAAAGACACTATTTCGGTTGGTCATAACGACACCACTGAGAGTGCGAGTTGCCACAGACAACCTAGAGCGGCCTCTGCTGGAGTTGCAGACTTAATGAAAACGTTGAAAAGCAAGAGGAAAGGGCCAATTGATAAAGGCAAGAGAGATAAGGTAGTTATATCTACCTCGAGAGGTAATTCTCCCCTAACTTCTCATTGAATTTCTTATTTTGGAATGTTAGAGGATTAAACAATCCTCTAAAACAAAGAGAAGTAGTTAGGAGGATACATAGACTGAATGTGGAAGTAGTTTGCCTATTAGAAACTAGAGTCAAGGAGAATAACATGCAGAAAATCCTTGATAAGAATTTTCCTAGTTGGAATCTTTATCATAACTATTCAGAAGCCTATAATGGTAGGATCTGGTTCCTATGGAATAATCACCTGCAGGTGGACTTGATAAGAGTTACAAGTCAAAGTATCACTTGTAAGTTCACCCTCAATGACCATGAAGTTTATCTTACTGTTGTTTATGCTAGTAATGAGGGATCTGACAGACGTAGCTTATGGAGACACCTTCATTCCCTCCACTGTTCTATTTCAAATAACCCTTGGCTTATTGCAGGAGACTTCAATACTATTGCTTCTCCTTCTGAGAGTTCTAACTCTATTGGCTCCTACTCTTTGAACTATGATATTACTGATTTCAGGGAATGTTTACAGCAGCTGTCTATCTTTGATCATGCATTTTCTGGTCCTCTCCTCACCTGGACAAATAATCAAATTGAGGGCTTCATTGCTAAAAAGCTTGATCGAGTTCTTATAAATGAAGCGTGGCTCTCTTGCTTCTCTAATTCTTATGTTGAGTTCCTTGCTCCAGAAATTTCCGATCTCTGCCCTGCTCTAGTGAAGCCTTGCTTACTCAGACACTCCCCACCAAAGCCATTCAAGTTCTTCAATCACTGGGCTAGGCACTCTGAATTTCTGGGGGTGGTGGATTGCTCTTGGAAGGAACAGGTTTCAGGGACCCCTATGGTTCGTCTTTATAAGAAACTAAGGCGACTTAAACAAGTTCTAAGACATTTCAACGTCACACACTTTGGGAGTATCTCAGATAAAGTGGCGATAAAAAGGAAAGAACTTGATTCTATTCAGACTGCTATGCTGGATCATCCCTCTACTGTTCTACTTGAAAAGGAAAGAGCAGTATCACAAGAATTCATTGAATTACAGCTTGCTGAAGAGAGTCATTTCAGGCAAAAATCAAGGGTACAATGGATCCAAGAAGGCGACCAGAATACCAGATTCTTTCACCGGATGGTGGCAGCCAAACACTCTAGAAATACAATTAGAGTGTTGTATGATGAAGAGGGTAACAGGCTTGAATCCTACTCACAAATAGTTGATAACTCAGTTTCCTACTTTATCAAAGTTCTAGGAACAGCTGATGCTAATGTCACTAGCAGCTCCAAAGAATTCCTGGAAGAACTTCTACAGATTTCCCTCACTGAAGATGAACAAGCAAGCTTAAAAAAAGAAGTGACTGCGGAGGAAATCAAGAAAGCTATGTTTGCCATCAAAGGGGATAAAGCCCCCGGTCCAGATGGGTACACTTCTCATTTCTTCAAGACTTCTTGGGACATAGTGGGCGATGACTTGACAGCTGCTGTGCTTAGTTTCTTCAACTCTGGTGACCTTCACCTAGCTTTCAATTCCACTATCATTGCTCTTGTGCCTAAAAGTCAAAGTCCTAGAAGCATTAAAGAATACAGGCCCATCTCTTGCTGCTCAGTGGTTTACAAATGTATAACTTCAATATTGGCTAACAGGCTAAAGCAACACCTAGGCTCCCTTATCAGTCATAATCAAAGTGCTTTCATAGAGGGCAGAAGCATTACAGATAACATCCTAATGGCCCAGGAACTGGTGAGAGGATATAATAGATCCTCTCTCTCCCCAAGGTGTGCTCTCAAGGTGGATCTTCAAAAGGCATTTGACACTTTGAATTGGGATTTTATCATTTCTGTACTTGATGCTATGGGATTTCCTAAGGAATTTGTTGAATGGATCAGCTGCTGCTTAACAACTCCCAGATTTTCTTTGTCAATCAATGGAGGGCTAGCTGGTTACTTTCCAGGAGCAAGGGGTATTCGTCAAGGGGATCCCATTTCTCCCTACTTATTTGTTTTATCCATGAATGTGCTTTCCAAACTCTTGAACACTGCAGCTAGCATGGGAGTTTTTGCATTCCATCCAAAATGCAAAAAGATTAGCCTTACTCATCTCTGTTTTGCAGATGATTTGCTTATCTTCACAAAAGGCAATCTGGAATCCATCTCTGGGGTTCAAAATATACTTCAAGCCTTCTATTCAATGTCAGGGTTGCAATTGAATTGTGCCAAAAGTGAGCTATTCTCTTCAGGCTTAAACGATGAATCTTTACAGCTGATCTCCCAAACTACTGGATTTAGGGTGGGATCCTTACCCGTTCGTTATCTGGGGGTACCATTAGTCACTAGGAAGCTGACAGCAAGGGACTGCGCACCTCTTCTTGAGAAAGTGACAGCAAGAATAGGGAATTGGTCTGCTAAGTTGCTTTCATATGCTGGCAGGCTTCAGCTCATCCAGTCAGTTTTGTTGAACATTCAGAATTACTGGACCAGACACTTCATACTGCCAAAATTTGTCCTGAATAAGTTGAACCAGTTGCTCACAAGGTTCCTTTGGACTGGTAGTGACTCATCTGCAAGAGGGGCAAGAGTGGGTTGGCAGGATATTTGTTTCCCAAAGTCTGAAGGAGGCCTGGGCATTAAAAACCTCTTCATTTGGAACCAGGCATGTTTTCTGCAGCATATATGGGCTTTGTTCTTCAGATCGGGCTCTCTGTGGATAGCTTGGATCCATGCTTATGTTCTCAAGGAAAGGTCATTTTGGGAGCTTACTGAAGCTCAGGGTAATAGTTGGACCTGGAAAAAACTCTTAAAATTGAGGCACTTGGCCAACCAGTTCATTAGCCATCAAGATGGAAGATGGATTTGGAAATTCCATGGAACCACATTCTCAGCTGCAAAAGTGTGGCAGGATATTAGACCAAAGAAGCAGAAGGTTAAATGGGATCGACTTTTGTGGTATTCTCATCATATCCCTAAACATTCCCTTATTTCCTGGATGACCATTTTGAACAGATTGCCTACATACATGAGACTTCTGAACTGGGGGTTCGAGATTGATGTGACTTGCAAGCTTTGCCACTCTGAACAAGAAACCCGGGATCACTTGTTCTTCGAATGTAGCTTCTCCAAATCTGTTTGGTTGCAGGTAATGCAGTCATGTCAGATGCAAGTACAAAGTTGTAGTTGGAACAATGTGCTTGAATGGGCTGTGCAGAAGCTCCAAGGTAGATCATTGCTTACAACTATTCTCAAGCTTGCTTGGAATGCAACCATTTATCACGTCTGGAAAGAAAGGAATAGAATGATACATGGAAGTCCCTGCAAGTCTCCATTGCAGGTTTTTGAAACCATTAAAGAGGAGATCAGATTCAAGTTGGTAGGCTTAAAAAACTTAGAACTTGATAATGTAAATGCTAACCTTTGTATTGATTGGGGCTTAAGCAACTCTATTTTTCTTTCATTGATGTAAAGCTACCTGAGTAGCTTGTTCTTCAGTTTTGATGTAGCAGAGATATTCTCTGCTTTTTTTGATATATAAATTGACACTTATCAAAAAAAAAAAAAAGAAAAAGAACAAAAATGAGGTCAATTCACTGAAGTCATGAATCAGAAAAAAAAAATATTTGTGCTGGTTTGGTTCAAAATCCTGCAAAGGACCACAAATTTTTTTCACATGTGCTACAGTTTCACTTTGCTTCTGAGAAAGCTCGAATTGAACCAGACATATCCACGATAAACACTGCTCCTATTTAATGAAAGACACAGATCGGAGTACTTCTAGATTCATGCATCTAAGAAGAAATTGTCAAATTAATCAAGGGAGCTTCAGCTTCTGTTTATCAGTACTGTCTAATTGTTCAACCGTACGTTTTCAATAATTTTTTTTTATCAATTGTTACTTCACATCATTAAATTTTTATCAATTATAAATGGATAATCGGTTGGAGAAAAAAACACAAAAAATTAATTTTACTAAATTTTGTTATCCACTTACTGAATTTTAACTTTGTTATTTAAAGATAATATTATAATTTTTTTTGTTATATTTACAATAATATATTATCAAAATTTTTAATTCTTTTAATAAAAATCAAAAGAGAAATAACTTTAGCTGTCTCAGACATTATAAGGTATGTACTTCTCTTAAATCACCCTTTCACTTTCCTATATCCCCCATGTTGTCGACACTAGCGAGCAAGGTCCGTGGGGACCGTTTTGATGTTCCTTTCCATTAGGGATGAGCAAATAGTCGGCTTATCGAAAAAATCGACCGAAACCGACGCTATTCGGTTTAAACGATTCAGTTTGTTCGGTTGCGGTTCTAATCTGTTATCTAGTTCATTTAAACATGTATATTAGGTCGATCTCATAAATACATTCGGTTTAATCGATAATCGATATTTTGATATCGAACCGATCGAATGTTCACCCTATGAAATGTGGACAAGGAAGAAGAGTATGTTTCGGTGAAAAGACTTGTTATTAGAACAATGCAGTGACAGGCTTATATAGTGGTAATTACAGTGAGTGAGGAAGAGAACTAGATAAGTACAGTAACTTAGAGCTAAGGATAGAGATGATGAGATGATATATTTACAAGATAATGATAGCTAAATGGGATAAATATGGATGTAATCTTCATAACATTAATAATTATCTAACATTCCCCCGCAAGATGGTGGAACCATCAGAGACACCAATCTTGGATAGAAGATGTTGAAGTCTGGTCTTGGACAGTGGTTTTGTGAGCAGGTCTGCTAGCTGATCAACAGTTGAAATGTGAGTGATTGAGAGTTGATTTTGTGCAATTTTCTCTCGAACAAAGAAATAGTCCAGTGCTAAGTGTTTCATCCTTGAGTGAAAGACTGGATTTTTGCAAGTATAGGTGGCAGAAAGATTGTCACAATACACTGTTGGTTTGGAGAGGAGATGATAGTGCAGTTCAGATAGTAAAGACTGGATCCAAGTGAGTTCAGAGACAGCTGTTGCTATAGCTCGAAACTCAGCTTCAGTGGATGACTTAGCTACTGTTTTTTGTTTCTTGGAGCTCCAGGAGATGGGCGTACCTCCAAGATAAATGAGATAGGCAGATGTGGAGGTCCTGTCATCAACATTACCTGCCCAATCTGAATCTGTAAATACTGAAAGTGTAATAGGAGTAGCTTTGGTGATGTTCAAGCCATGAAACAGTGTGCCTTTCAAGTATCGAAGAATTCTTTTTAACGCTGTGAAGTGAATGTGAGATGGTTTATGCATAAATTGGGACAACTTGTTGACTGCAAAGCTTATGTCTGGACGGGTGAGACATAAGTATTGTAGAGCACCAACAATTTGCCGAAAATCCGTTTCACTGGCAGCAGGGGATCCATCAAACAGTTGTAGGGAGACTGAAGTAGATAGTGGAGTTGCTGACTCTTTGGCACCATCCATGCTGGTTTTTTGAAGAAGATCAGTGATGTATTTATGCTGAGAAAGAAACAGACCTGTTGATGTAGGAAGCACTTCAATGCCGAGGAAGTAATGGAGACTACCAAGATCTTTGATTGAGAACCTGGATGAGAGTGCTGAGATAAAAGTGGATAGAAAACCAGTGGTGTTCCCAGTAATAATAATGTCATCGACATAAACAAGCATGTAAGCTAGATTGCCATCTTTTGCATAGATAAATAGGGATGGATCTGATATAGAGTTGGTGAAGCCATAAGAGAGTAAAAAGGAGCTAAGAGCTTTGTACCAGGCTCGTGGGGCTTGCTTCAGACCATAGATGGCTTTGTGGAGCTTGCAGACATAGTGAGGTTTGTCCTTGTCTGCAAAGGCAGGTGGCTGTTTCATGAAAACTTCTTCAGATAAGGATCCTTGGAGGAAAGCATTGTTGACATCAAGTTGATGAAGTGGCCATCCATGAGTGGCAGCGATGCACAGTACTAATCGAACTGTAACAGGTTTGATAACAGGGCTGAATGTCTCAGAGTAGTCTAAACCAGGCCTTTGATTAAAACCCTTTGCCACTAGTCGAGCTTTATACCTGGATATAGTGCCATCAGATTGTCTTTTTATTCGAAAGACCCATTTGCAGTTGACAATATTTTTGTCAGGTGGAGGAGGGACAAGATCCCATGTATGATTCTGAGATAGTGCAGCAAGCTCATCTAACATGGCTTGCTTCCAGTGAGGCTGTGTTAGTGCTTTGTAGGCACTGGTAGGTTCAATTGCATCAGGTAAGGGGTGTTTGGATACAGCAAACAGCTTTTTAGGCTTAAAAATATTATTCTGAGACCTAGTTGTCATAGTGTGAGTTCGAACAGGTAAAGGAACAGAAGAGTGTGTTGGTACCTGAGTTGAGGATGAGTGAAGTGTTGAGGAGGACACCACTTGCTCTCGATCTGAAGGATGTGTGAAGGAAGGTACTGATGAAGCTGACTTTGAGGCATCTGTATCTGTGGCAGCCATTACTGTGTCAAGGTTAGAGAGAGTACTTGGTGTGCTTGATGTGGAAATAGGGATAGTGTTTGGGGAGTTTGGTGGTAAATCAAATGCAGAATTCCATGATACATAGGTGTTGCTCGAGTTGGTGGATTTGGATTCTGGTGCAGCAAAAGGAAAATTTGTTTCATTGAAAAGAACATGCCTAGAAGTATATATTTTGCCAGTATTAGTGTCAAGACAGAAATATGCACTCTGGGACTTGGAATACCCTAGGAAGACACAAGGTGTTGATTTGGGTGCTAGTTTGTGTGGTGTATAAGGTTTTAACCAGGGATAACATAAACATCCAAAAACTTTGAGCTTAGAGTAGTTTGGTTCTTGTTTAAAAAGGAGTTCAAAAGGACACTTGTTATTTAACACTGGAGAAGGAAGTCTGTTTAAGAGGTAGACTGCAGTGAGAAAGGCATAAGACCAGTACTGGATTGGCATGGAGGCAGTATGTAACAAGGTAAGACCAGTTTCTACAATGCTCCTGTGTCTTCTTTCTACTATGGCATTGTGTTGAGGTGTATGTGGTGGTGTTTTAAGGTGTTGAATGCCAAAGGAGGTAAGTACATTATTTAAGGCTTCAAATTCACCACCACAGTCAGTGAAAATGGAAACAATAGGAGTATGAAAATAGTTTTCAACCATCGACTTAAATTTGGGAAATAAGACACTGACATCTGATTTGTTTTTCAAAGGATAAAGCCAAATGTATCTAGTGTAGTGGTCTACAAAGGCAACATAATATTTGAAACCATCAATGGAAGAAATTTTTGCAGGTCCCCATACATCGGTATATATAAGATCTAATGGTGCTTTGCTAACTAAACTAGATACATGAAATGGAAGTCTGTGACTCTTATTGCAGCAGCATGAGTTACACATTTTTGAGGTTGAGACTGAGGATGAGCAGGGCAGGGCAGGCAGTTTTTGCTGAGTACTTGGTGAAGAACAGAAGATGATGGGTGACCAGTTCGTTGATGCCAGATAGATGAACTAGCTTTTATTCCAACAGATGCAAGAGCAGGGGACTTGATGAGTGGTTCGGTTGATGGAAATTCATAGACACCATCGTTATTCAGGCCGCGAGCAAGTGGTTTCCTCGTGTGTAGGTCCTTCACCAAAAAACATGTAGGATAAAATTCAACAGAAACTTGATTAGTGTGGCATAATTGAGATACAGAAATGAGATTTTTATTTGCTTTGGGAACACACAGGACATTGTCTAAGTTAAATGAGTGAGTTGAAGAGTTTAAGAGAGTTGAACCAGTGTGAGTGATTGGAAGACCAGAACCATCACCAATGAAGAGTGCTTCAGATCCTCTGTAATCTGAGGATAGATTTAAATTCTGTAGATTGGAGGTTACATGATGGGAGGCACCAGAATCAACAAGCCAGTTTGCATGGGCAGTAGAGCTGGCAGCATGATGAGCAACTGGATTAGTTTGTCTTGGTTTGATTTTGAAGCAGTTTTTGGCTGAGTGACCAGGTTTGTCACAGTATTGGCAGGTCACTTTGGTAGCAGACAGATTTCCAGGATAATGGCGTTTTTGAGTTTGGTTGTTAGAGTGATGTCCACTACGCCTGAACCTGTCATTGTTAGAGTATGTAGGTTTTGCAGCAAAATGAGCAGTGGGAACAACAATGTCAGGAGCAGTTTCTTGAAGCTTTAATGCTTCTTCATAGTCTGTGATTTTGTCTAGCAATTCTTCAAAAGAAATGTAGGATTCTCTGGCACGAATGGCAACTGATATTTCTTTAAATTCATGACCAAGACCATTTAAGGCATGGATTACCAAATCATCATCACTAACAGGTGAGTTAATTAGTGCCAATTCATCAGATACACTTCTAAGCAGCTGAAAGTATTCGGAAATAGATTTTGTACCTCGAGGCTTGGTAAGTTTTTCTTTCAAGTTCATCATTCTTGATCTGGATTTATTTGCATACATGCTTTGGATTTTTTCCCACGCCTGTTTGGATGATTGAGAAGAGGCAATGAAGGGCACTACAGTTTCAGAGGTTGAGGATATAATGCCATTGAGGAGCAAGTGATCTTGTCTGATCCAATGTTCATAGGCAGGATTAGACATCATTTGTGGAGGATCAGTTGTTGCATCAGAAATGAATTCAGCTGGACAAGGGAGGGATCCATCTATGTATCCTACGAGCTTGTAGCCAATGAGGAGGGAATTGAACTGTCCACGCCATGATGGAAAATTTAGAGAAGTGAGTTTGATGGGGAGTTGAGCTGGAGCATTGATAGTGACAAGCTGATGCATGTGATCAGTTGAGATAATGGTGGAAGAAGGAAGGCTGGTTGATCTTTGATTTGTGTTTGGAGTGTTGGCAGTGGAAGAGTTGACAGAGGTGGCCATTTGCACAGGAAAAAAAAATTGCTTAAGGATCGAAAAATGAACTCTTTAGAGTAGTTATAGCTCTGATGCCATATGAAATGTGGACAAGGAAGAAGAGTATGTTTCGGTGAAAAGACTTGTTATTAGAACAATGCAGTGACAGGCTTATATAGTGGTAATTACAGTGAGTGAGGAAGAGAACTAGATAAGTACAGTAACTTAGAGCTAAGGATAGAGATGATGAGATGATATATTTACAAGATAATGATAGCTAAATGGGATAAATATGGATGTAATCTTCATAACATTAATAATTATCTAACACACCCTTACTTTCCATGTTCCATTAAGGATGACCACAAACATGCACATTCTCAACATCTCTTTCTTTTCATTGCTAAAAGTTGAAAATTCTTCATCCAGTTTTCCATTTTGGTGACTGATATGAAACAATGCTCTATGATCGAGGCGACGAGCTGAATACATGTGCCTATTCTCATACTGCTCTCCCTGTAATTAGATTCAATGACTTTGAATGCAGGTCACAACCTTCCCTAATATTTTCTCCCAATAGTTCCTTTGTTTCGAGGCTTGGCCACGTACGTCTTGGAATTATATCTGCAACATCTATCGTTTCGTAGCAAACAGATTGGCCCATAGCTGGTCTGGCAGATCAACTGAATCAAAAGGACTTGATATGTTAACAATATTTGTCTAGGCGCCGTTTCCAAGTGGAAAGAATTGGAAGATTGAACAAATCCGACAGACACAGATGGCATTACAGGAAAACTGAATATCCATGTCAAATTGTCAATTAGTGTACTCTAACTTCGCTGCAGACTTCAAAACGAGCTTGTCGTTTTGCTCTCCACTATGGCGCATCATCCGGATAAGGCCGTATCCAATTTAAAATTTTCTTCTTTTTTCATATTGCAAAAGCCAGCTTTTCATGTTGTTCTTGCTTGTACAATATTTATGTTTCGGTCGACACTAGCGTGCTTAATGACTAGTGAGAAGTGAGTGGTGAACCAACATGCAGGGCTGGCGGCTAGCGATGGTTCCCATATGGTTGGTGCCAATCTGAAACTTGATGTGATCCTTGACTAGCTCACTCGTGCTCCACAGTCCCCAGCAGTGAGAATCATTTCTATGCGTAATTTCATGCAATTTGACATCAGTTGATTTTTTCCTACCAGGTAGTGTTCTGAGTCTAACCAGGATTAACTTTGAAATGCAAAATGGATTTTCTGTCACTTCGCTATGTTTAATTACCAGTTTGGAGTGTTTGAAATCAGGGTCGAATCATAGCTTCTATCTTAATCAGCTCTACAATGGATAGAAATTGCTTAGTTTATAAACTTTCGTTCAGGTACAGAGTTGTTATCATGAATTGATTGTCTCCTTTTCACCTATCCTTCATTTTTTTTTTTAGAACAAGAAAAAAAGATGCAAGTGCTAATTTTCTCATATACTATATATATATATATATATATATATATATAGTATAAAATTGAAGGATGAGGTAATGTCGGCTCATCCATCTTGAAAGAACGCTACATATTTCTTGTATTTGCAAGGTCGTTTAGACCCTTTTGATTGTTGGCTTTGCATTGGATAAATTCTGGAAACACTTTCGGATAAGGGTTTTAGTTATATATATAAAATTATCAATCAGATTAATGGATCTCTCCCTGTGCTTTTATATTTGAAAAAAAAAAAATATATATATATATATATATATATCATCAAATTATTACTAGTTACAAGAGTTATAGTCGACACTTACAGATAAGGTTGAGACATGGTCTAAATGCCTTCACAACATAGAAACCCCTAGGATGAAAGTCTTCGACTCAGTTGATTGGAGACCTTTTTGTTTAATGTTTTAGAAGCTTTGAAATTTCCTGCCAGATTCCTGAGTTGGTTGAGATCTTGTGTTACAACTCCACATTACTCAGTAGCAATAAATGGAGGATTAATGGGTTATTTTGCAAGAAAGAAGGGTATAAGACAGGGTGATCCACTGTCGCCCTATTTGTTTGTGATTGTAATGGATGTCTTAGCCTCTATGTTGAATAATGCTGCAGATCAAAAGCAGATTGGATACCATCCCACTTGCAGGAGAGTGAAGTTGAATCACCTTTGCTTTGCTGATGACATTATGGTGTTCACAGATGGGACTAAAGAATCAATTATGAACCTGCATTCTCTTCTCCAACAGTGTTATTCTATGTTAGGGCTGCAGTTAAATAATGCCAAGTCTGAAGTTTTTCAAGCAAATGTAAACCCCTTGGTTCTCCAGGTTATTCAACAAAGAACTGGATTTAAGCTTGGAAACCTGCCTGTTAGATATCTGGGAATCCCTCTCATTACTGGGAGACTCACAGCAAAGCATTGTGACTCACTTATTTAGAAGATATCTCGAAGAATCAATAGCTGGTCCTCAAAAAGATTATCCTATGCTGGGCGGTTACAACTCATACATTCTGTTTTATTCAGCTTACACAACTTTTGGTGCTCAGTGTTCATTCTACCAGTGAAGGTAATTCACACAATTGATCAGATGTGCTCAGCTTTTTTATAGAAAGGCAAAGAAGCTAGTGCAAAGAGAGCAAAGGTGAGCTGGGAACTAGTTTGTAATCCAAAGAAAGAAGGAGGACTTGGTCTGAAGAATTTAAAGGCATGGAACACAGCTTGTATTCTAAAGCATATTTGGATACTTTTTAGTACCTTTGGATCAATTTGGGTAGCTTGGCTTAACGCTTACCTCTTAAAGAGAATTGGTTTTTGGCAAGCACGGGTGCCTCAGTTGTGTAGCTGGAGCTGGAGAAGGATTCTCAAGTTAAGAGATATTGCTCATAACTTGATGACTTTGCCTAGCATTGCAGATGGAAGGCTTCAAAATCTGGTGATTTCTCTATCAAAGACACATGGGAATACTTGAGGAAAAAGAAAACTCGAGTTCCATGGCACCATCGTGTGTGGTTTTCACTTAATCGTTCCAAAGTTTTCCTTTATAGCTTGGTTGGCTATTCTGGATATGCTAAGTACTCTGACCAAGTTAAAATCTTGGGGAATCCAAGTACAATCTTCTCAATGTTTGTTATGCCAAGAGGAGGAGGAATGTCGGGACCATCTATTTTTATCTATTTTTTGCTTGTAGTTACTCTGCTCAGGTTTGGCAAAAGGTGTTGAGCTCTTCTTCTGTTGAAAGGGAGTTTGTTAATTGGTCAAAAGACCTTCAATGGCAGTGAAAAGCTTTAGGGGTAAGTCCTTCAAGTCTACATTTCTTCGCTTCACATGGACTGCCTCCATATATTACATCTGGTGGGAGAAAAACTCTAGAAGACACTCACAAAGAAAAGGACTCCAAAAGATTTGTTTCAGTTAATAGCTAATGATGTGAGAGCTCGATTTTGTACAGCTTCAATTACTTGTGTAAATGATGTAAATATTTCTCTTTGTAGACAGTGGGGCATTAGCCAAATGTGAGGCTATACCTCAAAATATACCATGTAGCAAAACTTACTGCTTCTTTTTGAATTTTGGAATAAAATTTCAATTATCAAAAAAAAAAAAAGTAGATGGGCCTAGATCCAATCCTTTCCATTGAATCTATCTAGACACTGAGACTTAAGATATAGTTCATGACAAAATCCAATAAATTGTGACACACCCACTAAAAAATATGAAAAAAAAATAAATGAAAGAAAGAAGTAGTTAAGTAATTATATGTATTAGTTTTTCAAATAGAAAAAAGTAGGTAAAATTATTTTTCACTTTTAAAAAAAAAAATTAAATTACTAACATAACTCTATTAATATATATATATTGTTTTTATATTATAATTTAATTTTTTAATCAATTCCTTAACTGAGTTGATGTCAGACTCTTGACACCAACTCAATCAGAAGTTTTATAATAATATAAATGATATAGTCAAAACTACAGGAATGAAATTAAATATAGTATATGTTTCTAATAAATAATTACATTACTAGAAAAATGATTTTTAATATCGTTTAAAGTCATTGCAAAATGTCAATTTATTATTGCATTTGATTAGGAAAATCTCTTATACATTGCATTTGGTATTGTGGACAATTATATGACTCATTGACTTGTTTTGTTTCTAATAATTAATTATTCTAATATTCTATTATTGTCATTAGCTCATTCTTAATTAGCATATAATATTGAACTGCTTGCACATTTCTCATTTTTTATTAAAGAAAAAAACTTTAGAGAATCATTTCATAATCTTATGACACTATATGAGAGGAGACTCATATGAAGTTCTCAAATAATACTACTGTAAGTGTGTTGAGTTTTGTAATTGTAGAAACTCATATTTGTCTATGATTGCTCAATGTATAAACTTTTTTTTTTTAAATGGTGAAGTCTCAAGTTTTACACTGGAGATTTATCAATTGATGAACAATAAAAGATATTTATAAATTGATGAAAAAAATAATTTTTATGATAAAAAGAAAAATAGATATTTTTTCGAGTTCGTTTTCTATATATTGGTAATGAGATTTTTTAATTTCATAAGCGGGATTAAAAGACTGACAAATGTCCCCTTTTTAAAATTAATTTTTTTTAATATACTTTAAAAGTACGAATCACCCTATTAATCTCGTTTTTTTAATCTAAAAATTTCACTAATGGAGAACGGGATAATTTCTCTTTTAAAATTATTTAACATATCAATTTCCATGGAATGGGCCCTAGTTTGAATAACCAATTGGGTCCGTCAAGTAACCCAGAAAAACTCTTTTAGACTTTAAAAAACTTGAAGTTGTTTACCCAACAGAGCAGCCCAGCCAGCCCACACTCAGAATAAGAGAACCGCTAAAGCTTAACCAGAGTTAGCTTCTTCTTCTTCTAGTCTAACACCTTTGATTAAGCATGCCTGAAAGACACCCCGAGAGTGGATCCGTCTAGGTTTCGAGACGATAGTATCATATATACTTCTAACGAGCTTTCTCGTTTTCTGAAGTTTTTCCCTGGGACCAGAATCAATGAGCAACCAAGATTCCACTGCAAATGTGCAATTCAATCATGCCCATCTTATAATTATATACTTTTAGATTAATTTGCATATATCCAAGTGATTCTAAACGAGCAAACAGGATGCTTTTCTTCATTTTCAAGTAATATTTACATTGAAACAAGTCACATCAAGATTTCAGGTCCTAGTGGAATTATATCAGTTCATAATTATATGTCTAAGACAAAGCTACAAGCATTTGTAACAGGACAACAACTTGGAGAACGCCATGATTTGCAGTTCGCCAGTCTACTCCCACTAATTTGCTTTGATTGATGGTTGAAAAAAAAAAAAAAAAGTGACAAGTAAATGTTTGTCTTCACACCTTTCTCCACTCAACCTGACGGTGAATTAAGTCCATTGATGTACTCATGAGCTGAAAATTCAACTGCTTGTACTATGCGCAGGAAAGAGTTTTTAGGGCAAGCGTGGAGTATTATATCTTGGTTGCAAGCAATAATGAGGATTAGAGCATACATCTGAAGGTGACAGACTGACAGGTTATAGATGGTTGTTCGACTGAACTATTTGTCAATTCATCAGTATAATTTGTCCATTAATGCAATTGTATGTTAGATTATGCAACTTCTGCTTACACTCTGCTGAATTTAATGGTTCAATTGTGTATATATATATATATATATATATATATATATATATATATATATATAATTGATGGAAAACTAGCATGGGAAAGAGGTGATTTAGTCCTGGAATATTATATGTTTATTTTGTATTGATTTCTCGAACCATTTTCGAAGAATGAACCTTCAATATTGCTGGTTGGGAAAGGACAAGATGGTGAAAACAATGAGATCTGAGCTTCAACAGGTAGTAGACAGTGCCACCATTAATAACAGAAGTTTTCCAAATTGCAAATAAAATAAAAAACATGACAAGGAACAGGAGATGCACACTCACATCATCAAATGAAATAAAAAAAACATCACAGCTCATTGGTTGTGGTAATGAAATTGAAAATTTCTCAACAACCATTTATAATTGGAAATATAATTCAGCAAAATTAAATGAATAAAAATTGTAATATCTGATGCAACATGCCAGTGTTCCTTGTATCTAATATGTAATTCCTGCATATAGGCGTGCGTAGGAAGAAACCTGTATCACCTTTTTGAACACAAAAAAAATGGGAAACAGGCAAATTTTTTGGTTCTTGGCCAGTAGTATTTTTTTTATTATTAGTTGATTGGTTGGGTGGATTATTTTTCTAAAAAAAAATGTTCCACTTTCTGTCTTCTTTTATTTCTCGTCTTATCATTTGTATCAAAGGCAGCCACAAAGGTTTATTCTCTGGTACCTTTGGTCCTACAATGATGCACCAAGGGGAGGGGAGATTCTTAGCAGGATTTCATCATTTTCTTCTTACAAACTTATATCTGAATTTCAATAACAACATGCGGATGTCACAATCCATACCGACGTGTAAGGTATTATCTTATTCGCTGTGGTTTATTGGAACTCGTGATTTTGTTATATAAAATATAAATATTTATTTACCCAATCGAATTCTATACAAAATTAAAAGCATTGAAGAAAAGAATTAGAGTTTTCAATTTTGAGGGGGAAAAAGAACAGAGAACAAAAGAAATGGGGTGTGGGACTAGAATCTGTTCGGTCTCAAAGCGACCTAAGGACTTAGGGGAGGGGGGGGGCGTTTGATTGAAAATTAGAATATAGTGGCCAAAGTGCATGTCCTATACAACTTGCAGATGAGAAAAGTGATCCTTTTAAAAAAGAAAGTGGACAGTTTTGTCATTAATCAGAGAAAAAAGTTTATTGTACTTTATATATTGCTGCATGCTGCCCTTAAATTGTTTGTCTAGTGGGTGGGACCGAAAAATTATATGTGCATTGTGCAGCCAATATGGTGGGCACCGGGCTTTTCATGAAGGGTTGCTGGAGCAACAATAACAACAAATTTAGTGACAGTAACAAGCAGGAAAGAAACAACAAAAGAATGGAGCCGGATGGAACAGCAGCTCAAGGAAAATTATTAGTAATCGTATAAAAGAAAACTTCATGTTTCCCTTTTTCTCCTTTATGGGATTTTGCTTTAGTTCGATCAAGTTTTTCTTTTTTACCTCGATAGTAACTAAACAAGTATATTTGCAGGAAAGCAGATTTCAGATCAATGGAAAACTCCTGCTTTGCTGTTCATTTTTCTGCCACACTTTGAGCGTTAGCACAAGTCCTTTGTTTGTCATTTTCATCAAGAAAAAAAAAAAAGGTAAAATTGAAAGGGGTTCGGAACTATTTTTCTAATAATTCCAGTCTCGTAGTGATAATTTGCTGAAACAGTAAGCTTATATAATATTGGTTACGGGTCAGATCAGGATTCCATACTGCACTAAGGAGAAGATTCCTACAAATTTTAAGTGCTTTTACCAAAATGAAAAGCCATGATGCGACTATTTTTTCCAAACCATCAACAAAAGGAAAATGAAGACAAAGAAGTATGAAGGTGTGGTCACATATGCTCTTTCATCTATGTTACTCGGATTCGGATATAAGCGTCGGATACTGATATGTGTCCGACACGTATATGCTCAATTTTTTCTAAGTTTTTCATGTATTTGGAGGGTCATATCTCCATACTCATGTTCGGATATGTGTCGGACACGAGTACTTCAAGAAAAATGAAAAGTCGAAACTTCATGATGTGAAGTTAAGTTGCAGAAACATCACAGTTTAATCAAGGAAATCTGAAAATATTGGAGTCTATTATCAATTTTTAAGCCTTTATAGTACAGTTATCATTTTGCAGAGGACTCTGACCAACATGGCAGTATCTAACACGCGCAATCAATCTAAGAATAACTGGTGACAACAGACAGATAATGAAGACACACGACTAAAATTAATAAAAAGCCCCAAGCTTTCATATAAATAAGCTTCTTTTTTTTGGTTCAATGATCCAGAATTTCAATGATAATCACAAAAACCACCTAATTGATCTCTCTTTAGAGTGATAACTATGGACTAAATTTGCATCTTCAAAGATATACACATGTGGCATGGACAAAGCTAGCTGACACCACTGATCAAGCTTTGATCTTCATCTCATTAACTAATAATAATACCTTCAGAAACTCTTGCCACTTTTATCAATGAATTTACTGACGTTGCATTGACTGCATCTGGAAAAGAGTGTTGTAAGATCCGAATTGAGATCTGGGAAGGGTTTCTCTTAGCAAATTTTGTTCTTCCAGCTTGTGTCCATATGAAGAAATCCCACAGAAAGGGGAAAGGAAGGCATTGCCACTACTAGTCTGGTTGAAAACCATAGCTTCTCCTTCATTTTGTTGCTTCCACTCAAAATCAAAGAACTCTTTAGTTACCCCAGCTACTTTTGGTTGCTGCTGTGGCTGTATGACTGCAGAAGAATTATTTGGAGACAAATGCTTGCTGTGATCTGGTGAAGAAGAGGCAGTATCGGCGATGTTAACTGTTGTGATATCATGGATACTCGACCGCCTCTTATCTTTCCCTCCGGTCAGCTGCCGGATGAAGTATTTTTGAGCATGACTAGCCACCTGAGTTGGTGTTCTAGTAGTCACGAAATTGCGTGAAATATTTCTCCAATCCCCTTTACCGTACTTTTTAAGCCCCATTAGAAATTGCCTGTCATTAATCATCAAATAAACATCATCAGCTGCTAGAGGATGCTAAACTATTGAAAGTACAGATTTTGCAAAGGCAAGAAAATAGACATCCACAAGCCAAAACATGTTATAGTGTCTACCAACTACATTGTCAACATTTATAACAATTGCAAGGATCAATCAGGAGAGTCCATTCCTACCATATGTTTCAGATTGTTTCTCCTTAAAACCAAACTAGCATTTTCATCCATTGACTTCCAGTAAACTAAATTCACAGGTGGTTTCAAATATCCAAATTATCAATCTTTAACACAAAAGCATACTCCAATTACAGGTTTAACTCTACAAATTTTACATGTTAAACCAACGATAATTTGATATCCTAAAGACTGATTTATCGAATCATAGTTAAATGACATCCAAAATTGTCAAAGACAAAGACAATCAATTACCTGTGTTCTTCTTCAGTCCATGGCACCCCTTTCTTCCTTTCTTGATCAGAAGGTCGAGTCCCTCTTTTTCCACCTGGAGTGTAATAGTGTCCAAATCCATCAAAGCTCTGACTGTCGTTAACCCACTCCAATGTAAAAGAATCACTGCTATATCCAGGAATTGGTATCAGCCCTGCCTCTATATCACTAACATCCTCTTCCAATTCTCTATATTGTTTGATCACATCTCCAACTGTTTTTCCAGGAATCATAGCGGCCACCTTAAACCATCGGTCAGGGGTGTCTTTATCATATAAAGCTAGAGCATTTTCAAAACACTTGTTCTCTTCATGACTCCATTTAGTAACTTTGCTCTCTTGAAACAACCAATTGGAAGTCTGTACATAAGAGACTGGAGAGAGAATTTCAAGTCCCTTATTCATCTTTTTAAAAAAAAAATTAGTTATCTAACTGCCAAAGATGATGATTTGCCCGTACACGATTTTTTTTAGTGGCTTTTCTCCCTCTTTGAATGAAATGTTCAAAGAGTGAGAAAAACCAAGATAGAAAAATTCAGAAAAGTGGCTGTTTTAAGTGACCAAATAAGTATCAAATCATGAAAGCATTTAAATGGAATCCGAGTACCCTTTTTCACATAATATTAAATTGAGGAATCTATAAAAGAACAGCTTGCCAGAACCTAAGGAAAATTCGAGAAATAATAGAAAAAAATGAAAATGAAAAAACAGATCTTAATGTATAGATGAAAAAACTCTAGACATCCATAGCAGATCCAAAATCACATACAACAACTACAACAACAGTAAATTAAAACAAGAAAATCAATATACAGATCAAAATTCAAAAATCACATACAACAATTACAACAACAGTAAATTAAAACAAGAAAATCAATATACAGATCAAAATTCAAAAACCCAAATCATAGATTAAAACACTTAAAGGTGGAAAAACGCTGAAAATCCATGAAGGGAAAAAACAGAAGAAAACAGAGAGCTTCTAGAGAATTGGAGTGTTTAAAGTGGGAAAATCTTTTGCTTTTTTTCTTTGCTTTTATTTCCCTTGGGAAGGAAAAGCAAAAACAAAGAGACCAAAGAGAGAGTGGCTGAAAGAAATGAACATAAATATGCCAACTCTTTTGTTTATTTTGCGCTGCTTATATGAAACAGAGAATTAGCAGAGTGAAAAGCAGAAAGAAAGAGAGGGAGGGGTCAAAGCTGCTGAGTTGTGATTGGTGAAAATGGAGATTGTGGGCGCTGTTTGGGCCAAAGCAAAGTTCTTTTTCGAAATAAAATGCGGAAAGGAAAGCGACGCCAATGAGAAGAGAGAAAATGAAAAGGACAAGGTTGGTGAATGAAGAGTGGGTGTTGGGTTTTCTAGTCATTTTAGCTGAAGAAAAGACCAACCTTGGCAATGGTGATGAGTGTTGACATTTAGCTGTAGCACGTGAGATGTTTGTCTTTTGTCATCGAAATTTGATAGTGGTTTTATGTAATTTCCATTTCAAAGCTTTGATTTGCACGTACATTTAGTAATTTCGAATAATGAATATAATATAAAAAAGAATTACGAAAAATTTATATCAATATGATATCAATATAAAAATATATTAAAATTTATATAATATAAATTATTAATGTGTTAAAATTTATATAAATATATAATATTTTAAATACGATTATGATAAAAAAATAATACAAATATGATATAAATACATTAATTACTCGATCTAATTTTTAGTATGCAAAGTTGGAAAGACATGAATTTTATAGATGCCCACATACATATCCACATATTATTTATATTGATTAGTTTTTTTGGTAAAGAATTAATTATAATTTAATTCTTTTTGGAAAACACTCTTATAATAAAATCTTGAATGGAAGATCAATAATGCGTCTTTAAAATCGTATGAGAAAAAGATTTAATTAAAACAAAATTTGAGAATACCACTATCATATTATTTTAAAAAAACATATACACATTAATTTAATAGATTTTAATATAAGATCTCTTATAAAATCAAGACTTCCATTATTATGTATAATCAAGCTTAATCAATTGTAGATTTATAGCAAAATTGTACTTCAAAGATGATCTTATTTGCATTGTTAAATGCTATAACTTTTATTCTTTTAATTATAGTCAAAAAGAAAAAATCGATTAGAACGTGTGCATAGATCATTATGAGCATCAAAACTAAATAGTACTAACTTTTTTGATAGATGTAGGTTTTCATCATTAATTGGTGCATAATAGATTCATTCCCCCCCCCCCCTAAAAAAAAAAATTCCATAAGGGAAAATTCACATATTTGTTAATAGATTTATTGGCCTTTTCCATTCCTTTTGCATATTAATGACACTGTTCTCTTTACCTTTATATATAAAAAAAATCTTCTTTATAAAATTGATCATCTATTGTTATACCAGTCAATTTGAGACTAGTTTATATAAAATGTCCACTTAACTAGTGTCTATAAACATCAATTAAGATTTATTTACTTATCTCTTTATTTTTTTTTTGAATTTAATACATTATTTTTATTGAATTCAAAAAAAAAATTAATGCATTAATTAATTTTATATATATATCACTTTAACTAATATTATTAGACACTGATTAACATTTCTCTTTATGAAAAAAAGAAAAGAAAATTAAAGAAAGGGTTGAGACTTGATAGATAGATTATCTTCATATCTTGGAGTTCTAGTTAATTAAGAGTCTACTAATTAATGGTGAAGAAAGGTTCATTATGAGAAGGAGCCACATAAATTATTGGTTTGACTCAGGTGTGAGTACAGCTGCAAATTTATGATAAATATTCTTATTTCATTTATTTACTCAACTCATATTTACTGTTTTTAGATGATTACTTAATGGATTCAATTAATTGGTGTTTATAAACACTAGTTAAGAATTCTTTAATTATTATTTTAGGAATTTTTTTACATTAAATGTATTATTTTTATTAAATTCAAAAAAATAATGCATTAATTATATATATATATTTTTAAAGTATCACCTTAAACAGTACCACTAATTAAGCACTAAATAACATTTTTCTTAATTACGATAAAACTGTTTTTGCAAAATTTTAGTATGAGTTTATCTATGAAATTTTATATATGAATTTTGTCAACAAGTGTCTTTTAAAATTAATATATTAAGTAATATAATGTATTGAAACTTATAAATTGTCAACTACTACTTTTAATGCAAAAATATTATTTTAAACAGAAACTTAACCAACCTTAAATAATACTCTAAAAACACTCGTTAGCAAAATTATTTATATTTATATATATATATATATTCTCATTTAAACAAATAAATAAAATTAATCTTTCAATTTAATTATCAGATAATGTATAATTAAGATATAGTCTAAACTATAACCATACTTTTCAATCTTGAAAAAAAAAAAGACTATTAAATATGTGTTATGAAAATCATGGTCCAATCTCTTAAATTATTGTGGTGATTAAAAGAAATGGATTGTTCAAGTATATATATAAATATATATATATATATAAAGTGTGAAAAATGACATAACCTAAGTTTTTATCTTACCTAAAATGCCATATCTAAATGGCCAAACCTAAGATCTAAAAAGAAAATCATATTCATACCAAAATTATCAAATTAGTCATAATGTACAAAATAGCTATGCTGACTAATTCATTCATTCAACTAGGAAAACCACACCAGCTTCTTATAGCCCCACTCAAAATTATATATATATATATATATTTTAGATATGAATTTTATTATTATTTTTTTGTCTTTCAAAAGCTATTGAGTTAAATATATGTAATTTATTAAGTTATTGGGTTAGTGAACATGGAACCATTCTAAAAGAAAATTATCTATTAGAATTATTAGGCCTCATTATACGAAAGAAAGTGCCTTTTTCAAAAGAGGATGGAAAGAAAATAAAGATCAAGAATATACTTGGATTATGTTCCCTAGTTAATGGGGATGCCCTAGCTAGATGGGCCTTGGCTTTGCTAATTTAACAATTAGGGATGTTAATCTCCAAATTACCTGGAAACCAATGACAACAATTGTTAATAACCTCATAATGGAAAAAGAAAAAAATAATTAACTTGCACTTAAAGGGTATTATTATTAAGACTAAGGTATACTAAGATTGTCATTACTTGTAAACTAAATCCAAAATCTGGGCAATAGGTTAGGTAGGAAAAAAATATTTTAAAAAGCAAGTAAAAATTCAATTTTTATCAAAATAACAATTGTGTATAATATATATAGACGCACAAATATGAAAAATTAATTGAACTGACAAAAATATTCATTATTATTCTTAATATTTTTAAATTATCATTTGTTATTTTTAATGTTATATTTAAAAATTAAAAAGGTGGGTATAAAGT
This sequence comes from Fremontodendron californicum, assembly GCA_030761205.1. NCBI lineage: Eukaryota > Viridiplantae > Streptophyta > Magnoliopsida > Malvales > Malvaceae > Fremontodendron > Fremontodendron californicum. Next base: position 770,957 of record JAULJL010000012.1, read on the forward strand.
TAGGTAAATTGGTATTTATTTGTCTACTATTCCCCTATTTTTTTATTCAATGAAGAAAAGACATGAATGGGTTACTTTCATTTGTTTGATATAATATCAAAGTAGAAAGAAATATTTGTGCTCACTTCAATTTAGAGCCTGTTCAATTGATTAATTTATTTACAAACTCACCAAAAAATAGTTGAAATATAATTTCTTAATCGTTCATAAAAAAAAAGCCCCAAACCATCAATTTTGCTAGGTCCCATTTTGTGTGCAAATTAATATTAATTTGACAAGTCAATAATTTACGATTTACTTGAATGAACGATTAAAAAAACCGTGGCAAATAATAATTATAATGCAATAAAAAAAAATTTCACCGCTCGTTCAAAATGAACCGTTAATTTAAGTAGGCTTCTAGCATTACAAAATCAAATAGTAGCATTTAATTTACAACTAAACAATAAATCACTAAACCTAATAATTGAATCTGAGTTGTGAAGAAAAAATATTGGTCACATCGATCTTATTTTATATTGCAAAAAACTATAGAACTTGAAACAACTTATTAATTAATTTAATATCAACATACAATGTAGATTTAGTATTTTTAACATACTATTAAATGGATAACCCAAAATGTTATCTTGAGTTAATGATTTTTTAAAAAATATATATATAAATTTGAGTTTTATTTTTCGAATAAAAAATATGCACATACCACTAAATCAAATACTCAAACACTAATTAGTAAAAAAAATTTCACTTGATTACAGAGATGGAGGAAAGTAAAATTATCTATGAATCAAGATGGACTAAATTCAAACTGTAAAAAAAATTACTTGTTCAAGACTCCGTGCAACGGACAAGCTTTTAAAATTATTTTTTTTAGTGTTAAAAAATATATTTTATAATTAAAATTTTAAAAAAAAAATAATTAAAAAAAATACAAACCTAATCAAATTTAATTTTTTTTTATTTAAACCCAATTCAAATTGAATCAAACTTATTCCCTACAAATGTAACTGTCATTTTTAATCATTTGTTTTTTTTTCCTTAAATAATTCCCAAAGTTATTGTCTTCCACCTAAGGGTTTAAGATGGGGCTGTTGGGACTTGGGAATGATAATGACTGCTTAAACAATGTACGGTTCTTTCCAATTATGGAAAGATTCCTCTTTTTTATTAAAATAATATTCTACAAATTTGGTATGTGGCTTACTTTTTCTTTCTGTTTTCTGTTTTCATTATTTTATAATTTAATGTTTATATTTATTGTTCTTTGCGTGCATTGCCTTACCTCATGTGCTTGTCTGCGAAATGCAATTTAATACCCACCTTCCTAAAGAATTCAACAATTGTAGGTGGGACAGCTTTTGATCAGATATAATTGTTTATATTATTTTTGTTATAATCGTTTTTAAAATATTATATATTTATAAAAATTGATACATAAATATTTTGTGTTATATAAATTTTGATATATTTTTATATTCGTGTCGTCGTATTTTATATCGTATTTTAATTATATTTTTATGTTGTATTCAAAATTACTAAATTTAGGCAACTCCCATCATTTGCACCTTTCATAGGAAGAAATTTTTATAAGATTGGTAATTAGTGATTACAAAATTAATTTCCAAAATCATACTTTTATATTAAATTTGATTGAAAATGAATCGAGTATTTGATTCAATGATAAAATATTATACATAATTTTTTATTATAAAAAAATTAGATTTAAATTATTTTTTTTAGTAAGTTTTTTAAATTTCACAAGTAAAATTAATAAATAATACATACCATAAAATATATAATAAATTCTTAATTTTGTTTATAAAATTAAAAAAAATTACGACCAATATATCAAGTCGAATTCTTACAATTATTAATTATCTATTTGTTATACTTATTAGGGTTAAAAGTTGTAAAAGATCAAATTGTTTATTGGGGTTGGGGGAATCCTGATTCCGGCCCTGAACTAGGTAGATTGGTCCCGGATCCTTTGATAATTGTAAACCAAAGATTGGTCCCCATTTCCTCGTCGAAGTGAGGCTGGCTGGCTGGCTGGGTTATTTCTTTACTGCAAAGCTCAATTATCCATGGCAGTGCTAAAATTTATGTGCAATTAAACGTTGCCAACACAACAGATTGTGTTAAAAAAAAAAAAAAAAAGAGAAAGTAATGTGAACCTGTTGAGGGGGGATTTTTGTTTTTATTGCCTTTGAGAAAAACTTGATGAAATTTATCAAAGCAGACAAAGGGTTTTGAATTGGAAATCCACAGCTAAAAGTCTTAAAGCTGAATAATTGAGCTGATGGGAGGTCAGCATCAAAAGTCCAATCCCACATTTCCTCCCAATAAGCCAGGCACCAAGACATGCTCACGGGCCGGGCAGTCCGTCCGATCCGACCCGTATCGAATCGGATCTGGATAAGATATTTGATGTTTCGAGTCGGTCCGATCCGGCCCGAAACAGTAATTTTTATTATAATAATATTATTTTATTTAATTTTAATTATAAAAAAATAAAAAATTATTTTTTTATTTCAATGAACAGTGATTCGGGTCTAAACGAACGGGCTTGGGCTACCCAGGGCTGGGCCTGGTGGGCAGAGGAAAAAAAAAGACCACCTCTAGGCACCATCCAAAGCAAAGCAGTGATGATTTACTAATAATCTTGCCTTTTCTGCTTCTTCTTCTTCTTCTTCGTTTGTTTTTGTTTTTCTCAGAACCATGGGAGTGGAGAAGGGGCTAAGGCATGGTGAAGAAGATATTTGTAGAATAAAGTGTTAGGTACCAGAGTGACGGAATAGTGTCTCACAACTAAAATGAGAGATGAGAAAATAGGAACTGAACACACAAAATTTAACGTGGAAAACCCTCAATGAATAAAGGGAAAAACCACGGGGCAAGACTAGAAGAATTTCACTATGAGAAAATATTACAACACCTCTCTCTAAATACTAGGAGAGAACAACCTCACAAAGAATATAATAAAGTATACAAGAGAGGAAGAGATAATTCTTGGGATGGTTTTAATACTTCTCCTTAAGGCTCTTTATATAGCCTTCAAGGAGGAACTCTAACAATTCTCCCACCGATGTGGGATTCTAACAATTCTCCCACTTGAAGATTTGATTAAACCAATCATATCTTCACACCACTCTTTCTGTCTTGCCATTCCATGTTGCTTACGTTTCTGATAGACCATAGGAGGATCGACACCAAATAAACTTGTCAGTGTTGATTGGCTTTGTCATAACATCTGCTAGGTTGTCTTTGGTGTGAATCTTTTGCATATCCACACTTCCTTCTTCTACTACTTCTCGAACAAAGTGATACTGTATACCTATATGCTTTGTCCTGGAATGAAATGCTGGATTCCTTGCAATGTGCAAGGCACTCTGACTGTCACAATACACAATAATCTTCTGCTGCTTGTGCCCGAGTTCTTCCATTAACCTTTGTATCCATATTGCTTCCTTGCATGCTTGGGTAGCTGCCATGTACTCAGCTTCTGTAGTAGACAAAGCTACAACAGTCTGTAACTTAGATAACCAGCTTACCGCTCCTCCTGCAAGTGTGAACACATAGCCAGTAGTGGATTTCCTTTTATTAAGATCACCTGCAAAATCTGAATCAACATAACCCCTGACAACAAGTTCTGATCCTCCAAAACATAATGCAACATCTGAGGTTCCTTTAATGTATCTAAGGATCCTCTTAACAACATTCCAATGCTCTCTACCAGGATCTGCCATAAATCGACTGACCGCTCCCACTGCTTGTGCAATGTCTGGTCTTGTACATATCATAGCATACATAAGGCTTCCCACCGCTGATGCATACGGTACTCGGGACATTTCCATCCTCTCTGCTTCATTGCTAGGACTCATACCTGAGGATAATTTACAATTGACAGGAAGTGGGGTAGATATTGGCTTACAGTCTTGCATGTTGAAGCGTCGCAAGACCTTCCTCAGATAATTCTTTTGAGAAAGCCAAATTTTCCTGTCTTTTCTGTCTCGGTGAATTTGCATCCCTAAAATCTTGTTTGCGGGTCCCAAGTCCTTCATATCGAACTCCCTAGCCAACTGTGCCTTCAAATCTTGGATTCGATCTTTGTTGGGGCCTACCACCAACATGTCATCCACATACAACAGCAAAATAATGAAATCATTATCATCAAACCTCTTGTAGTACGTACAATGGTCTGAACTCAGTCTGTTGTATTCAAGGCTAATTATGAAAGAATCAAATCTCTTGTACCAACATCTGGGCGCCTGCTTTAGACCGTACAGAGATTTGGTCAACCTGCAAACCAAGTTCTCTTTGCCTGTTTCAACAAAACCTTCTGGTTGGAGCATATAAATTTCTTCTTCAAGCTCTCCATGTAGAAAAGCCGTCTTTACATCTAGTTGTTCAAGATGTAAATCAAATGCAGCACACATAGCCAACACTACTCTGATAGTAGTAAGTCTGACAACTGGAGAAAATATCTCGTTGAAGTCAATACCTTCTTTCTGAGCATATCCTTTTACAACCAATCTAGCACGATATCGTTCTACTTGATCATTGCTATCCCGCTTGATCTTGTAGACCCATTTGTTACCAATGGCTTTTCTGCCACGTGGTAATTCCACCAGTTCCCATGTCTCGTTCTTGTGAAGAGCTTCAATTTCTTCCTGCATTGCTGTCATCCACAGAGAAGCATCTGGGCTACTAGTAGCTTCATGAAAAGTTGATGGCTCTCCATCCTCTGTTAAAAGACAGTATGCAACATTGCTCTCCGTAACATACTCCGTGTGCCAATTTGGAGGCCTTCTCTCACGAGTTGACCGTCGAACTTCTACAGCCTCGGACTCAACTGGTTCTGGTACCTCATGCTCTGGTTCTGCTTCAGAAGAATCATTTTCTTGAGAATTTTTATCCATCTGCACTGTAGCAGTCTCTTTTGAAGTGTTGTCATTTGTTTGCTCACTTTGCAGTTCATTTTCTGCAAAAACTACATCTCTGCTGACAACAACCTTGCGGGCAGTGGGATCCCACAGGCGATACCCCTTAACACCGTCAGCATAACCCAAGAATATACATTTTCTGGATTTTGGATCCAGCTTTGTTCTTTCTTGGGAGTTGTACATTACGTACACAGGACATCCAAACACATGTAGAGAAGAATAATCAGCTGGCTTTCCTTTCCACATCTCCATAGGCGTCTTCAAACCAATCGCCGTTGATGGTGATCGATTTATCACATAACATGTGGTTTTGACTGCTTCTGCCCAGAAAGATTTGGCCAATCCCGCTGTTCTCAGCATGGCTCTTGTTCTATCTAGGAGAGTTCTGTTCATCCGCTCTGCTACACCATTCTGTTGAGGCGTATGTGCAACCGTGAATTGTCTCATAATACCCTCTTTCTTACAGAATGCTAGAAAGTTACCGTCTACATATTCTCCTCCATTGTCTGTCCTCAAGCACTTGATTCTTTTCCCAGTTTCAAGCTCTACTTGTGCTTTGAACTCCTTGAATACTGGAAACACATCTGACTTCTTCTTGATTGGGTACACCCATAATCTCCTGGAATAGTCATCAATGAATGATACAAAATACTTTGCTCCACCCAGGGATATTTCTGGTGACTCCCACACATCAGAATGGATTAAGTCCAGTATGTGTTTGCTTCTTGTAGTTACTTTAGCAAACTTCAATCTATGCTGCTTGCTTATCACACAGTGCTCACAGAAAGGTAAATTGACCATCTTGAGCCCGGGCAGGAGATTGCATTCTGCAAGGACTTTCAAGCCTCGCTCTGACATATGGCCTAATCTGCGATGCCACATCATCGTCGTTTCTTCTTGGCTGGCTGCTGCAACTGATGCATCTGCCTCTTGCAACGTCTCTCCCAAAAGCATGTATAGATTGCTTGTGATCTTCTCTGCTTTCATCACCACAAGGTTTCCTTTCACTACTTTCAATATTCCACATTCAGTGTGGATCTTGCACCCGAGGTCATCCAATTGTCCAATTGACAATAAGTTCTTCTTTAAGCCCTTCACATGTCGTACCCCTTGAATTTTGTGAACAGTACCATCATGCATTTTTAATCTGACGGTACCGACTCCAGCAATATCTAAGGCGTGATCATTTCCCATGAACACAGATCCTTCCGAAATAGGTTCATAAGTGCAAAACCAATCTCGGTGTGGAGTCATGTGCCATGTCGCACCTGAATCCATTATCCAGACATCATTGAGTTTCTTTCCGCCTTTAGAACTAGTCGCTGCTTCACTATACAAGATTTCTCCATCATCTGAGGTACTTGCAACACAACCTTGGGAGGTTGATGTTTCAGAATTCTTTTCTCCACCCTTCTTATTATGCCAACACTCCTTCTTCGAGTGCCCTCTCATGCCACAATTGTAGCATTTAAGATTCTTCCTTCTTCGAGATTTTGATCTACCATGATTCTGACTCCCACTGGAGCCACGTTCTGTTGATCTGCCTCTCATCACCGTTAAAGCCTCTGCTTGCTTTGAATTTTCTGACCTTTCCTCCTTATTCTTGCGCCTGGATTCTTCTTCAAGAATAGCACCGGCAACATCATCAAAGTGAAGAGAGTCACTAACATTGTTATTTGTGATGTTGATGATGAGTTGATCATACGAATCTGGTAAACTCTGAAGTAGAAGTTCCGCACGTTCATTTTCCGCTATTTTGAAATCTGATGCTGTGAGTTGAGCAAATAGCGTATTCAGAGTGTTGATGTGATCCGTTACCGACGTGGATTCACTCATTCGAAGAGTGTAGAGTTTCCTCTTCAAGAATATTCTGGTGTGAAGTGACTTCACCTCGTACAATTTGTTTAGAACATCCCAAATCTCCTTTGCAGTCTTCTTCTCTGCAACACTTGACAAAACTGAATCCGCCATTGCTAGGTGCAGATTGGCAACAACATTGTCATCCTTCTCTTTCCACTTTTCATCAGTCATTTCTGTGGGTCTACTTTCAATTGCTTCTAGACAATTATCCTTCCTCAAAATTGCTCTTATCTTCAATTTCCACAAGGAGAAATTTCTCCCACTGAACTTCTCTATCTCGAATTTTGCTGCCATGGTTGTACACGAACTGAAGCGAGTTACACTATTTCACCGTGAATAGTACCGTATACGTGAACAGTATTGTACGTATGTCGTACACTAGAACAAATCCAGTATACGTTAACAATTACTGCAAAAGTATACAACCACACGTATGAATAGTAACCGTATCTGTGAATAGTGACCGTATACTGGAACAGTGACCATATACTGGAACAGTGACCGTATACTGGAACAGTGACCGTAGCCCGTGAATAGTGCACCAGGTAGGTTCCCAGGAAAGAGAGGTGGGTCACTGATAGACACACTTAAATACCAAGTCTTTCCTAGCCAGAACTTCCCTAGACACTTTCACACTACCACACTTTATTTCCAGCAACAAGAATAATTCTTTTCTGATGTGGAAGATCAGACAATACTGCAACCACAGAGCATACTAAGAACCAACACTTTCACTGCAGCGGAATAAGGACCACGAACCAATGGCTCTGATACCACTGTTAGGTACCAGAGTGACGGAATAGTGTCTCACAACTAAAATGAGAGATGAGAAAATAGGAACTGAACACACAAAATTTAACGTGGAAAACCCTCAATGAATAAAGGGAAAAACCACGGGGCAAGACTAGAAGAATTTCACTATGAGAAAATATTACAACACCTCTCTCTAAATACTAGGAGAGAACAACCTCACAAAGAATATAATAAAGTATACAAGAGAGGAAGAGATAATTCTTGGGATGGTTTTAATACTTCTCCTTAAGGCTCTTTATATAGCCTTCAAGGAGGAACTCTAACAATTCTCCCACCGATGTGGGATTCTAACATAAAGTTCATGAAAATTTGTTTTCTACTTTTTTTCAAGCAATCCAGGAAAGAGAATTAAAGCTACCAATAGGGCCATAGATGAAGATCATTAGATATGTATGCAACATTGTCATTTGTCAATTCATATGATTTTTTTCTATCATGTCAAATTTTGATCGTGTCTTTTACAATTGGAGGGCCTCATCTAAGAACTTCCTGGATCTTAATCAATTAAGATCCATACTAGATTATTTATGGCACACTCAGTTATGTGACTGAATGAAAAGATATGAATAAAAAGAATTATATTTAAAAAAAAAAAAAATTGATTAATGAGTAATTTTATATCGGGATTAAGATCCAGGAATGAGTAATCTTTGTTTTTATTGCCTCAAGTATTTTTCTTCAAAGATTGCTCAAAGGGGATGAAAACATTGAAACCAGGCAGTTCCATGTTATTGAGTAAATCTGTTAAATTGTCCAATACCAGCCCAAGGAAAAATAAAAGCCTAACAATGTGTGGTTGCAATTGTGTGGTTTAATGTGTGGTTGCAATTGTGTGGTTTAATGTGTGGTTGTAGTTGTGTGATTTAAATGTGTGGTTGTTATTAAACAACAATGTGTGGTTGCAATTGTGTGGTTTAATGTGTGGTTGTAGTTGTGTGATTTAAATGTGTGGTTGTTATTAAACAACAATGGGTGGTTGTAATTTATTTAGATTTTATATTTGTGTGGCTTGTGTTTGTCTTGGTATTGTATAAATACCCCCTCCCTTGCATTTGTATATCATCAAGTAGTAAGCTTCAATAAGCAATAAAAGTTCTAAGTTTTCCTAAAGAGTTCTTCTCTAAAGAGTGTAGTCTAGAGTGAAGTGTGAGCATTTGTGAGTTTTCCTAAAATCTAAACTTTCTTCTTTGAGTGGTAAAATTAGAGTTATCTACTCTAAGTTTTTCTCAACAATTGGTATCAGAGCCATTGGTTCGTGGTCCTTATTCCGCTGCAGTGAAAGTGTTGGTTCTTAGTATGCTCTGTGGTTGCAGTATTGTCTGATCTTCCACATCAGAAAAGAATTATTCTTGTTGCTGGAAATAAAGTGTGGTAGTGTGAAAGTGTCTAGGGAAGTTCTGGCTAGGAAAGACTTGGTATTTAAGTGTGTCTATCAGTGACCCACCTCTCTTTCCTGGGAACCTACCTGGTGCACTATTCACGGGCTACGGTCACTGTTCCAGTATACGGTCACTATTCACAGATACGGTTACTATTCATACGTGTGGTTGTATACTTTTGCAGTAATTGTTAACGTATACTGGATTTGTTCTAGTGTACGACATACGTACAATACTGTTCACGTATACGGTACTATTCACGGTGAAATAGTTATTCAGGTACTATTTTTGGTTTGAGCGTTCTTGAGTCGTGAGGAGTTTGTAATCTACAAGTTTGTGTCTCAAAATCAAGCTTGTTCGGTATTGTTAGAGTCTTGCCGACACGATGGGTGATCTTCAAGTAGTTGGAGGAATCAAGAAGCTCAATCACAAAAATTACAACACGTGGAAGACGTGTATGATGTCTTACCTACAAGGTCAAGACCTTTGGGAAGTCGTTGGTGGTAGTGAAGTTACGAAGCCCGAGCAAGAAGATGCTCAAGGAACCTTGCGCAAATGGAAGATTAAAGTGGGTAAAGCCATGTTTGCCCTTAAGACCACAGTTGAAGAAGAAATGTTGGAACACATACAAAAGCTAGAAACGCCAAAAGAAGCGTGGGATACTTTAGATGCACTCTTTTCGAGAAAGAATGACACAAGACTTCAACTTCTTGAGAATGAATTGTTATCAGTTGCACAACGAGATATACCGATTGCTCAATACTTTCACAAGGTAAAAACATTATGCCGTGAAATTTCTGATTTAGATCCTACAGCTGCTATTGGAGATACCAGGGTAAAAAGAATAATTATCCATGGTTTGAGGCCCGAATATCGCAGCTTCGTTGCCGCTATACAAGGATGGCCAACTCAACCATCACTTGTAGAGTTTGAAAATTTGCTTGTTGGTCAAGAATCTATGGCCAAGCAAATGGGAGGGGTCTCGTTGAAAAGTGAAGAGGAAGCACTCTACACCAACAAAAGCAAAGGCAAATTCAAACAGCACGTCGGTGGTGGATCTAAAAAGTATGGTGACAAGACAAAAAGTCATCAAGGAGAAGGGAGCTCTCGTCCAGGGGGAGCTTCAAAGAATCGTAGCAACAATAAAAGATTTGAAGGTAACTGTTACAACTGTGACAAGAAAGGTCACATGGCAAAAGATTGTTGGTTTAACAAAAGGCCCGCTGAGAGCAATGCTGCTACTTCTAGTACAAAGGAGAAAAGCGAAGATGATTGGGACGCTGAAGCATTTTTTGCTATGGAAGAGGAAGAGTTAGCTCTCACAGTAACAACGGCTGACCGAATTGACTATGAGAATGACTGGATTGTCGATTCAGGTTGCTCAAATCACATGACAGGCGATAAACAGAAGTTGCAGAACCTGTCAGAATACAAGGGAAATCGCATTGTTGTGACAGCTGATAATTCAAGATTACCGATTACTCACATCGGTAAGACGGTAGTAGCACCTCGATATAGTCATAATCAGGTACCACTACAAGATGTTTACCATGTCCAAGGCATGAAGAAAAATTTGCTTTCAGTGGCACAATTAACATCGTCAGGTCACCATATTCTGTTTGGTCCAAGGGATGTGAAGGTATATCGTGATCTCAAAATCTCAGGACAGCCGATGATGGAAGGACGACGTCTGGAGTCAGTCTACGTGATGTCAGCAGAGTCAGCATATGTAGACAAGACAAGAAGGAGCGATACAGCAGATTTATGGCACATGCGGTTAGGTCATGTTAGTTATTCCAAGCTAAGTATGATGATGAAGAAGTCGATGCTTAAGGGACTTCCTCAGCTTGACATAAGAACAGACACAGTTTGTGCAGGATGCCAATATGGTAAAGCACACCAATTGCCATACGAGAAGTCAAAGTTTAAAGCAAAAGAACCATTAGAGTTAGTTCACTCTGATGTATTTGGACCCGTTAAGCAACCATCAATTAGTGGAATGCGGTACATGGTGACGTTTATTGATGATTTCTCCAGGTATGTGTGGGTTTTCTTTATGAAAGAAAAGTCTGACACTTTCTCAAAGTTTAAAGAGTTCAAAGAGATAGTTGAAGGAGAAGTGGGAAAGAAGATATGTTGCTTGCGCACAGACAATGGAGGAGAATATAGCTCAGGCGAATTCTCTCAATACCTACGAGAATGCAACATACGTCATCAGTATACTTGTGTCAATACACCACAACAGAATGGTGTAGCAGAGAGAAAGAATCGGCATCTTGCAGAAATTTGTCGGAGTATGCTACATGCAAAGAATGTACCCGGAAGATTTTGGGCCGAAGCTATGAGAACCGCAGCCCATGTGATCAACAAACTTCCTCAACCAAGGTTAGAGTTTGTTTCACCCTTTGAGAAATTGTGGAAAATGAAACCTTCAGTCAGCTACTTTCGAGTATTTGGTTGTGTATGTTATGTATTTGTTCCTGATCATTTACGTAGCAAGTTTGATAAGAAAGCAACTAGGTGTATCTTTGTGGGATACGACAACCAAAGGAAAGGGTGGAAATGTTGTGATCCTACGAGTGGAAGATGTTACACTTCACGCAATGTGGTATTCGATGAAGCATCTTCTTGGTGGTCCTCAGAAAAGGAGGTGTTGTCAGATTCAAAAGAATTTGAAGACATGTTACAACAGAAAATGGGAGAGTATATTGTCCAACTTCAATCAACTTCAGATGAAGTAGAAGACCTATGTGATAATAACGATGACGAGCAAGTGTTAGTCCAGAGTCCTTGGCAAACTGGTGTGTATCAACCAGATGTTAGATCGAGTGAAGTGGAAGAACCATCTCCACAATCACAAATCCGAAGGACAACAAGAGCACGGAAGCCAAATCCCAAATATGCTAATGCAGCCATAGTGGAAGAACCAATTGCAACAGAACCTGAGACGTTTGAAGAAGCATCACAGAGTTCTGAGTGGATTATGGCTATGAAAGAAGAGATCACTGCGCTTGAGCAGAATCAGACTTGGGATCTAGTGCCAAAACCAAGAGATGTGAAACCCATATCCTGCAAGTGGGTTTACAAGATAAAACATCGTCCAGATGGGTCGATTGAAAGGTACAAGGCACGGTTGGTGGCTCGTGGTTTCTCTCAGAAGTATGAGCTAGACTATGATGAAACGTTTAGTCCGGTGGCAAGACTTACAACCGTACGAGTCCTACTTGCCCTTGCAGCCAACAAAGACTGGAACTTGTGGCAGATGGATGTGAAGAATGCATTCCTTCATGGAGAGCTAGATCGGGAAATCTACATGATTCAACCATTGGGATTTCAAAACCAAAATCATCCTGAGCATGTGTGTAAGCTGCGAAAGGCACTTTACGGATTGAAACAAGCACCTAGAGCATGGTATGGTAAGATTGCTGAATTTTTAACTCATAGTGGTTATTCAGTGACACCTGCAGATTCCAGCTTATTTGTCAAAGCTAATGGAGGAAAGCTAGCTATCGTATTGATATATGTGGATGATTTAATCATAACTGGTGATTATGAGGCAGAAATTCTTCAAACCAAGGAGAATTTATCAGTTCGTTTCCAAATGAAAGAACTTGGACAACTCAAGCACTTTCTTGGTCTAGAGGTTGATCACAGACAAGAAGGAATATTTCTCTGTCAACAAAAATATTCTAAAGATTTGCTAAAAAGGTTTGGAATGCTCGAGAGCAAGCCAATTTCAACACCGATGGAACCAAATGGCAAGATGTGTGCACTTGAAGGCAAAGACTTGGAAGATGCAACTATGTATCGACAATTGGTAGGTAGCCTGATCTACTTAACCTTGACTCGACCTGACATTTCTTATACAGTTGGTGTGATGAGTCGGTATATGCAAAATCCGAAGAAGCCTCATTTAGAAGCAGTTCGACGAATACTGAGATATGTGAAAAGTACAATAGATTATGGTCTTTTGTACAAGAAAGGTGAAGACTGTAAGTTAGTTGGTTATTGTGATGCTGACTATGCAGGAGATCATGACACCAGGAGATCAACAACTGGGTACATGTTTAAACTTGGTTCTGGAACAATTTCTTGGTGCAGTAAGAGACAACCAACGGTATCATTGTCAACTACCGAAGCTGAGTATCGAGCAGCAGCAATGGCAGCTCAAGAGTGTACGTGGCTGATACAACTAATGAGTGATCTACATCAACCAGTAGATTATGCAGTTCCGTTGTATTGCGACAACCAGTCAGCAATTCGTTTGGCAGAAAATCCAGTCTTTCACGCAAGAACCAAACATATAGAAGTGCATTATCACTTTATCAGAGAAAAGGTTCTACAAGAAGAGATTGAAATGAAGCAGATCAAGACAGATGATCAAATGGCAGATTTATTCACAAAAGGTTTGAGTATCAACAAATTTGAAATGTTTCGTCGTCAACTCAACATGGTGCAAAGAGGAAGAGCTGGTATTGAGGGGGAGTGTTAAATTGTCCAATACCAGCCCAAGGAAAAATAAAAGCCTAACAATGTGTGGTTGCAATTGTGTGGTTTAATGTGTGGTTGCAATTGTGTGGTTTAATGTGTGGTTGTAGTTGTGTGATTTAAATGTGTGGTTGTTATTAAACAACAATGTGTGGTTGCAATTGTGTGGTTTAATGTGTGGTTGTAGTTGTGTGATTTAAATGTGTGGTTGTTATTAAACAACAATGGGTGGTTGTAATTTATTTAGATTTTATATTTGTGTGGCTTGTGTTTGTCTTGGTATTGTATAAATACCCCCTCTCTTGCATTTGTATATCATCAAGTAGTAAGCTTCAATAAGCAATAAAAGTTCTAAGTTTTCCTAAAGAGTTCTTCTCTAAAGAGTGTAGTCTAGAGTGAAGTGTGAGCATTTGTGAGTTTTCCTAAAATCTAAACTTTCTTCTTTGAGTGGTAAAATTAGAGTTATCTACTCTAAGTTTTTCTCAACAAAATCATCTTAATTAGTTAATTTTTTGAGTCACGGGCTAAAGAAGCCTGTTGAGTTTTCTAATTCTCAACATAGGGTCTCTACTAAGGTAATCAATTCCGTATTTATGGGCGTATCGTTTTTGTATTGGTATTGATACCTATCAGTATCGATGTGTTTCGGTGTACCGTTTCGAGTTTACTGGTATTTTTCAAATATTTTTTCATATATCTCTATGTATAACCTATTTTCAAATTTCTTAATAAAATATATATTATATATACATTCATTACATGCATATATATGTTTTTATGCAAAAATAAATTTTATATATTTAATATCTAAAATTTTTAAACATCAAATAGGTAAAATAAATATGAAAATGTTAAAAAATATAGTTAATTATTATTAATTATAAAAAATATAGTTAATTATTATTAATTATGTTCACTAGCCTAATTTAATGAACATGTTTTATTTTTAAATATAATTATAAAAAAAAATAAAAATGATCATGACAAAAAATATTAAAACTGGTTTAAAAAATCAAATAAGTAAATTTTTTTAATAAAAAATCAAAATCTTGTACCAATTGGTATCGACCAATACATATCAATAAAGATCGATACGGGCAGTAAAAGACGAAACTACAATCGAAACGGAATTAAAAATTGAATGTACTAATTTAATTAAAAAATGAAACGTTTCGATCGATACCACGTATATCGGAACGGAACGGACCACTATGGTCTCTACACCATAGATGTAACAACTTTTTGCTCTTGCTTTTTGGCTCTTCCAATGGACTCTTGACATGGCATAGAGTCATATTAATGGATGCATAGAAATGAATGTACTTGGTGTTTGCATACTAATTTAATTGCTTAAAAGACAGGAAGTTTCCGCAGGTAATCAACGATAATATCTTCAGGAAATTTTGGAGCAAATTCGTCATCTGAAATCAGTAAATTCCTCACTCCTCTGGCCGCTACACTATCTAATCTTATGTTAAAATGTTGTAAGAAAAAGGACTAATTCATTAACTGGCACTTCATTTCCCTGAATTTTCAGTTCAGTTCAGCTCATGATTATATCATAGTTTTGAAAAATCCTGACCAGCTTCTGTGGGGTGAGTTCACTGCCTGGTGCCAGTAGATTTATGTTTGAGTAAAATTTGCTCGATCCCTATAGCCTTCTTTACCACATAATTTTTTCTTCATTTCTTATGAAGTTTGAAATGACGTTGAACAAGGTTAACCCATTTCAAGACCAGGCATAAGGTAGATTTCAGTGAAACTTACATTGGAATAGATATTTGAATATGAATAAATTTGGATTAATTCCCAAAAAAAAAAAAAAAAACAATGCTTATACAAATGTTATTTAAACACAGTTGATTTCAATCTACTATGTGTTTTTTATGTCAGGAAGAGGAAGAATGTAGAGACCATTTATTCTTTGCTTGTACTTTCTCTGCACAGGTATGGCAGAAGGTTCTCAGCTCTTCTTCTTCTGTCAACAGTCTCTGTTAGTTGGATTGATGATCTCCAATGGAAAGTTCTAAACTTTAGGGGTAAGCTATGTTGCTCCGACTCTTATTTTTCTTTGAAGTATCCGTGTCCGACACATATCCGGACATGGGTATGGGGATATGATCCTCCAAATACATGAAAATCTTAAAAAAAATTGAACATACCCGTGTCCGACACTCACACCCGAGTCCGAGTAACATAGGGGCTAAGTCGTTTAAGTCTACTCTTTTGCGCTTTGCATGGACAGCTTCTATCTACTATATTTGGTGGGAAAGAATTTCTTGGAAACATTTAACAAGAAGAACTCCATTCCTATGTTTGGAAACATGAATTTGAAAATTTGGATTTTATTTGTTATATAAATTATGAGAATGAAATGCATATATTATGTATAATTTAGTTAAAATTCAATATGATTATATATTTAAAAGGTATAAAAACATGAATTTCAAATTCATAAATATCTATAGGTAATTCAAATTCACCCCTAAATAAGTATCTAACAAATTCATGAATTTGAAAAATAATTATGAATGTTATATTTACATTTGTTTTATTACACAATGTACACTATTTTTGAAATCCAAATCTATTTTTTGAAATCCAAATTCCCACCCTGAAAAATTGTTTCAATTGATTGTTGCTGCTGTAAAAGCTCGTTTTTGTATAGTTCCTAACATATGTGTAAATGCTGTAAATATTTCACTTTGTAGATAGTGGAGGTATAAGCCAAGATACTTAAAGTTTGTAAGGCTATACCTTAGATACTTCATGTAGCAGATTTTCTGCTTCTTTTAGATTTTGGAATACAAATTTTCAATTATCCAAAAAAAAATTCAATCTCAACTCATTGCTTTGCTTTGCTTATTAAATAGTTTCGCTCTCATAATGTCTTCTTCTGCATGTGAAACTCTTTCCTCCTCATTCCATATCTCTTTCGATCCAGAAATCTCGGTGCCTGCAGCGATAGTCGCCTGGTTTAACATTTTGGAAGATCAGTCGGAGGTGGAAGAAGTGACTGATTAGGACCTTTTCCATTGTCCACCAAGAATGCCATCTTAAGCCCCCATGTCGTATGCACTTCCAAATGGCAGTGCAAGAACCAAACTCCTGCAAAATTCAGAAAAAGGAATTGAGATCAGATAGAAGTTTATGGATGAAAAACATGGGAAAGAAAAAAAATTATGAATGTATCAGATTCAGAACATAGTTAATGTACCTGGGTTATCTGCACGGAATCTGATAGCTAGCCATCCACCAGATGGTACCCCAATTGTGTTCCTCTCAACAGGATCGACAAGATTAAATTTCTGAGGATCTGTGTTTGGATTATAGTTTCCAAGTCCCCTACCAACGGAGAAAAAAGTGAATCCATGTAAGTGGATGGGGTGGTTCTCAGGGGCTATGATCCCAGTATCTTGCAAAACAAGTTGTACTGTAGAGTTATAAGCCAGCCTGAAAACCTTTGTCCCATTTGTTGTCTGCAAATTTGTTGGTGGAGTTCCAGAGTAGTTAAACAAGTGTGGTGGGTTAGCAGGAAAATCAGTGGTGAAAACCCCATTGATGTTGAAGAAATGTGCTTGAAGTAAGGCTGTAGTAGGCAAAATGAATGTCACATTATTAATAGAAGCTACCACGCGGCTGCCATTACCGGCTTTGCAAGTAGGACAAGGGTTCATCCCCAATCCAACAGTGAAGTAAAGGTTGTAATCAATGATTTGTGGCACTAAGGCAGGGTATTGTTTGGAATTGAGGGCACGAAGAGAGTTTATAAAGTTCTTGGCAACTGGTGTGGCATTTTGTGGTGGTGGGCTAGTAAGAGTTGTGGGGATATTGTTGGCAACTGTGCCTGAGTAGTGCAAGGTTGCTGTTGCAGTCAGGTTATCTACAGCAATTGGAGCGTCCATGAAAGGGGACGCCGCAACCAAGTAATTGCCAGAATTTTGATAAGCAGAGACAAGGACATTGGTGGTTTGGCCTGGGGCAATTAAAACTGTATCAGCTTTGAACGGTTTAACATATGTGGCATCAACTTCCACAACAGTGAGCTTGTGACCAGCAATCTTGAAGAAAAGCTCTTCATTAAGTGCAGCATTGATTAGGCGTAGCAGATAGGTCTTGCCATTTTCTACTGGCAATGTGAAACCTCCTGCATATGATTGTAAATTTGTAATAGTTTTAAACGAAGTTTCTGAATTGGAGAGAAGAGAAAGGGAAGGGAAGTACCTTGTGAAGAACAACTGGAGACCAATCCTGGAAGGCCATTTATGGTGTGAGCGTCTGAGACATTTGGAGCCAATCCGGATTTGAGTGCTTCATTGATCACAGCTTCAGTGTCGGATTTCCACCACTCAGCTGGCAGCAGTAAACCATTGAGTTAGATTTAACTCCAAAGTCCAACTTGTGCAAGTTCGATAATTAAGCAGACAACAAAATTTAGGTCCTAACCACTGGCAAGAGGGTAAATCAATCAACCATCAATGAATTAAAAAGTTTGATCTCACCTAACACAACAACTACTTCCTTGTGGGGTTTTGGAAATGGATAAGGCAAACAGCACTTAGGCAAGATAACAATGGCACCATGGACCGTGGACCTTAGCCATAGAATATGCGCATGCCAAAGCAGTGTGCCTCTTTGGCCTGTGATAGTAAAGTTATATACATAGCTTTGCCCTGTCGTGATTGGACATTGTGTAATGTATGCTGGCCCATCCGCCCAACCTATTCGAAGTTGCCTAATACCATGCCTGCAAAAAATTTAAGTGAACAAACAAATTAACGAGAAAGCATCCATACTCTTGAGTTAGATTTTTGCAAGGATATTCGTGAATTGTGATTAAAAAAAAACAGGGATTTGGGTTCTCACCAGTGTATGGAGACATTGTATTTGACATGGTTAACGACTTTGACAAGCACTGTATCATCTTCCCTGGCGTATAAAGTTGGCCCTGGGAACTTACCATTGATGGTAACAATGGATTTGCTTGAACATAACATAGTTGTATTCTTCATTACCACCTGCGTACGTTACCAAAAACTCACAAACTCACTTAATAAGAAGTTTTAATTTCTAAATAATTATGTTGGTGATAATTTTGAGATTGTACCTTCATGTACTCATAAATTTTGTACTTTTTCTGTTTTTTTTTTCCTAGGCAAGCAAACACCAAATAATATGCATGTAGATAAATGTATGAAGAGATAGTTCATGTGAAAAATCAATCATGTCAATAAAGAAAAAGGTTGTCATATTAAATGAGACCATTGATCTTTAATTTAGCCCTTTTTTTTAACCAGCTGCAGCTTAGTGTTTCAACATTTCTACTGCAGACTGTATGTAGACTATTGCCTTTCAGTTCACTGGCTCCAAACACACATTTTGGTCAACAATTAAACAATGTACTTACATCAAACTTGTAGTGTAGAATAGCACAGTCGACAAGAACCGGAAAGAGGAATGCAACAAGAACTAAAATTCGAATGGAAGAGTCCATTTTCTCTCCTCTCTCTCTCTCTCTGTATCTGTTTTTTTTTTGTTGTTGTTATTTTTTGATTTACTTAGTTCCCCTCGGCCTTGTTGCAGTTATGTATGACTCGACACCGCACCATTTAAAGGGTGATAGAGCAATTGTTGCTAGATCTTTCTAATATTCGGATTATCCGTCTAGATTCGGAGGTCTATTTAAAAGGATATGAACAAGAATGTTAGACTCGTAAAATGAGTATAGACACAAATCAAAAGCTCATTTTCTAAATAAGTCAGGCCTTGATTAGAACATTTAAGTCTTCAAGCTCAGCTTGATTTGACTCGATAATTATTTATAGATATTTAATATATTTAATATTTATAATTTAACTTTGAAAGATAAAGTTGTGTTATATGGATGTAATTTTGTTAAGTTGTTATTTAATATAATTATTAATGTTATTTTTTTTGCTTGCAAAAAATATATACGTGTGGATTTGGATGGTTCCTTTGAAAATACGAACGAGTCTAGACCGATAATAAAGCTCATATTTCAGACCGAATCGGATCTGAATAATCATGAAATCTATTAATACTCTACCTAAGCCAGGCCCGAATTCAACTCAACCCGATCTATATAGATAGGTATAATTGCCGCCATGTAATTTTTCCCTGGTTAGGTGGATGAATGTATCCTCTAGAAACAAGAAATATTGAGAAATAACAAGGTTTATTCCCATGATTTCTTGCATTTGACATAAAGTTGTTTTTAGGGACCAAATTATAATTGGAAGTTAAGTTCTTAAACCTCTTAATGCCGTTTCCAGTTAATTAGAAGCTTAATCAGAAATTTGGTAGGTTGGAATTTATGCTCAGCAATTTACCTTTTGGCCCATCTTTTAGCTATTGATCTCCAAGCCATTGTTTGAGAATTTTGTCCCACTTAGGTACTTTTTACTTGAATCATTTAACAGAGAAAAGATTGAATTGGGAAGATCTAAACAGGTTTGATCAAGTCAGAATGAACTCAAAAAACTTGAAGTTCTTTTCTTAAAGTTTTTTAAATTAGCCTTTTCTCAACATTATTCTATGGCTCCTATATTTTAACAATAATTCTAATTGTACTGATATATCCATTAATGTATCAATTCTTTGAGAATTTACATATTTGAAGACTTGATACAGCTTTAATTTATTAGAATTTACAAAGAAAATTAAGTTTGAAACAAGATTAAGCTCCACGAAAGTGGAGTTGCAACTCTTAGAAAATATTGGAGAGATTTTTTCTTTGCAGCATTTCCAGTTGACCACAATTTCGTTTTATGATTGATTAACTGAATGAAACCTGCCATTAGGATCAATGTTAGGTTTAGAGAAAAACACAACGCTGGTGATTGTGGCATTTCAGCCTTTCCATTAATTCATCTTTTAACCCAAGAATTTTGCATCAAACCACGGCTTTGTTTGGAATTTTTAATTTTAAATGCAATGGGTTGATGTGAGTAGTATGTCTTTAAAATTGCCCGGAAAGAGGATTAGATCAAAAAAACCTGACGACACTCCTGACCAATTGACGATCAAATAACATGTTAATAGTTATTAAAATTCGAATAAATTTAGGATTTATATTTGATGTACTGTCAATGTATAAGTGAACCACATGATGACACTTGTTAAAAAGTTTAGTTATTTATATTTATTTTTAAGGATTTTTATGTTTGTTTATTAATGAAGCGTCATCGTATAGTTCATTGATAATGTATAGGTTTATAAATTGATAGTGCATCAAATACAAACTCATAAATTTATACCAAGACATCATATGTATTAGACTCCAAATACGAATAAAATTGCTTACATGTTGTATAGATAAAATTAGTTGGTGAAGTACGTAGGGCAAAGAGTAAACATGGTAGCTAGCATGGCAAATGGCAATCGGATGCTATCTTATCAACCAAGATAATTCAAAAGGTTGAGAAATGGTTTTCATGTTCTACATCAGATGGCAACCCCAATAGAGTATAATGGTTTGTTTTAAAGCCAAGACTAAACCAACCGAGAGCCATTTTAACCATATTCTGCCTTCCTCTCTCCTTCCAATGTTTTCCAAAGCCGATTATAGTTGTTAAAATGGGTGAGATTACTCATTTGAAGCCAAATAGCTATTAAAATCGAAGGTTAGCTACCAGATTATGATGAACTGGTTTGGGAATGAGTTCAAATCACGCGTAGTCGAAGGTTGAAGTTGAACCCCAGTAAACCAGTTTCCCTTTTTGGCTCAAAATAATTAAAACTCTGGTTCAGAGCTTGATTAAGCTTGGTCAGGATAGATTTCATGGCTGTCCATTGTTGAAAACTACATTATTTTGAACGGATAAAAGCTTAGCTAAGCGAATTGAATTAATATGAATTAAGCATATTTTTCTAGCTTTAACTAATTGTTTATGCACTGCATGAACATGCATGCAGACAGATTTATTGCTTGGGATGTAAGAAATAGAACATTAACTGTTTTGCGTAGTTGACTATGTTGGAAGTGACTTGCAGACAAAAAAAATGACAGTGTAATAATATTCTTTTTTATCATTTTTTGACATTTTCAATTTCAAGTGAAGGTGGAGAGTGAGTTTTGTTAGTAGCAAGAAAAGCTCAGAATATGGGCTTTTAATGGGTATATATTTTGGACCATTCTAATGGAACTGGATAAAAAGCCAACCCACTATTTTCTATAGGCTAAACAAAATTATTGGTAGAAGGAATGATCCACAAAGTTAAATTTTTTTTTTTGAAAGAAAAAGTTAATTTAATTTAGGGGGGAAAAAGAAAGGGAAAGAAATAAAGAAAGGTTAAATTTGAAACAAGACAAAAATCAGTGCACCTTAATTGTAAGGTTGTGACTAATGCATGTATTGTTTCATAAATAAAAATAAATAAATAAATGCATGCATGCATTGATTCAGGTTATTTTGTTTTTTTGTTCATAAAAGCTTATTTTGGGTCATGAATTACATAATAATTTGATATCTTCATTTTATAAAAAACGATATTATGCACTCATCTCATATATTTATATTATACACTTATTTTTTTAAAAATTTAAGTAAAAAATATTAAAATTTTGTATATTGCATGAGTTTAAAACTTTTAACTGTTGAATTGTCAGTTTGAAAATGTGTCCAAAAGTTATTTCACTATGGAAAGAGAGAGTATTGACAGAAAGTCAAAGGCATATATAAACATCCAATGTAAAAAAATGATCAATGGCTAACAATTCATCAGTGGCTGGGACTGGCCAATCAGTGAGTTACACACTTCGAAAGTTGAAACACAGGAAATTAAACTAAGCAGCAAAGATCCTTTCATTTGCTGTAGCAAGCACTGATTCCCATTCCTATGAAGGTGTGCCACGAGCAGGAAAAGCTAGAGACAAGAGAATTGAATGTAGTATAAATAAATAAAGGGTTTTACTAACAAATATTTTAAGTACATTATTTAAAATTATTATATATAATAATATTTTTATTCAATATATTAAAAATAATAAATTAAATTATCGATTTTTATAATTAATACAATATTATTATTATAAATAATATATTAACTAATTTTAAAAAATATCTTAAAGATATTCATGAATAAATTATACAAGCTTCTTTCTGTACTTGAAATTTATTGGCATTTATCTCTTGACACATCTTCTAGATATCACAATTCCATGACTTACCGCAATCAAGAAAATGACACTGCTTCACCAAGCATTTAATGGAGTCTGATCGAACTGTGTGCCCAACATGCCTCTCACGAAGTAAATGTAAATGACCTTACAGCCTAGCTCAACACACCTCCATAGTTCCATTACTAGGGCTCTACCTAGGATTGGTCTTGTAAAGTCCCTAGGAGCTGCTTTGGGAAAGAATCATTTATTGTTTTGAAATCTTAATTGAGCTGCTGGCTTATAAGTAATAACTTGGCTCCTGGAATTCATTTCAGCTCAACCCACCAAATTAAGTCAATCTTCTTAAACAAAGGTTTGGATTAGGGAGAGAAATTCTTCAAGAAACAAGGTGAGAATCCAAACTTCATTGCTGCATTCATCTCAGAAGGGGAAGTTTTTTTTTTTTTTTTTTTCAAGTAATGTTACTTAGTTTTAAAGCATCAAGAAACACAGTAAAAGGACTTTGACTCCATTCAACAAGGAAAATTTCTATAGTTCATTCCATTAATTTTCTAGTTACTATGAACCAGTGAGACTTGTTTCTGACCACTTTGGCATGTTTGTGAATGAATTGTTTACTCCTATAATTGTTCTTATACTGAACTTTCATAAGGAGAGTAAAACCTTTTATTACTAAAACGATTATGCCCTTATGTTTTGTTAATCATTTCTGGATAATTAGCAGCAAAGCAGGAAAGAAGTCAGAGTCACAAAACAAATACACCAAAAACAGTGAATTCTGGGGGTTTAAGAATTCTAATGGCAGAAGAAGATATCTATACCAAGGATGGAACAACTGACTTCCGTAACAAACCGGCCATCAAGAGTAAAACAGGGACATGGAAAGCATGTCCATACATCCTAGGTAATAATATGTCAAGTGTATATTATTTTTCTGATATAAATTCCATATAATGTTCCATGGTCTGATTTAATGATCTTGAGAAATATTTGATGCAACAGGAAATGAATGCTGTGAAAGATTGGCTTACTATGGGATTAACACAAACCTGGTTAACTATCTCAAATTCCAACTCAATCAGCGAAATGTTGCAGCTGTTAGTAATGTCACGAATTGGGCAGGAACATGCTATGTCATGCCCCTAATTGGAGCATTTCTAGCCGATGCTTATTTGGGAAGATACTGGACGATTGCTAGTTTCTCCATCATCTATGTTTTTGTAAGTTCATCTGATTATATATTGGTGCTTTTGAGATTTAGCTATTTTTCATAATCATTACTTTTGTCTGTTAAAGTGGGATATTACAAGTTACAACCAAGTTAATGTTGATTAACTCTGTTTCAGGGCATGACAATATTAACAATGTCAGCATCTATTCATGGCCTAAAACCAACTTGTGATGAAAACAACGTTTTCCATCCAACAGGATTGCAAACTGGAGTGTTTTTTCTAGGACTATACTTGATAGCCCTGGGTACTGGAGGGATTAAACCTTGTGTTTCATCCTTCGGTGCAGATCAGTTCGATGATTCTGATGAAGCAGAAAAGAAAAACAAGAGTTCTTTCTTCAATTGGTTCTATTTTTCAATTAATATTGGAGCCCTTATTGCTGCTTCTGTCCTTGTCTGGATACAAACAAATGTAGGATGGGCTTGGGGGTTTGGTATTCCAGCTGTGGCTATGGCTATTGCTGTTGTAAGTTTCTTTTCAGGTACAAAGTTGTACAGAAACCAAAGACCAGGAGGGAGTCCCCTGACCCGAATCTGCCAGGTTCTAGTTTCTTCCTTCAGGAAAGTTCGAGTAGAAGTTCCTGCTGACAAGTCTCTTCTATATGAGACTACAGATGAGGAATCTACGGTCAGAGGAAGCCGAAAGCTTGACCACACGAAGCAGTTAAGGTATAGAAAACAACCATTAGGTCTAGGGCAAAGCAGTCGATCGGTTTGGTCACTTCGATCCAAAAAAAAAAAAAAAAACCGTCGATTTTCATTAAAAAATAACCGAAAACTGATTGAATTGTACAGTGAAACCGACCTAACCGAACCGATTTAATTCGGTCGGTTTTGTCGGTTATTTCAGTTAATGGCTAATGGGTTGGGTTTGGATATTGTTTGATTGGGTTTGGGTAATTAATGGGTTTATTAAATTTATTGGGTTTGGGTATTTGGGTTGGGTTTGGTCCATTTGGATAAATTTATATAATTATATTTTATAAATATAATATTAAAGGTTGGTTAATTCGGTCGGTTCGGTTACTCATAACATTAACCGAAAATCGACCGATTTAACCTAAAAAACCGACTAACATAACCGATTAATAACCGAAACCTACCCGTTTTAACCGAATTGGATTCAATTGATCAGTTATCTTGGTTATAACCGAGATATGCTCTGCCCTAATTAGGAATACGAATCAACATATCTTTCTAATTGTCGATCATGGGATCTAGCCATCTACTGTCTAATTGCTTTCATCTTTTTACCTTAGTTTCTTTGACAAGGCAGCTGTGGTGACTTCATCTGATCAAATCAAAGGATCTATAAACCCATGGAGGCTTTGCACAGTAACCCACGTTGAAGAACTTAAGTCCATCATAAGATTACTTCCTGTATGGGCCACAGGTATAATATTTTCTGCTGTATACAGTCAAATGGGCACATTATTTGTCTTGCAAGGCAACACGATGGACCTTCACATGGGAGGATCATTTGAGATACCTTCAGCTTCACTATCTCTCTTCGATACAATCAGTGTCATCTTTTGGGTACCGGTTTATGACCGTCTAATTGTTCCATTTGCAAGAAAGTTCACTGGCCATAAAAATGGGTTCACTCAACTTCAACGTATAGCAATTGGCCTTGTGATCTCTATCTTTGCCATGTTGGCTGCAGGCACTTTGGAGCTTGTTAGACTCCGCCAAGTGAAGAAACACAATTACTATGAGCTTAAGCATATGCCAATGTCAATATTTTGGCAGGTTCCACAATACTTCATTATAGGCTGCGCTGAAGTTTTTACCTTCATTGGGCAATTGGAGTTTTTTTATGAGCAAGCCCCAGATGCAATGAGGAGCCTATGCTCTGCTCTCTCACTTACAACAGCTGCTTTAGGAAACTATTTGAGCACATTTCTGGTTATTATTGTGACGGATTTTAGCACCAGGCATGGTAATCCTGGCTGGATACCAGACAATTTGAACTATGGTCATCTTCACTACTTTTTCTGGCTTCTTACAGTGTTAAGTGTACTCAATTTGGGAGTCTACCTTATGGTTGCAAGGTGGTATACTTACAAGAAGGCAGTTGTATGATCAACTAAATTTGCTTTTTCTCATGAACTTTAAAATTATGTCAGGGAAAAAAAAAGATTCCCCTCTTGATGAATCTTTGATTTTACAGAAGCAATATTGTAGTTCCAGTAGCAGTGCATTAGCAATGGATCAGAAGTAACATTTTACAGAAGTTTTGGTATAGAAGAAACTAGAACTGTTGATATTGCATAAATCTTTCTCAAAATCAGGCCAACTATGCTTATCAAGAAAAACAACTTAAAAGGAAATGGGTCAAGCAAATGGGCATTGGCCTCTCTAACTTTATTTATTGAAAGAATAATTGAAATTCCTTTTAAAAAAATTAAGAATAAGAATAATTGAAATTGCTACCTTCATGTAGGAGATTTCTGAGCACTGGGTAGAAATTAAACAGTGGAAAAATAAATGCAAATTAGACTAGAAAAGAAAAAAGGGAAGTTTTTTCAATTTTGGTACTAACTAAGCAAAATGTCTAGATACAAAGGTCAACCAAGATTGGAAGATGTAGGTACAAAGCAAACTAAACTCATAAATAAAATAAATTTATTCTTTTTTCCAGGAGATTATTAGCAAGAGAAGGAAAATATAGCTGAATTTGATTTCCAATCCAACACCTGTTTACTACTGATCACTGTTTTTCTCTAATAAATAAATGCAAACACATAAAAAAATGCTTAAACAAAACTTCATAGATCATAAAATTAATCGACATGTATTAGGTATTTCTTATTGCCTATTTGTTTTCCGTTATTTGTGTTCAGTGACTTGATTTCTTTAGGGAAGTATTGATTTCATATTTTAATATTTATTAATTTTTCGTTTGATCAAATTATCATATGTAGCACCTAGACCTGTTCCCGGCTTTTGAGCTAGGATAGACCGGGCCGGGCCCAACAAGTAATTTTTATTTCGATTCGACTCATAAACCTGCATCCAAAGAAAGAAAAAAAATATATTATCTTTTTGTGAGGAAAAATATATATTTATTATCTCAAAGTATAACTGCGTTGATAAATTTTTTCGCCTGAAGGTTATAATTCAACTCTAGAAAGCGATTGGAGCCTTCGGGAAATTTTGACTATAGCCTTGCCCCATTCATTTTTTATACTATAAAAAAAAGCACTTTTACAATAAAGAGATTCATCTATCTTATTTGAATTTTTTTATTTTTTCTAAAATATGAATACGGTGTTCAATACATGTTCAGATAAAAAAATATGATCTTTTAAATATATAAAAAAAAATTTAAAAAATTAAATATACCGACATCAAATATATTTTCATATTTAACACTCACATATTACTATTGTGGAGCATGTTTTAAAAAAGCTGAAGAAGCCATTTGTTTCCCTTTCATGGAAGGAAAATGGTAATTTCACACTACTTTCTATATTATTATAGCCCAAACAAAGTGGATAATGTACACAAATTTTGAGGTTCAAAAATCCTTCCAATGTAAATAGAAAGATAGAAATTAAGCATCGGTTGTCTTTCCATCTCCCACTGAGAAAATAGTGTAAAAGATGATTGCATTCAAAGCCATTCAAGCCTCCTTTACTCCAACCAGTAAGCATGCCCTTTTCCAAACAAGAAGATTCGCATACACAAAGAACTCCATCCTGTGTCTCAGCAAGTCAAATGATTCCGAGTCCTCATCACCAGAAGGAGACACTCGTAAGCAAGAGCTGCTTGCCCAAATAGCAATGCTTCAGACTCAAAAAGTTCGTCTCACTGATTACTTGGATGAAAGATCTGCTTATCTTACCCAATTTGCTGAAGAAGCCAATGCTGAGTTTGATAAAGTTGGAGAAGATGCTCTCAAAGAACTTGAAGAAGCCGGTGAAAGGGTAGGGTCTGTTTAAAAAGAGCTTAATTGTCTTTTATGTTGAGTAGAGAAAGAAGTGAGTCTTGATTGATATGAAATTTTGCTTATAACACTCTTCTTATTCATTTGTTTATAAGCAGATAATGGAGAACATTGAGAGCCAAATGCAAGCCTTTGAAGAATCCCAAGAATTGAACAGAGAGGAGATTGAGAAGAATGAAGACCAGTTAGCAGAGTTTCAAGGCCAAATTGAGAAAGATAGGAATGAAGGGTTGTTCTTTAAGAACCTGACAGAGAAAAAGCCTATAGACAAGGCAAAAGCAAAGGAGGAAGCAGAGAAGATTAAGGAGATTACTAAAGAAAAGGCTGGGTCAAAAGCAAGGAGGAACATTTACCTTGCGCTAATTGCACTGCTAGTCGTTGAAATTGCAGAATCTTTCATCTCTGCATCTGATTGGCGAAAAGTTGCGGTTCTTGGAGCTATTTTAGTTGCTTTATTTTCTCAGTTCATCTATGAACAAACATTGTTATCAGAAGCAGAGAAAACAGAAAAGAATGATGAAAACAAGAAGTAAAGGCTCTTCTTATATCTAATCTAACAAACTTTTGCTGTAAAGCTGTTATCCATAATTATTTAGGGTAAATATGGCATGATTCAATAACCCCAAGTAATAACTTAATACTTGGGTTTGATACATCAAGCAACGTTTCTTTTGCATCATCAACATCTGATCTTAGTGATATAGCTGCGATCACCAAAACCAATGTGAGTTTCCAAATCTGATGCTTTATGAAGTTTTTCTCACTCATTGTGGAAAATAACAAATGTGAATATCCAACTGGGAAGACTAAGCTTTGGTAAAAAAACTGAAAAAGTGAGTGTGGTTTCATGTCAAGATATCTAAACTCTAAAGAATGTAAATCCAGCCTGCAAGAATTGGCATGTTGTTAAAAGGTAAGTGGTTAACAGTTGGGGAGGGCAACAAAGCACAAACAAGAGAGTAAGAACAAAAGCCATGTATAGGAACTTGACTTTTAGCCTTTAGGTGCTCATGCATCCATACCTCCAATCACTTTGAAAGAATTTTCCTGGCATAAACCATCCTCTCATGCACGTCCAGTAACTCCTTCGAATGACAAAGATAGCAGTTCTTGATCCCAGAACATGTAAAGAACTTAGGATCTCTTAAAGGTACACAACTCAGACTGGTCCCCGGGATTCTTGAGGTGGTGAAGAGTTGCACAATATTTTCAACTGCTAACTAGAAGAGTATGACTCTCACACAAGTGAAAGCCAGAAGTCCAGAAATGGGAGCTTAACTGCAAGTAAATCCTAAATCCAAAGAGCCGTGTTGAAGCCTGTGGTCAGCACTGCCCTGACAAGTATGTTCCATGTAATGACGGTTGGAAGAATTCCACGCTCTAAAGCATCATCCAAAAAGCCAATTGCATCTGATATCTTACCACAAGAACAAAGCCCCTTGAGAGTAATGTTATAAGAAATAATATCTGGCTGTAGTCCATCAGTCCAAATTCGGGTCCAGATCTCTGATGCCTTCTCGTATTCTCCAGTTTTGTAAAGCCCTTCCATGATAGTATTATAGGTTACGAGATTTGTAGCACAGTTCCTTTGCTTCATCTTTGAATAGAGCTGTAAAGCATCCTCAACTTTACCAACAGAGCAAAGGCCATGGATGACAATATTGTGCATCGTTACATCAGGCTTGAAGGCCTTGTCAAGCACATGGTTCCATAAGCTGAGTGCCATGTCAACATTCTTTCCTTGGAAAAGACCTTTTATCAACGAGCTGTAGGTAATCATGTCTGGTTTCCACCCTTTCTCTAGCATTTCCTTCAGGATATAGTATGCCTCCCCAAATCTTTCTGCTTTACACAAACCAGAAATGAGAATATTATATGAGACAACAGAAGGAGAGTAACCCATTGAGTCCACTCCCCTGAAAAATTGAATTGCATCGTCAAGTCTGGATGCTTGGATAAAACCATGAATTAAGGGATTGCAAACATAAGGATTCAGTTTACAACCACACTTAACCATCCGACTGATTAAACCAGCTACTTCATCTAGTCTCCCTTGTTTGCCTAACCCATCAATCATTGAGGAATATCCAAAGCTATCCACTTTACCTCCCCCAAGTTCAGCCTCTTGCAATATCTCTAAAGCTTTTTTTAAGTAGCCATTCTTACACAATCCATGAATCAAAACTCCATAAGTTGAAGCGTCAGCACTGCAACCTCTCTCAGGCAAGATCCCCCATAGAGAAATCGCTTCATCTACCATTCCATTCTCCAACAACCCTCTAATCAATATATTAAAACTAACAACATTTATACAACCCTCCTTTTCCATCAGTTTCCACAACTCAAAACACTCTTTAATTTTCCCAGCTTTACAGTACCCATTAAGCATTGCATTATAAGTAACCACATCAACCATTACCCCACTTTCAACCATGTCTTTATAAACTCTCTCAGCACCATCAATATTCCCTGCCTCACATAATCCATGTATCATACTACTATAAGTAAACAAATCCTTCTTTCTTTCATTCTTCTTCATCCTCTCCCATATACTCAAACACTCATCAAACTTGCCACATTTACACAAACCATTAATCATAACATTATAGGTAACTGAATTCGGGTAAGCCGAAGAATCTTCCAACAACCTCGCCCAAACCTCATTTGCCTTCACAAAATCTCTATTTCTAAAAAATCCATCAATTAATATATTATAACACATAACATCAGGGGTCACTTTTCTATTAAACATTTCGTCGAACAATTCCAAAGCAACGACCAAGTTCCCGCCTTTGACAAGACCATTAATCAAGGTCCCATAGCTTTGTACATTTGGTTGAAAACCCGTTTTCCACAACCAATCCAATAACAGCTTCGCGTGCTTAAAATGCTTCTTTTTACAAGCAACCTTAATCAAAATATTATAAGTTTGCAAATTTGGCTTCATGCCCACTGTTTCAAAGTACTTAAAAAACGTCTCAGCTTGTTCCCAACGATTCGACTCAGCAAAAGCGTTCAGTAGAGTGTTGTAAGATCGAATCCCAGGTTCACAACCAAAAATTTGCTTCATTCGTTGGAAGGAATCTAATGCTTTCTCAGGCATTGAGTTTTTAGCATAAGCTTTTATTACCGTTAAAGCAACGTCTTCTGAGCAGTTACATTTCTGAGTTTCAATGAGTTGTACGATCCTAGTCACGTGGGAAACGAGTGGGGAGTCGACTAGTTGACGAAGGACGTGGTGGAAAACGTCGGACGAGTGGGTGTAACCCGGGTGGCGAGTTGCTGAGTCGAAGAGAGCCAGTGCAGAATGGGGGTTTTTCTCTGATTTGAGGAGCTTGAGAACTCGCTTTGGTGAGAGGTTTTTGGGGAACTTGGTCATGGAAAAGATGGTAGTTTCTGGGATTTCTTAGTCGCATCGTTGAACCATTAGCTGTTAAGCCTCCGCTTAGGATGATTTTCGGCGACCAGAAATTGGGAGAATTTGAAATTTGAAGGGTAGGGACTAGGGCGTATGTCTATGTGGGGACAAATATGGACAAGTTTGGGCCACAATTGGGACAGATTGGACCTAAAGTGGGCTAGTATATGGCCTAGCAGCCATAAATATGGACAAATTTGGGTCAAAAACTTAGAGATTGTAGCAAGTCAGGCTAAGCCCAAATCAAGCTCAACCATCAATGCAAATAAATTCAAGTTTTTTTTTAGGTAGATGCTTCCAAAACAACATAAAACTTCAAACCCATTTATTAATCCCCACGTTTCCTAATTTAAAGAGGTAAGCCTAATAAATGGCCCTTAGAAAACCCAAGTTGAGACGAAATATTTATGAATACTAGGATAGTTTTCATCTCTTTCATATAAACAAAACTTGCTTTATAAAATTATATCCCTTCGTCCCTGGTAAAAACAAATGGTAACTCTAATGAAGAACCATACAAACAGGAAAAAAAAAAAAAAAGAAGTCCAAGAATTGGTCTATAAAGAAGGCCATAAATCACTCTTGGAGGTTCAGCCATAAGTATATAAACGTTGACAAATAAGCTCCCAATTATCTTAAACAAATTATTGCAACCCACGTCTTATTTTGGCTTAGTTGCGAGTTTCTTAGACAAGTCATTGGGTTTTGAGCTTCTTTTACTCTTTTTTTTTTTTTTTTCTTTCCTTATCTCCTCTATGAAGGAACATGCTGGGATGTTTTCCTAGTCACCTTTTGACTTTAGAGGCAAAAAAAAAACCTTGTTGATGATGGAGCTTTTACATGTTTAGAGAAAAAGGAGAAAGCATGATCTCTAATTCTTTGACTGAAAATGTTGCTCGGTTAGATTTCTTTTTTGCATCCCGGTATCAGGAAAAGATTAACATTGTTAATGGGGAAATAATCATTGCTTTGTTTCATTTTTTTTTTTTGCCAATGGTTAATGGGGCTTGAACATTCATTGGATAAATTGCACTAAATTTTTCTTAATGACAATTAATACTTGAGTTTAACCATGTTGGCACCCTGAGTAACATTCATACTTTCTGTCATAGCATTTAAAAGTAGGGAAAAAAATTATCTGAAATTTAAAAGTTTAAAAGTTAAAACTGATTAAGCTTGAAATTCTAGCTTCTTGTGGAATATGATCATCTGAGTACTTGCAGCAGGATCCTATATTATTGGATTTGGGTATGAGTGTCAGATACGGGTATATTTAATTTTTTCCAAGATTTTCATGTATTTGGAGGATGCTTGGAGAATCATATCCCATACCCATATGTGAATATGTGTTGGACACGAGTACTTAAAAAAAATGAAAAGTGTAGCAACATAGGCAGGATACTACTAAGTTATGAGCTTTAACATGAACGGCAAAGTAGAGAAAGTGAACCATTGAAGATCTGAAATTTGTTGGAAAATCTACTCAGGATGAGGATGAGATTATATTAGTTTTTTTTTTCTTCTTTTTTTTGCTGAATATGATAAGAATGTGATTTAAGTTATATATGGAATGATTGATCTGGCAACTAGTCCAGCTCCATTATTGTTCACATTATTCATCTTATTCAACTGAGCTAACTAAACTCAATAAAGAACACATAACCATTGATTTTGTTTATAAATATAGAGAACCAACCTTGCATTTTTAAAGAAATTGGCCATTAAAGCTCCAAGGCTGCTAAGTATGCACTAGTAGAAGCCCCAAGAAACATTCAAAAGCAAACATTTTCCACATTGAGACCCAGATCGAGTAATTTCTTATTGAAAGGCTCTACAGCCAACCTTCTACACTCCATTTCACAAAAACTCATTTTTACAAGGCTTGCATGGAAGTTCGTTTAATTTGTTGATATGGAGAAGGGCATAAGTTGGTCGTATTTCTTGTCCTATATGGATTGATTCGTGACACTGACAAATAGCAACTTCAAAGGGGCATGAGCCCACATCCTCACCCACTTCCACAACATGCCAAATGCCATGAGTAACATACTCTTCTAAAATTTACAGCCTTCACCACCTATCAGCCAACTCTGTGTGAGACAAAGAAATAAAAGAAACCAAACTGATCTAAGGGAAACACATCTGTATTTTATCTGCACATATATTCTGTTTGTCCAAGCCTTTTCTGGTAAAAGAGAACAGAACAACAGAACAGAAGGAAGGAAGGAAGGAAAGAAAGGCTCAAAACATTAAACAAAATGTGATTAGAAACAAGAAACACAGAAAATTTTGTTATTTGAATAGTGGAAAAAGCATGCCAGGATGCCACTCACAAGAAATGCAACAATTTTAGGGCCCTTTTTTATCCAACCAACCAGCAAGAATACATAGGCATGTGTGGTTACACAACAAATGCAGCAAAATTTAACAACATTAAACCAAAGAAACACCTTATGAATATCAAATTCACTACAACCTCAGTACGCTCCTTGCAATAGACGTGCATGATTTGCCCTGCTTTTGCCTGACCCACCTCTCCGGCTGCCCTTCATCGGTGTCAAGTAGAACCTTAACAGTCCATTATCAATGTTTTTTGGTGAATACCTTGCACTCCTATTCCTCTCCAACACAAACTCATCTCTCTTCTTCTTACTATGCCCATTTGACTCAACAAAGTTCTTCCTTGCACCACCAAATGATCCACCAAAACTGCTTGAATTCCTCCAGCTTACGCTGCTATTGCTCCTCAGAAGCTTTGGATTATAACCCCCTCTCAACTCAGGCCAAGATTCCGAATAAGACCTCTCCACACCATTAGCTCTACTATACCTATCTTCATCCTCATCTTTGTTAACACTCCGCCTGTGAATAAACCCCCAAATGTTCCAAGCTTTACTCCATCTTCGGGACTTCTTAGACGACCCTTTGCGTTCCCCATTCCCAATCACAGACGTATTGTCTCTAAAGCTAATCTCAAAAGTCTCAGAATACTCATCCCTCATAGAATTAGAGTTCGAATCACCGGAATCCCTATCCGGCACAAGTTTAGGTCCATCGAAGTAATCAACAGTAGCAGGAGAAACCTTTGCATTAGAAACCGACTTCATTTCATCGATCTCAGCCACTACAGCTGCAGCAGTCTTCCGTATAGAACTGGACCTATCAAGACTCTTTCTCCTTGAAGAAGAATCAGAATAATAATAATCCCTTGCCTGAGCTGACCCTCCAGGAAGAGATTTATCATTAATAGAATTCATAGCTGGCGGATCCTCCACAGGGATTTGAGTATCAGACCTCATAACATGATGAACTGGAGCATCTTCCACAACAGAAACCATTGTGGGCATTCTTGGAAATGTTTTCCCAATCAAATACCCATCCCAAGAAGCTCTCGGTTCATCAAAAGAATATCTTGGATCATCAAAAGACATCCTCGCAGCATCAAATGACATCCTCCCTGCATCAAGTGAAAACCTTGGATCCGTATCACAAGACCTTCTCCCGAACCCATAATCCGCAATTTCCGACTGGGTCTCTCTGTATTGTCTCCCAATCGGCTTGTCCACTGGCAATCTTGCTGACCCACCTCCATTTCTCCTCTTTTTAAGCTTCTGTTTTTGCCTCCATTTTTGCAATTTCTTGCTGAAAACTGAAGCAGCTGACCAGAAACTCCCAGCAATCTCCTTAAAATCCCTTCCAGAAGCCTTCTTTGTCTGCGAATCAAGATCTATATGATCCTTCATGGGCTTCAGCTCCTCTTCTTTACACAGTTCCTGTTCGTATTCTTCCACAATTTCTTCAACTTTCTCTTCGATTAAACTCGCAGTAGCAACAGCCACAATGGGTTGTTGTTCTTCTACGATCTCTATGTCGTCTTCGTGATCGGTTTCACTCTCAGTTTGGTCTTCTTCTTTGCTTTCAAAAAGAGGACCTTGAACAACACTTGAAGAAGAACCCAAATTTCGAGCTTCAACTTCAACAATTTCAGAAGACCTTCCGTTCCCAGCTGCTTCTTTTTTATGCGGGTTTCTCTCGTTGTCTTGATAAAAGAGTGACCAAAGCGTGTTTCGAACCCTAACGTCACAGGATTTCCTCTGAGGCTCAAAAACCCCGGAGAAACCCTCGTTTTTTGAGGCCGAAAATGACTTTGTCCGCCGGAGCTCGGGAAAAAACCCGGGTCGCGTACCACCTCCTCCAGAAGGCTTGAAAATGGCTTTAAGTGCGGCGATGGGAGGTTTCCGATAAGAAGAAGCAGAAGAAGAAGGCTCGAGAACAGCGAGACGTTCGCAGAGGCATGAGGGGCAAAAGCCAGTAAAATGCTCTTCAGGATGGCGGTCACAGGAAGTGGAAAGACGGTGAGGCTGCGGCGGTGCTAATGCTGGAGGTGGTGGTGGCTCCACGTTGGGAATCATAACCGGTAGTAGTATGAAATGAGCACTCTGCTCATATTATTAGCTTCAGTGAAAGGGGAAAAAAAATGAAAATGTGAGAGAAAGTGAGGTTTTTTCGGATTGGGCGTGTGAAAACTGTTGGGTTCCAACGGGCAGCGAGAAGAATTGAAAGAGACAGAGAATGATGGCGGAGCAACCGGAAAAACTAGAAAATAAAAAGAATTAGAGTAAAAAAGAAGAGAAAATCTCGGCGTAGAATTGAAAATGACCCACCAAACATACACACACTGCCGAAACTCACTTCACGGTTCACTGCTCCTTTCCTTCTTTCTTTCTATCTTTACTTTCCCTTCCTTTCTTTTTTTGCTTTGAGCTGAGCTTTGCTTTGCTTGCTTGCTTGCTTAACCTGTTGTTAACTAGTTTTTCTAGGGGCACCCGCTTGTACAATGACTGTTTTGGCCCTACTTATCTTGTCTTAAGCACCAGACAGCACAAGGACCAAACCAGATTAAGTAACAGGACTCACTTTGGTTTAGATCGATAATCCGTATATTCGTGTAATGAAAATTATCAAATCCCACTTTAGTTTTTTTTTAAACTTAAAGTACTTAACTCTCTCTCTTTGATCAAAGCTTATTCTTTTAGACTCTCATGCTCAACTTACATTTAAGCATTGTTAATCTGATGGATCAAGTTTTGTGTTTTAAGCTTAGTTTAAGCATTTGTCACAACCTGAAAGAACCCAAATTTATCTTAGAAGGAAAATAATAACCCAAAATTTGATTCTGAAATTGACATTATTATCTCAATTGGATTTAGATTTTAGACTTCATTGCCACTCTCTAATGCATCAGAATGTCGGAAAATAACCAAACTCTTGTGTGAAAACAACATAAATCCGCGTGCTTTAGCTCATATATCAAGCAAATTTTGGTAAAAAATTAAGGTGAATTTATCAGCCAAAATTGCTAATCAAAATTGAGGTGGGGAAGGGGGTGCCCGAATGACAAACCCTTTAATTTGCTTTTACAGTAACTATAATTTTTTTTTTTCAGCTTTGTTAAATTTGTTCTTTGTTTGAGGGATGCTTTGGATTTTCAAAGATTCCTGTCGAAAGAAAAAGCAAAAGTAAACCACGCCATCACTAGAGAGGGAGAGGAAAGGGGTGAACTCAGTCTGAAGTGGTGCCTGTTTTTCTCTCTCTCTTTTCTCACATTTCGCTTTCTTTCCTTTTCTTTCCTTTTTTTTCCTTTTTTTTTTTTTTTTTTTTTCTTTTTCCTGTTTTGGGTTTCTTTTTGTTTTCGGCTTTTCACCTTACTTTTTTTTTTTTTTTCTATTTTTTTTGGTTGTTTAGTTATTCTTGTTCTCCCGCCAAATAAGTTCAATTATTTATATGGTTGGCTAAAAATATCATATTTATAATGATTTATTGAGTAAAATATGGTGAAAAATTATTGAATTTGATTCTCATTTTTCAGCTGATAAATCTCATTTTTGAAACTTTTAAATCAGATTTTTATTTTTCTACTAATACCCATTTTTCAGCTGATAAGTCTCATCCTTTAAAACTGTTGAATCTGATTCTCATTTTTCTACTAATAAGTCCTATCGTTTGAGACTGTTGAATCTGATTCTCATTTTTCTGCTGATAAATCAAATCATGGTGAAAAACTATTGATTCTGATTTTCATTTTTTTGCTCATAAATCCCATAATGGTGAAAAATTATTAAATCTGTTATTTTTCAGCTGGTAAGTCCCATCCTTTGAAACTGTTGAATCTAATTCTCATTTTTCTGCTGATAAATCCAATCATAGTGAAAAACTGTTGATTCTGATTCGGATTTTTTCAGCTGATAAATCCCATCCTTTGTAACTATTGATTTTGATCCCATTTTCTACTGACAAGTACCATCCTGTATTGAATCTGATTCCCATTTTCTTCAAACTCTTCATTGACTGAAAAATTGATTAATGACTAAACAAAATATCAATCGCCGTACTTAAGATATATTATTGATCTAATGGAAAGAGAAATAAGAGAAAGATGCAAGCTTGATTTAGCTCAAGCAATATCCAAATTCTCCTATGGCGTAGTTTAGCATTATTGTTAAAAAATATTTGATTTTAAAAAATGTGATAAAAAATTATGATTTAAATTTTTTTAGGTATTTGATATTGTTGTAAAATATATTTAAAAAATTAAAATATCAAAAAATATATGTTTAAAATAATCAAAGTGTAAATATCTCATGATAATAAAATCATTTATTTTAAAAGCCAATTTTTAAAATTCAAAAACTATATTTTTGGGTTTTTGATTTGGGTTGCCAAAACAATGGTTTCAATTATAAAAGCCAAATCCATTTAATATTATATTTGCAATGAAATATAACTTTTGATAAAAAAATTATACCAACAATAATACTAAACGAGTTTTATATCTTTCTAGGTAACAATCAAGAAAATTTCACAAAAATCTCATTATTGGAGGATAGCATAATAAAAAAAAAATAAAACAAATTACGAGTTTTTTTAAAAAAGAAAGATATTTAAAATAATATAAAAATATTTATATTTTATTATTTTATTTAAAAAAAATTTATATTTTTATTGTATGTAAATAAATTTTAACATTTTAATTTATATTTAGATAAATTTTTAATTTTAATTTTTAATTTATATTTAAATAAATAGAAAATAATTCGAACAAAGAAGGATAATTAGGAGATGAGTGGCACACGTTTATACGTAGGGATCACGTACGCTTACGTGCCGTATGGTATCAGGTCAGCAATTGTCATTCGAGATTCGATTGTTTAGTGAGCGCGTGGGATACACGTTTGAATTCTAAAGCCCAAAGGTTAACAGGCTGGGGCCCACGTGCTGTTGTTAGTATAGGCCCGGCCAGTCTTAGCTCTAAGTCTATTTTTTTGATTTGATGATATCACCATCTGATGATCTGATCGAAAGGTTTAGTTAGAATTTTGTATTCCCACGTGTGCCCAAGAATAAGAGGAATCTACTGCCCTCATTCTCTCACCAAATTTCCTCATTATAATATAATAGTATTTTCATTTTACCCAAAATAAATCCATAATACTATACCTAATGTTTTTATTTTAATGTACATTCAACATGTGATAAGATCATAATTTTAAATATGATATAATTATATCATATTTTAAATATTATATAATTATATCACATAAATATAATATAAAAAATAATTATAATATAATATAATATAAAATATGATATAATATAATATAAAAAATAATATAAATACGATATAAATATACATATATATTAATTTATATAATATAAATTACGTGTTAAAATTAATTTATATAAATATATAATATTTTAAATACCATTATAATATATAAAATAATATACATATAACACAAATATTTAAATTATCAAATTTAAATAAAATAATTATGATTGCCTATGTATAAGCGCATGAAATGAGGCGGAAAGGATTCCCCTGTCCTCTCTACCTTTACTTTTTTTTTTCCCCTAATGGATAGATAAGACAACTTGTTTTGAGGGGAAAAAAAAACAAAGAGTTTAAGGCTTTGTCTCGCTTTATTATTCTCTCTCTCTAGTCTCTAGGGTTTGTCTTTCTTGGGTTTTGTTTGTTTTAACTAATTATTTAGAAATTTTACATATTTAATTTATAAAGTGGATATATAAATGTATGTAAGGTTTTTAGTGGAAGGGGAGAGAAGAAAAAAAAATTGGGACAAAAATTCTACCTCTGTAGGCAGTGGCCCCAATCAAACCAAATTCCTAAATCCATTCCTTGTGACCTTGTCCCACTATGGGAACATTCACCCATTGTTTTTCAAATTTAGCATATATATATATATATATATATATCCACATCTAATTAGACTTTTGGATTTGGGGGCAAACAAATACTAGTATTAAGCTGCATGCTCTGCTGTCTTTGGACTCGGAGATCAAAACTATTGGAGGGGTTCACATCTAATTAGACTTTTGGATTTGGGGGCAATTTTTTAAGTTTGTTTTGTGTTCTTTAGTGAAGAACTGAAGATTCGGTAATCAGACAGTTTAGTAGTTTTGTCTGTCTGAAGCTTTATGCAGTGAGAATGAGCTTTTTTTTGTTTCTTTTATCTTCTCAATGAGAAAAGAACAAGAGAAATAAATGATAACATAAAAAACCCAATTGTTAATGCAAAGTTAAACCCTATATATGCAATGATAACATGATTTCTGACAACATGCATGGTAGGGCAATTAGTTAATAATGTAACCTAATTAATGGAAATTCTCATGATTTAATTATGTTCATGTATTCTTATGCATCGGTTTTAACATCATTAATTCATAATAATCCCTTATTCCACCCGCTGCTGATGTGATTCTGATCTAAAATGGGGAACAGATTTTAAGCAAAATTGAGGACTAAAATCATATATAGCATCGGGGGAGGGGGATTCTAATTTTACTTGTACAAATTGCAGAAGAAATTACATCTTTTGTTCATCTTTTCCTAAATTTAAAGCATTGTTCAAACTTCTAGAGACTTATTTTCTTACTTTTCTTGGTATGTAGTAGGATGAGTACTTTCATGTTCCTTAGTATAATTCAAATTTCCTACTGGAGGAATGCAGGTGTTTAATGTGAACTTGAAACAGGCAGTGCGATTCCATGGGGGATCGAATAGTGGCAGTTTCAGGTTACATTGTAGCTGTAGTATATATATCAGATTCTCTAATCAAGGAAGGCTACTCTATAACATTAGTTTGAAAGATCATGCAAGTACATCTTCCAAAGCTATTTAGTATCTTACAATAGTATTTTCCAAGAGTCTTAAACTCTAAATGGATTCATGAATTTAAAAACTTTGGTTTGATTTGATCACTAAATACATATTAGCCAGCTGAGTAGATAATAATATGGAAGATCGATGTAAGAAACTAAGAAGAAACAACCATGAAAATATGGAGAAAACAATGGTAAAAGAACTTTTGAGGTTGGAAGTTCGGTCCTCTAAGACATTGATTTCTTTATTTCGCTTAACATCAATTGCTATTCAAAAAATGGCAACTGCTGATGTGTAATTGTAAATGTTCAAGTAAGTTTCATTTTGTCCATTCAATCATGAAAGACAAACAAATCTTAGCCATCCTAAGATAATATCTGCCCATACTTTTTTTAGTACTCAACAACAATTTATTAGAAAGAAAAGATTTACAGCCAAACTAATGCTGCTTTACTTGGTTTATTTGATCAGGATATTGCACCTCAGTATGCAAGATTTAGAAACAGGATTCATGCTGGGGAAGTAATAGGAAATATATTGAAGAGAAGTTAAATTCAGAAATTCAAAATTTTAGGGTTCATTCTTTGTTTTTCTTCTGGCAAAAGTGCCTCATTTCCTTCTCATTCTACATTTTTTCTTTGCCTTTCCTGATATATCCATCAGAAATCACTGCAAAAACATTCAATTACCATAAAAACTAAATTTCATTTTTCTCTTTCTGCTGTTAACAAACAAGTTAGGACCACAAACCACAATTCGAGTCAACCCTACAACTTTTATCAGAAATAATGCAATAAATCCATGATGCTGCTGCCATTGATGAATTTAAGAGTAAGCTGCCAAGTACAAGTGATCTGGGTCAAATTTATGTAAATGAATTCACCCCCTCAAAAGAAAATCCAACCAGAGCATCAACCTTTAACCCCAAATCAAATATATATATATATATATATATATATATTTTTGTTGTTCTTATAATCAATACTATGTACTTATTACCTAACTTTTCGTGCTGCAGCATATTAGTCTTGACTCTTGAACTATAATGATAAAAGGAAAAATACCAAGAAATTGATTTTGACTTTAGGTGTCTTGTAATCAAAGTGCTAGAACTTGCAAGTTGCAAGTTGTTCGATTTCTGACAAATTCCCAGGGACAGAAGTTATATTTCCTTTCTTTCTAGGTCAATTTTAATAGGTTAAGGTGGAATTTGTATATTTGTCCAAAAATAATCATGATAATTCAGATATAAAGTTCAAAATGATAACTTGATAAACTCGTTGAATAGATTAAATTATATGTAAATATTTATCTTTCATATTTTCATGCTTCAAATATATGTAAAAAAAAAAAAAATTTGAAATATGATATCAATAAAAAAATTAATTAATGATAATTGAATTGTGAAAAACATGTCACATTTTAATTATAAATTATTTTTCAATAACATATTAAAACTTATGAAAATGATTTAAATCTTTACGTTTCATCTAGGCAAAATTAAACATGTTTTAGTTTTTAATTTCAATAAATTTATGTAACTATTTTAAACGAAAACTCTATAAAAGAATTATGTTTATATGCTATTAGCTAAAAAAAAAAAAAAGTAAATCCAAATTTCTATCCATCACATATCTTAGCTGACAAAGCCCTTGTAACTGTTGCATAAGAGACTCCCAATCTACTTTGATTCCTTCACCTTCAGAGACAACAAATATTCATTATTTTCAACTCTCTCTTACATCGCTCTCCTTCTTTGGATTAAATTCCTAATTACATCAATCCTGCAAAGTTCCAGTCTTTTAGACAGGGAGGAGCAGGATCCCAGAATCTAAAACAATCCCATCTTTTATAGTTTTCCTTGCTGGGGAATCCCGATCAAACCCAGTTTTTCCAACTACTTCTTAATTTGGTCCTTATTTATGTGATATTTAACCAAAACCCACCAGTCAAACCAAACCAAGATTGAAGTTTTTTTGGCTAAATTTCTTATAAGGTTATCGGGTGACTCAAGCGATCAACTTTCTCAAACTGGGTTCTCTTTTCTTTTGTTGTTTCTTAAAGAGATGAATTTCAGGAGCTTGGAAGAGTTTTGGGCTTTTTATGTGAATCAGCACTCAAAACCATCTACAAGGCGCTGGCACTTTGCAGGCACACTCTCAAGTATTTTATTATTGATATATTCAGTGTTGTTTAACTGGTGGTTCTTGCTATTTGTGCCCATATTTGGTTATGGACTTGCCTGGTACAGCCATTTCTTTGTGGAAGGGAATGTTCCTGCCACTTTTGGGCATCCATTTTGGTCCCTTTTATGTGATTTCAGGATGTTTGGATTGATGCTTACTGGGAAAATGGATAGAGAAATCAAGAGACTTGGAAAGAGACCTATCTTACAGGGCTTCTAAGGCTCTTATGTAAGACTTTTCTGTTTAATTCAGGATTCGATTACTTGTATTTGTTTCTTAGGATGCTGTCAGCTCTACCTAAACTCTTGCTTCTAATAAAGTTTAGTTACGTTTTCCTTAAATTTATGATGAATAATTGAGTAGAATTGAATTCCTTGATGACAGCAATAATTTTACTCAGCTGGATGATTGTCGGTGTAATATATAATTGTGGTATTTTCGGAGTGATAGGTTGGATATTTTTTGGTTAAATTTATCACAAATCAGAGTGGTATTTATGCTGTTAATGTTTGCATGTAACTGAGGAATCAGTTTGTGCAGTGCAGACCACTTGCTTGTGAAAGGCCTGGATTTTAGGTTTGGTTCTGCTCAAGGCAAGTAAAATTTATAGAAGAAACCTTTAGATTGTTGAATTCGAGGAATGAATGAAGGACATGAACAAGTGAAAACATATAAGGCTCAGCAGTGTCCATCCCAGAATGGGGAAAAATTGAATGGTATGATCTTACTTTCTAGAAACACTACCAAGTATTCACTTCAAAAACTTCTCACACTTCTTTGTCTGCAGCCAGCCATGATTAAATGATCACAAACTTCTGTCAGCTCAAACTTTATTTTTAGAAAGCATTTTTTCATGTCTATGTTACTCGGACTCGGGTG
The DNA here is from genome assembly GCA_030761205.1 of Fremontodendron californicum. Taxonomy (NCBI): domain Eukaryota; kingdom Viridiplantae; phylum Streptophyta; class Magnoliopsida; order Malvales; family Malvaceae; genus Fremontodendron; species Fremontodendron californicum. The sequence goes on from JAULJL010000012.1 coordinate 814,429, forward strand.
TGAGTATTGGACACGGGTATGCATCCGACACGGGTATGTTCAATTTTTTCTAAGATTTCCATGTATTTAGAGGATCCTTGGAGGATCATATCCTCACACCCATGTCCGGATATGTGTCGGATACGGGTGTCGGACACGGTACTTCAAGAAAAATGAAGAGTCGGAGCAACATAGGTCATGGTGTTTGGGCAAAAGCTTTCTCTGGGAATATAATCTCTCTAAGGCTGTAGGTTAGCGGAGGAGAGTGTTGGTCAGTTCCGGGGTTCATATTTATGAGGATTGGCCTTACTTTTATGCTGCTGTCAACCAAAAGTAGCTCTCATCATTTGGTAATCTTTAGGACTTCCTGTATAGAAGCGAAGAAAATATGAAAAATTGGTACTATAAATGTAATTCTTGCAATGTACATGGTAATTGGCGAAGGGAAACCTATCATTTTAGAGTACGAACTAAACAATCTAATACTAGTAACTGAACTGAACACAAGATTTTATCATAGGACAGCTCCCGTTGTACTGTCATTGTCTGAATTGAAACAGAAAGTACAGCTTGTGTTTGGTTGAATCTCATAAGAATCCTTTTTGTACGCAAATCTAAATGATTTTACGAAAAGGGGGCATGAAATTCGTGCTTTTGAATCACTGAAGGTCTCCATATTAGGTAGACATGAAAATTTCAATGATTGTTATAAGCTAGTTTGAAGCGCGGAATGCGATTCTAGGAATAAATTTTAAGATGACGTGTATTTCTTGATAAAAAAATCTTATTTCAAGAACTAAATTTGGTCGTGGAGGTGAAGTACCAGCATGAGTTTTGACTTTGACGGAAATTATTGGAATAAAAAGAAAATCGATTCTTGCTGATGCTTTAAAGAGAAAGAAATAAGATGCAATTGCTTTCCTTTCCCTCAAGCAAGATGAAAATACCCATTTAAACATGAATTTCTGCTGGTAAAGAATATTAAAGTTCAATCAACACACCATTTGGCATGAATGATTACTCACTGTAGCTATATCTATTTCCTCACATTGAACCAAGCATAGTGTCAAAACCAACTTAAGAGATCACTACATAAGGGAGAAAAAAAAAAGAATTAACACTAATATACACATACATGGTTATCCTAATGCTAATCCTCTGATCTGAACAACTATCAAGAAAAATAGTCTCAGACCTGAATGTTGCGGAACTATTCAACTAGTGCACCAACTGGGGATCATACAACTCACCCACTACAAGACTCTGACTAACAAAGGGGATAGCTAATTACATACATGATATTACACTGACCCTTTACATGATGTGCTCAAACAGCCCAAAGTATATGCACCTAACTTCTACCAAAAGAAACCTTGAAGCACTTAAAACACACAGGCAATGAAAGGCACACCAAATACCTCAATCGACTGCACAACAACCAGCATGCTATCCATCACCTCCTTCGTGCTAAATTTGTATGCATGTGGGCTTTGCTGTCCATCCTTATTCTATCGGCATACATGGGCAAGCGAATAATCTCGTTAATCTCATTTAATAAGATTTCCTCTGTGATATTATCCCTTATACTTCGCATAACCTGTTCTTGCATAAGCAAACAGCTTTTACTTACTGCAGTTAGGTAAGGAATTTTTTTTTTTTTTTTTAACTATTTGTCAAATTTGCAATGAGACAGACCTTCTTGAAAGTATTGAAATCATTGGGAGTCGACTTATCTGTCCTGATCCGCATATAGACCCACACCTGTTGATCAGGATCCCAAGAACACTCGATAATCTTCCCAGAGAATGAAGAAGGAGGATCTGAAACATCTGCAAGTAATTCAGGAAATTAAACAATCAGAATCAGAGGTAATGATCTCGAACGAAGAAGAAAAATGGAATAAACACATCTCACAGCAACCTCTGAATTCAACTTTATTCCCTTCCATCAACTTCTTTCTCCCCCGTTCATAGAGAAAAAGTTGTTCACGATCATCACTTCCAATCTGTCGATACATAAAGCTTTCAGTGTAGTGATGAATGTCTACAAAATTTTGAAGCCCAAAACACCCAAAGTTTAAAACATCAAAAACTAATTAAAAGAAAAATGAGAAACACAACCTCGAATAGAAAGTCAACAGAGTTCATCTGAGCATATTTCCACTTCAGAAGACCTTCATGAGTGCGAGGTACATAAGGATCATCCCAACCCTGGCAAAAATGACCTTTAGTAACATAACAGTCTTTCCTAACAGAGCATGCCTACGAAGCAACACAAACTTAAGAGTAAAGATGCATGAATCAGCAGGATGCAGAGTGTGAAACTGAAAAAGATAAATTGGGTGATTATATATGGTGAGGTACTAAATTACCAATTGAAAGACCATTTATACAAAATAAAAGGAGAAAGAGGAAAATAAAGAAGTTCAAAAAGTTTGAGACCATAATCCAATAATCCTCTTCAATCACCTGAAAAATAAGACCATCTGCCTCGTGAGAGAGCTTGGGGATAAATTCCTTCAAAACCTTATTTACAGTAGAGAGCAACCAAAAATCCTTCCTCCGCACCTGATAACAGATTTAAGTAAATTCTCAACCCTTCTCTCAAAGGTAGAAGATAGATCAATATATTAAACATTGGTGTTCCTCAACACATACCCTGAAGGGTTCAAGGTCATATCGATAATAAGGATTCCTGCTCTGGTAAATGTTCTGGCGTTCATAATTTCGAGGCTCAATCACTTCTTTTTCCAGCATTTTCCATCGTTCATAGAAAGGCCGCTGCACCAGTTTTGATCTATAGGATTACTAGATATGCTTTATGTTTTTTTTTTAATAAGAAAAAATGGAGATAACATATTCTGAAAATTAAAAAGGCATTTTGTCTCTCAATTTGAATCTACTTAGATCTAATAACGCCATTCATGAATATCCAGAAGAAAAAGAAACGAGAAAAGAAGCAACAGAAATTAATAAGGGAAACCAACACAAACTCCCTTGACAAATTTACTTTGTAGTCATTAAGTAATCTAACCGTTATCTTCCATTACCCCATATGGATGACAAGTAGTGCCTATATCAAATAATGCTTGTTGGAAAATTTGGTTAGGGAGATCAAAATCCAAAGCAAAATTAAGACTACTGATTATTAAAGCATCTTTGACAAGCCCAACGATGAATGTTTAAAATATATAGTCTCCAAAAGCCTAGAGAAAAGTAAGATAAAATAACTATATCGAAAGATATCAACTGAACATCAGTTTCATAAGACAGTTACAATGCCAAAGAGGACAAACAGTTCAGAGAAAAATTTGTATTGAATAAGGACAACCGACCTCTATGATAGGCACAATGTTAAGAGCCATCATATCATAGATGAGATATCTTCTCTCTTGCTTCTGTGAGTCTGGCAGGGTATCAATTACCATTTCCCCATCAAGCAATGTGAAATGATGAGTTCTGTCACCTATAACCTTACAAGTGAAAAAATTATGTCAAATTAATAAGACTCATGAGACATTAAATTCCCAGCGTTTCCCTTAAAAAAGAAGATATGCAAATACATACTTCATTGTGCCTGCATGGAAACCTCATCTGAACCCTTCGGAAATTAAAACTCCTATCAATTAAGTAACATCCATCAACAGTTATTAACATCATATATCGTGTTCCATCCGCTTTCCAAGTGGCATAATAATAACGTTGCCTTAAAAGTTGTAAATTGTCCCTGCAAACGCAAAAATAGAGAATTTTTATATAAAGATAAAGATTCTGGCCAAAAAAATTAGAAAAAGATCAAAATGTAAAAGAACACTAAATAGGACAAGCTCAACATTCACTTTTATCCTGAAGCCAGTTAAGCAAGCAATGAACATCTGAAGCTGATAAATAAAAATCTTTTTGGGAGCCAAAACAGAGAAATGGAAGACATTCTTGCTTTTTCTACTGACTTAACAGCATGTATTCAGTTTTATAGTTACTTTATTGTTCACATCCTACACTCTATACAATGGTAAGTTCTTCACGCATGCTTCAGGACCTTTTCCGAGCCAGCACCGTACCTTCAGACACATTTTTACCCGATTTTTCTTCACTAATATTTTGTATTAGAAATAGACATCATAAACACTTTCATTGTCACCAAGGACCAAGCTAATCCCAAGAGAACGGAAAAAGAGAATTATCAATGTGTCACCATAGAACCTTAGGAAATTGAAAGTATTTTCATAAATGAAAATTAAAAAATAAAATGTAAATGCGTATTCCCAAATTATATCCATTGTCCACCACACTGGCAACCAAATTTCTAACCACTACTTTTAAATATTTATGTTTTAGAACTTTAACATAAAGCATGGCCAATTGCACATCTCAAGGCGGTTTTACTCTCTACTAGTTTAACAAGGAAAATTCCTGCATGATTAAGAAAATAGCTTAAAGCCTGATCACAGTTCCAAGAGATAATTCACCTATTTCAACGAAATGAAGAATCAGAAGCCAGCATACATGTAAACTAGCCATATGAAAAACTCTTCTAAACACTTAACCAAGAAACAGAATAAAACCAAACATATTAAGGACCTGTTGAGCGAAACTGGATGTGATCCTGGAAATTGCGCATGTCCTCTAACCTGGTTTCAAGAAATGGCCATACCGGAGCTCATATTAAACCAAAACTGTAATAAGTAATACACAAAGTAAAGAATTAATTGGAAAAAAGGTATTCAAGTTTTCAATAATTTTTGGTTTTATAAAAAGTTCTCTTAATGTTATAATTAAAATTTAAGACAAAATATTCTTATAATTTTCAAATATAATATTCATTAAATCAGTCAGTCAAACATATTAAAGCCTACTAACTTATCACTTAATAGTCCTCCACAAAATTACCACAGCTACAGTCAAGAAGCAAATAAAAAAAAAAAAAAACAAAGTGGATAAAAAAACCTATGGCATGCTGTCTGTCACAAATTTGATGATAACATTCCGTCTCCAAATCTCATAGTCTTGACAATGTGAATAAGTAGCTAAATATCAAAGATAAAGAATTGGCTTTCAAAGTGCATACCCCAGCATTTAACTTCAATGTTTGGTAGCAGAATAGCCGCATTGATTCCAGCTGGTCATGAGGTATTTCATCTCCCAAAATGTCATCATTTGTCAACACTACAGCAGTTTCATGATTCTCCTGAAATGACAAAAGAGTTATTAAAGCTGAAATCTAAAGAAAACACTTGTTCAGAATTTTGACAAAATTGAAACATCATATATGAAACCAGAAGAAACATAAACAAACATACCTCAGTATCAATTAGCAATAACTTAACAATAAAGCTTATATAATTTGTAAGATTTTTATAACACATGACAATATACATTCTCTAATCTACATGGTGAAGAAGAAGAAAAGGAAAGCTGACCACCAGCAAAGATTACTGATGTGATCAAAGAAGATAACCCCATGCATAATATTTATCATAAATAGGTTGTTTTCTGCTAAAAAGTCAAAATCTTACCTTTTCTATATGGAAGAGAAGCAATGGATATTATAAAGCTTTTGTTAGTATCAGATTTCTTTGATGCCCTTATTACAGTTAATAACATACAAAAAAAGATGAGAAATTAACAATGCTGCAAGATTGTCCATACAGGTAATGCAGTTGGACCTCCATCATCATCATCATCATCTGCAGCTGCTTCACCATTGAGATCAAGATCGGAAGATCTCTTCCACTCAGGAGTTGGAGGGCAGACAACCATTTCAGGCCTTCTTTCATGATAAAATGCATACAGGGCATCAATATAGTCTGGTTTGTAGATTCCTGGAGGACGTGCCTGAGAAAAAAGTTTTATTGCCTGCAGAAAAGGCAAAACAAAAATAGTATTCCATCGTGAATACCTAAAACTGATATTGAAAAAGATAAAAAAACAACAAACAATAACTGACCTGAGTAACAGACATTGATTGTGATCGCATGAGATAGTGAATAATCATATATCCAGTGCGGTTATGCCCATGCGTACAATGGACAAGAATATATTTCTTTGATTTCTGACGTAGGAGGAATTGAGACACCTGATAAACAAATTACATGGAAAATTTCAAATATTGGTTACAACACATTTGGAACAAGTAGCTTGTCAGATTGGGTATGTGCAGCCATATGTAGATCAGCAAATGTACTAGATGAATGCGAAGTGGGGACACAGTACTAATTATGAGATAAGTCTAATTTATGTTTGAGATTACAACATAGTAGTTTGTTGGCTTTGGCATGATAAGGAAACATATAATACCAGTCACCACTTCAGTTGTCAATTGATAAATGCACCATGGGAGTTGGGACTAAATCTATCACAGAAATCACATTTTAAGAAGAGATAAAGGCAGTTATTCTAGTAGATTCTGGAAATGATAGACAAGTATCGTAGCAAAAAGTACCTCGTAAACAAAGGTATTTACAGACACATTCTCAGGTACAGCATCCCTTCCCCTGCATTGGATCTAGAACACAAAACCGAAAATTAAAACCAAATCTGCAAGCAGTAAGAGAAGCATTAAACTATACTAACCCTTTGCTCACCTTTACATGCTTAATGCCTTCTTTCTTCAGGTCTGTAGTTTGATAGTAACGAGATGTGTTTGTCAAATCAATCACCAAACCAAGCTGAAAGCAGACATCACAGGTAAGGCATTGTTCTCCAATTAACAATCTCACTTTACAAGTCTTATCCAACAAAAACTGATATCTAACTTATTTGGGTGACATGCAAAAAAAAAAAGGTTCAAGTCCTTAGAACAAACGCTTCAGCAAAATCTTGAATGGTATAACCATGCCCACCACCTTACTTTGTATAATCACCTTAGTCCCTATATGTTTTCAATTCTATAGTCAGCAAGACCCAGCGTTTTTTGAGGATTTCTAGACTCTTTCGCAAGGATTTTGACATGCCTTTTACATGGTTGACATGATGATAGAAGAGATCCGCTTTGCATTTCATGGGAAAATAGACAAGGTATTAGCAATGTGAAATGAGAAAAGAAATGCAATACTTTCTCTATACCTTTCTTCCTAAAACTCTTTGCTGATGAATCACTTGTTTAAAAGAGTATCTTTTACCAGGAGGAACACAGTCATTGTAAGATTCACCAAGTGGAACCTTAGAAGGAATGATGCAGCCTATTTCCTGACCAACCGCAGGGCAATCCAACCAACCTGCAAAAGATTTGAAAAGAAAAAAAATGCACAATGATTTAAGCAACAAAAATAATTTTAAATTTTAAATAAATCAATCAAAATCGTCATCTTAAGCACAAATATAAAACGAGTAACAATTTCAAATCCATTTGGTTACTGTTTAGTGATGATACCAATGTCATAAATCATAATACACTGTCTGAAAGGCTGAAACAATCATTGAAATCATCAACTTCAAACTATGTATCCATAAAATTCTTATATTGATCAATGATGTTATATATACCATTTTGGTAATTTGCTGACACATAAAAACCATTATTAACTATGAATTTGGATTTTAACAAAAAGAAAACACGAAATCAAAGATACAGATGAATAACTAACACAATCTTTAAAACACCACAATATTTGGGGCAGTGGAACACCAATGTTATTAAAATACACTGACAACAACCACAAAACTATATAGCAGTTATTGTGCAATGTCAGGGATCTTACCAGGAGGGATCCTGCTTTTATCATAAAATTTTGGGTTCCTATTTTGATAAAAGTGATCATGTACAGCAGGCTGAAAGACATGCACTGGCCGGTCATCTGGTTGGTCTCTTTTCAATCTCTTCCGTCTCTCTTCACGTTCCTAACAGAAGCAAATTCCATTACCATGCATGAATGAGCAGTGATGCACAAATATGAAGACTACGAACTTTTTAAAGAGTAAAATAAAAACAAAAACAACACAACACAGCACAGCACAACATAATATAATATAATATAACATGACATGACATGACATGACATGCTTAACCTAGATAGAAAACAGTTGAGGGAAGAGTAAGATGGGGGGGAAAAAAAGGAATGCAACCTGCATGTTAATTAACAATCAAAGTTATGAAGACACTGATTTTTCATAAATGCAAGGAACAATTGATCACAACTCCTCTACAAATATAAGAACATCTACACAATTCCTTTGCACAAGAGCAAACATTTTCCAGTATAATGAATTTACAAGCCACAATGTCTCTTCTCAGTTCTCCATGTTACCTTGTCAATAAGTAGCTATTACCCACGAAATCAACAACATTAACGCAAACAACTTTAACACTTCATATGCACATGATGAAACTAAAAACATTTGTCTTAGCTACAGCCCTACCTCACCCTATCCCTCAATGCCTGGAACGTTCATTCTGAAATTGCCCAAACCATATTTACCAGAATTAAAAATATATATACATAAAAGCCAGGAGTTATTTCCAATAATGATAGATATTAAGAGCAACTAAATGCATTCTTCAAATGGAAGAAAAAGAATACAGAAGAAAGCCAGAAGAGAAAATTCGAGAAGTACCCGCCGTGAAATTTCAACTGCAGATTCTACATGTTCTTCTGGTGCAGAGTAATGTTCTATATGTCTTTCATATGCCTCTTCATCATCTTCAGGCAACGGGGAAGCATTTAAGTCCATACTAGCAATCATTCAGCATTTAGCAAACACCATGAACTCATAACCTATATCAAAACGTAAATAAAATGAAAACAAAATAAAAGATATAAGCAGAAAATTATCTAATCAATTAATATTAAATCATAACAAATACTAAGCATAAATTTCTCTAATCAGTTAATACTAAATCATCACAAATACAATGGCTAGCTCTCTCCTAGCAAATAAATTCGTCAAATTAAGAGCAAAATCTACCTAACCAGCTCTTGCTCTTTTCTCTCGCACACGCCCTCCCTGCTTTTTATTTTATTTTATATAAACTATGTCTAGCTGGTGAGCGAAGTAAATGAACAATTCGAAAAACCCTAACCAACAAAATTATACGCAAGCAACGCAATCCTTTTGGCAGCAAAAGCGGAACTTACGAGCAAAAAAAAAAAGCAGAAAAGGAAAACGAAATTAGCTTCAAACTCACAGGAAACATGAAATCGACGACGAAATTACAGTAAACTGACGATCCACTACGCCGTTGAAAGAAGCAAAAATAAACGGTTTTACTCTATATTTTTCCCGGAAAAAAAGAAATTGAAGCCAGTCGTGAATCCGATAAACACAATAAACTTGTTCTGTAAGTTGCACGAACCCTACAATTAGGGTGGCGTGTCCCCCGAGTTTCTCTAAAAGTTTCCCTTCGAAACCCTAGAGAGAGAAAGTTGTTGGTTTTTCGAAAGAGGATAGAGAGAGAGTAGTGAAAAGAAGTTAAAAAAATCACACTCCCATGTCAGGATCAGGAGGGAGAGAGAAAAGGGCACGGAGGTTGGAGAAGAAAAATGTCAAGATTTGGAGTGTGGGAAAATCAATCAAATAGAGGGGATAAAATAAGGATTATTATTTTATATACTGATGGCGGTGAAGGATATTTTTAACTCTGAATCAATTCGATATTTTTATTATATCGATCGATAATATTATCTTTTTCGATATATATTTAACGGTCGAAAGTTTTTTATTTTTACGTCAAATTCGACGTGCATGATTCTACTCGAATAAAACATGAAATACGATGATCGAATTAAAAAATATATAAATCTTATAAAAAATTATGAAAGCATATAAGCTTCATTTATGAAGTTAAAAAAATTCATCGTAATAGTCCAATAAAATAATGACTATAAAATTTTATAAAATATAAAAAATGAAATGAAAATAAAAAAAAATATTTTGTTTTCTAAATTAAATAAGATATAACCACACCAATTCCTCAAAGCCTACTTAAAAAAACTAAATTAAATTAAACGAAATAAAATCAACTTAAGAAATATAGTCACCAACAACAGTTAAATTCTTAATTTCAACGATGAAAATTCAATTTTTATCAGTCTTAAGCATAAAAATAAATAAACTGTATATAAAAAAATAAAAATAAAAATAAAAAAAGAGAATCCTTTGAGGAATTAGAAACGTGAGTGCAACACATTAGGGCAAGAAGTAAGAAAGTGCACGTAGCCAATCAGGGGGGGGGGGGGCCAGGACTAAGCCAGCAAGTAAGAAACGAATCCAAAGCATCGGGAACCTGCCGTGTTCTTGACGTATTTGCCTTTCAAAAGAGTATATAAGATTTCAATAATACATTACAATGCAAATAGGTAAAAAGGAGGAAAAAACAAAAGCTGGAAGTTAAAGCCAAATTTTCCAAAACTCCCTCTCCTTCTCTCTATTTCTAATCTCAATTCAGAGTACCAAAAATTCCAAAAGAGGGCATGGTTCAATTCAATCAATTTTGTCCTTTCAGGCTCTAACAAGACTTACTACTGGCCCGTTTGAGTGGGCTGTTTTTACAGAAATTTTAATGAAGTTGAAACCCCATTAGGCTGGAGCTAGATTGAAGTTCTAAGCACGAGATTCGATCTTAAAATAATTATTATAAATTCAATTTACATTTTAATTCCTTCCTTTACTATTAGACAAAAACTCATTGATCAAATTTTTATTTAATTTGAATTTAATATTTTTAGTACTATTTTTATTTTTTTTATTATATTTAAATTAATAATATATATTTGATTATATATTTTAGTATCCTGTAAGATAAATTTTTTAAGTAAAAACATAATAAATAATGATGAAAATCGTACAAAAAAATAGTTTGTTTAGTAGTGTAAAGATTTATTTATACAAGGAATAATTAATTATGATAGAAATAATCTCGAAACTATTTACATTTATCCTTTCTTTTTATGTATATACAATTCATTATCGAAAAATATGATAAACATAAGCACAATGTTTCAATGCAAAATTGAATAAAAAAAATCAGTCATATTGAACTAAGGATAACTGTATGAAATAAAATGTTTCTCTTGAAAATTATATCAAGAAGCAATATTTTAATTGTTTCTACTTTTATTATTTTATTTTTGTGATAATTAACAACAATCATGAAACATGTATTTGATATAATATAAAATAGAATAGAAAAAAAAAAACTAAGCTCACCTAGAAATTGGTCATAAAAAAAGAAAATATATAAAACAATTGTTACTTTTTGTGTTTTTGTCAAACGTCCAAAAATTATCCCTTTTCATATCATGTGAGTAATCCAATATCATTAATCTTAGTTATACATAAAAATGATTTATGATACGAATTTAATAAAACAGATAAAAAAATAACTTTAAATTTACTTTTATAATACTCAAATTAAGAATATCTTTAAAAATCAAAGACTTTTTATTTTAGCCTTTTAAGGATCTCTAATATCTTAATTTTGTTATAATTTTCATAATCAATCTCTTCCAAAATCTATGGTGTTTCCATCTCATAAATCTTATAATATAAGATTGTCTATCAAAAACATTTTCGCTAATTTGTATTTTGTGGCACCTTGGACAATTCAAATTTGATATAATCTTCAAGTAGAAGTGGGAAATACAAATCCAAATAGAAGTGGAAAATACATATTATATAGATATAAATATAGATTTATTCCAAATATATAGGATTGGGAAATACATATTATATAAAGGATTATAGATAAACCTGTTTTACTTAGAACTTTGATCATCAAAGGGAAGCAAATATATCTTTTCCTCTTCATCCTTGGGCGGCCTTCATCAGCAATAGGTCGAAAATCTAAGCAGTAAGCTGTATTCTCCATCTCTTTTAAAGTTTTACAAGTCCACAACTTTGCATACGATATAATCTCTTTTACTTGTGCATAATTCGCTCAAGAAGGCTAAGCTTAGCATACGTTAAACAAGCTGTACAATCTCGATTAAGATCAAGTTTTTTTGTTTTAATTTTAATTGATATACATTTATCATATTTGGTTGATCAATATTAAATTTTCTTTTCGATTTTTAATTTATACTATCAGATTTTGCGTTAAACGAGATATAAATTAGTAATAAAACCAATAAAAAACACAGAACTTAGATATCTGGAACAAGTTAAAACAGACCCTATCTTTTGTTGATTATTGAACTCTTTTTTTTTTTTTTCTTTTCCTTTTCTCAGTTTTATTGCTGTTAGGTTGTCAAAATTAGTTTGTATTATCAGACTGGTTATAGTTGATGCATGGTTTTCTTTCTTGTGGGTGCTTAGGTTTTGAAGTTTCATAGTATTTTCCTTTTTGACATTATCAATCAAATCCCAGAGCAAAACAAGATGAGCCATAGGAAGGTGAACCAGTTGAAAAACAGACAAGAACATGAAGAAAGAACCCTCCCAGAACTTCCTGAACATATCATCATTGAAATCCTTGCTAAAATCCCACCAAAATTTCTTTATGAGACATTCAGGTGCGTATGTAAAGCATGGTATAGATTGATCCGTAGCACCGAGTTCATCGGCAAGAATGCCATTCACCATAAACCTGGAATACTGATCCAAGCCCCCAAGTGCAAGAGCAAAAGCAAGACAACTTTCTTGGAGATGGATGAAAAAGAGCTTGACTTCAACTTAACTAATTTTGGCCCGTCTCGAATGGGACTGATTAGGTCTAGTTGCAATGGTCTGATTCTGGTAACTGAGCCTCAGCCAAGAGAAAAGACATATATGCTATGTGTCAAGAATTCATTGACAGGCTCTGTCTTAACTCTTCCCAACTGCCCTTCTGGTTGTAAACACCAGCATGGAGTTTGTGGCTCAGCACTAGGATTCAACCCTCTTACAAAGGAGTACAAAGTGGTGCACATTTATGCTGATGGCTATGGGTTCGAGTTGTTCACCATTGGTAATTCTGATAATGCTGCATGGAGAAGGATTCCAGGGCCTTTTGAAGGACCACATGAAAAACCTTTTAACATAGAGCAATTCAGGTGGAGTGACCCTGTATCAATAGATCATGGGCAAGTTTTTCACTGGTTTGTTGATTCAGAAAAATATATAATTTCCATGGATATAAGGGATGAAAAGTTGAGGAAAACCAATCTTCCAGACTTTGGGAAGAGAATAATGAGGTATAACTATGAGTTGGTGGAGATGGATGGGAAGCTTTCTTTTGTGTACAAAGCTTCCAAATTCCAAATTGATGTTTGGGTTTTGAAAGATTTTGGTAGACAGGTTTGGTCAAAGGAACATAGCATCATTGCTAACTCCACAAACTTTATAACATTGGGAGCTTCTTCAGGATCCGCCAAGAAAGACAAGGATCAATCAGAGAAAGACAAGTTGCCCGATTTTGTGAAACTAGCTGCTGTTGCTACCTTGAGAAATGGTGAGGTGATAATGCTCAAGCACAAGAAAAACTCTGGTCATCATGATTTCATCTATTTGTACGATTTCAAGCATGAGGAGATGAGGAAATTCAAGATGAAGATGAAAGAGGGACAAAAGTTCATACCCCATAGAAGCAGCCTTGTCAGTTGGAGAACTGAGATGGAGCTATCGGCAGAAATAAGCAATATTTCGCTCTAGAGCTTAAAAAAAAAATTCCCTGTTTATTCTCTGCTGTTGAGAGAAGTTTTATCATAAAAGACTGTTTTGGGTTATTTTAGCTAGACAATTTGGTTCAATCTGTTTGTTGTTCTTAAACTTTTTTCATCTGATTTACTTAAAGGATTTGAGTTCTTTGTAAAGATTGAGTGCTTTTATGAGACATATCATATGTCCTGATGAACTCTAGCTTTATTATTGCACGTTCCAAATTTTCTTTCTGTTTCATAAATGGATTATTCTTTCGCTATTGGTTAGGGGTTCACGGTTTTAACCGAATTAATCGATCGAAATATAATTCGATTTGGTTAATCGGTTAACCAAATAAATTTCGGTTTGATTATCAGTTAGAAGATTTTCAAAATTTTGATTTTCGATTAATTCGATTCGATTAAGCGAAAATAACCGAATTCTCCAAATTAACCGAAATACACTAAACGGCAATATTTTTACCGTTTAGTGTTTGTCTTATTTTTTTTATTTAAATTAATTTATAAAATAAAAACATAAAAAAAACCTAACCCTAACCCAAACCTCTTTCCCTCTTCCGATCTTTCTCTAACCCCGACCGTACCGTCCTTATCTCCTCTCTAACCCAGTAACCCTTAATCGATAAACCAACCCACCGGACGAAGAAGCTGGAGAGAACCCGGAAGGAACCATGTTGAAGGAAAGGCGGTGCCATGCAATATCATATTCATAAGGATCAAAGAGGTATCCTTCACAGTTAGTTCTCTTATCTCCATTTCCATCACTGGTTCTGTTGTTTCTGTAGCTCTTCTCTGCTTTCTTTCTTTTTTTTCTGCAGAAACAAAGAGAAAGACTAGGATTTAAATGTTTTCATGAAGAAAAGGTTTGCATAGTGGCGTCTCTTTCAGTCTTTCTCCGACTGAAATTGGATAAATTCGATTAATCGACCGAATTAATCGAAATAGTTTCGGTTTGGTTGTTAAAAAAAATCAATTAATTTAATTAATTATATTTTAATTATTAATCGAATTAATAGTGTAAACACCGGGTATTGAGATTAATTTTGTTTGAAACTCGAAATAAGATGAGGTCATCGCAACGGATAATGACCATGAATTTGTCTCTTTTGTCAAGAGTCAGTTAAATGAGACAAAAACCCAGATATTCTTCTAAAATTATTGATCTGATTCAAAAACAGAAAATTTTAAAAATAAAACAAAAAAATTCCGTTGCCGGGACTTGAACCCGGGTCGCTCGGGTGAAAGCCGAGTATCCTAACCAACTAGACTACAACGGATGCTTGATTTGACTTTATAAAATTTTTTTTTTGTATTTGTAGAAAAATTAGTACTGAACAGAGACTTACCGCCTGTGCTCTTATCCAATGCCCCTCATTTTCACCTCAGTGTCTTTGTTTTCCGTCTCACGTTCAATGGCCGACAAGCTTTTCAATGGTATTCTTAAACTTCGGTGATTTTTCTTCTTCTTCTTATTTTTGGTATGAATTCTCATACAAATTACCATTTTTTTTTTTTGTTTTTGCTGTCAAAATAAGCAGAGAACATTCTCGACCAAATCAGACATGGAATTGCAAAGTTCGAACTTGTTTCTTCCCCCGTTCCTTCTATTTCAACTCCAGGCGTCTCTCACACATTGTCCGCAACTTTCCTAGGAGATAACAGCAACCGATTCTTTGCTAGAATTGGACAATCTCTGTAAAGCTCTTATTTTTCCCATACAATTTTTGTCTACATGCCGCCTTGTCTTTAACCCAAGACCTGTCTTTTCTTTTACAATCTCACTTTTATTTTTGGTCTCGTGTTTGTTAATGAAGGGGAGGTGGGTCGCCAGCAACGAAGAAAGTTGAGCATTTTTCAGTTCACAGAGTTACTGGGGATGGCCGCTGCCTATTTCGAGCATTGGTAATACTTGGTCTTTGTTTCTCTCTGGGTTAGCTGTTAAATTTGTTGTTAGCATGATGAATGCATTGGAGTAAAATGTTCCCATCTATTAAATTAGTTTACCAAGTTGTCATATTTCAAGGAAAAAGGAAGAAGATTTTTTTTTTGTTTTGGGTTTCAATATTGTGGAAGTAAGTGAATTAAGTGGTACACTTAACAGTCATAGCACTTCAATCTAACTATTTAGAAGAAGCCAATGGTTGGATGATGTTGGTTGACAGTCATACATTGGGATAATGAATGTTCTGTTTTAGAAGATTCAAAGGTATTAGCTGTCTTGTTTTGATCCTGAATCTATTTGGGTAACTTCACAGCAATCTCTTCTGCCTGATTTCTTCCATTATCAAATATTGGTTTTGCTATTTGTCTGTGATTATATGAATACCATAAATAATATAACACTACCTCATTTTATACTCCATTCGATGCCAAAAAATGTTTCTTTCTGGTTATAACATTCAGCTTAACAGCTATAATAATGAAAGAACAGATGAGTGACCTCAGAAAGTTAGAGTTAAATCCTTAATTGCCCCTGGACTAATTGTGAATGATGGGAATCAGGTCAAAGGGATGGCTTTCAACAAGGGTATTGCTTTAAGCCCCCCGGAAGAGAGAAATGATGCAGGTATGATTCGTATATTTTATGTTCATTCAGTGTAGCTGAATTTGCACATAACATCTTTCTTTAATTCCTTTTTTTTTCCGTCTTCTTTTATGTCTTTTAGCAGTTGCAAATATCAAGTTAGTGTACTTGGCTCGATCCATGATCCGAAACCGTGGGATATAGGATAGAAAAGAATACACCAATCCTAAGGATCCATACATAGGACTAATTATGGACCCAAGTTTGAGTTGTGTTTAGTCTTTTTCTGCTCCTTCGTCTACCCAACTTTTCCTCATAGACATTTTTTATGGTTGAGAAGCAAAGGCTTATTCTTGAGTTTATTAATGGAAGAATCTTGGAGAAACCAAAAGCATCAGCATGATCACATGTTCTGTCTATTTATTAGCAAGTTATTCAGTAACTCAGTTCATAGGCTTCAAACCTTTTAGGTGCATTACTAAATACTAAACTCAGGCTCATATCAATGCAGATGAATTACGAATGGCTGTGAAAGAGGTTTTATGTGACAGTGGTAAAGACCGGCAGCAGTATGAAGAGGCTTTGGTTGCAATTACAGTTGAAGAGTCTTTGAAACGGTTAGACTCTAATCTTACTGATGACTCATGGAAGCTCTTTTAGACTTTTAGTTTTTAATTTTTGATCGATTCCTTAGCATATACTTGTGATGAAAATCTATCAACTTCTGCAGTTACTGCCAACGCATTCAACGACCTGATTTTTGGGGAGGAGAATCAGAGCTCCTGGTTAGTGTTCTTTCAATGTATATTTGTTAGATTCTTTCTCTTTAAGTTAATCTTTGCTGCTAATGTATTACCCAAGTTTCAAAGAAGATGAGTCATTACTGTGTTTGCAAGAACTTCCTCTGCCTTTTATTTTTATGGGGGAGAGAGGAAAAATAGTGCTATGTTGCTCTGACTCTTCATTCTTTTTGAAGTACCCGTGTCCGACACATATTCGGATATGGGTATGAGGATATGACCTTCCAAGGACCCTCCAAATACATGGAAAAACTTAGAAAAATTGAACATACCCGTGTCAGACACATACCTGTATACGACACATCCGAGTCTGAGTAACATAGATTTAGTGTTCTTGAGAGCTAACTTAAACTTTCAATTAACAGCATTTATATTGTTTAGTTCATCATGAGGCCTACACATTTACTCATAATCAGATCTCTCTTTCTCTGTGCACATATTTGCGACTGTCTATTACTGCTTGTTTGTTGAAACAACAGATGCTGATTAACGGCCATGAACTCTGTCCCAGGTGCTTTCAAGATTGTGTGGTCAGCCAGTAGTTGTTTATATCCCAGAGCATGAGGTATGTTTGTCTCCAGGGTGTAAAAATTCGCATGTTTGTTGAATATTTTAGGCTGGTTTTGAAGCTGGCTTTCCCCCGTTTAATTGTGTTAAGCTGTGTGTGTGTGCCTAGGGTAACCTAAACGTGCATATTTAGGCCTTCTTTTGGTGACATTCACAAGTATTTTTTGCTAAACTTGCACTACCTCAGATGCCAAACCTTTATTTCAAGTTTCATTTATGAACGAGTGCCAGAGTTCTAATTGTCTATGCATCCATTGCCACTGGCTATGTTGCTCCCATTCTTCATTTTTCTTGAAGTACCCGTATCTAACACTTGTGTCCGACACTCGTTTCTGACACATATTCAGACATGGGTATGGAGATATGACCCTCCAAGAACCTTCCAAATACATGAAAAAACTTAGAAAAAATTGAACATACCCGTGTCGGAGACATACCCGTATCCGACACTCACACCTAAGTCTGAGTAACATAGGCCACCGACTTTATGAATTCCGAGGTGCTTCATGCACCTATAAATGAAAATGAAGTGCTGCTAGAGCCAAGTTGATCATTATACATGTGCATGTGTCACGGCTCGCCCGAGACCACCCGAGAGTAGCGCGAAGTCTTAGCACGTGACACATGCATCTGCCTGACTGTCTGTGCATGCACTTGACCAATTTTATCCTCTTAGTTTGATGCTTGCATTAATTTATTTATTCTGTGTTTCCAATATTGCAGCATAGAAAGGGTGGATGGGGCTCAGGTTTTATTCCGATTGCGGAATATGGATCTGAGTTCCGCAAGGGCTCCAGAAAAGGAAAACCCAGGAAAGTTGTAAGGCTCCTTTACAGTGGTAGAAACCATTACGACCTGCTCGTCTGAGAGTATCCGCCACAAATTAATGGATTAAAACACTGAATTTACCAATATGAATATGATTCACAGAACAGAGGGGGATGTTCTCAACCCGTTTTTGTATCTTTATTCATGGAAGATGTACCATTTCACTCTTTTCTTTTCTTTTTTTTTCCTTCCCGGTTAATCAATATAACAGTTTTTTTCCTTAGTTGGATCAACTGTAGCTCTTTCTCTATGTTTACAGGTTCATATCAAATGTTTGGCCGGTGGTTAGCTGTTTGAACATTGAATGGGTGGATTTAGGTTGGCTTATGACCTATGTTATTCGAACTCTACATGTGTCGAACATGTGTCTAATATAATTATACTCAATTTTTTTTTTTATATATATATATTTAAAAGATCACATTTTCGTGGACGAATATTTGTCCGACAATCTATAAGAAAAATAAGGGCTGGACTGCTGGAGCAACATAGCCTATGGCTATGACCATAAACTAATAGCTTTGGTACTGAGATCCAGTCAGAATTCAAGCCTTTACCTTATTGTCTAAACGTGACAAAGCTTGATCCATTACAAACTTAATAGTACTACTACCACTATGTTTTTTCTTTTCATATTTCCCAAAACGACAAAAAGGAAATGCAGAAGGGACAAACGACCGTCTACACGTGGGAATAATTCCTTTACACGTGCTGAGTTTTCCCTAACGTCCAAGCTAAACCAAGCCAAATCCCCCAAATTAATTAATTCAAGAAAAGAAAATATAATATAATAATTACTATTTTTTTTGTTTTTCTTTCTTTCATCTGCATATTCTTCTTCCTTCCATTGATACCGAAGAGGCTTTAGCCATAAATAAAAATAAATAAATAAAAGAATTATCAACGAATAAGGGTCTCCTTTTAGGAATTTATTTATTTAATTTAATTGAGTGGTTTGGGGGCGATGGAGGGAGCGAGCAATGGAGGGATGCTGTACCACGAGGTACAAGAGTCGAAGCTATGCGCTGTCCATTGCGTCAACACGGTGTTACAAGGACCTTTCTTCTCCGAATTCGATTTAGCGGCGTTAGCCTCCGATCTTGACACCAAAGAGCGCCAGATGATGCTCGAAGGCACCGCCGCCGCCGGCGATTTCCTCTCCGAGGAATCCCACAATGTTTCCCTCGGCGGCGATTTTAGCATCCAGGTTCCTTTTTTTTTTTTTTTTTTTCTCTTTCTCTCTTTCCTTTGCTCTTGTTGCCAATATTGGATGGTAGAGAAGGGTAACATCTAGATTTGAGTGTCAAAAATTGGTCCTTTTGTTGACAATGTTAAAGCTTGTAGTTGCTCATAATGTGGAAAGATCGAATAAGAAAAGAATTGGAAATTTCGGGCTTTACCCTTTTTTTTTTTTTTAATATATATCTAAGATAAAAAGGAGAGCCTTTTGTTAAATATATCAATTAGAGTTGAAAATTCAGTTATTTTGGAGTTTGAGTAATTAGGATTGGCAGTTTGGCAACAGAATTGTTAGATTAAGACATGGATAATTTGAATGTTTCAATCAGTTTGCTTGTGATATAGTACCTTATAGTTGACATGAAATTGAGATTTTACTTTTATTGACTTCGAAATTATGATTGTTTCAATAGGTTAAAACCCGAACTGCGTGTGTCTTTTCTTTATGTATTGAAGTAGCTAATTTTGTCTTAATTTTCTACTTGGGTCCCGTTAGTTAAAGAAGCACCTCAAAAAATGGGAATCATATTGCAATTTATATGGTACTATACTAATATGTGTTTCACTTGGAATCAATTTATTGCAGCCTGAGTTGATTGCATTAATATGTTTGATCTGGTAGGTTTTCGATCATATCATATTAGCCAACTTGCCCTTAAACGCACACACGTGGAGAGCACAATTCATGTGGTGCGATGTGTGAATCACTTGAAAATCTACATATATAGGCAGGACGTATATGTATCTTCATTTCACACGTTATAGAATGCATTGATTATGTAGATATAATTGGTGCAACTCAGTGTTGTCAAAGGCGCAAGGCGCACTCTAGGCGCTAGAACCTTTATATTGCCTTAGGTGCAAGGCGCAAAAAAAGCGCTCGCCTGAGTGAAGTAAGGCGCAATATGTAAATGTGTGTGTATATATATGTATATATATAATAAGCTTCAGATATATAATTATGATAATAAACTCTAAAGAGTGATCCAGTTTATTTACAAAACATGAAAAAAAAAAATTGCCCAATATGCATGCTTTCCTTACGATCCCATATCTGTTGTTGAATTCTCAAATATTGAGAAGTTGAGAGTTTGATACTATCCCCTTTCTTACTATAAAAGGTACATCTAATGAAAAAAGTTCAAATTAAAGAGAACTTCAATCAGGCGAGCTTTTTTTACGCCTATCGCCTTACAAAAAAGCGCGCCTAGGCGCACCAGGCGTGCGCCTGATCAAATGAGCCTCGCCCGAAAGGGTCTGAGGCGCTTTTGTTATCTGACGCTAAGGCGCAAGGCGTAGGCGCGCCTAGGCGCACGCCTTGACAACACTGGTGCAACTGCTAATCAAAATATTAGCCTCGCATGTGTGGCTTTTCCATATAAGCCAGCTTACTCCGGCAAAATACTTTCTTTCTAGTGTTCTTTGTAGTTGAGAAAGCAACATGTCGATTCCCAAAAAAGGCTGTGTGCATGCATGTAAACTGGGGCAGAGCTAGGTATTCAATATCCAATGCTTAAATACTTTCGTCCAGGAAAAACAAAAAAGCATCTTTAGAAGTATAATCTCAAGGAAAAGCCTTTCTTTTTTCATAGTGAAACGCTTTAGAATCTTGACATGTAGATTATTTATGGCATATTTGAATCCAGTTGTTATAACAATGCTGGTGGTTTGTGCAATTTTAAAGAAGTAATGTAGGATAAGGCGTTCATCTTGAAGTTTTGTTATGATGATTTCCCTCTATGGTATCTTCAAGCTTAGGTGGTTATTGGCATCTACAGTTGGTTTTTACATTTAAATGTTTTGTCATATATATATATATATCCTATTGGATAAAGCAAAAGAATACAGTTGATACAGTCAAAATTTTGGACCTCCACAGGCCTTAAACATGCATCCTAATATGTGAATATATCAAGTGTTAGGACTTAGGAGCCATTCATAGATATCTTGAGAATAGCATTAGCAAGGTTAAATTAAAATTGCTATTGGCTTCTTTGCTAATCAGGAGGCTAGGAAGGTTAGGTGGACTGTTGCTGACCTTAGGGTATTAGTTATTGGCTTGATTTTGCCTTGTATTTTGTTTTATAAATCAAGACAGTTCAGTGGCCTTTCATCAATGCCCGAACATGATTATCAATTCAATAATCTTATATGTAGGATGAACCATGATTTGGCACATAGAACTCAGTTAAGGTATTTTATCGCTGTTACTTATGCTTTCTTTTTCTCTCTCTCGCATACACACACTAAAACATTCTTCTTCTCCCTCTATTTAGTGTTGAAAGGCGTCCGTTTGTTTCCAGTTGGTTTTTCAAACAAGTGCATGTGTATGTCTGATCTATTTTTAAGACGACTTGCTTGTAACATCTATAGCATTGTCCTGATGTTATCTATTCTGCAAATTCTTGTTCATAGGTTTTGCAAAAGGCTTTAGAAGTCTGGGATTTGCAAGTTATTCCCTTTGACTGCCCAGTTGCTGAGCCTGCCCAAATTGACCCTGAGCTGGAAAATGCATTCATTTGTCATCTGCATGACCATTGGTTTTGTATCAGGAGAGTCAGTGGAGAATGGTATAATTTCGACAGTCTTTATGCAGCCCCACAGCACTTCTCAAAGTTTTATCTCTCAGCCTATCTAGACTCATTAAAAGGGTCTGGCTGGAGCATTTTCCTGGTGAGGGGAAACTTTCCTAAAGAGTGCCCCATTTCTTCCTCTGAATCTTCTAATGGTTATGGGCAGTGGCTGTCCCCTGAGGATGCTGAGAGGATAACTAAATCATGCAACTTAACACAGGCTCCTCCTCAGAGAAACAATATGGCTCAACAGCATCCTGAGCAGTTGCTTTCATTGGCTGAGACAGATTTGCAAATGCTTTCAGATATGGAAGATGAGGACTTGAAGGCTGCAATTGCTGCCAGTTTGATGGATTCTTCCCCAGCCACAGCCAGTGCTGAGACTAGCACCCCTAAAACTGAAATTAAAGATAGCCAGGAAAAAACAGCATAAGAAGAAATATTCTTTTTGATATATATTTGCTGGGCAAGTTACAATGATTCATGTCAGCTTTTAGATGGTCTGAACCAACATCTTTGGCGCGTGGTTGTTGCATTGTGCAGTATATATATACATTCATTATAAATTTTCAAGTCGAAATTTAACATTGTAAGAGGCACTTTTCTGAGATGTATCCTCGTAGTTATGCTGATAGTCTTTAGATCATCTTTGCTTCAGGGTGTCAGCCATAGTTCTTTTTTAGTTTCTTTTGGTGGCATTGTTGGTTTCATGCCTCTATATTCTAACCGTGTCTTGCCAACATATCACATAACAGTAAGAAATAAAATCTTGGAGAAAACTTTTAACACATTGGATAAAGTTAGATATAAAAAATTATATCTAAAACCGTTGTTGATGTATTTTGATGGCAAGCTAAGTGAGCCGCTGAAAGTGTCAGGTGAAGGCTTAAGAACTTGTGAAAACAATAAAATGTCATAGGACATTGGAGTTTTGTCAGATACTTAAATCAGTAGGTTTCAGTATTTACAAGAGTTTTAGTAGGTTTCAGTATTTACTTACTTTGGATCATTCTTAACTAAAGCTATTGATATCTATTTGTGGTTTATACCGAGAGTTTCAAGTTTTTGACAAATGTTAATCAAGTGTCCGTTGTTATTGGAGTTCGATGAAGTTGCTAGGAAATTGGAAGCTCACTAGGTGTCTGTTACGTGTCCATCATACAAGGGATCAAGCCTGGTTGTGGGATGTTGTGCCGGGTTTCAATCTCTTTGAACCCAACAACCGTAAGTTTCTGTTTTTAAGCTCTTTAGGCGTTTTCAGACAAAACATAAAACCGAGGTCAGGATGTTTCTGTTTTCTGTTATAGATGACCTTTGTTTCTCCGAAAGTGCTGTCCTTTTACACCCTTGCCTGGTCGTAAAAACTTGATGTATAAGATCCAGCTAGCCAACTAGAGTATGATTGATAACCTTGCTGAATGCCAAAACTATCCTCCAATAAGAACCCCGAGAGCATTAAATTGTACTTTGGAGTATGAACCAAGATTGTCATACTAGTAGATGTACCGTTTTTGTTCTGGTATTGGTACATATCGGTATCGATGTGTTTCGGCGTACCGTTTCGGATTTACTAGCATTTTTCAAATATTTTTTCATACATCTATATATATATAGTCTATTTTCAAGTTTTTTAATAAAATATATATTATATATACATGCAAATATACATCCATTACATGCATATATATATAAATATGTTTTTATGCAAATACAAATTTAAAATATTTAATATTTTTAAGCATCAAATAAGTAAAATAAGAATTAAAATATTAAAAAAAATATAGTAAATTATGATTAATTATATTCAATAACTTAATTTAATGAATATTTTTTATTTTTAAATGTAATTATGAAAAAAAATAAAAATGATCTTGACACAAAAAACATTGAAATTCATTTAAAAAATCATATAAGTGATTTTTTTCATAATTTTTTTTTTAAATCAAAATCTTTGTACCAACCGGTACGGGCTGGTACGTACTGATACTAACTGGTATTGGCACAGTACCAGTATGGACCGGTACAAAAATCGAAAAGGTACGAGATTAGTACCATTTCGGTTTACCTTAAAAATGATACGTACCGGCTGGTATGATTGATGCCGATACGTATCAGCCAGTATAACTGATGCCGGTACGGTACCGACCACATTGGTATGAACTGTAAAGTACGTATAGTATAATTCATTGTTTTCACAAATGAGCTCTCTAATAGTTGGGGTTAAGGCGTTTCTACCTAACTAAGAAGCTGCCATTCAATGAAATTATATTTAGTAAAATGAATGGTTGAGGAACATTTATACAAGGAAATATATTTTTTACTTTTAAAAGACATGTTAGTAAAATGTAAATCCAAATTGGGATCAAATTTTTATAATCACCATATTTCTTAAGCCCTTGAACTTCAAATCTTCATGTTAATGTTTAGCTATGAACCAAAATTTGTTCTTTTGAGTTTTGTTAACGGTAATAAGTACTAATTATACAGGCAAGTTTGCCTGTCATAATATTCAAACTAAGCTTGCAATGGCACAAAACTTGAGGAACAGTCTGATCTCAAAACTTGAATATTATATAGAAAATTTCCATTGAAGAACCTAGATGCAAATAAAAAACTGCAAACTAAATTTAAATCATATAAAGAGGAGCAAAATGGACAACCCATTACAAAGCTTAATCAAAGACCTAAAAGGAGAAAAGATCAGATGTTACTTAAACACAAAAATACAAGCAATTTCTAGTCCTGGCTACCTGCAAAGCCATCACGGTTCTCTTGCTGCCACCCAAACCCTTGTCCGTCCCGACCCATATCACCGGACTGGAACTTGCCTCGATTAAGTTGTGACATATTATGCGGAAGTTGTGGAGGTGGTGGTGGAATTTGCATGGGCTGCGGTGCCAATATACCTTTGCCATCCCTAGGGTTTATGGCATTACTACCCTGCACAGCTTCCATCCCTTTGTTGGCTGATGACGGGGGAGGAATCATTGGTAAACCTCCAGGATTGCGCCCATAATCACCTTGATAATTTGCAAAACTGTCCCCCATCATGTGACCGCCTGGTGTAGCTTCAAAGTGGACACCAGGTTGCCCTCCATTCCAGGGCTGAGGATAAGCTGCTGGGTAATTTACACCCTGAATTGGACCTGATGGGAAACCCAACAATGATCCCTGCTTAGAACCAACATCTGGTGATGAACTTGGCCGAGCCATCTCATAAGGCGCACCATAAAATGGTTGAGGTCCATCAGTTGGAAACGGAGGAACGCCATATGGAGTTAACATAGGGTTTGAATTCATTGGCATAACAAAATTAGGTGGTTGCATGGAATGCATAGGTGGGTATTCAGAAAGCTGGTTCTCAAATAAAATTCCTTGCTGCTTGTCTGAAAACTGACTAGATTCTGGTTGTGGGGTGCCCTGCCTGTCGAAGCCTTGTTGAAAGTGATTGTGAGGGCCAGGCCTGTCAAAGCCTGGGGGATGGTTATTTTCCGGTTGGGGCTCTGATGGATAACTCAGCACTTGACCAAATACGGGTGGCCCCTTTGGCATCATTAGCCCTGGAGGCAGTTGTTCTCTGGGCTGCTGCCAACGAGCTTTGTCTTCAGTATCATGCAGCTGGGGGTTTGAACCAGGAGAAATGGCAGGCCTTGGAGGACCTCGAACAGTGGAATCTGAACCTGTAGGTTGTTTAGCACTCTGAACCTCTGATTCTTTACAATCTTCCTTCTCTGGATTAGGCTGTAAAAGGTCAACATGGCTCTCGTGGATATGAGATTCAAAGTCAGTCCTCTTCAAAAACGATTTAAGACAGTGAGGAGCTGCACAGATGAAGATCCCCTCCATAATCTTGATTGTCTGAATCTTCTGTATACGTTCATCACAACTGTGCAAAAACATAACAGTCGATATTTTTGTCAATGTCAAGTTACTTGTGTTTAAACGACATATCAGAGTGTCAGGGAAAAAAAGTCATGAAATTTCCACATCTTAATGATTTTGCTTAGAAAAACTCAGTGAATTATTTGATCTAGGCCGCGAATAACCATGATTAACCATTCAAAGATGCACATTGGACAAACTAGCTACGAAATTCTACGATACTTCAAACACCACTTTGTATTAAGAAGTGATCACTTACAGATAGCAAATTGAATCACTTCTTGCACAATCCAGGCAGAAGGCATGTTCACAAGGACTCTGCAACAAAAAATAAAGCATATAAATTTTCAAATACAGAAAACAAATTTCAAACATATAAAGGAACTCCTAACAACAATCTTTGAACAGTAGCAAGCCTTAGCTATCGATCAAAACCTCTTTACCACTTAAATTGTTTCAAGTTTTCAACTTTAGACCGAACCCAACATTCAATACCTAGCAAGGAAACTTACTTCATTAAAAAAAAAAATCACTTTAGGCGTAAATTCCTCATTTTTCTTCAGTGTACAAATAATATCTTTAACATCACAAATTTCACATTTTTGGCCTAACTTATCTATCCATTATTTACTCTAATCTTTCACAAATTAATGAATTTAATTCAAAGCTAAATAAAAAATAGTACTAATGATTATTAAAACCTACCAAGCGGCCGTAGATCGCTATAGGAAAATCGCAGCGAACGCAGAAGTGGACTCGGTCACCAAGCTGGCGGCGGGACCTACGACCGACGGTCTTCACGAGCGAGGAGGAGGTAGCGTAGCCAATGCTGTTGGCAACGGGAAGGTCGGCGAGAATAAGGTGGTCAGGGCACGCCACCGTCACCGTTTCCACTGGCAAGGGCTTCACGGAGCCGCCAGCGTCCGAGGACGGACCCTTGCTTAGTCGGATTTGAAGCATATTTGTTTCCACTTGTTTCTTCGGCTCTTCCACGAAATCAAAATCGAATAATCAAATTTCTTTGTTTCTTTTTTCTTTTATAAGGACAATCGAATCAAATTTCATCGACTTCGGGTAGGATTGAGTCTCTTTTGGGCTGCTGTATTAAGGCCTGTTTTCTTTATTGGGCTTTTGTTAGTCATATTTTATTTTCTCTTCTTCTATTCGGGAGGAGAGAAAGGTGGTAGATATGGATGCCATTGCCAAAGATATTTTGAGTTTTATTTCATCACTTGGTAACTTAAAAGCCTATTAAATCATTACATCAATGGATTATTTATATCTAATATTTATGTTTAAATATGTATCAAACAAAAATACTTTAAAAAAATAACGATGATAAGATTAAGATAAAAAAGTTTTAACAGAGAAAGAAGATTTATTGAGGGAGATCCAAGCCTCCAACTGTATCAAGCAAAGAAAAATTAATATAAATTAATTTCTTAGAATGTAACTCGATGTCCCATATTATAGTTTCTGCTTGACCATAAAATTGAAACTACCTACAGCTCGAAACAGCTGTTCTCTTTTCAGTTTTCCAGAAACAAACATATGATGGGAGAATTTTGAGGCATTATAAGCAACAGGAACCTGCTTAAACAATAGATGAAATTTTTTTTTTTCTGATGATTGTGAATTAAAATTAACAAGATATCATTTGTTTCCCTTTTTGGATTCACTGTATAAAACAACTCCAAGAACTGTTAGTGAGTAGCCCAGCATCCCAATTAATGAAACAGGGTTCCTGAATATGAAAATCGAGATCACCACAGCAACAGCACCTTTTGCATTTCCCAGAACCTGAAAGATTTTAACGGACCATCAATGTTTTTAAACAAGACAATAAATCAAAAAGTTTTTAAAATGAAATCTGATTCCATCCTGAACTTATTGAATATATATATATATATATATATATATATATATATATATACCTGGAGAGTCAAGGCACTTGTGTGTTTAGTGACCAAAAAGTTGGTCAAGTTGACAAAATATGCAAGAGAAGAATTGAAAAGCAGGTAGTAAACTATTTTGATATCTTTTCTTGCAAGAGCTACAGTCATGGCAACCACATTTCTCTCCATTAACAGAGTGGCAGGAAGCAAGATTGCTACAGCTATTGGTGCCATGTACATCAGCAAATTCATGGAGTTGAGCTTTTCCCTGGAAGAATTTCATATATAAATTAATTGGACTAATTTTTAATCTTATACTATATGTGAAAGAAAGTATATAATTTAGGCACCAAATCTTTAACTTTTTGAAGGTTTTGCAGTTGAACTGAGATAAGAAAGCTTACTCTTCTGATGACAGCAAAATAGCCTGAAGCACTGATTTAAACGCCCTTGCAGCAGTAGCTGAAACACACATTAGAAATCCGAAAAGGTGGAAACTTGGTTCAGCCTACAATAGACAAACACCTATATGTGAAAATGTATTGAAAAATTATAATACATTAATTCTCTAGTCAAACAGAAACCAAGATCTGACAACAGAGCTGTCCATCTTACACAAGATCAAAGAACAGAGATTTAGCTAACGAAACGAGTTCATGATAGCATAAAAAGAACCCAATTATCCTAAAACAAAGTCAACAAAAATAACAGTACTAGTAAAAGTCAGGAAATTGTTACCCCACTAGCAATGATGACTCCTGCAACCACAGGTATCAGGGTCATGTATGTAACCCAACTCTCAGTTTTCTTGGTCATCACATATGCGAAAACTGCTGTAAAAAATGGCGTCGTGGCACCAATGGCCTGGTTAAACGACACTGGAAGATACCGTAATGACACGTTTCCAAGAACCACAGAAAAGCAGAAAATCAAGCTCAACCCTGTGATCTTCACAAACTGTTTCTTAGAACCAATGCTTTGCATGGGAACCACCTTGAGCCATGCTATGGCTACGTAGCTTAGCAAAGAGCAGGCAAGCATGTGGCACATGGTCAAGAAAATTGGGTACTTGAAGCCATAGTTGCTGAGCAAGTACTTGTTTAGTAGAAGAACCCCAATGTTTGAACTGTACCATGAGATTACTATCCAGATCGTGGTCCATGGAATCACAGTCTTCATGGCTATGGGTTCAAGGTCAAGGGCTTTTCTTTTTCTTTTTTCTTTTTCTCTTCAAAATTTCAGAAGAAGCAGGAGGAAGGGAAGCTAATAAGGGGCGAGCTCTAGAGCCAGAAGAGGAGACGTAACGTAAGAATTAAGAACAGCGCCAGGATTAAGTGCCAATGCCACTTGCATGGGGAAAACTTTTCGTGGGACCTACTCATATGTGGGGTACTAGGGACCTAAATTAGCCAATTTAATGATTATCAAATGTTTGATTTTGGGGTTGCTGTCGAATGATTATAAATCTAAAATCTTGTTTTTCAGCTGTTGTAAACGTGATACAATTTTGCTCACGTATGTGTCAAAAATTTTCAGGTATTTTTCAATTTTGAAGACTTGCGTTGGCAGTATTCACTATTCAGCACCAATTCCATGCCCTCCCTGAAAAAGGTTTCAGTGAAATGATGAAGCAGATAGAATAGAAGACTTTATATCAAGACAAATAAAAGCTGACATGTCCTTCTGGTGTTATATCAGCCCTCCATTTATGATCCTAGTTTTAAGAAATAAATGCCCGTCTAGCTCAGTTGGTAGAGCGCAAGGCTCTTAACCTTGTGGTCGTGGGTTCGAGCCCCACGGTGGGCGTCGTTACTTTTTTTTTTTTTTTTGCCCTATTCACAAGCATGACAAAACTGCATAATAACAGCAAAGAAAGCAAATCTGAGAAAGAAAGGCCAAATATCAAATAGGCATATCAATACACCACATTCACAAGCATGACAAAACTGCATAATAAAAGCAAAGAAACACCAAGACTGATGCATATTCCCATGAATTGGTGTCTTACATTTTCTGGCTGTGTGATATAAATATAACTGAACAATTCTTCTATCATTTCCATCTCTGCCTGTGCTATGCCTTCCGGAGCTGTAGCCTATATGGCACAGTGTGTTTGTGTAGGAGAAAAAGTTACTAAATGTGTTCTTATAATTGTAACTGAATAAGTTATATGCATGACTTATATGATATTGCCCCCTTTGCTATTCCACTACAAAGGCACTTGAAGAACCTGTAAAATGGCGAATTGAACCAAAAAGTGATTTTGAAGCACCAAAATGTCTTATCCTGTAAACACCTAAGCCCACTGATTCTGGGATCCTCCACTCTATGGTTGCATAACTCTGAGGACTTAGTTTTGCAGGCCTTGACCACTTAAAACTTAAGCAAAAATCATCATCGTCATATGCTGGGATCCATGTCTTCTGATCTTGGAGAAGTTCAACCAATGCAAATGTGCCCTCAGTCATGAGGTCATTCCTAGGGCAAGCAGACCAGAAGGTGACTGAGACCACATCACCCCGCTTGAAGGTGGAATTAAGGACATCATCTTTAACATCCCCGAAATTCACAGCTGGAGGGGTTGCATCCAGGAGAACTGGTGTTAATAAGCTAATCTGCTTGTCAAGAAGATCTGGTGGTTGCGGACCTGGTTCAACAGATCCACCATTGATAAGAGCTGCTGCTAGTTTCTTGAACTCCTGTATGTATGCATTAAGCGTGTGCGGTCCATACAGAGTGGAGGCTCCCTGACAATAAAAATATCACTAAAACAAGGATCTATTATGAAGTTGCACCATAACAATATGATGAACTGACCCAATAAACAGGCAAAAACAAGTGTTACAAAGGACTGTCATCAACAAAATAATGGATAATGAGGAATGGCATAATACTAACCTCATATCTCTGCACCTGATACTCCTCAAAAGTGGTAACATATTGGGAATAAGTATTTGTCAGCCCTGCAATGACAATATGGACATTGCTGTCAAATTGCCTTTTGCCTCCAGAAATAAGCAGTGTCTTAACAGCATCTCGGAGGCGCCTACCAGCCATGGTTGTGAATTCTGCAAGAAATTATAACATTAGGAAAATAGTTCAACATGCAGCAAGAGCCAAGCCATGGTTAAGATAATTACAAGTCATTTGAGATTTATATCATAGTAGTCATGAACTAAAAACGTGTGGAAGATAAAACTCTCTCTTTAAAGTACAAAATACCATCTAAGCTTAGATGGTGTCAAGAACAGCAGCAACCTCTCCAATGGAAAAAAAAAATGCAGAAAAATAAAAAAAGATTGCTTCTACCTGAAGGTACACTGAGAATGACAAGTTGCCCTATCCGCAAAATTTGAACTGGAAGTATTGAGGGCTGCATGAATTATTCAATATGAGGACAAAATTAACACATATCTATGGAAATGCTCAGCTGATTAAAAATATTCACAAATTCTTGTCCCTAGGATTTAATCAAATACTTTTATCATTCATCCAAATACATCAATTGATACTTTAATATCTTGCAGTTCGTGCATCTTCATGAACAGCTCTGAAATCAAGGTTTCATGAAAATCAGCCATTTTAAGTAACACTCAGAAGTATTTCATTACGTGTGTTCAAGATTGAAATAATAAGACATTTTTTACCAAGTTCAACCAGTCCAAAAGATTTGATTTAAGATATTTGGAGTGTCATATTAGTCACAAATGCGTATCACAATCATGAATATGCTGAGTAGTTTGTTTATCATTTTTCAGAAAGCATATCGAGGCTCCACGACCCATGTGCTATACAAAGTGGAGCTTTCCGGTATGAAAACAGCATATAAATTCATTTAATGCTCTAAGCCTTTTCACCACGTACATTAAGTGAACTCAAACTAAAAACACTTACTGCCCAGTCATATGGTTGCTTCATTTCACCAGTATCAAGCAAAATAGGCTTCGGTTTCTGACAATTTATCTGTTCCTGATTTGGTGTTTTCAGCAAGTTCCTCACCAATCTCCAAAAGGCATTCCCCTGAAAGGAAACATGTTAATAGAATCATTGGACAAATTTAGCTATTCCAACCTTCCATGGCATTTCTGAAAATATGGGTTAAGTCTGCTGCATAGGTTCTCTTACTTGATCATCTCCTTGTGTGAAATCAAAAGCTCCAGGACCATCAGTTGTTCCAGCAGCAAAAGCAAATCCCATAGCAGCAGGGCATGTTTTCACCACCTCATTCCCTCCTCCCACTTTAGGAACTGAAACCTCAAGGTTAGAGAAATCAAGATAGGCATGTTGATACCCTACCTTTCCTTTCAAGTTTTCAGTTGCCTTATTAAAAAGTTCCATGGCCTTTTTGAATTGCCTTTTTCCAATAATCTCAGTACTCTTAAATTCATCAGGGTAGCTGCCAGTAAATGTTAACATGGTTCCATCAATATCCTATCTTTAAATGAGATAAGAAAACAAAGAAAAAAAGTGATAAAGGGGGGTAAAAGTGAATATATAAAATGTAAACAGCATACCCTGGACCCCTGCCATAACACTGTTCGTTCTTCCCATTGCAGGTGCTATGATTGAAATCACATGGCAGTCCAGTGTCTATGCAAAATGCGCCGAGAGTGTTTGGGCTGACATCACCACAATTTGATTGACAGAATGCTGATACAAACAGGGGTCTGTCTGCCTGCCTTAAGGAATTCCTGACCCGTTTTGAAACACTCAGAAATCTAGTAGCAGGTTGTCCTTGAGAAGATTTGAATGAAGCGGCAAGTTCCATCAACTCATTACCTGTTTGAATCAAATGCAGGTGCTGTATGTTCTTAGGAATAACAAATGATATGCACCATTGTACTTGGCCCTGAACATTGTGTATACATAATTGCTAAAGAAGTTTATTTATCAGGCCAACCTTAAGGTCTGAAACCAATGTAAAAATGGCATGTTTCAACAAGAAAAAACAAAATCTGCTTTGCACATAGAATTGGGTCTTAAAATGAAAAATTTCTTAGAAGTTCAATCTAGAAAACACTTTTCCATCATCAAGTTCTCATCACAACTTTAAATTAATGCCTGTTGTCTTCCTTGTAGGCAAACAAGGACACATTATAGCAGGAAGGATAATTGCTAACTTGAACCAGCTTCCTACATTTAATACAATAATCTCTGTACAACTTAAAAGCGAGATTCACTTACGTTTATCATGAAGGTTAGGGATGATGCTTGAAACTCTTCGAGGGATTCTATCACTTGCAGATTTGTTGAAAGGCAAGCTATCGGAATCTGTCATAAAACCAGTTTGTTCGAACCAATCTTCCATAAATCGTGCTGCAGCACCTTTGTTGTCACCACTGATCAATGAGTTTGTACGACTCATAGAAGTTCCATGGGTAGCAAACCAGTTAAAGCTACCTATGGGACCCCACTCTTCATCAACAAACTTAATCAGTGTCATTTCTTTATCAACATTATACTTATATTTACTCCGTTCATCGGCTGGATTATTCAGATAAGCGCTTGGACTACGATTTATACCAGCATCCAAGAGTTCCCCTATATCACCATTGATTAAAAGTTAATATATATATATATATATAAAGAACTTTTAAATGGGAATAACATATTAAATTCTGTTTGAGCACAAATAACACAACAGAATACCCTTGAATGAAGATCATGTCACAATCGATTAAGTTCCAAAATTTCACTTTTTCAAGATATATCATTAAGCCATAGGAATGAACCAAGTACATTGACAAATGCAAAAATATGCAATACGCTTTCACTGAATAGATATTGTGTGCCTAAACATAATATCAACATAAAAAAAAAAAAGTAAATATGTAATGACTATGAGTAAACTTTCTCACCTTTATTTATCAAAATAGAACCGGGACGGAGATTTTCATGAGCTTCTATAATGCTTTTCTCAATCCCATTAACAATAACATCAAAGGACTGTCTTACAAATCCAAAAGAAGTTACAATATACACAACATATTGGAGATATCCCCCAGGGCCAGCATGTGAATGAATGCCACTGATGGCAACATTCTTGACTGTGTAAAGCTCACCATACCTAAACAAAGGAAAGTTCTATCATTGAAAAATATGCTAACAACCTGTTTAATCCTAAAAGTACTTGCATAATTTGTTAAAAAAAATTCTATAAACAATCATGAACAGCATAAAAGTTTGGGTGTACCTTGCTTTTAATCTCTCAAGTACTTTAATTGTAACAACTTGTGAGGCCATACAGGCATCAAGATTCACAAATACAACACGGTTCCCTTGAGGTTCAGCCACGATAAATGCCCTAGCACGCAATCTAAAATGAATGCCGGATGCAATTTGTTCCATATTTGCATAACCCATCATATTAACATCAGCAGCAGGCCCCGTTATGTCATAG
Source organism: Fremontodendron californicum (assembly GCA_030761205.1). Taxonomy (NCBI): domain Eukaryota; kingdom Viridiplantae; phylum Streptophyta; class Magnoliopsida; order Malvales; family Malvaceae; genus Fremontodendron; species Fremontodendron californicum. The sequence continues at coordinate 848,689 of JAULJL010000012.1, forward strand.
CTTCCAAGGCCAATCAAATAATTGGAAGCTGACAAAGATCCTCCAATTTGCAGTAAAAGAAACAACAAAAAAGAGAACCAAATAACCCTAGATGGTCTCTCCATAGAGCAACAATCTTTACAAACCATCTTCATAGCTTTATTTCATTCTTCACTAAAGAAAACATAAAAGAATGTAAGTTGTATATTTCAAATTCATACAATTATGGGTCCAAATTAGATCTTACCATAGTTGAAAATAATCAAAATTCTAACAGCAAAATATGAAATCTGGCAAAGAAAAATAAAGAAATAGGAAGACAGGGAAGTGGGTATGTACCTGCAGGCTGCAGCAGTGTTTCAGCTACAATCTGAAGCTTGTTGAAAGTGAAGTTGTATGGAAGAAGCTTTAACTGATATATAGTGAAGCAGCAGAAAAAGAAAAATGATATTAAATAAAGCAATTAAATCTTCTTTGGGTGTGGGGTCAAGTTGAAAACACAAAAGCTGGATAATTGGAAAGTTGACAAAAGCTTCTAACATGAGCTAAAATCGTGTTGGTAAAGTAAATAAAATAGTACTAAGAAGTAACAACCTCGTTCAAGCCAGACTTCGTTTCAGGCCATCAATTTAGAGCGGTTCGGTAATCGGTAATTGGTTCCTGAAAGGTATCGTTTTAAATGGGCGCGCAACTTACATGTCCGGACCTTAAAACCTGTCGTTTCTGCTATAAAACGGCAGTATTATTGGTGTTTATGAATTATGAATAACTGATGATATACTGAAGTCTGTCTAAACATCATATGTTTAGCTATTTCTTTACAAATCAAAGAAATTACATCGATGTCAATGCTTCGATGGTGAAGCTTATGATTGTTAAATTTGTACCTATATTTTTTGATATTTTAAATTTCAATCCAATCTTAAATTTCAAATAGGAGGGAATGCCCCAGCCTTGGGATTGTTAGTCGGTGGAGGACGAGAACCATTAGTTGTGGGAGAACAGGAATGATCCGTAAAGAGAGTTTCAATGTCAAGGTTTGGACGAGGCTTTTGGCAAAGCTTATGCCAATTTAGACTGAAAAGATTGAACCAAAGATTACTGACCGAGATTTAGTAAATAATCATAGAATAAGTAATGAATTACCTCTGGTTTATTAAGGTCATTAGTCGTGAACTTTTGAAGGCTGGGAATACAAGCTTATCGCGAAATAAAGGATTTTCTTCAATCAGCTTCTTAAGTTCTACAAACATGATACTTCGAACAGATTTTGTGTCTCCATATTCTTAAAACTACTCATTTTGCCTGATGACAGAATAAAAACAACAAAATTTAGCATAATTCAATTAAGTAGCATTCAAAAACAAAAAAGAAAGCAAGCGAACACACCTAAAGTTATCAAGAGTGAGCAACTGGGTAATCTCCTTGAGAAGTTCTTCATCATAGGATGCAAAAACCTTCAGATCCTTTACAAGAATTTCAGCAGCCTTTGCTCGATCCTGCTTGGTACAAGATAAAAGAGAAACAAATATAAAGGCATGCATAGATTAAGTCAACATTTAGAAAGAACCATGACAGAAAACCACATAATGAGAGCCCATTTTGCGTCAGACTAAAACATCTTCATAAGTTCAAGAAAAGTTACCTCCATAATTATATAAAGTGTTCCTTTGACATCATTAACTTAGGATTCAAGTTACAAATGGCAAGAAGCACATAGTTTGCAATTCCTAGACGTTCAAGAAAATCTTCCACACAGCGGTACATTAAGTGCTCACTTGTCAAGAGCTTCCAAATACTTCTGCTTCTTAATTTCAAAGAAAATCTTCCTCAAGCAACGGTTATCTTCAACCTTAGTGAACCCACATAGATAACGCTCAACTTCATCCCATTCACCAGCCTGGACTTGATCCTCAAAATGTTTCATATTGAAGAAATAACCAAACTCTTGCTCTAACCTAAAATTTGAGCAAGCCATCAGAGAGTTACATACAAAAGCAGACATCAGAAGCTATAAGAAACGCATGCAAACACAGGGATTAGAAATCTATTCAAAGTCAATAAACTTAAGCCTACCAAAGTGGCTAAGAAAAAATAGAAAGCAACAAAGGTACCAATGACCAATGTGCTATTTAAAAGCACTTTTTTTTTTTTGCTTTTCAGAAGTAAAATTAATGCAATTTTAGCTTTAGGAAGGTACTAATAAAACACATTTCTAAAATGCTAACCAAATTTCCATGATTGCTCATCATTTGCAACCCAAAAGGCATTAACTACTGGGTCTCATTAGATAACAGAACATAAGAGAAATAAGTTTTTCCCTCTTTCAGCAATAGGCTTAAAAACTCTTGTAACATCATCCTTCTAAGCTAAATCAACAGCCAAAAAGAAAGTTAATATGAACCAGTACAGCAAAATGAGGCAAATTAACTTACTTATGAACCGTTTCCTTGAACTTTTCCTTATCCAGGAACTGTAAGATCAAAAACACCAACTCCCTACTTAAGGAAGACATCATCTTGGGTACTCCTAGTCGCTCCAGCTCAAAGATCGAATGCTAAACCAATAAATTAACTTTTAACTTCAAGATTAATTCTTTTTGGGTATATTAAAAACAGGCTAAAAGGTTAATTCTTTTTAGGTATATTAAAAACGTGAAGGAACTTTAGTCTTCACCTTGGCATGATTTTTTAATGTCTCACACAATCATTGAAATAAAAATATTTGCATAAAAAAAAATGAAGAATTTCAAAAATAGGGCAAATAACAAAACAAATTTGAGTTTGTTTATGTAAAAAACATATTTATAAAAAAAATAAGTATTTTCTATGAAAAAAAAACATTTTTATAATAATTAATAAACAAAGGTTATGTGATTATTTAATTTAGCATTTATATTTTTTTAATAGATAATATTATATTTGACTTCTATATATAAAAATATTTACTATAATATTTGTACTAATAATGTTTAAAATAATATTAAAATTTTCATAATAGTTTTACAAAATAGAGATTTTGACATAATTATCAAAATATTTTAAAAATATTTATTATTCATATAATTATTTACTATTAAAATATTTAAAATAATAATATTTATTATTAATAAATCAAAATAGTAATATTTATTTTAAATATAGTAATATTTTTAAATTATTTTGAAATTTTTTAATAACATTTAAAAAACGAGTCAAGTCTTCAATATTCAAGGCTCAAGTCCGAATGTTAAACCAAAAAATTAACTTTTAACTTCACAAATAAGCTAAAAGGTTAACTCTTTTTGGGTATATTAAAAACGTGGAAGAACTTTAGTCTTCATCTTGTTTTATTGTCTGACACAATCATTTTAATAAAAAAATTTGCATAAAAAATGAAGAATTTCAAAAATAGGACAAATAATATAACAAATTTGAGTTTGTTTATGTAAAAAACATATTTATAAAAAAAAATAAGTATTTTCTATGAAAAAAAAAACATTTTTATAATAATTAATAAACAAAGGTTATGTGATTATTTAATTTAGCATTTATATTTTTTTATTATAGATAATATTATATTTGACCTCTATAATTTATAAAAATATTTACTATAATATTTGTACTAAAAATGTTTTAAATAATATTAAAATTTTCATAATAGTTTTACAAAATAGAGATTTTGACATAATTATCAAAATATTTCAAAAATATTTATTATTCATATAATTATTTACTATTAAAATATTAAAAATAATAATATTTATTATTAATAAATCAAACTAATAATATTTTATTTTAAATATAGTAATATTTGTATATTAATATTTTAATATTTTTAAATATATTTTGAAATTTTTGTTAATAGCATTTAAAAAACGAGTCAAGTATTCAATATTCAAGGCTCAAGTCCGAATGTTAAACCTAAAAAACTACTTTTAATTTCACAAACAGGCTAAAAGGTTAACTCCTTTTGGGTATATTAAAAACATGCTAAAATGTTAACTCTTTTTAGGTATATTAAAGAGTTCGTTTTTGACACATTGATAATGAAATTTTTTTAACTACACAAACATACTAAAAGGTTGTCACATATCTTTTTTTTAATTAATTTTTATTTTTTTTTATTATATCTAAAAGTATATATCATCCGATTAATTCTATTTATAAAATTTAAAAATTTCACTAGAAAATTACTCATAAATTAACTAAATGTTTCTCTCACTACCTGATTTTCTCCACTTTGGGCTGTATGATAATTGGATGCTCTTTCAAATAATAGCATGCTAGAATCTAAAGTTGGTAGCCATTAATTTCACATTTCTCTCGACTTTTTCTTTGGAAGTAATAGAGGTAAAAGAAGGGTGTAACCTTAGAGTTCCTTTGATAACTAATGAGATATCAATAAGAAAGTTGGCTTCGATGAAAACGATGAACAGAGGGGGAATGAACCGTCCTAGTAGTCATAGTAGTTTTGTGGTTGTTTAGTGGGAGCATTGAAGGCTGTGTTAAATCTGAATGATTGTATGAATGATAGTATGAAGATTGCTTGCTGGAATATCCATGAAGAAACTTGTGATTGCCTACAAAGTTGAGATGTTGCTTTTTCAGGAAACAAAGCTTGAATATTAAATAATTTATTAAAAATATAAAAATTTTATTTATATTAATTTTATAAAAATTATTTTAAGTTTGTTTCTATTTTTTTCTTTTTTTTTCTTTTCCCCTTTTTTTGTTAATAAATACAAAAAAAAAATTATAATTTATAATATAATTAAAATTTTAAAAATAAATAATTTATAAAAAATATAAAAATATTTATTTATATTAATTTTATAAATAATTTACATTAACTTTTGTTATCTTTTAAACTAAATCAAAGAATTTCGCTTAGAAAAAGACGTGATTTTGGAAGTAGAATCAATAAGCTCAGGACCTAACAATACTGGACATGACACGAAAAAAATAACTAAAAACATGACATGAAAAAATAACACGAACACGACACGAATACACGAATGTCTCAAAATCTATATAATACGAATTATTAACATATCAAAGTTTATATAAATATAAAATACTTTAAATATGATTATGATACGACAATATACACGAACATGACATAGATACACAAATTACCAGGTCTAATCTCAGCATATCCATGCTTATTTTTATTAGTAGTTTAAAACAGAAAGCTTATTCATACTTCTTATCTTGGACTAGAGCCTTAGTTAATTTCATTAGAAATGAATTAAATGGATTTGTGATTGAACCACAAACAGACCAACAAAGACCTGATAGCTTTTGTATTTTAAATACTGTTAACTTTTACATTTTACATTACAATTAGGTGGACAAAGCTTCGATGCTTGATGAGGCAATTGAATATCTTAAGGCACTTTAACTACAAGTGCAGGTAAGATCTCTATCTTCTTTCTTTCAACTCCTTAACTGTTACTCTTCTTTTCCTTGTATATTTGAATTTTGATTTTTTGAAAGGTAATCAAATAAGTTCAATTTATCAACTATCAACCTTATGCAGATTATATCTATGGGAGCTAGCTTATATATGCCATCAATGATGTTACCAACTGGAATGCAGCAGCTCATATGGCACATTTTTCACCCATGGTTGTAGGAATGGGTATGGGTTTTGGGATACCAATATTGAAAATTTTGGGAAGATAAAATACATATAAAATGAATATGAGAAGAAGAAAATAATATATTTTCTCACGTTTTGTACAAAGCTTTGTGTTACAATATATACTAAAAGATTGGCTAATTTAAAAGAAAAAAAATGATGATTTCTAACGATATAATATTTTATTAACAAATGTCAAGTATAGCAACTACGGTCAAATATATCAACTAAAAGAAAAAAAAAGTTTGACTAACTAAGATTTTGATTATGTTTTCGTTCATGAATATCTTCTCCAATCTTTGCCAAATTTCAACATATAATCTTCTGTAATCTTATCAAATTTCAAAAAAATATTGCCTGACATGAATGCTGGTTCAAGTGCCAATTAAAAGATTAGCTAACCTAAAAGAAAGAAAATGATGATTTCTAACGGTGTAATATCTTATTAAATTCATGGGTTTGGTGAGTACCTTATAGTTTTTTTCTAAAAAATGTCCGCTTAACAGATGCCTATAAGATTATTTATTTATTTATTTTGAACTTTTTTTTGTATTAAATACATCACTTTAATTGAATTAAAAAAAAATGATGCATTAATTACCCTTTTATTTCTATATAATTACATTTTTCTTCTAAAAATTATGAAAGATAATTTATTGCGAAATAGATGGAGCCTTAAACAAAGTTCATTTTCCACTGTTAAATGTGTTGGCATTAGAGGTGTTCATGGATTGGGCCGGGCTGGCCGGTAAGCTCAAAATCCTGTTTAAAAAATATTAAAAGAATTGTTTTGATAAAAAAATTAAATATTTTTTTATAATTAAATTTAAATAATTTAAATAATTATAAAGGGACTAATTCTTTTTGAAAATATAAAAATATTTTTTATAAAATATAAAATATTTAAATTTAATTATAATTATAAATATTAATATATAAATATACAAATTTAATTATAAAAATATAAAAATATATAAATTTAATTATAAAAATATATAAATATTAATACTAACAAAAAATAATATCTTTTATTATTTAAATAATAAATGTTATTTAATATAATATTATTATTATTTTAATAATAATTTTTTTAATAATGTGAATATTTTTAAGATTGGATCGAAATTTTAAATATAAAAAAATATAGGTATAAAATTTTCTTAAAATCATTATAGAGAGACTAAATCTGCATTTTTGCATAAGCACAGGGGCAAATAATAGCATTTATTAGTAAGCCACATGGTAAAAAAAAAAATCTACATAATCAATTGGCCAAAAATTTTGCTGACTTAGCTCGCCACGTCAAAAATTCAACGTCCACATCAGAATTTTTAATGGAAGAAAAATAATACCGTTATTAATTGGACCAAAATTTTTAAAACAATATAGTAAGAAGATTCAATTTATATAAATTATAATTGAGGGACTAAACTTCAAATTTTGAATCAGTACAAGCATTGATAGCATAACTAGTCCTACTTAATATATTTGTTTGGCGAATTAAGTAGTTAAGAATTGGGGTATTCATGATCTTGCCTAAATTAGTGCTTTCCAATTCAACCAATTTAATAGCTGCTGCCTGCTAGAATCATTTTCATTTCTCTGGTATTTTCAATTTTCTTTAAGGTGAAGAATGAACCCAAGATCTCTAACTTAGCCATTTGATTTTATAATATTTTTGGTACTATGATAGTAAAGCAAAAACAGAAAAAACATTGTAAAGATAAGGCAATATCAATCCCAAATCCTTGATACTGCAACAAAAATATAATGTTGCTTTCTCTATAATGGCTCTTGCTTTGGTTGCTCGGGATAAAGGTTCAGTAAAGCTGACAAAGCAGAGGATGAGCACAAAGAAGCCCTTAATAAAGCAAGCGCCTGCACCAAAATATTGCATTATAAATTATGAATTTAAAGAGTCTGAGAAATGATAAAAACTCAAAAAGATAATAACTTACTTCAACCTCTCCGATGCTAAAAACTTGCTCTTCAAAACCATCAAGCGGTGTCTCCAATTCCTTCAATAAGGAAATGCTAGAAATAGAGGGTAGTGATTTAACTACAAGATCATCTGTTACGACAAAGATTGACATTTCCTTAACATAGCCCGAACTGTTTGTTTTACTTATGTTCGGCTTTGGAGACTTTGGGTCCAACAGTTGTAAGGGCACGAAGCTTCTTTCTTTATTGGACCCCACCAAATACTTATCACTTGTCAAGTAGTAGTAGAAATTGCCGCTACGTAATGGTACTAAGTAACAATTATATGCAGGAGGCTGCCTAGAAAGGATATTTGGAAACTCATTTGGGCAACTATAATACGGGGGAAGAACAGATTCCTGAGAATTCTTTTGCTTGGTTAGGGAGAATTTAGTGTTTAAATCTCTAAACAAGTTACTGATTGATCCCACTGTGAGGTTACCTCCTAAGAGTTCCAATACAGATCCAAGTGGTAAGGTGAGGAAGCTAAATAGAAAGTCAGCAAAATTTTCACCTGCTTCAGCATACAATATCTTCCTATCAGACTTTCTCAGCATTACCTTCACACTTGTTTTGCCATCTTTAATGGCTGTCTCCTTTTTATTTGGAGCTATGAGCACGAATTGTTCATCAAGCATCGGGGTACTGCTTAGAATTCCTTGTTTCCTCAGAAAAACATCAGTCAAAGTAGTCTTTGAGATAAATGCATGAGTCAAAAGATTAGACATCTGAAATAATTAAGCAAAGCAACATAATTATCAAATTATCATCTTATTTTAAAGGAAGAATGTAGTAGTACAAACTTCAAACAATTTTTGTAATGAGTTAAGGACACTACCTCTTCTGAACCAATTTCTAGAACCTTTTCTGCGATCTGATTAACATTCTTGATACCCAAATTTAGAAGGAATTTAATTAGATCTCCTGGCAAACCTTGCATCACTCTTAAATCATCAGTGATGAAAAACATTGATTCTCTCTTACAAAACACTCCCTCAGTTTCATCTTTTACTGCATCTCTTTCCATTCCCTTAAACTTAATCTCTCTATTCATCAGCTTTTCGCAAGTGCATCTTGAATTTTCATAATAACTCAACAAACCACCCAATTTTCGATTACATTCCATATTTTGGCATATGAAATACTTAGTAGGCTCTGAAACATCCACGTTAAGCTTCAAATTCTTGCACTTGTCTTCGTGAATGTTTCTTGGATAAAGCAGCATACGCTTACATGCAGCAGTCCGAAAACTTTCCAGGCTGAGATTTTCGACGCTGTTGTATATGTTATTCAAGCAACCAATCACTGCAGGCTGCGAGCTTTGCTGTTTGCCAACAAGTCGTGCAATGTTTCCTAGCGGAAAGGTAAGGAAGCTAAAGAGAGTATCAACAAAATGCTTACCAGCTTCTGCCAGAATTACGCTGTTTGCTTCCTGGTCTATCAAAAGTTTGATGGAAATCGTGGGTAGTTTAGAAGCCATAGGTAAAGAAATAGAATGGAAAACAGTACAAGAACAATTTCAGACGGATGAAGATTGAAGCACAGTTGAAATGAATCTGAAATCACTTGTTGGAAAGGTGGCTCAAATTCACCTTTTCCACCGAAAGCATCTTATGAATCTGAAATCACTTGTTGGAAAGGTGGCTCAAATTCTCAATTTATTGTGAGTCCATAACAGGGCAGGGCCATTACTGCTTCAAGAATTAAACCTTTGATGTTCTCAATACATCCTTTAATTGAGAATTTATAAAGTCTAAGGTCAATTAAGAGGCAAGGAAGTATGTGCATGATTATGGGCTTAATACCCGAATAATGACTTGGGGGAGAGTAACCTTGACTTGAGAAATGTAAATAAGAACCTGTGAACATGAAAGGTGGCCTGCACAAAGTAGTAAGCACCGTATTATGAGTGTATCGGTTGTATTCTTGTATTAGTACATATTGATATTGATATATTTTGACATATCATTTTAAATTTATCGATATTTTAATTTTTTTTTCCATATATTATATAAACATGCAAAAACATTTCCATTACATTTATATGTAAATAATATAATTTTTTCAAATTATAAATATTTAATATCTAAAATTTTTAAACATCAAATAAAATACAAAATGTACAAGTTTATATGGATTAACTCTTTTCCATGAGCTAACGTATTTTGAAACCCATGGCCAAAAAGTATAGCCATTTAAGGCCAAGGAAAATTGAACAAAATGTGAATTTAAGCACGAGATCCCTTTGTAATCATTTTGAAAGGCATAATTTCGTACTAAATTTAAATCCAATGCCTGTTTGTGAATGTAATACTAATCAATGCCTTGGCGAAAAAACTTTCTATAAATATTACAAATAATATTAACAGGCACCTTGGAGGATACCTTTTGCAGGTTTTTAGAATTCCGCTCAAGGCTTAACTAACATACATCAAAATCACTACATCAGCAACAACTCAAGAAAAATATTTTGATTTTTTTCCCTCAAATGAAGCTCTTCCCACATTGAAATGAACTCAGGATTTAATCCAATTTATTCATACAATTAACTCTAAAAAATAACATCCAATAAATCTAAGATTCGAATCCTAACATCTACAGCCTCTTCCACTATTCCCAAGTTGCAACCTCCTTTGTATCAACAAAAAAAAAAAATCTAATGTTTCTTTTATGTGGTTAGGGCTCGAATCTTCCTTGACAACAACTAAAATACATTCAAATCTCTCTTCTAGCAACAATTAGATCATATCTATGTTGCTCCGACTCTTCATTTTTCTTGAAGTACCCATGTCCGACACTCGTATCCAACGCATATCCAGACATGGGTATAGGGATATGATCCTCCCAGGACCCTCTAAATACATGAAAATCTTGGAAAAAAGTGAATATATCAGTATCGGACACATATCCGTACCCGACACTCACACCCGAGTCCGAGTAACATAGGATCATATGACCAAAGTGAAGACATTCCTTTAATCTATTAAACAGCTATAATAACAACAAGACCCTGATAGCAATAGTTCAAAATTGATTGCCACTCATGCTTTTGAGATCCAAAAAAATACTGATACTAAATCAATAACAAAGATTCCACTTTTAGAACTAACAATAATCATTATCATAAGAAATATGGAAAGTTTTGAAAAACACCATAGAAATAAAGTATAACTCTAAATTGCGATTCAGTCCCGACTCATCCTATCCACTTGCAATGCCTATCTAGCATCTACAAAGTCTCACTGCAAGACACAAAAGAAATAAATAGATGAATAAAATGAATGTGCATATACCATGAATTCTAATAGGAAAATATATGCAAATAAAAAAGGTAAATATGCCAAACAAATTGATTACACCCCACTAAAGACCAGATATACAAATCCATTAAAGCATAAGATAATGAACTAATCAGTCGAGAAGATCAAGAGGAAATACAAATTTTAACTATAATTTAGAACAATTTGCCATAACCAATCCAAAAGTCTCACTATCACAACTTTAATCATGGAAGATCCAAGATAAATTTCAAAATTGATTTCATCATCTACATACAGGAAACTATGCACAAGAGTTCAAGAATCCAGGAATGACCATGACTTGACTACAATGCTAACATAGTAGAATGAATTCTCAGCTACACATAAAATGGCAAATGCTGTTCAATCTTATAATACTCAGGGAAGTAAAAGCATCGATTCAAATTACCTCAAATGTTGCTGGGATACATGAAAACTCTAACTTTATCACCCTATTCAACCAAAAAGAAAAAAGAAAACAAAAATCAGCAAAATCAAAACCAAACAAAACTAATAAAAAGAAAAGCTAATAAGTACTTAGCTGATTACAACTTGTTTAATTACCATGGATTTGGGAGGGAGGTTAGACTTGAACTTGGCACGAACAATGCCACTATTACCATGAGGCCTTGTTACTTTACCCCAAATACAACGATAATGAGACCCATTCTTCTTAACTTTCGCCTTGTAAATGTACGCCATTCGCTTCCCACAGTACCATCCTACTTCCTCCTTCGTGTTCACTCCTTCGATCTGAATCAGTGACGTGTTCGGATACTGGTTCGACTTCGACCTTTAACAAAACCACAAACCCATTTTTAAACACCAATCAAAACACTCCCTTATCAGCTCAACAGATCAAAAGGAGAAACTTTTGTTACCTCTTGTAGCCCAGAACGGTTCCACGAACGTAGAGCCTACAAAACAGAAAATTAAACCAAATGAATAAGAGGTTTAGCGAAATTAATGAAAAATAAGTTTGGGGTTTGATAGATTAAGACCTAACGCGCTCTCCTTGGCGACCTTTCACCATTTGCGAATCGAAGAAGAAGCCTTTGCTACCGCTTTGTCTGCGAAAGAACAAAAACCCTAGCAGAGAGGCAGAAAGAGGAATTTATACAGGACAGGAAATGGTGAGTGGGCTTATGTTTTTTGGTGGTCACGCTAGATTTGGGCCTTTGAGTACCCATTTTATTAGGCCAAACCTGACCCAAATTCACGTATTTTGGATCGAGAAATCAACAATCAAAGTATTTGAAAAAACCTTATATTATATTTTCTAATGCAAATTAATCTTTTTATTATAAAATTAGATAATTAAATTATTTTTCTTCTAAGATTGAAGCAAAAAAGCAAAATTACTAATTGGTGTAACGAGAACCATTAAAAAAATTGATATGACATTTAACTTATATTTAATTGATGATGTAAATGTCAAATACTGATGTGATACCAATAAAATATCACCTAATAATCTAAGCAAGAATCTGCTTAATCAACTTGGTAAGTTTTTATTTTTTAACTTAAAAAAAACAAGACCATGCAAGAGATTAGAGTAGGCAGCACTAGGTCATTACACTTGGACTCAAACTTTGGTCTGCTTTAGTTCCATAAGACATTTCATATAGATAAAGAAAATTAGCTCCACAAGGGGACCCAAACCCATAAATTTATTGGTCCTTTCTGAAAAAGGCTTAGGCCTTCAGGTAGTCCAACATCTTGAATATAGAAACTGAATACCAAACGTATCCCTCTGCTTATTTTTCGGCCAGATATGGGTTTACTTTCCAAACAGGCCCATTAGGGTTTGGCTCTAATCACCCTATAAAATAATGGCTGCCATTTTCGTCAAACACCGCCTCTATGTAGGATTGAGTACCTTACCTACTAAGATAACCAGTGTTTCAAGGTACCATGTTTTCTAAAGCCGAACTGGTCTCTTTAGGACAACAATCTGAATCTCTATTTTCAGATGATTGATATGTTTTTGTTTTTGATAGCTTTTTGTTTCCAATGGTAAAAAAAAAAGGCATCAATGAGGAGATTCAAACTGTTATCCTTGCACTTTGATTGTCAGTGAAGAAACAAAGTGGGCATGTTCTCTCTGAGATGCTTCTTTTTCAACTCTTTTCTTGTCTGGGTTTTTTTTCTTTTTGGATCAAAGATGTTACTTTCTTTTGAAGGAAATAAAGGTAACACTAATCACATAGTAAGATCCAGTTAACTTCGATTTTGTTTTGGTTACATTAGTTGGTTAAAACTGAATCCCTTGAACTTGAATTTATAATCCATGTTGTAAGAGTTTGAGAGATGGCTGGATTGGATCTATGATGCTACTTTACAAACTGCGTTATCTATCTGAACTTCCTTTTTAAGGAATTGTAGATATTTTTACATACTGAGATCCATCCAGTCCAACTGTTATAATAACATGTTCACTGCCCATCGTGTCTCTTTCAGGTTAAGTTTTCAGTGGCCTGAGAAGATTTGGGATGTACAGTTAACAGCTATGTTTCTTATTCCATTACAAGAGGGTTAACATATCTAATCTTGATGGATAAATTAGGGTTTGGATAGTTACTCCTTTGGTTATCATATGAATTTGCTTTTTTTCCTATGCAGTTATATCAATCTTCAATGGTTGATCATTCATAGATACGTCCATTTGATTGAGCATATGGTTAAGATTTCAGAATTCTAATTTAGGGGGGCATATAATGGTTACTTCTCTTTTCAATTTCTCTTGAAATATCTGTGTTTGACATTCGTGTACATATAGTATAACTGGATTGGATACATAGTCATATCCGACATTTACTCTCGAGTTCGAGTAACATAATATGATGGATTACAAGATTATAACATATTTTACATTTGCATAATTAAGATGGTTGATATGTTATATTTGTGCCCCCTGACAAGCTATAAAAAGCTCATGTTAACTGTTGTGATCTATGATTTGGAGTAGAGAAAGTGGGAATAGGTTATTGATTGATTATTAGCTTAGGAACGTGATTGAGGATGAAATTTGAAGAAATAAATTAAACTCCTTCCATCGTCCATCAGAACTATTTCTCTTGCAGCTGGAAGAAGTTGCTTGGAACGTGAATAGCAGCAATTGCTTTACTAAGATGTAATGTACTTTAAATTAGATATATTATCTGCACCTGAACAATATCCTGTTTAAATCGAATCTACCTTTTGCATTGTTTATGTTTTTGTTGGAGGATCAATTGAGCATTGCAGGTACTATCAATGAGGCCATGGAAGAATTATACAACCAAGGTTTTGATCAAAGAGTTAAGGAACCAAGAAGCCCTTTTGCTCTTACTAGCTGCTGCAGCCTATGTTAATCGGACTTGGGGTGAGTGTCGTATACGGGTATGTGTCCGACACGGATATGTATCCGACACGGATATATGTTTGATACGGATATACTCAATTTTTTAAAAAAAATTTCATATATTTGAAGGATCGTATCTTTATATCCATGTTCGAATATGTGTTGGATGTTGGATACGGGTACTTTAAGAAAAATGAATAGTCTGAAAAATGAAGAGTCGAAGTAATATAGGCTACAGCACCACCAGAAGTTGACTTAGACTAATACTTGATGTGCTTTTCAGTTGAGTTGGATTCTTCACCATAAATGTCTGTAAACCTGGAATGTGGCGAATGTACTTTAGTTTTCTAAAGAACAAAAGATGAAGTTGTGTTTGAAATTCCTTATGTTGGCTAATGTTGGTTTCCATGTGCGTTTTGCACTTGCTACCATGTTAACAGATAGTTCTTATTAATAATGTTATTTGTCTCATTTTGAAGTTCAAATTGAACAACCAAGTTACTTTATGTCCCGTTTGAAAAACAGAAACAAGAATAAAAAAGAAAAGCAAAGCACAGCACAGCAATGCCATAAATTGTTCTCAGTTCCCCTAAGAACACCAAGTCACAGAGCATAAGGCAGCTTAATGCAGCAAGCAGAATATAAACTAAGCTACAAGATAGAGAGATAGATTACAGAACACAGAGTGTAGCTGTTCATGCCTTAATCTTAATGTCCCTAAATGAGGTAAAAAAAAATGGATTTCTTAGACAATAACTCGCTCAGGAATTTATGCATTTGCAATTGAGGTTAAACAATCAACCTAAGACAGCCTACTACACTGAGCATGATAGCCTAAACCAGGAGATAGACCTATCGTGTGCCCCTGCAAAGACCTTAATTCATGCATTATCCTCAAATTAGGTCACAGTTATAGATTTCTTACACTAAGAACTTCCTCAGGAATTATGCATTTACAATTAAGGTTATGACAAGCAAACATTGCAATTCTTATCAAAGGTAAATCTCAATGCTTCCATCATTAAACGCTATGTAACAAAAAGCTACATTTTTCACAGTTGGTCATCAGCTACAAGCACACACAAAACCTGGCAACTACAATTACAAAAAAAAAAAAGATAATCAATTTACAACATAAAACATCCATCAGAATCCCAACTCTTAACATCTACTTCTTGCCATCTTTGAGAGCATTGTCTACTACTACTACTTTGACCTTCTTGTAATCAACAAAATCCACAGGGTGTACACCATACTCTTCGGGCGCTACTGGGCTCCTATCACCAAGGATGGTCCATAGATATAGCAGGCAAGAAGCTGTCAAAGCTCCGCATGCACCACCCAAGATGAACACGGCAAGCACTTTCCAAAAACAATTGCTACTCTTGTGCGCAGTAGTCAGAGGTTTGGGGTTTGTAATAGCCTCAGGATCAAGTGGTTGAGAATGCATCCAATTTGGAACTGGCCTCAGCTTAAAACTCCACAAGTGAATAAAGCATGTCTGTGAAGAATTCCTATTTGAAGAGCTTAAGCCCACAAACACTTCCTTATCATTCCATAGTTTTGACAAGTCGATTGAGTATGAAAGCAATGGATCATCAGGCCTGGTACTACTAGATTGACTCAACCTAATCTCTAGTCTCTTTGAACTTGCCTCATAATCAATCCAAGAATGCAATTTTTCTCCATTGCTTAATAACAAATTGACAGATGATAAATTTCTCACTTTAACTGATGCAAGACTACCCACATCAATGCCTACATGGTTTTCATTCAAATCACCATACTTGGCATCTTTGAAGGTATCAAATTCTACAGCAACAACATCGCTTTTACTTTTCTCCAATCCAAGAGAAATCCCAAACGAACTATTTCCCAGTACATTAACATTAAAACTACTAGGAACCATAACAAAAGCCAAACCATCGCCATTTTCATGGGACATTGAGAAGGAAAAGTAAGTTGAAAAAGAAGCAAAATTCCTGACTGTACCTTCAACAAGCTTGATGGGTTTCTTATACACGACTCTCCCAGCACTCCAATTCACTGAGTTAGTAAGTTGAACCCAAGAGCCATCATTAGCAACATGTGCATCCCCATATAAAGCAATATTGGACTCAAAGTTTGGATCTTTACCAAAACTTTTGAAGAAAAAAGAGGAACTTTTGTCTGCAGCTAAGATTTTGAAGTGGAAAATGATAAAAGTAAGGGCTGTGAAGCAGTTGGAAATGGAGAATGTGGCCATTGCTGAAGTGGGTTAGAGCTGAAACTGAGCTTTTTTTTTTTGTTGGTCTCCTAAGATTTGATGGGTGATAATTCCATATACAACTAGGAGATTTCTTTTCCCTTGCTTTTTTAAGGTTCTGGCCTCTGGGTGAAGAATCAAAGGAAAAAAGAGAAGGGGTTGGCTTGGCTTGGCTTGGAGGTTGTGAAAATTAAATACGTTGACTCATCTCTGCAAAGTCTTTTTGATTTCACTTTCTCTCAGTGGCTGCAGACTGAGGGAATATAATAATGGACATTTTTCAGTTTTGCACTTCTACTTTTTTCTAAATTCTGAAATGTACTCTATGTTTTATGTATTTACATTTCTATCCACAAAAATTCATTAATTGTTTTGTTGTAAAAAGTAAAGTACTTTCTCTTAATTTGATTCATTAATTAAAGTTACAAAATGGGAAGTTTTCTATACTTCTTGCTCTAAACTCCAACCAAGGGCTCCATATTTCTTTAACAAAAAAATATGGTCACACTCATTTTAAGCTTAAAAAATTAGTAGTAAAATGTCAATTGGTATAAGTACAAATATGTGAAACAAATTTGGGTACTTGCAAATTATTGGATTGAAGAATTACAGTTGTCAAAGCAAACTTGTTTGTTAGCCACAACAAAAAGGAGGTTCAAAAGAGAAAAGATAGATAGGATATGTCTTAGTTAAATGTACTCTTAAGTGTAGACAATGCTTTGAGCTTTTGCAAAAAAAAAAAAAAAAAACAGTTGTAGAGTACAGGAAGAGAGTGTCTCAAGTCTCTATCAATTCTAAGCAAAATCCTCCACTACCTCTTCCCTTTTCAATTTCCTTTTTGTTTTATAAGAAAAACTGAAAAAGAAAAGGAAAAAAGAATGGATTCTCTTCTTTGAAGAGAGGGCCCATTTCTAACGTGCGCATGGTCGGGCGTTGATAAACCCACCCAAGGTGGTTGTGCAACGTGCCCGCCTGCCTGCCTGCCCACTTTTTAGTTTTTAGCCAAGCTCTTTCCAGGTAAAAACTAATGTCTTATCTTGTTTGGTAAGGCAACGGATAGGTCTTCATAAAATACTAGCAGAATTTTTTTTAGTTTTAAACATAGTATTAGTCTTAGAAAATTTTAATGTCTTTTGGTACGTTGACTGCAGAATGACCCTTTGAGATTTGTAAAACAAAGATGGTATGTGATCTGCAAAAGTAAAAAAATGTTAATTAATCAAAGGATATTAAAAAATTTTATGAAAAATCAAAAGATTCAATATTTATGTTTTCTCTTATTTTAGGTCCACTTTTACTTAATTTATTTATATTTAATTGTTGAATGTCTATAAATTTAACAAATGTAAGACCACATGTCTAAAGTGTTTAAAATTATTAGACAACTGTGAACCCATCAAATATTTTACATGAACGTGACGAGAATCAAATAAATCTAATATAAAGGTTTGGGTGATTGTCGAGAGTATGTCTTTACTTTTAGGGATAATAATAGAACAGGACGAAAACTATAATTATTTTATTCACTTTCATTTTGTTTTTGTATGAATGTTGAAAATTTTTATTTTTATGAATATCAGTTATATCCATGATTGCTCTATTCTATTTCACCTCATTTTTATTAATTATTTTTAATTTAATATTTAAAAAGATATTATAATTTATTTATAAGCATAATTTTAATATATATTTAATATATATACTAAAATATAAAAATTTTAAAAAATAAAATAATAATTATAAAAAACGAGACAATATAGAACAAAACAAGTATTATCAAAATCGTTCGCTCCAATCCATCTCATTTAAAAAAAAAAAAAAATCATTAAGAACGAATCGATTGAATGAATCGAATTTCACCGCTTGTCAGTCATTCTCAATAGGACTGTAAGCAAGGGTTGGTGATTTTAAATTTTAAATAAATGTATTCAGTAGTTGCATTAAAGAACCCTTTATCAATGACTGGATTTTATATTTACTCTAAGATGGTATGATTCGTGAGCCTGGAAGAGAAGAAGAATCTGCAGATTTTTGGTGGGTCACTCCCTCTGACCCTCTGACTGAGTGCTCAGAAATTTAAAAACAATAACCTTTGCATTGATGAAGCTTTTAAATCTATTTTATTCTATTATAGTGGCAGATAAAAATTGACCAACCCTAAAATTTTAAACTTTTTAACTTACAAGATGTTTGATTCAAATCTTGATGATGAAAGGATAAAAATAATCAGTTCTAATTATGTGACTCATAACATAACAAACCTCCATAACTAAAAGAATGAGAATTTTTGTTACTCAACTATACTAGACTATCCTTTTTAAAGCCGGAATTCGATATCCGACACTTATAAAATTTCTTTTTTTTTAATTTTTTTTAAGTTTTGATTTTTTTTATATATAAAAAAATAAAAAATTACTAACGTATCACATATATTAGTAAAATATTGAATTTTTAATTTCAATAAATAAAGTTCAGATTATCTCAAATAAAAAAAAAATAGAGTTTAAGAAAAATATAGGAACAATTTATTATTTTCCTAAACAATCAAGGAGGGTAACTTAATATACTGAAGGTTTAGGGGCAAAGCACATGCCATATACTGAAGGTTACAAAGACTGCTATCAAGTATATTATATTATGAGCTTTGGGTGAAACCCTACTCAGCTACTCTACATGCATAAGAGGACAAAATTTAGAACCATAAGCAGCACTGGCACTTGTTTCTGCATTAAATTTGAAACATGGGAGGGGACCACTGGTTTTCGAGGTTTGAATCTTGTGACCACGGGCTCTTGGCCTGCTCAATGGAAAACTCTTTTTTCACAGTCCGTGATTTCTTAAGGAAATCATATACACTCGACCATCATTAATTTTTTTTTAAATAAAATTTGATTTATTTTGAGAAAGATCTCCGCCTTGACGTCCCACAGTATTTCGAAAAATTAGTTCTAAGCAAAACTTGAAAATACCTTAAATAAAAAATAAAAAACAAAGACCCAAAACATAGGAAAGGTGGCTTTTATTTTTTCAGACCAACATCTAGTGTTCCTAGATTAAGCAAAAATGGTTTTATCCAAGTAGTATGTGAGTCTCTTTAAAGAAAGCTCATCAGATCATAAATTATCAATGAAAAGAGTGACAACTAATAAGTAATAACCTCTCCAAAAAAGAGCTAGGTAGTAAATCATCTTTTAGAGGATAGTGGCTGAAGAGATGGAGGGACAAAGAAGCCAAGTGAAGATAGTTATTTATAGATGCTTGTTTTTTATTATTAACAGCATAATATAATTAGAAAGCATGTCCTTATAGCAGTGTTCTCTATAACAATATTTTTTTTTTATAGAATGCTCTTTAGTGACAAAGCTTCTGTCACGGACTCGAAATTTTAGTCTTGCGAATAGTGCAATCTTAGGCTGGAAAGCTTCTTTATATGCCTAAGTCAACCTTCACTCCTACTGGGGCGTGTTGAGACTAGCTCTTGGCTGGATACTCCTGATCAACCTGAAAAGGATTAACAAACATGTATGTTGCTGGATTTGGCATCTTGAACGAACTCTAGTTTGTGGCTTCACTCCGCTGCAAGTTGTAAGAAAATTGCTCCATATCCAACAGCTTTAGCCAGTATCGCTGCATTACACTCACATAGTGCCTGAGATATACTTCCCGTAAAGCATTCACTCTCTCGATCCCCCATCTATTTGGGGATGCACACTGGTGAAAAAGTTCAAATCTGACTCCAATAGCTTGAACAACTAGTCCAAAACACTACCATAGTACTCCCAAATCTATCCGCCTTAGGCAAACCTGTAATGAAATCCATGGAGATGCTCTTACCTAGGCGCTCCGGTATGGACAATGGCCGTAAGAGTCTGGTTGGTGTCTTAAGCTCAACCTTGTCTTGTTGGCACACTAAACAAGTTTCCACATAGGCCTCAACATTTTCCTGCATGTGTGGCCAGTAATAACGGTCCTCCAATAGGGCTCTCTTGGACCGTGCAACAAAGCTCTGTCTCATCGAACTTCTGACTCTCTAACACCACTGTTTGTCCATCTTGCATCAACATTTCTCCTCGAGCAAAGTCTGATGCATCAGTTTTATCCACCATTCTCTTGGGTGGCTGCCCTTCTGGCAACCTTATAGACATCACATCTTCAAAGGACTGCTGCATCTCCATAGGGTCTCTTTTATTATGTAAAATCAAAGGATAATAGTGCGCACTTACGAAAGGTTTAACAAAAGAGCAATCATCGAGGGGAATATGTTTTAAGCCTATAAATTAAAGTTACATAATGGCAACCCAACCTAGTTGACTAGAGATTCCAAAATCTAGGTTCAAAGGGACAACCGAATTATGCTAACTTAGTGTGAGCACTAGAAGAGTTAAACACTCTTATCCATTCCTATGATGAATTAGTGCTGCTTGCAAAGGAGTTAAGATAAGCTATGCTTTTAATGATTCTTATAGCTTGATAGAATCAAGTGTCGTATTGCAGGATACTCTTAATAAGCAATCACCTATTATGAGTAAGAAACGTGGTAATTTATTTGAGAATTAATCAGGCTAAATTCTCTAAGTACTCATAAGAAACCAGGTAGTGTTCGGGCCAAAATAAACACAACCGTTAGAACCAAAGATGTTCGAAAAAGAACTGTGTGATATCTATTGTCTTGGTTTATACGAAAGGCTGAATAATTCAAAACATAATGTTCACTAGTTAGCCGAGTAAATCCAATAGTTATCACTATGGAAGGTTCAAAGTAAAAAGTACCTATCATGATGAATAACTCTTCAAAGTTACCTATCTTGATGAATAACTTTTCAAAGTTATTCTCTCTCATATTCTGAGTCGGTTCGTCGTTTTAATCAAACAATTTCCATTCATGTGGGGGATTGTTGGATATCAATGTATAATTTGTGTATAAATACAAAATAGGTATACTAATACGTATGTTGTCGTAAGTAAATACACAGTGTATAATTTATGTACACAATTTTATATCAATAATGAATGAAAATTTGATCATCCATCAACCAAGAGATGTGTCTGATCATTACATGTCTATTCGAACCAGTTTTAGTCCAAAAAATGTATCTGAAAGTTATGTCTGTTTTCGAACAATTGTGTCTTGTCCGAACAAGTTTCTCGTTTTCTATATAAACCCGAGGGCTGGTCTTGTTTTAAAATACCGAAAATTAATCTTATTTTTACTCTTCTGCTCTCGGTTCTTTCAACTATTTTGTGAGAGAGACGCTGCATCTTTTTTGGTTCGCTGTGTTGCAGTGGTTGTGTTGCCAATTTGCAACGTTATCGAGGATGCCTAGGAGACGAATTGCGTTATATTGTAAACACATGATAGACAGGTAATAATCGTCTTAAGATCAGAGGTCCATCTTAACTCGATATTCTAATTTTTTGTTCTACCAAAACTGTAAGTATGTCTTTTAATATATGTTCGTATATATATATTCATATACTGTTCTGTTCTCAATATATATTTAGTAGTAATGAAATAATAATTACTAAATGCATACAAGATTACCAACAAAGAAAACATGTTTTCATTTCAAAAAGTCGTTCTAATTTGATAGATAAATACATAAGTATTCACCAGCATTTGCTGAAAGGATATTTAGATTATTTAAGGCTGTAAATTGATTTTCAGATTTTTTTCAAACAGCATACAAGCACATTAGCCAATATATGACTTAGGATCCATTTGGACATCGATCAGTACCGGTCCAGTGCGTTAATGAACAAAACGTGCTGAAGCTATCCATTTGGATAGCAAAATCCCAATCCAAATTATTTAGGTGGCCACTAGTGGAGAGGAAAAACTCCACCGGTGAAAATAACTCCAGTGGGAAGATTTTTTTTCACTAGAGCTTTTATTTCCCATTTTAACCCAACATTTTTTTTTTTATTTTACCTTTAATTTTATTTATAATAAATTTATAATTATTTAACAAATCATTTATATAATTATTATTTTAAATAAATTATTTATATATTCATTTAATATTATTTTATATTTTTAAATGTATAAATATAATTTTTTTTATTTATTTTAATTTTAATAATTTATTAATTTTTCAAATATGTTATAAATTCTATAATATATAAATTTTAATCTAATATCTTTAATGATCATTTTATTTTCTCACTATAATTCACCTCATCGTCACCGCTGTATTTGCATCTAAACACATATCTCACCGTTGATTTTAATCTCATCGTTACAGTAACCATTTTCATCTCGATCGCTGTTGTTAATCTCATCCAAATGGAGCATTAATAACTTGTTCACACGTATAAATGTCATACTTTTTCAGTTTTGCAGTTCAATTTCTTAAGACTGCCTACAAATTCTGCAAAAGTCCCAAATACAACTCGAACCATTGAACCCAACATTTAAGATGAATCATTAACACTATTCTCTCAACTTTGTTTCAGTTAAATCCTCCAATGAATCCCAATATAAAACTAAAATGCTACATATAAACAAAACAATGCATTTTATATTTTAGCAGTTGAAAAATAAAATGGAAACGAACTAAACTACATTTGTTTACCTTAATTTCGATGTCAGGGAAGTTCCTAGCGAATGAACGAGCCATGACCTCCCCGTTGCCTCGAGACCTATAACCCGGGTGACTCGAACCACCCATCATTGAGGACCCAAGTGAGCCAAGTTATCAAGATTGAGTTCCTCAGTCCAAGAAGCGTATCTCAGCTTGGGTTTTTTTTTATGAGGCTTTATTCAACTTCTTCTCTCCGACTATAGTATACCCTGATTTGCTCTCTCTTCTTTCGTTTCTTAGCTGATTCTCTCCCTCGCTGATAGCTTCTGCTATTGGACTTTGATGTCACTTAAATCAAGAGATGTAGAAATTAGTGGTAGTTGCGGGATGTGTTTGGTTGTTGGAATTTTGAGGGAAAGTGAGTAGAAAGATGGTGGAGAGAGATAGTAAGGACTCCATAGAAGAAGCCCCCTGCTTCATTTTTTTAATGATTTATTCGTGCCGGAGATAAAGTGGACGTTGGTCTTTTTTTGGATAGCGTCTGAGATGGGCTGTTTTTATACGATTTGTAGTGGGCCGACTTGGCCCACTTTTTCCATATTTTATTAATTCAAATGACAGAATACAGATTAATAAATTGTTTAATGTCTCATTTTTTTAATTATAATATTTTTATTTTTTTAAAATATTAAAAAATAAAATATATAATTATAATTTAAATAGTAAAATGATTTTAATTTTTATGCTTATATATTATTTTAATAAATTATATACTATTTCATACTATTATTTTATAATTTTTTTATAAAAAGCATAAAATTAAAACAGTATAAAATATGATTGAATAATGCATTTGAAATATATATATTTTTGCTACAAAAGAAATCTTTGATTGGATAAGATAAAAGATTGTAAATATTGAAATTTAAAATTTAAGTTTATTGAATTTTATTTTTTAATTGTGATTGCAATAAATCATAAATAACTCGATTAAATCTCTAATTCACAATTAAGATATTTATTTATTTTTTACGTAATATACTTATAAAAATAAGAAACAATATAATGCATAAAATTTATATTTATATTCATCTTTAGTTTTATTTTTTTAAGTATAATTTTTAAAGAATGAAAATTTGGTTCGAAATATATGTATACTTATCCTTCAATAAAATATTTAAATACTAATTTTATTTTATTAAAATAAATTATTGAAATGTTTAATTAATAAAATATGTAAAATATATAAATTCTTTTAAAAATCAGAAAGCATTTAATAAAATAATTTTATTTAAAGTAAAATATTGGTCTATAATTTTACCGCTAGTAAACGACATTTTCCCGGCAAACTGAAAATCTCAAAAGCAAGTAACCGCTCAAAGTCAATAAAAGAAAGAAAAGAAAAAAAATTCACCTCGTAACCATTTTCGTCCAAAAATTTTCAAACTCTCCCGCGTTTTCTTTCCCCTAAAAAACCACCCTCCCTCAGCCATGGCGCCATCGCGGCATCGCCCAATTTCCCTCTCTTAACCCATATCTACTTTAATCCAATCTGAATTCCCTCGCCATTCCTTTTCCTCTCTTCTTCTTCTTCTTCTTCTTCTTCTTCTTCTTCTTCTTCTTCTTCTTCTTCTTCTTCTTCTTCTCTCTTGCTTTTTCACTTGTAAGAAAAAATGGGAAAGCAAAGCAGATCTAAGAAACCAGAGAATCTGGGCAAAGGAAAAGTCACTCAAGTCCAAGTCGCGTTCATCGTCGACCGTTACCTTTCCGATAACAACTACTCCGAAACTCGTTCCATTTTCAGAACCGAAGCCTCTTCTCTCATCTCCAAATCCCCCGTTAGAGAGGTAGATAGATACCCATTTAATTGAAACCCTTATATTTCACATCGTTATATCTTGTCTTGAAATTATTATTATTTTTTGGATAGGCACCGAAGAGTTTGTTAAGTTTGGGGGCGATGTTAGACGAGTACATTTGTTTGAAAGAGCAAAAGATGATAGTAGAGCAGGAAAAGGCTCGTTTGGAGCAAGAAAAATGCAGGGTTCAGTCTCTTTTGCAGGGAATGCAAACTGTAATGAACGCTTTCAATGCAAGTGCCACTACACCAGTGCCTATGATCTCTCATGCTAATGCAACTAAATCGATACCCTTAGTTCCTCGGTCAGATCGATGTGCTGGGTCTCCTCCAGGTACAAATCTTGAGCTCTGGGTGGTTACTTAATTGCTTTATAATTGGTCATATTTTGTTTAACTGTTAAATTATGTTTTTAGGTGGTATTTGAATATGTTGAAAATTTGAAGATTGCAATGTTTATCAGATGTAGATGTACATAGGTTTAACTGTAAATTATAGTTTAATTTTGATGTATTTAGAATTAAGATGATAGTAGTATATACTGAATGGGTTTTAGCTGGGCTAAATGGATCGTTTGGTGGTTAATAGAAATTTGTTTTTGTTAAGTTTTTTTAATTAGCAAATTGATACCATTAGGCTTTAGAGTACTCTGGGAGATATCTAAATTCTTGTGTTTCTGTTTTGCAATTAGTTCATGATCATAATTTAAACCCTGGTATATGATCAAAAGTTTTTTTTATATGATTTTCTAATTCTTGATTAAGATTAATGTGCATACTTCTTGTGTCCTCTTTGCTAAGCAATTTTTGGATTTTGCTTGGTGCTCTTGCTTTAGGTCCTCCTGTTTATAGTACACCAATTGTTATTCCAGTATCCGGTCCTTCTAATTCCACAATGAAGCGTGATAACTACTATTCGCCAGTTTCAAGTCAGCCATTAACAAGAAATAAAAGGAGTTCGGAGGTTGTCACTGAAGCCCTAACAACAGCAAAGAGAACTCGTAACAAATTAACTTCTAGGAGGTTAACAACCCAAGGTAGAGTTTCTTCATTCTTATGCACATCATTTCATGCCTTGGTACATCCATAACATTCCTGACATGTTGGTTGCAGGAACAGATAAGCTTCCAGAGTCTGATAATGGAATGAATAGCCAAGTAGCTGGTCAGCTAACTTCTGTAAATCAATCATCACCCCCCAATTCAACAGCCAATGCATCAACAATGCACGTTTCTGGTGTTGCCAAGTGTTTGTTCAATCAGCCACAGCTATCCCCTCCAACTAATTCATCAGGTCCTAAGACACCCCTACAAGAAGTTTCCCCACAGAGTGATAAATCAGTGACTCCACTGGGTGTTTCTTCAACTGCTAATTGCAGTCACAACAATACTCCTCAAGAGATCACTCCTACCAACTGCACTATAATTTCAACTGAGAGGGTTAGAGTTAGTCCTTTAAAACAAATGACATGTTACACCATTGAGAGGAACCATTGCATTTCTTCTTGTTCACCGGTTAAGACATGCTTGAAGAGGCTTGGCAAGAGGGATCATGTAAAGAGCAGGTTGGACTTTGATGGTTCTGATGCAACAGTAAATGTGGACAAACCAATAACAAATGAGACTTCGACATCTGAGTCTGAAATGGATGCAGATCTGTTTGACCTAGATTTGCCTAATTTAGATGCTTTTGGAGCAAATTTCTCCTTCTCTGAACTGTTAGTGGATCTTGATCTTGGATGTGAAGGAATTGGCTACCCTTGTCAACCAACATTGCATAGTTCTGCTGATGCACTTTCAGGGTATTGGTGCTACTTCAATCTTATTGCATATTTTGACCAATAATTTCTCCACTTGTTTCTTTACTAGTACTATCATTTATTTTGCCACTCTATTTTCAGTTTAGTTATTTTTCCCTGATGTTTATATTCCATGCATTCTACAAAGGTCATCTCATGAATCCGGGGATGGCAATCTGGGGGCTAATCAAGTCATGTCAGAGTTTTCATCTACTGTCACAGAAGTACTTTCAGAGAAAGACATGAATGCACAAGGTGGTAAAGCTCATTGCTGTCTAATCTGATTTCATCCAAACTGATATTTGTATACTTACTCTGCATGTGCTATGCTTGCAGGACCCGACACTGTGACTTCAGTGAAGTCTATAACAAAATGCATAAAAATATTAAGCCCTGGTAAAACACTACATCATTCCACTGTCTTCTTCATTTTGAAATTCATTTTTTGGCTTTGCTTATGTTTCCTTTTTCCTGAATTTGCAGCAAAATGTAGGAGTTCTTTGGAGCAACAAAATTTTTCTGCTACGAAATGAGTGGTTTTACCATCAAGATGACTAGTTGGCTGACATCCACCGGTACAGCACTCACTGCAAGCAATGCTTAACAACACTATTATTTTAGCCAACAATTTCTAAAACCTTTTTGCGTTTTAACATGCCACTAAACTAATTTCTCTTTAATGATCAAGTTATGTTTGAGATGACCTGCCATTGATTTGACGTGCCCATATGACTTTAAAGTCTGGGCAACATATTATGCTCTACACACTTAAGAAATGGTTAACTAAATTCTGTATTTTTTTTATTATTAATCATGTAAGATTTCATGGAGGCTGCTGTTAGTAGTTTGATTCTGTAATCATGTAATTTTTTAATTGAATACTTTTTTCTCTGAAAATCATCTTTAACAGAGTTGAAACTCATATTTTGGGGCTCAAGCCAGTTACTTACTGTAATTTCTGAACTTCATCTGGGCTTACAATGAAAATTGGTGTACAGTGGTGTACCTGCCAATATAACATGCTAAAACCATAAATGTTCACTGTTTGATTTGTGTTATCTTTTGTTTGCTTGTCTAGAGCAAGGACATATTCATGTTTACACTTTACATTGAAGCTCTTGAAACATAAATTCGATATGGATCTTGGTTAAGCTATTAACTGCTGCAGCCAACAAAAGAATTCCACAAAATTTACAGAATAAGAATGATTTTATTTTCATTCAGAATTGCAGTTTAATGTATTTCCTTATATCCATAAGCAAAAATTACTCTCTTTGCTTTTTCATTTCATCTTAGTCAAGCCAAATACTTCTCCAATTTCTCTACCTCTTCCTGGCTTCCAATATAAAGTGGTACACGTTGATGTATCTGTTAGAAGAACACCAAAAAAAAAAAACACAAAAACAGCCCACTGATTATTACAATTACCTGCAAGAAAAAGAAACCACAAACAATTTCAGTAGTTTAATGTTTCTTACCTCAACAGGTTGGATATCAAGGATTCTTTGATGTCCATCAGATCCTTTCCCACCAGCTTGTTCCACAATAAAGCTCATTGGTGCACACTCATACAAGAGCCTCAGGTTGCCATTTTTGTTCTTTTTATCTCTGGGGTAACCATAGATTCCATCATATAGCAGTGTCCGGTGGAAGTCTCCAACCAAGCTTCCAATGTATCTAACAGAATAAGGTTTGCCATGCCACTAGGACCAGGGTCTTTGAGTTCATCAATGTACTTCTTCAACTTGTCATCCCACAACTGGTAATTGCCTTCATTGAATGCATAAAATTTTCCAGCTTTAGGGATCTGAATATTTTCTTGGGTCAATACAAATTCACCATACATGGGATCCAAGGTGAAACAAAACACCCCTTTCCCTAAAGTGAGAATTGTCAGTGCCCTGTCCCTCGAATTAAACTGTTTAAGGAATGACATACAAGCATGTACAACCGATTGACAACTTCTATTAAGAACTTACATAAATTTGTAATGTTTTTACTTTCATTTATTGCAAAGCCATCATTCAATTAGTTTTGAGAATGCCCATGTTGTTTATTTGCAAAACAAAATTCAGATAAACTAAAATACTAATTGTTTGTTGTTTTGATAACAAGACCTCATTTGAAACGACGTCAAGCTGATGCTAGCCCTTTGCACCAAAGAAGCAATCTGCTTACATGCCATAGAAATGCTGGAAATTAACACCCGCTTGTTCCTGCTTCAGCAACCAACTTGTTTAGTGTCTGAATTTCGAACCCACTTTTCTTCGTTTCTGCCTCTGATGTTGTCCCCACAGCAATGCACCTAACCCCGGCAGCAACATGCCTTGTCTTGATAGTGTTAATGCTGACGTTGCTGGGGCATGACACAAGGGTTTTGGAATCAAAGACACATAGCTGAAATTGAGAAAGACGAGACAAAGACCGGGAGCTTGATAACAGTAGTTGAGATGATGTCGTTGCTGCAACCATTATGTTGGTTTTCTTGGTTGGGGGTACTTGGTTTTCTTTTTTTGATAATTGGGTAAGGGGAGGGGTTGCTTGGGTTTGAACCCAAGACTTCATGCCCTCAAGACTCTTGGCCACTCAGCCAAGAGCTTGTTGGCGGTACTTGGTTTTCTGCTTTGTTGTTCTTGTTGATATTTTTATTATCTTTCCTGTTACAGCAGCCCAGCAGCGGAACAGATTTCTTCAGCCCTCATTTGGTGCTCTTTCGGTGTCTCTCCAATATGTGTTTAACACATGTTCAAAGTTATCTGTTATTCATAAATAGTTAAATATTAATGTTTTTAACTTTGAACACGTGTCAAACATATATCAGAGGATACCAAATGAAAGCAAAGGAAATCTTTGTAACGGAACATATTTTTTCTATTCTTTTTGGTGTCCCTCCAATATGTGTTTGGGATTGTGTTGTGGACAATACATTGAAGGTGATATTGTGAGGTTGCCAAACGATTTCTGTTAATTTTTTGGGACCTGCTTATCCTTCTTTGTGCATCGTTTTTGTGATCATGGTTCGTTTGAAGAGTCCAATGGTGCGAGCCCAGGGTGTTTACAATTTGCAAGTGACATACCAACTTGGTGGAACATCAGATATGGGCTAGGTAGGCTCTCGATTCTGGGACCATGGAAGTCCAGTCCTTGTAATTCACTCCAATTCTTGTTGGGTTAGGCTTGGTTTTCTAAGGCCATCTTGTTGGAATTAAGCTGATGCTTTGGGTCTGAAAAAAATCCCAAAAACATGGTCAAATCCTGTTCTAATTTGTTCATCTAAGTTCATATTTTATCATTTGAAAAATGAGAGATAATATTTGTTTTAAGTTGAATTAGATCCTTCATTCCTTTTGAATTCTAAATTATATGAGCCGACTTTGTTAACTTTACTCCTCTTTGGTTATCAACATGAATATATATATATATATATATATATATATATATTAAGAGGAAGTAGATGAAACATGAAATGCTTTTTTTCTCTGCAGACAACAAAATATCTGTCTCCAGCTTTTACTGATGTCTAAGTTCTTAGGAATTGGAGTTTTAGAACCTAAGACATCCTTGGTGACCAAGACAAAGAAACATGATTACTACTATTATTATTAATTATTATCATTGATTATCAATGCCAGCACTTCAACCTTTTAGCAAATCAAAGATAAAATAAGAATGTGAATAATCCAATTAATTTATATAGTTATTTTTAAAAAGTAATAAAATAAAGGTAAACAAAAGAATGAAAGATATCATTAATTTGAGATGACGTTCGCAAATGGAATATTATTCACATAATTTCCTTGAAAGCTTCAAAACCCTGGTCATATTTTTTGCGTAGCAAAGACTCCAAAACTGAGGAACAAACTAAAACTTCTTTTGGCTTTTTTAATACGGTAGCAGGGGCCGCCTCTAGACTTCTACGAAGACTAATGTTCATCATGAGCTTTCCTTTCACGTTCACTGTCAAAAAACACAGCAAAGTTTGAAAAACGACGAACCAGCTGAGTCTCTCTCGATGTGAACAAGAGAACCAACCAGCGTCTAAGAAAAATAAGTGACATTAAAAGGAGTTTTCACTTATCATTACACCTATTGATTGATCGGGTCGAGACTCGAAGTTTTTTCAATATTTTTGTTCAAGCCCGATCCTGGATGGATCCGCGAATTCAAAATACTGTTCATCATATATATATATAATATAATATTTTTTTTATATATTTTTATAATTAAAATTTTAAAAATAAAATTATTATAATACTTGACCGAGCAAAATAGATCCGAATTAAGAAATTCCTATTCAAATCTGACCCAAAATGAGTCAAAACTGCTCTATCGTGAGCAGGTCTACCTATCACCTTTCTATGACTTCCAAGAAATCAGCTCTTGGCTAGCTTCCATGTCTTTCTTTTTTTTTCTAAATGGAAATTGTCTCAAAAAGTTAGCATATACAAGTCAATACTTCATAATTATGAATTATTATAACAGAAATTGACAAATATTAAGTCAATAATCTAGAAAATTAAAACGTAAAGGTGTGATGCATGTGTATATTTAATGGGTTTATTACCATTAATCTATGTGATTTAAGATTTTAAAAAATATAAAAAAAACTCTTCATATACTGTTAATTTGTTCATAATTTCGTTTTTGGTTGGCAAAGACTTTTAAAAGGTAAAGAGAATAATATTATTAGTTAAACAATATCTACCGCTAATATGGCATGGAGCCAAGTTTTTGTTTCTAGAATTTTAATGTTTGAACTTAGAAAATTCTTGGCTTTTTTTTTTTTTTTTTTTTGGACTCGGAAACTTAAGCCTGCAGGCAAACAAACAAGTCTTAACCAACTATCAAACAAAGAATCGACTCTTAAACTAAACGAAAAAAAAAAATGCTTTAAAAATAGTGAAAAAGATAAAGGAAAAATTAAAACTAAAGAAAGACCCGAGAAATCCAAAGGATAGACTGGTAAACGGCCAAACGCGTCTTTAACTATAGAGGCTAATTAAAGGACGACCCAAACCGAAGCTGGTGCTTGCTCTATATATACAAAATAAAGATACCCTCTTGTTTTCTCATCAATTCTCCATCTCAACTCAATTCAAAGAAACCTAGAAACTAGTAATTTGATCATCCATTAATATTAACATGGCTTCTTTCAAATTCCCTTTCTTTCTCCTCCTTTCTTCTCTTTTCCTCCATGCTTCTCTAGGTAAGTAAATGTTTGTAATCATAACTTTTATATATATTTTTTCATATATCAAAATTTTTCATACATGAATCACTGAATCAAATATTCGATTACATTATCTTTGTTTTTGTTTTTATGTTTTGCAGCTGAGATTATTTGCGAAGATTTGCCCAAGGATGTGTGTGCGTTTTCGATAGCATCATCCGGGAAGAGATGTTTGCTTGAAACAGCGGTGGCGAAAGATGGGAACGCAGAGTATCAATGCAGGACATCGGAGGTGGTTGTCGAGAGAATGGCTGAATATATCGAGACTGATGAATGTGTGAGTGCTTGTGGGATTGATAGAAACTCCATTGGCATTTCATCCGATTCCCTTCTTGAACCACAATTCACTGCCAAGCTTTGTGCCCCTGCTTGCTACCAAAAGTGCCCCAACATTGTTGATCTTTACTTCAATTTGGCCGCCGGTGAAGGTAAAGAATTTCCCACCTTTTTATTTGTTTTCTCAATAAATTTCTTGGTGGTGACTGGTGACAAATAGTTTTTAAATAAAAGGTTTTATTTCTCTGGTTTTTGGTTTTAATCCTCAACTTCATTATCTAACTGATTTTTTTAATAAGAAAAAGAACTTAAAAGGTCTCATTTTATAGATCAATATAATTATAAATAATAACCAATTAAGTATATGAGAATTATATGTAAAATAATAAGTTTTTAAAAACTTAAACAATATTCAAAGGGAAAAATATATGTATTCAATTAAAATATAAAACTTAATTAAAATTATACTATAATTGTAATTATATGGTGCCATGTCAAGTAGTAACTTATATTAGAATCAATCTATGAGTTATTGGGTTAAGAACATATCTTCCTTTTCAATTTTCATGCAAGTTTTCCACTTGTAGATTTCTTTTGTTTTTTTTACACGTGAAAGCACTGTCTCTGTCATGATGCTTTGCTTGTGGACCTGTTTACCTTGTGATTCAATCAAAGGAAATATTGTTTGGTAATGAAATCCCAAAGTTCCTCGAGACCCCATTAATTTATTAGGAATAAAAATTTGTGTATATTTTCTATGCTTTGCTTGCAGGAGTATTTTTGCCTGATCTTTGTGACGCTCAGCGCTCCAACCCTCGACGTAGCATGGTCGAGCTTATGTTGAGCTCTGGCGCTGCCTCTGGCCCTGTTTCTAGCGAAGCAGAATCATTGGCCGGTGAAGCTCCTGCCCCAGCTCCCCAGTGATGATCAAGTTGCTATTTTTTTCTTTCAATAATGGTTTCATAAGAATTGCTTTGCTTCGAGATGTAAATTGGTTTGAGGAATAATTTAGATAGAATTTTAGAGAGAAAAGAGGGTATTCAGGGTTTGTTTATATATGAGTGAAGTTTGCTGAGGGCTATGCTGTAGAGGCAGCTGCCTTTTCCTTTTTTTTTTTTTTTTTTATTTATAAAACAAACATATATGTCTTCCATTTCATTTTAGATTAATACTACTATTCTCTCTTAAATTAAATGGTGATTCTTACAAGTACCATAGCAACTTGATTACTTAGTTTGCTTATGAGGAGATCTTAAATTAGTACTTCTTACAATCTTACTTTTTAGCATATGCTTTTTGCTATTATGTACATATAGAAAATGTTTAAAACATTAAAAATGGTAAAGGGACTAAAAATATATATGCTACCAATCTTTTCCATATTTGATAGAACTTAATTTAGAGAGAAAGTGGAAGGAATGTGATGGTTATTTTCTTTTTATCTTTTAAGTATATTTGGTAATTCGTATTATTTTTTCATGTTATAATCGTGTTTAATATATTATATTTTATATAAATTTTGACAAGTTAATAATTTATATTATATAAATTTTGATACATTTGTTAATTCGTATCGTGTTCGTATTATTTTTTTATATCATATCATATTTTAAATTTTTTTATATTATATTCGTATCATATAATTATGTCGTATCCAAAATTACCATAAAATCTACTTTTAAGAACTCCGTTTTTTCTCCCCTAGTTACAACTACAATGCCATTTAACTGATTTAAGCATATATTTTTGAATATTCACCAACACTTTTGAATGAGTACTCAAAGGTTGTCTCATTTACTAGCCCAACAAGACTTGAAAGGTCCATTGATCCATCTAATTTATCAATTCTCGACCCAATGTCACAAGTATCAACACTTTTTATAAATCATGGATTCAGGATGCTTATTATATTATAGCCCAACCAAAATTAATAAGAATTGATCTCAGGCAATTGTTAAGTTTTTAACTTATTATCCATATTAGACGCTATGATAATTCTTGTGCTATATTTGGAAACATGAATTTAAAAATTTGGATTTGGATTTCATTTGCTATATAATTTGTGATAATGAAATGTGTACATTATGTATAAATTAGTTAAAACTCAATATGATTATATATTTGAAAGGTATAAAAACATGAATTTCAAATTCACTAATAGTTATAAGTATTTCAAATTCACCACTAAATAGGCATCCAATAAATTCATGGATTTGAAACATAATCATCAATATTACTTTTACATGTGTTTTATTCACAATTTACACTATTTTTGAAATTCAAATCCATATTTTAAAATTCAAATTCTCAAACGCAACCTTGAAGATTTTAAAAGACTAATGTATAATGAAAATCATTATTGGATATAAAATCTGTTGCAATTAATGGAAACATGAAAGCAAATCTAAATCAATTTGATAAAAATTTGACGAACAGAAAACAATTGGGGGGTATTAATTTTGAGAAACTTCAGCCATGTTATTGCTTTTTTTTTTCTTTTTTTTCTTTTGCAGTTGGATTTCTAGCATTTTGGTAGATCTGCCGGAGGTGGGGGCAAAGTTGTTTGGGGAGTTGGTCCATTCTCAACCACGAAAGCAGTAGCCAGGCCCAAACTCAAGTGCACGACCAAGTGACAATGCATTATCCATACACCTAACACATTTATATTGAAAGAGTTTTTAGGATACTCAATCATGAAAAAGATTGATTATATATTAGATCTAGTAATTCGTGTATTCTTATCGTATTCGTATTTTTTTTAGTGTCATATTTGTGTTTAAGATATTTTATATTTATATAAATTTTGATATGTTAATAATTCGTATTATATAGATTTTGAGATATTAATGTATTCTTCGTGTTATTTTTTCGTATCGTGTCATGTTTTTAGTTATTTTTTACGTGTCGTGTTCGTATCGTATAATCATGTTGTGTCCAATATTGTCAGGTCTATTATATATCTTTTTCTAACTTATGAATAAAATGTAATGGGTAATGGTAATTGAAAAATTAACCTGGATTGTTGGCTCTGAATCTGATGACAGCCCATGCTCCAACTGGAACGCCAATGGTGTTACGCATTAGTGGGTCAACAAAGTTAAACTTCTTCCTATCTTTGGCAGGGTTATAGTTCCCAAACCCTTGAGCCAATACGTGAAAGTTGAAGCCATGGATGTGCATTGGATGATTCTCCATTCCATTAATAGCTGTGTTCTGCAAGATCATCTCTACTGTTGAGTTGAACTTTAGCTTCGTCACCTTGGTTACTTTTGGAGCAAAGAACAGCAATGAGTTATTGCCGGTGCTAGTAGCATTGGTGTAGTCAAATTCAAGCAGGGGCTTGGCAGGGAAATCTGTGGTGTAAATCCCGCCCACGTTCGAAAAAAAGGCTTGTAGCAAAGACAATCTCGTCGGTAACAGGAAGGATTGGTTGTTCATGCTGGCAGAAAGTTTTGCTCCAAGTGGACCCTGGCATGTCTTGTTTGCTGGACAGGGTTCGAGCCCCAGTCCAACCGTCACAAACATTTTATGGTCCACATTTTTCAGGACCAAAACCCAGTGAGGCCTACCCTTCAACCCGGTTAAATTACTGGAAAACTTGTGAGCCGTAGGGGTGTCATTGAAGGCTGGGAGAGCTGGCATTAGCGGCGCTGAAGATGATGGGGCGCCATCATATACGACGACACCCCTTGTTGTAGTATTATCGAACCGTACACCAGCTGCGCTAGCATATGGTCTAGCGGCCATGTAATACGACCCAACATGCTGATTAGCGGCTAGCAAAACGTCGACTGTCTGGCCAGGGGCTATAACGACGACGTCGGTGACGTAAGGTTTGGTATAGCCGGCATCGACAGCGACAACTGTCAGTTTGTGATTGGCTATCTTGTAGAAAAGCTGTGAGTTGAGTGCAGCATTGACAATGCGTAAGAGATAGGTCTTTCCTTTCTCCACCTTAAGCTTGTACATATCTGATGAAACTCATAGCATAACATAAAACATTACTTGGACTAATTAAGAGATTAATTTATAGAGTAGTCAAATACATTAGTGATTATGGCTTAATTACTAACGGTTTTGAGAGCATGGATAGAGATCACCGGGCCATCCATTTATCGTGTAAGCATCAGAAAGATTTGGAGCAGCTCCAGTAGCAAGTCCTTGGTTCTCAACATCAATGACATTAGCATTCCACCACTCGCCTGCAATTAGGACATTTTTCGTTTTACATTCATCATCTTTATCGGTTGTCAATAATTAATTAAAGAGTGTTTAATTAAAATGAGTTTTGTTGACGAGTGCCCTTAGAGTATCTTTAAAATTAGTTAATATATTATTTATAATAATAACATCATATTAAATGTAAAAGTTGATAATTTTATTTATTATTTTCAATGCATTGATTGAACATATTATTATATTTAATAACTTTAAAAAACGTTCTTAGGGCACTCATTAACAAAAGTTGTGAGGTGACTTATTATAGACATGAACAATAAGTGTGTCACCTTCTCGAACGCGGATTCTTGGCCCAGGGAGGCTACCATTTACTGCAGTAATCACCTGGAAATTGCATAGCCGATTAACAGTCATGTTTTGCACCTGCAACAAGTTAAGATCAAGTGAGAAAGAAACTTTTCAATATTATATCCTGACAGTCAAACGCTCTTCAAAATCAAGACAAGTTGGTGTTAATGAATGAAAAGAAATGAAACAGGTTGCAAATGTGGCAGAGATAAGATAATTACATAGAATGTGTGTTCCACTATTGCAGCTGAAGCTGCTGAAACAACTAGAAGAGCTAAAGCGCAGACAAGCAAGAATATTTCAGGGCGCCTCATTTTGAAGATTAATGTGGAAGAGAATAGAAGAGAGAGCAGCCGGCTAGAATATGCTTTGCATGAAATGAAGGGCAAAGAGAATTGGACCCTTTACATATATTTGAGAATCTGGGGTTCTCTTTTTCTTTTTTCAAATTTAAAACCCTTTATTTACATCTGTTTTTCCTGTGACGCATTCAACAGTAGCTCGAATGATCTAATTATTAGTAGTAGCAAATGAATCTACTCCCAAGCAATCAGGCACTCGACTTAAACCGGTACAATTGCGTGACAGCATAGCAAAAAAGGCTCGAAAGGGTCTTTTTCCTGTTGTTATTTTTAACTTCTATCATAATCGTATTTAAAATATTATATATTTTTATAAATTTTAATACGTTCGTATAATTTTTTCGTATCATATCATATTTTTTTTTTGTCTCGTGTTTAAAACTATTAAATCTAATTTGTAATTTCATGTTCTAAGTCTGCTGATTGTAGGGGTGAGTTCGGTTCGGATCGATTTTTCAGGTTTTAAAAACCAAACTGAGGAATTCGATTTTTTCATATTCATAACCGAAATCGAACCGAAGAAATTTAAGAATCGGTTATAACCGAACTGCGATAGCTCGGTTCGGTTCGGTTATCGATTTTCCATATATTTTTGGTTTTTAAACTTTTGGTTTTATTACATGCTATTTTAATCGGTTATTTATGTTTAATATGCTATTTCCACAACCAAAGTATTTTAGTTTTTAAAATTTTTAAAAATTGTCTTTTTTTTAATAGTATTTTTAAGTTTTTTTTCACTAATTTAGAAATTAAATATTTATTTTTATATTATAAAAATAAAAAAAAATAATTAAAAAATCAATTAAAAAAATAAAATTTGATTCGGTTAATTACAATTTTTTGATTTATAAACCGAAAATCGAATCAAACTGAATAAACCGAATAATAATCGAACCAAAATTAAACTGAATTTAATAAAATCGAACCGAAATCGAACCGAATACTACAATTCGAATCGGATCGATTTCGATTTTCTCAGTTTTTTTCTCAGCCCTAGCTGATTGTTGCATTGATCAATCTAATTAGTAATTATAGTACAATTATGAGGCTGAAAGGGCCCAATTATCTGCTATTTATTCATGTAAAAAAAAAATTGGTTGTCTCAAGACGCAACGTCTAGCAGTGAAAAACTTTCATGGAAATCGGAAAAAGGGTTTCGTTTATCTTCACTTTTTCTTCAAACAATAGCTTATAACAAAATAATTCATTCTATTTGCTTCTAGTCCGATTTTGTTAGCCACACTTGTAAGGGGGAACTTGTCTATAAAAGGGGCTTCCCCCACCCCTCATTTGTATCCGATTCTTTGTAAACAACTTGGTTGAGTAATACAAAGCCTTCTTCCCCAAACTCTCTAGCTCTTTGGCATTTTAGCTTTCTAGCATTCTAGCAACTCAGCCAACTTTCGGTTGTTCAAGGCTGAACTTAGGCTTGTCACGGGCTCAGACTTTAGCCGAGCAAACGTGCGGCCTTAGGCTCGGATATGTTGCCTCGACAAGTCCTGAAGACATACGTTGGATAATTGAAGCCAAGGTACGTGAAGATGAATATCTTCCTGTTTTGCATTTACCAGGTACAGGTAGAAGCACTTATGCAAAGAAGCGACGAGCAAAGCGCATGAGTTCAAATTGCCACAAATGTGCACGATGGACGTGTAGCGGTAAATGTCGTTCTATTGGGATTCCGTCCTCTAATCGAGATGATAAAATTGAATTCATTAAGGATGGACTGAGTAAGGAGAATATGGGTAATATCCAACTTTCTCTTGAGACGCATCCTAGTGGAGACGTACAAAGAGAAATTCTTGATTTATGGTCGCAATTCCAAAAGGAATGGCAACATCTTGGGAATCTGATGTTAAAAGACCCTGTTTGCCAGCTTGTAAGAAAACCAGATCCACCCCCTCCACCATAACCACCAGATCCACTCCCACCACCATCATCGTATCCACCCCTCCAGCTCCTTCCTCCTCCACTGTATCCTCCTCGACCATAACCACCAGATCCAGGGTCAGCCGCTGGTTTTTGATTGGGGACGAACCTTATGATGATCCCATTGGAGAAGACAGCTAATCAAAGATTGGAAGGTGAGGAATCCCAGCAAAGAAGCTTTTAACACGTTGTTACTGGAGATTATCCCTCCATTGCAGCTGGAATGGATCGTGGTAAATTGGTGGAACGATCAAGGGAAATTGGAGAAAAACGAAAAGCAGAGTCAGTTGTATCTAACTCTGATGACGTGGCAGCTCCTGATTGGCGGAAATTGTTTGCTGCGGGTGAAAATCAAACTCTGAGATTCTTCCCTCCGCTGAAGATGGATGGGAAAGTTACTGTAAAACCACCAGATGAAGTATTTGAAGAAGGAATTCTTCAATGGAAGAACTCACTGATTGCGCAATTTATAGGGAAACCTCCAAATTTCAGTTTGTTCAATAAGCTGGCTAATATGCTATGGGGAAAGGATGGAGATCTCCAAATTAAGCCAGTAGGAAGGAATCTCTATGTTCTTCAGTTCCATAATGCAGAGACAAGGGATTGGGTGCTTGAACATGGACCTTGGCACATCCAAAATAGCCCAATCATCTTGAGGAAATGGGAACCAGACCTGAACACCTTAGAATTCAACATGGAAAAGCTTCCTATCTGGATTCATCTGAGCAATGTCCCATTGGAATTATTCACAATGAGAGGTCTGAGCTATATAGCTAGCGCCATTGGCACCCCTCTCTATATGGACAAAATAACTGCAAACAAGCAAAGGCTAGCATATGCTAAAGTTTGTGTTGAGATAGATGTGGCTCAAGAATTGCCCAATTCGATTGCAGTGGAACTCAGAAATGGCTCAGTGATCCCTATCACAGTTGAGGCACCATGGATGCCTCAGAAGTGTATTCACTGTGGTATTTTTGGTCACAATAACAAAAGTTGTCCTCGCCAGCCAAAGGAAATTCCAACCAAAAAATGGACTCCTAAGCAGAAGGCTCAGAATGAGCAAACAGAGTTGAGGGTTCCTGATGAGCAGACGATTCCAAGGACCTCTGAAAAGCAGATAGAATTACCTGCTCAGGTAATCATAGAGCAATTGGAAAGGCCAGCTCCATCTGGGACAGAACGAGGATCCACCTCAGCCACAGGAGCTATGGGCTCAGACAACAGATTTGCAATATTGGAATCTGTTCCTGAAAATGAGGAGGATACTGGTAAAACAGAGTCACTTATAGAGGATAGGACTGAAAGCCACTCTCATCAGGTTGTTTTCTCAGAAGAAACAAGAAAGCCTAGGGCTGCTGCAGCAGGAGTGGCAGATCTGATGAAGAACTTGAAGAGAAGGAAAGGGCCTATTG
Organism: Fremontodendron californicum; assembly: GCA_030761205.1. Taxonomy (NCBI): domain Eukaryota; kingdom Viridiplantae; phylum Streptophyta; class Magnoliopsida; order Malvales; family Malvaceae; genus Fremontodendron; species Fremontodendron californicum. The sequence goes on from JAULJL010000012.1 coordinate 889,069, forward strand.
ACAAAGGAAAGGCTCGAGGTAAGGCTTCTGCCTTGGGGAGTCACTCTCCAACTCTTCATTAATGAACTTTCTTGTTTGGAATGTTAGAGGACTCAATTGTCCTCTAAGGCAGAAACAGGTAGTCAGTAGAATTTTTAAGTTGCAGATTGATATTGTCTGTCTTATTGAGACTAGAGTAAAGTTACCTAAAGTGCAGAAGATTGTTGACATGCATTTTAAGGGATGGAATCTCCATCATAACTACTCTGAAGCTTCAAATGGAAGAATTTGGATCCTTAGTAAGGTTCACCTGGATGTAGATATGAAGGACTCAACAGAACAGTCTATCACATGTCAGATTAAACTGAACTCTCTGAGGTTTTATTTGACTGCCATTTATGGAAGTAATGAAGGAAGCAGAAGGAAATTGCTTTGGTCACACTTGCATTCCCTCAGTGGAACTACTCAAGGTGCGCCATGGATTTTGGCAGGAGATTATAACGTGGTAGCTCATCCATCAGAAAGCTCATGTTTTAATGGATCCCAACACAGTACCTCAGATATGAAAGATTTCCAAATTTGCATTGAACAGAATGCATTGATGGATCACCAATTTGTTGGTCCAATCTTTACCTGGTCAAATCATCAAGAGAATCATCTTGCCAAGAAGCTTGATAGGGTCATGATCAATGACCAATGGCTCATCTCTTTCCCATATTCCTATGTGGAATTTATTGCACCTGAAACCTCTGATCATTGTGCTGCACTTATCAAAACCAGCTTGGAGAATCACTCCCCTCCCAAACCATTCAAGTTTTTCAATTTCTGGACTAGGGATGCAGAGTTCATGGATATAGTTGAGAGCTCATGGCAGGATCCTACCAGAGGCGATCCTATGTCCAATTTGTATATCAAACTGAAGAGAGTGAAGCAGAAGCTTAAGAACTTCAATTTCAAGAAGTATGGAGCTATTACTGAGAAGGTACAAGCCAAAAGAAGGGAATTAACAGAAGTGCAGCTCCAACTACTAAGGAAGCCTGCAGATGTTGAACTGGCAGCAAAGAAAGATATCCTTTCCAGGGATTTCAATAATCTTCTCAAAGATGAGGAAAGCTTTTACAAGCAGAAATCCAGAATTCAATGGCTAAAGGAAGGAGACCAAAATACAGGCTTCTTCCATAGGATGGTGAGGGCAAAGTTGAGCAAAAATACCATACATTCTTTGACGGATGCAAAAGGAAACAGACTTGAAAACTTTGATCAGATTGCTACAGAAGCTGTCTCCTACTTCCAGAACTTGTTGGGATCCAAAGACCATATGGTCAAGGGCTGTAATCAGGATTTGCTTGCTGAACTTCTACAGACTCCCATCACTGAAGAGCACCAAGCTGAACTGGTTAAAAGGGTAACTCCTGCGGAGATAAAAGAAGCAATGTTTTCGATTCATAGTGACAAAAGTCCAGGGCCAGATGGATACACAGCTCACTTCTTCAAAACAGCTTGGCAAATTGTTGGCGAGGATGTCACAGAGGCTGCAATGTTCTTTTTCAGGACAGGAGTGATGCACAAAGCCTTCAATTCAACTAGCGTGGCTCTCATTCCAAAATGCCCTAATCCAAGCACAATGAGAGATTTCCGACCAATTTCCTGTTGCACAGTCTTTTACAAATGCATCAGCAAGATTCTGACTAACAGACTCAAGAGCAGTCTTCCATTGGTGATCTGTCCCAATCAGAGTGCCTTCATTCCAGGCAGGAGTATCACAGACAATATCCTGCTTGCTCAAGAGTTAGTCAGAGGCTATGGTAGGAATACTCTGTCCCCAAGATGTGCCATAAAAGTGGATTTACAGAAGGCTTTTGATACTATCAGCTGGGAATTCATCTTTGCAGTCTTGAAGGCAATGCAGGTCCCTCAGCAGTTCCTAAATTGGATTGAAAGTTGCCTAACCACCAGCTACTTCTCTATATCTGTTAATGGAGGACTTATGGGCTTCTTTAAGGGGGCAAGAGGAGTCAGGCAAGGTGATCCCCTTTCCCCCTACCTCTTTGTGATTGCTATCAATGTCCTGTCCAAGTTGCTGGACTCTGCAGCACAGTATGGGGTCTTCTCTTATCATCCAAAGTGCAAAAAGCTTCATTTAACTCACCTGAGTTTTGCTGATGATCTGCTAATCTTTGCCAAGGGCAATCTTGATTCAGTGAAGGGTATTCAGCTAGTGCTAAATCAATTCTACACCTACTCAGGGCTCCAACTTAATAGCACCAAAAGTGAGTTCTTCTCCACAGGAATTGACAGAGAAGAATTAAGGCTCATCAGAGAGTCCACAGGGTTCAAAACAGGCACACTGCCTGTCCGATATCTGGGGGTACCATTAGTCACTAGAAGATTAACCATGACAGACTGTGAGCCACTTTTGGAGAAGGTGACAGTAAGGGTTAGAGGATGGGCAACAAAGTTCTTGTCTTATGCTGGAAGGCTTCAGCTTATCCAATCAGTTTTGTTTCACCTGCAGAACTTCTGGTGCAGACATTTTGTTCTGCCCAAACAGTGCATAAGGAAGTTGATGCAGCTATGCTCAAACTTCTTATGGAAAGGGAAGGAAGGCCAAGCTAAGGGAGCTAAAGTTAGCTGGAAGTCCATTTGCCTGCCAAAATCAGAAGGGGGACTTGGTGTAAAGGACACTGTCACTTGGAATCAGGCATGTATTCTAAGGAATTTTTGGGCTGTACTGACTGGAGCAGGCTCCCTATGGATAGCCTGGATCAAGACTTATGTATTGAAGGACAGAGATCCATGGCACATCCCTATCCAGAGTGGGAGCAGTTGGAATTGGAGGAAGATCATGCAATTGAGAGAGGTGGCTGCCAGAATAGTTCTCACAACTGCTGATGGAAGCTATAAATGGCCTTTCCCTGAGGGAAAGTACCAAGTGTCAGCAGTATGGAACAAGATCAGACCTTCAGCTGGGAAAGTGGCTTGGTATAAGTTGGTATGGTGTAATTTTAATATTCCTAGGCATTCTACGCTCTCCTGGATGACAATCCTAAATAGATTGGCCACAAAGGATAGACTTATCTCCTGGGGAATGGCAGTGGATGATAAATGTTTGCTGTGCAAACAAGAGAGGGAAACCAGGGATCATCTATTCTTCACTTGCTCCTACTCGAAACAGATATGGCAGAGAGTGATGGTACTTTGTGGATTAAAAAGACAGGTTGCATGTTGGAATGTAGAGCTTCAATGGGCCTCTGTCAACCTCAGAGGTAAAGCTCTAATCACAACAATATTGAGGCTTGCTTGGAACGCAGTTATCTACCTAGTTTGGAAGGAAAGAAACAATCGTTTGTTCAACTCAACTGAGCAAAAAGAGGAGCACCTCACTGAGCAAGTGAGAGACATGATCTCGATCAGGTTAAGTGATCTTAGGAAGATTAAAATAGATTCAGTTAATACGTTTTTATGTAATTCTTGGAGGTTAAATGCAGACATGTTTGTCTAATGGCATTGGTTTTCTGATTTGTTTAGCAAGGCTAAGCTAGTTTTGTAACATGTAGCAGCACTGCTGCTTTCTTGGATAAATGAAAATCTACTTATCCAAAAAAAAAAAAAAAAAAAAAATAATTCATTCTAATAATTGGTTATTTTCCACACAAAAAATATTCAACAAATTAATTAATTAACCCAACATATATTTCAAAGACATTGAGTATATGTCAAAATTTGCCAATATTACACGTTTCTTTCATCATCTCTTGAATCTCATTATTTGATTGGAATTAGAAATTAAAAATGTTTAGATTGAAAAAAAATGTTTTCCTCGTAAAATTGAAATTATATGGCCATTCCTTGACCCAGTTAATTTGTTTGAGAGATTAAAAAAGAAAAAAGAAAAAAAGAAACTGTATTTCCTTTAAAATTTTGGCTTTGCTAATTAAAGATGATAAATTTAGCAAAAGAAAATTGGTATTTGGAACGGTTTTTTTGTGTCGAACAATTTACGAAACTAAAATTTCATTAGTCTAATCATAAAATGACATTAGGTATGGTGAATGTCTCTCTCCATACTCCCAAAATAATGGAGCATAAAGGTAAATCCAATACTATTATAAATAAAAAAAAATGGTATTTGTAGTAATTAAGAACCTAAACACACTATTAAATCTATTTAAGGATCGGGTTATTAGTTCAAACCTAAATGTTCATTCGATATTTGAGAGGGTTTGGACAAAAATATTAAACCCGAAATATGTGCTTGAAAAAAAAAATAACTCATTTAAAAAATGGACCGAACCTTACTCCAACAATCAAGGTCTGAACTCTGAACCCAATCCAAGCTCAATCTGTTTTTCATTTATATAATTTATATTATTATATAATTTATATCATATAAAAATAAATAAATTGTATGTAAACATTTAAAAATAATTTAAATTATCCATGTTTTAAAACTTAATAAAAGAAAAAAAATAAGATTACTAAAAATTAAATAAAAATAACATATTTTTTTTATTTTTTTTAGAAAAAAAATATATGGGTGAACAGGCTTGGACTACCCATTTACAAATATGAGCGGATTTGGACAGAATTTGATACCTATATATTTTGAGTCAGATCAGGCTTGAACAAATATATATAGTGTTGATACCATACTTAAACCCGATTCAAACTCGACCTGATTCATGAACACCTCTACACTATATTTTTAGGTTTTTGTTAACCAATATATATATATATATATATGGAACTAAAACAATAGCTATCATGTATAGTATTTATTATAAAAATATTATTATAAATAATATTACTATAATAAGATGTCCACACGGCAACGTCAACCGTCCAACAAAACGTTCATACCCAACAACGAATGCAAGATTTGAAAGAGTTATCATGGACAAAGATTTTCTATTTGTCAAGGAGATTTTGTTTTAGTGGCAGAGAAGAGGTTTTGTCTAAAACAATTGAGCTCGTCAAGCTTTGAATATGAACAAAAAAAAATCTAGTAGCATCAGATCTTTTATCCCGACTCATCATTTGAGGCATACGTGGACTACTTTTAATATTCCGAAGTCACGTCATCGCTTATCATCTCGAAATGTGACCTCCCTGACAACCACGTACTTTACCATTACATCGTCGCCCATCACCTTAGAACCCATGTGGGATCTCGACCACTATGCTACAATACTCATGCTGTCGATCACTAACACCTAACCAAGTTATAACACATGAAAATCGACGATCCGTGGATAAAAATATAAATAGCTTCCCAAAGGCCAACAAGAAAACTCTATAGACCTTAACCCATTTTTCTTTTTCAACCATCATCCTTCGGCCCTTCTCCCTACACACCATTAAAACAACCACCTAAACACTAAAACAATCCGAAACTTTGACATGTCAAATTTTATTAAATTTCTATTTATTTATGTTGATTTAATTTAATTTTATGTTAAATTTATTTCTTAATTAAGTTATGACACGTTGCTAAAGAAAAACACAAAAATACAAACTTGATTACAATTGATTATGTGCTTGCGTTGTATTTTGTTACTTGGATACGAAGTTATCAAAATCCAAAATTTGAGTACTTGAAATTGATTAAGGGGATGTTTTGCCCAAAAAGCTATCTAGTTACAATATATAGATATAGATGTACTTATAAAGGTAAGATTGAGATTAATTCAAGGTTGTTCATGTTCATAAGAATGCTAATTATTCATTGCAAGAATGACCACTCAATTTCATAAGTTTTTCTTGAATTTAATTACATGTTTAATATGAACATTTCTAATGGTGTAAATTCAAATTTCTTTGGTAATCTATTAGGATTACATTGGCTATTTTCTTTGGTATAATTTAAAATTGAAATTACTTGAACTTCAAATTTCTTTGATTCATAAGTATTAGGTGATAATCATATTTTATGTACTTGTACTAGTATATGATTAAAATATCTCTACTTTACATTTGATTTTTTTTTTCATTGTACATTTGATTTGAGACTCAAGAATCAAGACACAGCCTAAATTTAGTAATTTATATATTTGTGTCATGATTATGTTATTTTATTTTATTATAATCGTAATTAAGATATTACATATTTATATAAATTTTGTCACATTAATAATTCGTATCATATAGATGCAGCTTTTTATCAATATAAATTGTGTTTGTCGGTCCACTTTGGGGTAAAACTTAGTTGAGAATTGTCCGAATTTGGATCAAACATGAAACTCCAAAACTACCCTCACTATTTATGCTTATTTTCTAAAAATAAAAAAGAAGTCGGCAATTTATAAAAGAAATCCAATAATTAAGTATATTTGTTTGATAAATCCAATTTTTTATCATATTATATTATAGTATTTTTCTATGATTTTTCCCATTACTATATATATATATATAAGTAAATTTAATTTTTATTTATTTGAAATATAATTCATAATATGTAAATACTAAAAGTAAAACTATACTACATTATTGAACTGTCAAACTATAGCCATTATTTTAGTAATTTTTTTTACTATATCAAATATCTAAAATCAGATTTTTCCTCCAAAGTTCAGAATAATTTAAAAAAAATGATTTTTAACCTATAATAAAATTATTAATTTTTTTAAAAAAATTGAAAAACTGCTTTTCTACTTTGTATTTCTCATCAATAGAGATATATCTAAATTCATGAGCTATTGGGAAAATAAAATAAAATCCTAGTTTGATTTTGATAGTAATTTAAAGGTTGGACAAATCCGTCAAGGGAAAAAACTCGGAGGATAAAACCGTCAAAGAGAAAGGATTCCCAACAACACTTGCCCGATAAATCTATGTCTTAAGTTGTCTTCAATCTTCAATGTTCACGTAACGAACACTCTCTGCCGTTAAGTCTGGTAGTTGAGAGTTACTGTAATTACTCTCACACTAATGGAAACGGAAATTGGAGCCGTTGAAAACGGTAATGACACGACCGTTACCGAAATCAACGACACATCAGCCCTAGGTAGCGGCGAAGCCACTGAAGAAGGCGGCGATCAGGGAAGCCGCGACGATTCGGCGGTGAGAGGGCGAACGCGAAAAGAGCGAGTGAAGGCGCCGTGGTCGCCTGAGGAAGATGCGATACTGAGTGAACTTGTGAGCAAGTTCGGGGCGAGGAATTGGAGCTTGATTGCGCGTGGAATCGCCGGTCGTTCTGGCAAGTCGTGTCGGCTTCGTTGGTGTAATCAGCTCGACCCCGCCGTTAAGCGCAAGCCATTTACTGGTACAAAGTCTATACCTTTATTAAATTTTGATCTGTCAATGTGGTTATTTAAGTCTTAATTTTTGGGAATTGCTTGGATGTTTTTGCATGTTAGATTTGTGTAATAATGTGAAGTTTAGGGTACTATGTTTGTTCAAAGTTTAAGTTATGTCATGTAATTGTTAGCAAAAAGTAATGTAGTTTTATGTGTTTACAAATTACAATCTTTTAAGAACTGTGCTTTGAGTGAACAAGCATATCAATTCCCCAAAATTTCGACACCGACAACAATGCTGAACTCTTTCTTTTGTGAATTTTAGGGATATGTCTAATAGAAACAGAGATACTAACGTAGAAAGTGAAAACAAAGTAGCTAGCTTTTGCGATGTAAATGCTTGATTTACATGTTTCTTGAGGAATTTGACAGGAGTCTAGTTGTTAGGGCAGAGCAGTCGGTAGGTTCGGTTCAAAAAAACTGAAAACTGACTTAACCGACTTCAACTAAAAAATAACCGATAACCAAACCGACTTCACTGTAGAACCGACTTAACCGAACCGATTTAATTCGGTCGGTTTTGTCAGTTATTTCGGGTAAAAAAAATAAAAAAATATATAATATTATAAATATATAAATATACATTATATATTATAAATATATTTAAAAATATAATTATAAATATATTAAATATAATATTAAAGGTCGGTTAATTGGTCAGTTTGGTTACTTACAACATTAAACGAAGACCAACCAAATTAACCAAAAAAACCGACCTCAATAACCGATTTAACCCCTAAACTGACCTAACCGACCCGTTTTAACTGAATTGGGTTCGGTCGGTCGGTTATCTCGGTTATAACTTATAACCGAGATATGCTCTGCCCTACTAGTTGTTTGGAAATGGGTGTAATTTTTGCAAGCATTAGAGAAACTGATTGTTATCTAGGGGAGTGTGTCATTGCTTATAAGAAAGTAACTATAAGGGGAAAGTTGTCTTCATATCATATGCTTAGTATTCGAGCAGAAATAATATGTAGTATGATAGTATCTTTAAGTCAAAGCATATTGTGCTCATAGTCATATCAGTATACACAAGTTCAGGGCACAGCAGCCACAGAATTAGCTTGCAACTTTCATTTCATCAATGTTTTTTACCATGTAAACCTATCTATGCATTTGAATAGTTGGTTGGTGCATTTGGGCTTACTTACAAGAATGGGAAATATGCCTTATAGTGATGTATTTAGTGCTTTCTGATAAACATGTTTGCTGCAGATGAGGAGGATCGGATGATAATTTCGGCACATGCAGTACATGGGAACAAATGGGCAGTAATAGCAAGGTTTCTACCTGGAAGAACAGATAATGCTATTAAAAACCATTGGAATTCTTCATTGCGGCGTCGTTGCATGGAGCTTGGTAGAATAAAATCAGGATCTGAAAATATGGTGGAAGATGCTAGCCTGGACAAAACCAAGGCATCATCTGAAGAAACTCTCTCTTGTGCGGAGGACGGTTCATTCAGATCCCTGGAAGGAAAAGATATAAGCTCTTTGGAAAAGGTAGATAATCAATTAAAGGGCAAACCACTAACAGGGATTCGATCTAGTCATGAATCAGTTGAACCATCTACTCTTTTCCGTCCTGTAGCCCGTATCAGTGCTTTTAATGTTTATAATAATTTGGATGCACCAGAATTTGTTACACCATGTTCAAGGACAGTTCCAATGCTAGGACCTCCATTTCAAACATCAAAGCCAGATATTGGGATCTCCAAATTGCTCGAAGGAGTTTACACTGAACGTTTAGTGCCTCTACAATGTGGTCATGGCTGTTGCGGAACTCAAAATGGTAGAAATCGAAATAAATCTTTGCTGGGTCCAGAGTTTGTGGAATTTTCACAACCTCCATCTTTTCCAAATTATGAATTGGCTGCAATAGCCACTGATATAAGTAACCTTGCTTGGCTGAAAAGTGGATTGGAAAATACCAGCGTCAGAGCAATGGATGATGCAGCTGGTGGTACAGCATCTCATAGATCTCAAGTGCTCATGGGACATTTTGAAGAGAGCGGAATGAGTGATCATTTACGTATTGAAGAGAGAAACAAGAAGTTAGTGGGCAGAATGACCAACTTGCTGTCAACATAGAATGGGAGGCAATCCTACTTCCAGGTTGAGACCTTGCCTTGGCCTTGGTAAGTATTATTGTGTAGAAGTCTAGAATACTGTCAGAAAAAATGATGAAAAATGGTAGTCGAAGCTTTTGAATGGCCTCTCAATTAGCTTGGGAGTGATGCAGGAATATTATCCTGGTTTCTTCTGTATTTGAAGTAAACACCTCTTATGGTACTGAACTATAACAAGGGCTTCATTGTTTCATGGTAATTGCAATGCTTGACCTAGATGCTTAAATGGTCATATTGGTTGATAAAGTTGATCCAAGGGAGCTTGTTTACGTATTCTTTTTTTTTTTTTGTGGATAATTAGCTTGTTTACATATTCATTTTACAAAGCCTGTTAACATCCCTGAACCAGCATGAATTGATGGCAAAGTTTGGAAATATGGATTGGCTTTTTTATTACAATATAGCCACACAAAAAAAAATTTACCAAATTACCGTTGCTTTTTGATTATTTCCCAAAATACGGATTTTTTTTTTCTAGCTGGGAAATCGCCATCCCCCATGGCGATTTCCCAGCGTGTTTTTTTGCAAATTTGCAAAAAAATACCAAGGGAAATCGCCACCCCCCATGGCGATTTTCCTTGGTAATTTTAGCAAAATTTGCTAAAACCATGAAGGGAAATCGCCATGGGGGGTGGCGATTTCCCTTCATGTATATATATATATTTTTTTAATTAATAAACAAAAATTATATTAAAACAAAATTTTATTTTAATTTGATAAATTTATTTTTAAAAATTATAAATTAAATTAAAATATTTTTTTTATAGGTTTGGTTATTTATTTTTTTAAAATATATATTAAAAATGTAATTTAATTTATTATTACAATTTTATAAAAAATAAAAATATATTTCTTATTAAAATTTAAAAAGAAGATTATATTTTTTATTAAATTTTTATATCAAAAATTTTATTTTTTATAATTTTGTAATATTATAAAAAAGAAAATTTAATTTATATCAAAAATAATTTAATGATGTAAAATGTAAATAAATTTTTTTTTAAAGAAATTTATCGAGTCACTTTTTTAAATAAAGAAGTTATTTTTAAGTTGGTATCGTAAAATAATTTTTTTAATTTGATTAGTTTTTTTGAGTTGGTATTCGATTAACTCGTGACATCAATTTAATCATTGTTTTTAATAATAATATAGATTGTTACAGTTTAAAACTGGATATTTGATAAAAAAAAAAATTTAATTTAATTTCTGATTAAATTTTTTTTTCTTATTAAAATTTAAAAAGAAAATTAAATTAAAATGAAAAAATGAAAAGCAACTTATCATGTAATTTGGATTATTATATTAAAATTAAATAACAACATTAAGATATAAATTAAAATAAAATATAACAATTAATTTCCGAACAAATTACATGAAATGCAAAACATATAAATTTATATTAGAAATTTATAACACATTACAATTATTCTAATTATTGCGTGGTGTAGAGCAACAGTGTCGAGTTCTTCTAGTGCGTGGTGGTTGCACCCATCGTTCAACCTCGTCAGTGGCACGTATTCGCGGTCCACCACGACCTCTTGCTATAACCGCCACTGGTTCCGGTTGTATGTCATCAGTCGTTTCATCCGTATCAAAAATTTGAAACCCACTGCTGGATGAGCCAACACCTAGTTCACCCATAACGGGAACCTGACTACTAGATGCACCCATAAATGATGTAGCATCAAATGCTGACGAAGGGGTTCCAAACTGATACATGGATGTTAAATATGCTGAACTTGGACTTAGGACGGGGAGCTGGTCATCTAACCTCGTTCTTGGCGGTGATGGTCGGTAACACTCATCAACGTCATATCCGGGGTGACTTACGGAATAACGATGGCTGGATGGTACTCCATGATCCCGTTCAGGTTCAGGATGATCAAATGACATCCTCGGTGCTGTGAACTCCGATGAGGTCGGTTGACGCCTTCGCCCACGTTGTCGGCGAGGTCTAGGAGCATCCATATCCTGTGTAGGAGGGACTGGAGCTGAAGTTTGTCCGGTAAATGGCATACTCCTAACATCCTCGTGCATCGACGGTGGACAAACGAAAGGCCGACCTTCATTTCTATACCATCTTATGTAATCAGCAGATGGGTTGAAATTATTACCAACAATCGGGTAACCTGTCGGAATTCGTTGAAAACGTATGTTCCACCATTAGATCCAATGTTCATGCTTCGCAGGCCAGAATTCATCATTACGACCACGCATGTCGACCTTGTGAAGCTTATCAAGGTTCATCGGGGCTGCAGGAATTGGTTGTTGCATCCCAAATTGTCGCAACACCCGGTCAGTTTGGTGCCACTCTACATATGAAAAGCATATCAATGCTGTGTTTGCTTTCCATATATTGAAATTATTGTAGGCATCCGATGAGAGGCATGCCATAATTTCACTCGAGGAATATGGCATCCACAGAAACTGCGAATAATTATTACAAATTATTAGTTTCATATGAATTAAATAAAAAAAAAAACTTCAATGTAACAATCGAAATATTTACCTTATTATATCCTAGTCGATCTAGTCGTAGTCTTATACTTGCAAGATCGCTCGGAGTCTCTGTAAAATCTCTACCCGTACTCCTACTCCACCTATTAAAATGCATATAATATCTTAATGACCTATAAAAATACAATTTCGTACAAAATTAATAAAATAGTAAAGATTATTACCTGCTTGCAAGGGGGTATACAGCCGAAATATCCACGCGCGGAGCAAGAAATGGTAGCCGATACCAAGCCCATGATTGTAGAAGCACTAGACATCCACCTATGTCATGGTTTTTTGGAACTGTAGCTCGGCAAAGTTCTCTATACAAAACTGCCAAACACGCAGAACCCCAACTATAATTTGCTGCTTCCTCTAAATCACGTAGCAATGGAAGATACATTAAATGTACCCGACTGCTCGATTTGTCAGGTATCAGTAATCCTCCAATCAAACGTAAAATATATGCTCTAGCAGCATATTGTATTTGTTGTTCGGTTGCATGTAATGGCAGATTTTGAAACGTTTTCAACCAAGTCAGTCTCACCGTTGAGCCAGATACGACGTCTTCTGGAGGTACCTCACCCAATAGATCTTCACACAGTTCATTCCAATCTAGCAGGCTTCCGCCTGTAACTGCATCGCCATGGATCGGAAGTCCAAGTTGCAGCGCAACATCTTCGAGACTGACTGTGCATTCACCACATGGAAAATGAAAAGTGTGCGTCTCGGGTCTCCATCGTTCGACCAACGCAGAGATTAAATCGGGTTGTATCACAAGTCGTCGAATTTGACTTGCGTGATAAAATCCGGCTCTTCTTAAGTGGTCGATAATATAAGGATGCGGGTCCTCCAATGTAAATTTTCTCGAACGTAATACGCGACGAGTTTCCTGTTATAATAATAACAATTAATATATTATAAAACTATAACAATTAAAAAGTAATAAATAAAACTATAAAATAACAAAATAATAATATAATATAATATAAACAATAATAATATAATATAATATAAAACAATAATAATATAATATAATATAATATAAACAATAATAATATAATATAATATAAAACAATAATAATATAAAAAACTATAATAATATAATATAAAACAATAATAATATAAAAAACTATAATAATATAATATAAAACAATAATAATATAAAAAACAATAAGAATATAATATAAAACAATAATAATATAATATAATATAAAACAATAATAATATATAAAACAATAATAATATAATATAATATAAAACAATAATAATATAAAAAACAATAATAATATAAACAATAATAATATAATATAATATAACACAATAATAATATACAAAATAATAATAATATAAAAAACAATAATAATATAATAATATAAAAAACAATAATAATATACAAAACAATAATAATATAAAAAACAATAATAATATAAAAAACAATAATAATATAAAAAATAATTATATTATTTAAAAACAATAATAATATAACAATTTACTTACCTCGTTAAATATAAACTCCGAGATGTGATTTTCTTGTAACCTCAATAGTGAAGCCATTTCAAAATATTGTTGTAGAAAAAAAATTTGTAGAAAGAAATTTTTTTTTGTAGAAAAATGAAAAAAATTTGAAAGAAAATGAAAATTTGAATGAGAGGAATGAAAATTTGAAGGAGAGGAGGGGGGTATTTATAGATAAAATGAGTGGGGTGGGGGGTGTGGGGGGGAGGGGGGACGTGGGGGAGGGGGGATTTGGGGGATGGGGGCAACGGTCATATGACCGTTGCCCCCTTTCAATTTTTTTTTTCTAATTTGTTTTTTTTCATTTCAAATTTAAAATTTAAAAAAAATTCAAAATATTAAATTATAAAAAAACCTAAAATATATTTTACGAATTTTTAAATTGTTTTAAATTATAAAAAAAATATTTTAATTTAATTTATAATTTTTAAAAATAAATTTATCAAATTAAAGTAAAATTTTGTTTTAATATAATTTTTGTTTATTAATTAAAAAATATATATATATACATGAAGGGAAATCGCCACCCCCGATGGCGATTTCCCTTCATGGTTTTAGCAAATTTTGCAAAAAAACACGCTGGGAAATCGCCATGGGGGATGGCGATTTCCCAGCTGAAAAAAAAAGATCCGTATTTTGAGAAATAATCAAAAAGCAACGGTAATTTGGTAAATTTTTTTTTTGTTGCTATATTGTAATAAAAAAGCCAATATGGATTACATTCTGATTACCACTCTTCATCTTTTTTGTTGTGTATGTAGTTGTTTTCTGTTGAAGTTTTCATTAACTTTATTGGGATCAAGAATTTCTTCCCTAGAATCCACATTGGCCTTATAATCCTATTTTACCATTCTCGTCTTGAAAAATTAAGTTTCATTAATCACTTTCTGTTGAGTCTGATTTTATATCTATTCTAGTTTGTGCCGAGGCTAGCTTGTTTTGAGAGTCTTAATTAAAACAATCTCAATATGCTTATATCTTTCTCCCAGCTCATCTTTTATTCTAGTTATAGCAAAATTTTGTCTGATATATATGAGGGATGATTTAACAATAAATAGTAACATTTGCCTGTTAAGGAGAAGTTTCTTGTGATACTTAAGGACTCATTGGCTGACCAGAAAGTGGCAGAGGCAAGGCCTATCCTAGAATGAAGTCTAGTGGGGAAAAAACCTCTAATTGTAAATCATACTGAACGAGAATCCTTTGGTTAGAATGTAATTAAATATAGATTTTGTTAACAAATATTTTAAGAGTATTTTTTAAAGTTATTATATATAATAATATTTTTTTTATTAATAATATATCATTTAATTTTAAAAAATTGTCCTAAAAGCAAAACCCATTAAATATATAGGATTGTAGAAAGTTGAAGAGAACATAGGATATAAGAAGATGATAATATTTGGGTGAATTTGTCGTGTTTAGTGCTTGAATGACATTGATGCCGAAGAGTAACGTGGGAAAAAGCTTAAAGTAGGTTCGGTGTGTTCTCATTGAGTAACTTATACGCTAACGATAAAATAAAAAAGCCAGAAACAACAAAAAAAGAGAGACTATTTCACGACATGTAATTTGTTAATCTAAAAAATTCTATTGTCGTAAAAGGATCATGCTCTTCTAAGGAGTATGCGTACCTGAAATCTCGACTCTCTGATTATCATTAAGATTCACACATCACTAAACTGATACCATCGGACGTACAGAATCTGCTTAAGAGAAAGATCCCAAAGTACCAACACCAAATCTTCCAACAACTTTGTTTCTCTGTCTTTCTTTTATTTATTTTTTAATTGTCTAAATAATGTAAAACAAAAGAAAAGAAATCTCTTCTCAGTTCTCTGTGCAGTCACTGCACGTTTCTGTTCTTTTTTGCAGTGCGTGTCTGAGTCTCAACGCTTCTAACAGAGCATGAGTCCTTTGTCTTTAAACGCCTCTTCTTCTCTTTAAGCTTCTCTCTCTCTCTCTCTCTCTCTCTCTCTCTTTTTCTTTTTTTCTCTATGCATTTTTCTTAAGTACGAAGCCATGGCTGATCTCTAAATCTTGCCATGTTTTAACCTTTTGGTGTTTTGGAGTATTCCAAATTTTCCCATTTTATAAGTTTTCTTTGTCAGTGAAACGTTAATGGAGGTCAAGGGTCACCTAATCCAATAGTAACTTCTTTAAATTCTAACATTTTATCCGAACTTTGTTCGAAACCCACTTCAAAGCTTGAAACTTCAAGCCTGTTAATGCTCTTTACAGAGCCTTAAATCCAAGTTTCAGCTTCTGGGTCGTTTTCAAAATGCCATCATTAGAGATGTCGCATATAGATTTAGAGCAAGGAACTCACCGCCGGAACGGGAGTGACGTCAGCGCCAGCGAGACTAGCGTTTGCTTCTCGGACGCCGACGAGGGTTCTTGCTACTCTCAGTTTTACTCTACTACAGGTGGTTCTTACGACGAGTACAGCTTTGCTTGCGCTTCTGATGGAGAGATTGGTGACGTGTCGGATTCCAGGAGGGTGTCTTCAGTCTCGGATTGTTCAGTGGATGTGGGGATTCAGAGGGGAGCTCCTGAAATTAAGGTGCATTTGGACAAAGTTGAGAAAGATTGTAGGATTTGTCATTTGGGTTTGGAAAGTAACAGTCATGAATCTGGTGTTCCTATTGTATTGGGTTGTTCTTGTAAGGATGATCTTGCTGCTGCTCATAAACAGTGTGCTGAGGCATGGTTTAAGATCAGAGGAAATAAGTAAGTAAAAAGAATTCTAACCCTTTGTTACTTGGTTCACTTTTTATGTTTACTTTTGGCTTCTGGGTAAAATTCTAGATCCAGTTAGTAGGTTCTTAACATTATTAACTTTTTAGTGAAAACTTCATAATTGTGATTTGTATGTATTGTTCTTTTGATGATTGCTTAGACTTGGGATTACTCTTTCTTGATAGTGATTTACAATTTACTATTTGTGTATGCTTGAGGGAGTGATTGTAATAACTACCCACTAAAGCCAACAAAAAGTTAAAAAGTTGATTATTTTAGGTGTTAGTTTTGTAATCTAGTTAAAATTTATTTTTGGTACAAAGGAGGCCACAAGAACAAGTTGGAGGGATTTGAACTCCAAATCTACTAGACGTAAGTGGTTGCATTAACGAACTGGATTAAACCATGAGTTCTAATCCTAGTTAAGTTAAATCACAAGTTGAAAAGATGCATGTGAAAAAGAGAAATTTGCTTAATGGAGAAGAAAGTGGAATGGATATAACATTTATAAAGGAGGTTGAATAATAGGAATTAAAGTAAAGCAAAAGGCTAAAGCATTAAGAACTCCTCATGATATTTCTAACTACACCGACAGTTCTTTGCTGTTATGTTCCTTTTTGAGGTTTAGGAATCTCTCTATCTTTTCCCTTTTGGTTCTCTTTCCTTGTAGGAAAGTGGGGATTTGACCTTTATTGATGCATTATCTAATCTTTGGTTAAAGATCATTGCTTTCTGGTGTGCCACTTTGGAGTTTTTTAATTCGCAGTTACTAATTCCACATTTCTTACTTGAGATGATTAGGGATTACTGATTTTTTTAGATACCAAACCATTGATGCAAGAAGTTCCCTGATTCTAGCCGTGATTCTGAACTTTTGGCCGATTTTGCATTGGCATGTTCTGCACTTCATGCATATCTACATCGTTGTCATGTTTTGGTGAAACAAATATTGATACGATAACTACTGACAACCACAGTGGATCTAGTGGTGTTTGCTAGCTATTGTACCATTTAACATTCCAGTTAAGTGGTTGATTGGCCCCCATCATTGACCTGGATAATTGATCAGATAGGATTTGAAAACTGTCTAACAATTTATATGATCGTACTCCAAATACAACACCGTCATACTGATCTTCTAACTTATTTCTGACTTGAAAACCAAATGGAAGGCCACATTAATTAAATTTACTAGTTTTGGCTAAGAATTTACAAGCTATCCATCTTATACCTTTCACATTAAAAGCCTTATGCAAAGAGAGACTTAAATTTGGAATTGGTAGCTTTAACTTTTTACTGAAATGCAGGGTGTAACGATGGTATATTGTAATATCTATGTTGCTCTGACTCTTCATTGTTTTTGAAGTACCCGTGTCATATGACCTTCTAAGGACCCTCTAAATACATGGAAATCTTTAAAAAAATTGAACATACCCATGTCCGACACTCACACCCGAGTCCGAGTAATATTGTTAAGTGTATCATTAAATCCATATTGCTGTATGGTCCATTACTCATTGAACATCATTATCCATTATTCTTGCCTCCAACAGTATATTAGCTCCTCCTCATACTGAGTTTCCTCAATAGTGAAAATTTTTCTTTTATGATTTATAATACCTTTTACTCAGTCTGCTTAATTGTTTTTTAGGACCTGTGAGATTTGTCTTACGATTGCACACAATGTAGTTGGAGTGAATGAAATTGAGTCAACAGAGCAATCAAATGAGACTGACAGTTCCACGGCAACAGCTGCAGTCTCAGGACCAGCACCCCTTGCAGACTCTCGAAGCTTCTGGCATGGCCATCGCTTCCTCAATTTTCTCCTTGCTTGCATGGTATTTGCATTTGTCATATCATGGCTCTTTCACTTCAATGTGCCATCATCCTAAGATTTTGTAGCACAGTTCTTGAATAAAAATGAAAGAAAGAAGAAGAAAGAAACCTAATTACTGTAAAGAAGCCTGAAGAAATTTGTTGCTGTGATGATGAGCAATGGGATAGTCTAAGAGAGTCTTGTGATGGTTAATAGGTATTTTATACACCTCTCTTCTTCTCCATACATGTAGAAAATTTGTTATATATATAGTATATGCACATTCATCATAATTATCAAATCTGTGTCTTGCTGTAGTATGTAGGCAATCGCCATATCTCGGTCTAGAAGAGCTCCGTATAATCATTGTTGCTCTATTGTAATAAATTTTCCTTTCTTATATGATAAGTGAGATAGTAGTGTTCTTTACTGTTCTGCTGGGTTTTGTTTCACTTTGCAGAAAGGTTCTTAGGCATTGTGAGTGCCATCACAAATTATTGAAATAGTTGTCTAATAGAACCAAACCTAAACTCTTGACTTGCAGGAGCATTAGCTGGTTTTCTAAGGCTCATAATCATAAGCTAGTAGTACCAGTTTAGCTGCTCCTCTTTCTACTTCTTCCAAATCACATTTTTCCCTGTCTATTATTAAGTCCTGACTATTTTGGTCACTGCAAAAATTGTCGTCTAGGGGGGAAAATGAATCAAAATTGCAAAGAAATGCCAAAACAAAATTCTTTTACCGACTGAACTCGGAACTTAGTTTGATTCATGCAATCACCTTAAAAAAATGATATTTATTAAATTTGAAATTCGAATCTTAATATATATAATTTTTTTGTTCCCAAACTACGACTTCTTATATAAAAAAAAAAAAAAAAAGCTTTTACTGGCCATTTCAAGAGGAGTCGGAAGGTCATGTACTCGTGATCGGTAAATGTTTTGGCCAATCCTTAGTTCTTTACGTTTGTGACTTACTGCTATATTAATAGTTGCCCAATCAAAGTTGCAAGGCAATCTTCAGGTTCAAAGACTCAGAGAACGTAACTGATGGTTAAAGGGTGAATTCATGCTCATTTTGAGGGTCGTACAAACCAGAGTTTCTAAGCGTTTCAAAGTCTCAAACAAACGTCAGTAGGAGATTGAACAAATGTGAAATATCAAAACCAACAATTAAATATTGAAGAATTCTGCAATTCAGCGAAAGCCCAGAATGATAAAAAGATGGAAAAATTAAGGAATAAAATATAAGAGCCTAAAGTAAACTATGGGAGTAAAAAAATAAAACAAAATAAAAACAATTTGAAAACCTATACAAATTTTCAGTTTTTGCTCCTTTTGGCTTCCAAGTTGGTGCCATCTTTAAGGTTTTCTTGGGCGTCACTTTCCACCCCTAGGCTAAACAGGCAAGCCGCTTGTAGATACAAAGCAGTGGGCCATTCAGGGGACACCACCTGCGCTTGCATAGCATCCCCAAGAGCCTCTTGTGCCATATCATTCATCAAGTAAGACAGGCAGCGTCTCGCATAGACGGTTGGTGACACCATGGTCCCGCCATCAATGAACTAACATAAGACAGACAAGATCTTGAAGTCTATATATATCATGCTGTTTTAAACCATAAAAAATCTTTCCCGTATGACTTATTAGTGCAAAAGTGGCCAACTTGAAAATGGTACTACATTAATGAGTTGAGTTCAATGCCTACTAGCAATAATTTTTCAGAAGAAAATTAGGTGGTTTGCACTTATGTTACTCGGATTCGGGTGTGAGTGTCGGACATGTGTATGTTCAATTTTTTCTAAGATTTTCATGTATTTGGAGGGTCCTTGAAAGATCATATTTCTATATCTATGTTCGAATATGCTTTCGAACACAGATACTTTAAGAAAAATGAAGAGACTTGGAGCAACATAGGTTTGCACATGTAGCAAACCATATAAGCTTAATAGAAAATCGGGAAGAACTTTCTTTTTTTGGGAAAACACTAGCCAA
This sequence comes from Fremontodendron californicum, assembly GCA_030761205.1. NCBI lineage: Eukaryota > Viridiplantae > Streptophyta > Magnoliopsida > Malvales > Malvaceae > Fremontodendron > Fremontodendron californicum. The sequence continues at coordinate 909,037 of JAULJL010000012.1, forward strand.
GTGCTTCACCCCACCCAAACCCCTATTTTTTTTATTTTTTTTTTCCAGGAACATACATGAGGCCTTTATCATTTCTTTCTTAATATGTAAATAAGCTATAATTATCAAACCCATATTTTCTTGTTTCCCTGTTTTTATAACATGGTGTCTATTGTTTCAATAGCAGTCATATAGACAGTCTTGAACTCAGTATGTTATAAACTTAAACTGAAAGAATCACAAGCTGTATAGATTTGCACATGGGAAGCTCACCTGCGTGTAGCAATCAATTGCACTTGCAAAATCCTTGGCTCGAAAAGCAGTATCTCCATGTTTCTTAGAGTTCAAGGTTTCCTGCATTTGGCTGGTCCACATTTGAAAAGAAAGCTGAAAGGCCAGAAAAAAGCAAAATCAATTAGATGGAAATTACATGATTGCTGAAGTAACATTGACTAGGTAATAATAAAATTAGGCTGCAAATAATCAAAGGAAATGATCCTTTGCTCCTTCCTTAAGCCACAAAATATGGATTTCACCTATGTTACTCTGAATCTTCATTTTTCTTGAAGACCCCGTGTCCGACGCATATCCGGAGATGGATACGGGGATATGACCCTCCAAAGATCCTCCAAATATATGGAAAAACTTAGAAAAATTGAATATACCCATGTCGGACACATACCAGTATCCGACACTCACACCTGAGTCCGAGTAACATAGGATTTCACCAAATAATTGGGGTACTGAATTGAGTCTCTACAGTGGAACATTTTGCAGTAAATTGGTTATGACTCAATGGGCAATAGGAGTTCTTACATCTGTTATCTTCTCCTCCAATTCCTACCCCAAATATGAGTTTGTGGCAGGTTGAGGAGAGGTATTCCTTCCTCAACCAGTTCAAGATAAAGAAAATTAGAATTAAACTTCCTCCTGCCATTGGTTAAATTTTAAGATAAGAAAAGAACTTTGCTTGCCACTAATCATTGTTTATGCTGAAAATAACTTACAGAACAACATTTTTCACACCTCATAAAAAAAGAACATAAGGATGGAGTAACAAACCTCATTAGCAATCCCCTCATCATCTTTGTATCCCATTTTCTCCAATATTTCATGTATAGCAGTCAGATCCATCCTCAAGCAAGCCTCTCCAAAAGGTGTCAATGACAGTGGCTGTTTTGAAGAAGCATTTCCTTGTGGAATACCCATCAAAACATACGATGGTATCTAACAAAACTCCATCTTATGAGACATTTAATGGTGTTTGCAAATTATAAACCGAAAGAATGAAGGACATGGAGAAACGTACATGTACAAAATACAATTACGTATACCAAAATACACAAAATAACAGCTAGAGAATATGAACTTGCTGTAGTCAATTCAATCAGCAATTTTTATGTACCTCTTCTTCCTTCTGAAGTGACATGAGAGATATGACAAGGGACTTCGCATTTGGCCTCTCACGAGCTTCATACTGCAAACAGCGAGAAGCTAACCGCACTAACTCTGTTCCATCATCATTAGAGAAATGACCCTCCAAAGCAGAATCCATCAACATGAGAAAATTCTTGCCACGAATCAAGTCAAGTGCCTACAAACAAGGCATACAGACACTTAAAATACCATGGATTAATTCAACTCAGATACACTAAAGTCAAAAGTATCCAAATGTCAGCATCACATTTTCATTTGAAAAACTTTTAGACCATGAGATTTTTTTTTACCAAAGATCATTAAAACTACAGCATCTCATGAAATTACTTCAGCAAGAAGTTATTACAACACCTTTTATATAGGAACATGCTAACTCCTTAAGAAATCAAATCATACAGCAGAAATAACAGTAAATACTAACTTTCTAACCAATTACGGTGCATCCAAATTCAAAATATGAAGGCAAGACAAAGACTAATTATTAAGTTCACATGACCAAGCTTTGTCTTGCACAGAAAACTTTAGTAACATAGACAAGATCCTAATTGCAATAAAAATTATTGAGACAAAGAGAATTTACATGGCTAGGAGGAATATGTTTGCCACTCATAAGATCTAGCAGCAAGGTTCCAAAGCTATATACAACGCTTTCCTGCGTCACTCTACCTGCCAAAGAAGCACATCCAGATTTTGAGCTGATAATCGAAGTAATGCATTACTTAGAATTCAGAACAAATGAATCGTTTGAACATATTTAACCTGTTCTCAGGTATTCTGGAGGTGTGAAAGCTAAGTTTGTACTATAACTCTTGCCATCTCTGCTATTCTTCATGAGCCCAAAGCAAGACAGCCTGGGATTACCATCCTGTTACAGAAAATCCAATTAAAAAAAAAAAAAAAAAAAAAGATGGCTAAAACCTAAAAGGGTCATTTTTACAAGCAAAATCTTCATTAACTTTACATTGTCAAACAAAATCCTGTAAGCATTGAGATCATGGTACAAAGCTCTTCCTTTACTGCTACAATACTCCAAAGCTTGCGCCAAGTATAGTGCCACCCTCAACCTCATTGCCCATTTCATCGGCTGATTTTCCCCTGAAAATTTCAACCCAGTAACTTTCTTTACTTTAACTGCAAAACTTCACTTCGAGGCTTGACTGAGCTATCATTTTCACAGTGGAAAAGAAAAAAAAGGTACTAACTTACAGTGAAAAAGATGCTTGGCCAGCGTTTCATTGGGCATAAACTCGGCGACCAGCAATCTTTCCTCGCCTTCACAACAACAACCAATCAGATTTGCCAACCGCTCACTCCTTAAACTCCCGACAGCTCTCGCTTCCTCCTAAAACACATTTTAATATAATCTTTACTTTTAGTCTTTTTAAACAAAGCTAAGTTTAATAATTAAACAATTAGAGAACAAAATGAAGTGGTAAGTGGGATTGAATTAGACGGACGAGGAATTGGCGAGAATCGGGCCAAGCGAACTTGTTAAACCGTTTAACGGCAACCCGACGGTCATTATCGAGCTTTCCTTTGTAAACAACATTAGGAGCTTTTTCACCGTGTTCCGATACTATGTTATCGGACGAGAACCCACACGTGGCAGCTTTCAATTGCTCCAAGCTAAACTCACTGAAATTCGGCCATGTGTTCTTCTCACCTTTGCCCCCATTCTCTACATTAAATTACAATATTACTAAAAAAATGTCTTTTTTTTAAAAAAAAAAAAAAAAAGAGAGAAAGAGAAACAGAGGACAAAAGGGTACCGAGATCGGAGGATTCGAGGACGGAAGCTTTAAGGTGAGACTGAAACCAACAGATAGAGAATTTAGAACAACGAGCACCCATTTTTTTTCAAAGTCAAACGATCAAACGACGGAGAATCAACGGCTTATCAAATGATCAGACTCCGTACATTGCTGCTACAATCCCGAATTCTGATCGTCGTGAATCCAAAGTTCTCTTCTTCTTTTTTCTGGGTGTGCTTTGGTTCAGCTTTACACTACTTTTTTTCCCGTCTCTTTACTATAAAAATGAGAAATTTTACGACTTAAAATCTGTTGAAATTTAAGTATTTATCCAACCCAATTCCGAAAAAGCTCCCTTTTTTTTGTTTCTGGGTTTCAGCTTTTTCTTCAATCTCATCATTTGATTTCCTTTCCCTCTTTCATTCTCTTTCCCATTGGTTATTTGGAAAATATGTTATGGTTTGAGGGGTCTTTTTTTGCCTTTTGGAGGTATATAAATTCTGGGTTCTTTTACGCGTAGGCTGGAAACGTGGAATAAAATCAACGACAGTGTAGTGTTTGGTTTGATCAAAAGTCAAACAAATCAATGACGTGGAAAGCAGATTTTTGCGATTGTGTATCAGTTTGGTCTTAGATTTGGTAAAGTTTGCATTAAGAACTTTTTTTTTAATACATAGGAGCCGTTAAAAACTTTCATCACTCATCTAAATGAATTATAAGTCATTAAAATTTTCAAGCTATATGAGATGTTGAAGTTTAAATTTAGTAACATCAAAATTCACAATATGACCCAAATTTGTCAAAAAAAAGGGGTTCCTTTTCATGTATAGTCTGTAAGATTTTTTGAACAGCTAAGAGAAAATTTGATTCAAAGATAACCTTTGATTATCTTTAAGTAATATACTTTCACTTGCTTTATATTATGACCTTATCAGATACTTGTCCAATTTTGCCAAGTATCTTCCTTGAGTAGAGAGACCAATTCCACCATTTTTTTTTGTGGTTATGTTTTTCCTCTTGTTTCCTGTTTCGGCCATTGATATTGGTTAAAGAATTAAAAACATGAAATTTGGGTTCAAAAGTTGACGCTTTGTTTATTGAAAATGTGATAAATTAAGTGAAAGGTGGGGAAATGAATAAACATTTAGTTTGCAAGTTCTTTCGAGTATCACGCTTCAAATTCACCATGAAACAAGAATCGTGTTTTATGACAAACAGCTGCATGATCATCTGGAAAAGATTGTTATTGAACTTGTCAATAAATAAAAAAAAAAAAAACTTAAGCATAAAAAAAGAATTTTTGTCTTAAGAAAAATTGAATTTAAAGGCTTCATTGACAATTAAGTTGCAGATCGTAGGTGGGAAAGCATGTGATCATTGACAATCAAGCAAGTTGTAATTTGACTCATCACCCTCTTTTTCAGGGTTTTTTTTTTTTTTTCTTTGGTCATAAACAGGATGAAATTCCAACAATGTCAATCTAAGAAACCTTAATCAATGGAAGAAAAGGCAGATGGCTTTTTGAAAAAGATTTGTATTATAGGTTATAACTTACCTATAAAGCATATATCATTTCAAAGAGTACCCACTAATTAACCTAGGCAATGATATCCTTTTTTTTAGGGTTCATTTGGATCCCAGTGAGAGACATTCACCGTACCAAAAATGTTGTTTTGTGATCGGATGTATTGGAACATTAAAAGTTGTAAAAAGTAGTAATTGAGCAAAAGCTTTTTCCCAATGTTCGTTTCTGAATTTCTGAGAATGAATTGGATGTTAGAACTTTCAGAATTTCTATATGTTTACTGCATATTTAACCAGTGGTCACTGAGAGAAAAGATATGAAATCCGATTACAAGTATATGTTGCTATTTATAAAAGCTAAAATTGAAGCATAGAATCAAGAAATGGACCCAAGAAAATCAGATACAACAAAAACATAAAAATCCCTGTTTGGAATTTAAGCATGCCCTGGTCATACTCATCTACCAAGGGGGCAAAGGATAACAAAAACAAAAGAATCAAGAGAAATCCATGTCTGACAGGTGGTGACATAATTACTACCACCCATTTAGGGTTCAAGAGGACCCCTTTTTGGCTTTTTACAGCGAAAAAAAAAGAAAAAGTCAAGGCATGCAAAAGGAGAAAATGGTTGTTATTGCAACAATGATGAAAATTGCAGCTTCTTTTCCCTCAGACCTCAGCCTCTCAATCAGACATATGCCATTGTTTCTCTTTATTGACCAACTTTCACAGCTTAAATTGCGCCAGCATCGCTTTTCTGTTCATCCCACACAGGTGGGGCATTAACCACTTATCCTTGCTTACAAGATTATCGAAGAATTATGGGGCCTCTTTGCTGTCAAGTTGTCTAGACAAGCACACTCCAAAGAGAGCCCACATGGGCTTAGCAGGACTAGCTTTTATACAGCCCATATCCTTGAAATGATTATACAAAATACAATAAAGAATATAAAGATAGATACCCATCCTTTGTTTAAATCCTTTCCAATTATGTTAGAGATAAGATTAGATGGACCCTATTCAAATTATACCTTGTTCTGACAGAGTTTTGTGACATTAGAGCTTCTTTTTTCCAAAAGGGTATAGAAAATGTTTTTAAGTATTAAACAATCTTTATGTATCCCATTCAGATCCACATGTTAGGAAGTCATACTCGACATGTCTCGGTCCCTCCCTAGTCCCTTGTACCGACATCACAAATTACTTAAATGGGAGTGTATTCGTTTCAGAGCCATGGCCATGTTGCATTTGTGTTCTTCAACATGGCCACGCCCACGCTGCTTTTGTTGGATTCTTTAGGCAGACAATTATTTGTGGCTTCAAATTCTCTTCAATGCATTGGTAATATTAAGCAACTATGTTATTCAGACTTTTTAGTTTTTTTTTTTAAAGTATTCATGTTTGATATATGTATCCGACACATATACTGATATGGATATAATATATGATCCTCCAAATATATGAAAAAACTTTTAAAATATTAAATATACTCGTATTCGACACTGAACCTCGAGTCTGGATAACATAAGTAAGCGATCAACACATTCATTGTTACCATTAGTTTTAGACATTAAATCTAAGATTACGAGAATAATTAAGACCCAATATTTAGTTTCTCTTAAGATGCGTTGGCTGAAAGGTGCAGCAGTTAAAAATTGCCGAAAAGTATAATTGGAACATTTTAAGAAAAGGGTTTCCTACACAAGCATGAAAGATGAAGCAGCCTGGCTTAGTTATGGAAAGAAAAAGAAGCCTTTCCTGCACATTATTGCGCCTTTCAAACGTATAAAAAAGGGAGGGAAGAATTGTAGACAACTGGCGCCTGGGAATATATAGACAACAATACGCATTAGCTTACATCACCAGCACATGCAACAGTAAAGAAATGGATTGTCATGTGCTCCCTGCAATTTTGTTGCGGGAATCAGAGCTTTTAAAGCCTGGCAACTATGTAAATATTAAGGGGCCACATTTTTTACTAGACTCGATAATTTTAGACACGATATGATCACACAACACGAACATGTTATGAGAAAAATAACTAAAACATGACAGACATGAAAAAATAACACGAACACGACACGAAAAACAAACGTGTCAAAATTTATATACAACGAATTATTAATGTGTCAAATTTTATATAAATATATAATATCTTAAACATGATTCTGATACGAAAAAAAATAACATGAATACACGGATTGCCAAATCTAATTCCTAACCCTTTTTACTATAATTCTGAGATCTTTCACCACTTTTCATTGTTTTTCAGCTTTTAGTTGGGATTTCAGTTCTATAAAGATTGAAGTCCCCACCTGCAAGGCTGCAATCCTATCTTGAAATGAAATATAAAGATTTAATAGTCACTTAAAAAGTTGTTCTATCTCAATGGCCTTCGGCATTGAGAGACAACAATTATATTTCACCATTAGAAATTGTTGAGAGAAACATCAGTATTCCAACAGCTACAATTAATAAGGTCACTATCAACATGTGAAAGAGAATGACAGCAGCAATAGGAACTTTGGAAAATTCCATGATTACATGTTAATGCTGATGTATGGCTGATGGTTTTAACCAAGACATTGGAGGACTGCAGAATGTACAAGTGCAGTACTCAACTTCAGTTTTCTTAAGAATACAAATAAAATTTACCAGTCTTGGAAGAAGCAAAGCCTTTAATTCAAGATCATAAGGTTTCAAACAGCTACATTACAGTGATAGCAGCAGCAGCTTCAATAATCTATGCACCATTCATTGCAGTATCGACCTGGTTTCCATTGGCATCTTCCAGAATCTTGCCATTAATTTGAGTTCTCGGCCTCTAAACGAATTTAAAAAATAATAATAAAATGCCAATCTAAATTGGATATCACCGTGAAGATATTTAAAGAGGAAAAGCATTAACCAATAAAATTACTATACCCAATCTGCAGGATCTACAGAATTCCCATTCAAGAGCTTGCGATTCTCGTCTTTGGTCCTACTATCCTTATCTTTGGTGCTCAATGGTAGCAAAAGAGGTGAACTTCCACTAGTTCTGTCAGGCAATTCTGCAGTAAATCTTAGTGTTAGAACCACTGCCAAAGGTTATCCCCCAACCGGTGGGAGAAGGGTTAAAATAAGGTTAGACAAAAGTTAGATAAGATCAAAACATTCTAACCTGGCAGTTTCTTGTCTACGAAGAATACCACTAAATTAACAGTATACCTGCAGAAAAATCATACAATCGTCAAACTAAATTGAAAAAATAAATTTTAATTATAAATAAAAATTTCGAAAGTATACTTCATACCATGCAACAACTACGTCAACCGTGTAATGTTTGCGGGATGCTACAATCAAGAGACTTTGAATAATAGCTACCAACCAAGCAAACTGCTTTATACACCTGCAATTATACAAACAATACTATCAGAAACCAATCAATTAGTCTACTCATATGTATGTCAACAGAGCAAGCTAGAATGCATTGCCCATTGATTGTATACAAGAAAACTAATCAAACATACTTAGGGTACAACCTGATCTAAACATTTTGCTTTTGCGAATCACAAATGTTGTAAGAATCGTACTCAACATCATAATCTCTTGAAGTTCCCAATAGTTACATCTCCTTTAGTCTTTTTCCCTTTATCTTCAGGCTAATAGATAAAAGCTAGTACGTAAAAAGAATAAGCCATGTTTTACCTTCGTGTGCCATATTTATGATAGGTGAGCACAAAGACCAGGGTGAAGATCATGTGTGATGAAAAAATCAAGTCACCACAACCATATATTGCACCTTGAGGAACTGCAAATTTGACAAGCAAATGAGCCAAATACTTATTAAAAAAAAACATATCTACATCTTTAAAAGCAATAAATTGAAAATTTCAGCAAAATAAAAATATGTACAGTTAATTAAGAGGACTTCTAGCACACTATCCGGTTTTGGCAACCTGGCAAGCTTCGAACCCTGCAAAAAACATGAGTTATTTACTAAAATTATATTAAAATCCAATTTCACTTCTTACATTAACCCCCAGAGGACAAATATACAACGCAGGAAAAAGAATTAATAAAAGAAAGACCATTTCAAAATGTAAACATAAAGTAAAGAGCAAATATACACATAATTTCAAGACTATACCTCTCGGCAATGATAATTTGGACCAGGAAGCTGAGTAGAATAGAATGTGATGATTCGGAGAATCTGAGAAGCCTGCAGCAAATAAGTAAACAAAGAAAACAAACAACTGTAAGTAAAATACTGAGGAAATGCTTAAGGTTCATGATTTGTCAAGATTCATCAAATTAGTAAAGGTAGTTGAACAACTCCAGCATTGAGTTCAGTTTTTATTGGACAGGTCATTGATGAAAATGGTACTTCAAATTGATAGACACCTTTGGTCACAAAGAAAAAGGGGGGAAAGGAAAAATCATCTGCCTTTTTGTAATTGATATCCTATTGGGCAAAATGAGCTCACTTGAGTCTTGACTGCTATTGCACCAGTATGAGCTTCTCAAATTGAATTAGCAGCTCAATAAATTACTAGCCAGAGAATGAGGATAATTATTCATCTACTATTTAATAGGAGAATCCAACAATGCTTCAGTTGATTCTCACTCAACCATGGCAACAAACATTGGCGTAATATGACAAAAAGAAGAACCTAAAAACTAGTCCTAGAACAAGGCCCTATGTTGGGTGCATATATAATCAGAACAAAAAGATAGTAACGCATAAGCACTCACAACTAAAAATGCTAGCACCCTGCACCAAACTAGAACTGTGTAGATCTTTTTGCTCTTGAAGATGAAAGGATGGAAAGTCCACTGCAAATAGCAATTCACATGTTAGAAGTGGAGACAAAAAAAGATGCTAATAGAACTGAAATAAGAGAACTACAATATCCTGTACTAAATATGTGAGAACTGAATAAAACTAATGAATTTGAATTATAAATAGAGAAGTAAAAAAAAATCAAACAACATGGGAATAACTTTACCAAGATAAATGATAGGAAGACAAAGCTGAACACTGTCTCGCTGATGTAGGCTTTATCTTGCCCAAGCTCCTAAATTTACAAGAAAAAATAAATATAAGAATGCATTTTACCTAATAATTGGTAAATAATAGAGATAAGCAAAGAGCAAAACCAAAAGAAACTTGTTCTTACTGGAAGAAGAAAGAATCCAAGATCCTGAAGTGTTGGCCCAGGCCGATGTAGATAATGAACTCCTCGGGCAGCTAGACCATGAATGTACTGCAGAGACGAAATGCACATGTCAGACCCAAAACAAAAGGCACAAATGACAATAAATTAAGTATACTTGAATTTCGGAAATTACAAACACTAAACAAGCTTGGATGACCCAAAAATCTTTAGAGAAACAATGAAAAAGTAACATACTAAACCTTAAACAATCGACAATAAAAGCCATTTAGGTCAAAATTTCCATTGCTAAAGCAATGCTATCTGTATGAACCATGACAGAGATTTATCTTATGCTAAAAGCATAAGTTTTCATTTCTCTAAGTTACAAGTATAAGAAACCACGATCATTACAGTTTACTAGATCCTACTTTTTTCATCAAAACAAGCACCTCTATTAAAAAAAAAAAACGCTAGCTTTGCCACTGAAAAACAAAATGAAACCTGAAAAATGAGACCGGCAAGAAGGTATTTCCAATTGTCTAGAAGAACGTTGATCTCTGTACTTGTTTCCGCACAAATTATCTTCCATAACTACAAAAAAATAAATAAATAAAACCAAAATATCAAATTAAAATCCCTTATAATTTCCATTTCTCGTATATAAAGAACAAGAAAAACACACACACCTTTGAAGATTCCCGACCAATGTAAAGCGTCATATTGTTGTCGTGTAACAACCAGTTCCATAGTACTTCAAAACCCAGCAGTTAAGGTCAACATCATTAAAATTAGAAACCGCTCAATCTTCAGCAAAATCCCCTTTTTACCAAAACCTTAAACTCCTCAAAATTAATAATATTAATAATAAGAAAAGCGAAAATTGTTTATATTTCTCTTTCCTTGCTTCCTCCAATAACCGATTCTTGAAGCGATCAAAGACTGGCGATCCACGATCAAGATCGAGAAACAAAGGAAGACAAAGAAAGGAATAAGAGGGAAAGGATTGAATTAAAGACTCTCTTCGGCTTCGATATAAATGAAGGAAATTTTTTATTTTTTTCTTCTAAAAATAGTAAAAATTAAAAGGGAAAAAATAAAGAAAAGAAAAGTCTTTGAGATTCTTCTGTTTCTCGGTTTATCTCTCTGTGTTTTTTCTTTTTCTTTTTTGGGTTATTATTCGCTGATTTTCTCTGCTTAAAAACGGGAGTTGAACACGGAGATACAGTTGAGAATTCTGACACTGATCCAAAACTTTTTTTATAAGCTGGCCTTTTTACTCTTTAATTTAATAAAAAAATAAAAAAATACCCCAAAATAAAAGTACAATTTATTTACATAAGAAAGTTTAGGTAAGAGGAGTATATTCTATTTCAAATTAGGATATATTGCAGATTTTATCGATAATTTACATTGTATTTATAAATCACTTATTAAAAGAGATGTTAATTGCGAAAAATCGAATTTAAATCTTACAAGTAAAATATTTTATCCTTATCAATTTAATCAACCCAATTAACATTTTTTTAATTAAAATTACTGTTTATATAATTTATTTATATTTAGCTAAGATGATGCTACTCCATTTCAAAATCCGAATATATCACAAATTTTAACAAAAATTTATATTAAATTTACAAATCACCTAAAAAAAGTTGACAACGAAAATCGAATCTCGACAAATAAAATAGTTGAATTTTACTAATTCAATCAACTCAATTGGTACTTATTTCTAATTAAAATCATTGATTGTATAATTTAATTCGTTTATTATCTTTGAAAATATTTCAATTACTATATAATATCATTTGTAAGAACTTTAATTTTAAAAAAAGTTAATTGCGTATTTAATATCAAACTTTGAAAAAAAATATAAATTAATACTTAAACAACGAAAATGTATAAATTGATACTCGAACTTTTAAATTGTGTACCATGTTAATCCAAACACTAACATTGTTAACTTAACCCGTTTATATTATCGTGTGACTAATAATATTGCGACATGTGTATGGCACGTATGAAAAATGCTAGTAGCATTGTTAGTGCATTTTTTTTTTTTTGCCATCAATGCCTTGATCGTCAATTGGCAAAAATAAATAAATAAAAAACACTCTGATTTTTCTTCTTACGGTAATATGAAAAAAAAAATACATGGAGTTTTTAAATTAGGAAATTATCTCATACCTGGCTTGTGGCTTGTCGAATTAATTTTTTTATAAAAAACGAACTCAATTGATTTTGTAAGTAGAATTAAAAAATTGGCAGATATTTTAAAAAATATATTTTAAATAATTAATAAATTAATATAATAAAAAAAATGTCAATAACTCAATATTTTAACCATGTTCGTTAAATTTAAAATTGATGTAGTTTTCAAAATGTGAAATTTGTTTTGTTACATAGGAAACTTCTTCGAATTTTCAATTTTGGTCAGTGTGGAGATTTTTCACAACTTTCCCTTGAAGGAAAAGGGAAACGAAAAATTGGTTTCGATCTCTAAACAAAATCTAATGGTCCAAAACTGAATAAATCGGGTTTCAACTCAAAGCCCAAATATAATCTAATGGTTGGTGTGGTCATATACTATATATATATATATATCATATGCCCATTTCATTTCTTCTCTGCTATCAATTTGCGTCCCATAGAGAGATAAATAGATAGAGTATTGCAGTTTTTTCTTTTTTATAAAAAAAAAAAACCCCACAGTTTAAAAATAAAAAAATTTACAGATATTTAAATTCGAATTTAAATTTTTAAATGCCACCACTTAAGAGTTTTAGATAAACAAAAAGATTAATATTTGATGCATTGTCAGTATATAAGACTATACATTATCAGTGCATCTTACTATATCATCTGTCGGGTTAGGGGTTAGTGGTTAGGGTTAATGATTAGTGATTAATGGTTAGGATTAGGATTAGGAATAGATATCCTCTTCTCCTATTTCCTGTCCCTTTTGATGCCCTTTCATTATAATTTTGTCATGTATTTAATTAATTAACTGTTTATAAACACGTGTTAAAAAATTATTTGAAAGACATCAAAGGAAGCACTGAAAAGGGGTACAAAAAATTTGTTCTAAGGTTAGGGGTGAGCTTTTTATCACACTCACAACACATCAACAACGAACCCAAAAAAAACCAAACTAACTAAAAATAAAGTAGGGCCATAGTTAACAAAGACAGAATAAAATCTTAGCAATGGTTGCTTTTCTAAGCTAATTGAAGATGACATTTTATAAAGCCAGACATTTTCCTTAAACAAAACCTAGAATAGAATACTAGTACTAAAACTAAAGTAGGTCCTTAATTTCTTACCAAAAAAAAAATTAGAAAAATGTCTAAAATGAGAGAATAAAATCTGTGCTGTATGCTGTAGCAGTCATTCGGTCCGTGTGAACTTGGGAAATGCCATTGCCAGTTCCAGGGGGATTGCTTTGAAACGAGTTTTGCAGGATTCTAAAGCACTTGTCTTCTCTCCTTCCCCCACGCCCCTCCCAAGCACGTATAAACCAAAAAACCATTACAAAACCCAACAATGGAAGAAGAGTAAGCCTTAGCCACCTTCCCTGGAAATGTGCGTGAACCCCATGCAAACTCCTGAAACTAAAATCCCAGATTAAAAATGAAAAGAAAAAAGAAAAAAAGAAATTCTATTTTTTCTTTCTCTGTTCCCTATTTAAAAGCCCTGCTATTCTCTTCTTTATCAGAAATCCAAACAAAGCAGCAGAGGAAAAGAAACTATATGAAGATGGTGAACATGGTTGAAACGACAGCGGCTTGGAACACGACGGGACTCCACGTTCATCGAAAGTCACTGTTACACATGAATTTCTATTGGGGCCATACATCCGAAATCCTCTTCTCGGGTTGGCCAGGTTGCAGTTCGGGCATGTATGCATTGGCCTTGATCTTCGTATTTGTCTTGGCAATGATCGTGGAATGGCTCTCTTATTGCAGCATCATCAAGCCAGACGCCAACAAGGTAGCCGCTGGTTTTTTTCAGACAGGGATGCATATGGTGCGTGCAGGGCTGAGCTATATGGTGATGCTGGCTGTCATGTCGTTTAATGGCGGTATTTTCCTCGCTGCTGTTTTCGGACACGCGGTTGGATTCTTGGTTTTTGGGAGTAAGGCTTTTAGAAAGTCCGGTGGGTCTGAGAAGGTGCCCGACCTTCCTCCTAGGAAGTAGGAAATGCTGAATTTCTGCTTTTTCTAAAGCATCGTTTCCAGTTCTAAGTCTTGATTTGTAATTCGGGATTTACTTTGGATTTCTGGTTTTTCTGGCTCATAGCCTCATTACCACATGTTTAGTTATGTTGGAGAGGATGGTTACTACATATTCATGCCTTGTCCAAAGGAAAGCATTTAGCTCAAACACTTGTTTTATGGACTATTTAAGTTTTATTTTGAGTTGATAGTTTTATATATAGTATTGATATATAAATTGAACAACTATTAGTATTAAGTTTATCTAGTTTTTTGGCCTACTTAAATACTTGTTTTGATTTTGTTAAAGTTGAAAGGAAAAAGAGATGACTAAATTTTCAAAAGAGAATTGGGTTCCAACATTACCATTCACTTCTTTAATTCATATAAAATGAGTATGGTGCCTCAACTTGTACAACATATTCAAAGCTCAACACAACCAATAAATAAATATATTCAAAACTATGTTATTTGAACTTTTCATTTTTCTTAATGTATTTGTGTCCGATATCTGTGTCCGACACATATTTGGATATGGATACGAAAGTATAATCTTTCAAATATATGAACAACTTAAAATATATATATATATATACACACTTATAACATATACCCGTATTCGATACTTATTCTCAAGTCCAATAACATAGATTCAAATCACTCAAACCAAACTTACTAACAGAAAAAGGCTTCCTTAAATTCTTAAATGGTTTTTCATTCAAAAATTGAGTTTGGAGCCGGAATGAAGAAAAAGAGTTATGGCATGAAAGAAAAGCCTTGAAAAAAAAAGTGTTAAAATACAGCAGCTTCATAAATAAAGAATCAAACAGCATATTGAAAACCAAAGTGATTATTATTATTCCCCTTAAGCAGCTTTACTAAAACCCAAAACACCTTGGGGATGAAGTCTTTTTCTTTCCCTCTAAGGACTTTTCAAATTGGAAATCAACATCAGCCAAAGAGTTTGATAGCCGTTGGGAGGGGCCTATCCAAAGAAAAGCGAAATCTTCAGTTGGAACAACCGCATTATCCAAAGCCTTGCAAGGAAAGTTAGAAAAGGCCATAGGGGGAAGTGGTGTATGTTAAAGAAGGGATTATTTGACAATTATGAGATCTTCTCTTCAACTCCAATGTCATTTTCCTAATTATATTCTCTATGTTAGTTATGAAAAAAAATGCTTTGATTTGTCTGTTGCTTTCATGTCTTAATTCTGCTCTTAATCCTTAAAAAATGTCGTTTTCCTACTTGGGTTTTCACTTTTCTAAGCAAAGAGGAAAAAAACAATAGATTAGAAGAAAATAACACTAAACATGCAATTAGTTTTTCATTTACCAATTATGTCCCTTAAAACCCTAATGATGTTTCTGTTTCATAAAGTAATTAAGGTAGTTTTATTTAAACTCGAGGTCATTAGATTAATTAACATTTAATATATAAAAAAGATTAATTAACATTCATCAACAAAGTTAGTCAGCTCTATAGGATATTGAAACCTGGTACAATTATAAATAAATAAATAAATAAAAAACCCTGGCTCCCTCCTCCTTTTTTAGTATTTCATTTTGATGTTGCCCAAGAGTAGATCTAATAAGTTTAGATATGACATAAGAAAAAATAATTAAAATACGATATAAAATATAATACAATACAAAAAAATAACATAAACACGACATGGATATATGATATAATACTAATTATTAACATGTCAAAATTTATATAAATATATAATATTTTAAACAAAATTATAAGAACACCTATAATACATAAATTACCAAATATACCCAAAAGTCAAAACATCCTTTTCCATTATCCCTACTGTTCATCAAAAATTCACAATGTGGTTGCCAAGAGCCGACCATATTTTTTTAGAAATTTTCAGTTAATTTTTCTTTAAAGAAAAGCTACCCTCTTCTATATTTTCCAAGTATATTAAAATTAAAATGACATTTATAAAGTAAAATTGTTACATACTAGCAATTGACATTCAATTCAAAAAACCCAAAAAAAAAAAAAAAAGTTACTCCTGCTTTATTTTTATCATACCCTGTTGAATTTCATTTTCAATTCACATATTTTTTGACAGAAAAGAAGATTTGACAAGTTTGATTTGGTTTTGGAAAAGAAGATTCCAAGTTTTCAGATTTCGAATGCCAATGGGATTTGCATGAATGACACACAAAAGTGAATATTACATTACATGTTTTCAAACCATGTTTCTTTTTTATATTCGAAAATGGCCATGAATAGGGTGGTTAAGTAACTTCAAGAACTGGCAATGAAGTAATTTTTGAAAGCTAAAAACTTAGCATGTCTTAGGAAGTTAAAAAAATTGATTGAAAGATTAAAACTTTAAAAAGGGTAGACATCATGGATAGATCCGTCGCCTACACGACTCCCCATCACCTTACTTTATCATTATTTTTCAAGCTAAAACCTCTTTTTTTTTTTTTGTCTGCTTAAAAACAGGAGAATTAGAGCAGTTTAAAAATCTGAAAAAAGAAATGGGAAAAATGGGGAGGTCTTAAATAGTTTTAGGCTCTCCCAATCATGTGTTTGAGCAAGCTGCACTTATCATGACCAGCTTTACTCCACACATATATAAGAACACAAAGCTTCTCACTTTTTCAGTCACAAAAAAATAAAAAGAAAAAAAATCCACACCAAAATTCTCATCATTATTTTTGTTTTTTTGTTTTACTTCCATTTTGCCCCACGAAGCAGACATGGTTGCAACCTTATGGGTGGATCTTTCACCCACCAAGAACAAATAGACTCCACCCAACAACAGCATTACCAGTTCAAGCTTTGTTTGCCTGTAACAAAGCTAAAAGCTAAGAGCTTTTGGGTTTCAAAATCTATTAGGAGCTTGTGCTACAAAGTTATGGAGTCAAATGGGTGTTGCTTGCAGAGGTTAGAATATAGTGGTATGGTAGTTAACAACTCTGTTTTTTGTGCTTCACCTGGTCTTTTTGAAGAAGAGAAAGCTGAAATGGAGGGTTTGGTTGAGAAAAATGAAAGCTTTGGTGAAAATGGGGCTCAAATGGGGACATTTGCTGAGTTGCTTGAAGACAAGGGTCGTGAAAGTAGTTCAAGTTCTGATTTTTTGACATCAGAAACAACAAGGCACGAGGAGGAACACAGTCCCAGTAGTTCTGAGGAAGATTCAGCTTCACCACCTTCATTGGGTTGGCCTGTACAGGAAAATGCTGAGACAGAAGACTGCACCAGTACTAATTGTAGTGAAGATGGAAAGAAACCCCCCTTGGATGATAGGAAATTAGAGAAACAGGGCTCCACAATTTCAGGTATTATTGACTATTACATGAATATGTCCTCTCATTTTCCTTGCTTGAATCATTTTGTTGATGTGTTTGGTTAATGGGTTTTAGAGATTGAGTTGATGAAGGAAAGATTTGCCAAATTGCTGCTTGGAGAAGATATGTCTGGGTGTGGAAATGGTGTTTGCACAGCCTTGGCTATTTCAAATGCCATCACCAATCTTTGTGGTATGCTGACAATTTTTTTTTTAAAGATAGTTTTAATCAATTTTATTTGTCTGTTAGGGCATTTGTTTCTGATTTGTGTTGGTTAGTTGGTATTGGCTTTTTGTTTGACGATTCTTTCTTCTTCACTGCCTTAATTTTACAGCCACCTTATTTGGGCAAATATGGAGGTTAGAACCACCGCCGTCTGAGAAGAAAGCAATGTGGCGAAGAGAGATCGAGTGGCTCCTTTCTGTTAGTGATCACATTGTTGAGTTAATACCCTCTTGGCAGACTTTCCCGGATGGAAGCAAGCTTGAGGTAAAGCTATCCTATGTTGCTCCGACTCTTCATATTTTTTGAAGTATCTATATCCAACACTTATTCGGGCATGAGTATGAAGATATGACATTCCTCGAACCCTCCAAATACATGGAAAAACCTAGAAAAAATTGAACATACCCGTGTCGGACACAAACCCGTATCCGACACTCACACCCGAATCCGAGTAACATAGAAGCTATCTAAACTTTTCCCTGTAAACATCTCCCAGGATTTGAAAATGTAACACTAGGGCAGTTTTTGAATTCTAGCGAACAAGTTGTATCCAGTAGGATTTGTAGTTTAAAATGCCATGCCTAGTTTCTGAAGCAATTCAAATGCCATTGGCGATGAAATCCTCCCTAAGCAACTTATATAATCATGAAAAAAAACTGCTAAAAGAAAAGTTTTACCACCGGTACGGTCTAAATATACCAATATCTTATTTAAATTATATTCCATGGCTCTTTCGTGCTGTGTGATTTCAGGTCATGACTTGCAGGCCCCGATTGGATCTTTACATTAATCTCCCTGCTTTAAGAAAATTGGACAATATGCTTCTTGTAAGATCCATTGACTCTCATACAATGTGGAAATGATTCCGTTGGGAGAGTTTATTTTTAATATAACAGTGTTTTTGCAGGAGATATTAGATAGCTTTGTGGATACAGAGTTCTGGTATGTTGACCAAGGGATTCTAGCCCCCGAGACTGATGGATCGACCTCTTTTCGAAAAGCCCTTCAGCGCCAAGAGGAAAAATGGTGGCTTCCTGTGCCTCGAGTGCCTCCAGGAGGCCTCGACGAAAATTCAAGAAAGCTGTTGCAGCATAAACGTGACTGCACAAACCAGATCCTAAAAGCTGCCATGGCTATCAACAGTATTACTCTAGTTGACATGGAAGTTCCTGAATCATATTTGGAGTCTCTTCCAAAGGTAGAAGACAGTAAACTTTTGTTTGACATTATGCTTTCTAGAAAGTGTTGGTTGTTAAGTTTTTTGCTACAAATAATTTGTTTCAGAATGGCCGAGCCAGTTTAGGAGATGTCGTTTATCGCTATATTTCATCGGATCTGTTTACACCTGAATGTCTTCTTGATTGCCTTGATTTGTCCTCTGAGCATCAAGCTATAGAGATTGCCAACCGAGTGGAGGCCTCGATATATTTATGGCGCAAAAAGACCAACTCCAAACCTGTCAACAACGCAACCCGGTCCAGTTCAAAGTCATCATGGGAATTGGTCAAGGAACTGATGGTTGATGCTGACAAGAGAGAAATACTTGCAGATCGAGCCGAGAGCCTCCTGCTTTGCTTGAAGCAGCGTTTCCCTGGTCTTCCCCAGACCACTTTAGATATGAGCAAAATTCAGTACAACAAGGTTTGTGTCAATAATTCCAATTCGAGATTCGTTCCTACGAATGCTTTTAATTACAAAAGCCATGCTAATAAATGAATATTACGATTGTTAATTAGGATGTTGGGAAATCCATTCTGGAAAGCTACTCAAGAGTTTTGGAGAGCCTTGCATTTAACATTGTTGCACGTATCGATGATCTGCTCTATGTAGATGACTTGACGAAGCATTCAGATCAATTCTCTTCACTGTCAAGAGTTGGTGTAATCGGTCAGAAGAGTCTTTCAATTTCATACTCAGTGCCCTTCTCAAGCACTCCTTGTAGAACAGCATTTACCACCCCAAATTTTTCACCAGCAAAGCTAGTTAGCCCTGCAAAGGGGGAAAGATCACCGTTTCTTACAAGCAACAAAATTTCACAGCGTGGGATGGGTGTGAAAAAGGTCTTGACAGATAATCTTAGCATTGATTTAAGAGGGAAGGAATACAGTAATCCAAATGAAGGAACAGAATCAGGTTCAAGCATATCTCATGAAACATCGGTTTCTTTTGAATGTCTAAACGAGGCTGTGAGCCTACAAAAACAGGAGCCAGTTCCAGAGAATGAGCCCTGAGGTTGCACCTATGTTGCTCCGACTCTTCAATTTTCTTAAAGTATCCGTGTCCGACACCCGTGTCCGACGTATATTTGGACATGGATATGTGGATATGACCCTCCAAGGACCCCTAAACACATGGAAAAATTTAAAAAAAAATTGAACATACCCGTGTCGGACACATACCCGAATCCCACACTCACACCCGAGTCCGAGTAACATACGGTTGCACACCATGAACCAATTTCCGGAGACAGCATTCTTTCACCTGCCTCTCTCTCTCTCTTTATTTTTTTACTTTTATATTTGGTAGAAATAGGAAGATGGTTGAGAATGGTTCACATTCACCACTTTTATTTAACTTGTATCGTCAGTAGATGTCTATAAATGATAATCAGTTGAGTGGTTCATGCTTCTCAGTGCATCATTTATTATTTCAAAGTTGTTCCTGGCAGAACATTTTTGTGGATCAAACGTAGAATAGAAATGCCAAACTACCTAGTACTTTGTCTATATAAACTTCAAAAGAAACTTAAACATGGATGTTCAAATCTCAGTGTCAGTGGTGACATTCACAAGTTTTTTCTACTTCTAGCTCAAAAAGCCATTCTTCTTGTTTGTTAGACTTGGGGTTTTTTTAGATATTTGAATTTATTAGGGTTTGAATCTAAGAGTCGAATATTGTATCAACAAATCACCACGAATGTTGTCATATCTTGAAATATTTATATTCTTACTATTCCTAGCCAAACACTTGAACCATATAGTGTAAACCACTTTTAAAGAAGGGAAGAAAAAAAAAAGAAATGAACCCTAAGACCTGATTTTAAGTTTATGAGGATTAATGAATTGAGTTTATCACTTCAATCTGAATGAACATAAGGATATCATTTTCTAAGTAACTTTTATTATCAAAAGGATGAAAACAGGGTAGGGATTTGGTTTGGTGGTTTAAGCAAGCCCCTGGAAGAGTTACTTCCAAGTTCCAACCACTTAATTATACATACCAACTGATAACTGATTGGATGGGAACTTCACTATAACACTCTCTCTCTATAAGGATTTTTACTTTTAGTGGATGCTCGTTCATTCATTTCTTTATTTACTTTTTAATTTTAAATGGTTGATGATCCTTTGCTTATAGAAATGTTATCTATTCTCAAGTCAATTAAAACAAAACAAAACAAAAAAATGCTTTGCAGCAGGCACTGTGAAAATTAAGAAAAACGTGAGCGGCAGGATTCGAACCTGCGCGGGCAAAGCCCACATGATTTCTAGTCATGCCCGATAACCACTCCGGCACGCCCACTCAACCATAGAGAGCAGGCACAAAGTTTTTTAAAATATACATTCTGACATCATAAAAATCTACTGAAAAAAAATAAAAATCTACAGATTAAATCAATGCTGTATATTTGATTACTAATCCTTTAAAATAATTAAGGAAACTTAAGACATACGTAGAGAATAGTAAAGAATATATATTATGACATTTCTTGTTTCTAAATTTAGCAATCATGTATGGATGTTGTCTTTTTTTTTTTTTTTTTATATTGTGTAAATATAAAATAACACATATTATTAATATATGTTAAAATCTTAAAAGAAATGCAATAAATATATTAAACATATCATATTCTATTTATTATATTATTTTTACGTTTACTAAACGTATCAAATTTACGTCGAATTCAAAATGGTCAGATGTTTCTTCATTCTCCACAATTTTATAATGAACGGAATAAAGTTTTGAATTATACAACAAGGTTATCAATTCTCTACTTTGTTACAATTAGTCAAATGATCATATTACTATTAGCTCTATAACCTGATAGACAATATTGTGATTGATTTGAAAGGACCAAAAAAAATAGTAAATGACCAAAAATATAGATTCAAAAAATACGAGCACTAAGAGCACAAACTAAATATAATCTTGGATAACTTATATGTTTTAAGTACAATCTTTTAGATCCTTGTCCATCACCAAATTAACAGAAAAAAAAGGGGAATCATACTCAAAGGAAGAGCCAAAAGGACACTAAATATTTCAGATGCATCTAAATATAATCTGAACCAACTCCAAAATGCTCCAGGTCGGGATGAGTACCATCCCCAGGTCTCCTTGGTGGATTTCTACAAGAGAAAATAAGGCAATTATGAATTATGTGTCATGTTATTGCTTATATTTGTCAGTGTATAGAAATCAACCCAATGGATCCAAAACAGTAATTGCAAGTTCTGATGTACCTGATAAATCGATTAGGCTCAAAACCAGGAACACCAGGTGGACCATACGGATCAAAACGCGCACCAGGAGGAACACCCCTGTTTCAAAAAATCCATCCAAAATAAAATGTTTAGTACAAAGCAAGCAGCAATCACAAACACACACAGGGACAGAGAGAGCTCACGGTTGTGCTCCAGGGAAACCATACTCTCCACCAACTCCACCGAACCAACGTGGATCATTTGGTCCTGCTTCCACATTATAATATATATATATATAATTAATTCGCAAAAGGATTATGACATGCAAATTCACCACAAGTACAAGCAGTGTTGTCAAGGCGTGCGCCTAGGCGCGCCTACGCCTTGCGCCTTAGCGTTAGATAACAAAAGCGCCTCAGACCCTTTCGGGCGAGGCTCATTTGATCAGGCGCACGCCTGGTGCGCCTAGGCGCGCTTTTTTGTAAGGCGATAGGCGTAAAAAAAGCTCGCCTGATTGAAGTTCTCTTTAATTTCTTTTATTTTAACTTTTTTCATTAGAAATACTTTTATCAGTAAGAAAGGAGATAGTATCAAACTCTCCACTTCTCAATATTTGAGTATTCAACAATAGATATGAGACCATAAGGAAATCATGCACGTTGGGCAAAAAATAAATTGCATGTTTTGTAGATAAACTGGACCACTATTTAGAGTTTATTATTATAATTATATATCTTAAGCTTATTATATATATATATATACATACATAGACACACATATAAATATTGCGCCTTACTTCACTCAGGCGAGCGCTTTTTTTGCGCCTTGCGCCTAAGGCAATACAAGGGTTCTAGCGCCTAGAGTGCGCCTTGCGCCCTTGACAACACTGAGTACAAGATAAATGTTACAAACCTAGAAGCATGCTGCCACCACCAAAATCACCCCTGAAAGCCATTTAACAAATAAAACACACTCAAGTCAGAAACTAAACCCAACCAGTTAACAAGTAGTGACTAGTGACCACTAAACCACTGATTTTGAACTAAAGTACCTGGTGGGATACATTCCAGCACCCGGCCCAGGAAACAGATCACTACCACCAATAGGATTAATTGGAGGAATAACTACCCTGTAAAGCAAGTTTTATAATCTTGATGAGCATATGAGCTCTTGGGAGGAAGATAATAGAGATATGTGGACAATTAATTAGACCCATAGACATGGAAAAATTCATTGAACAACTGAAACAAAAATTCCATCAGTCTCATATATATATATATATATATATATTTTCTTCTGTTTTCCTTTCATAATACATTTTTAACATGCAGAGAAGTTTATAACACATGTCCAATCTTATTTAAGGTTTTGTATAATAGCTAATATCAGAGCAATCACTGATTTGCTGTTCCAATGTAATATGCAAATAAGTTGTTCTCTAAAGGCGCTTACACCAAAATGACGAAAGCTACTAGTGAGCCTTGCCTAAATCGGGAAATCTTACATGTATCAAAACAATGTCAAAAACCTAACCTACAAGTTGGTCAGCAGATATCATGCATTATCTAACCTTGGTCACCTATATGAACATGAAAGTTTAACCTCAGTAATGAAGTTTTGACAAATAAATTAAGACTAAGGACTAAGGAGTACATGAATATGATTTGTTGCACCAATCACAATGTACCATAAGTTTCATGATTGTGAAGTTCTCAAGTAGAAAAAAGATGTTTACAAAGAGAGAAAATATAAAGAAAGAACAAAATGAAGTATGCAGATGCTATAAACAATTATCTACGAACGGGATTAAACCAAAATTGAAAAGGTAAAGAACTAAAAAAAAAATCGAAAAGGAGAATGCAAGAGATACCCTGAAGGATGGAGTTGAGGGCCTGTTGGTTCATTAATTCTAAAACCAGCATCATTTACATCGCGCCTCGATCCTTCACCTGTTTCTAAACTACAAAACACAAAAAGAACACGGTATGTAAAATGTGAAAGAAAATTATTCATTCCTAGAGAATTTCAAAAGTTAGAAATACTGATAGCAGCTACTTGTAATCGATGAATTAACATGGCTAAAATTAGATCAATTACCTAGGAGGATTACTTGATGAACTCGTTTTCGAAGATGAACCATATAACTTGGATATGACTTCTTTGTCCAAACTACTCACCAACTTCTCTAAATTCTTATACTGGGCAGAGTAATTTCCACTTCCAGTCTCCCCAACATAGTTATCAATGCTGGAATAACCAAACAAACCCCACAACACATTAAATTTAAACCAAAAAATTAAACAAATTCGACAAAATTTCAACTAAATAGAGACCCAAAAAAAAAAAAAAAGATAAAAGGAAAAGATAAATACTCAATTTCGAGATGAACGGGTTGAGAACTGCCATCAGCCAAAGCATCAACAAGCAATTTCCCATTCATTAGCAGACATTTAACCAACACTTTATTGGACCCTTTCTCGGGATTGGTATAAACAAACGCGTAATGATCCTCAAACTGGTTCCAATTATCGATTCCCACCTCATCTTAAAAACAACAACGTTTTCAAGAAACTGAAAGAATAATAGTAACAATCAAGAGAGAAAGAGTGAAAGGAGGAATACCAGTAGAGGGAGATGAGAGAACGTTGTCTGCTAAAGCATCAGGCCCAATAGCGGTGAGGACAAAACCCGAGGAAAGAAAAGCGGCGTGAACGGCAAAAGCGATCTTGTCGGGATCGTTCCTATAGGAAGGTCTCGCCGCTCTAATAACTGCCATTACTGATCTCTCGTTCGACATCTTTCGAGATTTTTTATGGATAAACAAACTACAGAAAGTTTTCGGGGTTTGGTGTTTGATGAGTCGGAGCTCAGAGCTTTCGAGTGTCGAAGACTTTTTGTATACTAAAGTTAACTTAAGCGGCAAGTAGAATCAAGAACAGTTCAACTGAAGCCCAAGATTCGGCCTATGTTGTTATTTAATTGCAGTCCAATGTTTACTTATACCAGCCCATGTTGTCATGCCTTGTTATTGGACTTTGGGCTGCCTTGAAATAGTGAAGTGTAAAATGGTTCTATCTTGAACAAAAATTACGGTTAATATATGATATTTTTATTTATCAGAATTCAAACCAAAATTGAACCGATTATCTTCCTAACTGATTCGACTTTAATCGATCTCTAACGGTTTGAATTGGTTCAGTTTCTGTCAGGTTTTCAAAAATTTTAATTCATGAGCTGAAAATAAATTCTAGGCAGGAAGTTTAACATATATAGAAGGGCCAAAAGGCCCAAAACTATAGTCAAGTTAGGTAGGGTTGAGAAAATTTGATTCTCCATTTAGGATTTGGTGGTAGCAAATTACAAAACTAAATAGTAGATGGCACTAATGTTATCTAGGGCTCAAGGTCCTTCATCAATCAAAATAATGATCTAGTTGCCTGTCAGCAAGAAGCCAACTACCTCCAGCATCATTGAAAGATAAATTTTGATTCAGATAATTTGCACTAATGTAAATAACTAGCAATCCATTTTCTATACATTTTTTAACAGGAAAGTGACATTCACAATACCATGTATTTCATTTGTATACATATAATTCAATTAGTGATTTCAGTAGTACTTTGACGAGTCTCTGATTTATGTCTTCCAGTTGCTCTTATATAGCAAAAAACAGCCACCAGGAAAGTTGTGGCAAGACCTCCAAGGATCACACCACCTCCGGCAACAGATTTGTCCATTGAATGATGATGTTTTTGAAGCTGTATTGCCTGTCCTTCAACACTCATGTTTTCTCCATTGTTTGCTTCACTGGTGGTGGCTGCAGGCGCTTGGGATGGGCTAGAAGCTGCTGCAGTACTGCTAAAGGTTTTGACTACTTTCGGCTGCTGCTTTCCAAGTCTCCTTATCGTGGGTGCTTCAGCTTTATATGGTTTTTCATTGTTGGATGGAGCAGATACTGGAGGAAGATGTTGGAGATCAGCTAAACTAGACCGGAGTTTGGTTTGAGCATTTTCACTAGCCATGGCCACAAAAGCATTTAACAAGACCAAGCAAAGAAGAAAACACTGAGCCATTTTTGAATCAAATTGGATGAAGATGGGTAATTATTAAAGATGCTGTCTGGTTTATGGCCTTGTGAGGGAGGGTTTGGATATATATATACAGAACTGTTTGTAAAATGTAAATGCATCCATAAGCATGGGGTTTGATGGAAGTTTCCCATTGCTGGATTCCAAGCATATATTTATTACAATTTCTTAATCTGTTTTTATGGAGTTGTCTGTTGAGTGGGGGATACTGAGGTAGATACACGTGCATGCATTAGGATATTAGAAATACAACTAAGACTTGAATCAAGGGAACAAGATCTCTAATATGTTTATTTGTAAAGTTTGCTAACCAGTATGATTGAATTAATCATTCTGACAATTGGGGGGGCTTGATAAAGATTATCTAATACCTATGGATCCAATTTTTAGAAGGGAAAAGCTGCAAAAGAACTATAATACAAGGCAGCATTCTCTCCCTGCGTGATGGAGAGAAAGGAGTTATGGAAGAGACTATTGGAGTTTGCGAGGAGCTAGGACACTCTCAAACTATATTGTTTCGACTTTTTATTTTTTCTTAAAGTATTCGTGTCCGACATTCGTTTCAACGTATATCCGGACATGAATATAGGGATATAATCCTTCAAGGACCCTCCAAATACATGAAAATCTTGGAAAAAAATGAACATACTCGTGTCCGACACTAATATCCGAATCTGAGTAACATAGCTCTCAAAGCCAAAGCAAGCATTGGCTTATAAAATCGAGGTCATTTTGAATACCGTCTTCATCTTGCCTGTTGGAACGTCATAATATTTAAAGTTTATTCACCCTTTTGCTCATTGAAAACAAATTTAAGTCAAAATTTGCACTATTATTTAGCTTATTAAGCTGAGGGTACTGTTCCTCTTCAGGGTAACTTGTCAAGTCTTGGATGGATATTGCTACTTAAAGTCTTAAACATGTCTGATTATGTTCTTCGAATGTAAGCACAACAATACGATTAAGCCAATTAGGCATTGTCCCGAAGATGTTTTTTAGAGCAAAATGGTTAAACAAATGATTCAAACAACATGATGTAAAGCTTAAGAATTACAGAAACATCTCCTGTCTGGAAACACTCAAATTTCATGATCTGCTGCTTGAGATTTTCAACAGACAATCGTAAAATTTACTACAATTATCATAAATCCACAAGATGATTACAACCATTTCAAAAACCACATGAAGTTTTGCCCCAAACATGTCTAAGCAAATCAACCAATTACACTTATTTACAGGTACAACAATAATAAGGCTGATTCAATGATATGGGAGTTGCATACAGGAATAAACATGTTATAGCAGGGAATCATTTAACAAAAAAAATGAATTTCAACTTGGAACTTGTAATCTAACTTTGCGGTAGGATGCTCCAAAAACTTGAGACATTTTCTTTAGCTAGCAAGCTGCTATTACATCATTAAATTAGCAATATTAAACAAGGGAATAAAATAATATAGATGCTGTTTTAGCATGGGAAACAACTGGGGTTTGCACCATCTTGAAGAGAAAAAGATCAGAGCAGAGTTTTTATTTAAATAAGGAAGGTCCTGTCAATTTACTGTCTTGTGAATTATTATTATTATAAGCATGAGCTTGCATTAGGTTGCTAAACCATAATTAACCCAAAATTGTTTGCTGGAGATCCTGTGCCAGCTCATAACTCATTGCATGGTGATGATGGTCAATCCCAATGGGGCAACAACTTGGTCATTTACACGTGCAGGAGATTGATGCAGATTGGAGCCGTGAGGTAATTAAGCTATGATCTGGTTTTCCATCGGTTTAGGATCCAGATTAATGAAACACAGCTCCATCTGTACAAGATACAGTACACATCAAGAACCATCATAGTTTATGCTCAATTGCTAAATATTTGAAAGCATAACAATATATGCAATCCCTCATTTTTACTTCTTTATCTCACTCTATGAATTTCAACCAGAAAACTATTCATCTCTCCTAAAAAAATATTTAAGAATGGGTCAAAATATTTGGGAAGTCCCTGTATTATACCATTTAATGCAAATTAGTCTCTGAGTAATTTAGTTCCTGTACTTTTAAAATTGAAGCAAAAAGGTAAAATCACTAACTAGTGTAACTGTTAAAAAAGCTGACGTACCATTTAACTTTATGTTTATTTGATAATGTGGCACCAATAAAATATAATATTTTAAGCTGACGTAGATAAAATAAAAAACTAAGTTGGCAAAGAATAATTTGATGTGGCATTTTTGCCAACTTAATTTGTTATTTTGTTCACATTAGCTTAAAATAATATATTTTATTGGTGTCACGTCAGCATTTGACATCCACGTCATCAAATAAACACAAAGTTAAATGTCGCGTCAGCTTTTTTAACAGTTTCTGTTACACTTGTCAATGATTTTACCTTTTTACTTCAATTTTTTTATAGTAGAAAAATTAATTTAAATTGGATGATATAGTAGAAGAACTTTTCAGATACTTTGACGTAGTGCAGACAGCAGAGTAGGTTAAATATACTGCTTCAAAAAGATCAGAACCAAGTAGCAAGAAACTCCTCCCTAACAAGGCAACTTTAAGTCAGTGAAAGCCTCCAAACAACCCTGTTAAGATCCTAAAGACCTGTTGAAAAGTTTGGCATTTGGCACATTTCCTAAATCAATCAATAGCTTCTTTGATGCCAACCTGTATTTCACAAGATTATAATTTAGTGTTAAAAGTACAACACAGCGCAGAATGCAGAAGAAATTAAAACCAAACCAAAAGTTAACTGAACCAATGGAAAGAGTAAGCCCTGAGACAACATAGAGAGACCTTAGCCGTCCTGTAATTTCTTAGAACATAATCAACGTAGTACATACAACAGTCTAAACTGTAAGGTTGACACACCTACAAGATCCATATATCTCAAACACCCAGAAACAAAATGATTTACTGGTTCCAAATCCAATTCATTTATCAAATAATTCCAAAAAAAAATGGCTGAACCTAATTGCGAATTTGGGATGTTGATGAATCCATTATAATGGAGAAAGTGTTTTGCTGATAAGAATAATTTTTTTTTTCTTTTTTAAGAAAAAACCCAGTAGTATTTTTGGCTGTAGATAAAAAAAGGTATCCTAAACAATAAAAATTGAAACTTGTATGAGCCGGGAATCGAACCCTGGCAGGTACTGTTCTAACACTAGACCTGGATATCATAGATAATCAATAATCCCTACTTCCTGCCAAAAGACCCAAAACCCCAAGCTCCCACCTTCTATCAGGCTTCAAGCAGCCTTTGCCAATTTCTCCTGATTCTCTTCAAACCCCTCAAGGCCAAAAAAACCAGTCTTTTTACTCCTTTCGTTTCTCCAAATTCAGTGTCCTCTATCCTGAAAATGTCACTTTCAATCTCGATTCCATCTCAAAACCTCTCCTTCTCAAAATCCCTCCTTTCCCCAACCCCCTTTTTCCTCCACATTAAACTCTCCAGCCTCTCCATCCACACCGCTGCCCCACCCAACACCATAATCCGCATGGGAGGTGGCCCCAGAACTTACCCAGGTGGAGTCTCCAAATGGCAATGGAAACACATGCAAGCCAAGAAAGCCAAGCAACTCCTCAAAGCCCGACTTGCCCGTGAACGTCACATCTACGAATTGCGCAAAAGGGCCGAACTCAAAGCCGCTGTCTCCGAACTTGAACGCCCTTGGGAGGTCGTTGAAAAAGCACCCAACGTATTCTCCGTTGCAGCTGATGAACAAGTTAAAGTCTTGGCTGACAGATTCCAGAAACCTGGCGGTTTCGATATGTGGAGTGACAAAGATGGGCCCCAGCTGTTTGAAACTGTTGATGAGTTGCCTTCTGCCAGGTTTTTTCCTAAAGGGATTGTTCATAGTGTTAAACCGTATTTGAGAAGTAGAGACAGTGGTGAAAATACTAAGCTTTTGAGTGAAAACAAGAGAGAGGAGACTGAGAGTGAAGATGGTAATTCTGAGAGAAATGGGAAAAAGAACGGTGTTAAATGGAGGATGAAAGGAATTAGGAGAAGGCTGGATGCTGCTGAGGATGGTAGTTCTGATGGGAAGAGAACTAATTTGAAGTCTGGGGTTTATGGTAATAGAAGTAACTTGAAGCCTGAGATTTATCATAAAAGAAGTAATTTCAAGTCTGAAGGTTTATGATATGAGCTTGAAAAGAGATAGGAGATTAATAAGAAAAAATGACTGAGACTGGTAAGATTCTCAAGGCGGGAAGGAAAAAAAGGCCATGCTTCATTTGGTAATGTTCTTCTTCTTCCCCAAAATGTCTCACTTTTTTTGGATGGAATGCTTTTGAAGATGTTGCAGTTTTTGTGTTTCATGGATGAGATAATATTGAATGTACATTTGTATAAATTGTGTATTGAAACTGAATGAATATAATTAGTTATTCATTGAAAATTCCTTACTCTGTCTAGTTTTCTGTTGTATGCTGAAACTGATGGACTTGGCACTTGTTTGCAAGTTTGGTCTTAGTACAAGCATTTACAGTAGAGAAGTTCAAGCTGCTAACAATTTTGGTTGAGTGCTTAGTTAAAACTTAAATGGACCTAATTGTTGAATTATAAACATTTTCACAGTAAATTATGCCCAAATGCAATTTTCTTTGGGGCTTGTTTCAGTATCAAATTATGGTCACTGTTGTCAACAGTAGATGCGTAAAGGGATAAGAACCAATGAACCAATATTCCAATGTACAAGCTACCAATTTGATTGCAATTTGTTCTGATCTGACCTTGTTCCATCTGCAAATTGCTTTCATCTTTAGGTTATGAATTAAAGCTCACTCTAATTGCCAGACATAGTTGACTGGAATTGGGTCATACCAATGTTTCTTATAGCTACATTTTAATCATCTAGAGGTTCAAATCATGAGTAGGATTGTATGTGAAATCTCTCTTAAATTTCCAATCAAAGTCTAGCGCCTTTACTCTTCCATTAATTAATCATGGATAAATGTAGCCTCTGTTTCAAAGGAAAATTTGAGGTCTCAAATTTAAACAGGACAGGGATCTTTGGATATAATACTGACATGGAGATGCATTACTCCTTTAGGCAACTACTTCTATGATGTGTTTCTAATTATTAGATTATGGAGAGATGAGATGGAGCAGCTGTAGAATTATTGCATTCACTAGGTCCTCATATCACAGGCTGATTGACACCAAAATTATTGCAAGCTTTACATAGTATTATGAAGAACTTTAGACATTCTGTTTCTGCACTATTGTTGCGTCTAGTAGAAACTGTGTTGATTGATATCATAATGGTATTGTGGGCTGGAAAGGTAGTTCAGATAAGCATGTGATGGGTGTGGTGTGGATATGACCTCTGAGATTTTTTATTGGCCATGCAAAGTGTGAAGATGGTTAATGACTTGGCTCTTGATCTATTGATGGTTGAGGCTTTGTATTTCTCCACCACTGTCATTCCAAACAGCTCATTTTGGATATGATCCATTGCTGCAGCTATTAAGGTTTGAGCCACAGAAATAGGCTGATCATATCGAAAGATCTGACATCATCTTTCATTTAGGTTTTGGTTATATCTTGCCGTCATAAGTGCAGCAAGACACCACCCTAGGTAATTAAGATCTTAATTACTCTGACAGCTTGCTTACATGGAGGGGTTCTGTTTCTTGAGGTTCACTGGAAGTGGAGTGATTGCAACATGTTCTATGAGATAAAAAGTAATAGAAAGAAAAGAAAACTAGAAATTTCAGAAGGATTTTCTTCTGTTACAATGTTACTCTCCCACAATCAGACTTGTAAGTTGTAACATTACACAGCAGATTATTCAAACTGAAATGGTTTCTGCAATTTGTTACCCTTCATTTGCTGTCAAATGCAATACATTTAGATACTTTAATTGGATGAAGGTGGGTTGCCTCATCCTAACATATCTTTAATCTTTCTCTATCAGAAAAATATGCGCATGCAGATGCTAAATCTGAAAGGATAAGGTTCATTGATTGTTGAATTGGCACTAACAAATTACTGTGAAAGAAGGTTTGATTCTAAAAGGAACAAGTTGTCAATTCTTAGGAGCAGTCCTTTATTCCTCAATGTAAACTGTAGATAAACGTAAACTTCAACTTGTTCTTTTTAGAATAGATCTATCCTACCACCAGAGTGATTTCTTCTTCATACTTGGCTTCACCTTCCAACTTTCAACCAATAAAACCATTTCCACTTGAAGAGGTATTGCCCCTATCTCTTTTCTGTGTTTAAAATGACAGAGAATCTCCTTCAACACATTTCAACAGATAACTGTTAGGTGACTTAGGTCTAGCCAATCATTTTAGAAGCACTATCCACCCTTCATAATGTGTCCACAGTCCACACTTCATTTGTCAATACAGTCAACCATCAGCTACACTTCTGTCTCACATCACCCACCTTTTTACCCCTAATAAATCACCAAGAGTTTAGTGGACTTTTGTACCATCATCTTCATCTTCTCAACACGCCAACACCCACTCCAAATCAATCCTCTTGACCTGTTCCCTTATCTAGTAGCATATCTGCCATTATTAGTTTGTGCTTAGTTTTGTCAAATGATATCTTTGGGCCAAGCCAACAGTACATGAACTCGACAATTCCCTTCTTTTAACTTGTTTTTTTCAGTTCCAAATGTTCTTGTTGCATTGGCTTCAGCTGGGAATTGTGGAATGACTTGGTTAGAATAGAGGTCAAATGCCCTCCTTTATAACCAGTTGAATGTATCAGTTTGCTTTGCCCTATAGCTAATGTAATCATTTATTTTATCACTATAATATTGCTCTAATTTGAAAATGGACTGGTGCAACGATTTGCCACTTTCATTTTTGATCCACAGTTATTACTTAAGCATTAGTCTAGATCTCATTGGTAGCTTTCTGATTAATTTATGAAACATGTTTTAGCTTGGTCAAGATCTTGTTGAGGCCTTATTATAAATAGCTACTTAGCCGGTGCGATGAACTATAATGAAAGGTTTAATGACCACTGGAGTGGTCTTTTACAACTATCATGGAATTCTTAAACTTTCAGGTTTCAACTCCATTGGCTACCAAGTCAAGGTCCCTCCTGGATTCAAACAGAAAACGCATTTAATCAAAAGGAGGATTCTTTGTCATTGCAACACTGTTTGTGAAAGTGAAGTTTACTTATTTATGATATGTTTTGCTAAATTATTATTGCTTGACTGTAGGATAAGCTTGTATAGAAAATAGTAAAAACATTACGTTTTTCCTTTCTTTAGGTGTTGTTCCGTGTAATATTGAAATTGCTTAGGAAACTAAACGAAAGGGTATCCTTTGATATTGCAATCTGAATCCACTGGGGCAAAAAAAAAAATGGTAGTGGCTGATAGACCTGTCAATTGATGGATTCGCATCATGTTTATGTATTTTTTTGTCATAATTTTATTTAAAATGTTTTATATTTGTATAAATTTTGACGTGTTAATAATTTGTATTATATAGATTTTAATATATTTGTGTTCATGTTTTTTTTTTGTATCGTGTCGTATTTTATGTCGTATTTTTTTTATTTATCATGTAATCGTGTCGTATATAATATTATCGGATCTAGTTGCTGATGGGACTGTTCTTGTCGGAAAATTTTGATGGATAAAGCCCACCTATATACCTTACCTCTATGATGGATCCATCTTCTGATTAAAGGCATTGCCGACTCATCAAGCAATGTCTACTTCCTTTTGATACCTTTTTGGTTATCGTATACAGCAAGAAGATTAAAGTATCAATTTTCTTTATTTAGAGGATATAAGTATATGTTTAATATGAGTATATTCAATTTATTTTTTTTATTTTTTTTACATATTTAGAAAGTCGGATCTTTATACTTGTATTCGTCGGATATATGTATCAAACAGAGCACATAATTATAAATTACTTGTCTACTTCTGAAATATAGTGACTCTGATATATAAATACCACATGTTTATTGCATGCATAATTAGAATTAAAAAGACAGCAAGATTTGTAAACTGTTTTATGATTTTCATTTTGAAATCTGATCCCAAAGATCACCTATTAAAAGTTGAAACTCGTGGCAATGTAATCAAAAGCATGCAAGAATATCATATAATAACAGGTGAAGAATTGGAGATTCTATATTTTGAAGATCATGACACTTTATTATTGACTATAGACAAGACTTGAAAATAAATAAAAGAGAAAGGGAATTACCCCCGCATTGAGAGAGACACCCTTTGGGCTGAACCACACTTTTATCAGATATCAGATTACAAAAGAGGCAAAAGTAAACAAATCAGCAGAAGAGACTAGAAAAAAAGATGAAAGCCACTTTGGTTTCAAATCATGGCCATTAGACATAAAGCAGGCTATCACGTTTTAGATGTTGATTTGCATTAAACTGTTTTAATGATTATAAGATAAATGAATGATGAATCTGGGCTTAGCCCAATTGATTCATGTAATCAGCGTTAAGAGGTGATATCTAATAGGTTTAGGGTTTGAATTTTAATATCTACAATCTTTTTTTCTTATCCTTAAATTGCGGCTTCTTTTATATAAATATAAAAAATAAAATAACGAATGATTATTCGTCTCATCGTTACAGCATTAGCACTATCTTAGTTAACAAGTGGATGTTCTCTTCAGGTTAATCCAGTTTCAAATTTTTGATTGAAGTGATCAGTTCAGAATGGAAACTTTAAATTAGATTGAATATATTCAAACTCCTTATAATGTCTTTGGAAATGTGAATGCCGCCATTGTTGAATCCCATTTTTCTGCGGGAAATGAAGACAGAACAGAATCTCAACAATGGGTCCTATATTCCTTGAGAATTTTTCTAGTAGAAATTAAGCAACATCATAAAGCATGTGGTTCATGTGTTAAATTCTTCCATGCATATATTGAAAGAAATTAAGCAGAATATATCCCTGAAAAATGACATCCATTTTCTTAAATTCCTTTTTTGGGTATGAACATACATAATGTGTTACATTACATGCTAATGATTACTTAATTCAAAGGCTGAAATGCAGCAGGAATGATCAAATAATGATCAGTTTGAACTTTGAATCGAAAATTTTGAACATCGAAAGGTCGACGTTCATTGCCAGTTTTAGTTTGAAGGAAATAATCTGAAAGAGAAAAGCAGATGAACTTTCTCAAACAAATAAAATTGATTCTGCCATCTGGGGCAATTCCTTTTTGTGCATGTCTATCACTTCTTCCTTGTTAAAGGTAGCTTCCTGGGGTTTGATTATGAAGAAGTAGTAGACAGGTGCCAATAGAAGAGGAGAACTATATCAAAGAAGATAAAAAGTAAATAAATAAAAAAACAAAAGAAACATGTTACACCCGTACCCAACAAAGCTAAGGGTCAATGTCAAATCAGGCCTAAGAGACTCATAAATCTAAGACTACCCGTTACATTTGTCTTTATTCAATCTGATCACAGAGAACATATGCGGCAAGCAGTTATAATAGTGGACAGACCAGGCGGACAGTTCTAAATTTTCTTTGATTTCAAATATAAAAGATATGAGATAACCCTAAAAGAAGTTAGATTCTGCTTTGCTCATTTTCTTCCTTCTTTTTGGCTCTTTGATCTCTGCTCTCTTCTCTATTAAAGTCATTGTTGACTTAAGCATCGAAACGCACTCCGAAACCATAACTTCGACGTCCCGACTTCTATCTTCATTTCAAGTCCTATTCTACGGCTCTCCTTCCACCAAGAAATCAGTCCCCGGCCTAAAACACCATCAACAAATCACATGATTCATTGCATAATAAAAGTTCACCAAGATAGCACGCCCACCACCCTTTTGCTTCAGTTGAATGAA
Organism: Fremontodendron californicum; assembly: GCA_030761205.1. Classification (NCBI taxonomy): domain Eukaryota; kingdom Viridiplantae; phylum Streptophyta; class Magnoliopsida; order Malvales; family Malvaceae; genus Fremontodendron; species Fremontodendron californicum. The sequence continues at coordinate 944,962 of JAULJL010000012.1, forward strand.
TGGTTGAGGCGGAAAGGAAAAACCCACCACTGAAAGCTTGCTAAATTAAGTTGAACCTTTTGGTCTTGTCAACATTTTTAGTAGATAATGATTAACAGTAGTAGTGTGTTGTTATTTTAATCTCTTAAGAATGTTGGATTATGATGTTTTCAATTGAGAGAGTGCTCAAACCACCATGAAAAAAAAGTTATGCATTTTATCGACCACAGCCACTCAAACCTCTTATGCCTATGAGCTTCTTGCAGTAGCAGTTGACTTCAGACTATTGCCACTAAGTTTAATTGCAGAGTTGAATTATCTCTCTGATCTTTTCAGCTCATCCTCTAATTTATATTTTCGATTGTGATTTTTCATTTTTTTTAAATATTAGTATTCAATATTTGTATTCGATACATTTGAATATGGATATGAAATATGATCTTTTAAATATATGAAAAAAATTTTAAAAAAATTGAATGTATCTATATCCGATACTTACTCCAAATTCAAATAGCATAAGATAAGATCATTATAAAGCAAGATTCTTCTTTTGATTAGCAACATTTTTGGTGGCATGATTTGAGGAATACTTTTTATTTTCTCAATAAAAAAATTAGGAAATAGCTATTCATTAATATTCACATGTTAAAACTGTTCGACATAGAACTTGAATAGAACAAACTAAAACTCGAAATTTTTTCTCATCAAAATTTCAGTTTTAGAGAAAAATGCAAAGTGACTAAAAAAATTGTATAAATTTGCCATCTAAATTGAAAAATACCTTTTAACTAGTTTGCAGTATTTAATCCAAACCCAAACATGTGAAAGTTATGCAATTCCATAAATGATTTCCGTTATGTCAATAAGCCTATTAAAAATAAATCTATTCCGATCTAATTCATGAACATATCTAATTAAAAATTATTAGTAGTAATTTTTCCAAGCGCTTAAAGTGGCTTCCAACCACCACCCATTTGGAAGGAACGGTGCCACTAAGGGCATCTGCAAATATAGATGGATAAGCTTTAGAAAATGATCTTAGCTTTTTACTATTTATTATTATATTATATTTAGATTTCTTATATTAATAGCATAGCAATTAAACACTAAGATATATAATAATAATTGAATAAAATGTAACATATGCTAAATTATCTTTCCAATCAACAGTATTATTATAATCATGAATTTAAGATTAAGGATTAAATATTAATGGTCAAGGGAAAAAAGGTATAACCTGCTACCATAAACAGAAATACTTTTAAAACAAGACAAAAATGTGTACAACTTTACTTTAGCTAACTACTTTAGATTAAACCTGATAATTAGTATATGTATTTTATTTTATATTTTTTTATCAATTGTATAAATATAAATACAATATAAATTATTAATTATGTCAAAATTTTAAATATAAATATGATACGTATATTAAATAAATCATGTAAATTGTATTTAAATATTTGTATTATATTTATTAAACATATTGTATACGTATGCGTATTGTTTCGTATTTTTATATCGTACTTAAAATTATGAAATTTTCATGTGAGAGTATTAATGGTGGATGCAAAAAACCAAATGAATTATTATTAGTATAATAAACAGAAGACACTGAAGATGTAGTGCTTATTGTTGTCATTACTTTTTGTAAATTAGAAAAAACCTCATTTGTTAGAGATTCGTATCTTGCAGGATCTTATTTATAGAAAGTTAACCAATAAACCATGTATAATTTAGTATTAATAATATCTCTTAATCATGAATTTAAAGATTTTAAATTCAAGTCCTAATATATATGAAAAATTCTAAGTAAAGCTCCTTATGGTGAGCTTCTCGTAGGCTCCATTACATATGTAATTTATCATGTTTATATGTAATTTTTGTCATGTTTATATGTAAAAATGAAATTACATATGTAAAAAAAAATTACACTATTTAAAAAATTACATATAAACATGACAAATATGTCACGTTTATATGTAATTTATCATGTTTATATGTAATTTATCATGTTTATATATAATTGTCATGTTATATGTAATTTGTCATATATATATATATATATATATGTAATTTGTCATGTTTATATGTAAAAAAAAATTATATGTAAACATGATAATTTTATGTAATTTATCATGTTTATAAATTATATGTACTTTTATCATGTTTATATGTAATAGAGTCTATTTTAAGCTCACCATAAGAGAGCTTACTTTATAACTCCCTATAATATGAAATGTTAAATATCAACAGTATATATATATATATATAAATAAAAGTAGATGAATAAACCCATAAAAAATTAAAAAGAGTTACTTTTTACTATAAAATCTAGCTAGTTAATTAAAAAAATTAAAAAAAGTAAATTTGGTTGACTACAAATTAAAAGACAAAAAAATCTATTACTACATTATTTTATTTTTTATAAAAAATTGGTGAGAATTAAAACAAATGCATATTCAAAAGTTACCGATGCCTTTTATTATATCTTACTAATTATTTTATACACGTTAATGATATAATACATTAAAATTTTTATTTGAAATGAAATTTTTATTAATAAATAATACATATTATCTTATTAATTAGAACATATAAGTATCAATTATATAAAATTTTAAGTTTTGTTAAAAAAAATTGCTATACTTTTAATAAGGAGTGTATTTTTATCCTTGGCAGAAAAACAAATTTGTTATTTGTGGACTGTGTGTAGAATCCATTTTCAGGCATGAAGAAAAACTATATATATTGTCGGTGTAAATTCACAAATGGAAAACATATTTTTCCTCTATTGTTCAAATCATATGGTACAGCAAACATACATTTTCTACTAGCTAGTTGGAGCTTTCAATAAGATTTATCAATTTGTATATTAGTATCATATTTCATATTTTTTCGTGTTAATCGTATAAAGATAAATACAACATAAATTATTAAATATTTTAAAATTTTAAACACGAATAACTATATATATTAAACATGTTATGTTATCGTGTTAATCATAAATATATCACGTTTTCATATCTTACTCACTTTCAATCGTGGAATATAATTTTGAAAATAGACCTTCACTAACTATATAGGCATTATTTTTATTTTTATTTTACTTAATTTTGTAGAACATAAAAACATGAATTCTTCAAAGTTGGAATTGATGCCATTCCCATCTGTAAACATCAACTATATATGATGCTTTTCAGCTGGACGGAAATAGTATATATTTTCTCTCAAAACAATTATTGCCTGAAACATAAACATATAGACTAGCACAAAATTAGTTTTCCCCACATTATATATATATATATATATATTATTATTATTATTGCCTTTTTTTTTCTTAATTTTTGGGGTGTGGGTCATTTTTATCCTGTTGTTCTTTTCTATTCCCACCATAGCGAGTCAACAAAGTAAATATTTCCCCCCTATAAAAAGAGGTCCAAGGCTTAGCTTTTCTCCCACAAATCAACTCCTTCCTATACTACAACATACCTAAACATAGTATTCTTTGAAAATTCTTATAATTATATAATATATCCATATCTTGTTTATGTTATATTTTGCTTTGCTTTTCATTGTGCTTTATAGCTAAAGATCAGCTATAAGCTGGGAAGTTGATGATGATGATGGAGCAGAAAAAAGGAAAAGAAATGAGAGATATTAATGTTGGTGATGATAAAGAGAAATGGGTTTATGATTCTTCCATTGATCATAAAGGAAGAGTTCCAGTTCGAGCTTCCACTGGTGTTTGGAAAGCTTCCCTCTTTATTATCGGTAAGGAAATATATATATATATATATATATATATATAAATTATCATCAATATTTCATGTCATAATTAATAAAACAAAGGTGAAAGCTAAGAATTTGGTTGCCATGAAAAGGCAAAGGAATTGAAAGTCATTTCAAGAATTTCTTTTCTTATATACTCCTTCATTTAGCTGTTGTTTGCTGCTGCATGCTCCTTCATTACCTTAGCCAATAGCCAATAACACCTTGATTTGCTTACATCCCTGATTGATCAACTGAACTATAATCAATGTCATTGTTTTCGAATTTTAGTCCTTTCATAGTATAATAATAGGATATTAAAAAGGCTATTTAGTTTTTCTTTTTTTTTACTGTATGATTGTTGTGCAGCAATTGAGTTCAGTGAAAGGTTGAGTTACTTTGGGATAGCAACAAGTTTAATAATTTACCTAACCAAGGTGATTCACCAAGACCTCAAGACAGCAGCAAGGGGTGTTAATTACTGGACTGGGGTCACTACACTGATGCCACTATTTGGAGGGTTCATTGCTGATGCTTACTTGGGCCGCTTCTATATGGTTCTTGTTTCATCCATCCTCTACCTTTTGGTAAATCCCTTCACAATTACATCACATTGCACAATTTTCTTCTGGTTTTTTTCTCACTTTTTGGGGCTAATCCAAACTGAAACTGGGTTTGATGGAGGAATGATTTATATATGCAACAATTTCATAAAAGGCTGAGCCCATGCCATAGAAGATGATAGTCGAAATAGTTAGTTCATCTCCTAGACAAACAATCATGTTTCTGTTTTCTTTTTGATTAATTCTTTCTATTTTCAATCATCAGAAGATCTGTTTGAAAATTTGCTTACTAATCTACTCTTCATTGGTAAAAAAAACAGGGCTTGCTTCTGTTGACAATGTCCTGGTTTTTGCCAAGCTTGAAGGCATGCGATGCTGATGTGTGTGCTGAGCCTAGGAAAGTTCATGAAGTGGCCTTCTTACTTGCCATATACTTGATCTCCATTGGAACAGGAGGCCATAAACCTTCATTGGAGAGCTTTGGAGCTGATCAGTTTGATGATTATCACTCAGAAGAGAGAAAGAAGAAGATGTCCTTCTTCAACTGGTGGAACTTTGGCCTTTGCTGTGGACTCTTATTTAGCGTCACTATAATTGTTTACGTCCAAGACCATGTCAATTTTGGGGCTGCAGATATTATTCTGACTATAGTCATGGCTTGGTCGTTGTTAATCTTCATCATTGGAAGGCCATATTATCGTTACAGGATACCATCAGGAAGCCCCTTAACGCCAATGTTACAGGTTTTTGTAGCTGCCATTTCTAAAAGAAAACTGCCTCACCCCTCCAATCCTGCAGAATTGTATGAAGTTCCCAAGTCAAAAAAGACTCAGGGGAGGCTTTTATGCCACACCAACAAACTTAAGTAAGATACAAAACTTGTCTAATTGACTTAATATTGATAATAGAATTGTTTTTCAAAAAGCTGTGCCTTTCAGGTTCCTTGACAGAGCTGCCATTGTTGAGGACAATGAAAATTCATTTGACAAACAGAGTCCCTGGAGACTTGCAACTGTGACCAAGGTTGAAGAGATGAAGCTTGTTCTAAACATGATTCCCATATGGCTAGCTACTTTACCATTTGGAATTTGTGTAGCACAAGCTTCTACATTCTTCATCAAACAAGGGGCCACTATGAACCGAAACATCGGCAATTTCCAGCTTCCTCCAGCCTCAATCTTCTCTCTAGCTGCCATTGGCATGATAATCTCCGTAATCATCTATGAAAAGGTCCTCGTACCAGTACTAAGGAAAGCAACAGGAAACGAACGAGGCATCAAAATACTGCAAAGAATTGGTATTGGAATGTTTTTCTCAATTACTACAATGATAGTTGCAGCCCTGGTCGAGAAAAAGAGATTAGCTGCTGTCAAAAAGGACCCAGTAAATGGCTCCCTCTCAATGAGTGTGTTCTGGTTAGCACCACAGTTCATCATCATTGGTGCAGGAGATGGGTTCGCTCTGGTTGGCTTGCAAGAGTACTTTTATGACCAAGTTCCGGATTCAATGAGAAGCTTAGGCATTGCATTTTACCTGAGCGTGATCGGAGCTGCAAACTTCCTTAGCAGCCTGATGATAACACTAGTTGATCACATTACAGAGAAAGGAGGAAAGAGCTGGTTTGGCAAAGATTTGAACAGCAGCCGATTAGACAATTTTTACTGGCTGTTAGCGATCATAACCATGGCTAACTTGTGCGTCTATGTCTTCCTGGCAAAGCGTTACTCTTACAAAAATGTCCAGAGCATGGCTGTAGCTAATTGCAATGAAGATGATGATGCAGGATCGATGGCTTAACATTATATCTCATTGGTCTTTATATAAATAAGAAATTGATTATGTAAATCGCTTAGTGTTTCCTAGAGCAATTTAGTCTTTAATTAAGGAAAATTTATGAGATTGTAGCATATTAGAAAGCTCAAATTGTTGCTTGTTTCAGTTTCTGATATCTTTCTATAGTAAATCACCTTCAATTATACATTTTACCACAAACAAAAAGTATACACAAGAGAACCCACACTGAGATTTAAGAGGACAAATTGAAAACTAGAAGACAACACTAGTGACCGTTACTAAAAAAGCATTCATTGAAGTTTCAACATCAACAAACAGGTTTTAAGTCTATTGACGTCTTTTTGAGTTCAGTAAGTTTTTGAGTTTATCAGATGGGATGTTGGAAAAGCTTTGCAATGACATAAAATTGTCAAACGATATCGGAATTATATCTTCTGAACGTGCTTCAATATTTAAGTCAATATATTTCAAAAGAATAACAAGTTTTTCTTACCTCTGACCAGTTTTTACTCTAATCTTTTATATTTGTTTGTTGGATGTGTTGGGAGCTTCAAATTTGACAAATATGAATCAAATGTCTTCTAAATTTAAAACTACTATTTAGCTGTGAGATCGTCAAATGTACTATAGGATCCAACTCAATGAGTCCATTCTTGTAGGACTTGGTAGCTCAAAAAGTCCTTTTCTATAACTATCAAATATAGCTTTAATGGCTTATCTTTATCCTACAAATTGTCTAAGCTAAGCTATAAAGTGCTCTTTTTACAACATTATTAGTGCCCAGCCCCATGCTAACTAACAAGTTGGGAGGGTGGGATCTTTATAGGATAGGCAGGCATTTACCAAAACAGGGCCATTGATCAAAAGGGCATTTCAAATTTTTTTAACTAAAAGTAACTCAGGCTTTTTATTCAGTCAAAAAAAAAAAAAAAACAAAAGGAAAAGAAAAAATAACTAAAAATCTAATCTAAAAGTTGAGATAAGGGAGAAAATAGTTTAAAAACTTTACTCTTTATTTTTCTATTCAATAATTGAATTTTCACTTTTAACCAAACCAAACGTTGCACGTTGAATTATAGTGAAAATAGAAAAGAAATGATGGATCATTTCATTTTAATTTCAACAATAAAATAGTAGATTTGCATATAAATAATTGAAAATTTTAAGACATGAAAAAGTTAATAGAATTGCAAATCGGTTGAGAATAAAAAAAAAATTTTAACAAAAATTGTTTAAAAAATTAAACAATTTAAGGAACCAAATGAACCCAGCGTGCGACACTTGGCACGCCCTGGTTAACTGCAAATGCCATATAATAACCCGGCGGAGCAACCGCTCCATTTGGCGGCGCCGTACACTTAATCCTGTACCGACCGTTATCTGGAACCGATGGGGTAACGGTAAGTTTAACCAACCTTTGGCCCTGTGAAAACGAATGCGTGGCAAAAGGCGCGCTCCCAAAATTAACCTCCACAATTCCCACGACCGGCAACGAAACCGATACGAAAACATCGAACGCCTCGCCGTAGCGTACCGTTTCGGGAATTCCCTCGATTACGGGTCGGATATTGGCCCGATCCGAAGATAAATACTCCGGCGAAAATGCTTCGAGCCTTAATTCCGTTGGAAATTCAGCAGCAAACTTATAAATATAATGCGGGTTACTACCCGCTAATAAAACCCGCCCATCAGGTAACAAGTTTGCCGTTGAATGGTACATTCTGGGAACCGTTCCCGGAGTCAAAGTCATGAACCGTAGACCAACCGGTTGATCGGGTCGGTAAAGAAGTGGGTTTAAACACGGGTTCGAACCCATCTCGAAACCTTGGGTCCCGGCTTGAGCTCCGTTGATGATCAATGAATCACCTGTCGGAAGCATCACTATATCTCCCATGATCCGCCCGAATGGCATATCCTCCATTTCCCAACCTGGATTTGGGTCAGTCGCTACAATGCGCCCACAACTACCGTGCGCCGGTGTATCGGTACTCCTCTCTATAAAAGCTCCGTATTGGGCTCCACCGCAGATAACAATCACAGCAGTTGAAAAATCACCTTCAAGTGCTAACATCACCGACGATCCAGCTGAGGGATAATTCCGTGGGCCCCCTAATAATGCTGGGTAATCTCGAATTACTTCATTGACCTCGTGATCGTACATCACTGCTTTGTTATTGGCGAAGATGAAAAGGTGACCATTGGGGAGAAGATGGACGTAAGGGTATAAATTGTCCATTTGATTATCTTCCACATCAGCTAAGAATTTCAGCTCGACGGCGGCGTTTTTGTTTTTCCTCGGTGGATAATATTCAACGGTGTTCGTTCCTCTCCCTCCGACGATAATCACCGTTCCGTCCGGTAATATTTGGTTCGTTGCATACCATCTTCCATTAACTAGCTCCACGTCTTTGAGCTCCACCCAATCGCAAAACTTGTCCGGTTCACACGGTTCGAATTTCCGGATCTTTTTAAACCCGTCCAAGTCTCCTCCGGTTTGTAGAAGTGTCCCGTCGGGGAGGAACTGTCCCGATGAGCACCAAGTGTCGGTGAGGATCATCAATGGTCGGATTTGATTCATTTGTAGATCGAAAACAACGGAATGAGCGAAACAGTCCTTTTTGAGTACGACGTCGTGTGGGTCGTAACGACAGTGGCCTTTGGGTAGCATTTTGCGAGATGGTCCGATGTTGGTCCGGTCCAAAAGAACAACCGTGTTGAAACGAGTAACCGCCGTGTGCATGGAGGCTACGCCGGCGTTTGGGACGAGGAGTTCCCACGTGCCGGGGAGCTGAGCGTGTACTGTTAACAGAGTCGTGAAAATTAAGATTTCTAGAACCCATCGAGAAGAAGAAGAAGAAAAAGAGATCTTCATTACAAAGAAAAGACAGATAGTGGACGCTAAAGAGTGACAAAAAGAAACTACTTTAAAGCAAAGCTCAAGAGTATAAAGTGTGGGAAGGTTCATGATAAGTGAGTAAATGTGAGCCGTTGATTATGAAAGAATCTAATTATCGTACGGGAATCTATTTTGCATGTGAGAAAATCAGAAAAAAAAAAAAAAAAACAAAAACAAAAACAAAAGGTTGAAGCTTGGGAGTTATGGTTCACTGAATTCAACGGTAACGTTGTAAAAGTGGGTCCTTAAAACTAAGCAGCTGTCGGGGTTATAGATTTGCATTGAAATGTATAAATTTGGAAGTTTGGGGATAAGAACACGTGGTGAATCAACATCGAACTTCGACTGCTTAGTTTTGTTCGTGGAATAATATATGTTCGTATGAGGAACATAGGTATACGTAAGAGGCAAGCAGACTTCGAGACTGGAAAGATCGTGGTATTTTATGTGTTTCGTACGTTGGATTCGGAAAGAATTTTTACGCTACTAATCCAAGAAGTTCTTTTTAGTTTTTGTTGGTAAAATGGAAGTTATTTGACCTGTAAGGCAGTGTAGCGTAACATTACTTCATTAATTATGATTAGTAGCATGAGCCACGAAGAACTGTTTTCATAATGGAAAGAAATCTTTTTCCAGAATTTTTTTTTTTTTCTATTAAATCTATAAATTGGTGCGGTCCCAAAAGTTTTTTTCGCCTTTATTGGTGAAATCCAAATAGTTAGATGTCTTTTCCATCAACTTGATTGATATATTGGTGAAATCCAAATAGTTAAATGTCTTTTCCATCAACTTGATTGATATATTCATTCTTTTTTCTACCGTTATCTTTTCGGCTGAGAGATTAATTGTAAGCTTCAAGTTATAATGGCCCTATGAATGATGATGTGTCAGCTCTAAAGCAGCTGTTGAGCAAATAATGATCGCCAAGAGATATTGGGGGGTCCCGATGTCATCATCTGCAGCAGTCAAGGCATGCATGGCCCGGATTGGAATTTCAATGAACTGCCAAAAATATGTCATCTTCAATATAGATAGCGATGGCGATTACAGAGTTTTGTTTCCTGTTTTTCTTTTTCAGGGATTTTGTTATTAAAAGCTTTTTGAACAATGGTAAGTAGATAGTAATACATTGTTTTTTTTGTTTGATTCTTCTGGTCATTTTTGAGATGTTAATTCCAGGCAAATTTTCAAGAAGAGGACGCCCAAGGACAACCTGGCTATATATTTTCCAGCCAAGTTCATATCGGGAATACCTTATGTGTTCACATATATAAAACAGGTGGGGCTGTCGGTGGCACCCTTGTGTCTAATTAGCTGTCCTTCACTGTTAGGTTTATGATTGTCGATTAATCAAAACTTTAACAACTACCTAATGGCCTAGCTCTTCAAATTATAGTATATATCTTCTTTTGTGAGAAGTATAAAGTTTGGGGCTTCCTATGACCTAATAAATTTTCATTAGAGAAAAGAAAAAGGGGTTGATGGTACTTAATAAAAGTTAGCTAGTCTCATAATAAAAGTAGTTGCGAATATTAAGATTCGAATATCAAATTTAATAGGTAATATTTTAAAAAAAAATAGTATGAATCAATTGAATTAAGTCTTAAGTCAAACCATAAGTGATTTTGGGAGTAAAGTTTGGTACATCATGTTTATGTTAAAGAAAATCGAATTTAAATCTCCTCTCGACACACCCATTATTTTACTGGTTAAAAAACGCTAGGCTTTTTTCCAAGAGCTTTTTATTAACATTTCTTTTTCATTAAAAAAGGTAAAGACAATATGATATAGCTGAACTTTATTGGAATAATCGTGAAAGGAAAGTGAAAATGAGTGACAATGAGAGCTATACCCTATAGAAGATGCTCTATGTCCAGAACGAATAACAGCTAAATATATTATATATACTTATATTAAAGTAAGAGCTGCAGGAATCATAACTTTGACAGTGATTGGGGATGAGTGGCCATGGTTTTGCTGGAAAAGGGATAAAGTAAACATTATATATAGACCCCTAATCTTGGCCAAAAAGATAAGAGGAGAAGTTAGACATAATATAGAGTTATTCGACTCAAACATAAACAATTTGGCCGGCCAGATGCTTGAGCAATGAGCATGCATGGGACATTGCTTTGGGTTCCCAAAATCAAGCTAAATATATAGTCAGATTGATTCTTATATATATATATATATATATATATATATATATATATATATACTCATTTTTCATCCTTATTTGTAAAACCATTTGTAATTTATCATCTGCTTTTAGCCATCTGTTTTTGACCATGCACATAAAATCTTCAAAACAAGGTGAGAACATCAGCAGGATTAAAATTGAACAAATTAAACAGGTAGTTTTGGCTTGCAAAAACTCTGTTATGTAGCTAGCAATAGGGTATAGAGCAGTGCTCGAGTCGCCAGCAGCCACCCTGTTAATGGGCGCTGTTTTTATGGACTTTCTTAAGTATGTTGAACGACCTTCAGGTCCTAGAATATATGTAGTAAGTCCTTACCAACACATTTTGCAAAATTTATGAGCAGTTTCCTTTGTGTAATGGGAGTGGGCTTCGACCCCTAGCAACCTATTCAGTTTACATGATTCTGGGTTTGGATTGGTAGGCCAAATCTACTTGGGCTGTGATAATAATGGCAGCCTGGCAGGCATGTGCTCATAACTAGTCATTAGCCTAATGAAGCCTAGCTGAATCTGATGCAATGGTGACAGGTTCCTGAATCACATGGGTCAGACCTAAAATAGACTAGTTGTAGACCAAGTCCAAACCTGCTAGGCCCAAACTTGATAGATTGGGTTATGCAGATTAGTTGATGGCATTTTTCATATAAAATTTGAGTTTAATTTGGTTCATACAATTATCTTTAAGATATGATATCCAATATGTCAAGAGTTTCAATTTCAATATATGTAACCTTATTTTCAAACTACAAAATTAAAGAAAAAAAGGATATTTGAACTTGGAATTTCTTTTGGACAAAAAAGTGCAAGTCTGGCTGCCAATTAGGCTATAGTTATACTTAATTTGAGAGGCTTAGAATTAATCACACAGTTGGTGACGATAAACCATTCAATTTTTGTTGTGTTAAGAACATTTATCATGATAATTGAAAGATTGTAACACTTTTCCCTACACACTTTGACTGGAAACAGTATAAATGCTTTCATACACAATTGAGTTATTATAGTGTTTCCAGCTTGCACAACAATTATTTACTCTCTTTAACATATCCGAACCCCGTCTCTTTTCTGGGTCCATGTGAGAATTTTCTCTCTTTGCCTCCACTGATATAGCATTGCATTAAATGACATACAACTTGTTGTCTATGCTATCTTTCTCTCATTGTATAGGTAGTTGAAGGATCAATCACTTTCTTTTTAATGACTTAATTATCCAGAAAAAAAAAGTCCTTCATTATTGCAATATCTAATGCCATGTTTTATCTTCTTGATTTGATGCTAAGTGCTAACCATTAATTAGAAGAAAGAAAAAAATCTTCTTCACAGTGACGGATTTTCTTCTTCTTCAAGCTATTTCGGGGCCCTGATTAGCAGCCAATTAGCTAGACATCACTTTATCATTATTTTATCAACTCTTCTTTTCATGTAAATTTTTTATTTGATTAATTAACTGGCTACTTAAAGAAAAAAAACTAGGATATTTGCATAAAAAAATCCCATTATTTTACTGCTAATGTCAACACAAACTGATCAAAACATACAGATTTACGTCTTGTCTCAGTTCCATCGATCGCCAAGTTAAGAATTAACATGTCATGAAACAATGAAACTCTCTTGAGAGACAAGATGACCCCAGTTACCAAACAGGACATATGTAGAGAAAGAGATATGATTGTAAAGAAAAAAATAATGCTGACAAATTACAAGGAACAGTAGAAGTAAAGTTGGAAGGTTGAGGTACTGAGCTGGACAGCTTATTCAAGTTACAGAAAAAAAGTTTGAAAGAATTACTGTATTCCGATCATAATCATGACTGCAAAGGCAAGCTCACAAAGTTCACAATGTTTTTTAAACTTTTCGAAGTTTCGTCTTTTATGCTTTTGAACCCATTGATGACTCCAAACTCCAAAGGCAAGTTCAATGTTTCGTTGCTGCCTGGAGGTCTTTTTCAATGTTACTGAAAATTCAGGTCCATTTCCCTCTGCAAACAACCAAATACTGTTTTCTAGCCTGTCTTTGCTTTGTGATTGTTGATGTTCCTCTGAACAGTGGATCCAGCAGGATGAGTTTTTGAGAGTTGTTAGGCAAAGGTTAATGGCTATTTGCAAAGACAGGAAATGTCGAAGGACACCAGAGTTTGATTTTCGAGACATATTTTGATTCTTAAGTTAATAATGGTTGGATTTTCAAAGGAAATGTAAAGAATAATATAGAGTTCAGTGTTCATATATTCTCTTATTTCAAGTCAGTCTTTAATTTATCTATTTATACTTAATTTCTGAATGTCCGTGAACTTGACATGTGTTAACTAAATATTAATTTGTTATATATTTGGAGTGTCTGGACAGTTGTATATCCGCTAAATGTTTTGCATATAAAAATTCAACCTGACTAGATTCAGGTGAATTATATTTGACAATTAAACCAAAAATTAATCAATGAATTCAACAGGCTTGGATTTTAATCCTTTTCTTATATCTAAATAGTAAACTCCAACAGAAGAAGGAAAACAATAATAAAGAAGGAAAAGATTGATTTGTACTGTTAGTTGTAGAATTTTCTCGTGTGCCCAGTTATATATGGGGGGGTTCATTAAATTGGTAATTGGAAGTCTCTTTCAGGTTACCATTAAAGTGGTTTGGAATATGCTGAAAGGCCCAGAGTAATTTGCAGGGCATTGCACGTAGTTTTTTATCTTGTAATTGTAAAAGGAAAGGTAAGGGAGAAAGAGTCACGAGTGGTACTTGATAAATGGCAAAATGGGTAAATCTTTCTTTCGAGGAAATTGTAATTTATGGGTCCCAAAAGGCCAAAAATAGTTTCTTTTCTTCACTTTATAAACTCTACCAAAACGCAATGTACATGAAACCAACTAACCAAGACAATAATTTAGTACTACTATTGTTTCTTGCATATTTGCCAAATTTAACTTTACTAACATAATCGTAATTAATATCTTCCACATGATCAGAGAGAATAGGCATGGTTTAGAAATTTATTATGTAAAGATTGATGATTTTATGCAAAGATAGGAGATGTCATAAGGAAATTAGATTTTGACATTTAAATTTGTATGAAGTGAGGGGATTTTCATAGAAAAATGCAATAATAATCAAAGGGTTATTATTTGTACTTTTTTTTTATATATTTCAAGATCGTTTTTATTTATTTATATTTAATTATTGAATGTTTATGAATTTTATAAATATAAATCAAATATCTATTTTATTTAAAATTATTGACCGGCTATGGATTCACCTAGGGATGGTAATGGAGCGGGGCGGGGGCGGATTTTGCAGTATCCGCCCCGCCCCGTCATAGTACTGTTCTGCCCTGCCCCCCGCCCCGCTCCGCCATAGATGTTGAAATTTCAATACCACTACCACCTCCATGGATGTCGGTTACATCCATAACCGCCCCGCCCCGCCCCATTTGATATTTATTAATTATTTTTATTTTTTTCAAATAATAAAGCATTTAAAAAAATTTAAATATAAATTAAATATAAACATGTTTCCAATATAGGAAGAGAAAAAAATAAAGTATTAGGTTTAAGTTTTTAAAAATAAAAATAATAAGTTTAATTATATTATTTTATTATTCATTTAAAAGCTAAATATATAAGGGTAAAATTGTAATTTTAGTATTCGGGACGGTGCGGAGCAGGCAATTACCACAAATGCTCCATCCCCGCCTTTCAAACAAAAAAAATCGCACCTCCCCGCTCCGCCTCCATTGTTCAAAAAAAAAAACCTCTCCATTCGGATCGGATGAATTCAAAATCCATCGATCGGATCGGAATTCACCAAATATATTACTGTAAAAATGCAACGCGACAAGTCTAACAATTATGAGTTTATGTACTTTTTTTCTGGTTAATTTAGACCTTTGGGTTTTTGGTTGAAAGGTTTGAATCTAATCTTTTACCTAATGTACAACTGGACCATTCAATTATTATCATTATTACTACTATAAATTTAAAAAATGGGTTTTGCCAACTTGAATAAGTAAGCATCTTCTTTTAAGAGTCCATCAAATCTCACTTGAACTAAGGATTAAGTTTTAACTTAAACATCGTACTACTACCTCATAAGACAGTACAAAACGTGTTTCTTACTAGCACTTTTATCCTTTTCTCTGGCAATGATCAGATTCATACAAGAAAAAAAAAACACAGCAGCCCAATGGCTGGAGTTTAGAAAACGTAATTAAGTAAGGTCTAAAAAAAGTTTGAGTTGAAAAAGGTATGTTTTGTAAAGTGTGGTGAAAAAGTGTAATTTAAAAATTTTTAAGTGTTTAGCATTGCTGTGAAAAAGTATTGCAGGAAATTGAAATATCAAAAAAAAGATATGTTTAAAATAATAAAAGTGTAGAGATGTGAAGATAATAAAGTCATTTTATTCAAAAGTCAGTTTTTAAAGCCCAAAAGCTATATTTTTTGGCTTTTTGGTTTGGCTTTTCAAACCATTGTTTCAACAACAGAAGTCAATTTTTTTTATCTGTTTAACATTGCGTTTGCGGTAAAAAATAGCTTTTGATTACTAAGATGATGAATAAAAATCCAGCAGGCGTAGACCCTGCAGCGGGGGCCGCCAAACAGTAGATAGTGTGGTAGTAACAGTCGTTGAACAGAGGTGGATCAGGTTTGAACACTAACTTCGAGGGAGCATCGGACGGTGCTAAGATGAGGAGAAAGTACTCGTTGGCAGAACTCAACCATAGCTTTCTTTTTGTATTTAATTTATCTGAAACTTTGAACAAAGGTTTTTATTGCTCCCACAGTACTTACAGGGCTGAAAGAAAGGATCCTACTACCCTTCACGCAACTGCTGACGCCATGACAATCCTTTCTTTCTTTCTTTTTTTTTACTTCCCTTTCTCGTGATTCTAAAATATCCTCCATCTTTTCTGTTTAAAGAAAACAAAAATGGTTTAAAATTAGTAAATTACTTATGCATTTTCAGTTTACTTGCTTGGGATTGCTTCAAATTGGGTTGGGTTTAACAAAATTAATGATCCGTGCAATGGGTTGTTTAATCTGTGATAAAAAAGAAAAGTATATGCATGCAAATAACACCCCTCGAGTGTTTGATAAAATGCGCGCTGTTCGATTGGGTTGGATTCAGGATTTTTTTTTTCCGGACGATTGTTTTTAGATTTGAATTCATTTTATCATCTCTAGCCTTGAGACACCCTAGTTTTAAAATCGAAAACAATGAAAATTTTGTTTCAGAAATAGACCGATTAAAAATAAAATTAAAGAAAATATGAAATTTGTTAATAAATATTAAATAAATAAAATATCAAAAATAAAAACTCATACGTGGTGAGAAACAATGCATGTCAACAAAATAACTTCTTTAATTTTGCTATTACATATAGTTATAAATAAATTATAAATAAAAAAAATGTTACAATGATATTTAAAGTAGAGAATATAATTATTGTATTATGTTTTGAATTTGATAAATGTAATATATTAGATGCAATTTTTTTAAATAATAATTGAATAATTTTTAATCATTAACTATAAATATCTCTTAATTAAATAAAAAAAATTAAGATCTTGTTTTAAAAGGCTCTGGGAAAGAATATTAGCATGACATTGTCACTGAGGGCAACAGAACATACCCCAATGCTAACTATAACTCTATGTAGTAGAAGCATAAATCTAACTTCACTCTTGTAATAATATTTTGCCACATCGGATAATTCGTATATTTATATTGTGTTTAATATTTTTTATATTGATTTTATGAATGTAAATACGATAAAAAATATTATATATATTCAAATCTTAAATATAAATATGATACATATATTAATCACGTTCATCATATTTAAATATATCATATCTATTATACTACTTAATATTTAATAAATATATTGTATTTTTATATTAGGTTCAAAATTACTAAATTTATCACACTTACCTCAACTCCTTTCAGTATCATTATTTTACACCAATTTTTGTTTACCAAACCCTTTTCTTTTCTCTTTTAATTATTTTAATTACTTTTGATAAAAAAAAATAAATGGGAAAAAATGTTCTTTTCATTGGTATTTAGTATAAAAGAGACTAAAAATGGAAGGGATATCACTTATGGAGGATAAAATCATATCTAATAATTTTTGATACGATACGATTATATGATACCAAAAAAAAATTTAAAACACGACATAAAACATAATACGAAAAAAAAATACGAACACAACACGAATACAAAAATGTATAAAAAATTATCTAAAATGAATTATTAACGTATCAAAATTTATATAAATATATAATACTTTAAATACGATTATGACATATATAAATATATGAACATAATACGAATACATAAATTATCAAATTTAAATAAAATCTCCAAATACATGTGAACCAATCATGCATGCAATAATCTAAATAGCATGCTCTTTAAAAGGTTTAGCCACAAAACAATAAGACAACAGGATAAGTAGATTTGATAATTTATGTATTTTTTATTATAATTATATTTAAAGTATTATATAATTTTATAAATTTTAACACGTTAATAATTAATATTATATAAATTTTAATACATTCATATATTAATATTATTTTATAATTATTTTTTAAAATTATATTTATATCATATTTAAAATTATCAAATCTAACCTTACGTCGACCATCCAAACCAAGCATAAAAACATTAAGGTCCCCTGCGGGTGTTTGTGGACAGCTTTCATCCACGATGAATTTAGCAATATCATAAAGTTTCCATAAAAGAAAAGGAAAGCTAAATTCTTTGATTTTAAATTAAGAAAAAACAATACAATGCTTCGTACTTCTTCACCATAAGGAGAGTAGGTTTGCCATTAATTTGATGTAATAAAATCAAATTGGCCTTTTCCTGTCGCCGGTTGGTGCAAACAATAAAATCAGTATAATCTAACTGATCTGCCATGGAAATTGCAATGCATCTGCTTCAAGTTTGAACCAATCACCACCTACCAGTGCCAGTTGATGAGAAAATTTAACAGCTCTAGCTCCAGCGCTTTTCCTTATTCGTACGAACTATCTACAGTCCTTTCTTTTAGTTTTGGGTAAGCGACGCCATTGACAATATATATGAACTTTGCCAGAAAGCTTTTAAATTTTATTCAGCAACCTCAATGGTGTCATTGTGCAGAGGATAATGAAAAAGTGTTCGCTCCCATCAGACTTACACTTGCGGTTTTTAGTTTACTTCAAAAATCTCAAGTTTTGTTGATTGGTCATTTTCTGAATCCAGTTTAATTTTTAATTAAAAGCTCTAAAACCTCGTAAAGTGAGAATCGAATCGAATCGAAAGCATTGGCAATGGCAGATGGGATGAGTGTTGAGAACGGCAAACTCAGTCTTTCATTTCATTTCATTCATCAATCTCTTCTTCTCCTTCTTCTCACCGAGAAAAGATTATATAAAATTAGTTACGTCAGATCAGTCTATATCTCGTTCCAAATCAATCGTTTAATATTATTTCATCATTTTTTTTTAAAATTTCTTTAAAACTAATTATTTCCAAACAATTTTTCTACCCAATCCAACATGTTATTTTTTTCGTTTATTTATATCTCAATTTGTGAGAGCATTAACCATCGCGCTGCCCCTCCACTCTAAACAAAATCACCACCGTCCAAGGATGTAAACTCAAGAAAACCAAATCATAAGTGCTTTACCCGTTTTTTAATTTTCTGTAGATTGAATTTTAATGAAATTATTATGTTAGAAGATAAGTTTTTTTTTTTTTTTGAGTTGCTGGTATAATGTACTGTTATTGTGTTAATGATTGATGTGGGTTCAAAACACGATTCTTCTTTATCAATGTTTACAGCATGTTCGATTTCTTTTTTTTTTTTTTTTTTGTCTCGATGAAGCTTTAAATTATGCTTTTCAGAAGAAAAAAATAATAATAACTGAAACAAAGTGCTTGATTCTTCTGTGAAAAGAATTACTTGACCTTACTTAGTCTGCAGTGAATTTTTTTTTCATAAAACAAAAAATTTAAGCTTTGAAGTTTAGGCGGAACAGATTTTTGTGGAAAACTTTTAAAAAATTGATGTCTCATATGACATGAAAAAAATGACTGACATGTTTATTTATAAACTAAAAAAATTATAAAATTAAAATAATACTATAAAATAGGTAAAATATATATTATTGACTATATATTATAAAAAAAAGAAGGATTCTTTTTGTTATAAATATATGTATAGAATATAGTATAAGTAACAATAATCAAAGTAATAACGCTTTTTTTTTTGAATTGCTGGGACCAAAAGATTTTCATAAAACGACAAAACACTTCCCCAAACCATTGTCAGAAATATCTGCAACACAGTTAATTCAATTATTACCGGGAATAGCCGGTTATCCTTCGGTTTCTCGAAACCCGACCTTCACCAGACTTTCTCAATGGGCAGAGAGAGAAAAGTAACAGAGAAAAAAATCAAATAATAAAAAAATAACGATTTTTTAAGATATTTTTAAGATATTTTTTTTAAAATAATATTATTATATTAAATATAATAATTAAAAAATTATTTATTATTTTTAATAAATTAAATAAAAATTAAAATATATCTAATAACTTTAAATATTACGCATTTTTTAACACATTTAAAAAAAAAAAAAAAAACTAGATTTTGTTTGCTTTTGAAAGTGAGCGACAGACATTTGTTTGAGTTTTATTTAAGTCTCGTTTAACATTATTTCTGACACAGTTTTTGAGATCAAAAGCTGTTTTTCACCGCAAACGTAATGCTAAACAGATAAAAAAATTTAGTTTCTGCTGTTAAAACCATGATTTGAAAAGCCAAACCAAAAAGCCAAAAAATATAACTTTTGGGCTTTAAAAGTTGGCTTTTGGATAAAATGACTTTATTATCCTTGCATTTCTACACTTTTATTATTTTAAACATATCTTTTTTTGACATTTCAATTTTCTACAACACTTTTTCACAGCAATGCTAAACACTTAAAAATTTTTAAATCACACTTTCTTGCTACACTTTATAAACACACTTTTTCAACAACTTTTTTCAACCAAAACTTTTTTCAATAGCAATACTAAACTACTCCTTATAAGAAAAGGGTTTTGCTAACGAGTGCCCTTAGGGCACTTGTTAAGGTTAGTTAATATATTATTTATAGTAATAATATTATATTAAATGTAAAAGTTGACAACTTTATTCATCATTTCCTATGCATTGGATGAAGATATTACTATATATAGTAACCTTAAGGGCGCTTGTTAGCAAAATTCATAAAAAAAAAAAAAAAATGCGTGAAGCGTGAATCGATACCCAAAATCTCAGTTTCTTGAACGTATCACTGCTAACTTGCGCCTACTCTCTCTTCTCTGCCATGTTTTCAGCTTCAGAAGAAGATGATGATAACCTTTTATTTCATCATTTACAATAACCCACACCTTTCACTGTTTTTTCTCTAAATCAAACTCTTCTTTAATTTTTTGTTGCTGTTTCTCTTGCTGTACTCTTTTAACGCGTGTTCATTTTCTTTTGGTTTTCATAAACTGTCAGTCTCTCTCTAGAGTTTTAGCTAGAGAGCTGTTTTTATTGTTTTTGTGTGGCTATGGCGGAGGGTTTTGAGCCCTACCATGTCCCACAACAAAGCAGAAGAGATAAGCTAAGAATTGTGGCTCAAAACCACCCAGCTTGTGTTGAACCGACGGCTGTTACTCTTTCAGGTTGCTCAGGTTTACTTCCTTTGTACGACCCTTCTCTTCTTTCTTCCGATTTGTTAACTTGCGCTGCCGCTAGCGCGAGTGCTACTCCTGGTAGCCATGAATTTCACCACCAGACGACCAACCAGCTTTCGGCTTCGGCTTCTGGTAACAACAGTCCCGTTTGTGTTGTTAAAGAAGGTGTGAACTTCATGGGCTTTGTTGGTGGTATTATTAACGCTTCTTCTTCAACTTCTCACCACCCTTATTTGGATCCACAATCGTCTTTACCCTTGAACCCTAGCTCGATTCAAGATATGAGTAACAACCCTTTTCTTTATACCCCGCAAAACCTTCAAAACCTAAGAGATTTCGACCAGTCTTATAATAATGGTGGCGGTGAAGTTGTTTATAAACCTGAACCTATGTCTTTGAATCATGAGTCTAGTACCACTGCTCAAGGCTTGTCTCTTTCTTTATCTTCTCATAATACCCACCAAAACAATCTTCCTTTGGAGCTAAATCTACAAGGATACGAGTCTGCTATCTACAGTGATAAGGTTACTGCCAGTGGATATGTGGTTCCAAGCATTATTGGCGCTAGTGCTTCTATTTCGAATGAGGTTTCCAGGAGCTCAGTCCCTCTCGGGCCTTTTACGGGTTATGCTTCGATTTTGAAGGGATCGAGGTTTTTGAGGCCTGCACAACAGTTATTAGAAGAGCTTTGCGATGTGGGTAGGGGAATTTACGCTGAAAAATTTATTCCTGATGCTTCTTTGATGGAACCTCCATTGCAGAATTTGAGTGCTACTGGAATTATCGACGATCCTCTTGGTGGGGGAGATGGTGGTGACAGTACTAGAAGAAAAAAATCAAGGCTAATTTCAATTCTTGACGAGGTTTGCTTCTCTAATTTTAAAATGTTGGTTTCTCATTTGCATTTCTTCTGAATTGGACTTCGATATGATTGATTCTGGAATTTTGCTTCCGACATGCAATTCATGTTTGATATACTACTTTTTTTCTTCTTCTGGGTTTCTTGGTTTGCTGTGCCTGATTTTCTTTATATTGAAGTGGAATATTTGGATCCGTGTCCTTATCCCCTTTAAAATCTTCCTTGTAGATGTTTCTTTATGAAACCCGGGCATTTCTGTCACTGTAGAAGTCCATCAGTTCATTGGCTATTATTAAAATAAACAATGTTAGATACTCTTTAATGGCGTTACGTTTAGTCAGTTCTTGAACCAACATGCAATTTGTGGTGTTGGCATTGCATGCATATTCAGCAATTTTGTAAAATGAAAGCTTTTCTCAGTAGTTTAAAGCTTTTGGATTCTTGTATTTGATGAATTGCCTCGATGATCACAAAATAATCTTTTTATGAAAAGGTGATAGGAGGGAATATATGCACGAAGATTGGTGTGTTATAAAGTGCCTGACAACCATAGAAAGAGCTCTAATAAGTGACAATGTTGCCAAGTTTGGGGCTTAATGTGCTTTTAAAGTGATTGAAGGAATCCATTTAAATAGATTTATACTGCCAAAAAAGTTTGTGGAAAGCATAATTGATTATTATTCCAAGCCTACAGAGACGGCAAGATGCGTAGATGCTGGTATAGAAATTTAGAATTTGCTACTTTACCTGGATTTATACACGATTTGCTTTACTTTGCAAAATAATAAATAGTCATCTCATAATTTAGAGAGATTTATATTGATCGTGCCCAAAGAGAAAATTTTCATCGAGCCTAATGTGATATATATGAAACAGAAGGTGATTATTTTTTAGCTTTGCTTGTTAATGAAGTTTACATGATTTATAATCTGAAACTGGTCTTATAGCTACTAACTATTTTCTTTGTCTTTTTTGGCTTGTTGCAATTTCCCCTATCATCCTAGTCTTTCCTCCAAGGGTGTGTTTGTTCTCTGAAGCTAATTCCTGAATTGAATTTTCTGAAGCTAATCAAGCTGTACCCTTACTGGTATCTTGATTGGGATATAGAGAGAATAGACGAGTGATTGCGCGTTGTAAACGTCGGGGCAAAATTCAGAGTCTGAATAAATGTCCATCCCTTATAACACATCATGCTAACCTGAAATGATTACTTTCCTCCTTTTTAGGGAAGAGAGAGGGTGGTATAATGAGGGTTTTAATAAGGATGCACTACATTTTCCTTCACGGATGCTTTTGACTGTCTACCATAAAAAGGTTCAGCCATGAATTCCACATGGGGCAACATGTTGGGTTGTAAAGTCCTTTGAATTATTGTCCTTTAAAGCTTTAGAGCACAAACTTGAACTAATGCGATTGTGAGACAGTAACCTTTGTTTCCATAGGTTTTTTTTGAAAAATAGTTTTCAGTAACAATAAAAGATCTAAATAGTATGTGTGACACATTGGATTTCTCTTGTTAATACATATGTTGCATGGTTTCATTCTTAACTCATAACATCAAATTAATAGGTTCCCCTTTGGTTCTCATTTCCTATTACAAGTAGCTAATAAAACAATATGATATGATGAAAAGAGACGGTGCCTCAAGTGAACAAGAAAAAAAGAGTGGAGACGTTGAATAAGGTCCGTTCATTCCATCTTTTCTCTGCAATATTTTGGTGCTTCATGGCTGAAACTAAGCAAATAATGATAGCATAAGTGGAGTAACTATAGTTTCTAGTAGTCTCCTACGTATTGCTCTTCACTTCTTAAAGAAATTGTTAGGATAGTTTCCCATATGACAAAAGATGAAAAGAAGGCAACATCAAAATGAGGATTATGATTAGATCATGGCCTTAATATTTGTCTTTTTAAAGTTTTGCTGTTGTCTACACTGGGTGCATTGAGTGTACGTAGCTTGTTTTTAATTTGCAATTGTTTAGGTGTATGATCCAAAATTTACAGTATTCTCTCTTCCATTTGGTGCTTTGTTAAAGGTTCAATTTCCTGCACTGTATGTATATCTAGAGGAGATATTTTTTGTAATTTATCGACTGTAAGGAAACTTAATTTGAGTTCTCTACTGTTAGCTAATATATCCAAGTTTGTAACAATGTTTTTATCTGAACATTCCTGAACCAGAGCTTATAATGTATTACAGATATTCTAGAGTCAGTTTCTTATAATGTATATGGCATCATTGCATGCTTTGCAACCTGCTAACCATCTTTATCATTATTAGGTTTACAGGAGGTATAAGCAATACTATCAACAGATGCAAGCTGTAGTTGCGTCGTTTGAATATGTTGCTGGACTGGGCAATACAGCTCCATATGCAAACTTAGCTTTGAAAGCCATGTCTAAACATTTCAGGTGCTTGAAGAATGCAATCACCGACCAGCTTCAGTTCACTAATAAAACTCATGGTCAGATAAGCCCTGGAAAAGATGAAGGTCCGAGGTTTGGAAGCGGTGACAGAAGCCTTTATAACCGACCTGTTAATAACTCGGGGTTCCTTGAGCACCAACCAGTTTGGCGCCCTCAACGAGGCCTTCCTGAACGTGCTGTAACTGTACTTAGAGCATGGCTATTTGAACATTTCCTACACCCGTAAGTACTTTAAATTTTGCATATAGATAAAACTTTACTCGGAAATTTATTTGCTTTTTAATATGTAGTCCTGTTTCGTTGATAATCTCATATATATGCATTAGTGCATTAACAGTTATGGTCTATTTTTCAGTTATCCAACTGACACAGACAAGCTAATGTTGGCAAAACAAACTGGTCTATCACGTAGCCAGGTGTGCCATTTATCATCAATCCTATGTTCTTTTATAGGATCATTTTGCAAAACATTTTCTGTAAAATTAGAAATTCGGAGCTGTGTTCAATTTAACATTGAAAACATGCTCTTGTGAACCAGGTGTCAAATTGGTTTATCAATGCAAGAGTTAGGCTTTGGAAGCCAATGGTGGAAGAAATACACATGCTAGAAACGCGACAAGCTCAAAAAGCTTCGCAAAAGGAGGATAGAAATGCCAACAAGTCGAGTGATCATTTGTCGTCGGCAAACTCACTCGCACCTGAAAATCCATCCACCTCAACCCAAAGGGTTCAAGATACCCCAGCCAAGCGCACCAGAAGTGAACTTCCTGATATACCCGTGGGAAGCGATCGACTGAACTTGTCGTACAACAGCTTGTCAAGCCATCCGCATGGTGGTGTTGGCGTTAGCATGGCAGGTGGAAGTGGTGGTGTTTCCTTAACACTTGGTCTTCATCAGAATAATGGTATTGGATTATCCGAGCCCTTTCCTATAAATGCAGCTCAGCGATTTGGCCTTGGCCTTGAGGTAAGCAATGAGGGTTTTGTTATTGGTGGTTTTGAAGCACAGAATCGGCATTTCGGAAGGGATGTTATCGGAGGGCAGCTTTTGCATGATTTTGTCGGTTGAAAAATGTTTCAGAGAAAAAGCTTTCTTGTCATTATTTAATTGGATGGTATATTATATATACTAACAAAGTTTCACGTAGATGAGCCAATATTTATTACCAGAATGCAAGCTGAAACAAGATTTAGTCAAAATGATTGTCCTCTTTTACGGTGTAAATTCTTCTGTAAATTTATAATTTACATGATAAAAAATTATACATTTTGAGGCCCATCAATCGAGGCTGGCCTTAGAATGTGCATATATATTCCGTAAGATTAAAAAATGCACCATTTCACCATTTTGATGCTACATCTTTGTCATTCAATGTACCAGCACCAGGATATCATTGGCATCTCTTAGCTTGGAAGGAAGATGAATGCTTACTGATTATTTATCATCCTGTTTTAACTGAATGTTTAAACTATCAAATGTGAAGGTTGGAAAATTGACCATTAAAATGGATTTCTTAATCTGGAGTTGATGACATTTCCAAATTGAATGTAGATGGTATATCTCATCCAGTTATCCTAAATAGCATCTGCTAGGGCACCTAATAATGTATGTTGAATCCTTTTTGTGTTTTTTTTTTTGTCATTTTCATGCTTACCCAGAAAACCAAAAAAGGAAAAAAGAAAGTAGGTTGAGTTATTGAAGTTTGTTCATATACCCTATTCCTAACCAGCGGCCTCTAAATTGATGGTTACTGAACAGGTACTCACCTCTTGACAGATAAGGAGTTGCATGTATGCCAAATGTCCCATCCAGTTAGCTCCCTCCAGCTTGCCAGGGTAAAGCATTTGATTCAAGTAAATTTCAGGTTTATACAAATGGGAAAATGAGGGAAATAAAAAGAACTATCTAAAACTTTGGTTTTTAAATGGAAAGTAGGATTGAAGGAAGGAAGGAAGGAAAGACATAATTTACTTGCATGGATGATGGATGGTGTTGGTAGGTGGTCTCCCGGTGACAGTGCTTTTCCAAATTCTTTTCTTTTCAATATCTTTCATTATTATTATAATTATTCTATGATGCAAGCTATTGTTTTGTTTACGTTGAGGGCAGGCAGAGGCAGGCCTCGATATTCCCTTTTCCTTCCCCCCGAAAGAGGCGGGGGAGAGAGGGAAGGTGAAGGGTTGGTTTACTTTGTATGTTTGATTTTGTTCAGAGTTGAGAACTTGAGAGAGAAAAAGGAAACGTGTGGTGGTCCACTGCTAGATTGGTGAAAGCTGTGAAGTGGAAAGATCAGTGCAAGGCGCATGCTTTTGCAATATTTTGTTTTTGTTGTTGTTGTTGCTGTGGGTTAATGTTTGAGCTTAAAAATCAAATCAAATCAAAAGTAGCTTGCTTTCTTTCTTTTACTTTATATATATATATATATATATATATATATATATATATATATATATATATATATACATCCAGCAGTTAGGTTAGGCATCTTATCATGTTTATATCTGCAATTAATCGAGGTTGGTGAAGGGAGAAAATGTAAAGGGTTAATATGAAAAACATATCTTCATTACATAGCTTATTTTTAAATGATTATATATGTTAGAATTATTTATTAAAAAAAATAAAAAAATATGAAATTGTTATTAAGAAAATGATAAAAATAAAAATATTCTTAATGAAATTTTGATATCTCTAATTTTTCTTCTTTTATTAAAAAAAATATTATATTTTTTAAAATTTTAATTAAAAATAAATTTAAAAAATAAAATATTTAAATATTTATTTTCTTAAAATTTTAAAAAATATATATATTTTTTATTATTTAATTGAAAAAACTAAATTAAAAAATTAAAAAATTTATTTTTTAAAATTAAAAAAAATTATTTTTTAATTAAAAGTAAAAAGAAAAGGGAGAAATTTTTTTTTTATCAAAGAGTTTATGTTAAGGTATTTTTAATAATTATCATTTCCTTAATAATAATTTCGTACTTTTTTTTTTAATAAATTATTCTAACAATCATTTAAGAATAAATCATCCCGGACATGTTTTTTCATATTAACCCAAAAGTAAATTCTCCAGACAAAAGTGGCTTTGAAAAAGCTGGCGGGTGATTCGAGGTAGGCTTCAGGCCAGCATCAAAGGAGCTTTTGCTAAATTGTGCGGTCTTTTGAAAAAAAAATTCTTCATTTTGAGGAACATTGTTTATCTACCGGATCATGGGAGAACCGAGTACTAACTCATTCTTCTTTCATTCAAGTGTTGCGAACAAATGACAATCTAAGCTATCATCTAATACATGAATTCTTGAATTATTCTGTATGTATTTTTTTTTTCTTTTTTCAAGGGGTTGTGTAGATCATGAAGATTAGAAATAACAGCGGGTCGGATATTTATATTTTTTGTATTATCCGAATTCGAATTCGTAAAATTATTTTAAAATTCGAATTCGTAAATTATCCGCATTTAATCCGCATATTACTATTCGAATCCGAATTAAATAACATTATCCGTCGGATATCCGAATCGCTAAAAATTTGAATTCAATAAATCAATTTTTAAAAAAATAAAAATATAAAATCAAACAAAATTTATGTGTTTTACAAATAAGTGGATTGAGATAATGGATATCTGACATTTCATATCTATATCCACTCCGAATCCGTAAAAACGAATCGAATATCTGCATTTTAAATTGTCATCCCTAAAAGATATATTTGATTTGGCAACAACTATGTATGTTGATAAAATATTAGATTTTAATTTTTTTGGCATAATGGAGGTTACAGTTTCGGAATAAGAAAAAAAATTACAGATATTGAAATTCAAATATCAAATCTGTTCGATATCACCTTTTAATAATGGCTATAAGAATACTAAATCCGGGTTCAAATTAGATTAATTTCAATAATCCGAATTCGGTATTTGGTAATTTGATTTGTCAACAATTTGCAAATATAGGCCCAAAGCCCAAAAAAAAACCCAGTGGGCAAATATATAAACAAAATTAACAATTATTTAGAAGCTATTTCTGATCTCTGGGTCTGGCTGCATGACTTTCTTTTCTTCACTGATAATTTGCAGCGACATTTCCTATCGATCTTTGTGAGGAGACGTATGGACGATCCCGTGTTTATAAAACTGGGTTGTTTGGGACTTTCGAGCATATTATCCAGTCTGAAGGCCTTCAGCAGCTTGTATATATTGAGGGATTCTGCCTGACCTGAGTAGTACAAGGGTGGTTCCTGCCTCCTGGTGTAGGCATGGTCTTCATGACCTACGACTACGAGACATTGAAGATTCTTCTATCTAACATCCCTACCAGTTATTAGGCTTTGTCTCGGACTCCCTTTTCTGGCATAAATTCATTTCTCAAGATTACAAGGAAACCCAAAAAAATAAAGCAGTCAGTTAAAAACAGTTCTCAATCAATTTTATGCAAGGCGATACCAAAAGATCACAGTTTTGATCTTGTTTCACCAATCTAATAACAATTTGGATTTGTCATAGTACAAACAGAAAGACAAAAAAAGAGGGAAAAAATGAATAAAAAAGAAGAAAGACTATACTGATCTTCATGCAACAATGAACTCATGCTAGACTTTTGGGGTGAAGGAAAGCTGGAAAGGGATGTAGGGGCCGGGGTAGCATTTTTCCTGGTCCCTGATTGGAGGGCCTGACATGAACAAGGAGGACCACCGGATATTGCATACAAAACAGTGACATATCACAATTGTAGCAAGTGTTGGGGGTGAAGTTGTTAGCATAAGATGCATGCAGGTGGAAAGTAACAATGGAACTTATTCTCAGGTCAGAAGTTGCTTTGCTTCTTTCATCTTATTAGCAGAGAAAATAATGTTCAAGGCTTCTATTGCTTGTGCTGCTTCAGAAAATAAAAATAAAAAATAAAAAAAATATGAAATTCAGACACATGCTCCATTTCCTTGTCCACCAGCGTGACATTGATCTGTCACATGATGATAGATAACTGCTTATGACATCCGAAATGACATAATATTCTCAAGGGAAGGAAATTCTGGTGAAGGCATGCAGCAACAGATTGTGTATGGTTAATTTGGTTGCAAACATAAGTTGTGAAGTACTCAATTGGCTTAGCCATTCAATTTTGGATGGTTTCAGAGGAGAGGGTAATTCATTCCATCTGCAGATTTTAGGCAGCTAAGTAAACATGTAATTAACCATATATCGTTCGGCTATAGTTCATAAAAAAAAATCTGCAACAAGACAAGGAAATGATTTGTCATTAACATCCTTCACATATCTTTCTTGCTAAACAAGCCCTTTGTGAGATGGGGACAGTAAGGTGCCTTTCAATGGCCAAGAGAATAATAGAATATGCTACGCACATAAAAGCCGATTTGGAGACCATGAAACCAGATATTACATGTAAATGTGGCATTCCTTTTTTTTTCAACAGTTTATTATGTTCGATAGAGAGTGTCTCTACAGAGCCCCAAATTAGAAGATATATGTTCATAAAGCTCAAGATTTTCAAGTGGTAGGTTTTGGCAAAAGAATTTTCTTTTTCCTCAGTATTTTCAATGGCTTTTTATAAATTGAGGAGAACCTTTTATAAGTAGCCATGGAAGATCTCTAGTCATGAGTAAAAAAAACAGTCAAGATCATCACACCATCATTGTCTAGAAAGTAAGGCCATCATTGGTTTGAGAAGAACAGAATCAAGGATGATTCGCATTGGAGCACCTTATTCCCCCATTTATGCTTTAACAGTTTTAGTCCCCAATTTATGGAATAAAATCTTCATGTTAGCTTTAGGAGCCACTATAAATTTCTGTATTCATGCATGAAATCCTCAAGCCCTCAACCTCTGCCTTGTGTTTTTCCTTTCTCTTCCTTCAACATTTATTTTCTTTGCAGAGTTCATATTGGTAAGGACTGGGTAATCTGCATCCTGAGGTTTGGATCAACATGCTTGTTTCCCTTGTTGCATCTAGTCCTTGGGATGCAGATTACCTCTTCCTCACTGGCAATACAAAGCTTGTCACTCAACCTTATGCCATAGTTCTAATTAGCAGTTGCGAATTTTGTCGCTGATGCGGATTGTTGCGTACGTGAATTTCATAGTGTTTCAAGGAATTTGATAGTGTCGCGGGCATTACGTAAAGGCCGCATTTTAGAACTAGTAGTAAACTTACTACTTGAGGTAGTAGCACTACAAAGAAGAATTCATGGTAATCTACTGTTTTTCCTTGCATTTGCAAATAATTTTTCCTCATTCTCTGGCAGTTCATGCATCAATTCTGCATAAATTTCTTATTGGGTTTTTATTTAGGGGCATGATTTTGCAGGTTCAAGTTCTCAAGCAGTGCAGTTTCTTCATATACTAGTAATGTGATATCAACACTGGAAACTAAAAAACATCTTTGCCATCTTATTTCAAAGCATTTTAGTTCGAAACCATTTTATTTCCTTTAAAACTTGAACATCCTGACATGCTTTTAAGATCCTGTAAGGAATAGTCTTGACGAGTTTTATGACAGATTTCCTACTTTAGTTGCAGAGGTTCTAAATAAGATATCAATGAAGAATAATAATACTAATACATAAATCAGCCTTCGCGTATATCCGAGAAGATGTTAGGTCGAATAATTTATCTTAATAATTTTTATACGGTTCTTATGAATAATTTATCTTGGCTTTCTGCAGAACTCCAATGGCCTCTTCCTTGGTTTCATTGAAGTCATTGCCATCTTTGAAGATGAGAAACTCCATTATTTCCACATGGAAGAACATAAAAGTTCCAGACAAATGCGAAATGCAAGACCCGAAGTCTTTCCCAACCACACAATGCCATGCTGCCCCATATGCTTCATCAAACTTCTGTATAGAAGGTTGAATGTTCGCTTAGAAATTAAAATCTTTTTTCAAAAGCCTTCATGAAGACTACTTCCTTAACACTCTTCATGCATACTATACATTTATGTGGCAAATTTTGTTTCAAGTTCTTCAGCTAAAGTCACTGGATTCTCTTAGGTGTAATGGTTGAAAACAGAATATTAAGCCTGCATACCTTGATCACATCAAAAATCATTTGAACCATATGAAGCAAGACTTGACTGATATGGATAACATCACTTTAGTCGGGCTCATCACGTGTAGGCTTAAACAGAAAAATCTATCACGTGACAAACTCAAAAGAAATATCAAAAGTAACATGAAAGAACAACAGAACAAATCGGCTTTTAATCTATCTTTAAGCATAGCTATATAAAGAAAACCGGCTTTCTAGTTTGCATTCGTCATGATATTTTGAACTTTTGATCCACTAAACACAAGTTTATCCTTCCATTACTTCGACCAAACAAAGATTATACGATATATTCATCTCTTTCTGGTGGCGATTTCTTTTTGGGTTTAATAAAAGAAAAGGAATATTGCACTATAAATATTCATTTACAGCTTTATGCTACTTCTAATAGAAGGCTCCAAGGTTAAGAAAAGACCTGTTTGATGTAATGAGCTATGGATTGAAAGTCTGAAACCTCATGGAGATCAAGAGCCTGATATGCTAACTCCATTACACGGCTCTGCATCTCTTCTGGCATATCAGTTTCACGCACTACAGCTTTCCCTTCCAGCATCCTCTATGAACAATTTGGAATATCAGTTCTTATTAGTTCTAACTCTACTTTTTCTTTTCTTTTTTTGGTGAAAAGTTCTAACTGTAGTTGATGAATGGAAGAAGCTTCCAACTTCCAAGCTAATTACTTTATATAGTGTAATGTGAAAAAAGATAATTCTTTAGCAAAGAAAAAGAATGAGAGGTAGAAATTGGGAGTTTAAGGGTGATATTTTCTTCACAAGTACTGAGATTTGTTTGCATTAGAAAATGTTATGATCAAAAACAGTTTGGCGTGACTGAAGGGCAAAAAAAAAAAAAAAAATCAAACAAGATGCAACAAAAAATATCTTGTCAGGGGAGGGACAGTGTAAAGTATCAAAGTTACAAGTCCCCACCTTGCAATTTGGAACTCCAAAAACATATGGCTGTAATGATTCGAATTTTTTTTTTTTTTTGTGTGTGTGTGTGTGGATAGTATTGATTTGGAACCAAGACCATTCGTGGAATCAGAAAAAGGGTTATTGTCCCATTGTGAAGAGTAATCAATTATGTTATTCGGATTTGGATTAATGTCGGATATAGATATATATTTAATAAAGTTTTTTTATATATTTAAAGATTATACTTCATATTATATTCAAATATGTGTCAAACACGTTTAAAAAAATGAATAGTCTGAATAGCATAAGTCCTTTAATATTCCCAAAGTTACATAGTTGACAAAATCTGTTTAACTTGAGGAGGATATTAAAAGAGAATGATGTTAGATAGCTTGATTAAAGAGTTCTTTGTTTACTTAGCCTTACTATTGTTGTATGCTGACAAACAAGTCGTGAATCGAATTTGTAAGATAACTGATGGGGGACTTTCAAAGGAGATCTAAAAAAGCAAAGAGCTTTTGTGCTCGAGAATCTTGATTAGAAGTAATGATGTGACATTGATTGTAAGCAAATTAGAGCTGTCAAATTAACAAGTGTCCCAGAACTGACTGAATTAGCAATGAAAAATGGAAAACACTAACGAAGAATAATCACAATATTCGATTTCACGATGTGAGGAAGTGGTAAATATATATATATATATATATATATATATATATATATATCTTTTCCAAGCCATAATGAAAGAACACAAATGCAAAAAGTGAAATAAAATTGAGCAATTTCCATATTCATCTGCTACATATGATTATGAGGCTAATGCAATGCGAAGAATTTAACAACTAAAAGCTAAAACTGGAAAAGAAAAAGCCTGTAGAATTTGACTTATGAACATGCTATTCTCGACCCGCATCACCGGTTTAATTTTTATCCGATTTTTTAAATATTATGTTATATTTCACATATATTATTTATAATTTTCATAAAAAAAAAATCACATGCATAATATAAATTATATACTAAATGAAAAAATTTGTCAAAGTAGAAAGAGATAAACACTACAAAAAGTCTGAATTTGCTGCGAATGAAATCAGAAGGGAAAAGGGGGAAGGGGGAAGAAATAGGCTACACAATTGGGACAGTAACAGGGGGGATTAAAAGAGAGTGTTAATCATGATCCTCTCTAGTTTTGCTCACATCAATCATCAATTAGTATAATTCAGAGCAATTGATTCAAACTTGGATCCTCCTTTTGAAACAATGGGTCAGAGACTCAGAATATGACTATTACTAGACTTTCTGGACCCATCTTTTCTTTGTTTTATGCTACTTCCAATGTTTGATCTTCATTGTTCTGTTGGCCTTCTGATTCTTTTTTATCAGTGCAAGCATCGGTCATGAAACGCCTTGCAAAGAGATTGAAATAAAGGAAGTTCAAGGCTCCTATGCCAGCCACGAGGTAATAGAATTTCTCAAGCTTATCCTTGTTAAGGTCATGGCCACCTAACCATGGCGATTTCCCACCTTTGCTAGTAACTTTGTAGACGATATTGACGAGAATGGAGTTCAAGTAGCTTGCAAGAGATAAACTTACAAAGAAGATTGCTCCAGCAACAGTTCTCATTGACTCTGGCAATTGCGTGGTGAGAAATTCCATTAGGGCCACTGCAGCAAATGCTTCGACTAAACCTGACAAGGCAAACTGTGGCAGGAGCAATAAAATGCTCATAGGAGACTCGAAGGAACCTTGTTTCAAAGCTGCCTCCCGGCGGTTCTTCTCGATAATGGAAGCCACTAACGAGCATGCAATTGCAATCACAATACCAATATTAAGCCTCTGTGTCAATGACAATCTTTTAGCTTTCCCTGTTATTCTCTTTGTCTGAGGTACCCAAATTTGTTCATAAATGAAGATCCATATTGCAAGGGCAATCATTGATGAGAGTCCCATCCAGCCTGGTGGGACCTGGAAACTAGATCCAAGGGTTTTGTTTGTCTGAATTGCTTGAAGAATTCCAATTGTACCCTGCTGGTCCATGGTTATGAAACAACCAATTCCTGCTATCCAAACAGGCATCATTCCAAGCAACATTTTGAGATTTTCCACTTGTCGAATACTGCATAATCTCCAATCATTCTTGGGCTTGCCTTGGTCGTCCAACTCACTTTCATCAGCAATTATAGCCGCCTTGTCAAGGCAACTGAACCTTTTGGTGCGTGAGAGTTTTGATCCTGATTCATGGAGGTCGTCAGGGTCATAAAAGGATTGCCCAGAAACAGCTAAATCATGCTTTCTAATGGCTGCTGCGATCACTTTAACCAAGTCCAAAAAAAGACATCCTTGTGGCTTTATTATTATGTAGGCGTGGTGTCCAATCACGAAAATCATAATGGAAAGAAAAAGGCAGGCAGTTGGAATGGCAAAACCAATAACCCAACTGATATTTGTCTGAATATAGACAACTCCTGTTAGAGCTATCACGAGGGCGAAGGTGAATGTGAAGTACCACCAATTGAAGAAGCTCTCTAGTTGTGCTCTTCCCTTCTTTGTTGATGTGTCAAACTGATCAGCCCCAAAGGCAATGTTGCAAGGTCTAATGCCTCCAGCTCCAATGGCCATAAGTGTAAGACCAGCAAAAAGGATACCCATCTGCCACAACTTTGGGCCTATGCAATTGATTTCGTCTATGCAGGTTCGAGGTCTTAAGTTAGGCACAGCTGCAGTGAGGGTCATGGTCGCCATCCCCTGATTGATCAGGAAATTTTAGAACAAAAAATGGCAATCAGAGTTCATCGAAATCATGACATGGTTTCATCATTTTAAAATGAAACCTCTAGAATACAAGTATCCACATGACGGACAACATAAATTTGAATCTTTCATGTTGGATATCTATGTTCATAAACTGTAACCAAAGGGGTCTAATGAAATGCAATTTGTTACATTAATCCAAGATCTTTCATTCTCTGTATATCTCTCAAACATTTTTCCTATATCTATATTGTGGAATTAGGAAAAGCATATTGATATTTACCAGTAAGGAGAAGATTGAACCAAAGAAGAGTGTAAGGAATCGTCCCAGAAATGTATCAGAAACCAAAGCACCAGCTATTGATGTGATACTGGAGCTACCAGACCAAATATTCATCACGTTAACCACAAGTATCCCATCCATGTTGTATTTGGTTTTCAAATAAAATGTCATGTTTGCAATCAAACTCATGGAAGCAAGTTTCTCGAAGGTCTCGTTCGCTGTAAATGAAAAAAAAAAAAAAAAAAAAAAACATAAACATGATTAGGAAATCTGAACAAACATTGAAAGGGAAAACAAGAAATGGCATTAAAAAATGAATGTGATTGTTAGTTTTGTAATGAATCACCAAGAATGTATTTGACAGCCCTCCATCCTCCAGGTGCCTTTTTAGACGAAGGTGACAGATATGGAGGGGAGTTCGAGTTTTCTTCTACTAAGAAAGAATTGGAACCATTAGTCATTTCTTTCTCTGTCAAGTTCTTCCCCTTCCCCTTCCCCTTCCTTTCTCCCTTCCCTGTTTGCCTTTTTCAATTTCAATTCTGCGAAATCATAGGAAAATATGTATATGTGTTCACGGAATTCACGAAACAGCTTGTTATTTTGTTTTCCAACGTTGGAAGAAACTTTCTATTTTTATAAGATCAACAAAGTTTGTTATAACAGATTGTTATGACAAATTGCTTGTCAAACATCTGAATTTCTGACCAAGTTTATTCCTAGATAGCTCTTCATCACCATTATTGCTGTTGATCTCATGTTATTTATGTTCTCTTTTCATTGTGTTTGACAAGTTTTTCAATTAATTATTTCATCATTACATTTACTGTATATACATGTACACTCAATACGTGAGTGGAAAAAAAATTATATATGATCAGTTTTTAAGAAAGGTTGAGTAGTTTTACAAAGAAATGGGTATTTTAAAAAAATATATATTATATAAAAAAAATTGAAAAATATAAATAGGAAAAATTGAAAGTTATGTTTTTTTAAAAGATTAACTTCCCAATTAATGATTAAGATTGAATACATCTATCAGGAAAGATACAACAAAAGGCCATAGCCATCTGCCTGCATTCTTTGCTTTTTCAACCTCAGAAGCAACAATTCATATAATTCAAAACATTTGTGGCTATGACATTGATGTTTAACATCCAAAACTCAAAACGATTGAAATTTATAGCTCTACCCCAAATTGAATGGTTAGGAAAAAGGCTATTTCTAACTAAATATATATGAAAAAGATTTGCAGTTATTGCACTCCACTCCATCTAGCCCAGTCCACAAACTGCATCCCACCATAAATGTTGTTGGCAAATCGCACACCAACAGTGAAAGCCATTGCAACTGGTGGAACTTGCTTGGCCAAAGGTGATGCTTCCACCAACTGTTCCAATCCGTTGATGATTTGATATCGAGTATTGGAAGAAACCGCAAGAAAAACACCTGGAAGATGGGAGGGAATGCGTTGAATTAGTATATGCAGAGCAAACACAGGAGGATCCGAGCTTCGGGAAATCTCAAAGCCAACCAATAAACATCGAATTAGTATATGCACTAAGGCAAACTTAACTGACAATTACGGCAACAGTGTACATCAACTTTATATCAGCTCAGGTCATTAACACAATTATTTTTCAGATCATATTATTGCAATCTATGTTGTTCCGACTCTTCATTTTTCTTGAAGTATCCACATTTGACACCCGTATCCGACGCATATTAGGATCTGGGTATGGGGATATGATCCTCCAAGAACTCTCAAAATACATGGAAATCTTGGAAAAATTTGAACATATCCATGTTGAACACATACTCATGTCCGACACACACACCCAAGTCCGAGTAACAAAGATTGCAATGGTTCCATGAATTATTAAGATTAGCATTCAAGAAATGAAGGCATACATACCCCAGAGAACTGCACTCTTCAGAAGAGGTGGCACAGGTATGTCGTCTTCTGACTTCTTCATGCTCCTGAGGGAAGGAAAAATATATATGTAAGAAATGGGAAAATTAAAGAAAAAGATGTATCCTTAAAAGCTACTGGTTGCTTCATAATAGCAGCTCAATTTCCATAAATAAATCAATATCAGATTAAATTTTATCCAAAGCACATGATTGGAAGAGGTGGTTTGAATTAACATCAAAAGAACCACAAATTGTTTAATGAGAAAACATCATTTTCCTATGCAGTCAAGATCTCATCATATAAAGCATATTTAGACTTCATTTTAATCCTTAAGATCTCTGTAAGAAAAGTAGAAAAAAGCTTCCAGCTGGAGCTTGAATCTATGTTACTCCGACTCTTCATTTTCCCTGAAGTACCCGTATCCGACACCCATGTCCGACACATATTCGGACAAGGGTATGGGGATATGATCCTCCAAATATATGGAAAAACTTAGAAAAAATTGAGTATACCCGTGTCGGACACATACCCGTATCCGACACTCACCCCCGAGTCCGAGTAACATATGCTTGAATAGCCCTGCCTCAATTCCCTCAACCCCACAACACAAACAGATCCATAGCACATGGAAGATTTGAGCTTGAGGAAAAGTAAAATTCTTGCCCCATTTTCCAAAATTGACAGCAGGGAATTGTGACAAGTTCCAAGTAGTAAACTAGACCAAAATTACATGGATGCACCCACCATGAATTAATATGATAACCATTAAAATATATTATTGAAATTTTAAAAAAGAATGCCGAATGATTGAAATAGATGATATGATCTTGAAAACTACCTACTTATATTTCAGAGAAAATGAACCCCAAAAAACGAATAAGTGAAGTGGAAGTCAGCAAGTGATAGAAATAAGGATGCATTTACCTCTTGGCAGTCATTATCAAATTTGCAATTCCTTGGCCTATAATACCACATGCAAATCCAACTGATCCATACAGGACTCCCTGAAATTTTTTTTATCATGAATATCTATCCATCGAAGATGACACTATAATTCAGATGACGTACATGTAAATTTTACCTTATAAAAGTATGTACCAATTCTCTGTTTTACTGTAAATCTACAACCAGGCCTTTCTGCTTCGAACACACTGTACAATATGATAAAGAAAGAGACTCAATAAAGAAAACTTATACCTTCAAAGCTGCAGATGACATAACACAAGATACATTAAGAAGCAAAATAAGCGTATTATGCTGCATCTATATCAAGTAATTTTTGTTGCAAGTTATGATAACCTGCTAGGGAGAGCTCCATAAGCACGTTGCATGCGCCCAAGGAACCCTTTCGATATAGATGGTTGCCCAATACGTGCATATGGTGCCAACATACCTACTAAAGCAATGTTCACCACCAATCCAACCAAAAGATCAGCAACATACAACTCAAATTCTGCCCAGAAGTCCTTGCCTCTCTTTTGAACTTCAGCAAGGGTGGCACAACAAGAATCGATGACTATCTGCATTATGATAAAGCAATGATGGTAACCATTTCATATGAAAATTGGCAATGCAAACACCACATTAAAGGCTATGTTACTCGGATTCGGGTGTGAGTGTTGGGTACGGGTATGTGTCCGACACGAGCATGTTCATTTTTTTCTAAGTTTTTCCATGTATTTGGATATCTTTGGAGGGTCATATCCCCATACCCATGTCCGAATATGCATCGGACACGGGTATTGCAAGAAAAATGAAGAGTTGGAGCAACATAGATTAAAGGTACTCTTATAAAATTAGCTTTAGCTTTTAAAAGATCTAAGTTTTTGCTTCCAATGGAGCCTATAATAATCTCATAAACTAGTTCTTCAAGTTTCAGATTATAAACTAATCTTTGGCAATTGACCATGAAAATGGAGCACCGAGTTGTTATTTTCCAATCTGAACAGTTAATATGAAAGTCATCATATTCATATGAATACATAGTCAGTAATACTTTATTCAGTATAATTATACTTTTCAATGTAAGCACACATACAACTTGCACAAGTATTACAACAAAAAACAAGATGAACATTAAACAAACCTCTGTTCCAATCTTAAAAAGAAAAGACGGGTCAGCCAACATCCGGTTTCGAAGCATTCCCCAAGACCTCATTGCAAATCCTAGAGGCCAACTTGATCCCTACAATAACAACAGCATCAAATACACTCTAATCACAAAAGTATTCAAACTTTAATGCAAAAATTGAACATTTTCCCTATCATTCTCCCGACTATCTCTTCTAACACATACTTAACTTGTTTTTATATCAATAGAATCCTCTTTTTCTACAAAAATCAGAAAACTTTTACTTAGATTACCTGCAAATCCAAATATCTAAGGAGAAGCAATTTACGAATCCCAACACTTTTTGCTGCCTCCAACATATCTGAAGGAAGAGTAGCCCCTCTAGCCTCTGTCTCCTTCATAACTTCCTCAAATTTCATAATTGGTCCAAACTCCTCCTCTTCCGGATCACCCTTTTCACCATCACCGCCAGCGCCTCCGCCGTCACCTCCTCCTCCGCCACCACCATTATTAAATTTACCACTTCCACCATTTCCATCGAAAAACCCCCCACCATTTCCGTCATCGATTTTCGCTTCCTCATAATCACTCCCCAAAAGCCTTAGCTGGATCACACTAAGGGAAGCTTCTAGTCCGATTTTGTTAGCCACACTTGTAAGGGGGAACTTGTCTATAAAAGGGGCTTCCCCCACCCCTCATTTGTATCCCATTCTTTGTAAACAACTTGGTTGAGTAATACAAAGCCTTCTTCCCCAAACTCTCTAGCTCTCTAGCATTTTAGCATTCTAGCAACTCAGCCAACTTTCGGTTGTTCAAGGCTGAACTTAGGCTTGTCGAGGCAACATATCCGAGCCTAAGGCCGCACGTTTGCTCGGCTAAAGTCTGAGCCCGTGACAAGTGGAATACTAGGGGGCTAAACAACCCTCAAAAGCAGAAAAGTATTATACAGAGAATAAACTGCCTGAAGGCAGACCTTGTTTGCTTACTGGAAACAAGAGTGAAACAACAAAACATGCCAGCTATAGTAGATAGGCTCTTTCAGGGATGGAAGCTACATCACAACTACTTAGAAGCTTATAATGGGAGAATATGGTTCCTATGGAGAAATCAGATGCAGGTTGATCTTATTGCAACATCTGATCAGAGCATTACATGCTGCACCACTTATAATTCTACCAGGTTCTACATTACAGCAATTTATGGAAGCAATGAAGGCATAAGTAGAAGAAGGCTTTGGCACCATCTTCAGGACATTCAAGGCAGAATTGATGGCTCTCCTTGGCTTTTGGCTGGAGATTTCAATGTTATAGCAAGACCACAGGAAAGCTCAGATTTCAATGGCTCCTACATGCTTACCTCTGATATGAAGGATTTTCAGGACTGCTTGACACAGCTATCAGTGTTTGATCATACCAGTACTGGACCAGCATTCACTTGGTCCAACCACCAAACTGATACTTACTTGGCTAAAAAGCTTGATAGGGTTTTGGTGAATGATTGCTGGCATACACAGTTTGCTCACTCATTTGTTGAGTTTTTGGCTCCAATGGTTTCTGATCACTGCCTAGCATACATAAAGATGAACTTGACTGCTCATTCTCCCCCAAAGCCATTTAGGTTTTTTAATTTCTGGACTGGGAATCCAGAGTTCCTGAACATTGTGAAAAACTCTTGGCAAGAGCCTTTCATTGGCAACCCTATGACCACTCTATTCCACAAATTGAAGAGATTAAAGGCAGTACTGAGGGCATTTAACCTGGCCATATATGGCAACATTTCAGGGAAGGTTCAAGATAAAAGGCAAGAATTGGAGAGCATGCAGATGATCAATCTGCATCAAAGGCCATCTAATACTCTTGTTGAAACAGAAAGAAGACTCTATGCAGAATTGATGGAACTCCAAAAGGCTGAGGAAAGTTATTACAGACAGAAATCAAGGATAAAATGGCTGCAGGAGGGGGATCAGAACACTCATTATTTCCATAAAATGGTGTCAGCAAAGCATAGCAAGCAATCCATCAGAGTCCTCTATGATGATGAGGGAAGGAAGTTGGAAGATTTTGGCCAAATCTCAAAGGAGGCTGTAAGGTTCTTTCAGAAGTTGATTGGGACTGAGGACAAACAGGTCACAGACTGCCCTAGGGAGCTTCTTACTGAACTTATTCAGCCCGCCTTGCCTGCTGAAGCTAAGGACAATTTAGCTAAGGCTGTTACAAAAGAGGAGGTGAAAAGAGCCATGTTTGAACAGAATGGGGACAAAGCCCCAGGGCCAGATGGATACACTGCACAGTTTTTTAAAACTGCTTGGCCTATTGTGGGAGAGGATGTCACTGCAGCAATCTTATCCTTCTTTCAATCAGGGAGCAGGATATCAGTCTTTAACTCTACATGTATTGCTCTTGTCCCAAAATTCCAGAATCCTAATCATATGAAGGACTTCAGGCCTATTTCATGCTGCTCTGTCATTTATAAATGTATTACCAGGATCATCACTGCCAGGCTCACTCCACTCCTTCCTGCTATGATCTCCAGCAATCAGAGTGCCTTCATACCAGGGAGAAGCATCTCAGATAATATTCTCATGGCTCAGGAACTGGTCAAAGGGTATGGAAGAGCAACCTTATCCCCCCGTTTTGCAATGAAGATTGATCTCCAAAAAGCTTTTGATTCATTAAATTGGGACTTCATTCTCACTGTTCTATCAGTTTATGGATTGCCTGATAAGTTCATAGGATGGATCAAGGCATGCATCACTTCCCCAAAGTTCTCAATTTCTCTTAATGGGGGATTAGTAGGGTACTTTGAAGGAGCAAAGGGGTTAAGGCAAGGAGACCCTCTCTCTCCTTATCTTTTTGTCATTGCTATGAATGTTTTATCCAGACTTCTGGATGCAGGGGCTCTTCATGGAGTTTACAGCTACCATCCTAAATGTCACAGAATCAAACTTACTCACCTGTGCTTTGCAGATGATCTGTTGATTTTTGCAAAGGGTAACTTGGATTCTGTTGTGGGCATACAGGGTATTCTCCATTACTTTTATACCATTTCTGGTTTGCAATTAAACCCTTCCAAGAGTGAAGTCTTCTCCTCTGGTGTTAGTAGGACCACTCTACTTGAGATGCAAGAGTTGACAGGGTTTAAACTTGGCAAACTACCTGTTAGGTACCTTGGGGTCCCTTTGGTCACAAGAAGACTCTCTGAAAAGGATTGTTCTCCTTTGATCGACAGAATTACTCAGAGAATCAATGGCTGGGCAGCACGCATGTTATCCTATGCAGGAAGGCTTCAGCTCATTCAATCTGTTCTTTTTAATGTGTCCAATTTCTGGTGCAGGCACTTTGTATTGCCTAAGGCTGTCCTTAAAAGAGTTAATCAATTATGCAGCAGGTTCTTCTGGAAAGGAAGAGATGACTCAGCTAAGGGAGCAAGAGTCAAATGGAGTTCCATTTGCTGTCCAAAGTCAGAGGGGGGCCTTGGATTAAAAGACTTGGGAATATGGAATAAGGCTTGCATTATTCAGCACCTATGGGCACTTCTCTCTCAGGCAGATTCATTGTGGATTGCCTGGCTTCATGCCTATGTGCTGAAAGGAAGAACAGTGTGGCAGGTTCAACCTTCCCCAGGAAGCAGCTGGACATGGCGTAAAATGCTTCAGCTGAGGGCTTTGGCTTTGAGGTTCACCTCCAACCAGAATGGTGCTCTAACTTGGAAGTTCCCTGGGAACAGATTTATGGTGGCTAAGGTCTGGAATGATCTCAGGCCTAGGCAGGACAAGGTGGAGTGGGATAAACTGATCTGGTTTCCATTTCATATTCCTAAACATGCACTGGTAGCTTGGATGGCTATATTGGACAAACTGCCTACAAAGAACAGATTGATGTCATGGGGCATGGAGGTGGATGGCAAATGTGAGCTATGTCAAACTGAGCAAGAAACCCGGAATCATATATTTTTCGAATGTGACTATTCAAAGGAAATCTGGGGGCATATACTATGTTTATGCCAACTTCATAGAAGCATAAGGAGCTGGCAAGCAGAGCTGCAATGGGCAGTAAACAGAATCAGAGGAAAAACTCTCATTTCTGTTATTTTGCGTTTATCATGGAGTGCCTTTCTTTACTCGATCTGGAGGGAGAGAAATAATAGGTGTTTTAATCGCCTTCAATCCACACAAGGAGCCATCATTGAGCAGATAAAAGAGATCATCAGAATGCGATTGTTGGGGCTCAAGAACATTAGTCCTGATGAAGTGAACCGAAGATTGGATGCAGATTGGGGACTGTCTCTTTTTTCCTAGGATCTTTGTCAATTCTGGTATAGCTTTAAGTATTGCTGAAGTATGTTGCTATTGTTCCCTGATTGATTAGTGGTCTTAAGTTTTGTTCAAGTATTGTTTAAGTATGTATAGCTTTAAGTACATGTTGCACATGATGTTGGATGTAGCAGTTTAACTGCTTTCTGGATAAATAAAACACTTACTTATCAAAAAAAAAACAAAAAAAAAAAAATGAATGCTTTGGAGATTTTTTTCTTGGAGTGTCAAAAGAGGCGGCGGAGACGCGACAGTGTGCAATTTGAGTAGTGGGTTTTATAAGAGGAGGGACATTAGATTCCGCTTTTTCTTTTACTACTTTTTGCTTTTTGTTAGTTCTTTCTTTCTTTCTTTGTTCCCGAGTTGTTGAAGAGCCACTGGCGCAAATTTTGCTGAGGATTTGGACGTGCGGT
This sequence comes from Fremontodendron californicum, assembly GCA_030761205.1. Classification (NCBI taxonomy): domain Eukaryota; kingdom Viridiplantae; phylum Streptophyta; class Magnoliopsida; order Malvales; family Malvaceae; genus Fremontodendron; species Fremontodendron californicum. The sequence goes on from JAULJL010000012.1 coordinate 988,898, forward strand.
TGGATGTTACGACACGCGTGAGAGACATGGTATGTCTAGGGTTTTGGTCACTTAGCACGTGTGCGGAGTTCAGCTTTAAAGTTCGAAAAAGGGCAAGCTCTCCGCATATTGTCAAAGAGGTTGGTCAAACTGGATTACTTTTGTTTTTGTTTTTTTTTTTCATTCTGATATTTGTTTTGGGCATCAAATGCTTTCTCTAATTTGCATATTGCAAGTTGAGCTTTGGCGTATTTTAATCACTTGTAATGGAAGAATTCTTTTGTTTGTTTATTCTCAACATTATTGATGAAAAGGGCATCTTTTTCTTTTGTTCTTTTTCAATCAGCAACTTAGATTCAGTGACGTCTATAGATTTTTATTCTTTCGGGTTTTTTTGGAGCCAGATAATCAAATGCCATGGCAAGTGCGGCAAAGCTCAATCTGGAGCTCCTGTTCCTGGGAATGTTTAGAGTTCCCACAAATTTAGTTTAGAGCAGTTGGTTAACCAGCTGAAAAAGCTTTCCGGACATGCTGCTAACTTCACAGTTCAAAAATGATATTCACTTCAACTTTAATGTAGTTCAAGATTGGATTTTTACAATTGTAAATCAACTTTGTCTACTATTTTTAATAACTATAATCAAAGTGATTCGCCTTATCAAAGCGTCTGGGTGGTGTAGTTGGTTATCACGCTAGTCTCACACACTAGAGGTCCCCGGTTCGAACCCGGGCTCAGACATTTTCTACTCTTTCCCTTTTTTCATTCACATAATCTCTGATCCGAACCTTCCTAATTCCTTCACGCTTCAGCATTTTTCATTTTTCCACAAGAACCCTTCCCCTTCCCTCCCTCCCTCACTGCAACCGCCATTTCATTTCCCTCAGCTTCACTTCCTCGTAAAAGTTTTCCTTTTTCCGCCGCTATTTTTTATTTTATTTTTATTTCTAGGGTTCCGTAGAGTGAAACAAAGAGGATCGAACATAATCAAATCCAATGGATTGGGGAAACGTAACCGCAGAGGATCTGGCCGACGCGCTTCGTGAAGTTGAGTGGTCATCACCGCCTCGACCTCTCTCCGAATTCTTCTCCCGATTCACCGTCCCTCGATCATATGCCAAATGGAACAGCCGCCTTAAATGCAATCTCTACTAGTAAATTTTCTTTGATCTTTTTTTTTTTTAAATTCGATTCAGTTTGAATCTTGATCGCCGCCGTTTTTTTGCCGAGAAGAGAAAAGAAGATGTTCGGAAAAAATGAAAAATCTTGAATCTTGATCGTGAATGTGCTTTTGCAAATTCTAGATCAAATACTTCATTTCTTTTAGTTTCTTACTTGAATTTTATGTTTTTTTTTTTTTGGCAGCTACCGAACCAATTATTTCATTCTGATTGTTCTCATTCTTGGTAAGTAGACAAAACCAGCGTAGGGGCTCGAATTTACTATTACTACTTGTATTTTTATTTCCAATTTTTGTGATTTTGCAGGTTTGGGATTCCTGAGGAGACCGGTTGCTATTTTAGCTGCGATTTTAACAGCGCTTAGCATTGCTTTTCTGAATGATAGGTAAGCTATGTTACACCTCCTCTTCCTTTAGTGTTCTGAATCAAGTCATTGAGATTGTTATTTTGAATTTTACCTTTGAAATGGATGGAGGAACCCTAGCATTGAAGGTTAACAAAAAATGTTAGATTTAGTTTTCTGATTAGTGTTGATAACAATTGTTTTTTCGTATAGCTTTGCTGGTACTTTTAGTGAGAAGGTGACAAGAACTGTGAGGCAATTCTCTCCACATTTAGCAGCTAAGATGAGGCCTCCCCTTACGTACGTTTTATTTACTTATGTTTGTTCATGCAGAATATGTGTTCTTGATTTGGTTATTAACTTTTTTCATTATTGCCAGACCTGTTATTCGTGGACGTCCGTCAGCTAAAAGAGCAATTCACATATGCGGTCGGCCTCGTTGGGTGTTTGTCTTCATATTCTCTTCTGGTATCAATATGTTTGAGAAATATTTTCTTTCTAAGTAAAGCAAAATCAATCAGTTTGTCATCCTATGTAGTATAAAAAGCAAGCAATTTTACCTTTCTTGTTGCAGTGAGTTTCATCCTTTGGTATGTATCCTGTGGTCTCTTGACTGTGCTATGGGCACTTGCCATTGCACTTCTTGGTAAGTAACCTTTTTATGTCTTTTTTTCTCTTTTTCCCCTTAAGATTTTACTTTTTCATCTAACTCTCTCTCTCTCTCTCAGCCACTGTCCTTCATGCAAGTTTTAGAACACCTAACCTGAAGGCTCGTCTTAACACTTTCCGTGAGGAATTTCGTGCAGTTTGGCGCAATTACAGTGAGCTGTAGCTCACATAGTCTATAGCATGTAAGTATATCTGCATCCAATGTTATATTGGATTTTGGTTTCTTTTTTGCATTTGTATTTTTCCTTTGTTAAATGTTTAGTGCTGTTATTCTTGTTTTCTTCTCTAGTTTTCAGCTGTTAATCTGTCAAATAAATTCACCTTCTTGATTTTATATTTCCTTTTATATTTGACTTCTTGTCTGCCTCTGCTATGTGGATGGTTTGTCTTGAACGTGAGGGAGAGTACATCGTGTTCCATTTCATGATTCTGATTGTTACTGCTGTCTTTGGTTTCAGGCTGGGATGTTTCTGACGATTTGAAACTCGTACAGCTTGTTATTATAAGGTTCATCTAGCTGATGTTGATGTTTCTAGAAAATAATTTCTTTGGCTGGATTGAGATGAAGGCTTCTAATCTTTTCATATTAACGGAACAAGGTGTAAATTGTCAGTACCACTTTGTTTCTGTAAAGCAGACCGCTTCTGTTTTTAGTGCATATTGGAGAGACCATGGAGGATGCTTTTACTGATAATACCCCTTTTTTAAGGAAGAAAAAGAAAGAAAAAATGGTGCAGAATTTATGTAAGCAGTTGGCTCAAATATGCTTATAGTTCTTGGGCAAGCTGGCTGCTAATGTTTCTTTTAGCTGTACTTGATTCTTAGTTTACACCTCGTAGTTTCCTAGTGTGAGTTAATGCTGAGATAGTGTAAACCTTGTGCCTTTGGAAAAAAATGTTTCCTCTATATGGTTTGGAATGGATTCTAGCTCATGCTATTCAAGTAGTTTTTTTCTTTTCATTTTGCTAAAGTGAATGGATATATATATATATATATATATAGGCTTGTGGTTCACATTTAAATTTCGATGTGAGATTGGACGATAGTGCAGTATATGCAATATTTAAGAAATAAACTAAGCCTTCTTGATGAGATTTGATCTTGTAAAGAGGGGTTAGATTTGTAAAGCAAGTCGTGCACTAAGCTCCCTTTTATGTATGGCAAAGAATAAAGCTCTCCTTTGATCTGTTTTTAGATCTTTCTTTTGTCCAATGCAATAATAACATGATTCCGAAACTTTCTCACCTAATATATATATTCTCTTCCCGATAGAATTATCAAAAACAGAGAGCAAAGCAGTAGCAGCACGTAACAACCAAGTAAACCATCAATTTATATATATTATACAATTAAGCTGTGTGTATGTGCTTTTAAAAAGAAGACTTGAACCTAGGGTTTAGTTTGTAATGAGAAACAAGAAACTTGGCAGTGTAACTTGTGAGATAATGAGCAGAAGAAAAGGGAAGGAGCAGAGTTGGAGTAAAAAGGGAGAAAGCCCGATGGAGCATTACTTGAATTGGGCACAAGCTTTAGCTTCAGCTTGGGGTTTCATGTTATTGGTAGGTCTCCTTTGCTGTTGCCTCAGCTTACAACCACGCCAACACGGTGACATAAATAGTAGCAACGGCAGCTGTTCTTGTGACGGAGGATATGCCGGTGTTTGATGCTGGTTTCCATCTTATGAACAGAACAGAGCTTCCTTACTTGTATTCTTTTCTTTCTTTTTCTCTTCTTTTTTTTCACCCCCTTATACCTCCATTGTTTAGGTGGTTGGAGAAGAATGTCTGTCTTGTGTATAGAACATGTGTTGATTTTGGGTGATCTTTTTAATGTTATTACGTTTGTAGAGTTTGCATGGAATTTGTGAATTTAGTTGGATTAAGAGTTTTTTGAATTTCTTTCCTGTTCTAGTTCTCATGAATTTTCTTGTTCACAACTGTCTTCTGCTTTAGAACTTGAAGAATTTTGCTTTTGCTTCAGAACTTTCAAGACTGAGTAGCAGAGTTAAAGCTGTTATTCCTTACTTATACATGAGTGGAAAAAGTTTCATGTTTCTTTTAGAAAATGGGGAAACGGTAAAAAAAAAAAAAAAAAAAGCTCTCACTTTCCTTCTTTTTCACATTTCTAACAAATGACAAGTTTAAGGACATATAATCCCAGTTTGGGAACAAAATTTGTGAAAATCTTATGACAGGAATGGATCACTTGCCAGGGTCACCTTAATTAAGTTTTATAAGAAAAAAATGAACTATTTTCTGAGATTGGGTAGCACCCACTATCGTCTACAGATCTGCTAAGAGGTCTCTAGATTTGATCCCAAATCTGAAATCTCTCTCTAGATAACTAGTCAGCCTGGTGCTAAACATGCTCAATTTGATCTGTCCTTATCTCAGTGGAATATCCTATGTCCATTAAAGATTAAACAAAGAGAACACATAATTGAATTGTCTAAGGGATCTTAACACAGGCAGGAAGAATGATCACAGCCTTTAAAAAACACAATCATGGTGCATGTCATACCAAATTTTGACTCAGAGGTTTTCAATAGACCAGGACATTTCACCAATTGATTTCTTCATGCCCCATTTCATGGATTACTTTCCGGAAGAATTTGCTCAATAATCAGGAAATAGTGCCACTATTGTTGAAAATATTGGATCCATGACCTCAGTGAATAGCTGATCCTTGAGTTCTTACTCTAACCTAAATGAATTTTCTCAATTTAACCCAAAAATTGAAACCTCTTTCCTTGTGTTTTCTTGCTAAAAATCAAATCCCAACGTTGCCTTCCCTTGAAAAAACTGTAAAAAGTTCTAATTTTTAGGCCTGATTAGGAATTAGCTAGGATCCTTTCAAAGCAACCAATTAAAATTTTAGCTAAATGGATGCTTTCGATGATAATTATAATATACATACATATAAAACAGGTAATCACAATTAGATTACGTTACAAATCTGCAACAACTGTGAATCAACACCGTAATGGAATCAAACAACCGAAATATATTTATATTGTAGAAAAGGGTTATACAAGGGAGAAATGGTTTGGCAAAAGAACCAAAAAAAATGGTCTTTTGACAACTACAAACCCTAAAATTGCTCTTAACAAACAGTAGGTGGCAGATTACTGTATTCTTTCCCTTTTTTTTTTTTTGGAATTTTATTGGTGACGTTTAATTATTGATAGTCATAAAAGTGTTTTATAAGTTAAATAATTTGATGAAGGGAAATGTTAATCAGTGTTTAGTGACACTAATTAAGGTGATATATATATATATATATGGAAAAAAATATAATTAATGTATTTTTTTTAATTTAATAAAATTAATATATTAAATATAAAAAATATTTTTTAAAAAAATAAATAAATAATTTTTAATCAATATTTATATACACCTATTAAGAAAGCCTTTGATGAAATAGCATATTGGTTGGTGAAACACATGAAAAATTCATTCTAAATTACTAAATCATGGTTTTTATGGAAAAACATATTAAGGAATCAAAGGGAAATCTGTCATTTCCTTTCCAAACAACAAAATCCAAACACGTCATGTGAATCCATATCTGTCACGACATCTAAATTACTGACAGAAAACTTATCTTAGGATGAATATATATTTTTTTTCTCCGGAAACTTTCAGCTGGGGAAACTTGGGATTGTTCCTGGGCAAACTTCTTCACACGCTTCAGCTTTTGAAAGCCTCGGACAAAGACGCTGACAGGTGGTTGGCTTTGAAAGTGGAATATCCCTGGCGTGTATTTACAACATGAAAGCAGAAAATAAATGTCCCAGAGAGCCGTGAAAGACTTAAATAAACAGCCCCAAACCGATCATTCTCACGACTTTCTGGTGCTAAACATCGAATCATTGAATTTCCTGAATCATGACAATCTTGTTTTGTCGTCTACGAGAGTAGCCTTGCAGTACGTGGCGATCCGGGATTGCTCGATCATCTGCGTTTGTTTCTCTCCCCTAAATGATTGGAGGGTATAAATATCAAAGCTAATCAAGCTGATTTCTGATAGAACATCAACGCCTGCGAGTCGCCTCACCAACAAACTGAGAAAACAAAAGAAAAAAAGTCGTCTGCCCCACGTTAGCTAATCGCTGCATCGACGCAGCAAAAAAAAAAATACTTGCTTCTTTGAGGAATGTGGCATTGTCCATTCTCTGAGGAATCCATGGAATTTGATCGAGGTTTCATCAAAAATGTGAAGCGTTTAATCGTTAAGGTTAGCTAAAAGCAACTGCAAACTTTCCCTCTATATATACCTCCGATTTCATTTTCCCTCTTCTGCAAGTGCAAGATCATATGCATGCATGTATTTTCTATCTGTTTTGCTTTATGGGAATTGTTTTTTTTCTTTTTCCCTCAACTTGTTCAATTTTGTTTCTAATGGAAAATTGAAGTAAAGATTAATGGTGGATAACTAGATTTGAATTTCAAGACTAATTTATACTTATTTGAAATATATATATATCTGATACGATTTTCTTATCAAAAGGAGTACTTATCATTTAATCAAGCTTGTAAATATCTTTTTAATTACTTGTAATTGCTGCCAAAGAGAAACTGAGAAAAATATAGAGAATAGACATGCCAAGTGCATAACGCCATGCACCCTCAGTCCCTCACTTTGGAAATTAGCCAGAAAGGGTTCAATTTTTTTTTTGTTCAACCAAACAATAATATTAATTAATTAGTAATTCTTTTAAGTAATTAGTCTTGCAATATTATTATTATTTTAAATCCTCAAATAATCTTTTAATAAATAAATTTCTATATATCCATAAAAAAAATATAGGTATACTTTCCTCTATTCCATATGAAACCATATATATACACCATAAAACCATTTTTTTTTTTTTTTTCAAGAACAATTGTTATACCCTATATATGGCTTATGACTTCACAGTGTTTTTTCTAGAGGGATTATGACATATATATATATTATATAATTCGTTTTTGATACATTAACAGTAAAATTATTTAATTTCATAAGCGAAATTAAAGAGATTGTCATATATTTTTTTTAAAATTAGTTTTTTTCATTATATCTTAACAAGTATGTGTTATTCTTACTAACCTGCTTATGGAATGTAAAATTTTCACTGATAATGGATTAGATAATTTTTCATCTGATATAAAAAAATATTCACATAATATTCTCAATTGATATGATAAAAATATCGTATTAATTCAAACTTTACGTCCACAGCGAGAATATAATTAAATCACAAAATCGACAATATATTATAACCGACATAATTCGACAATCTTTGCATCAATAACTTTAACCATTCAATTTTATGTAAAACACAATGAATTTTGATCTAGAATTTGTTTGAAACAAATAAATCAACATTAAAATTAAAATTTTATATTATATTATATTATATTTATTTATTTCAAAGCACGATTTCATTTTTTAAAAAATCTTGTTTTAAATCTATTTATCTTAATCAATGATTAATGATACTTAAAAAAATGAAAAAAATAAATTATTTTTTAAAATTTAATAAAATAAAATAATAATAAAATAAATATTTATCTATAAATTTAAAAAAGACATATCTAAATATCTGATAAAAAGAATATATAAAAAATCAAAGCATCCAAAGAAAAAAATACTGTCGGGTACTCGGGTGTAATGATGTAATAAGTGGAACCCTCAATCGTTTTGTCATGTCTTTTTTTTTTCCCCTCTGATTCTCTCTATCTATCTCCCAACTCCCATGTGAGAGGTGCCCACTTCTGCCACGATTCCCTACGGACCAATCCAAGCTAACGCTTCACGACAACTGCAGCAAAACTACAAAACCATAAACATGAACAGTTGTTCTTCTGTCATCCAAAAAGAAAACAAATTTTCTTTTTTGTTAAATTTTAAATTGAGTTTTATCCTTTTTTTTTTTTTTCCGGAACATTATTTATTGAAACTACTTAGACGTGGCAAAACATTGCCTCATTCATCTTCTTCACAACCTCTCTTTCTCTGTTACACTCTGAAGCTCTCACCCCGCAACATAAAAAAGAACTGAAAGCTTTTAGTTGATCGACTCAACTCAGCGAGACTCACTCGCTCGCTCGCTTTGAAATTGACTCCATGGATCCTTCCCGTGCTTTTGTGACAAATGTCAAGCGTCTCATTGTCAAGGTTTCTGTTTTTTTTTTTTTTTTTTTTTTCACAAATTGGTTTAACCAATTTCTTCATTTTTTTTTTTTTTTGATAATGTGGTTTTTATTTGATGTTTTTACTTAAGAAGGACTAATTTTAATTTATGGTTTTTGATTAAAAAAAGGTGGGAACAGCTGTGGTGACTCGAGCTGATGGGAGATTAGCAGTGGGGAGACTTGGAGCTTTATGTGAACAGGTAAATATTGAAAGAAGAGAAGGGCACAGTGGGAAAGATAGGATTTTTTTTATGTCCCATTGTTGCAGCATCTCTCTAGGAATGGGGTGTTGTGGCTAACAAAATTGTTAATTTTTTTTTGAATGAATTGGTTGCTTGCAGCTTAAGGAACTAAATTCTCAAGGGTATGAGATTGTTTTGGTCACTTCAGGTGCTGTTGGTCTTGGTCGTCAAAGGCTTAGATACAGGAAATTGGTTAATAGCAGGTATCAATCAATTGCTTAAATGCCCCTTTTTTGGTGTGTCATAAACAGAACAGTTATTGCCTTTTGAGAAAATTTTGAATTAAAAGATTCATCTTTGTTTTGTAGCTTAGCTGATCTTCAAAACGCACAATTTGAACTTGATGGGAAGGCTTGTGCCGCTGTTGGGCAGAGTAGTTTAATGGCTCTTTATGACACCTTGTTTAGCCAGGTGAAAAAGAATATGATTTATGGTCTTGCTTATTACGCATTTGGAAGCCTCTTTTGTGTGTTTCTTTTTAATGTTTCACTTGCATTAATATGATAATCAATCTTTATGCAGCTTGATGTCACTTCTTCACAACATCTTGTGACGGATACTGATTTTAGAAATGTTAGTTTCAGAAAGCAACTCACTGAAACAGTGAAATCTTTATTAGCTTTGAAAGTCATTCCTATTTTCAATGAGAATGATGCAGTCAGCACTCGAAGAGCGCCTTATGAGGTATGCCATTTCATTCCCCTAAATCTGAATTCTCTTTTGCTGTTCATTCTCTTATAGCTATCGCGTGCGTGCTAATAGTCTTTTGGCTTTTGGTTGTGTACTAATTTTGGAATTTGGCAAAATCGGTTTAGACATATGATGTATCACATGTCTGTTTCCTATATGGGGATTTTAGCTTTAGGAGATAGTATCACATGTCTGTTACTCGGATTCGGGTGTGAGTGTTGGACACGGGTATGTTTAATTTTTTTCAAGATTTTTATGTATTTGGAGAGTTCTTGGAGGATCATATCCCCATACCCATATCCGATATGTGTCAGACACGGGTACTTCAAGAAAAATGAAGAGTCGAAGCATCATAGGTTTGTAAATTGTAACACATATGTGCTCGTAAGAAGAGTTAGGAGGAGCTATGTTACTCGGACTCGGGTGTGTCGGACACGGGTATATGTTCGACACGGATATGTTCAATTTTTTTTATTTATTTTATGATTTCCATGTATTTGGAGGGTCCTTGGAGGATCATATCCCCATACTCATGTCCGGATATGCGTCGGACATGAGTACTTCAAGAAAAATGAAGAGTCGGAGCAACATAAAGGAGGAGACTTAGCAATCCCTTAGGTTTTCCTCATCTATCTGTTTACTGTCCATCTAGTCATATAAAACGCTGCTTTTAAACTATGCGTTCCAACACATTTCCATGTGTCACATGTGGGGTATTAACAGGGTAATGTAAAACCTTTCCTTAGGTCTTTTGTACTAAGGCCTTCGAATTCAAGCTTCCTCCTTTTGTTGTATGTCTGAAGTGCCAAAAAGAGAAACCTTTCTGTTTGTTCTATTCTTCCTTTCAAGCTGCTTATTTTTTTTCTGACAAATTGATCGCAAGTGTTTTTTTTTTTCAGGATTCTTCTGGTATATTCTGGGATAATGACAGCCTGGCAGGTCTTTTAGCTCTGGAACTAAAAGCTGATCTCCTTGTTTTGTTGAGTGATGTGGAGGGCCTCTACAGCGGACCACCAAGTGATCCGAACTCAAAGCTGATCCATACATATGTAAAAGAAAAACATCAAGGAGAAATAACATTTGGAGACAAGTCCAGGCTAGGTAGAGGGGGTATGACTGCAAAGGTTAATGCTGCTGTCTGTGCAGCTTATGCTGGTATCCCTGTTGTTATTACTAGGTACGGCCAGGATCCAACTCCACAAACCTATTAGCAGATAACAATGTGATTCTATGTTGCTCCGACTCTTCATTTTTCTTGAAGTATCCGTGTCCGACGCATATCCGGACATGGGTATGGGGATATGATCCCTCAAGGACCCTCCAAATACGTGGAAAAACTTAGAGTAAATCAAACGTACCCGTGTCCGACATTCACACGCGAGTCCGAGTAACATAGATGTGATTCATAATCCAGACAGTTCAACCAGCTTGTTTAATTCTTGACAAAATTGGTTCATGCTAGTGAGGATTTTTTTATAGGTTAATTAGAAAGTCCTCATGGTGGGTTAGCAAAACCCTGTTTCATTTAAAGAATATCATTAGCCACTCCTCTGCATCCTAGTCAATTCCTTAGAATTCCACTTTTCCCTTCATTTCTTATTCCTTTTAAACCTTTTATTTCTCTTTGGTGGAAAACATTGTTGAAGTGTTATTGTGATAAAAAAAATCTATGATTTGAAGAGTATATCTATCATTATCAATCACTGGGTGTCTAATCAATTTTTTTTACTTTAATCATGTGCTTCTTTTTTTACTATGAATTGTTTCATCGTCACTCTCCTGATTTTGCTTTTACTTCTGGTTTTGAAGTGGCTATGCCACTGACAACATCATAAAGCTACTTCAAGGAAAGCGTATTGGTTCCCTATTTCATCAAGATGCACACTTATGGACTTCAGTTAAAGAAGTTGGTGCATGTGAGATGGCAGTTGCAGCTCGGGAATGTTCTAGACGGCTTCAGGTGGGAAGCATCATTTCTTTTGTCACCATAAAATCTCTCTTTTAGGCCCCATTTTCTATCAGATGAAGAAGTTAGGTTTGAATGTTTTTCTAAATGATCTTAATCGCAGGCAATGCACTCGGAAGATAGGAGGAAAATTTTGCTGGACATAGCTGATGCCCTTGAGGCCAATGAAAGTTTGATTAAGGTTGAAAATGAAGCTGATGTTGCTGCTTCCCAGGATGCTGGATATGAGAAGTCACTAATATCTCGTTTGTCCCTGAAACCTGGAAAGGCAAGCATTTGTATGTGATTGAAAATAAATCAATTTTCAATTTTGTGTGTGATTTCTGCTGTTTGATATCCAAGCTTGTTCCATTAAGTCTTTTGCACAAGCACATTCCTCAGGTTTCATGCAAGTTATTTTGTTTTACAGATAGCTGGTCTTGCAAAATCTATTCGTGTACTAGCTGACATGGAAGATCCTATAGGTCTTGTTTTAAAGAGAACAGAGGTTAGAAAATCCTCAAAAAAATATTTAAGTAGGAGTGTGTCGATTTGTTTTCCTCGTCACCTATTTTGATCCTTACTTTGATTGCCCTTTTCCCAGCTTGCAGATGGACTCATCTTGGAGAAAACATCTTGTCCTCTGGGTGTACTGCTGGTTGTTTTTGAGTCTCGACCTGATGCCCTTGTTCAGGTAAAAGACAATGACTTTTAGTCATATCAACCCGGTATTGTTTAGCTTATAAGGAGTTGGTGAGATTACAATTTCATGTAAAGAATCATGATTGCTTGTGAACTTGGGGCATAAATTTCTCATGCATCTTAAGGGATGATTAGCCAACCGGTTTTGGTGGTTGATTGTGTTAAGATGATTTCCACATGATCCTAGGTCCACTAAGCAGATGCCTTTTTCGTTGCAGTTAAATGCCATCATTTGTGTCTTATTTCAGTGATAAATCATCTACCATTTGACTTTGAGTGGATGTCCGCATTCTGTAGAGTCACATTCCTTCTGTCTACTAGATTGCTTTCTCTTGCTAGATGGAACATGAGATATTAAAGTTCAATACTTGTCTATTTGATTACTGCATGAAGATTCTTTTGATCTTTTTGTTCTCTAGCTTTTTAGAATACTATTTTTATGTTGTATCTTCTTTTCTACCATTTTCATCTTAATCGCTATCTTTGGGTTTATAATATTTTCTTGATTACTTTATCACCTTTTTCTTTCCTTTATGATTCAACAGATAGCTTCACTAGCCATTCGAAGTGGGAACGGCCTACTTCTGAAAGGTGGTAAAGAAGCTAAGAGGTCTAATGCAATCTTGCACAAGGTTTGATTCTCTGGGTTCCTGCAAATACTTACTTGTACTGGAGCATAAGCCTTATTGCTTTTCTTTCTTTTCACCATTTTTTCTGCTTCAAATAATATTCTATATTATCAGGTCATTACTTCGGCCATCCCAAATAACATTGGAGACAAACTTATTGGACTTGTGGCTTCAAGAGAGGATATTCCTGATTTACTTAAGGTGATTTTGCAGGATTTAGAGTTGATGACAGTTCCTTGTTATGTGATGGTTTTTAAGTTTTTCTATTTTGCCACAGCTTGATGATGTGATAGATCTTGTGATCCCCAGAGGCAGCAATAAACTTGTTTCTCAAATTAAGAATTCGACGAAAATTCCAGTTCTTGGTCATGCTGGTAAGAAAAATATGTGCCTCTTTGATGCTCCACAAAGTAGAACTTCAACTGATATTTCAACTTCTCTTTACAGATGGAATTTGTCATGTTTATGTTGACAAATCAGCTAAGGTGGATATGGCCAAACAGATTGTTCTGGATGCAAAGATAGATTATCCTGCAGCATGTAATGCTATGGTAATTTCATTTTACGCCAATTTCTGCTTTTGTTCCCATTAGTATATTAAGTGCATATTTCTTGCATATGCCATTCTATTTCATACTATAATTTATCCTGCACAATTCTCTTAATTTTCTATGTATTTTGTTTTGAAGTGTCTTAACCATGCTGTCTTCAGGAAACACTTCTAGTACACAAGGATTTGTCAAGTAATGGTTTGCTCAATGAGCTTATTGTGAAACTCCAATATGAAGGTATGATTATGTAAATGGCTTTCTAACTACCTTAGTACATTCAAATTATAAATCACTCACAGTTTTTGAATATGCTAATTCAATAAATTTGGTGGTTTTCATAGCATTGTTCTTATATGATCATGTAATCCAATCAGTTTTGAAGCTAGTTGTGCAATCTAGTTGAAAAGGTGGCTCAAATATTGACTTCACTTACCGAGCAATAATGAAGGATAACTTCAAATGCAGAATTTTCTCTAATATCAAGCAACATTAGTTAATTTTAGAGTGGGGATATCCGGAGATAAGGTGAAATAGTTACTGATTTGCATAGATAAGTATGTCTTTGCAAACTTTCACATATACAGAAAGATGGCAAATTTAATGGGTGTTATATCTGACAGCATATAACATGAGGATGTCACTTTGTCATAACCACAAAGAAAAGAAGCCTAAACTTGTTAATCAGTTTAATATAAGGAATGGTCACTTGGCAATACTATTTGTGATTGGAACGGAAGTACAGAAAGTTTGCGTTAAATCATGAGGGTAGAACATATTTGTATCTGTGGATATGAACTATGTTGCTCCGACTCTTCAATTTTCTTGAAGTACCCGTGTCCGACTCATATCCGGACATGAATATGGGGATATGACCTTCCAAGGACCCTCTAAATACATGGAAAAACTTTTAAAAATTGAACATACCTATGTTGGACACATACTCATATCCGACACTCACACCCAAGTCCGAGTAACATAGGATATGATTCTGTTTGAGGCTGCTAAGTTCATGCATCTGAATGTCATTGTATTTTTTCTTCACTTTGCTGAGTGCGTTGCATGTGGCAAAAGTTATAGTAGCTCCCAGAAGGATTATCTAGAGATTTATAAACTATTGTGGGATTATTTGCTGCAGGTGTTACCCTTTACGGTGGACCAAGAGCGAGTTCTTTGTTAAACATTCCAGAGACGCATTCATTTCATCATGAATACAACTCAATGGCTTGCACAATTGAAATTGTGGAAGATGTGCAGGCTGCTGTTGACCATATACATCAACATGGAAGGCATGTTATGTCTCTATCAGAACTCTTATCCGTTTTCTTTTCATTTCTTTATTTGTTCTAGTGAATCGTTTGGTTGCCTTTCTCTTGATTTTAATTAACTTGCTTTTTTCTGCAGTTCTCACACTGATTGCATTGTCACGGAAAATCATGAAGTTGCTGAAATTTTCTTACATGGAGTTGACAGGTAGGCTTACTTCTCGGGTCGAAGATCTACTTTATTTGGATATCTTCTCTCTTTTGGTCGTCATGTTTGAGTGTATTGATACATTAAGTTGTTATTGTTCTCATATTTCGGCTTATGATTTGCATGCTTTAATGTTGGTGACATTGCAATTAGACTATCTGTTCTTGTTACAGTGCTGCAGTGTTTCATAACGCAAGCACACGATTTTGTGATGGAGCACGATTTGGACTTGGTGCTGAGGTATATTCAATGTTCCAAATTCCTAGTGTTGAACAACACGGTCGAATTTATGGACTGTTTTTATTTGATGCATGATTTTTAACAGGTTGGAATAAGTACTAGCAGAATCCATGCCCGAGGTCCAGTCGGAGTTGAAGGATTGTTAACAACTCGATGGTATGCAAGTTTCCAATCAAACTTTCTTCCTTCCTTCCTTCCTTCCTTCCTTCCTTCCTTCCTTCACTTCTCTAGATCTTGATTTCTACAATCTCAGTTTTCTTTATACAAATTTTCAATTTGCTTAGACTGCAAATGCTATGTCAACATGCACTGAATATTAAATCTTCTAACTACCTGGCCTGTTTAAAATGTAGGATTTTGAGAGGGAGTGGCCAGGTGGTGGATGGTGACAAAGGGGTTGTTTACAGCCACAAGGATCTTCCCCTGCAAACTCAATTGTAATCTGTTTCAAGAGATGCAAGGAATATGCTTCTTTTTTACCCCTTTTCATGCTTACTGTTAGTTCCTTTCTTGTAATATAGTAATGCAAAACTGCTTCTATAACTGCGCATGGGATTCTCTTATCTTTTCTTTTTTTTTCTTCACTTTTCAGCCTTATTATTATTATGTTTCCAGAATTTTTCTTGTCTGGAATCTGGATCTTGCTTGGCGCAGAACCCTGTCTGATTATCTTGTTTAATGTATAAGTATTTTAAGATTGCATCTTCTAGGAGTGTTGGCTAGATGAAAAGGTGAAAGTAAATCCTGATTACTGGAAGTCAAATGTAACATCAGATTCATTTATGAGAAAAGTTCAATTCCAAATGATAAACGAAAGAACCCAAAAGGCCAAGAATTCATTGTTCCCGAATTAACTCAAAACTTTGCCAAAGTAGTCAGAAATGGAAAAAACTAGAGTTCAGAAAGCAACTGCTGTATATGACTAACTGTTACTGTGAATCAGGATTGTCCTGATTAATCTGCTAACGCATTGATCGCGGAAACTTGCCCCCTGCCTCGTTTTTTGTAGAGAAAAAGTAGAAAACATAATAGAATCTACATCATCTCATATTTCACCATCCCAACAGTTCTTCAAGGCTCTTGTAAGGACTACAAGTTTCATGTATAGCAAATTCCACTCGGAGGAGCCTTTGCTGCATAAATTAAAGAAGACTTGTTCAGTAGCAGGCAATTGAAATTCTTTATTATGTGATGAGCCATCTTTTCCCGCAAAATACAAACATGAGACAAGGCATATTTACCTGGTGGATGCCTGAGAATTTTAAAGAAGAGCTCAGGAGGTATGGACCAATCAAACAAGCTTAAATTTTCCTTGATCCTAGACTCTTAACTACTCGGTTAAGAGAATTTCTGCAGTTTTAAAGATGTCTAATTGCTCCATGAATGATTTTGAGCTCTACCACCTATGGAAGTTTAGGATCCCTCCAAAAGTTCAATGTTATGGCTTGTGATTCTCGACAGAATTCCCAAAAAGTCCTTCTTAAAGCATAGAGGAATTCCCATTCCTAGTTCAGAATGCTTTTGCCCATGCTGCAATGAAATCTTGGTGGTTTGCATCTGTAACTGCTGCTCTATGGTCCTTATATGGCTTGCAAGAAATGAGGCTGCTTTTCAGAAAAAGTTTTGGACAATGAATGAGATTATATTTCTGGTTAAATTGAGATCTTTACATGGCATTGATGCTTTGCATAAGTGTGAAAATCCTCGGGGGATTGTGCTGCACTTAATACTAGGGAAAGCCAAAAAAATTGGTGTTTGTTGGATGCCTCTTCAATCTGGTGTTTTGAATTTTAACGTGGACGGCTCTCGGCCAAGGGAAAGCCTGGCCCTACAAGGCTGTGGTCTTGTCCTTAAAGATTCTTCGTGTGCTATATTGGCTATGTTTTCAGGGCCTTGGCAGAACTTCTAGCTATCAAACAGGCTATGATATGTTTCTCAAGATTGATTGGATTGAAAAATCTGAATTGATAGTGGAATCCGATTCTACAATAATGGTAAAGTGGATAAAAACAAGGGAGATAGACCATAGAAGTTTTTTTTTTTGATTGGCAAAGTTTTTATTTATCCAAAAGTAGCATGCACTGCTACATCAATACAACCAGCATAGCTGGCAAACAAATGTACTATTTTACAATGTCTTCTTTAAATAGCTAAGAACCAATTATGCTATCAGTGAGCTTTTTAACCCCCATGCTACATGCAAATCTCTATTAACAGTATCATCCTTTATGGTTTTCATCCCCCCTAGTCTATAGCTAACCTCCTCCTTGATTTTCTCAAGCATTTGCATACATTGCTGAGGTTGTTTACCAAATCTGCGGTTATTCCTCTCCCTCCATACATGATATATGAGAGCGTTCCAAGCAATTCGAAGCACTGTAGCAATAAGAGATTTACCCTTTAGCTTCCTCTTTGCCCATTGAACTTCAAAGTCCCAGCTTCTGATGACTCTATGAAACTTACATAAGTGCAGAATCTCCCTCCATACTGCCTTAGAATACTCACACTCAAAGAATAAATGGTCTCGAGTCTCCATTTGTTGACTGCACATATCACAAGTTCCATTAAGATCCATTCCCCATTCCATCAATCGATCTTTTGTAGGGAGCTTGTTCTGAATTGCCATCCATGATATTTGGGAATGCCTTGGAATATGGTAGGCATACCATACCAATCTATCCCAATCCACCTTTGGCTGCCTTGGCCTGATTTGCTGCCACACTTTAGCCACTGAAAACCTGTCCCCAGGAAATTTTCAAGCTAATCTTCCATTATTCTGATAGGTAAATTGAGCTGCTAATGGTCGCAATTGTAGGATTTTCCTCCAAATCCAGCTACTTCCCTGGGTGATTGGGAACTGCCAGAATGATGTGCCTTTTAGAACATAGTTGTGGATCCAAAGCAATCCACCATGAACCTGCCTTAAAAAGCAATGTCCATATTATCTGCATTATGCTTGCCCTGTTCCAAGAATCTAGATCTTTCAGGCCAAGTCCCCCCTCTGATCTTGGACAACAAATTTTCTGCCAACTCACCTTTGCTCCTCTGGCTTCTGCATCTTTCCCTAACCAATAGAATCGAGAACAGAGTTGATTAATTCTGGAGAGCACTGCCTTGGGTAGAATAAAGATTCTACACCAATAGTTTTGTACATTAAACAAAACTGATTGAATAAGCTGGAATCTTGATAGACCATAGAAGTTAGAGGTGCTATTGCGATCCGTTTTTTTTTTTTTTTTCAATTTCTTTGTTTAGACTCAATCTTAGGTGAGCCCAAATTGATCTATAGGTTTAAATTTATTGTATATTATATATAAAAATTTTTATTTATAATTAAATTTAAATAAAATAATATTATTTTAATAATTAAATAGTGATCTAAACCTGTCCGAATCATAAAATTCTCAATCCAAACTTAACTCAGTACGAATCGAACTAGACAAATTACTTGACTCGTGAGGAGGTCGAGATAGAACCTATGGGACTCTGTCATAGATATTTGAACAGCTTATCTTATCTCTCTAGTCATAGTCTTAGACTTGTAATGTGCCAAAAAAGAAAAACTCATCTCTTTAATCTTTAGTCATTTGGGTTATAGAATCGAAAATTCATATATTAATATTGTATTTGTGTTATTTTTTATATTATAATTGTGTTTAAAATATTATATATTTATATATATAAATTTGATCCGAACTTAAATAAAATATTAATAATTTTTATAATTATTTAGATCCAACTCGATCGAAAATATGAGTTTCATTATAGGTCTAGATAAAAAGATTTCTAAAAACTGTAAAATTAAAAGGAATCAATCACTTCTAAAAAGATTAATAATTTTGTTTAAATTATCTTAAATATCAAACAAGCTTTTAAATTTAAATAAATAATTCTTAAACAAATTTAATTAGGGTCCACTTAATTATTTAATTATCATTTTAAATTTTTTATATTTAACATATTATTTTTATTAAATTTTAAAAAATATTTAATTAATTATATTCTTTTATAAATATCATTTTTAATCGGTGTTATTAACCCCAATTCACATTTCTTGTTTAATTAGGACAAATATATATAGTCAATCCGTTTAAAAAAGAATTGGAAAATTAAACATAAATAAATACTAAAAACGTCCACGTTTTTAGTACTGTCAGTCACTTTCATCAACTTCAAGCTACTAAAGTAAAGGAAAACACTCTCTCTTTCTCTTGTCCTTTCTCTTCATCGAATCAAAACCATCAATAATTATGATCTGTTAAGCTAATCATAGTTTCAGGGTATTTCTTAAATCCTACGCTTTAATTTTATCAGGGGTGGTATAAACTCCAAATCTCCCAAAATACCCATTTTAGTTTATCATTTTTTTCCCCTTAAAATATGGAACCAAAAAAGAAGCTGATCTGGACTCTGGATTTGAGTTCCCATTAATGGAGAACGCTTTAAAATTCTAGGGTTTCTTTCCCTTTTTTGAAAGGAGGGCCCTTTGACTTTTAGGGGATAAGGGGGGGAGGAGGTGGGGGCCTTCTGCTTGAAGAAAGAGGATGAAGGAGTTGATAGGAATTCCAGGAACGGTGAGTGGGTTAACCCTAAGGATAATCCAATGTGCATTTGCTGCTGCTTCCATTGCAGTCATGGTCTCTGCCTCTAATTTCTCTACCTACACCGCTTTCTGGTACTTTTGTTTTTCATTTTTCTTCTTTTGGTTCTGCTCTCAAATTTTACAGTTTTAGATTTAGTGGGCTCTTTTGTTTTGTTTTGCTTGGGGGTATATCATAAATTTAATCTTGTTTTATTTGCTGCCATTGTTTCAGTATTCTAAGGTTGAAAAAATAACAAAATTTTAGTTTAAATGATGTGTTTGAATCGGATTAGTCTTAAGCAAACATTGATTAGGCAGCTTGGGAGTAGAATTTGTTTGGCAAAACTATGGATGAAAGATAATTTCCTAACTGGTAGAAAGAATAGGAAAAGTGAAAGGTGAAGTTGACCAGAATTTTAGACATGTGGATAATTACCTCTTTGCATGTTATAAGGTGGTATGTATTGTTAATAGCAAATTTGTTTAATAGTAGTAACAGTTAAATGTATTGTGCAGCTGTTTTTGCTGTTTTAGTGTTCTGGTTTGAATTTATTGGATGATGTTTAAGTTCTAGGTTTCTAGTTTGGGAGTGTGCATGAGGAGTGGGTAAAAATAAGTACCTTTTCAGTTTTAAGTTTAGCTCAATTTTGGGCCCAAGTTTTTATGCTTTCACTTGTCATATGCCGGTTGAGAAGCTTTTATCTAAGAGGGTTTAATATCAAATCTGAGTTGTGTGTTTTTACTATAAAATGAAAAGGTATGAGAATTTGCTACCTTCAATTTGTAATGGCATTTGGATGAGAAATTAGAAGCCTTGATTTAAACCTTCAAAGAAACGTACAGGTTACTCGCATAAAAGTTTAGACTACCGATTCTTCCAAAATTGGATTTTAAGTTGAATATGAAGTTTTGCAAATTAGCATCTCGTACTTTACTTGGTTAAGCAGAAGGAATCATCTACCCCTCTAATGTTATTGCCACAGTGGAGCTAAACATAAGCATAGACATGTCTGAGGTGCAATATTTGGAGGTTGGTTGTTTAAAGTGTATTATAGTTCTTGTAATAGCAAAACTTTTTTGGAATCGGGTGCTTGTTTTAGTCGTAACGGCAGGAAAAATGAACAGAATTCTATGAAGCTTTTCTGCTACTATGCGTAGTACAGTAATGGTGGTTCCCCAAGTCACTTTATTTTAAGATTTGTGTCTGCTTATAGTGATAAAGTCTATAATAGAGCCATTCATTTGTCTCAATGACATTCAAGACACAGGTCTGAATAAACATGAGTGCATAGTTGCCTGAAAGTATGTAATCTCTTTGTGAGTCTTCTTTTATGCGTGTCTGATCTTTTAAACATGCAGCTTTGATGTAATTTGTTTCTTAGGTCTTTTTCGAAGTGTCACTGAATATGGTTTTCTTTTGTGAAAATGCTGAACACAGTTCTTTTGACTAGATATAAATTAGCATTTACACTTATCTCTCATATTGCTATTTTCGAAATAAAGTGGCTGTGGATCTTATAGTTTCTGTTCTTATTTTTCACCATATTATATCCTTGGGAAGGGGGGAAAAGGAGGTTAGGTTGGATGGAGTAGGCAGGAGGGTTAAAGTAGAATAGAAATGCACTGTAATAATTGTTATTTTCTGCAGTTTTGATGTTTTGCAATGTTCTCTGTTTCAGCTATTTGATTGCATCTATGGGGCTTCAACTGCTATGGAGCTTTGGACTTGCATGTCTTGATATTTATGCTTTGAGGAGAAAGATAGATCTTCAGAATCCAGTTCTAGTGAGCCTATTTGTTGTAGGTGATTGGGTATGCAACTTTCTCTAAGAATCCTCTCTAATCCTTTAGTCACTAAAATGGATGCATGGACATTGATGTAAATCAGGTTTTCAACCATAAATTGCCTGCTATTTGTGGTATTTTGTCATATTGCACATCAGTTATCACTTATCTTCCCCATGTTTCTTCGTGTTCAGGCTGTTTGTGTCTTTATGATTCCATTAGTGGTTTACATGACTCTGTAAAGTAGTTCTTATTCTATCAAATACAACACTTCCATATGCTATATTGCAAGTTTTTATGACCACCTGCTCTCGTTTTTGAATGACGATAAGAGTACAATCTTACATCGATGCAAGATCACTGTCTTCATAATCATTATATTAACTCTCTGTTCATTTTGCTTTAGTTTTTTTAAAGTGGTGCTAGTAATCTATGTTACTCGGATGTGATCGTCAAATATGGGTATGTGTCCGACACGGGCATGTTCAGTTTTTTTTCTAAGTTTTTCCATGTATTTGGAGGATCTTTGGAGGATTATACCCTCATACCCATGTCCGAATATGCGTCGTACACGAGTGTCGGACAAAGATTCTTTTAGAAAAATGAAGAGTCGGAGCAATATAGCTAGTAATTGTTATGTGGGTATTCAGAATTCAATCTTCTTAGTTTTCAATCTGTTTTTCCTACATGCAGCTTAAATTTTGCGAATCTTTTTTCTCCTTGAAACTCTTGGGCCAAAATGCAGGTTACAGCTATGTTATCACTGGCAGCTGCATGTTCATCAGCAGGGGTTATAGTTCTGTATGCAAGAGACTTGGATTTCTGCAGGCTTCAAATTAATCTGCCATGCAGGCAATTCGAAATATCGATAATTTTGGCATTTATCACTTGGGTTCTAATCGCAATGTCATCTCATGTCATGTTCTGGATCTTAGCCTCTTTCTGAAGGGCTCGGGGGGTTCCCAATTCCAATGCTAAAGAGAGGGCATACACGCACATTATGTTATCTCCTATTTGACATGTAAATGCTTCTTTTTCTTTTTCTTCCCCATGCCTTAATTTTTGACAATTTTGGAGAATTGGAGAAGTTTTGCTACTGCACATTAAGGATTTTTGTTTTAGTATTCAATTTCATTCAAATCTTGTTCTCGACCTAATATTCAATCATTAACAAACCATCTTGTCAAATCTTACAGAGTTGCAAAGATTTTTATTATATTTTAGGAGAGAATAAGCTATATGCGGTAACTATTACAAGATATTTTAACTAAAATTATGAAATCGAAACAAATTCTCTCTAAAATCGGGTCACAATAGAAAAAAAAATTAAAAAAAACCCAAAAATCTATGCAATAAGTCTTTCAAAAAATTCATTTCAAATTTTTAACCATCTTTATGAATCAGATCATCAATTCGGATTGTCTCACATAAACAGCTCCACGTAAAAAAAAATCCAACACTTTTTGTTATACGCTTGAACATCCATCAAGCTTACTCCTACGATCAGATTTGTTATACGCTTGAAAAATATGAAGTTGGTGGTTTAGATTTCATCTAGGAAATCTTACTATTTTCCAGGGCCATTGATCATCCTGAAGAAAAAAACATGGATCAAGCAGGCTATAACAATCCGAATGAGTCCAATTAAGGTTTGATTCAAGGTAAATAAGTTAAAACTTACCAAAACTCTACTAAATTTCTCTCTCACAGCTTTTCTATGCAACAAAACTCCTATAGTCAACCTTCACCAATCACATCACCTTACTATTCAGTTCGTCACCAATAGATATCGACAAGATTTTCTCAAACAGTGAGTCGTTAGCGTATCTAACTGAAAATTGTCATAAATCATTAAAAAAAAAAAGGGGGAAAATTGATCACAGATAGATCTAAGGTGGCAGAGACATTGAAAAAGTGGGGAACTTGAGCTAGACTTGCAGACAATTGTTTTTCAATTGGATTAATGGCAGAACTGAGGTTGACCAGAGTTTAATTATAAGAGCTGAGCCAGTGATCTTTGCTGGCTTTGAACTCTGAACAAATCTGAAAGTATACAGTTTATTGGTAGTTAATAAATTGGATGGAAATAATGCTGTAATGGGACTCTGCGTCCGAATGAAGCATTTCAGAAATTTGAACCTCTATAGCACATTGCACCCCTTGTTCTTCCCTTCCATGGCTTTAAGCCCTTAACCCAAAACTAAGACCAATCATTTATTTTTTTAATGTATCAATTTCATCGGTTTGTTGAAGCTCTAGAACTTGTTTCTAGTCAATCTAAATAAATCTGAAAAAGAAACAAAAAATCACAAATATAGAATACACCAAGCCATTGACACGATTATAATATTCCATAGGTATGGAGAAAATTCCCTTAAAAAGAATAAAGAAATCATTATATTTCTCTCAAACCAGATACAAATTTATTTACAGAAGAAGAAATTTCACTTTGCCAAAATGAAATGGAGGACAAATTTACTACATATAATGACAAATTCTAGCATACTTTAATCATGGAACTTGCAAAATTTGTGTTATCAATCAACTGCATTGAAAAAGCTTAGAAATTTTTTTTTATATAATATCTAATGATTTAAAGATATACTTTCTCATATTATTTGGTGCATTCAGAATTTTAATTTTTTAATATTTCAAAAAACGGAATTTAATTGAAAAAAAAAATAAATTTCATCTTTTATCAATTGAACCAACTCTTTATAGGTAAAAAAACCTTGAAAATTGAAATTGAAAAGGTTAAACTATTTCTTAAACCTGGTATCACATCCTTTAAAGTATATTAAAAAATTAATTAAAAAATATGACATGTAATAGATTTTTAATATCACTTGTGGAATTAAATTTTTTTACAGTTATTATATTAAGAATGTAGGATAGGGTTCTTTTCATCTTTAACAGTAGTAGATAACAAGGTTGACTATTTATTTCTATCAATTAATTGTGTATTATCTCCTAGATAATAAATATTTATTTCTTTATAGTTGAAAATAAAATTCTAACCAATTTGTACAACTTGTTTCAACAAAGGTATTTTTCACGTTATTTCTTTCAAAGTTAAATGTCTTTCTCAAACACTATTTTTAAATATTTTCTTTTAAACTTATCCATATTTCAGAAAATGACTGCCGAACTATGGCAATACCAAAATTTAAGTTTTTGTTGGAAATCCCTTCAGTAAAACACTTCTCTTCTTTAAAGATATTTAACAGAAATAATTGAAAGTTTCAACTTTAATGATATTTTTTCCTTTTAGAACATACCAACAAAATTAATATTTATCTTTATTTGGAATTTTTGAAAACTTAATTTATAAGCAGTTTTACATTTAGCCCACTTAATCATTTAGCTCCATTTGATTGGTGTTTTTATTTTATTTTTCTTTTATTTATCCTCTATTGAAAAATAATAACACCACTCAAACGGAGTTTAATGAGTAAATGAACTTCAAAATTAAAATTAAATCCAAATTTCATTTTTGATATATTGATAATAAATTTTTTTAATTTAACAAACGAAATTAAAAAACTATCATATTTTTTTTAAATTAATTTTTTATTTTTTAAATATCGAAAAGTATGTAATAACATGTTAATCTCACTTGTAAAATTTAAAAACTCCGATAATGGATGAGATAATTTCTCTAATTTATTAATTTTTTTTTTTTTTTTTTACTTTGGGTTTTCAGTTTTGAGTTTGGTGGGCAATCAAAGTTTGTAATTCTGTGTTAAAGTCTTACATAATAAGAAAACATATTCAAATACATCTTCCATTGCAGCCTGCTGCTCGTATTTGACAAATGAGAAAACGAAATCAACGGTAAAAATAAAATAAAATTCAAGAAACAATAACCACTCACCAACTCGAAAACCAACCCCCACTTTCAGAACAATTCAAAGAGGAAAAACACAAACACAAACTGATCATTGTTACTACATTTGATTCCACAATTAACATAATAAGAAGCCCTTAATTTGGCCTTAAAAACATTTCTCAAACATTACAATTGATTATATTTACACTAGCAAACAACAAAAAGGGCATAGGTCGATCCCTTTGGTCTCCCTACATCCTTAACTTTTTGTTAATATCCCTTCACATTTCACACTAAAAGAACACAATAATTAAGCGTATGGTTTCCCCTTTGGGTTTTCATACGCTTATTGATTACCGGAAACATAGTGATTAACGTACAGAAATTCACATGAAATTACCACACTTTGACTAGAGTGGCACACCTTCAGCTTCCTTCAGACATGTCACTGCAACGTAATTCTTAGCTTCGATCATGCAACGACGCGGCGAGAAGTCAAACGACGATAGACAGGAGACTGAACTCCGGTTGAACAAATAATCTTTGTAGTAGAGGAAGTAGACATGGAAGAAACAGGTGAAGAAGTAGAAAAATTCCCATAATTATCTGATTGAAACACTTGTTTATCAGATATCTGAAACCGACCAGAATCTCCAGTAGGAAGTCTCATGTATGAAGCTGAGGGTGACGACGACTCATTGAACCATGT
The DNA here is from genome assembly GCA_030761205.1 of Fremontodendron californicum. Lineage (NCBI taxonomy): Eukaryota > Viridiplantae > Streptophyta > Magnoliopsida > Malvales > Malvaceae > Fremontodendron > Fremontodendron californicum. Next base: position 1,014,621 of record JAULJL010000012.1, read on the forward strand.
TGCTAAAACATGACCTTCTCTTCCATTGTTCTTGTATTGGACTATAGCCCTGTAAACGAAAGGAATAAGACCCTCCATTTCCTTTCTCTTTTTGTGTTTTAAAATTATTCTTTTCCTGGTATTGTATCAAAGGAATAAACCGACAGAGAGACTTCTTTTGGTTTGGTCTGAATCTGATTGATGGAAGAAATTATGAAGGGAGAGAGATTGGTTTTAAAAGAGAAGGGAAGGCTGGTGACGTGGCGTAATGGGTATATAATAGTCCAGCTCTTCACGCTAAAATCAAATCCGCACGAAGTTTTTAAACAAATACTCACCCTTTGAAAGCTATAGCCAAACTAAAAAAATAAAAGGCAGGCCCTTTCCTTACACGTCACCAATTTCGCATCCGGATAAAATAAAAGATTGCAGATCTTAAAATTCGAATTTCAAATATTTTGGATGTCATTTCTTAAAATTGATTGTATAAAGGAATTGGATTAAACTCCTATTCTAAACTCTATGTTTTTTAAATTAATATTTTTCTAAGGTTTAGTGAGCCATGCGTGAGCTTTCCTAATATATTTGGATGGTTTTGTGATTATCTAATATTTCTTTCTTTAATAAGCTTTGCAGCCAGTCATTAATTGTCTTAATTTAGTTTCCATCATGTTTTTATCTTGTTAACAATGTTTGTTTGTTTGGACATGGTTTTAGAGTAAGGTATTTGATTAAAGTTGGTGATACATCATTTTCCCACTTGTTTAATTGGTACCAAGATTTGGGAAAAAAAAATCTTGGTTATTTATATCCGATCGAATTCCAGAAGAGATCACACCAAGATAAGATGAACTGGATTATTTTAAAGGTCCTAATCAAATTGATGAACATGTCCAGCATAAAAATGTGATAGTTCTCCAAAATCTTTTATTCCAGGATTTTAGTGATTCATCTTGATCATTTTTAGATTCTTTTTCCTGTTTCCCTTCCAGCTGCTCACTATATTTTCCAGTTTTTTTTTTTCCCCTTGAAAAGAATACCAAATACAGAGAAAAATAATGGATATTAATGCCAGTATGGCACCTCTTGAATTTGGTTTTGTAATGACAATTTGTGTTACCCTGTAAGGCAATTTCCTTGTCTACTATACAACTTGGTGGCCCCTATAAGGCAATGTCTTATGTTTCTTCAATTCTATTTTGGTCAGCACTGAAAAACATTTTCTCTTATTTATTTATTTATTTTACCAACATGTTTTTCAAGGGTGTCTAATAAAAACCAAGTAGATGACTCAAGTTCTCAGGTTTTATCCAAATATGACCAAATGCATTCTAAGAGAATGTATATATAGTTACTATGCCAAAGTCTAACTAAATCTACCTTTTGACTCAATTTCATAAACAGTATTTCCATGCTTAGAAAAACCATCTTCAATCAAAGGATAAGAATATATATATATATAAGGATTTATTTATATTAATGTAAAATTAATTTTATTTGTAACTTTCAAATTTCATTTTAATTAAAGTTGCGCTTAACATTACTATTGTTACGACTTTTGAAAATAAAAATTACTTTTCACCATAATATTAATGCTAAATAAGTAAAAAACCACTGCAAAAACTAAATCTAGAAGGGAAATTAATGAAAGATATAGGTAGAGTAAAACCCAAATAAGGAAATGCCCAAACCTTTCATCCATATCTTCATTTTGAGGATTTCTATTAGATTTATTTCAAATCATATGGTTAAATAATAATTAAAAAAAAAAACTTTCAAATCAATACTTTGGGTTGGCACATAGGATAAGACCAGCCCATAAAAGAAAATTTTCTTGACCGTTTACAGGCTGTGAAATTATATAAATTTAATTCAATTCTAGCTAAAACTAACAGGGTTGACAATACTTGACAATTGACATGAAGGGTTAATTTTTTTTTTTTCTCTTGTTTTATTAAAATTAAAACTTGATACCAAATCCATTTGTCTCAATCGTAGATGAAGTCATTGTTTGCATCATCATACGGTTGGAAATTAATCTTGGCAAGGTCGTTTTCTTAATCCAATAAATTAAAATTTAACTTCAAAGAAGAGATAGATGATTGTTTCAACTCTCAAGCAAAAGCAAAAACTGCGTGCGGCCTTTACTTTGTAGAGGGTTAGGTGATGAGAGAGCAAAGCTGATGTCACACTAGATCTGTTCATGGGTCAAATCGGACTGTGATCCGGTTTTTTTTATATTCTTTGTTTAGGTTCGATTCTGGATTGGGTCGGGCCGACCCGGTAGGTTCAAATTCACTGTTCATCAGATTAAAAAAATATTTTTTTATATTTTTATAATTAAAATTAAATAAAATAATATTATTATAATAAAAAAAACATTGTTTCTGACCGGGCCGGCCCAGAACAAAAATATCCTGTCCAGGCCTGGCCCAATACGAGTCGGGTCTGCCGGAGCGGATGGACTGCCCGATCCATGAGCAGGTCTATGTCACTGTCACAGTCTTGCTTAATATTATTTTCCCTTTTGAAGATAGATATATAGTTTGCAATGACAAATGAAAATTTTTAAATTTTAAGGCTTAGCTGTCCTTTTTTATCCTAATTTCGGTCAATTCATTAATCTTAGTGGAGGTTTAAATTAGAAGTGTTAATGATTGGGTTCGAATTGAGTTTGGGTTCGAATATATATATATTTTTTTGTCTAAGTCCCTTTTACTTAATCAATTTCTCAATGTGTAAGCGAAATTATCACGTGACAACTCATAAGAATATGAGATACGAAGAAACAAAACAAATATGGACTCTAATATTAATTTTAACATCCAATTTAAAATCAATTAATAATAAATGAAAAAATTCAATTTAAATATATAAAAAAACTTAAAACTTAACTGAAATGAGATTATATCACTTAACACAACAATATTTCACATAAATGAACAATTCAAAATTAAAAGTTAGGCATAATTGTTAGTTGAAGGTTTATATTTAACCATAGATTAGTACATTTATATAGTTTAAATCAAATTTATGCAAGTTGTCATTTTTGACAAGTCTGCAGGAAAACTATGCATTTCAAGTGAATATATGAAGGCAGAAGAGTCATGTCATGTAGTTTGGGAAATAAATTAAGGCTGGTGGCAAATTTATTAATTATTGTCAGAGTCATTCCTATTTTTTATTTATACAATTAAGTTTTGTGTTTATTATCAGGCTTTGACTAATTGACATGTGTTACACATAGGTAATATTTTAAGTCATTTAAATTAAATGCATCCTCATCAGTTAAATTAATAAGCTTATGATGATATATGGCTGCCTTTACTTGGGTACATCAAGCTTTATTTTAAAAAGTATTGAAATAATTGAAATAGTAATAGAAACTTATTTCTAGAATCATAGTAAATTTCATGATCATGCACCCATTCCAATAAATATCATCTACTAATTTTCTGCAGAAAAAAAAAATTAGTGACATAACGAAATTGATTGAGTGAGAAATCGAGGTCTAAATTTGGAGTAAATTGAAGATTCTTGTTTTGAAATTTCTATTTTGCTATATATAAAGATAATTATATATTAGAATTCGTATTTGATACATTCATAATCAAATTTTTTTAATTTTATAAACAAGATTATGTGGATAACCTGTACCTTCTTGACCTTAATTACCAGGAGTAACTAGGATTATTTTTAATGGGATGAGGGAAATTGGTTTAATTTTGTTTCAAAAGATTAGTCAAAGGAAATAGTAAGGTAGTTGTCGGGCTATATTACGTCTACTTTGACAAATTGGCCAAATTCCCTGAAGCTGATAGGCAGTCTAGAGGAGGCTAAATTCAATGTCAAACTTGAAAAACTAAGAAATAAGAAGATTAATTTACATTTTTCTAAATAGAAAACTGCATTTTAGATTATTCTTTTTCTCAATAAGATGGTTCTATTCTCGCCTTTCAGTTCCTTCCATACCAGCTTAGAAAAGGCCCATTTTTCAAATGGTTTTTAATAAGATGTTGGATTGGGCAATCTCTATGTTAGTACCTAACCAGTTCTGTTTTTTCTTTTTTATATGTTTCTCTCATCTCGTGTCAGAATTGGCTAGCAGCCCATGTTTTCATGACATTTTAAAGTGATCTGTGGGTTTTTGATATGCTAGTCAAACATATAACATCTGTGACTGTTGAAATTATTAAGTTGAGTTATAATTATCTTAAAATTTTAAATTGATAAAAAATATCTAATTATTATATTTAACTTTCAATATGCATTCTTATGTGCAAGCCGAATGAAAGATTAATGAATTTGCATATGAACCTAAATGTAAAAAGAAGGTTCAATATGAAGAAAGATTAAAGCAGCAATGTAAGGCTAGATGGAGAATAAGATATCGGTGAATAAATATTAAAGGAGAAAATGATTATCAAGAGTCAAAGCTTGATATCATATTGAATTGGATGACCAATTATCTTAAAATTTTAAGCTAATAGTAATAGATCAAATTATTATATTTAAGTTCTAACAAGAATCATTATGAATATTTTGTGGGTTTTATTTGGGGATTTTGGATGGAGGCCATAATTAAATGATTGCCAGTCAATTCAATAGAAGTTTTATGCTCTCAGCTTCATTAAGAAAAAAAAAAAAAAATTGCTTGGGATTAAAAATGGCTCAAAGTCGCTTAGTATAGTATTAGGAAATCCAGTTTCAATATATTCAGGCATTTATTAGAATGGAAAAGAAGGTAAGTCTCATTAGGTGGCTGAGTCATTCCAATTAGAAAAAAAAAAAAATGGAAAACCATGGAAAATAGTCGATTGCTTGGATGAAACAAAAGAAAGCAATAACAAAACAAATATTTTTTTATAACCTCAAACTTCTAAGGATGTGGTTGCAACTTGCAAGCATATACAGGACGACAAAAGCTGGTTCTTCTTTATTGAAATCGACCTTGGTAAAGGACTGCTCTTCTGTTTTTTTTTTTTTTTTTAATATAAAATTCCTTTTTAGGTCCAATGATTGCAATTTTCAAGAGGGACAACGTTCTTCAATCTCGGAAGATGAGATTCAATGCAAAATTTTCCCTACAATTACTAAGAATGTTATTTGCATGTTTGTTATTCTTCTCTAATTATGTTAATGTTGCACAATTTGGAATTGTCTATCATCATTTTTTTGTTTTCGTACCTGAAATTGTTTAAGATTGAATCTTGATCAAGGAAGATTCAGCCTTAAATTTATTCCAAAACTGGAGGATTTCAGGTAGATCTATTCAAAGATCGGATAATCCACCCAATTTGATAGGCTCGACCCGAATTGGGTTAGGCATATGACAAAGATTTTTGTATTTATAAATAATAAAACGGATTTACGGGCTGGTCCGGATCTGACTTGAAACGAGCTTGGGCAAGAGAAAGTTCGACTCGGTCAAACTTCAAAGTTAAGATGAAATTTTTACTGTTTTTTTTATTCCTACTGCAAACTGCTTCCCAGAATTTGGAAAAAGTAATCTGATTAGAGGGTAATTTTGTTTTTATGATAGCTTGATGCTATGTTTCTGTAATGAGAAGCAAACTTTAATGAACTAGGCAGCCAGCTTCATTTATGAACATCTTGATTCCGAAACCGGTGGTCTCCCACAACCACTGATGCAAGAAACTGCACTTTTTAAAGACCACCTAATTAATTTTCATTGAAACAGAAACGCCAGATGAAGTTGAAATCATACTTTTTATGAATTAATGACTCATTTTTTGTCCTTAAATAGTTAACTTCATCATTTGAGATGGCGACCCTTTTATTTTTTCCCTGGAATGCAAGCGTGCTCCTCAAATTGTCCTTTTTTTTAATGGAATTTGCGTACATGCAATGCAATCTTTCTGTTTAAACTTAAGTGAAGAATTTCATGGTTTTCATTGCCAAAACAGAGGGGGGTCTTGTTCTTTTCTTTTCTTTTCTGTTGCATGGCCCCAAAAGTAATATGCGTGCAGCCTTTATGTAAAGAGATTAAAGATGGTTTACTGCAAAAAGCTGGACAATGGAGAAAAATGGTAAAAAGGCAGAGGATGCAAGTTATAGCAGTTGTGAATTATTATGTTGGGACATAAATAAACCCCCCAAGCCCAGGGGCTACCATTGATTTGCTTACCAATGGTTGCATGGATTTTTATAATGTTGGGTGTCAAGATTCAAGATGACACAATGTTTTTTTGACAGTATAAAAATTGTAAATTTTATTATTTCTTTTACCTGCCCTCCTTCAAACTTGATGACTTGACTGTTAGGTGACAGTTTACTGGTATGGGTTTTGAGGGCTGGTGAGGATAAGAAATCTTGCCAATTAATCCAAATTTACTGGTAACTGTGCATAAGAATTTCATACTAGTAACAAGAGTTTGGGAATAACTAAAAGTATGGTAATCGAGTAAGCCAAGAAATGAATTAGATTCTAAAGAGATGTAAGTTCGAGTTTTCATCAAATCTAATGATTCTTATCCCACTATTTGATGAATTAGGATTATAATTGAGTTTGCTGCTAAATAGTAGTAGAATTGATGTCCTGAGGTGTGCAAAAAAGCTCATGATCTAATTAACTTTTACAACAAAGTCCAAAAATTTGAACAAACATTTGTTGAATTTCAGCCCATTAAGCTTTGTCGAGTGCAGGGTAAAGGATTCATGTGTAAAACAAGCAGAAATAAAAAGGCACTCTCAGTGGTCCATGAACCATGAAATCAGCACTTCACCCATACTACTAAAATGCGGGCCGTGACGTAACGAAAATGGAAAGCTTTGCATTGCATTTTATCCATTACGTAATATCCGTGATATTATTAAATTCATTGAAACATTATTAAATTCACGTTCGCGACAACCGCGATGCGTTACGTGACCTGCAATCTCGACATTGCAATCGCGACGAAATCTGCGATCGTGATTTAGAATTATGACTTCACCCGAAGCTCAAAGCATAGAGTTTCATTTCCATTGCAGGTTGCCAGGACCCCCCCCCCCCTTCTCCCGGTCTGGACATTAGGGCGTGTCCACTAGGTAAAAGTGAAAATGGGCCTGAAAAAAAAAAAACCTAAACCCTCACGGCCTCAGTCCCTCTCTGTAAGAAAAAAGAAAAAAAAAAAAAAAAACTGTCAGGATTGATGACGAAGCACAGTGAATTTGCTTTTGGTCCGAGTTGAATCCTCTTTTGTCTGTTGCCTTAATTTGCACTCCACATCTTTTTCCTGATCCTACTCTTTAATCCCCCCTATCACAACTGGTCCCCTTTCGTACGTCATAAATAGAACACTTGTCCCCCTTTGAGGGGTCCCAATTTTGTCCAAGCCAGGGGACCTTGCTTCTTCACTTTCTTGTAAATCAAATTGGTAAACGCCGACCTTTTATCTTTCTGCTAAAGCTTTCCAGTTCACGACTTCAATTTACTCAACAGGCTTTGCTTTGTTCTTATGACAATAGATGATCTTTCCATCTTTTTTTCAGGATTCTTGATCTTCAGGATTCATGTTTTGTACAAAAGGGGGATGCATGATCAATCCACTAGAGTGATTTGAGTTTCATGCATACTGGATTAATGATGAATGCAGCCTGAAATGGTGTCAAATATCCCATGAATTCCGTTGAACTAGATTGCTCTTTTGCTTCAAGCGATCATTGTTAATAATTCACACTCTAGAGTTTTGAAGTACCAAGTACAAAATTTGAGCAAAAATGAAAAACCCATTTGACTCAATATGGATCAAAGAGCTGTTGGAAGAATGTGTCCTACTGATTACTTTCTTGTTATAATAAGAAACTATATATATTACCCCTTTTCTGAAGATAGTATATTAGGCACACCCACAAATTTTGTTCTCAAGATTCTTTAAGACTTTAACAATAGTAAAATGAAATTATCAAAAATATAAAAAATATAGATGGAAAGAAGAGAAACTACATTATATTATAGTATACAGATAAATTTCTTGTGTCACTCTAAATTTGAGCTGGAGATTCTTGATTTGATGAACAAGTTTAAATGTAAATACATATAAGTACTTGTTGTGTCAGTTTATTTTGACATGGGCAAAAATTTACTGTGGTTGCTTGTGTTGAAGTCTATTTTCTGAAAAGCAAAAGTTTATGGCAGTTGTCCATTCCTTGAAAGTGTAGCTGCTGTTGGAGGAAGAATACTTCAGCTGACAGGACCAGGGATTTAAATTGTGATCGCGGACACGTTTTCACGATTGTATTTATTGTGATTGCGGACGTAATAAATGTTACTGCGATCAATTGCGGTAAATATTGACCGCGAATATCGGCGACGGAGAGAGCCGCAACCGCTAAATAGCGACCTTAACATCGCGTTGCGACCGCTATTTAAATCTCTGTACAGGACATTGCTAGCTAGGCCTCTCATCAAAACTTAAAAAGAGCATAGTCAATGTGTCAAATCCACTTTGTATTGGTTTAATATAATAGGTTACAACAGAAGAATTATAGACAAAAATGAATGAGAATTGACCAAAATTGCAACAACAAAAAAAAATGCTGGATTCAGGTTTTGACTGAGAACAGCAGAATTGCAGAATTTATATCAGATAAAGAACTTAGTGTTGGCTTCCAATTAGATAAGAAAGACTTAGTATATATACATATATATATCCAAGTAACTATATTATTTTATATATATATATATATGATGTTTATAACCCAATTCGCCAACAAAAAGGGTTCTAAATTTAGCAACTTTGAAACATAAGCTGCTATTAAAAATAAGCAAGCAAAAGTAAATGAGTTTAGATTTTCATTTGGTTTCAATATCATATAGATATACATACTCCTATACGTTTATACTTGCAGTAGTAAGTACTGTATTTTCATTGCAATAATGGCTGACGAATCTACAGAAAATTTAATTTGTTCTTCTCTTCTTGTCCATTCTCTAGCTAACATCTATGGCAGTAGTAGTGAACTAGTGATCCTTAACCTAGACACTGAGCTTTGATTGTTTCAAAATAGCTAAGAATTGACATTGAGATTGCAAAACCATGAACCAAAAAAAAAAAGGGCTTGGATGAATCTACTCGTAATAGGGGTCGGCAACAGCAACTCAACTCAACTCAAGTGATTGGAAGTAGAACTGTAGAAGTATTTTTTACCTCGTAGATTCCAAAGGACTAAGGTCTAAGAGAGGATTGCATTCTATTTCTGGTACTTGAACCTCGTAAACCGGTTTCCAGTTGAAACCAAACACGTGTTTAGTACTTGGTTGCCACTTGCCACTAGAGGTGACAAAATGAATCCGAACCTGAAAATCCGTTCAGAAAAATTCGAACCCGAACTCGTTCAAATTCGATTTGACCAAAAAGTCAAAAACCCAATCCGAAAAAACCCAAACCCGAAATGGCCCGAGCCCGAAAGAGCCCGAACCCAAAAAGACCCGAACCCGAAAAATCCGAACCCGAAAATACCCGAGCTCGACCCGAACCCGAATTTAATACTAAAAATAAAAATTATCAAATTATAATTAAATAATTTTTTTATAAAGCAAGAACTTTATTTATCAATTTTATTCTAATATCTTTTTTAATAATTTAATTATAATTTAATTTATATTATATATATGATAAAATAATAATTTTATCAAAAATAAATTTATATTTTGTACTTATAATTTTAATATTTAATATCTTTATGAATCCACTATATAAAAATTCTAAAACTCATGAAAATTTTAGAAATGTAAATTTTTTTTGATATAAAATATTTTTTTTCCTTTATTTATGTTAGGGATAATGTCATGAATAACTCCTGAAGTTTATCAAATTTGTCAATGTGGTACCTGCACTTTAAAAATGTTCAATGTGGTACTTGTACTATCAAACCGTGTATCAATGTGGTACTTTGACTTAACACCTTTAAATATAGATGATGATGTGACATTGACCAATCAGGTAATGACACGTGAAAGCACTTGATTTTTTAGAAATTAATATATGAATTTTTGTAAAAAAAATAGAAAAAATATTTAAAAATAAAACTTATTTTAAAAATTAATATCTAATTTTTTAAAAAACTTAAACAATTATATTAAAATAATAATAATATTTAAATAATATTTTTTAAAATTAAAATTTATTTTTTAAATTCAAAATTTTAAAAAATAACAAAATTAAAATATTTAACTAAAATTATTTTTAAATTATAAAATATTTTAAAATTAAATATGAAATAATTTATAATATCTAAAATTTTTAAAAATATATTTTAAAAAAAATATTTTTGAAAATTACAAAAATTAAATTATGAAATTATTTTAATTCTTTTAAAAAATATTTATTAAAAAATTACAAAAATTAAATATGAAATTATTTTAATTATTTTAAATTTTAAAAAAAATATTTATTACATTTTTTTTAAAGTTAATACACGTGACATCATTATATGGTGCCACGTGTCATCATTATATTTTTAAAATAATATTATTTTTATTTAAAAATTAAAATAATAATTTTTTAGTTGATACACGTGGCATCTTTATATGGTGCCACGTGTCAAGTTTTCATTAGATACAAAAGCCACGTCATCAATTTTTAACGGTGTTACTGACAGGTACTACAATAGCATACGGAGTGTAAACTTTAAGTACCAAAATAGATATTTTTAAAGTAGAGGTACTACATTGACAAATTTGATAAACTTCAAAGGCCATTCATGACATTATCCCTTTATGTTATTTTAAGAGCACCCTTATAATTGTATAATAGTATTTTCTATATATTAAAATTAATTAATAGAAATTCATTCATTTTAACTTATCTCTAGTATAATAGTATTTCTTATATTAAAAAATAGATAAAAACTACTTTTTATATGTTGCTCTTTGTAACATATATATAGTTTTTTAGGCATTTTATAAAATTAAGTCATCAACACCATATTCACTTGCCCAAATCCGGACCGATCCGAAATATAGACCTCAAATTCTACCTAAACCCGCCCATGTTTTAAATGTGTAGTCAAAACCCGTTTAGGCCTCAAAGTTGAATGTCAGGGTTCGTCCCTACAAATTTCTTATTTTGTAGTGAATATAAATTATAATGTATTTACATGTTGAAATTCGAGTTCATCAAATCAATTATTTTAAATATTAATATGATTAATTTATAATATATCATATTTTTATAATAAATTATTTTAAAATTTTATTTTATATAAAAAATTAATTTTATATTCTTTTAGTGCTAACAAATATTAATTTCAATAAATAAATATAATTAAAAATATCATATTATAATAAAATATTATTTTAAAAAATAATAATAAAATAATTTTTAAAAATAAATATTTAAATTATGTAAAAATGATTACATCTAACCTAAAATAAAAATGATGTAAAAAAATCCGAACCCAAACTGAACCCGAATCCGACTGGGCCCGAACCCAAACGGATCCGAAACCGGATGGACCCGAACCCGATCGGATCCGAACTCGATTAAATCCGAATCGAAATAAACTCAAACCCGAATAAATCAGATTCAAATCTGTCCGAACCCCTCCAATTGTCACTGATCTGTTGCCCCCTCGCTCACTTCTCTTTATTTTTGTCGGCCGTTTTAAACCATTTCCCCCCCTCTATATGGTTTCTGAGACTTGCTTGCTTTGCTTGTATAGCGTATACACTTAGCCGAAGTCACTTTTATCTCTCCTTTTTAAAAAAAAAAAAACTAAATATTATAAATTTGTTACTTCTTATTTGCATAATTTATTTATTTTATTGATTAATTTATTCATTCTTTGGTTAAAAATCAAGATAATATAGGATAAGGATTTGATTAAATGATGCTTATAAATATTATTTTAAAATTATTTTATTAAATTTTAAAAATAATTTATTAATTATATTTTTTCTTTTAAATATCATGTTAACCCGTAACAATAAACATTTGTTAACATTTCTCATAGAGTGATGAACCATTACAACTCTCAAGTGAAGCTCTAAATAGTACTTAATATCTTGCACAAAAATTTATGCTTTAAACAACACTAACAAGAATTATCCATGCTCCAAATTGAGACTTTTATGAATCGTTAAAACGAACTAATAATAAATTAATTAATTAAATCAATTTTTTTTATCGTTATACTCTTCAATTCTTTTTATACATCTTACTAAACATAATGTAAATTATTAGTTTTTTTTTTTATAAATTATTATTAAATAAGATAAATAGTACTTAATACATCTTTATTTTTTTGCTAAACATGTTGGAATTTTTCTTTGGCGTCTCATTGAAATAAAATATTGGAAAAGGTTGACATTATAATGTGATGCTATTAAACCTCACTACTATAATTACAATAACTTAATAATTAAAGTAAGACTAAAGTATAGTGGACCAAAATAGGCCGCCATTATCCTTCTAACAACATTTCTTTTTTTTTTGATAATTGAGTAAGGGGAGGGTTTGCTTGGGTTTGAACCCAAGACTTCATGCCCCCAGGCTCTTTGACCATTTGGCCAAGAGCTGGTTGGCCTTCTAACAACATTTCATTAGAAATAATTAGATAAATTAAAGTTGTTGTTATTTATTTTATTTTTTTTGAGAATAAAAGTCGTTGTTACTTTTCTTTCAACTCAAATTATTATACATTATTAGTTATTACGAATTTTATTGATTATATTAACATCACTATCATGTTTTACTTTTAAATTTAAATTTTTTTCTTTTTTTTTTTTGGTCAAAATATTTTATATTCTTGTTAAGGTATGGAAATTAAGTATGTCGGCATTATTTTATTTTGTTTAATAAAAAATGTCAACTTTACCCAGCAAATTATTAAATCTTTTATCTTATCTGAAGTTAAGAAAACCTCTAGCCACGTGGTCAAATGAATGTTAACGTGATGTTTTTTCGCTCCTTTTGTGAATCTTTATGAATTTTATTAACAAATATTTTAAGATTAAAGTTTAAAATTATTAAATATAGTAATATTTTTAATTAATATATTAAAAATAATAAATAAAATTATCAATTTTTATATTTAATATAATATTATTATTAAAAATAATATATTAATTAATCTTAAAAAATATCTTAAAAATATTTGTTTGCAAAACTCAATCTTTATTTCTAAAATCGAGTATAGTTCTTCCATGAAATTATATATATCTAATTATATAATTTTCTTAGTCTCATAATTTTATAATATATATAACCAGTTCACTATGAAAATGAGCCTTTTTATATTATAACTGTCTGCAAATGGGCACATGTCCAATTAGAGATAGTAAAATCTGATCCGATCGATGAATTTCGCATCGATCCGTTCAGAATAGAGAGGTTTTTTTTTGAGCGGGGTGGAACAGAACGGTTTTGGTAAATACTTGCTCCACTCCGCCCTGCCCCGACTTTTGAAATTATTATTTTATCCTTTAAAATATTTTATATTTTTTCTTATATTTTTAATATATATTAGATATATATATATTAAAATCATATATATACTAATATTTTATATCTATACTTTTAGTGTATATGTATTATATATATTATATTAAAAAAATTTATATACTAAAATTATGTTCATGAATAAATTATAATATAATTTTTTACAATATTAAGTTAAAAATAATTAATATAAATTAGGATATAGCGGAATGGAGCACCGTGGAGCGGTTATGAATGTAATCGATATCCATAGATATGAATGTTTCTAATATTCATGCGAAAATGAGATAAAAATAAATAAAACAATATCCACTCCCATCCCGCTTCCATCCTATGTCCAATGTATCTCCAATGTATCTAACTCCAAAAGGTCGCCTTCATCCGCATCATATATCTGCTAGATGTAATAGAAATTATTTTATCTTCTGAGATGATGAAATCACAGTAATTCTACTCCACTTATCAAGAATTTCTTGTCTTTAACGACCACTTATCTCCAAATTAACAACGAATATATTATTATTATTATTATTATTATTATTATGATGTACATTAACAATGAATATTTTTAATTTCACAAATAAAATTTATATTTTTTTATAATTTTTTATATGATTTATAATTGTACAAATCGATCTTTAAATTTAACAATATAATCGTACTCATCGTGCACATAAAATTTCGAATCAATTCAATATCCCTATCATATCGATCGAGAATATTATATTTTTTAATATATATTTAACGGTTAAATTTTTTTTCATCAAAACAAATAGTTAAATATTTTTAATTTAACTTGACGTGCATGATTTAGGCGAATAAAATACGAAATACGATAATCGAATTCAAAAAATATAAATTATATAAAAAATTACGAAAATATGTAAATTTCGTTCGATAATAATTCATATATATATATATATATATATATATATTTTAAATGTGGCCGGTCACCGGTGGCGGGACAACAGCTATATATATATATATATATATATATATATATATATATATATATATATATATCAGAAGGTTAATGCCGGTAGAAACTATAACCGTTCAGAAAGTAGAAAGAGTGCAGTGCAGTGCGTCTTTAAAAAGAGTGGAAAAGCTAATCCCACTCCCTCTCACCTTTGATTCTTTTTTTTTGTTCATATCTGTTTCAATAGTTTCGAATAAGACCACCTGTAGCAAACATTAAAAGAGTTTTAATCATGGAATCCAACGGATTTGAACATCTCTTTCTTCTTTGATCCCTTCTCACTCTTTTTCATCGTTTCTAAATACCCAAACCTCTCAACTTGTTTTAGTTTCCATTTTTAAGTTTTCAAGCTCCAACTTTTGCTTAGAAAGTTTGGGTTTTTAATGGACTATTCATTTGAAGTTGCAAAAATGGAGATGGGTTTTGAGTTTTATGTTGTTTAATTGTTTGTAGTGAGAGAAACCGCTTGTTTTTTCGTGAGAAAAGAAGTGCTTTTTGTGTGTTTTCTTCTTTTACCAAGATGGGATTTTTGCTGGTTTGTTCAAAGGGGCCACCGATCAAACGAAGGGCAGGATTGAGAATAAAACAGGCGGGTCGAAGGTCATATCGAGGAAGCTAGAGGAAGGCTAAATTTAGAGTGTAGTGAGTCTTTGTTTTTAGAGTGTTGCAAAAATTTGTGTTTTTCTTTAGTTGAAAAATTGGAAGAAAAAATGGCTGCTACTGCTTTAAGGCAGTTGTTGAAGAGTTTTTGCACCAATTCACCTTGGAAATATGCTGTGCTTTGGAAGCTTAGGCACCGGAGCCCCATGTAAGTTTCTCGTTAATTTGACTATATAATCTTTGTTATGGCTGAATTTCAACTTGTTTGAATGTCTTGATGTAGATGGGGTGGCTTCATTCTCTTTGAAATGCTACTACTTTTAGGCCTAAACTGCTGTTTTTAGCTCAAGTTTTAATGGCAAATGAAAATGATCAATTTCATAGTTCTCTGAGGATGTTGGTTAGCTTGCTTAATTATACAGATTTTCATAACATATATACTATGAAGCTAGAATACACGATGAACTTAAACAAATAAACTTTTGGTAACCTTTGCTCTAATAGCGTTCCTCGTAGCAGCTGCTGAATAATGCATCTGTAAACAAAAAAAAAAAAATGAAGGCATGGAGTCTGGACAGTAATTGTTTTTTTTTCTTCCATTTTTTAAATAGCAAAACCATCTATAGAGGAAAACGATTCAACTATCCAATGGTTCTATGAGGCGTATATACTGATCCTATTTTGTAAATTTACCTATCAGTTGTTTCTATAACACCATCTGCCATTATTTCTAGTTTGTCAAATACTCAAATAGAATCTTCTTGCACTTTTTTCTCATATTAGAAGTAGAAGTTAATTGTTAGGGAAAATTTTGCTCCGAAGATGTCTCACCATAAAATAATCAGGTATGCATGGCGAAATAGTATGCAAAAATAACAACAAACCAACAAGAACACTGAAATTTAAGTAGTTTAGCATTAAGTGTATGACCAAGAATGTGGGATTGTAACAAGGATGACGAGAAATTTTTATTATAATGAAACAAATTGATATGGATTTTTGGAGATCCACAAGGAAATCTTATTCTTCAATGTAGGATTGTAACAAACCACCAAGCTTGAAGGACCAACGTCCTCGTTGGTCACTGCTGGCACTTTTTTTTTTGTCACTGTTGGCATTTTTTTTTTTGTTTTATGTCCAGGCCACCACTCTACAGGCCATCACTCCGAGTGCTGGTACTATCAAGGTGGGATTGGTTCTGATATCAATTGATATGGATCTTTGAAGTTTAAGTCCATATAAACCTCACAAAGAAGTCTTATTTCCAATATGGGATCATTACACAAGAAGAATACAAGTGTTTAACAATCAAAACACTCATCAAAAACCTCACCAGGCTATACCTCGAGACGAGAACTATACTCTCTATAACCCATAACTCTTTATAACACATCTTGGTACTCCTTTGTGATCTTTATCCTGTCTTTTGTGCTCTCTTTTCAAATTTTTTTTTTTGCGGCTTTTCTTTTTTTTTGGATAAGTAAGTGTTTTATTTATCCAGAAAGCAGTTAAACTGCTACATCCAACATCATGTGCAACATGTACTTAAAGCTATACATACTTAAACAATACTTGAACAAAACTTAAGACCACTAATCAATCAGGGAACAATAGCAACATACTTCATCAATACTTAAAGCTATTCCAGAATGGACAAAGATCCTAGGAAAAAAGTGACAGTCCCCAATCTGCATCCAATCTTCGGTTCACTTCATCAGGACTAATGTTCTTGAGCCCCAACAATCGCATTCTGATGATCTCTTTTATCTGCTCAATGATGGCTCCTTGTGTGGATTGAAGGCGATTAAAACACCTATTATTTCTCTCCCTCCAGATCGAGTAGAGAAAGGCACTCCATGATAAACGCAAAATAACAGAAATGAGAGTTTTTTCTCTGATTCTGTTTACTGCCCATTGCAGCTCTGCTTGCCAGCTCCTTATGCTTCTATGAAGTTGACATAAGCATAGTATATGCCCCCAGATTTCCTTTGAATAGTCACATTCAAAAAATATATGATTCCGGGTTTCTTGCTCAGTTTGACATAGCTCACATTTGCCATCCACCTCCATGCCCCATGACATCAATCTGTTCTTTGTAGGCAGTTTGTCCAATATGGCCATCCAAGCTACCAGTGCATGTTTAGGAATATGAAATGGAAACCAGATCAGTTTATCCCACTCCACCTTGTCCTGCCTAGGCCTGAGATCATTCCAGACTTTAGCCACCATAAATCTGTTCCCAGGGAACTTCCAAGTTAGAGCACCATTCTGGTTGGAGGTGAACCTCAAAGCCAAAGCCCTCAGCTGAAGCATTTTACGCCATGTCCAGCTGCTTCCTGGGGAAGGTTGAACCTGCCACACTGTTCTTCCTTTCAGCACATAGGCATGAAGCCAGGCAATCCACAATGAACCTGCCTGAGAGAGAAGTGCCCATAGGTGCTGAATAATGCAAGCCTTATTCCATATTCCCAAGTCTTTTAATCCAAGACCCCCCTCTGACTTTGGACAGCAAATGGAACTCCATTTTACTCTTGCTCCCTTAGCTGAGTCATCTCTTCCTTTCCAGAAGAACCTGCTGCATAATTGGTTAATTCTTTTAAGAACAGCCTTAGGCAATACAAAGTGCCTGCACCAGAAATTGGACACATTAAAAAGAACAGATTGAATGAGCTGAAGCCTTCCTGCATAGGATAAAATGCGTGCTGTCCAGCCATTGATTCTCTGAGTAATTCTATCGATCAAAGGAGAACAATCCTTTTCAGAGAGTCTTCTTGTGACCAAAGGGACCCCAAGGTACCTAACAGGTAGTTTGCCAAGTTTAAACCCTGTCAACTCTTGCATCTCAAGTAGAGTGGTCCTACTAACACCAGAGGAGAAGACTTCACTCTTGGAAGGGTTTAATTGCAAACCAGAAATGGTATAAAAGTAATGGAGAATACCCTGTATGCCCACAACAGAATCCAAGTTACCCTTTGCAAAAATCAGCAGATCATCTGCAAAGCACAGGTGGGTAAGCTTGATTCTGTGACATTTAGGATGGTAGCTGTAAACTCCATGAAGAGCCCCTGCATCCAGAAGTCTTGATAAAACATTCATAGCAATGACAAAAAGATAAGGAGAGAGAGGGTCTCCCTGCCTTAACCCCTTTGCTCCTTCAAAGTACCCTACTAATCCTCCATTAAGAGAAATTGAGAACTTTGGGGAAGTGATGCATGCCTTGATCCATCCTATGAACTTATCAGGCAATCCATAAACTGATAAAACAGTGAGAATGAAGTCCCAATTTAATGAATCAAAAGCTTTTTGGAGATCAATCTTCATTGCAAAACGGGGGGATAAGGTTGCTCTTCCATACCCTTTGACCAGTTCCTGAGCCATGAGAATATTATCTGAGATGCTTCTCCCTGGTATGAAGGCACTCTGATTGCTGGAGATCATAGTAGGAAGGAGTGGAGTGAGCCTGGCAGTGATGATCCTGGTAATACATTTATAAATGACAGAGCAGCATGAAATAGGCCTGAAGTCCTTCATATGATTAGGATTCTGGCATTTTGGGACAAGAGCAATACATGTAGAGTTAAAGACTGATATCCTGCTCCCTGATTGAAAGAAGGATAAGATTGCTGCAGTGACATCCTCTTCCACAATAGGCCAAGCAGTTTTAAAAAACTGTGCAGTGTATCCATCTGGCCCTGGGGCTTTGTCCCCATTCTGCTCAAACATGGCTCTTTTCACCTCCTCTTTTGTAACAGCCTTAGCTAAATTGTCCTTAGCTTCAGCAGGCAAGGCAGGCTGAATAAGTTCAGTAAGAAGCTCCCTAGGGCAGTCTGTGACCTGTTTGTCCTCAGTCCCAATCAACTTCTGAAAGAACCTTACAGCCTCCTTTGAAATTTGGCCAAAATCTTCCAACTTCCTTCCCTCATCATCATAGAGGACTCTGATGGATTGCTTGCTATGCTTTGCTGACACCATTTTATGGAAATAATGAGTGTTCTGATCCCCCTCCTGCAGCCATTTTATCCTTGATTTCTGCCTGTAATAACTTTCCTCAGCCTTTTGGAGTTCCATCAATTCTGCATAGAGTCTTCTTTCTGTTTCAACAAGAGTATTAGATGGCCTTTGATGCAGATTGATCATCTGCATGCTCTCCAATTCTTGCCTTTTATCTTGAACCTTCCCTGAAATGTTGCCATATATGGCCAGGTTAAATGCCCTCAGTACTGCCTTTAATCTCTTCAATTTGTGGAATAGAGTGATCATAGGATTGCCAATGAAAGGCTCTTGCCAAGAGTTTTCCACAATGTTCAGGAACTCTGGATTCCTAGTCCAGAAATTAAAAAACCTAAATGGCTTTGGGGGAGAATGAGCAGTCAAGTTCATCTTTATGTATGCTAGGCAGTGATCAGAAACCATTGGGGCCAAAAACTCAACAAATGAGTGAGCAAACTGTGTATGCCAGCAATCATTCACCAAAACCCTATCAAGCTTTTTAGCCAAGTAAGCATCAGTTTGGTGGTTGGACCAAGTGAATGCTGGTCCAGTACTGGTATGATCAAACACTGATAGCTGTGTCAAGCAGTCCTGAAAATCCTTCATATCAGAGGTAAGCATGTAGGAGCCATTGAAATCTGAGCTTTCCTGTGGTCTTGCTATAACATTGAAATCTCCAGCCAAAAGCCAAGGAGAGCCATCAATTCTGCATTGAATGTCCTGAAGATGGTGCCAAAGCCTTCTTCTACTTATGCCTTCATTGCTTCCATAAATTGCTGTAATGTAGAACCTGGTAGAATTATAAGTGGTGCAGCATGTAATGCTCTGATCAGATGTTGCAATAAGATCAACCTGCATCTGATTTCTCCATAGGAACCATATTCTCCCATTATAAGCTTCTAAGTAGTTGTGATGTAGCTTCCATCCCTGAAAGAGCCTATCTACTATAGCTGGCATGTTTTGTTGTTTCACTCTTGTTTCCAGTAAGCAAACAAGGTCTGCCTTCAGGCAGTTTATTCTCTTTCTTTTCGGTGTCATGCAACAACCAAAAGGCTGCTTCTTGATTCTTCACCAATCAAAGGCATCTTCATTTTGGTTTGATTGCTAACCAAATAAAATGAGGTCAAAGAAGATGGCTAGCCAATGAGAATTGTCTCTCCACATATCTTAACAGAAGTGAGTCAAAGAATTTTGCGTTAGATGGAAGAACCAATTACATCCTAGGCTGCAGTGTTGAAATCAAGGAAATAAATGTGAATCTTATTTTTGTTACTTTGCTAACGAGTGCATATATTATCTGTAGTTCATAAGTTTATGCATTATTTTTAATATATTATTAGGGTTTTGCTAACGAGTGCTCTTAGGACACTCTTTAATGTTAATTAATATACTATTTATAGTAAAAGTATTATATTAAATACAAAAGCTGACAGCTTTATTCATAATTTCCAATGCATGGAATAAATATTACTATATATATATATATATATATATATATATATATATATATAGTAACTTTAAAAAATGCTCTTAAGACACTTGTTAGCAAAATCCAAATTAGTAACCTTAAACAATATTTTTAGACACTCATTTAATAAATTCATAAGAAATTTCCCTCTATTGTGTGTGGGCTGTGTGTTTTATAGGTTGACCATGTTGATTTCAGGAGTTTGACATGGGAAGATGGGTATTGTGTTTATCCAATACCAAGAGAATCTGTGGAAAGTATCTCAAGTGATGTTTATTCCAACAGTGAGATTATCCCATCACACTTTGAAACAAGCATCGATGACGGTTGCTTTGGAGGATATCCAATTGGCCTGGTGGTGGCTCATATGTCACATCTGAAGTACGCATGTGGGGAGGGGTAAAATGTTGATCTCAACTTTTAATGTTACAAGTAGTGTTCGTTTCTTGTGATACAATAATATATATATATATATATATATATATATATATATTTTTTTTTACTTTCCGGATATTAAAGTGCCCATCGTTTATGGCCCTTCTGAAGGGAAGTTTTACTATTAAGCCCCAAAGAAATTTATCATGCAGTGCATGGCAAGATGTACCGAGCCGAACTGTGCTGTTACAAGTTGGTTCTTTGGTGATTGAAACTACTAGTGACTTTGCATTTCTACATTTATCAGGGTTGTCGGTAAAGTGGCATATACAGGGAAGCATTGCTGGGTTTCCTATGATGATACTTTCACTGGCAAAGCTAACTTGAAGTTAGTTCCTGAGGTAAGTTTCTATTAGTGATATGGTGATACATTTAAGATGGTTAAATTCTGCAAATGATGGGTAACATAGGCCTCAACTTATTACAAGTGTTATTCTTCAATTGCTAGTGTCCAGATGAATGGCTACTTCAGTTTGCATCAGGAATCAAGGTAATATAATCCTGTACTGCAGCATACTAGCAAGTCTAGATCCATATTTTAGCTACTCCAGGTACATGCTTCCATGTGCACACTGGTACACACATTTGCATGTGTTTAATTGGTGCAGGCTTGATGGTGATCGTAGCCTATGTTACCTGGACTCAGGTATGAGTTTCGGATACGGGTATGTGTCCGAAACGGGTATGATCAATTTTTTTAAAGTTTTTTTTTTTATGTATTTAGAAGGTCCTTGGAGGGTCATATCCCTATATACATGTCTGAATAAGTGTCAGACACGGATACTTCAAGACAAATGAAGAGTCGGAGCAACATAGTTCGTAGCTGATCCACCTTATATAGATCTTTAAAATGGATGGTATGTTGATTATTATTGATGCTCCTGCAGACAATTGTGCTGGTACCTGTGCTTCCACATGGAGTTCTGCAACTTGGTTCATTTGAGATGGTGTGTATTTGTTCTAAATTTGTCTTATTGGCTATAATAGTATTCTAGTCTAAACAGGTTCTTAATTATATATGTTGCTGTTAAATTTTAAGTCTTCATGTGTCTCTATCAGTTGTAGTCACATACACTATATACAAGTAAAACCAGGATGGTTTCAAACTCATGATCTCTGAAAGTGTGGTATTGAGACCCATCAGAACAGCCAGTGCATTAACTAATGGTGCCTGGATAGGAAATAACTTATTTCCCCCACTACAACCACCAATTGACAATCTGTATGCTGCTCCATATTAAATCCTCACTCTATTTTACATGTCTTCATGTGAGTATGTGTGTTTTTTGTGCAGCAATTGGTGGGTGATTGCATTGCAGTAATGTAAGTGGTGCCCTTGTCGTATATGTATCTTATTTTCTTCTTTTGTTTCCCTGTAAATCAACAGGTTGCTGAAGATTTGTCGATTCCTGCATGCATCAAAGATAGATTTGCCTGCAAGAACATTCACAACCAGTTGCCATCATCACTAATATCAAGTCTTCTGCAGAAGTTAGAAGAGTCTTCAAGTGCATTGATTAGCCCACTGAACTCTGAAGATTCAAATTCTATCGACAGTGTCAAGCCCAATAAGTTGTTAGCCTTAGATCAGATTGTGCCACTGTTAAGTATTCAGAATGCATTTCAGGTTCCTGGATTAGATTTGCCTGAGGTTCTTGAAAGTGAATGTGAAAATAGGATTAGTGTCCCACCAGTTAGCCTCAGTGAAGTAGCATCACCGCTAAGCCAATCTATAAGTTCCAACCAGCTGGCAATGGGGGAGAGTGAATTGTTTGGTTTGTCTTGTCTTAAGGAGGACTTGCAACCGTATCCTGAATGTAATGCTTACACAGTGGCAGAGTGTGGAGAAATCTTAGATAGAGTTACAAATCCTTACCCTGCCAAAGATTTTCTGGAACCATCTTTTGAAGACTATAATCTTAATGATGTTGGTTTCTTTAGCTTTCCCAAAGATTGTGAATTGCACAAAGCACTTGGACCAGCTTTTCAGAGACAGAGCAATGAATATTTATGGGAGTCATCTTTTTTGAGTGAGGATGTATTTAGAGATCTCTTTGGTGGCGTTGAGCCTTCATTGTCTGCCAAAGGAGGAGATTTGCAAGCTGTGGTTGGCCATGTATATGATGGTTCTGTTGATATTGCTAATAGATCCAATTATGTAATGACATCTACTGGACAACTTCCTGTATCTTCTCGACCCCAAAGTTTGAAGAGTGATTCAACTCCATTGAGCAGACTTACATCTGCATATGTTAGTGGGGCCAAAAATAATTCTAGTTGTAAAATTTCAGCTTCTTTCAAGAGTACAATAAGCACGTTAACTGATAATGAGAATCTGGGAAAAGATGGGTATTACACACAACCCAGAAAGGGACAAAAGCAGTCCAGAATCAGCAAAAGAAGGGCTAAACCTGGTGATAACCCAAGGGAAAGGCCAAGGGATAGACAGATGATCCAGGATCGGCTTAAGGAGCTTCGAGAACTTGTTCCAAATGGTGCTAAGGTCAGTGCTTCGTTATGTTTGTATCTGTTTGTGCTTCTAATTTCTCTCTCCCCATCTGTACTTTTTATGCTTGTCAAAGTAATTAATCAATATACTTGTCTGACAAATTCAGTATAGCATTGATGCTCTCTTGGATCAAACCATTAAACACATGCTGTATTTGAGGAGTGTGACCAACCAAACTGAGAAATTGAAGCAATGGGTGCATCGTGAGGTATGTCAAGACCTTGTTAGTAAGACTTATATGTAACAGTTGAGAAAATTATTCTACACATTACCAATTCACAGAATCAATTTCAAATTGAAAGTCAGGATCATTGGAGCTCAAATCTAGACTTTGCTTTGACTTCAGGAACCCTGGCATAAATGTGAAGATTTGCTATGTAGTTCAAATCTTTCATGATTTTATATGTGGTGTTTATGAGCTTAAGGTAATTGGAAGTTTAAATTTACAGGTGACTGGTCGCAAGAATATGAGATCATCTGAAACCAAAGATGGTTACCAACTTGGAACAAGCTGGGCTTTTGAGATTGGAGATGAACTGAAAGTATGCCCCATTGTTGTGGAAGATCTTGCATATCCAGGCCACTTACTCATAGAGGTTTGTTCTGTGTAGCATAACATGAATATTTTAAGGAAAAAACAATGAGAAAAAAAAAAATCATTTTTATATATCGATACTACTTGTTAATTGCTAAACTGCATCCACTGCAGATGCTTTGCAATGAGCATGGTCTATTTCTAGAGATTGCTCAGGTGATTCGAAATTTTAATTTAACAATCTTGAAGGGTGTGATGGAGAGCTGTTCAAACAATACATGGGCTCATTTCATTGTTGAGGTAGATCAGATAGCTTTCAAGTATGTATTTTGAGTTTGACCATATCAGGATTTACAATTTCACATTTCTGAGACTTGATTACAATGTATTGCAGACTTCTAGGGGCTTTCACAGACTGGATATTTTCTGGCCTCTGATGCAGCTTTTACAGCGTCAAAGGAATCCTATTTCAAGCAAGATTTAATAATGAAAAACTTCACTCTCCTCTTTTTACACTTCTTGAGGAGATTTTCATGAGCAAACAAGTTTGCATTACCCAGGAAAAGGAATGACAAACTTACTGGTTATCTAATGTATCAGAACAAGCATTTATTCTTTGTGTACAAATTAATGCAGTTGGCACTGCAATCTGCTGTTAAATACAAACTAGCTGATCCCGAAAGAATGAGCACATGCTTGCAAGGATTGCAAACACCAAACAGCAAACTTTATGTACCTTCGTACACTAAGAGATGAATCCATCAAAGAACCTTGACTAGCTCAGTACATCTCTATTCTACCAAAACTGTTCCTCTTGGATCTTGTCAAGAATTTGGGGCTCAAATTGGTGTTTCTTCCAGCAATATATAGCGTGTGCCACCAACCACAAGCAATATATTTTTGGTAGGCAACCATTATAGGAACCTGGACAGGAATGTTACGGTCGATTGTATCACCCAGACCAAGCTGCATGCAGGCAAGCAAAGAGAATGAATTTGACGTTCTTGCAAATGAGATATGTCCAGAAGCTGAGTAGAGTGGGCCATTAACATCATTCCTGGCTAAGTACTTTGCCATCATCTTGCAAGAAAAACAATAAGCAAATCTTACGCCGGAAACTTGAGAAAAGCAGTTGAATTTTATAATCCTACGTTTAAGCAAACCACCAAAATGCCCTTGGTAGAATTCTAAGCCCTTTATATTTTGTGTAAATCTTTCTGGTTTGTGAATTAATTAAACTATCAAATTTATATATTTTCTTCTGTAGCTATCTAAGCCCTTGCACAAAATTCTTCTCTCTCTCTCTTTTGCCCAACTCTTCTTCCTTATGGATGATCGTATAGAACTTGTGTAGGCATAGTCAAGTCATACATTTAACTAGAGTGCTGTGACGGTACATTTTATATGCCTCTCTATAAACATATGAAAAGATGTGTAATATGATATCCGTATTATCATTCTATCTATGAAAGTAGTATTTGAAATTAATATTGCTAAATAAAATTGATGATTTGATTGTCATCTAATCATATTATAACACGTAGCATATTTTGTTATATCATTTTGTCATGTGTTATTTTAAAAAATATAAAAATAATATACCATATTATATTGTTTAAAGAAATGAGAATTTTGAGAAATAAATCCAGGGTAATTGGGTTGGTTGTTTGGAATTGGAAGTATTAGTTGTTTATTATTATTATTGTTTTGACCAGCAAACTTTCTAAGGGTATATTTGCAGGGGAAGGATAGTTCCCTTCTTCACCAGCAAACTTTCTCTTCCAGATTAAGCTTTAGCTAGAATCAATTGCCTTCTCTAAACCCAACTATTAACATTTCAAAATTAAGTTTGCATGTTTTAAAGAGCCTTTTATAAGACCATACTAAATCAGATTTAGGCAAGCCTTCACAGATTTGAGATAATATCATTTAAAATTTAAAAACTATATATTTATATTTATATAGAATATAGAATATTTTTTGAACCGGCAAAAATAAATATTTATATCTTCATTATATTTCTAAATTTTTATTTTATTATAAATATTAATTAATAAAATTTATCCAATTTAAAAATAAAAATTAATTTCACTGAAAGATTTTTATTGAATAAATTTATTTGAGAAATAAAAATGAACTAAAAGTTACATTGATTTTTTTTTTTCAAACTTTTATTTTTACATTAACATTAAAAAGTAAAAACTTTATGCTAATATGATATATTATATACATAAAATAAACTTTACATGTTAACATGGACTTTATTTTTGAAAAATTAACTCGCACTTATTAATTTTAGTTATGTGTAATATACAACTATATATTCAATATATGATTATTTTTTTAAAAAAATTACTTTGTTTTAAAGTTTTAATTTTACATTAATATTAAAAATAATAAATTTTATGTTAATCTAATAAATTTTATACCTAAGACAAACTGACATACTTTATATGTTAATATGCATTTTATTAATTTCAATTTTTTTTGGTCATCGTATTAAATATATAATTGTATATTATATAAATATTTAAAATTAATACGATATAACTGCAAGGAAGTATCTAACCAATATAATTGCAACAATTAGTTACTGTCATAACGGTTTTTCGATTGCTAGACGATTTTGAAAACAAAAATGAAGTCGTCACAATTTTTTTGTTTAGGTGTGACTGATCACTTATTAAAATCGGTTTTAATAAAATATTTTAAAATTAATTAAGACAGTTTTCTAAAACAAATTTCGAAATCTGCGCTTTAAACAGAGAGAAAACAAAATCGGGTTCGGGAGTCGGTTACGTGCGGGGAAGGATTAGTACCCCTGCGACGCCCATTTAGAAAACAGTACCATTTAATCATGTGTTATCCTAAGTCTCGATTTAATGAACTCAACAGCGGTATTTAAAATTATTTATCTTTTTTATTTCTTTTTCAAAACATGTTTATTATTATTTTATTTAAAAAAAAAAAGGAATTGTTATTATTTTTTTGAAAATGAAAGCGAATACAAATTTTTTATCAAGAACACTCATTAAATATTTTCAACATTCTTGATGGTATTTAACGAGATCCTCTCACCTTAAAATATCTTAAGAATCACCACTGTAACATCTTTCAAATTCTATCGTCGACAATTTACATCAATTTTTTATTTAAATGCGTATGATGCGAATATTAAAACATGAAATACACAAAGTTAAGCATATAAGATATATGAATAAATACATAATTTCACGATTAAACATACGAAACGTAGCATTTAAAACGCGACCGTTGAAAAATATCAAGCACGTAAATATTTATTCTTTATTCATTTTTTTATTTTGATTATTTTCATTTTCGAAATGAAAACGGTTTTTTTTTTTTGTATTGAGCATATCGCTAAATACTCCTACCACTCGTGGTGATATTTAACGAAATTCTCTCACCTCGGGATATTTTAAGAATCATTACTATGACATCCTTCGAATTTTATCGTAAGCTAAATTCGTCATCCACATTTATTAATTTTATTTTATTATTTTTTGAGAATCATTTTATTTGTGAGGTTATTGTTGTGCATGCACCAAAATATTATTTTTGACTTCTTTTTTTTATAAGAAAAAAAATTAATAACACATTTAACAAAAATAAATAAAATAAGAATAACAATTAATAAACAAAACAAAATGCAAATTACAAAATACAAAATCAAATAAGAAGATAAAAATGAGAGACTAAAAATAATAACTTAATGACAATAATAAATATTATAACAAGATAATTACATAAATAAATAAATAAAAAACAAACAAATAAACAGGAAATAAAAAATAGATATGCAATACCAATAAATAATAAAATTCATAAATGAAAAATAAAATAAATTAAAAGATTTAACTTGAAAAATTGCGAGATTGGAATGCTCGGATTAATTTTCAAAATTAAAAAAAAAAAACTTTATTTATTTATTTATTATTATTTTTTTTTCCTTACCCTTTTAGACTTTCGAGTTTAACATGTGAGCTTGTAATATTATAAGACAAGAAACTTGTCCCCCTTTTTTTTTAATCCTTTCCTGTCAAGTACTTGGCAGCCACAAACTTCTCTGGTGCAGCTTGTTCGGCGCCATCATCAACACAATACCCTCTGGAGGGTCAAATCTGGCCCCAAGGTTGCTAAGTTTAGCATGGGCTTCTGCATAATCCTTGAAGAATGTCTCTTCATCTTTAGCATATTTCTCAGCATATACCTTGAAAGAGGGATCTTCAAAAAGAACAGCATCAGTTGGCAACACAAGCAGATCTTCATCCCTTTTCGCTTTGATGTCCTTGAAGTATGAATTGTCAAACTTCAACCATTGCACTGCCCAGGACTGTCCTCCTGTTGCTCCTGGCCCATCTTTCGTATACTTGGTTTCCAGTTTACCCCAACCGCTACGTTCTGGTCTGGACCTCCCAAGTTTGTGTGCGCCAGATAATGCAACTATTTCCCTGTCATTTAATCCCATTCAGTAGAAAACATCTCGTAGATGATCAGCAGGCGAAGGTGGGTCTGTGGGTTTGGGGAGGGGTGGCAGGCTGGTGTGGGAGAAGGGAGAGGGGCTGGCAGCGTGATTCAAGCTGCCAGCCGTCTTTTTTTTTTTTTTTTTTTTTATAATTTATAATTTACATTTAAAATATAGAGAAAACAAAAATAATACTAATAAGTTAAATTTGAAAACAATTAAGAAATCAACTTGATTAAGATAAATGAACTCGATCGATGAGATCAGACTAGCGGATAACAATCAAAGACTTCAACTCGATTTATCATCGGATTTAACTTGGACAAAATTAGATTACTGAAGTTACCTTTGGGATTGATTTTATTAATTGCCTCTCTTTGACAGAAGCAATTAATCTTTTTGACAGTGTATGTTTTTTGTATGATATAGATTTATAGATGAAGGATTAATGTAAATTAGTACAGCCTAACAGACCTGCTCACGGGTTGGGCGGGCAGACCTACTCATGGGTTTGGTAGCCTGCCCGACCCGACCCGTACTGGGTCGAACTTGGACATTGATATTTATGATCCAATCCGGCCTGATCCGGATCATTGTTTATATATTAAAATAATAATATTTTTTAAAATTTTAATTATAAAAAAATATAAAATAAAATAATTTTTTTTAATATAAAATGAACAGTTATTCGAGTTCGTAAGCCGGCCCGAACTCGTCCAAGACCGAGACTGGGCAAAGAAATTAAAAGAAATTGGGCTAGACCCGGCCTGACCCGACCATGAGCACATCTAAACCTAATGTAATATTGCAGAAATTTGAATATCTATACCTCTATAATATTAAAACTATCCCTAAAGATTTGAGAGATTGACACTTGTCTGAGTTAGTTTTGGGTGGGTTGTATGCTGCATTTCCGGTGGGCTGAAGCTTAGTTGTTTTTGGGCTGTTTGTTTTGTCAAGTGGCTACACTTTGACAGCTTAACTTTCAAAGATCTATTTTGACATTTAGAAACTTTGAGCTGATAAGGAACTGAAATCTGTTTATCATGCAACTCATTTTCTTTTATGATATCTACACGTGTTTCCTTATTGACTTACGGTCAAAATTTCATCTTTCTAATTTCAATTTTTAATTAAACGAAAAAAAAAAAAAGGGGATAGAAGAGAATAAGGTAAGACGGCAAAGTTGGTGTTAGAAGACTAAGAGGAGGGAAGAGAAAGAGGGAAGACATCGATGGAGACTGAGAAGGAAAGAGGCTAGAATCGGGTAATAGTGAGAGAAAAGAGATTGAGGAGAGAGAGAGAGATGAGTAAGCTGATCCTTTCAGTTGTTAGCCATTATGGTATTTTTTATCTTGCGTGAGTTCGCAATTATGTAACTGTTTGAATGGATTAATTATTTGTGGTGCTCCTCTCATATTGAATAACTTTTGCTTGAAGAAAAGTTATATATACCCAATGAAAAAAGTTGAAATAATTGTTGTTTTCCCTATCTTTGAACTGTAATTGATATTTGACAGGACAAACAAAGTTTACTTATTCTGATTTAATATGTTGAAAAAAGTTGAAATAATTGTTGTTTTCCCTATCTTTGAATTGTAATTGATATTTGACAGGACAAACAAAGTTTACTTATTCTGATTTAATATGTTGAAATCTGCCTAAGTAGATTAAATTTATTTAGATTATTTTTGTTTATCATGATGCTTTCTTCTATTAATCTATTTTTTCACTTTGTTCTATATTACCCTTGATTTATTGTGTTCTTAAACCACTTTCTTGCTGGGAAGATTTTAAGAAATTATTATTGATCTCATGCTCGATAAGTTTTTTCGATGGATCTTATTTCTATTTTATCTTCCAAAAATATTTTTTCCAAGATTTAGATTTTTTAAATCATTAAAAAGTTTTGATTACTATAAATCTTATTATTTTGACTTTATTCAAATGTTTGGTTATCCATTTTCAATTCGACAATTAATTTAACGTTACTTGAACCAAATAAAATACTTGCTTTTGTGTCATTTGAAATTATAACCTTGCTATGGTTCTTCCAATTTCATTGTAGTTGATTGTTCTTTTACAATTGGTTGCCTTGAGGTTGATTCTTATTATATGAATGAATTGTCTTCTTTCTTAGTTTCTATATAAGGTGAAGTAACTTGTTCACTACATCAAATGGAACATGGAGTTAGTCTTTTTTTTTTTTTTTTTTTTTTACTTTAGGTTCTCTATTCATTATTTAATTAGGACTATTTGATGTAGTTTTTATATTGTAATAATTGTTTTGTTATTTAAGTTTTACTTATATATTCTTAATTTTTTAATTTTATTGTAAGATCATATTTGTACATGAGAGTTATATTAATGTTATAAAAAAGTAATTATTTGATAATCATGAAATTATATTATTTTTTACTTATTATGTTTTTTTAATGCTTATTTATATATATATATATATATATATATATTCACTAAAATTTAGTTAATTAAATTGATTAAGGATCAACCCGACGCATAGCGCGGGCAACGCATTAGTATGACATTAATTGGATCTCTAAATAAAATTTGTAAGCACTTAAAAGGGTTTTTCTTTCAATGGAAAAAAATAACTTAATGGGTTCATACCGACCTGCTTGTTGGGCTTGCTTTGTGATGAAGTATTAGATCTCTTGAATCCTGACCTTCAATTAACATAATCCAAGTACAAATTAACTTTTGTTAGGCCTCAATCGTCAAATGAGCGAAAACAAAATCAAAAAATAAATTATAATAATTTAGTATGTTCGGTATTCAATTTGTCTACATTCATAAACTATTAATAATAGAAAATCATGAATATATCAACGATCAACAAGTCAAACATTCAAACTCACAATCCAATCTTAAACATATTACAAATTAATCGAATCCGAATAAATTCAAACCCACACTCATAGCCAATCCCAATCTACTTTAGTCCGATGAAGTTTTTGCAAACCAAACATTCAAATATACTGATATACACCCATGAAGATTCTCAATTGTCTTTACTCGCATGAGGTGTACAACTCCATAAATTGACCTTTTAACTCCACTCACATCTACTATTTATAAAACCATTAACTTGCCCATCAAAAATCCTTTTTCTTTTAAATTTTTTTTCATGTCCATCAAACAATATCTAACCAATCCCGAAAATATTTCAAACAAATTTATCATCAAATTTTATAAATTCGAATCAATATTCCCAACAAATTAACGTGGCATCTCCAATAGTCAAACCATTACAATACTGTACAAATTAAAGAAGCCTAGTTGCAGTAATCCTGATCAACATTCACTTTTGAACTAGACCTGCTCATGGGTCGGGCAGTTCGTCTGGCCAGATAAATTCGGCCCGTATTGGGCCGGGCCTGAACAGGATATTTTTATTTTGGGTCGGCCTGGCCCGGCTCGGAACAGTATTTTTTTATTATAATAATATTTTTTATTTAATTTTAATTATAAAAATATAAAAAATATTTTTTTAAATCTGATGAACAGTGAATTCGAGTTTACCGGGCCGGCCCGACCCAAGACCGGACCTGAACAAAAAATATAAAAAAAACCGGGTCGCGATCCGATCCGACACATGAACAGGTTTACTTTGAACCCATAATCAAGAATATTTGAAAATTTTACTTATAGCATTATATATTCACCAAGAAACAAAGGCATTTTCTTTAAGGAATCTCAACTAAAAAGTAATCAAACTCAACTTGCAAATCACATTTAATTTGGCTGTACTGCAAAAAGAAATTGGCTTACGGTAGAAAGTCCTAGCTAGGCCATAAGATCGAAGTACTCAAAGACAATTGCATAATTGAAATAGCGAAGACACATGAATTCTTCTCTAAATATATGAATTTTGTTTTAAAAAAATGAATATACTCATATAACACTTATCTGTATTAAACACTTATTCGAATCCGAATAACATAAATTACAAATAAAATTATAAAAAATAAGTAGAGGTTAGAGTTCGACATAGATGTTGGAATCTGGAACCAAGGACTGTTTTGATCAAATAATGTTTTTTAATTAGGATGGTGGATGAAACATTTTCAGATACATTGCATGAGCAACTAATTAAGTATCTTTAATTATTTACTATATAGGAATAGGAGAGGAGAAGTATTTAATTAATATTAATTTTCATTGTTTAAGAATTGCAAATAGAGTATATCGCTAAGAAATGTCTTTATCTAGTGCTAACCAGCAGCTGCGTCATGAGAGCATGCGAAATGCTTAGTTTTGTTTGATCAGAATCCTGCCACATCATATGGAGCTGTTAACAGACGGTGAAGTCGGACCTTATTACAAAATTAAATCATCAAATTATTATTAGAATCCACTCAAAATGTCAAAATCATTCATAGGTACTAATTGTATTGTAATGTAAATAATAATTTTATAATTCAAATATCTTGCCGTACCAGTACCACTCACTTAAAAAATTTAAATAATTATAACTTTTTGGTTTTACTTTCATTTTCATATTTTAATTTTCGTCAAATACGTAATTCTTTAAGGTTTTTCATAATTCATTAGTTAATTTCTTGAATCATTTTCCATGCTTATTCTTAATAAGCTTGGTTAATTGCGTTTTATATTTGTAGAAAAATTAGTGGAGTTAAAAATAAATAAATAAATAAAAAGCTTTTATATGATATATCACAATCGCCATGCTCTAATTGCTTGAAGGAGAAATTCCATTTTTAGGCTAATTCGAATTAGAGTTGTTCATGAATTGAGTTGTCCATTAAGTTCGTAATCGAGCTCAATTCGAGCTAAATGACTTTGGCTCGAATTATTACTTTATTAATAAAAAATTAAATTTAAAAATATTAAAATATTAAAATAAAATTTATTTTAATATTTTAATATTATTTTGACTAGTAAAACATATGTTTAATTGAGCCTGAATGAGCCAACTAAACTAGGTCTTGAACAGTAACTTAAAAATGTCAACAGAATCCGATTCAACCTATATATAGACATCTCTTAAATGAATTTTGACATTATGTAAACAATAGAAAAGATTAAACAAATATATAAAAAAAAAAGTACTAAAGAAGGTTATTATTAGATATAATAGCACATTTAAGAGATTTAATGAAACATTAGTGATGTCAATTAATGGCACTTGTGTTTAATTGATCGAGGAGTAATTAAGGTATTGTGTACTGATATTTCCGTATATATATATAATTGAATTTCAAATTTTAAACCATAATACTTTTTTTGTTCTAAGAAAACAAATTAAGGTATACCAACTAACAACTAATTTAAATGATATAATTCTTAGCAATTTTAGAAAAAGATAAAATATTATGTGATTTATTAATAAAGTGCTAAAATTTTAATTAATTTTAATAATTAAGAGTCAACCCTTAACAACCTAAAAAAGAAAAAGGAAATGTATTTCTTAATAAATCAAATGGAAAATTGTTACACTAAGGTACGTGCTTAAGAAGTGAGAGAGAGAAACTAAGAGATTTGTTTTAGGATTGAAACAAAATGGGCATATGGCACGTTCTTATTGTATTAGATTAGACGGTTGCAAAATTAATTAAAAAAAAAATCAGATAGAACAATGATTAATTTATAATTAAAAGTCAAAGTTTGTGAATCTTGGTCAGGCAAAAACTGAGAAAGGAACTGCTGATGAGTTAGATAAGTAGTTGTTGAGGGAAAATCATTCTACCTTTAATAATTAAGATTGGATTATGATCTTATATAAGTAAAAGTTACCCTTTTTTAAATGATTTTTTTAAAGAAAAAAATAAATCTGTAAGAGCAAACCTTCGAGATCTCATAATCAACTATATTTACATCAATCGTGTTGATCCATTACATTAAAAATGGCGTTATTTGTTCGATTCTATATCAATTTTTTTGCGAAAACACAATTCACATTCTTGATTAAGTAGTTAGTGTTGAGGGGAACCCACCTCAAATGATTAAAGACTGGTCAGTAACTTTATATAATTAAGGGTCACAGGTCATCATTTTTTTATTAAAACGTTTTTTTTAAAAAAAAAAACAAAATTACGAGGACAGATTTTTAGATTCTTTAAATGAACAATATCTCACAACGAACGCAATCTAATAATTATTACATCAATAGAATTGATCCGTTGTAGTATAGCAACTCGATCAGCTATGTCAAGAGCAAGATTAACTTGATGAAGATATTTTTTTATAAATTATCTCATCGGTAACCAACTTGATCTGTTTCAAAAACAACAAAAGACAGTGATGCAGACCTGTCTTCAAAGGCGGCCAAAATACTTAGGTTTGAGTTTAATTTGTGATAATGTTCTAATGAATTATAGATGTACTTATACCAGTTACCCCTAAGATAAATAATAGTTAGCATTTAAAGGATTTAATGTTGTTTTGAATCCAAACACTAGGACGTGGCCAAAGCTTACGGTTGGTACTGCCCTTCGAGGGGTCTACAGGACTTGTCGTCCATTGAACAATATATTCACATATAGAATATAATAAGGTCAATTTGAATAAATTGATAAACAACAAAAGCAAGAAATTAATCAATTTGGTTAAGAAATATGTTCACTGCTCTAACTATTGATACGAGTGAAATTTCACATAGCATAATTTGAAAACTATTATAGGAGTAGAATCCAGACTTAATCCAGTTAGTTTATTCTGTCACTTTTAAAAAATGATATTTAACAAATTTAAAATTCGAATTCCAACATCTATAACCGTTTCTCTAATCTCTAAACTATAACTTTTTTTATATAAAAAATAAACTATCACAGGAGTAAAATTTTATGTTTAAGTTTGCATTCTATGTTCATAGAATGTTAAACTTTTAATTTTAGTGATTAGGATTCGATAATGGGCAACTTCAAATATAAAAAAAAATAAAAAAAAAAATTGAAAATTAAAATTAAAATTTTTATGAAATAGTCATCTATATATTATTTTCGTGATCAAAATTCAAAAACCGTGTTGGTATTTTTAAGTTTTAATCAATTCAAACTTCATATTCTGCTTCTTCTCTGACCATTAATGAAGGACATTTTAGTTAATCAGATGTTTATTCGGTCTTACAAATAAAAAATTGTTGTTCATGCATGCAAGTAACAATCAGGCCTGCCAAGAGTTTTAAGTACTCCCTAATTAAAAACATATTACTCATAACCGTCTAGTTGACTCTGTTTGTCCCACTCAAGCTACCTCTTCTTCTCTTTCATCTCTTCTTTTGAAGCTTAGAAATGGAGACAAAACACCCAAAACTAGAAAAATCTGACCAAATAGTTTGGAGCTTAGAGGACGACGTCCTTTCAGGCCATATTGCCAAGTCTTATACATGTTCTTTTTGCAAAAAAGGCTTCTCAAACGCACAAGCGCTTGGAGGTCATATGAATATCCACAGAAAAGACAGGGCCAAGCTTAGAGAATCTTCCGAAGAAAACATGCTTTCTTTGGACATTGTAAAGACGACAAATATTCCACCTGATCACGAACATGATTACCAGGTTTCCGAAATCATACTAGAATCTAGTGAAGAGAAAAGTTCAAGTCCTAAAAGACCATGTAAATTACTAATTTCCAGGGATGATGATGGTTCCAGTGCCAGTCCTAGAGGCAAAGATGTTTTTGAAGAACTTAAGCAGCTACCCTTATTCGTTGAAGGGACGAGCGGCGAGAACGAAGAGGATAGTTTGCGGTTGATTCATGGTTCTTCTTCATCTCAGATAGAATTGGATCTTGAGCTACGGTTAGGGCCCGAGCCTCATCAGGATCAGCCAAGTAGTAGTAAGATTAATACCAGAGAGTTCTTTTGAATTTATACTAGTGAAGATGATGCTTGACATCCAAATAAAAAGGTTTTTACCTTTCTCTGTAGCTCTCTCTCTTATGATATCTCAGATTGAAAAATAGTACTTACCAAAAAATAGTATAATTATGCTGCTTTCTTTCATTATTTTCCACTATTCAGCCCTTGATCTCTTGTGAAAAATGAAGATTCAAATTAATTTGGGTTTTGTTCAAGAAGTTAATTATATAAACTGCTAATATTTAAGTTTAATTTCCTGATCACCTTTTCTTTTTCCTATGCTGGATGTGGCACCGGATGATGATGATCTGATCCTTATATTTGTTGACTTTATATAGTAAAAATTTAGACAACTCTTTTGACGAAAGAGGAGAGTATTCTAGTCTCTGATCAAGCAAAAAACATTCAAGATGTAAGAATTTGAAGATAATAAGATTTATTTGCTTGTAGGAACTGATCATAATATAGATCAATTCTATGAATTCTAGTAATGTGTTCAAGAGATTATGAAGGCAAACTTATTCACAGTTTTGCCTTATATTGAACATAATTTAGTTGCAATGAAGACTTTTAATTTCCACACGTAAAATTAAATGTATGTCCAATTGAATTATCAATAATATTGTGGACATAACCTAAAAATACAAACTGAGAAGCTATCATTTTCCCCCATACCGAGTGAAACAATTAACAAAAGCTCATAAAAATACGCCCCTATTTACTCCTCCATCACCATGCTCATCCTCAATTCTAGGATTAATCGGTCTATGCCAAAGGCTAGCTTTCCAAGAAACAAAATAGTACAGTAGTTAGTACTAAGGTTAATTATTCTTGACATAATAATGGATATAGAAGCTGTATTTTTTTTCTTCTTTCTAGTTTGGAAATTAATTACATGCATCTTTCAATGGCAAAGCCATGTCACTCAGCAATATCATGCTTTTGCCAAGGGCAAAGAGTTTGATTTCTTATTTCAGAATGTACGTTGTTTGATCAATGATAAATTTTCTAGTCAATATATGTTCTCTTTTCTATATTTTCTGAAATCACATGCAAATGCTACATAATGTCTGATTTGAGCTTTGGAAGCTAAATTTCCTTTTAGTAACTTTTAATATTCATAACATTAGAAAATTTCCTTTTATATGAATTAATCTAATAAATTGAATGCCATTTCATACAAAAAGATAAATAAAAAAAAAAGTAGCACTTTTAATTGTTAAATGACCTAGGTGTCAATGACCGTATTAAGGGATGAATGGAGGAGATATTCAAGAGAGTGTGAGATGATCGATAGTGAAGTTTTGTCGCAGAATAAAAATGATCAAAGGCGCATTCTGACTCTCAAGTCGGTTAGATAATGTAAATGGAGAAAATGAAAGGAGCTTGACGAGAAATATAGTAGAGAACAAATAATACTAATATGAGAGAGAGCCTACCTTTTACCCTTACCTAGTACATTGTAATATTGTATACCTCTAGCAGCTGGCATTACAAGTTTTTTTATTTGGATACAAAGAGGCCATAGTCTGAAAATAAAAAAAAAAGTTACAGATGTTGAATTCGAACCTTTTGTTTGGATATGTAATATTTATTTTTTTAGCCACATAGATAGTTATTTATAGACCTGCTTAAAGGCAGGTATTTTAGTGATCCGGGTCGGCCAGGCCCGGTCCGGGTCACTGTTCACACAATAAAAAATATATATTATTTTTTAAAATTTAATTATAAAAAAAATAAATTTTTTTGAATATATGTGAACAGTAAATATGAGCCGACGGATCGAGCTTGAGTAAGAAAAAATAAAAAAAATCTGAATCACAACCCAGCCCATGAGCAGGTCTAGTTATATAACGCGTTTGTCCTTTCCTAACTCTTAGATCAGGTCTAGTCTAAACAAGTGACATTTATTTTTTTGAGCCACAAAGACAGTCTATAATTAGCTATGGTTTTCATGAGCTTGACATTGTCTTGAGCCTTAGGCATGAGAGGATAAGGGGTATAACAAAATCCTTGCTGAATGAAGTTAGAACATTGGATATATGGATAACAAAAAATTGTCCAACAATTTGTTCTAAAAAATCATAGAACTATCCAAATTAAATGGTAAATATTAAAAACTGAAGTTGCCATTTTTTCATCAGAAACTCTTTAATTTGTTACTTGTTAGCATGAGCTTGCCTCCAAAAAAAAAAAAATCGAACATAGCTAGTCAATTTCATTCAAATGAAAAGGAAAAAAAAAAGGAAAATCAGAAATTTCAGAAAACAAAGATGTATGAGGAACATAATTACGAGACATAATCCAAATGGGTAACCGAAGGGCTTAAGCTCTCAAGGTAGGCCTCTCGCGAAATCACTTAAACCTGGGGCCCTGCAACATGAATTGATTGAATTTGAACTCCTTCCAAGTAAAAAAAAGAGGGAATAATAAATAAAATGGTGAGAATGAAAAGATCTTCGGCTTCCCTTTGACGTTCAGTTTTTTCCTTCCTACAATGGCATTTCCTTCGACGTTAAGCTGGTACGGATCACGCTCAGCTGTTCGGATGGCCCGTATAGTAAAGCTTCGGGCTTGGATTGGATAACCTGAGATGGTTCATAATGGGGGATGTAGACACCGTATTTTTCCTGGAAATTTTGGTCATTGTTTTAGATAAACATGATCATAATCAAATGTATTACATTGGTGGAAATTCTGAGTGCGTTTAGCAAGATGTGATAAACTCTTATAACATGGCCTATGGTGGTGGTGGATTTGCCATAAGCTAGCCTTTAGCAGCTGAGCTTGTTAAGGTTTTAGATGGCCGCATTGATCGATACGCGTCGTCCTCTGGGTCAGATCAAAAGGTTAAAGGTTGCGTGAGCGAGATTGGTATTCCTGTCACTAATAAAGAGCTTGTTTTTCCATCAGGTTAACGTTAATCCTCTTTAATGTTGTCATGAAATTAATTGGATACAGAGTAATTAACTTTGGGTAATTACAGGTTAATATTCGAGGGAACCTTTATGGCTTACAGGCAGCAATCCTCTACCGCCATTGGTGTCACTTCACCATCTAGACTACGTAGTGCTTATGAAAAGGGTCCAAGTCGGGCCCTCAGGGCTACACCCTGCAGTTGTACCCATCTCTAGTTACGGCTTAAGAAGCTTGAAACAGCATTTTTAACGTTTCAATTATGGTGGACTTGGAACAATGGACCTTTCACGTTCAACACCCGACCCGTTGCCAAAGACCCATGTGAGAAACCCGTTATTTATTTCTTGGATCGTGAGGGTTAACGGGATAGGACCCTGATCACTTACACGTGGAATATTGAAGAGTCAGCCAAAGAATGTGACAGGCCGGACTATGCCCCTGCTTTGGCCGTCAAATTCTTCATTGTCTCGAGTGCCAGGTTGAACCCTGCCATTTGGAGAATGGTTGAGCAACTCCCTCTCTTTCCCTCTCTTTCTGTCAATTTTTAGTTGGCTAGAACTTTTAGTGACATCAAATAAGAATTGTGGTTTAAATTTTGTGTGGTTGTTGGGTGCACATTGGATTGATCATCAGGGTAACTTGTTAGATGGGTTAGAACCTTGGTTGGTTGACCTCGACCGAACCATTTGGCATAAAAAGGCTGACCAGTTGGTTCCACACACTAGTCCATTACTGTCAAGACTCAAGATCAAATTTTATTTTCTTGGTTGTTCACACTTTGTCACAATCTGGTTGGCCAACAATCTAAAGTGCTTACAGCTAGGAATTTGACAAAGTGATCATTAACTAAACGACTTCAATCCAATTTGATGACCTCATTCTTGTTAAAAGGGCTAAGTTACATAACGTGGTGCACATACAGGGCATTAAGAAAACATGAGCTTAATTTTCTGCAATATTTGCTGTATGAACAGGGCACCACGTAGACAATGCTGTGAGGTTATCAACGGCAGAGATGGATTGAACAATCTGGTCCAGGTCAAGATTAGAGGCTGCAATCGATTTGAGAGTGTGACTCCTACGTAGAATGTGCCAACATTCACACAGCCGCAAAGGGTCTTCTGCTTAAGGAGAAAAGCCAATTCCCATGGCGAAAGCTTCCTGTAAATTAAGATCTTCCTACACTTGGATCTCCACTACATTCTCCGACCCATGTTTTTCTTTTGCCCTTATTTCGGTTTGACCAACTCTCTCTTTATCCTCAAGTTGGCATTTGGCAATCTTAGTACGTAGTTAGCTTAATTTTACTTACAAACCCGAGGAAACGACCTGAGAATTCCCTTTTTTTTTTTTTTTTGTCTATTACATAAACAGATTCCTAATAGAGCTTTCTGATAGCCGGAAGTTTGATATGGTTAAATTAAGGATCAATTAAGTTAGGCTTTGGCCGCTTCTTTTGACTTTTCTGATGTTGCAAGTTTACTCCTTGTTGGAGTTAGGCTTTGTCTTTTTAGTTGAACTAGACTTAGATAGATAGATCTCTTTGTTTTATTAATTCTTATATCTGTTTTTTCTGTTGTACTTGTCTTTTTGGTTAATGAAATTCTCAATGATCCAACACTACGATAAAAGATTTCATTTTCGACGGATTTTTTCATTAAAAAAATTGAAATTTAGTTAAAAATAATTTTTTACAATAAAAAATTCCGTCGAAAATATGAAAGACGTTAAAAAAGGTATAAAAAAAAAAGTCGTCAAAAAAATGTATAAATATTTCCGTCGGAAATAAACATTTTTCTTATAGTCCTAATCCCAAAAGACAGATTTTATGCCATAATATTATTCATAACACTTCAAGGTTCAAGCACATTATGACGAAGTTTAATGTTCATTGAACTCTATAAACTCTTGTTACCTGATTTCCAAGAGACAAATTAAATTACTTCGGATTTTATCATCTATAATAATTACATTGTAATTAATCAATTAAAATTATATAAAATTCATCAAAATATTATGTCAAGTCCACCCCTTCAATTGTATACACTCAACCCAATAACCGTAAAATTACACTTATCCTTAATTTCACCGAGAATAAATAATGCATTAGATTCGATATTTTTTTTATAAGTATCATTTTAACAAGTGTCAATAGGACTTTTTAAATATTTTTAAATGAGTTAAATAATTTTATTTTTACTACAAACAATTATCACCTACTTTTTCTTTTCTTTATAGTTTTTCTATTACTAATTATTATTATGATTGATATATATGTAGATATATTCAATGTTTTTTTAGGGCAGAAGATATGAACTCTTCTAATTAATCAAAAAAATATATATCTATATCATTGAATCAAATTTTCATGTGTTATATTCAATAATTTAGCAACATATAATTTGTTCAAAAGAATCTACTATAATTGTTATTTTTATTTTTTACAAAATTTTAATTTTAATTGGTAATAGTAGTTTATAATTTCTTTTATTTCTAGGACCGCTAGGCCCACAACAGTGACTTTATTTGGGCCTTTGGTGGCAAATCTAAAAAAGATCTTCGGCCTCCAAATGTGTGTGTCTCGATGCGCACACATAAATATATATATTCAGACTCTGTTTAATAAACGTCATTATTTTTTGTTATTATTTTAGTTTTTTATTAAAATTTTATTTTTTATTTTTTTTCATTCATTTTTTCAACAGAAAAATGAATAGAAAGATTGTTTATAGTCCTCTTCTAAACAAAAATATTGAAGCATATAAAAGAAGAAAATATTAAATTTAAGAACCTTATTCATAGACATATACTTAACAGGCAAATGCAGTTTTATTGGGTTTTTTTTTCCTTCCCATTTTTATCTCTTGGTAAACACTAAAGAAGACCGAATTGGCAGGCTGGTTGTTGAATTATCGCTAAAAATATCAAATTAAAACCTCTCCATAAATAGCCATTCAAAGTTTCCAGATCAGTATTTTTATTTGTTTATGATCATATGGAAGTTATAACTAGACCTACTCATGGATCAAGTCAAGTTGAGTTGCGATTCTGATTTTTTTTTTTCATTTTACTTAGACTCGGTTTTGGGTGGACTTGGACCGACCAGTATTACTGTTCATTTAATATTAAAAAAAAAATTAAAAAAAAATTTTATATTTTTATTATTAAATTTAAATAAAAATTACTTTTTATTTTTTAAACAGTGGTTCGGGTCGGATCGATCCAAATCACTAAAAATCTTGTTCAAACTTGATCCATGAGCACATCTAATTATAACTTTTATTAATTCATATATCATGCGATTACATGAAAAACGACAATTATGTATATACGTTTTATAATTGAAATATCAAAAATTAAATTTTGATAACTGAAATTAAGAAATTAATTTTGACGATTGATAATTTTGATTACATATATATACAAAATAAGATTCGTTTAGAATTTTGATTCTTACTTCTTAGTATTTCACAATATTGACACGGAGATTAATACTTGAAAGCTATCATCAAAGAACATTGACCAAGATCATCAAAGAACATTGACCAGTTGGCAAAGGTAACAAACAAACAGAGACCGATTCTGCTGCGCAAAGTGCCGATCTTGGCAATCAAAGTCCAGATCCAGTAGCCAGACGCCAATTTCGGTCTCTGGTGCGCTAGATCTAGGCTGTCAGTGACCGATTCTGGTTGCTGTTGCACCGGATCGGTACTTTAAGGGGCCATTTGTGCTCTGATCTACAACTTTGACCACCAAAAACCTCATCACCGATGAAGCTCGTCCTTCATTTTGCCGAAAAGCGGACAAAAGTACACTGATCTGTTTAGAACTGAAACTTTCTTCAAAGTAGCTGTGGAAGAGTTGCAGATCTGTTGTGTGGCTTTGGATTCTAAGTTGTACTACAAAAGATTTGTTTTCATTTCAATCAGTGAAAGGAAACAAAAAAAAAATGCCTCATCGAACCTCCCCAAGTTGTAATTAATCGCCGCCAGAACGTGCAAGCACATCGCCAGAACGTGCAATGGCGGATGTTAATGGTGGTGTGGAGGATTTTCCTCTTCTGACAAGCTCCGAGCAGAACAG
This sequence comes from Fremontodendron californicum, assembly GCA_030761205.1. Lineage (NCBI taxonomy): Eukaryota > Viridiplantae > Streptophyta > Magnoliopsida > Malvales > Malvaceae > Fremontodendron > Fremontodendron californicum. The sequence continues at coordinate 1,057,886 of JAULJL010000012.1, forward strand.
GAGGGGGAAAATTACTGATGGTGAAAGATCTGAAACGGCTAGAAATGCTTCTCTTGATTGGAGGAAAATCTTCTCTGTTCCTAGTGATAATTCTTTGCAATATTTTGCCCCTGAAATCAAGAATGGAGCAATTTCAGTGCAACCTCCAAATGATGTTTTTGAGGAAGGTATATCTCAATGGCAGAATGCATTGGTCGCCCAATTCATTGGCAAAATCCCCAATTTCAGCCTTTTTCAAAGACTGGTCTCTTTGTTATGGGGTAAGGACAGTCCTGTTGAAATCAAACCTGCTGGTATGAATCTTTTTATTATTCAGTTTTCAAATCTTGAGGCTAGGGATAGAGTTCTTGAATCTGGACCTTGGCACATTCAGAACAAGCCCCTCATTGTCAGAAAATGGGAGTCAGGTATGAAAACCCTTGAATTTAGCATGGATAAACTTCCAATTTGGGTTCATCTAAGAGGAATCCCTCTTGAGCTCTTTACAAGGAAGGGTTTGAGTTATATTGCTAGTGCAATTGGTATTCCACTCTACATGGATAAGATTACTGCAGCTCAGCAACGCCTGGCTTATGCAAAAATCTGTGTCGAGATTAAGGCTGATTCTGAGCTCCCACGAACTATTGAAGTGTTGCTTAATGATGGTACTGTTGTTACAGTTCAGGTGGAAGTTCCTTGGCTACCGCAGAAGTGTTCTTATTGTAAAATTTTTGGTCACATTGACAAGCACTGTCCCAAAAAACCTGCAGCAGCTACAGGGAAAGTTTGGATGCCAAAGGTTCAGACTGACAGGGAAAGAGTAGAAAAAAGTTGCAGAGGACATGAGGATAAAAGTTACGATCCAGAAGTGAGTAGCAAGGGTCACGAAGAATTCACTGATCAGACTATTCAGGCAGACAATGTACAAGCTGTTGTTGATTGTGATAAAAGAAGTGGTAGTATTACCAAATCCTCTTTCAGTCAGGCTGCAGGTCAAGTAACAGCAAGTTCTAGTTCTATCAATAGATTTGCTATCTTGGAGCAGACTGATGGCACAGAGAAAGACAATGTTTCGGTTAGTCATAAAGACTCCACTGAGAGTGCGAGTTGCCACAGACAACCTAGAGCAGCCTCTGCTGGTGTTGCAGACTTAATGAAAACACTGAAAAGCAAGAGGAAAGGGCCAATTGATAAAGGCAAGAGAGATAAGGTAGTCATATCTAACTCGAGAGGTAATTCTCCCCTAACTTCTCATTGAATTTCTTTTTTTGGAATGTTAGAGGATTAAACAATCCTCTAAAGCAAAGAGAAGTAGTTAGGAGGATAAATAGACTGAATGTGGAAGTAGTTTGCCTATTAGAAACTAGAGTCAAGGTGAATAACATGCAGAAAATCCTTGACAAGAATTTTCCTAGTTGGAATCTTTATCACAACTATTCTGAAGCCTATAATGGTAGGATCTGGTTTCTATGGAATAATCACCTGCAGGTGGACTTGATGAGAGTTACAAGCCAAAGCATCACTTGCAAATTCACCCTCAATGACCATGAAGTTTATCTTACTGCTGTTTATGCTAGTAATGAGGGATCTGACAGACGTAGCTTATGGAGACACCTTCATTCCCTCCATTGTTCAATTTCAAATAACCCTTGGCTGATTGCAGGAGACTTCAATACTATTGTTTCTCCTTCTGAGAGTTGTAACTCTATTGGTTCCCACTCTTTGAACTCTAATATTACGGATTTCAGGGAATGTCTGTAGCAGCTGTCTATCTTTGACCATGCATTTTCTGGTCCTCTCCTCACCTGGACAAATAATCAAATTGAGGGCTTCATTGCTAAAAAGCTTGATCGAGTTCTTATTAATGAAGAGTGGCTCTCTTGCTTCTCCAATTCTTATGTTGAATTTCTTGCTCCAGAAATTTCCGACCACTGCCCTGCTCTAGTGAAGCCATGCTTTCTCAGCCACTCACCACCAAAGCCTTTTAAGTTCTTCAATCACTGGGCTAGGCACTCTGAATTTCTGGAGGTGGTGGATTGCTCTTGGAAGGAACAGGTTTCAGGGACCCCTATGGTTCGTCTTTATAAGAAACTAAGGCGGCTTAAGCAAGTTCTAAGACATTTCAACGTCACACACTTCGGGAGTATCTCAGATAAAGTGGCGATAAAAAGGAAAGAACTTGAATCTATTCAGATTGCTTTGCTGGATCATCCCTCCAATGTTCTACTTGAAAAGGAAAGAGCAGTATCTCAGGAATTCATTGAATTACAGCTTGCTGAAGAGAGTCATTTCAGGCAAAAATCTAGGGTTCAATGGATCCAAGAAGGCGACCAGAATACCAGATTCTTTCACCGGATGGTAGCAGCCAAACACTCTAGAAATACAATTAGAGTGCTGTATGATGAGGAGGGTAACAGGCTTGAATCCTACTCACAAATAGTTGATAACTCAGTTTCCTACTTTATCAGAGTTCTAGGAACAGCTGATGCTAATGTCACTAGTAGCTCCAATGACTTCCTGGAAGAACTTCTTCAGGTTTCCCTCACTGAAGATGAACAAGCAAGCTTAAAAAAAGAAGTGACTGCGGAGGAAATCAAGAAAGCTATGTTTGCTATTAAAGGGGATAAGGCCCCTGGTCGAGATGGGTACACTTCTCAGTTCTTCAAGACTTCTTGGGACATAGTGGGCGATGACTTGACAGCTGCTGTGCTTAGTTTCTTCAACTCTGGTGACCTTCACCCAGCTTTTAATTCCACTATCATTGCTCTTGTGCCTAAAAGTCAAAGTCCTAGAAGCATTAAAGAATACAGGCCCATCTCTTGCTGTTTAGTGGTTTATAAATGTATATCTTCAATACTGGCTAACAGGCTAAAGCAATTCCTAGGCTCCCTTATCAGCCATAATCAAAATGCTTTCATAGAGGGCAGAAGCATTACAGATAACATACTAATGGCCCAGGAACTGGTGAGAGGATATAATAGATCCTCTCTCTCCCCAAGATGTGCTCTCAAGGTGGATCTTCAAAAGGCCTTTGACACTTTGAATTGGGATTTTATCATTTCTGTTCTTGATGCTATGGGATTTCCTAAGGAATTTGTTAAATGGATCAGCTGCTGCTTAACTACTCCCAGATTTTCTTTGTCAATCAATGGAGGGCTAGCTGGTTACTTTCCTGGAGCAAGGGGTATTCGTCAAGGGGATCCCATTTCTCCCTACTTATTTGTTTTATCCATGAATGTGCTTTCCAAACTTTTGGACACTGCAGCTAGCATGGGAGTTTTTGCATTCCATCCAAAATGCAAAAAGATTAGCCTTACTCATCTCTGTTTTGCAGACGATTTGCTTATCTTCACAAAAGGCAATCTGGAATCCATCTCTGGGGTTCAAAATATACTTCAAGCCTTCTATTCTATGTCAGGTTTGCAATTGAATTGTGCCAAAAGTGAGCTTTTCTCTTCAGGCATAAACGATGATTCTTTACAGCTGATCTCCCAAACTACTGGATTTACGTTGGGATCCCTACCTGTTCGTTATTTGGGGGTTCCATTAGTCACTAGGAAGCTGACAGCAAGGGACTGCGCTCCTCTTCTTGAGAAAGTGACAGCAAGAATAGGGAATTGGTCTGTTAAGTTGCTTTCATATGCAGGCAGGCTTCAGCTCATCCAGTCAATTTTGTTCAACATTCAGAATTACTGGACCAGACACTTCATACTGCCAAAATTTGCCCTGAACAAGTTGAACCAGTTGCTCACAAGGTTCCTTTGGACTGGTAGTGACTCATCTGCAAGAGGGGCAAGAGTGGGCTGGCAAGATATTTGTTTTCCAAAGTCTGAAGGAGGCCTGGGCATTAAAAACCTCTCCATTTGGAACCAGGCATGTTTTCTGCAGCATATATGGGCCTTGTTCTTCAGATCGGGCTCTCTGTGGATAGCTTGGATCCATGCTTATGTTCTCAAGGATAGGTCATTTTGGGAGGTTACTGAAGCTCAGGGTAATAGTTGGACCTGGAAAAAACTCTTAAAATTGAGGCACTTGGCCAACCAGTTCATTAGCCATCAAGAAGGAAGATGGATTTGGAAATTCCCTGGAACCACATACTCAGCTGCAAAAGTGTGGCAGGATCTTAGACCAAAGAAGCAGAAGGTTAAATGGGATAGACTTTTGTGGTATTCTCATCATATCCCTAAACATTCCATTATTTCCTGGATGACCATTTTGAACAGATTGCCTACAAGCATGAGACTTCTGAGCTGGGGGTACGAGGTAGATGTGAATTGCAAGCTTTGCCTCTCTGAACAAGAGACCCGGGATCACTTGTTCTTTGAATGTAGCTTCTCCAAATTTGTTTGGTTGCAGGTAATGCAGTCATGTCAGTTGCAAGTACGTAGTTGTAGTTGGCACAATGTGCTTGAATGGGCTGTGCAGAAGCTCAAAGGTAGATCATTGCTTACAACTATTCTCAAGCTTGCTTGGAATGCAACCATTTACCACGTCTGGAAAGAAAGGAATAGAAGGATACATGGAAGTCCATGCAAGTCTCTATTGCAGGTTTTTGAAACCATTAAAGAGGAGATCAGATTCAAGTTGGTAGGCTTAAAAAACTTAGAACTGGATAATGTAAATGCTAACCTCTGTACTGATTGGGGCTTAAGCAACTCTATTTTTCTTTCATTGATGTAAAGCTAGCTGAGTAGCTAGTTCTTCAGTTTTGATGTAGCAGAGATATTCTTTGCTTCTTGGATATATAAATTGACACTTATCCAAAAAAATATTGACACGGATATGGCACAATCAATCTGAAACAAGAAAATCTTTTACCACCTTTAATTCTCAAAATCAACATAATTAGACGGAAAATAAGAATATACTCGTCCGTGGTAAAAATGTTTATGGGCCAGGTTTGAATGTTAGTTTTATTATTTAAAATTTTAAAAATTATATACTGATAATATATCAAATATAAAACCTATATATTACCCGAAATGGTAGGAGATGGCGACATGCAATCATTAATGCTCTCCAAGTGGTCAAATTGAAAATTTCTTTCCTTTTTCAGTTTTCAAAGGTGGACTGCCAATTTGTTTCAAACAGACCTGTTTCGTGTTTCATGTGTCCTGGAGCTTTATCAAATTGTTTTTAGAGTTCTTAATTAAGTAGAAGTCCATAATTTGCTAATCTTTTTCTTTAATTGTTTGTATACGAAAATGAAAACAGAAACAATATTAGCTACTACCAAAACCCCCCATTGATGATTCATTGATTTGATTCTCATACACTAAATAATTCCTTGTTGAACCAATCAAACCAAATGGACGCGGAAATGGAATTACATGGTGGACCAAATAGACAACGCCACTTTGACGATAGTGAAATTAAAGGAGAATAAAAAAAGCACGAAAGAATAACCTCTAAGGAATAAGGCTAGTGTTTTTAGCATTCCCACTGTACTGTATTTCACAAAAGTCTATCTATTCATTGATTACAAATGCATAAAATAAGGGGTTCGTGAGTGCAGGTAGCGGATTGGAACGAGTATTCAATATGGATATATGTTCGATATGAATATATTTAATTTTTTTTATATATATTTGAAATTGAAAAATCATATTTTTATATTAATATTTAAATATATGTTAAATACAGATATCAAAAACAAAAATTTTAAAAAATTAAAAAAAATTCGAATCACATAAACGGAAACTATTGTCCTTAGCTCAAATGGTTCAAGCAAGTCAAAGAATTTGTCAAAAGCTCCCTAGAGGCACAATTTATATTCTTTCTAATAACCTTTTCTTTGAAGGGTTTTAGTGTCCTACCCCGATTGTGATGGTGTATGTCTGTTTCTTATCTCATATCAGTTGTAAAAGTGTGTGGAATATGAGTTTATAAGGGATTTCGCGTTTAACAAAATCACCATGATTTTGTTAAATGACGTGTTTTTTTAAATAAAAAAAAAAATTTCTTTGAGAACAAATGATTAACATCAAATGCAAAACTATTTTCCGGATTGACCCAATGGTAGCTCTAGTTTACCTTTTAAAGAAGGACTGTTTATAGTCCTCTTCTAAACAAAAATATTGAAGCATATAAAAGAAGAAAAGATTAAATTTAAGAACCTTATTCATAGACATATACATAACAGGCAAATGCAGTTTTATTGGGTTTTTTTTTTTTTTTCCCCCATTTTTATCTCTTGGTAAACACTAAAGAAGACCGAATTGGCATGCTGGTTCTTGAATTATCGCTAAAAATATCAAATTAAAACCTCTCCATAAATAGCCATTCATAGTTTCCAGATCAGTATTTTTATTTGTTTATGATCATATTGAGGTTATAGCTAGACCTACTCATGGGTCAAGTCAGGTTGAGTTGCGATTCTGATTTTTTTTTTACCTTACTCAAACTCGGTTTTGGATGGACTCGAACCAACCAATATTACTGTTCATTTAATATTAAAAAAAATTATTTTATTTTTTATATTTTTACTATTAAATTTAAATAAAAATTATTTTTTATTTTTTAAACAGTGGTTCGAGTCGGATCGACCCAAATCACTAAAAATCTTGTCCAAACCTGATCCATAAACATATCTAGTTATAACTTTTATTAATTCATATATCATGCGATTACATGAAAAACGACAATTATGTATATACGTTTTATAATTGAAATATCAAAAATTAAATTTTGATAACTGAAATTAAGAATTTAATTTTGACGATTGATAATTTTGATTACATATATATACAAAATAAGATTCGTTTAGAATTTTGATTCTTACTTCTTAGTATTTCACAATATTGACACGGATATGGCACAATCAATCTGAAACAAGAAAATCTTTTACCACTTTTAATTCTCAAAATCAACATAATTAGACGGAAAATAAGAATATACTCGTCCGTGATAAAGATGTTTATCGGCCGGGTTTGAATGCTAGTCTTATTATTTAAAATTTTAAAAAATTTATTTTTATAATTAAATTTAAATAAAATTTTTTTATTATGTAAATAGTAATTTGGATCGGATCGGACCAACCCGAATCATTAAAAACTTATTTCAAATTCGATTCAATTTAAGTTGAACCTATTAAGTCGAACAGATAGTCTGATCCGTGAATAGAGGTGTAATCGAGTCAAACCGAGCTCAAGTAGTAAGAAACTCGAGCTCATCTCGAAATTTGTAGCTCAAAACTCGACTCGATTCAAGTTTGATCGAGTTTCATTTTTAAAACTCGATTTGAGATAAAATTGAACTGCTCAAGCTTGCTTGATTATGCTCGTTTACCTAGTAAAAAATGAGCTCGATTCTCGTGCTCGACTTCAAACTCGATTGTTTGTACTCGAGCTCGAATTGAGATTTTTTTCAATACTAATTATATATTAAAAAAAAAAAAATCGATTAGACTCGCAAATTACTCGAATTTGTATTAAGATACATCAATTCGGCTGGCTCGATAGCTCGAACTGCTCAAGTTCAAATTCAAGCTAGACAATGATCGAATCAAATTCAAACTTTTTTCGAATCGAATCCAAATAACTTGCAAATCCAAATATCTCGTTTACACTCGTACCCGCGAATAAGTCTATGACCTCGATCGTATACCATGAAAATTGTCTCTTTCTTTCTATCTCTCTCATTTCACACAAAAAAAAAAAAAAAATTCATGATTTCCGTTTATATTATGGAAGGCAACAGATGAAACCAAGCGCGTCCAAATGAAGAAGCTTGGAAATATCCCTAAATCTGTATCTATCTCCTCAAATACCCATTTCTTTCCTCTCCAATTTTATTCCTAAAACCCTAACCCAAACCAAGCTAACAGAATAACAGAAACTATTCCAACGTTGGCATCACCAAAACCAACAACAACAAAAAGGATTGAAAGAGGAGATTAGGCTCGCGCCTGGATTGTGGCGTCCATGGCGTGGCTCCCTGCAAAGGTAAATAAAGCTGGTTCTGGTTCCAACAAGTGCATTATTTTCCGCCAGGAAAAGTCTTCTTCTCCCACGCTTCAAATCTTAGCCTTCGAGACAGCCAAATGCATGTCCCGCCTTGTCGCCCTTTATAAGTCTCTGTCTGATGATGAATTCTTCAAACTCCGGAAAGGTCCCATGAAATCCCCTGGGGTTGCGTTTTTGAACTCCACGGATGAAAGCTATCTTCTTGGCCTTTCGTGTAAAGAGAAGCTCGAGAATCTCAATCAGGCTGCCACTATAATTTCGCGTTTGGGTAAAAAATGCATCGATGAAGAACTTAACAGGTTTGATATCGCTTACCACAACATGAAACAGGGAATTATTGATGTCAGTAACCTTGATTTTAACTCCAAAAACGTTGGAAAAATCATTGAGCAGATGGAGAAATACGCAAGCTCGACATCTATTCTATACGCCTCTTTGGTAGACCTCAACGGATTAGAAATATCAGAGAAAAAAATGCAGAAATGGAAGAGAAACGGCTGCCCCAAAATGCCATCAGAAAATACCAAAATTAACTACTTCAACGAGAAAATCTCTTTCCAAAGAAAACAGGTTCTACATTTCAGACAGATTTCCCTTTGGAGCCAAACATTTGATAAGATCGTTGGGTTAATGGCTCGAATCGTATGCGTCGTTTACGTCAGAATATGCACCATTTTTGGACCTTTTGATCCAAGTCTTCCTTGCACCACCAAGAACAGACATTCCTACGGGCGCCTCTATATTTCGAACGCGAAAGCTTTAGACATGCAGGTTTGTCCAGAGGCCAATTATTGCCTCCTTGTAAATAAAGAGAAGTACATGAAACAGACCTCGAAATCGGGTCCAATCATGAAGGCTTCCAGGATCAAACGAGGTCCCAATCGTTTCCACAGCGGTGAACTATCACCTGAAGTTAAAGGCTCAGGTTTCCGACTTTCAGCTGTCACCATAACCGATAAAATCTCCACCAAAAACAAAGACATTGAGGAAAATACTAGAAGAAACCAAAGGCTGATACAATCGGCTCCAGAGAACACTGTAGGAGCAGCAGGGCTTGCTGTTCGTTATGCAAACGTAATCGTCATGGCGGAAACCTACTTCTACTCAACAACAATCATCAGCAACGACGATCGGGAGCACATGTTCGAGATGTTACCGATAAGTCTGAAACACACTCTGAGAGGGAAGCTTAAAAGCCATTGGTGCAAGGATGCAGAAGCACGTGAAGGGCAACAGGGTTTAGCGGAAGGGTGGAAAGTGGCCTTGGAGGAGATAATAGGGTGGTTGGCTCCTGTGGCGCATGATACGTTAAGATGGCAGCAAGAGAGGAACTTGAAGCAACAAAAATTAGATGCAAAGCCGACAGTTTTATTGTTGCAAACATTGCATTTCTCGGATTTGGAGAAAACTGAGGCTGCAATTGTGGAGGTTTTGGTAGGATTGAGTTGTATATGTAGGTACGAGAATCGGCGGAAGAAGGGTGGTGTTTGCTATAATGGACCCAACGTTGGTAGATGATCATGATTTTGGGGCTTACCTTGGAGTAAGCTGCGATTTTCTTATTTCAGATTAGGTTTAAACTAATATACTTCATTGGTTGATTCTTTTATGTTCTTATTCAAGCCCTTCTCGAAAAAGGGGGAAAAAAAGGAAATAAATGACAGATTTGTGCTGTTATTGTTTGGGAAGAAAGAATAACTGGGGGTTAATTAGACCTGTAATCAAGACTAATTAACTTCTTTTCTTTCAGTTTTTGGCCAAAAATTCAAATGTTCCATGTTCGATCTTGATGAGAAAACATGAATTACTAGTCATTTTTTATAAATAAAACCTGGAGATAGATATGTTGCTTAGCATCTCACGTAAGAACAAATTATCCTATACCTTATAGCATTGTTATAATTAATTAAATTGTACATTAAAGATTAATCCCAACAAAAAAAAAAAAATAAGATTCAAATACAAAAGACAGAACGAAGTCATGAACTTATGCTAACAACTGTGCAATGATCTATTAATGCGATGCCGGACTTTTAATTTCTGGGATTAAGATTCCATCATTAGTAACCTCAAATACCAACAACAACAAAAAAAGAAGTCATTAACTTACCACCAAACGAACCCTTTTGTAGCAACATGGATGCATTGCATGAGTTACCCGGAGAAATAAGTAATTTGATCAACTTGACCAGGGCACTCTCCAATTAAAAATAATTCTTTCTTATAGCTAAAAAAAAAATGGAAAATTCTAATTTAGTTCCCCCAACATTTTTAATTTTGGCAATTTCTTCGTAAAATTAATACATTAATATGATTACGGCCGTGACTAAAAGGATCAATTGGCTACATGGCTCATTTATATTCTGTTAATCTTTTCAGTAATGATTTTATGTACTGTTTAAGTCATTGATCTGAAAGCTGATCATATCTAGTAATGCAGAACATGTAAAGAAATTGTCTAAAATTAGACATTGGTTTTGGAATATGGGGGCTTTTAACACTGTCTGAGAATACCATAAAATACTGCAACAAGCCAACCAGAAGCCATTGTCATTTGACATTTGTGTACAGCAAATGGTTTATGCTAACTTTCCCACTTGGGCTAGAAAATAGTCAAGAAATTACCCCATGTTTTTGGACCCAACCCAACTAATGTCTCGATGTAGCTTCAATGGGCCGGTCTTATTCTTTAATACATCTGCTTTCTGCTACAGGTTTGTACAAAAGCTGTAGCTCTGGTTGGTACTTTAATGACCGACAAAGCAAGCAACTGAATGATTGTCAGAATCGATAGTAGTTAAATAATTGTACAATTTTTTAAATAAGAAGCACATGCTGAATTCTAATTGTCAGAAGGGTCCGGACAATCATTGTCCGAAAAGCTCCCCAGTCCCATGCTCCAACTTAACTATTTGCTGCTGTTTCCTCTGTCCCCCATAGTCCCATTGCCCATTGGTACTGAATTTTTCAATACACAGAGAATCCAGGCTGCAAAAAAAAACTGTGACTCATCTCTTCCACTTGGTTTCTCAGGCTTTAGGTTTATTCCAACTTTTTTCCTACTTTTCTTAACAAGAATTCACAATATAACGGTAGTAATTGGAGATGGGGGTATGTTCTCAAGTCCCACCAAGGGTTATCAGACAAGAGAATCATCACCTCGTCTGCATGACATGAAGTGGGGATAAATCTTTGTAACTTATAATAGCAAAACTCTATTCTTTTTTATTAGTTTAATAATATCCAATGGGATAAAAGCTTTCAAGGGTCAGTTGATCTAATCACGAATAAGTACCGAATATGGATATATATATATATATGAGTATAGTCAATTTTTTAAAAAAAATTATGTATTTGAAAGATCATATCTCGTTCAAATATATATCGGATACAAATGTTAAATACAAATACTTAAAAAAAATAAGATTCAATTAATATAACTAATGAAAGCAATATGTTAAACTACTCTATTTTTTGTCCCCAAGCCAAGTAATATGAGTCACCCTTTCTTCCCACTTTTTCTGTCGTAATAAAGTCAGAAAAGGGGTTTGAAAGTTTTGAGTCCTTATCTTCAATCAACTGTCAAAGCTTAGAGGTTAAAATATGTGTATAGTGGCTCACATCTTCGTCCAGAAGCAGAAGATTCCCTCTTAAACTGCTGCTTAAAGTAGTATTAGCATTTTTCACATTTGGGTCTTTAGTATAGTGTTAATTAGGCTGCTTGAAAATTGAAATTCCTTTGAAAATGTTTACAGAAGACAACTTGCTTAGGCCTCGTTTAGCATTACTTCTAGCACAGCTTTTGAGATCAAAAGCTGCTTTTCACCGCAAACGCAATGCTAAACAGATAAAAAAATTTGGCTTCTGCTGTTGAAACCATGTTTTGAAAAGCCAAACCAAAAAATATAGCTTTTGGGCTTTAAAAGCTGACTTTTGGATAAAATGACTTTATTATCCTCACATCTCTACACTTTTATTATTTTAAACATATCTTTTTTTGACATTTCAATTTTCTACAACACTTTTTCACAGCAATACTAAACACTTAAAAAATTTTATACCACACTTTATAAACACACTTTTCTCAACTCAAGCTTTTTTCAACCCAAATTTTTTTCAACAGCAATGCTAAACTAAGCCTTAATGTAGTGGGCATTAATCATCTACTATCCTTAAAAATTCGAATATAATATACAATCAGCTACACCTCTTGATGCTTGCAGGGACATGTTAAATCATTGCATCAAGAAAATATAGATGGGAGGAAGAATGTGAGAAACAGAATCTTATCAATTCTTTGTCTTCCCATTTCTTGTAAGGTCGAATACTAATAAAAATAATAATAAAAAATCAATCCTTAATCTTATGTTGAATCAACAATTAAAATGATTTAAATCAAACTTGTCTGGAAGGATGGAGCAAAGTCTGGTAAGCTAGCCAATTTCTCAACCCCTCCTTCCCTTTCTTTTTCTCACCTCCTCCCCTTTCTCATGTTATATTACTCGATTTTTTTTTATTTAAATATTCGTATTTGACATATGTGTCCGACATATATTCAAATATAAATATAAGATATAGTTTTTCAAATATAAAAAAATAAATTTACAAAATTAAATATACTCATATCACATATCATATACGTACCAATATATGATATCTCCTCAAATATTTTTAACTTTGCTTTGTCCCCTCCCCACCTAAAAAATAAAAGACCTCGTTATTAGCATTTAAAATATTAGTAATACAAATTATTACTTCTTTTTTTCTCCCATTAACAGGAATTTAATTAAAGAGTAAAAAACAGAGCATGTTAGTGGAAAGAACTTTTGTCCTCTATGCCTTGAATTTGAATAAAAAATGGCTCTTCCACATAACCTTAATCATGTCATCGATTCAATGAAATGATTTTTAAATGTTGGCAACATCAAAAAGAATATTTTATTTCAACAAACAAACAATTTAAAATGGGAGATTAGGACTAAACTTCAACCTCAAAATTTCGAGTTTGTTTTAAGCAACCTGTAATTGTCAAACAAATTTCTTTCAAAGGCAAAACTAAAGAAAAAGATCACTTTTAGGGCTAATTTAGCATTACTGTTGAAAAAAATTTGGGTTGAAAAAAACTTGAGTTGAAAAAAGTGTGTTTATAAAGTGTGGTGAAAAAGTATGGTTTAAAAACTTTTAAGTGTTTAGCATTGCTGTGAAAAAATGTTGTAAGAAATTGAAATGTGAAAAAAAGATATATTTAAAATAATAAAAGTGTAGAGATGTGAGGATAATAAAGTTATTTTATCCAAAAGTCAGCTTTTAAAGCCCAAAAGCTATATTTTTTGGCTTTTTGGTTTGGCTTTTCAAACCATAATTTCAACAGCAGAAGTCAATTTTTTTTATCTGTTTAGCATTGTGTTTGCGATGAAAAACAACTTTTAACCTCAAAAATTATACCAAAAACAATGCTAAACGATGCCTCGGTGACTAATCCCCTCCACAAACGTATCTTACCCTTCTTCAAAGGGTACATTGATGTGGGCCAATCAGAAAAGGAAGATCACGTATGCACCATAAATGAAACCAAATTTTTGGAAAGTTTTAAGGTAATATATAGGGTGGCCTTAAAATAAATTTTATTATATATAAATATGATAAAATTATATAAAATTGTTATATATATAATTTTTTTTATATATAAATATGATAAATATGTCATATATTTATATAAATTAAAAATTATCATATTTATATAATTTATATATAAACATAATATAATATATATAAACATAATAAATTAGAACCTACACTTCATTTTAAGAAACTTTTCTTATAAATTTCTCATATTTTCACTTTGCTCCTTTCTCGTCAACAATTCAGACTTCAGACTGTGGCTCGGTATGGTCGGTGCCAAAACCTGACCAAAACCAGCCAAATTAATGCCCAATGTTTCTGCTTCCCTTTAATCTCTGTCATTAGATCTCTTTCAAGTATCAACAACCCTTTTCTCTTTCAACAAAAACGACCTAAAAAGACTCATAGTTTCTTCAAACCTTACATTCCCTTCTCTCCAACGTTTTCCAAATTCATATCCTTTTTGATCCTGGTGCCTTGATTTCACTCTCTATTGCTCTTAACATGGCTTATTTCCTCCCACTTCTGTCTACTCTCTTCCCCCTCTTAATCTCAGCTTCTTCTTCCCAACCCACCGAGCTCTTCTTTTCAGGATTCAAAGATGACTCAAATCCCAACAACTTGACATTAACAGGAATCGCACAGATTGAAAAAAACGGCATTCTACGGTTAACCAATGACACCAGTCGTTTACTGGGTCATGTTTTTTATAGCTCTCCATTTAGATTCAAGAACTCAACCAATGGCCGAGCTTTTTCCTTTTCTACCTCCTTTGCTATGGCTGTAGTTCCTGAGTATCCAAAGCTAGGTGGTCACGGGCTTGCTTTCACAATCACCACTTCTAAAGATCTCAGAGCACTTCCAAGTCAGTATCTAGGAATCCTCAACGCAACTGATATAGGTAACTTCTCAAACCATCTCGTTGCAGTTGAGTTCGATACGGTTCAGGATTTTGAGTTCCAGGACATCAACGACAACCATATTGGCATCGACATCAACAGCTTGAACTCAAATGCCTCGGTTCCTGCCGGTTACTACACGGATGGTTCCACAAAGCAAAATCTTACTCTCAAGAGTGGAAAAGCAATCCAAGCTTGGATCGATTATGATTCAGTTGAAAACGTCATCAATGTAACGATCGCACCAAATTCTAGAAGACCAAGTTTGCCGATCTTGTCTTTTCATGTAGATCTTTCACCGTTTCTTCAGGAGTTTATGTACGTTGGTTTCTCAGCTTCAACAGGGCTACTTTCTAGCTCGCATTATATTTTAGGTTGGAGCTTTAAAATCAATGGACAAGCTCGGGCTCTTGATCTATCCTCTTTACCTTCACCTCCCAGACCACCAAAAAAGCATACAGCTTTAACAGTTGGTGTCTCAGTTTCATCTGTCATTCTTGTCATAATTGCTCTATCCATTGCCATTTATTTCATTATCAAAATCAAGAATGCTGATGTGATTGAAAATTGGGAACTGGAGATTGGACCACAAAGATACTCTTATCAAGAACTCAAGCAAGCAACCAATTGTTTCAGTGACAAAACCTTACTTGGACACGGTGGTTTTGGTAGAGTTTACAAAGGAAAGCTTCGGAATCCAAAGACTGAAGTCGCTGTCAAGCGAGTTTCTCATGAATCAAAGCAGGGTTTGCGTGAATTTGTATCAGAAATTGCTAGTATTGGAAAGCTTCGCCATCGAAACTTGGTTCAGTTATTGGGATGGTGCAGGAGAAGAGGTGATCTTCTTCTTGTTTATGATTTCATGGCTAATGGCAGCTTAGATAAATTTTTGTTTGATAAGCCTAAAACAATCCTGAATTGGGAGCAGAGATTCAAGATTATAAAGGATGTTGCTTCTGGGCTTCTCTATTTACATGAAGGCTATGAACAAATTGTGATTCATAGAGATGTTAAGGCTAGCAACGTGTTATTAGATGATGAGTTGAATGGAAGATTAGGAGATTTTGGCCTGGCAAGATTGTATGAACACGGTTCAAATCCGGGGACAACTCGGGTAGTTGGCACATTGGGGTATCTAGCACCAGAGTTACCCAGGACAGGAAAGGCCACAACAAGCTCCGATGTCTATGCTTTTGGTGCACTTTTGCTTGAGGTTGCCTGTGGGCGCAGGCCCATTGAACCCAGGGCATTGCCTGAGGAATTAGTGTTGGTTGATTGGGTATGGGAGAAGTTTATACAAGGGAGGCTCCTTGATGTGATAGACACTAGGCTCAATGGCCAATATAATGAAGGTGAAATTTTGATGGTGCTTAAATTAGGCCTAATTTGTTCAAATGATGTGCCTTTGGCACGGCCTAACATGAGGCAAGTAGTGAGATATCTTGATGGAGAGGCTGAATTACCGGAAATTTTGAGGCCAACGGGGACATTTGAGGGAGTCGCAGAAGGCTTTGATGCTTTTGTGCATTCATTCATAGAAAATGGTAATGGTGGTACTAGTTTTGCTTCTCTTTCTACCTCTCCACTTTCCCTTCTTCGAGAAACTATATAGTTTAATGTGTTTGAAAGAATATTTTTCTTTTTAAATTTTTTTTTTTCCAAGGTTGAGCTTGTATTATAGTATGCAAAAGTAAAACTGTGGAAAATTTTAACCAAAGGGAAAAAAACTGATATTTTCACATGTTTTTTTTGGATAAGCAAAGTTTTTATTTATCCAAAAGCAGCATGCACTGCTACATCAATACAACCAGCATAGCTGGCAAACAAATGTACTATTTTACAATGTCTTCTTTACATAGCTAAGAACCAATTATGCTATCAGTGAGCTTTTTAACCCCCATGCAACATGCAAATCTCTATTAACAGTATCATCCTTTATAGTTTTCATCCCCTAGTCTATAGCTAACCTCTTCCTTGATATTTTCACATGTTATAGCATCCTTACTAGTTACTTCTTCAATGTCAAATTTTCACTTTTTGACAATGTATGGTCAATTCTGTGATGCCATTAATGAGTTTGACAAATTGGAGCATTGGCTAAAATAATGGAACAGTTGATACGTTAGGACTTAGGCGTGGAAAAAACTCAGTGTGAAAGAGTAATGCTTTAAAGAGACCATCTTTTGTAACAAAAAGGAGAGTAAATTAAACCAAAAAAAATGACCATCATAAAGTAATTGACTCGCACTTCTTTCAAATGGGTTGTAGGGATTTCTAGGTTTAAGACCTTGAAGTAGAGGTGCTCTGACCAGATCGGGTCGCGACTTGAAATTTTTTATTTTTTTATCCAAGTCCGGTCTTAAGTCAGGTCGGGTCGACCCGTCGACCCATATTTACTGTTCACTATATGAAAAATATATATATATTTTTCATATATTTTTAAAATTAAATTAAAAAATATTATTTTTTATTGGATAAACAATGATCCGGGTCGGGCTGGTCCAACCCGGATCACTAAAATCCCTTCCCAGGCCCAGCCCAATACGAGTCGAGCCTATCGGGCCAGGCGGGCTACCCGGCCATGAGCAGGTCTACCTTGAAGAGGTGGGCCTGGTTCTACTAGTTGATTCAATATAGCAGCTCTCTATTTGAGTAGGGTCGTAAATGAACCGAGCTTGAACGAACAGGCCTCTGTTCGTGTTTGTTTATTTATTTTTGTGCTTATTTGTGTTCAATTCGTGTTCGTTAAGAATTTTAAAATTATGTTCAAGCTCTGTTCGTTAAAATTGAGGGTGTTCTTGTTCGTTCATTTAATATTCACGAACAAGTTTATTTAATTAAATGAACTTGTTCGTGAACATTAAATGAACATGTTTATGAACATATAATCGAACATATTCGTGAACAATTCAAAATATGTTCATGAACAATAAACAAACTAATCTAAACAATTTTAACAAACAAACAAATAAACAAATAAATAAAAAATAAGTCAATTTTAAATTATTATTAAATATAAAATAATAAAATATAAAATAAATTTAATTTAATTTAATTTATTATTAAATGAAGTTATTAAATAATATTAATTATATTATAAGTAAATAAAATAAAAATAATAATATTATTATCGAACAATAAACGAACATAAACGAGCTTTAAACAAACTAATAACGAGTTTTAAACGAACCATAAACGAGCTTGTTCGTGAACATAAACGAACCAAACACATATCTGTTTGAACTCGGTTCGTTTAATAAACGAATATTAAAATTATGTTTATAATCGTTTATTTAGCTTAATAAACGAACATAAACGAACAAAAATCGAACTATTCACGAACGGTTCGTCGAACGCTCTGATCGTTTACAACCCTACGTTTTTAAGCGGATGAAGGAAAGCTCGGAAGCAAGTAATATTTGTAAAAAATAGCAAACAGTTAAATAGGTTTTGGAGTTTAGAACTTTAGATTTCGGAATAAGCTCTTGTAGAAAAATAAAAATGTAATATAAGATTCAGTATTCTTATCTCATTCATTTTATATTTGAAATTTTATGTAATTGACAATAATTAAAATTATCTTTCTTTGATCAATGAACTCATCTGTATGACAATTAGACTTAATCTTACACTTTCTAACCTTTATAATTATTGGGAATAACAAAATCAAACTAGAGGTGATCATGGGCCGGGCCGGGCCGCGGCCCGGTTTTTTTTTTCCTCTGCCCAGGCCCGGTCCTGGGTAGCCCAAGCCCGCCCGTTTAGGCCCGAAACACTGTTCATTGGAATAAAAAAATAATTTTTTTATTTTTTTATAATTAAAATTAAATAAAATAATATTATTATAATAAAAATCACTGTTCCGGGCCGGGCCGGGCGGGCTGCCCGACCCGTGAGCAGGTCTAAATCAAACCAAGTGATCGAACTAGTGGAGTTGCTATATTTGAAATATTGTGCAGTTGATAATAATTAAGATTGTTTTTCTTTTGATCAATGAATTTGTCTGTACGACAATTAGACTTAATCTTAGACTTTCTAACCTCTGTAATTATTGGGAATAACAAAATCAAACCAAGTGATCGAACTAGTGAAGTTGTTATATATGAAATTTTGTGTAATTGATAATAATTAAGATTGTTTTTCCTTTGATCAATGAACTCGTCTGTAAATTTTGTGTAGTTGATAATAATTAAGATTATTTTTCCTTTAATCAATGAACTCATCTGTACAACAATTAGACTTAATGTTAGACTTTCTAACCTTTATAATTATTGGGAATAACAAAATCAAACCAAGTGATCGAACTATTAGAATTGTTATATTTGAAATTTTGTGTAGTTGATAATAATTAAGATTGTTTTTTTCTTTGATCAACGAACTCGTCTGTACGATAATTAGACTTAATCTTAGACTTTCTAACTTTTATAATTATCGGGAATTACAAAATCAAACCAAGTGATCGAACTAGTGGAGTTGTTATAGTGGACATGGAATGGAACATCTCCCTTCCCCTTCCAAACGCTAAACTATTTAAAAGGAAAAATAAAACGAAAATTTATACTCTATTTCTCTCCCCTTTTTCTAAGGAATTGAAGATTTGAAGTCTTTAATATTGCTTAAGCTTAATGGTCCTCTACTCTAGGTAGTGGGACTATGGGGAAGGCAAATAGCCAAAGACAAGACTTAAGAGCACTACAAATATAAGTAAAAACTCAGAAGTTTGCAAGCGACCAAGAACTCCAAAATTCTGGCTAAATGTATAAAAGAGAAGAAGACTTTTCTTGTTTTTTGGTAAAGGAAAAGAAGATGATTGAATACTTCAAAATTTCCACGTTTGGCTAAACAGACATTGACTTCTTCAGTGCATGTGAGAGTTTGAAAGGGTAAGAATCAGTAGTCATATGATGCATGATATTGATATTTTATCTCACAGAGGTTATCTTGGAGAAAGGAAACCAAAAGCTGCAATCAAAAAACTTCATCTTTGTACAAATTTTAGAAAGCAGATATAGTAAATTTGAAATAGAACACGGTAGAACGTTTTTGTGGAGCATATATATACTTTACTATTGCATTTCCAGTGCTTTTCAATTACAGATGTTCTAATGTTAATGTATCATTTACATCTTCATTCCTTTTATATGCTTTGCATGTTACGAGTACAATGTTTTTCTTTGATTTTCATAGTATTCTCGAATTAGTAGGCCAGTTGAAGTGCCTTTATGATTACATTTTTATTGTCACTGCTCTCTCTCTCTCTCTCTTTTGTTCATGGACTGGGTTCTTCTGTCTAGAAAAATTATGATGGGGTAAAATTTTCGAATATCTGATTGATGGTTTAACCATCTAATATCTATATGAAGAATCCTTTTGATGAACAGTTCTTCACTGTAACTAATTGTGTTCTGGGTGTCACTGTTGTCAACACCTATGTTACTCGGATTTGAGTGTGAGTGTCGGATACGGGTATGTGTCCGGTATGAGTATGTTCAATTTTTTTCCAGATTTCCATGTATTTGGAAGGTTCTTGAAGGATCATATCCTCATACTCATATCCGGATATGCATCGGACATAGGTTTCGGATACGGATACTTAAAAAAAAAAAAAAAAAAGTCGGAGCAATATATGTCAACACATTCTTAAACATCATGTGTGTGGTGAAATGATGTTTGATTACTTAATTTGTTCTTGTTAGGGTTGAAATATTTGACACCAGAAACCCATACTCAGAATCTAATCCATTTCAACTTGTTTTGCGACATTGTGTTAAATGATGTAAAGAATCACACGCTAACAGTTAGTGTCATTGACACTCTGGTATATATGCTGCTGAGATAATTGTTACCAAGGTTTGTTATGGAAATGTGGCTTGTGATCATGTGAACGTCAATTTGAGCTTTTGAATTGTTTGGATTTCTTTGGAGAATTAATAGCATCGCACTTGCAATAGATGTGGATGTTAATATCTAAAACTTAACCTTAATTTCTATGTCTTTGCATGACTTGCAGAAGGTAATGTATAGGCTTTTGGGACTGAAGTGCCAATTTGGGATTTTACTTACAGTCCCATGAGCTTGACCGAAGAGTCCTTTATGCATGTTCCAGGGTCTTTTAAGACAGAAATTGTAGACAATTAATTTCTTATGTATTTTTGGGCATCTAATTAATCATTCATGTATCAGCTCATAAGTAGCAGCTAGAATATTTGGTTTTCCTTGCCCTTGCCATATCTTCCAAGTTCCAACTTTCCTTTTAGGAGCCCTTGTATTTGTTAATTGAGTGCTTGCCAGATCTTTGCCAATGGAGTATCCATATGTCATAAAATTCTAGCTTCACGAAGTTGATATATCAACAAATATCCTGTCAGTTGTGTTACAGCATATTGTATTTGTTAAAACATGCAGAAACTGATGGCTCATTATTCAGAACATCATATTATATGAAGAAATACCCCGAAGACTGATCGAAGAGATGACTTGGAAGTTTCTAACCAGCTTCTTTTTCATTTTGATAGTTAATTAGAGGGAGAGAGGATTCAAAATGACACGGCTGCTTTATTTTTACTAAGGAAATCGTAATTTGAGATAAAAGAAGGATCGTAAATATTGAAATTTGAATTTTAAATGTATTGAATAGCATCGTTTAAACAATTACTTTTAAGATCTACTTTTTCTTGCTTAATGGCGGGGGAACTTTTTTCCATTTTCTTTATGTTTGACAAGACCATGAGTACTGAAATCCTGGACAACCTACCATATAGTACCTCATCAAATTTCACCGAGAGAAAGTGAGATTTTGAGCACCAAATGGTTTACCATAACCAGAGCCGGACCCCAACCATTCAGCACAGCATGTGCAACCTCCTGATATCTATGTTTTTAACTGGGTGCAAGGCATTGGGTTCAAGAATCGAGTACACTAGCGCACGTGAATGTTGAATAACTTAAACCACCTTTGCCGTGGACTACAAGTTACCATTAGATATTTGTGCATTAACTGCATCCATACTATGAGGAATGTCCACTCGTTGATTTTTTCTTACAGATTAGTAGAAAGTGGACAGGATTCATGTTCCTTGGTCTGATTGTCAACAACTTCGTTTTTGGTTACATGTCCCTCTCAGTATTTTAAATGAATTTTTTTGTCATAGATCTTACACATGCCACGAATTGGTTTTCTGATTTTGGGAAGAAATTGGACAGTAACAAAAGAATTCATACCCCCTTAGCACCATGAATTTAGATGATAGACAATATTTCACATCAAATCTTCATTAAAATGATTGAACCCTAAAAACCCCTTGGCACCATGAATTGGTTACATTCTCCTTTTACTTTTAGATTGAACCCTAAAAACCCAAACATCAAATCTTCATTAAAAGGATCATCAATTCATCATCATTTCTTCTCTTAGTAATCAGCAATTGTATGAAAAATATAAGAAAAATTCACACCTACCCTTTTATTTAGAAATTATGTTGTTTCGACTCTTCATTTTTTTTGAAATATTCGTGTCCAAAATCCGTGTTCAACGCATATCCGGACATGGGTATAGGGATATAATCCTTCAATGACTCTTCAAATACATAAAAATTTAAAAAAAAAAAATTAAACATACTCGTGTTCGACACTCACACTCGAATCCAAGTAAGATACAGTATATTTGTATCAGTAGTATTCTATCACCTAAACAAGAACCCACTAACTCTGCAGTGAAGCACAAGCCACAAAAACATTGCAATAAGATCTTGGTTATTGATAAGAAGTAGGTCCCAATTTTTTGGACTATAATACCAATTCCAAATCGTTTGTTAAATAAAATTTTATTTATATCATCAATATCCACTTGAATTCTTACCAGAAAAATAGTTTTACTAAAATCTTTCTACATAAAAGAAATAGGCAGTGTCAAACTGTGAGTAAGTTTGGTGGGGAAATAGAGGTAGAACCATAGCAAATTATGAATAACATTCCTTCCAAAGATGATCTGATAAAAGCATCAATTCAAGAACAAAAAAAAAAAGAAAGGAATGAGTGAGTGAGTGAGTGAAGTAAAGATAAGCAAAAGAAGACAATAAAATCAGGTTCTTTAACCAGAATGCACCATTCAAAAAATGGAAATTTACCAAAATACGAGATGGTTTAGCTTAATTGTTTTACCTAACTATTTTTAAGAAGTGATATCCAATAAAAAAAAAATTCAATTCCCATAATACGACATCTTTTGTAAAAAAAAATAAAAAAATTTACCTTATAATTAAAAAGTTCAAATGACTGAATGAGAACAAGTAATAGACAAGTATAAGTTTAAAAATATACAAAATTTTCTTCAAAAAGTGTCTTTCTTTTTTCTTTTCCTTAAAAATATCTGATCAAATATTGGAAAAAGATCACTGTAAAAAAATGCAAAAAAACTAACTAGATTGGGAATTGATGGCCAAGCTTAGTTCTGGGTTGAGTTATCAACAAACAAAACAGGAATGTTACTGTCTGGTCCAAACATTTCAAACGACACCGTCTCACTCGCTACACCATGTAATCTCTAGTTCTTATTTCAGCCTCAAGATTTTTTTTTAGCAACTGACAGAGAAAAGAAACTTCTTAACTCAGACAAGACTTCCAACTACATTTTAGTGCATTCAACAGATTCCTTACTATATCTCCCAAAAAAAACCCTTCTTTGTCAACAAAAAAAGAAGACCCTTTATTTCTTCTTTTCTTTCCAACTTTTCCAACTTCAAACCTTCACCTAACTGTTCCATGTTTGACAGTTGAAGGGAAAAAAAACTACCAGACAAAAGAAACTAACAAAAAAAACATCATGAATTCTTACATAATCTTCAATTCTAACTCAAACCCATTTCTCAAAATCCTCTCTTTATCTTCAGCATACCTCCAAGTTTTCTTGTTTTTTCTTATTCAGATTCATTTCTCTTTCTCTTCTTCACCAAAAACTCTCATTTTCCCCCTTAAAACCCAAACCCTAAGATCTCCAAACAAGCTTCATTTTCACCACAATGTTAGCCTCATTGTCTCTGTAACAGTAGGCACTCCACCCCAAAATGTTTCCATGGTTCTTGACACAGGAAGCGAGCTCTCTTGGCTCCATTGCAACCAAACAATCCAAAATAACCAACCAGACCCGACAAAATTCGACCCGACTCAATCAACCTCGTACGAACCGATCCCTTGTTCTTCTCCAACATGCATAAACCAAACCCAAGATTTCCCAATCCCAGCTTCATGCGACTCCGAAAACCATTGCCACGCAACTCTTTCCTACGCTGATTTTTCATCTTCTGAAGGAAATCTCGCGTCCGATATTTTCCATCTCGGGTCATCCGACAATATTTCGGGCCTTGTTTTCGGGTGCATGGATTCCATTTTCAGCTCCAACTCAGCCGAAGACTCCAAAACCACCGGGTTAATGGGCATGAACCGTGGGTCACTTTCTTTTGTTTCCCAAATGGGATTCCCAAAATTCTCGTATTGCATCTCGGGTTCCGATTTCTCGGGCCTCCTTTTACTCGGTGACTCCAATTTCACGTGGCTTATACCGTTAAACTACACGCCGTTAATCAAAATTTCCCAACCGTTGCCGTATTTTGATCGAGTCGCGTATACGGTTCAGCTTGAAGGGATCAAAGTTTCGGATAAGTTATTACCCATTCCGAAATCGATTCTAGTTCCGGATCATACTGGGGCAGGTCAAACAATGGTTGACTCGGGTACCCAATTCACTTTCTTACTCGGACCGGTTTATAATGTTTTAAGAACAGAGTTTTTGAACCAAACCGGTGGGGTTTTAAGAGTTTTAGAGGATCCGAATTTTGTGTTTCAAGGGGCAATTGATTTGTGTTACCGGGTCCCATTGGGTCAAAATTATCTGCCAAATTTACCCTCGGTGAGTTTGGTATTTACCGGGGCCGAAATGGTGGTATCGGGTGATCGGGTTTTGTATCGGGTTCCGGGTGAAATAAGGGGTAATGATTCGGTGTGGTGCATGAGTTTTGGGAACTCGGATCTTTTAGGTGTGGAGGCTTATGTGATTGGTCATCATCATCAACAAAATGTGTGGATGGAATTTGATCTTGAGAAATCAAGGATTGGGTTGGCTAAGGTACGGTGTGATTTGGCTAGGCAGAGATTTGATGTGGGCCTTTAGGGTGCAGGTCCCACTTGCATAAATACTTTATTTTATTTGGGTGGGTGGAGAATAATTATCTAGGTCAAGGACCATTTATTTGATGTGTTCTTGGGCTTTTAGCCATGTGATGATCTACTTGATCAGACGGCGGCAATTGATGCCATTTTGTACATCCAATCATTCTGTTTATGATCTGAAAATTTTTCATTAATTTATAAACATTTTTGGGCCAAAACACTTATTTTCTGAATCCACAGCCTACTATAAATGGTCCAAATTCTAGAGGACATGTTTTATTTAGCCTCCATTTATAGGTTCAAAGTTGCCATACTATATTCTATACACTCTACATTTAGGTAGCGTTGTATCATTTTTAATATATTTTTATTTTTGAATTTGGTACGATGAATATTAATTTGAAAAAAATATAATTATAATTATGAGATAAAGTAAATATTTAATTCATATATTAAATGAATAATATTGACAATATCATTTCACCTCAATCATAAAAGTTTTTCCATCCTTTTGGATGGGAGTTAAATCACTCTCTAAGGTAGTGACCTAATCATCTTGATAATCCAAGACCACCAACACATAAGATCACCGAGTGCTTGAGACACATGGTTTGACCAATCAAAATTTGACTAATTAAGATGAGATACATGATTTGACCGATCAAAATTTGTAAGACTCATAATTCGATCATCATATGAGTCTTCATTTTTATTTCTAAATAAATTATAATAATTTAGAGATAAAATCAAATTCTAACCAATCAAATTCTCATGATTTTGGGAGTCATCCAATCAAATTTCATTTACTAAGTCACCTTCTTTATCTCTAATTAAATTAGAATAGTCTAGAAATAAAATTGTAGAGATTAAGTTCTTAGCATTATACAAAGAGCTCTTACAAGCCATTTGACACATAATTTAAAAATAAATAAATAAATAAATAAAGACATGAAGACAATTGGGAAAGGAGTATATCTAAATAATCAAATTATTCAAAGCTCCAACAAATCCAGGAAGGAAGTTTTGAAGAATAAATCTCCCAAAATTTCAAGCAACAGGTAAAAAATACAATTGGAGAAAAAGAATATCTGAAAAACCAAATTCTTTAGAGCTGCCACAAATCCAAAAAGAAAGATATGAAAATTAAAGTCTAAAAATCTAAGAAACTTTAAATTCTGACCAAATTCTAAGAACACCTCTAAATTGGAACCAAATTTAAAGATCTAAGAATTCTTAAATTTTGGGATCACATTCCAAGATTCAAGAACCCTTAAATTTTGTATCAAATTTCAAGCCTTAAGAATCTTTATAAATTTTAGGTTCAAATTTATTCAATTCAAGAACAATTGAAGCAAAGAAGAACGGAAGAACCAAAATTTTCAGAACTATCACAAATTCAAAAAGAAAAATCTGAAGATCTAAGAATCTCTAAATTAGTACCAAATTCTAAGAATTCATAAATTAACACCAAATTTCAAGATCCAAGAATCCTTAATTTTAGGATCAAGTTCCAATATCCAAAAATCCCTAAATTTTAGGACCAAATTTCAAGCATTTAAGAATTTCTAAATTTTGGGTCCAAATTTATTCAATCAAGGAACAAGTCATCAAGACACTTGAAACGAATTTTTGCTAAAAAAAAAAATTCTTTTATTTTAATAATTTTCAGAGATTGTAGTTCATGTTCATGATAAATTAAATTTATCATTTGACCCCAAATTTTCATTATCTTATTTTTTAGACACAAAATTTGTGTACAAAACTTTAGTAGCCCTGATAAAAAAATTTATCAGATACAAAGAGTTAAAAGAGGAGAAACAAAGAGTTGGGTCTTATACAAATACTGAACTAGTTCATGAAGATTATTGACTAATTCTAAATTTTCTAATTAAGCAATACTATTTGGGTCAGTTACGTTTTAGATACTAAACCCACTCGGCTAACAAAGCCCAAGGTTCATGGACCCAATAATGTCGAGTTTTGACGGCCCAATGTTTCAATTGGGCTACTTAGGAAAGTAAGGCCCAAGATTCATGAGTGTGTTCTCTTCTCATCTATAGTTGATTTATATCTAAAATTAATTACTTAGAGATTGATTTCACATCAAATTTTATTTGCTAAACCAACCATTATATACACTTTAACTTCATTCCCACCATTAGTTGATTCTTACTTAGTTTTAAAAGTGTTTTAAATCTAAAATGCTCTTCTAGTTAGTGAAGGGCAAAACCAGCAACAACAAAAACAAAAACAAAAAAGAGCTTTAATCTGGTTTCCATTTCATATTCCTAAACATGCACTGGTAGCTTGGATGGCTATATTGGACAAACTGCCTACAAAGAACAGATTGATGTCATGGGGCATGGAGGTGGATGGCAAATGTGAGCTATGTCAAACTGAGCAAGAAACCCGGAATCATATATTTTTTGAATGTGACTATTCAAAGGAAATCTGGGGGCATATACTATGCTTATGTCAACTTCATAGAAGCATAAGGAGCTGGCAAGCAGAGCTGCAATGGGCAGTAAACAGAATCAGAGGAAAAACTCTCATTTCTGTTATTTTGCGTTTATCATGGAGTGCCTTTCTTTACTCGATCTGGAGGGAGAGAAATAATAGGTGTTTTAATCGCCTTCAATCCACACAAGGAGCCATCATTGAGCAGATAAAAGAGATCATCAGAATGCGATTGTTGGGGCTCAAGAACATTAATCCTGATGAAGTGAACCGAAGATTGGATGCAGATTGGGGACTGTCACTTTTTTCCTAGGATCTTTGTCCATTCTGGAATAGCTTTAAGTATTGCTGAAGTATGTTGCTATTGTTCCCTGATTGATTAGTGGTCTTAAGTTTTGTTCAAGTATTGTTTAAGTATGTATAGCTTTAAGTACATGTTGCACATGATGTTGGATGTAGCAGTTTAACTGCTTTCTGGATAAATAAAACACTTACTTATCCAAAAAAAAAAAGAGCTTAGAGATTTAGATCTATTGACAAAAGGGTGGTGACATTAGAAGCTGTTAAGGAACTTGAAGATGAACACAGTTAGGAACAACCGACACATTCTGTTTTGGCTTTGATTAACAAGTATCAACGGTAGGGGGTTGAAGGCTACCTAGCACCCATACCCACATTACCCTCCTTTACTGATAAATTGGATTAATCAATCTTTTTCCTTCTTCTATTTTTAACTATAAAATAATGTTTTTTTAAGTCCTACTCAAACCATATAGTTTTGCTTCATATCATTTTGTTTTGAAGTAATTAATTAGTACCCCACTTCAATGCCATTTATATATATATATATATATATATGCTATTTTTTAAAGGTAATTGCATAAACCAATTAAGTTAAACCCGAATTTAAATGGTTCATTTTCAATCCTAAATAAATTAGAAACTCAGAATCATGGAGTGGGTTTTCAATGATTTTCTGATAAGAGGAAAAGAGCTTTTAAGTTATGCAGTGAAAGGAATGGACAAATTATTGACTATATGCGTTCATCAAGCTCATGACATCTATAAAATTTGTTAATTTGGGTACTATTGGAACTTTAAGATGAGGAATTTACAGTTAAAATTAGATTTCCAATAGGCTTGGACATCACTCTAAAGGGATTCACCAGCAGCTAGTCGGACCAAAAATGCAAGTTGTTGCTGAAGACACAAATGTTAACATGGATTATCCGAATTTTACTTACCTAATTAACAAACTAGCCAGTCGTTCTCCCACTATATAAACTGCCTCACTTATTCCTTTTCTCAGCATCCAAACAAGTTTGCTCCCACTTTGACTATCCTTTTCATTTTTGCTAGATCATCAAAAAAATATTACCGAAAGAAAACAGAAAAAAAAAACAGACATGGTTTCAGTTCCTCTTACATCATCAGCCTCTTTCAGGGCTTTGTTCCTAGCTTTATGTGCTCTATGGTTACTGCCTGATTTGGCATTTGCAAAGCATGCAGGCATTACCAGGCACTACAAGTTTAATGTAAGTTTTAGTTCCCATTTCTTAGCTTTCTTTTAGTGCTTTTTTTACCCTTTGTTCTTTCTATTTATTTTTAATCTTTTACAGATTAAGATGCAAAACGTGACAAGGTTGTGCCAAACAAAAAGCATTGTGACAGTCAATGGCCAATTCCCAGGGCCTCGGATAATAGCAAGGGAAGGCGATCGCCTTCTGATCAAGGTGGTTAACCATGTTCGATACAATGTCACTCTTCACTGGTATATGAAATTTGACTTCCTAGTTCCTACTACTTTCTCTCTTTCATTTAATGGTGTTGGCATTTTATTTAAAAGTTGTTGATCAAGGCTGGCTTTTTCACTTGGAAACTAGGCATGGAATCCGGCAGCTAAGGAGTGGATGGGCTGATGGACCTGCCTATATCACACAGTTCCCAATTCAAACAGGGCAATCCTATGTATACAACTTCACCATTACTGGCCAAAGAGGGACCTTATTTTGGCATGCTCACATCTCTTGGCTAAGAGCTACTCTTTATGGACCTATTGTTATCCTCCCCAAACGACATGCCTCTTACCCATTTCCCCAGCCCTTCAAACAAGTTCCCATCATTTTTGGTAACTAATCGACGCAACTTTCTAATATCAGGCACTAAAAAGTAGAATAATTTTGCATCTTAAATTAATTTTAAAAGTCTTGCCTCAAATTGCAGGAGAGTGGTGGAAAGCAGACACAGAAACAATTATCAACCAGGCCCTGGCAACTGGAGGAGCACCAAATATCTCAGATGCCTTCACCATTAATGGTCTCCCAGGGCCCTCTTACAACTGCTCAGCAAAAGGTACTGCATCATATATTTACTGTCAATATCAGAAACCAACATTGTCAATTTCCAATTCAGGGACATACTAAAAACAAGTCAACTAAATTTTATGCAGAAACATTCAAGCTTAAGGTGAAGCCAGGTAAAACCTATCTTCTACGTCTGATCAATGCTGCACTTAATGATGAGCTCTTTTTCAGAATTGCAAACCACACCCTCACTGTTGTAGAAGCCGATGCAGTCTATGTCAAACCTTTCAAAACAGATATTGTACTAATCACTCCAGGGCAGACCACTAATGTCCTTCTCAGGGCCAAATCCAAGACCCCATTTGCTAACTTTGCTTTGTCAGCTAGGCCTTATGCCACTGGCCCTGCCTCTTTTGACAATACCACGACAATTGGAATTCTAGAATACGAGAAATCTGCTTTTGCCTCAAACTCTAATAACAAGAACCTCCAGCTTCTAAAAGCTAAACTTCCACAGTTTAATGACTCCACCTATGCTATGAAATTCAGCCAGAAAATCCGTAGCCTCGCCACTGCTAAATTCCCTGCAAAAGTCCCAAAAAAAGTTGATAGACGCTTCATCTTCACAGTTGGACTAGGGATACTCCCATGCTCACAAAACCAAACATGTCAAGGTCCCAACAACACTAGGCCAGCGGCTGGAGTTAACAATGTCTCATTTGTGCAACCGAATATTGCTCTTCTCCAGGCTCACTTCTTTAACCGATCAAAGGGAGTTTACACCACCAACTTCCCAACCAACCCACCATTCAAGTTCAACTACACAGGCAAACCACCCAAAAACATCGTATTAGACAGTGGTACCAAGGTGGTGGTGTTACCTTTTAACACTAGCGTGGAGTTGGTGATGCAGGATACTAGCATCCTTGCTGCAGAAAGCCACCCTTTACATCTTCATGGGTTCAATTTCTTCGTGCTGGGTCAAGGTGTTGGCAACTTTGACCCCAAAAAGGATCCTGCCAGGTTCAATCTTATCGACCCTGCAGAGAGGAACACTGTGGGTGTGCCATCTGGTGGGTGGGTCGCCATTCGATTCCTTGCAGACAACCCAGGTTAGTTACATAATTACATTTAACTCTGTATAATTTACTTATCAGATAAGCATATAGACCTACAGAAGAGAATAAAAAGTTTGTAAACATAAGAAAAAACGTTTTGCAAAATCAACCCAATTTGGCTGGTAACTTGAGATAAACATGCTTTCACCATTAGTCTAATCAAATATAGTTATATGATTCTTTTGAGTAACTTTGAATATTGGTGCATGAATAGGCGTTTGGTTTATGCACTGCCATCTGGAAGTACACACTAGCTGGGGCTTGAAGATGGCATGGGTGGTCAACGATGGAAAGGGCCGTAAACAGAAGCTACCACCTCCGCCTGCTGATCTTCCGAAATGCTGAAATCCATTGCACTCTTTTCCTTTTTTCTTACTATTACAAATTTATTGTGTTCATTCTATTCTTTTATTTCCTATTCTAATATGCCAAGAGTATAGTTGCTAGGCTCTCTATAGCTTAAGACTGTTTTTGGTCTGCTATTACTTCAGTATATCCAACGCCAGAAAAAGAACTGGCTCGGCTTTTTGTATAGGTTATCAGGCTATGTACTACCATAAGAACTATTAATTTGTGGCAGAATCTACAAAGATAGCTTTTCTACAACCATAATTTTCCTTTTCTCTCCACTTTGTCCAAATTCAACTCTCAAATTTTTATCCAAATTTTGCACCTACATAGCTCAAGTTGCTCAATGAAAAGAAATATAATTTATATCCAATTTATATCCATGTAATCATACTCTGTTGTCTTCTGTTGACAAGTCATCCAAGCTAAATCAGCTTGTTTTGGATGAAATAACATTCATGACCAGTTAATCATGTATAAGATAATATTAAAGACTTTAATAAAGGTGATGTTCCTACACAACAAGTTCCAAAATAACTTATGAATATGAATGAATAAAGGAAGGCATCTGTTCCTAATAAAAACTTGAAATCTTTCATAATAAACTGATGTGTAATTGTGTATTCACCAACTCAGCATTCCCAAATCCAAATACCAACACCACAACCAAAGACATACCCAGATGATAATAAGCCCTAAGAAATGGAAAGAAGAAAGTCTTAATTAGCAATCGAGCCGATCCAACATGGTAAAGAAGAAGCCAACTATTAGAAAAGCAAACACATTCCTTTGGAACAACACAATTATATAGGAAACTATCGTCCTTCAAATAGGTTTGATCTTGAAGTGGAGTGAGATGAGAGAAAATACAAAGGTCTTCAAGTCCACTCCTGCAATACATAACATGCCCATAAGAGCAGGGGACTACATGCAAAAGGTTACAAAACTAATTAAATTGCAAATTTATAGATAGCAACTTGACACAAATCATTACATTTATTAAAACGCCGTGTGTGATTGAAAGTATGACAGAAAAAAAGTGAGAAAGCAAAAACCACAGGCACCTAATGAAAGAAGTATCAATTCAGCACAGTGTAATAAACACAACACTTACAGTACTCTATATCAAAATACCTTTAATGTGCCCATAAGCTCTCTATATCAAAAACTACCAACTTGATCGCCTTAACATACCATTAAACCTCCATATCCATATTAAACATCTCTTTAGCCGTATGAAACAGTTCTGAAACTCCTAAATTTGGTCACAGATGCATAAAAAAACTCCATATCTATTCTTTTCATTTCCAATCTCAAGTCTCAATAGATAGAATTTGCACTTTAGTACTGGATAAAACTCAGGTGAAAATCTAAAACAAATATATTTTTTTAAATTCCAAGAAAATCATTCAAATTATTAAAGTTCTCAAAATAGACATTGCTCAACTCTAAACATGTTGAAGTTAACTGGAGAAAACAAACACATGGTTTTCCTTTTCCATAGAGATTTTATGGAAAGACTTAAATCGATGTTCAGATAGCTAATCTCAAATAATATAATAAACCAACTTCCCACCACAATTCAGGCCATTTACATTGTCAAAACTCAAAAGCAAATACATTGTAACGACTGTGCAAAATGACAATGCAAAATAATGAACAAAGCTAATCACTTTAGGAACCCATTAGCAAGAAACTGAAAACAAAAATGTAACAGTTTATAATAGCTGACCTGAACAAGATAATAAAAAATACGAAGACCTTCAGGATCTTTACTACTCTGAACATCAACAAGTGATCCAATCTTAGAAGTAGTAAAGGAAATATGCTCATTCCCCATCACAATTTCAAGCTCTTGCCTTCCCACACGGTCAGGCTCTGGCCAGTTATTATCATCTTCCTTCATTATCTATTAACAAGAGAAACAAAAAAAATAAAATAAACCCTACTAAAAATTCAAACAAAAAATGAATTAAAAATTCTGGGTATTGAATAAAAGGGTACCTCGCTGTCGGAGATGATGCGGCGGCATTCTTTGAGAATAGCTGGGGTGAGGAAAACTTCTTTACGGATCATGGTGTCGTTTTTGTAGTTGGAGTTGTTGGCGTATCGAAGCTTGCCATCTGGCCTGAACTCGAACTCCAAGAATTCGTGTCCGAATTTCCCTTTGTGTCCAATGTAGTAACGGAGGTAGAACTCTCCGCTGGCTTCTTCCGCTGCCGCCGTTTTCCCCCCCTCTTTCGCTCTTCGTTGTCTCTGAATGAGAGACGCTCTAATTTTAATATTTTATGTCTCCAATGCCCAAATGAGTTAAGTTTTAGGACCTTAAAGTTGGGGCAGAATTTTGGGTTTCTGTTTCGGCTTGGGTTGGAGTTATTGGGCTTGATTGGTCTAGCATTCTAATGGTTTGGATCTCACATTCTTCTCCGATTCAAGGCACAAGTAGACCTGTCCCGGCCCAACAGGTTTGGTCCGAATTAGGCTGAGCCTCGAGTAAGATTTTTGTAATTTAAGTCGTTCATCCGGTCCAGATTACTATTTAATTAATAAAAAATAATTATTTAAATTATAATAATATAAAAATATTTTTTATATTTAACTATATTTAAAATAGTAAAATGAGTTTTCAAGCCCAAAATCGAATTTAAACAAACAAATGTTTTTGCAATTCGAACTTGGTAGACCCATGAACACTTCTAAACACAAGCCCTTAGAATCATTTTTCTTTCTCCAAAATTTTAATATAACAAAATTAATTTATCAATTTCTTAAACACGTTTGTATAAGATATTAAAAAACTTGACTAAAATGAACTCCTGAATTTATAGTTTTATACTTTAATTAATGGTAATCACATATATTCAAAATCTCAACTCTAAGGGCTAGTTTAGCATTGCTGTTGGAAAAAGCTTGGGTTGGAAAAAGCTCAAGTTGGAAAAAGTGTGTTTATAAAGTGTGGTGAAAAAGTGTGGTTTAAAAACTTTGAAGTGTTTAGCATTGCTGTGAAAAAATGTTGTAGGAAATTAAAATGTCAAAAAAAGATATGTTTAAAATAATAAAAGTATAGAGATGTGAGGATAATAAAGTCATTTTGTCCAAAAGCTAGTTTTTAAAGCCCAAAAGCTATATTTTTTGGCTTTTTGGTTTGGCTTTTCAAACCATGGTTTCAACAGCAGAAGCTAAATTTTTTTATCTGTTTAGCATTGCGTTTGCGGTGAAAAACAGCTTTTGACCTCAAAAGCTGTGCCAGAAGCAATGCTAAACTAGGCCTAAATATTTCTTTTTTAACATCAAAGAGATATCTGATATATTGTTAATGAAGTTTAAAAACTACATCATCAGATTTGGCAAAATGACACATGTTTTATAAATATTAATTTTTAATGTCACATGCGTTGCACGTGATTTTATGCATTTAATTTTTTAATTTATTAAATAATGTATTTTTACTTCATATAATTAGTGTAAAGTAATCATTATTCAAATTGTTGAACAAAATTCAAATATATCAATTATTTTGATAATTCAAATACTATAATAATAAATAAAAAAACTCCAAATCATAATTAAAGAACTTGTATAATGTTAAAAAGATAGATGTATTGTAGATTAATACTTTTCGCTCTTCAATTTTCAATTTTTTTTTCTTTTCTCAATCTGTCGACATTTATTTAAAAATCAAATAGTAAGTTGCATATATTGTAAATTATGCATAGTAATTCGTAAATAATAAAAAATTAGTATAAAAGGACAATTGTTTATGCATTATATTGGATTTTATTAATGTAAAATTACCTCAAACTACTGCTTCTGTAAATTCAAACAACGAAAGAAAATTGTAAACACACAATAAAGAATAAAAAACGATAGCTAGTTAACCAACAGAAGTACACAAAGAGAGATAAATGTATTGTGATCTCTATAAAATTGATTTTAAAAAATTGTAAAAAGAATGTAAAAGATAAAAAATAAAATCATATTAACAAAAAGAAAAGGACGAAATACTTATTTTTTTTAATTAAATTTTTTTATAAATAACATATTAACAATTGTCAATAAATCATTTAAAAAAAATAAATTAAAGGATTTGACTATTTATCGATTGATATAGTTGGATGGTCCTGTCAGCAACTTAAATAGCCAAACTAAGTGTTTGATTTGCCACAGCATCTTCAAAGAATTTTCATTATAGTCAAGGACATCTTCATATATGATGCACCCAAAATAATGTATCTTATTTAACCTTGCACTAAAAAGATAAATTATAAGTATAGTAGTTAGCAAGGGTCGAGTCCTCAGGGATTGGGTTTTAGTTTATAAGTTGATAGTTTAAAACTTAAATTCAAGAACAATAAAAGAAAAGGGGTTTTTGAAGCCAGATTTAAACTAAAGTAAATAATAAGAATAAGATGCAAGGCGGTATAACCAGCCAATAAAAATATATATACTAAATTAGGCGGTATAACCAGCCAATAAAAATATATATACTAAATTAGGCGGTATAACCAGCCAATAAAAATAAAACAAAGTTAATATACAAATTAGGCGGTATAACCAGCCAATAAAAATAAATATACTTTTAAAAATAAGCAAACTAGAAAAGTAAGAAAACAAGTAAGTAAGAAGAATCAAATATGAAAAATATGGTTAAGGTTTCATTCTCCACCACTAGACATCATTAAGAATCAATTTCAGATCTATCAATATCAACCAACTATCAAAGTTAACAACCGTAGATAACAACAAGCTCTGTTATCCCAATCTTTCCTTAGTTTGTCGTTAAATAGAACAAGCTCTCTATTTAATCTCTAACCATTAAACAACCTAGAATAAGCTCTCTAAATTCAATTTAATGGCAGCTTTATGATGAGAAAGATAGGTTGATCTAAGCAACAAACACATAAGCTCGGATTGTTCAACTTAGGTTATGTTCCACTTTGCAATTATTGAAAACTTGACCATAATCATTAATCACAAATTGCCACTTATGAATAGGAAATCAAGACAATTACACGGATCAAGATTCCTAAACTAGCAATAGATAATTATCAAGATCTATCTAGTTGTACACCTAAATAAATCAAGACAACATCATGAACAATTCTTGTAGAAGAACATAAGCAACTTTGATAGAAAATTAATGATAGATAGAATCTAAAAATCAATCACAAAACATGTCTAGGGCTTTGAAATCACCCTTAACCAAATAGAAGTTTAGCCTAGCATAGGCATTGTAAACATAAACATAAAATTAAAGAGAATCTAAGAAGGAAATAAAAGAAAGAAAGAAGAAG
Organism: Fremontodendron californicum; assembly: GCA_030761205.1. NCBI lineage: Eukaryota > Viridiplantae > Streptophyta > Magnoliopsida > Malvales > Malvaceae > Fremontodendron > Fremontodendron californicum. Next base: position 1,094,034 of record JAULJL010000012.1, read on the forward strand.
AAGAAAATAAAGAAAAAGAAAACTAGAGAAAAGAAAGAAGAAGAAAACTTAGAGAATTTTATTACAATGGCTAATATCCTACCAATGTACAATATCTTACAATCATCCAAGGCCCTCTATTTATACACATTTTGGAGGGCTAAATGACAAGAGACAAGCTTTACAAATTTCAAAGGTAGGTATAATAGGTGGGTGCATTTTTCTAACAATTTTCGTCATATTGTATGACAATTTTGATCAGCCAACTTGATGGTCGATTTTGTCAATTTTGGAGGCCTGATCTGATCACATGGTCTTCTAGAAAAATGTTCCCCTATCAGTTACTGATCCATAGCCGTTGGAATCAGCTTATTTGCTGATGTGGATAAGAAGATATGGGCAAAATACGAAAACAGGTCAGCACAGACGTCATTGCACATCAGCCAACTTGATGGTCGATTTCGCTAGGGAAAACGACTCCGTTTCAAGAAGTGTAAAACATGAAAAAGATAGATATGCCTCTTAACTTTGCACGGTTAAAATTTCAGCCTTATTGCTTCAGTGAAACTCGAGATATAGCTGATATGGCAAAAGGTGTCGGAACTGAAACTGAACTGGATTTGCCCTTAATTCTAGTAATCTGAAATCACTCAAAGAAACTTGTGAAAAACACCAAATTACATAAAAATATAAAAGATCATAAACACAATTAGACTAAACAATAATAACTCGTATTTGACACAAAACAATAATAAAACATAACTAAAAACTATATAATTATACGAGTTATCACACCCCCACACTTAGATTGTTGCTAGTCCCTAGCAACGACTCAATAAAAATAAAATAAGAAAATCTAATCTAATCCACTTTCGTAGGAAATCACGGTGGCACTTAGCATGTGACACAAGCCTTTAAACCCCTAGGTGTCCCTAGTGGACGAGTTTAGTCTCGTGAGGGTTTACTAGGACGATACCCACAAACATTGAAGACATAAGAAAAACTAAAAATAATAATTATAACTAATCCTTCCAATATAAATTAGAGATAATCATTGGACAAGTCTTAAAAACTAATCAATAGCTTAAAGAAATTCACAAAAAATCTTGCTTGAATGTAAATTGTTTGAGTTAAGCCAATATTAACATAACATATTTCAATCAAAATAGTGCATATTCAAACTTAATCTTAACTTCTCACATGGGATACTCTCTTGATTTTCACTTTTTAAAGTAGTGGTAAAGTGTTTACACTCAATCAATCTCATGAAAACACTTCTACCATATGCTTGCTTGTCCACCTATTATCCACTATTTAGATCATACAACTTCATAAATCAAGAGGTCTTTATTCAAGGTTGTAATGGGGCCAAAGGGTTATAATGTGGTTAAAGAACAAAAGGATAAAGATATCACAAAGGTTCCAAAGAGTTCATAGAGTTTAGAGACATAATAAGATCATACAAATAAAACTTCTCAAAACTCTTATAAAGCACATAATAACATAGGCTAAATATTCATGTTGAGCCTTTGCATCATTCTAACCAACTTTGTAACATCTTTTTCTTTACTTTAACTAGAAGTTCAAGAGAAGATTTTTTTTAATATGGGAATGTATTTGACAATGATCCCTTTCTTTTTCTCTTGACTTTTTTCTTTCTTTTCCCCCCACACTTATTTCTTGTTTCTAACCCAAATTTTCAATAAATCTTCCTTGTCTTTGCAACTTGTCTCAAAACATGCTAATTCATCTTTGGAACAAAGGTAAAGATATAAGTATATTTAGGTTAGGGACAAGTTATGGTTACCAAAGAGATAGCTTATTCAATGTAGGCTCAAATTGGTTCACTAAGGGTGTGTTCTCTTGGAACATTAATAATGGATGGCTGTTTGGCTCTGGTTATAATCCTAATGCTTCTATCATATTCATGTTGTCACATGTATCAATATAGTCTCAAACGGTTTAAAGCAAGTTCTAGAGAATCATGTAATCATAAGAGCACTCAAGAAAGAAATTAGATTGATTTGTATAATGCATCAATCATTATAGGCTCAAAAACTCACAAGGATGATTATACAAGTCAGATTAAGTCTAAACATGCTTCTTTCTCAATCAACATATCATATTAACATTGGCTCATAAAAAGGTTGACATCAAGCTCAATTCTCATGAAAATCTTCTCACTAATAAATCTGTTTTAGACTTATGCAATTCATATCTCATCATTGTATTAAAAAGGAACTAAAACACACAAAAAAAATAATAATAATAATAATAAAGACTCATAAAAAAAAATAGTAGACAAAAATAAAAGAAATCCTAAATCATTCCCCCCACACTTAATTCTTACATTGTCCTCAATGTAAGTCTATTAACCCAAATGAAAGAATCATGTGTAAGAGAAAAGAACTAATAACATAAGAATAGGAACAACTAAGACTCAAAACAAAACAAACTCATGCAACCTAAATAATCCTAAAATACTAAACAAAAATTAACAAGTAAACATAAAAAGATTAAAATCAAACTGACAAGATATGTCTCAAGTCTCCCTTACTCAGACCTTGTTCAGAATGAATACTTCTAAATTGCTTAAAACACAACAAACTTTTTTTTTTTTTTTGAAAAGAAGAAATCAAACTGACAAGGTATGTCTCAAGTCTCCCTTACTCAGACCTTGTTCAGAATGAATACTTCTAAATTGCTTAAAAGACAACAAACTTTTTTTTTTTTTAAGAAGGTAAAATTTAGGAGATATTACCTGTAGAGGTTGCTAACCACTTATTATAACTGAGACACAACAAACAAAATGTTAGATAATGTCACAAAGACAAAGTGCAATCCACTCCTTGCTCGTCCATATCTCTTTTTCTTTTTCCTAGCGTTTGCGAAACAACCGTAGCAGATAAATACTCATAAGCTTGGAGCTTTTTGAGTAAATCTTCAATGGTTGTAGCAGAAATTATGGTTCTCCTTGCCTCTGAAAACATGAATCCATTATCCACAGCATTATCTAAATATGAAAGTAAATTACTAAAATAACCATTAATATTAAGCAAACCAATGGGTTTCTTATTTGTGACCAAAAATGACCAAGAAGCCACGCAAGCTATTTCTTCCAATGTACCCAGACCTCCTGGTAAAGCAATGAATGCATCGGCAGAATGGTACATGATTGTTATCCGTTCAGGGATACTCCAGACTTGTATTTCCTTACCCAAGGTAGGTCCACAAAAATCTGTGAATAGTTTTGGCACGATTCCTAGAACTGGACTTCCTCCGGCGTGTGCTGCTGTAGCGACTGCTCCCATTAAACCCGTACTACCACCTCCATAAATCAACTGGATCTTTTGTTGGGCAAGTATTACTCCAACTCTTATGGCTTCATCAGCAAATATGTTATTTTTCCCTGGATAAGCACCTCCAAAGACACAAATTTTTTTAATGCGCTGGGACGAAGTACTTTCCATTTTTTTTTTCGAGTGCCTGAAAGAGAATGAGTACATGGTGTAATATATAGAGGACTGAGTAGTGAATCAGACAAGAGTAATAATGTCGCCGAAAGTGTATCTGACCTGTCAGAAGAAAATGTTAACCTAACAAAAGATTTTTGCGTGATTTCAGGAAGAAAATCAAAAAGAGAAGAAAAATCAACCGTAAAAGTCAAGGGTAATAGTGTCGCCGAAAGTGTATTTGGCATCTTCCTCTGGTTTTACGTCCAGAAACGGCATAAACGCCTTCTATGAGTCGAGGATATGCTTCCCATCCAGTTTTCTTACAAGCTGGCAAACAGGGTCTTTTAACATCAGACTCCCAAGATGTTGCCATTCCCTTTGGAATTGCGGCCATAAATCAAGAATTTCTCTTTGTACGTCTCCACTAGGATGCGTCTCAAGAGAAAGTTGGATATTACCCAAATTCTCCTTACTCAGTCCATCATTAATGAATTCAATTTTATCATCTCGATTAGAGGACGGAATCCCAATAGAACGACATTTACCGTTACACGTCCATCGTGCACATTTGTGGCAATTTGAACTCATGCGCTTTGCTCGTCGCTTCTTTGCAAAAGTGCTTCTACCTGTACCTGGTAAATGCAAAACAGGAAGATATTCATCTTCACGTACCTTGGCTTCAATTATCCAACGTATGTCTCCAGGAATCCCTTTGTGCATAAGCATTCTTAATCTTTCGAATCGAACTTGGTAAAGCTTCAGTAAAATATTTTGAGGAAAAAGAGGAAATCGTTTCTGCAATCTTGTGAGAATATCATCCATCCTGAAAAAAAAAATGAAAAAAATTGAAAGAGAAATTGGAAGAGAAATTTATATACAATATCAGTTTTGTGGGTAGCTGATGGAACCGATTTAAATAATCACGGAGTACCGTTATCCGCCATTTAACCGGGGTTAAAAAAAAATAAAAATTATATTTACATCTAGTTATTTTCAAAACATGGATCAGAAAGAAAAACAACATAAAAAAACTCAAAAATAAAATCCTAAATTCTTCCCCCCACACATAATTCTTACATTGTCATTAATGTAATGCTATTAACCCAAATGAAAGAATCATGTGTAAGTGAAAAGAACTATTAAACAAAATAAACTTATGCAGCCTAAATGAACTTAAAAACACTAAACACAATTAACAAAGAAACATAAGAAAAAGATAAAAAAAAAAAAAGAGCAAATCTGAGGATGGCAGTTTGGCAATGCTTTCACTAATTAGGCTGCCTCACCCAATTAGCACTTGATTGATTGTTTCCAGTCTAGCCAATTCCCCTTCTTGGCTTTTTAGGATCTTTTGGCTTAGACATGAAACTTCTCGGATTTTTGCGTTTTGGAGGAAGTTTTCTTTGCAAAACAGCCAATGCATTCTCCCCCACACGTATTATTTCATCATTCTTGGTGGGGTATAGCTCTTTGAGGAATTGTGCATATCTTGGTACTTGTCTAATGGCATCCACAAGCAAGCTGTTTAAGGTTTCCAAAAATTGTTGTGCATGTTTCTCCTTCTTGGACTTTGCAAATCTGCTAGGAAAAAGTGGAGAAGGAACATTAGTAGAAATAAGAACCTTAAAAGCTACCTGAGGTGTCAAAGTACTCTCCTTTTGAATGGTGGCTTCATTATCCTCAAGAAGTGAATCCATCTTTGGTTTTGTCTCATCCTCATCTTGTTCCTCATTTCTCAAGGTCACAATAGTAGCATTCTCCTTTGGGTTAATCACCGTTTAGGAAGGGAGTGCTAGAGATCTTTCTGCTACTAATTCCACCATACTACTAGCCAATAGGCTCATTTGGCTTTCCAAACTCTGGATGCTTGCCCTTGTTTCCTGTTGAAATTGCAAAGTATCAGTAACAAGAGAATGTACAAGATCTTCTAAATAAGTACCTGAGTTTTGAATCATATGTGGTGGTTGAAAAAGATCTGGTTCTTGAGACCATGATTGATTGAAGCTAGATGGATGAGTGTAATTGGCATAAGGATCTACTTCTTGGTAATTTTTCGAGTAGCCATAATTAGTATGATCCCACCATCCCTCATGGTAAGTGTTTGAGTAATGATCATACTGTTGGTCTTGGAACACTTGATGGCCTTGACATCCTCCCATGGCCAATTGTTGAACTCGGGAGGTGAGCTTGGCTTGTTGATTCTCTATGTTCATGTATGCCACCAACTCTTCAAGTGTTAGATTGCTCAATTCCATCGTTTTTTTTTTTTTTTTCAAAATTTGATAAGAAAAACCCGTATGTACAAGAAAATAAATATCATTAGAACTGAAAATAAGAATAAACCAAGTAACAAATAAACTAAAAAAAACAATCCCCGGCAACGGCGCCAAAAATTTGATGCACCCAAAAGAGTGTATCTTATTTAACCTTGCACTAAAAAGATAAATTGTAAGTATAGTAGTTAGCAAGGGTCGAGTCCTCAGGGATTGGGTTTTAGTTTATAAGTTGATAGTTTAAAACTTAAATTCAAGAACAATAAAAGAAAAGGGGTTTTTGAAGCCAGATTTAAACTAAAGTAAATAATAAGAATAAGATGCAAGGCGGTATAACCAGCCAATAAAAATATATATACTAAATTAGGCGGTATAACCAGCCAATAAAAATATATATACTAAATTAGGCGGTATAACCAGCCAATAAAAATAAAACAAAGTTAATATACAAATTAGGCGGTATAACCAGCCAATAAAAATAAATATACTTTTAAAAATAAGCAAACTAGAAAAGTAAGAAAACAAGTAAGTAAGAAGAATCAAATATGAAAAATATGGTTAAGGTTTCATTCTCCACCACTAGACATCATTAAGAATCAATTTCAGATCTATCAATATCAACCAACTATCAAAGTTAACAACCGTAGATAACAACAAGCTCTGTTATCCCAATCTTTCCTTAGTTTGTCGTTAAATAGAACAAGCTCTCTATTTAATCTCTAACCATTAAACAACCTAGAATAAGCTCTCTAAATTCAATTTAATGGCAGCTTTATGATGAGAAAGATAGGTTGATCTAAGCAACAAACACATAAGCTCGGATTGTTCAACTTAGGTTATGTTCCACTTTGCAATTATTGAAAACTTGACCATAATCATTAATCACAAATTGCCACTTATGAATAGGAAATCAAGACAATTACACGGATCAAGATTCCTAAACTAGCAATAGATAATTATCAAGATCTATCTAGTTGTACACCTAAATAAATCAAGACAACATCATGAACAATTCTTGTAGAAGAACATAAGCAACTTTGATAGAAAATTAATGATAGATAGAATCTAAAAATCAATCACAAAACATGTCTAGGGCTTTGAAATCACCCTTAACCAAATAGAAGTTTAGCCTAGCATAGGCATTGTAAACATAAACATAAAATTAAAGAGAATCTAAGAAGGAAATAAAAGAAAGAAAGAAGAAGAAGAAAATAAAGAAAAAGAAAACTAGAGAAAAGAAAGAAGAAGAAAACTTAGAGAATTTTATTACAATGGCTAATATCCTACCAATGTACAATATCTTACAATCATCCAAGGCCCTCTATTTATACACATTTTGGAGGGCTAAATGACAAGAGACAAGCTTTACAAATTTCAAAGGTAGGTATAATAGGTGGGTGCATTTTTCTAACAATTTTCGTCATATTGTATGACAATTTTGATCAGCCAACTTGATGGTCGATTTTGTCAATTCTGGAGGCCTGATCTGATCACATGGTCTTCTAGAAAAATGTTCCCCTATCAGTTACTGATCCATAGCCATTGGAATCAGCTCATTTGCTGATGTGGATAAGAAGATATGGGCAAAATACGAAAACAGGTCAGCACAGACGTCATTGCACATCAGCCAACTTGATGGTCGATTTCGCTAGGGAAAACGACTCCGTTTCAAGAAGTGTAAAACATGAAAAAGATAGATATGCCTCTTAAATTTGCACGGTTAAAATTTCAGCCTTATTGCTTCAGTGAAACTCGAGATATAGCTGATATGGCAAAAGGTGTCGGAACTGGAACTGAACTGGATTTGCCCTTAATTCTAGTAATCTGAAATCACTCAAAGAAACTTGTGAAAAACACCAAATTACATAAAAATATAAAAGATCATAAACACAATTAGACTAAACAATAATAACTCGTATTTGACACAAAACAATAATAAAACATAACTAAAAACTATATAATTATACGAGTTATCAATATACATATATGAAAACAATATGGGCATTTTTTTACGAAGAAAAAAATTATAATTGATTCACCAATATGAATGAAGAAAGCTTGTCACCAACATAAAAGAATCTCATTAATTTGAAATTCAAAGAAAAATATCTGAATTCTCACTAATCGTAATTGGATGTATTTTCAATAGCACTATACCAAAGTGTTGTTAAATAATTCTTAATTTGTGAAAAGAAAATTTTAAAAAAATTAAAATTAGAGTGGAAGTGTAAAATTATCATGATACACTAAGGTAGCGTTTTGTATAATTTTTAGTATCACCATGGTAATTTAATTACCAAAGTGATCTCATCACTAGGGTGATCTTATCACTTCTGATTTGTAATCACTTTGTTTGGTTAATAATCATTAATTTTTGAAAATTAAAGATCATTGTGTTTGGTATTACTAAAAATTAAATATTATTTTATTTAAAAAACCAAAATAACCATGCATATTATAATAATTACACAAGTTAATGATTTTAATGTTATTCAAAAATAATAATTTGTAAAATATTAGTAATCTTTTATTTACTTTATAATTAAGTATAATTAATTATAAAATTAACAAATATATTTATTTATAAGTAAACTAATATTTATTATATAAATTATGTAAAAAAAAACATTTGAATTAAAAAATCACTTATATATATTAACAGCATAATTAAAGAAAATTAGCACTAAATTTATTTTTTGAACTTGGTAAAATGAATATTAGTTTGAAAATATAAAATTTATAAAATAAATATAATTTTAAGAGAAAGTAAATTTTTAATTCACATATTAAATGGGTAATATTGACTATAGTTTATTTTACATATCACTTCACTCTGGTGATAAAAGTTTCCCACCTTTTTAGATGGAAATTAAATCATCCTCCAAGGCAATGATCTGATCACTCCCGGTGATCCAAGATCACTGCCACGTAGGATCACTGAATATTTACCAAACATAGTGATCTATTCACCATGTGTAGATCACCATGGTTTTTGAAGTGATCATCCCATATCAAACACCACCTAAGGGTTCAAGGCAATGGGATTAGGAATTTGTATACCAATTAAAATTACAAAACAATTCTTTTAAGATGATGATTATGATATATTTGAATTAATTAATTAATATTATAGATATTGTGATTGTATAAATCTTATAATATATAATAAAATATTATTAAAATGGTAATTTATAGATATAATGAATAAGCATGTATATATTTTGTTATATAAATTAATAATATTTTTTAATATTTTAAATATAAATTCAATAGCTAAATTTCAAAATTCACGTAGAAAAACGTTTGTAACACTAATTATAATTTTGAATTAATATTAAAAATAATAAAATTGTAATATGGATAAATAATGAATTGAAAATTATGAGTAAAAACAAAAACACCGACTTTGCTTAAAGTTCTATACTAATTGATAAAAATACTATTAGACAAAAATTATGTTAAAATTTTCATAGACAAAATTTAAATTTAAATATATAGAAAAAAAATCTTTACATTATACGTTTAAAAAATTAAAAAATATGATCAAATTTGTTATCACAATATAATAAAAATATTCAAATAATCATATAATTTAATATTCAGCTTCCTAAAAATATTTAAAATTAAAAATTTAAATATAAAAACAATATGTAATAAGTTAAAGATAAATTTAAAAAATCCAATTTCATAAAAAAAATAAAATAAAATTTAATTTAAAAAATAATTCCAATGATGTTCCAAAAATATTTTAAATATTAAATTAATCTATAATAATTTAAAGAACAACTTAACAAATAGCCAAAAACATTTGTGATGATTTTTTTAAAAAATCTATTGAATCTGCAATATGTCGAAATCTGTTTAGACCAAAACAAATCTAATAAAAAAGAAGAAGCAATAAACCGTATTAAAAAATAACAACTTAACAAATAGCCAAAAACCTTTGTAGTGAAATAATTTTTTTTTTAAAGCTATTGAATTTGCAATATTTCGAAATCTACTGAGAGAATGAGATACAAAAAAAAAATGTTATGATAGTGAATGAAAAAATCAAAACCATTCTAAGAAAAAAATAAGAAGTAAGAACTAATAAACCGTATTAAAAAAAAAAGGGTTAAGAAAGTATTACTCAATATTTGTTGTTTTGTGAAAATAACAGCTAAAACATCTATTTTATAGTGAGAAGTCTTAATTTTAATTGGTATATAATTACATTACTAATTAAGTGAGAATTACTCTAAGACTATAAGTACTCTTTGCTCATTGACCAGTTGCAATAATTTTAATTAGAGTGAAAATGTAATTCAACATGAATATAAGGAGTTTGTATTGATTATGAAGAAAAAATTGTTTTTTTTTTTTTAATTTATTACTGATTAAATATTAATTAAAAAACTTACAAAAAAATAAACAAAAAAAAAGAGACAAATCAGAGATAATAATAAAATTTACTAATGAGCACGGTAACTTACGAAACAAAAATGGTAATTTCTTATTGGTAAGAAAATCTAAGATATATATCTATATAAATTAACCAATGATTAAAAATTTAAACAAATGAAATTATCTTTATATGATCGAATATTTGGATAAATTTTAAAAAAAATATAATCCCAATCTTATAATATAATAATAAATATTATTATAATGGCTATTAAGTAATATAATAAATAATAATGGACATTATCGTCAGTTCAAAAGATTTTCCACATTCATGCTTTTATATATATTATAAAAAATAAAAAATAATATAACAAAAAAATGTACTTATTAATTCTTAATATGCTTATGGAGTTTAAAATTTTCACTGTGTATAGAAAACGAACTCTTTCTCATTAATAAATTTACTTTTATTATTGTAAAAAAAAAAAAATGATCAAGCCATCCACTAATAATAATTTTCCCTTGTTTAAATTTTTCCTTCAACATGTCAAAATTAAACCATTCATTCCCTGTCCAAAAACCAAATTTATGCCTTTTCCAATGGCTTAAAATATGGTGGTTAAGATTAGGCATAATAATAATGAAGGGCTAAAGTCAAGGGTTTTCCTGTTAAAAAAGGGGAGCTGAAATGAAGCACCAGGTTAACATCAAAAGCTGTTAGATTTAAGATTGTCCAACACCTTCCTTTTGTCTTGATTAGCAAGGTATCCAAATAGGAGGTTTCGCGAAAGCAATCCCAAGTCCCAACCCACACATTGCCGATACACAGTGATAAAAGTATTTGAGAAGTCCTTATATTATATTATTTTGTCCGGCTCGACAGATTCGATCCATATTGGGTCGAACCTGAGTAGGATATTTTTGTTCCGGACCGAGCTGTTTTTTTTTATTATAATAATATTATTTTATTTAATTTTAATTATAAAAATATAAAAAAAAATATTTTTTTAATCCGATGAACAGTGAATTCGAGCCTACCAGGCCGGGCCTAAGCAAAGAATATGAAAAAAAACAGGGTCGCGGCCCGGCCCGACCCATGAGCAGGTCTATACTATATCATCTAACACAAATTAGTCTCTTTACTATAAAATTGAGTAATTTAGTCTCTATACTTTTAAAATTGAAGCAAAAGTAAAATCACTAACTAATGTAACGAAAAATGTTAAAAAAACTGACATGACATTTAACCTTGTGTTTATTTGATGATGCGACACCAATAAAATATATTATTTTAAGCTGACGTTGACAAAATAACAAATTAAATTGGCAAAAAATAATTTGATATGGCATTTTTGCCAACTTAGTTTGTTATTTTGTCCACGTCAACTTAAAATAATATATTTTATTAGTGCCACGTCAGTATTTAATATCCACGTCATCAAATAAACACAAGGTTAAAGGTCAGGTCAGCTTTTTTAACAGTTTCTGTTACACTAGTCAGTGATTTTACTTTTTTACTTCAATTTTAAAAATACAAGGACTAAATTGCTCAATTTTATAATAGAAAAATTAATTTATACTAAATGATATAGTACAGGACTTTCCTAGATACTACCCACGTGAACATATATATCAAGCTCCCATTAATAAATTACATATATATATATATTATTTTCATTTATTCTCTACTCAAACTATGGAGTTTAATTTCTCATTATATGCATTGAACTAAACTGCCCCTAAATTATAATTTCCGCCATTAATTACTATACTTCATTTCATCTCTTTTGAGGGTTCATTTGGATCCCCAGACATCTCATTGTACTGATTCCGTTTTATGATTGTATTCAAATGGAGCCTGAATCATATATAAACTAGCAACGTGATTGATTTTTTACAGTTTTTTTTTTTAGTAAATGAGATTAATTAGTTAATTAACAAAGTTTATGGCCTTCTAGATTATTCTAATAAAATGAACAATATGTTACATGCAACAATTCAAATGTAAAAACCTCCATTCCTTTCTTTTTCCCTTCCTTCAAATTGATGCTGATTGGCTAGCTCATCCCATCTTCTCCAAATGGCAGAATCCAGACAGATTTAGGAGCATGCAAGCGCAGAGAAGAGAATCTAAAAACCCCAAAAAAGAAGAAATTGATCAGAACCCAGAAATACTCAATGTCCCTTTTTTGGAAGATGAAGACAACGGGATTCACCTGCCGGCTCCAGTAGGCTCTTCCACATCCACCACATCGCTTTTCGCCTCTTCTTCACTCATCAAATCCACCGATTCCTCCACAACCCTCACAGATTTCTCCAAATCACTCTTCTCTTTCACAATTTTCTCTTCTTTCTTCAATTTCTTGTTACTCCTGTTACCCGGACTCCACATGGGTCCATTATGCGCCTTCCTAGACCGAGTCCGACCCAAAGACCTGCAGATCTCCGCTTGAACCTTCAAAGCAAACTCGAATTCACGCTTGAGACCCGTCCTTACCTGAGATAGCACCACAAAATCCTCCGCGTCCGTACCGTTCGCCATTTAATTTAAAAAAAAAAAAAGTATAACCGAAGATCAAATCAAAAACCCGACAGACTCTGTTTCCAGAAAGAGAGATTTTGAAAACACCTCCCACGATCTTCCTCGCCGACCACGATCTTCCTCGCCGACCACTTACCTCTATTTCCAAAAAGCACACCTCCCACGATCTTCCTCGCCGACCACTTACCTCTATTTCCAGGCGCCCCAGCTTCCTTCGGCTGCAACAAAAACGGCTCTTCCGCCGTCCCCGCCGCTGGCTTCCCGCCCCGGCTGACACGATACCTAACGTGCTCCAGGTACTGGTAAAAAGCAGAAGACAAAACACATGCCAGAAGAATCAACGCGTAACTCAGCCATGAATCCGTCTGCCAGGAGCTGAACAGGAGATTCACCTGCCGGCTCCAGTAAAAGGTCATGTGCATCATTTTTTTCTTTATTTTATCGTTCAATCAATTTTTTCTTACTTGTCGGGTAGAAACGAAGTGAGAGATAGAGTAAGAAGAAGCGTGGAAACAACAAGAGCGATTACAGATCCACAGGAAGAACAAAGCAGAATCTGCTGGATCAAGGGCGTTACTGGAGAAGACAGCTAATCAAAGATTGGAAGGTGAGGAATCCCAGCAAAGAAGCTTTTAAAACGTTGTTACTGGAGATTATCCCTCCATTGCAGCTGGAATGGATCGTGGTAAATTGGTGGAACGATCAAGGGAAATTGGAGAAAAACGAAGAACAGAGTCAGCTGTATCTAACTCTGATGACGTGGCAGCTCCTGATTGGAGGAAATTGTTTGCTGCAGGTGAAAATCAAACTTTGAGATTCTTTCCTCCGCTGAAGATGGATGGGAAAGTTACTGTAAAACCACCAGATGAAGTATTTGAAGAAGGAATTCTTCAATGGAAGAACTCACTGATTGCGCAATTTATAGGGAAACCTCCAAATTTCAGTTTGTTCAATAAGCTGGCTAATATGCTATGGGGAAAGGATGGAGATCTCCAAATTAAGCCAGTAGGAAGGAATCTCTATGTTCTTCAGTTCCATAATACAGAGACAAGGGATTGGGTGCTTGAACATGGACCTTGGCACATCCAAAATAGCCCAATCATCTTGAGGAAATGGGAACCAGACATGAACACCTTAGAATTCAACATGGAAAAGCTTCCTATCTGGATTCATCTGAGCAATGTCCCATTGGAATTATTCACAATGAAAGGTCTGAGCTATATAGCTAGCGCCATTGGCACCCCTCTCTATATGGACAAAATAACTGCAAACAAGCAAAGGCTAGCATATGCTAAAGTTTGTGTTGAGATAGATGTGGCTCAAGAATTGCCCAATTCGATTGCAGTGGAGCTCAGAAATGGCTCAGTGATCCCTATCACAGTTGAGGCACCATGGATGCCTCAGAAGTGTATTCACTGTGGTATTTTTGGTCACAATAACAAAAGTTGTCCTCGCCAGCCAAAGGAAATTCCAACCAAAAAATGGACTCCTAAGCAGAAGGCTCAGAATGAGCAAACAGAGTTAAGGGTTCCTGATGAGCAGACGATTCCAAGGACCTCTGAAAAGCAGATAGAATTACCTACTCAGGTAATCATAGAGCAATTGGAAAGGCCAGTTCCATCCGGGACAGAACGAGGATCCACCTCAGCCACAGGAACTATGGGCTCAGACAACAGATTTGCAATATTGGAATCTGTTCCTGAAAATGAGGAGGATACTGGTAAAACAGAGTCATTTATAGAGGATAGGACTGAAAGCCACTCTCATCAGGTTGTTTTTCCAGAAGAAACAAGAAAGCCTAGGGCTGCTGCAGCAGGAGTGGCAGATCTGATGAAGAACTTGAAGAGAAGAAAAGGGCCTATTGACAAAGGAAAGGCTCGAGGTAAGGCTTCTGCCTTGGGGAGTCACTCTCCAACTCTTCATTAATGAACTTTCTTGTTTGGAATGTTAGAGGACTCAATTGTCCTCTAAGGCAGAAACAGGTAGTCAGTAGAATTTCTAAGTTGCAGATTGATATTGTCTGTCTTATTGAGACTAGAGTAAAGTTACCTAAAGTGCAGAAGATTGTTGACATGCATTTTAAGGGATGGAATCTCCATCATAACTACTCTGAAACTTCAAATGGAAGAATTTGGATCCTTAGTAAGGCTCACCTGGATGTAGATATGAAGGACTCAACAGAACAGTCCATCACATGTCAGATTAAACTGAACTCTCTGAGGTTTTATTTGACTGCTATTTATGGAAGTAATGAAGGAAGCAGAAGGAAATTGCTTTGGTCACACTTGCATTCCCTCAGTGGAACTACTCAAGGTGCGCCATGGATTTTGGCAGGAGATTATAACGTGGTAGCTCATCCATCAGAAAGCTCATGTTTTAATGGATCCCAACACAGTACCTCAGATATGAAAGATTTCCAAATTTGCATTGAACAGAATGCATTGATGGATCACCAATTTGTTGGTCCAATCTTTACCTGGTCAAATCATCAAGAGAATCATCTTGCCAAGAAGCTTGATAGGGTCATGATCAATGATCAATGGCTCCTCTCTTTTCCATATTCCTATGTGGAATTTATTGCACCTGAAACCTCTGATCACTGTGCTGCATTTATCAAAACCAGCTTGGAGAATCACTCCCCTCCCAAACCATTCAAGTTTTTCAATTTCTGGACTAGGGATGCAGAGTTCATGGATATAGTTGAGAGCTCATGGCAGGATCCTACCAGAGGCGATCCTATGTCCAATTTGTATATCAAACTGAAGAGAGTGAAGCAGAAGCTTAAGAACTTCAATTTCAAGAAGTATGGAGCTATTACTGAGAAGGTACAAGCCAAAAGAAGGGAATTAGCAGAAGTGCAGCTCCAACTACTAAAGAAGCCTGCAGATGTTGAACTGGCAGCAAAGAAAGATATCCTTTCCAGGGATTTCAATAATCTTCTCAAAGATGAGGAAAGCTTTTACAAGCAGAAATCCAGAATTCAATGGCTAAAGGAAGGAGACCAAAATACAGGCTTCTTCCATAGGATGGTGAGGGCAAAGTTGAGCAAAAATACCATACATTCTTTGACGGATGCACAAGGAAACAGACTTGAAAACTTTGATCAGATTGCTACAGAAGCTGTCTCCTACTTTCAGAACTTGTTGGGATCCAAAGACCATATGGTCAAGGGCTGTAATCAGGATTTGCTTGCTGAACTTCTACAGACTCCCATCACTGAAGAGCACCAAGCTGAACTGGTTAAAAGGGTAACTCCTGCGGAGATAAAAGAAGCAATGTTTTCGATTCATAGTGACAAAAGTCCAGGGCCAGATGGATTCACAGCTCACTTCTTCAAAACAGCTTGGCAAATTGTTGGTGAGGATGTCACAGAGGCTGCAATGTTCTTTTTCAGGACAGGAGTGATGCACAAAGCTTTCAATTCAACTAGCGTGGCTCTCATTCCAAAATGCCCTAATCCAAGCACAATGAGAGATTTTCGACCAATTTCCTGTTGCACAGTCTTTTACAAATGCATCAGCAAGATTCTGACTAACAGACTCAAGAGCAGTCTTCCATTGGTGATCTGTCCCAATCAGAGTGCCTTCATTCCAGGCAGGAGTATCACAGACAATATCCTGCTTGCTCAAGAGTTAGTCAGAGGCTATGGTAGGAATACTCTGTCCCCAAGATGTGCCATAAAAGTGGATTTACAGAAGGCTTTTGATACTATCAGCTGGGAATTCATCTTTGCAGTCTTGAAGGCAATGCAGGTCCCTCAGCAGTTCCTAAATTGGATTGAAAGTTGCCTAACCACCAGCTACTTCTCTATATCTGTTAATGGAGGACTTATGGGCTTCTTTAAGGGGGCAAGAGGAGTCAGGCAAGGTGATCCCCTTTCCCCCTACCTCTTTGTGATTGCTATCAATGTCCTGTCCAAGTTGCTGGACTCAGCAGCACAGCATGGGGTCTTCTCTTATCATCCAAAGTGCAAAAAGCTTCATTTAACTCACCTGAGTTTTGCTGATGATCTGCTAATCTTTGCCAAGGGCAATCTTGATTCAGTGAAGGGTATTCAGCTAGTGCTAAGTCAATTCTACACCTACTCAGGGCTCCAACTTAATAGCACCAAAAGTGAGTTCTTCTCCACAGGAATTGACAGAGAAGAATTAAGGCTCATCAGAGAGTCCACAGGATTCAAAACAGGCACACTGCCTGTCCGATACCTGGGGGTACCATTAGTCACTAGAAGATTAACCATGACAGACTGTGAGCCACTTTTGGAGAAGGTGACAGCAAGGATTAGAGGATGGGCAACACAGTTCTTGTCTTATGCTGGAAGGCTTCAGCTTATCCATTCAGTTCTGTTTCACCTGCAGAACTTCTGGTGCAGACATTTTGTTCTGCCCAAGCAGTGCATAAGGAAGTTGATGCAGCTATGCTCAAACTTCTTATGGAAAGGGAAGGAAGGCCAAGCTAAGGGAGCTAAAGTTAGCTGGAAGTCCATTTGCCTGCCAAAATCAGAAGGGGGACTTGGTGTAAAGGACACTGTCACTTGGAATCAGGCATGTATTCTAAGGAATTTTTGGGCTGTACTGATTGGAGCAGGCTCCCTATGGATAGCCTGGATCAAGACTTACGTATTGAAGGATAGAGATCCATGGCACATCTCTATCCAGAGTGGGAGCAGTTGGAATTGGAGGAAGATCATGCAATTGAGAGAGGTGGCTGCCAGAATAGTTCTCACAACTGCTGATGGAAGCTATAAATGGCCTTTCCCTGAGGGAAAGTACCAAGTGTCAGCAGTATGGAACAAGATCAGACCTTCAGCTGGGAAAGTGGCTTGGTATAAGTTGGTATGGTGTAAATTTAATATTCCTAGGCATTCTATGCTCTCTTGGATGGCAATCCTAAATAGATTGGCCACAAAGGATAGACTTATCTCCTGGGGACTGGCAGTGGATGATAAATGTCTGCTGTGCAAACAAGAGAGGGAAACCAGGGATCATCTATTCTTCACTTGCTCCTACTCGAAACAGATATGGCAGAGAGTGATGGTACTTTGTGGATTAAAAAGGCAGGTTGCATGTTGGAATGTAGAGCTTCAATGGGCCTCTGTCAACCTCAGAGGTAAAGCTCTAATCACAACAATATTGAGGCTTGCTTGGAACGCAGTTATCTACCTAGTTTGGAAGGAAAGAAACAATCGTTTGTTCAACTCAACTGAGCAAAAGGAGGAGCACCTCACTGAGCAAGTGAGAGACATGATCTCGACCAGGTTAAGTGATCTTAGGAAGATTAAAATAGATTCAGTTAATACGTTTTTATGTAATTCTTGGAGGTTAAATACAGACATGTTTGTCTAATGGCATTGGTTTTCTGATTTGTTTAGCAAGGCTAAGCTAGCTTTGTAACATGTAGCAGCACTGCTGCTTTCCTGGATATATGAAAATCTACTTATCCAAAAAAAAACAATTCAAATGTATGATGAATACGAAACTTGATAATCAGCAGCTAATTGGAAAAATGGAAGGAAAAAAAATGTCTATAGCTAAATAGCTAATGATGGTAACGGTAGAATGATTTCCTTGCAGGTTGGTTAGAGAAAACCACCATTGAAAGGAATCTTAAACTAGGTTAATTAGATGCAAAGTTGTAATCAGAAAATATATATATATATATATATATGTATATATATAGTTAGTTAGTTAATATAGATGGACCCACAATTGAAATAAGAAAGAGAGATGGCTTAATATTCAACAAATCAAATGTATTTGCTAGCTAGCTAAGCGAATTATAAAACCAATTATAAAAGGGCCAAAGATCTCTCTCTCTCTCTCTCTCTCTCTATATATATATATATATATATGATCTGATTCGTTGTTCTTTGTGATTATGGTATTAATTAAAGGGGTTTGGTTTATGCCATTAGAAGTGCATTCCAGTTAGATATGAGGATTCGTGTATACATATATTTCGTGTTTTTTTCGTATCAACAGTGTAAATATAAATATAATAAAAATAATTAAATGTGTCAAAATCTTAAACACAAATATGATATGTGTATTAAACATAATGAATCATATTTATTATAATATTTTCGTCTTTATTAAACATACCGTGTTTACTAGCTAGCCACATTTTTATCGTTCTCTTTTTACTTTACTTTTATCTGCTCTTTCATTCGTTATCATACACCATGAATAATATGTAAACATTGATGCTTGCTTCCATGCACGAACCAATATGGGAGTTTTTTAGTAGATTTTTAGACTTTGTAATAGTATTCAATCAATGAAATGAAATTAGCAATTAACAAGTAATTTATATATCTCATCAACTTAGTTTAGAGAAATATATGGCTTGATTTTGACATGTAATTATATATAATCATGCACATAAAGTAAGTTCAAGTACATGAATTACCTTGAAAAAAAAAAGTTTAAAAAACTATAAAAAAAATGTATAGTTTGATTTAGCAATCACTTTTCCTTCAAATTATCAAAGCATGAATATATTTAAATTGTTAATTAATAGCATAATTAAAATTAATTTTATTAAAATTTTATCCTTGTTTTGGTTGATGGGTTGAAAATGAGAGAATTGATCATGAGGTGTAAAGAAATAATAGGACACTACTTTTGGATATATATATATATATATATATATATATATATATATATATGGAAACTATTCTAGTTTGAATTAATTATTGTTAAAATAATCCGGTGAAAATTCTAAAGATAGAAGCCAATTTATTTTTTTCTCATAGGATTTTTTTTTATATATAAAGGAGTAAATTAATTTACTAACTAGCTACTTTAGAAAAATAAATACCAATAATATCATTAAACATAAAAGTCTTCACATAATTTCATAAAAAAACTTAAAAATCATTGACTCGCATAATTTCATACGAGCTGTTATTGCACCTATTAATAATAAAAAACAATACTATAAGAAAGATTTTCATTGATTTTCTTTCAATACTCCCAACTAATATGTATTATTTAATTCATTAGTTTTTTAATAATATATGTAATAAAAAATATGACAGATTGAAGTAATTACACGATTAACGGGTTAGGATCTAATTTAATATTTTTTAATATATTATATATTATATGTAAATAGTAACTAAAAATATATTAAAAGATAATAAATTGAAAAATAATATAAAAGAGTTAGACTCTCATTACATTATATTGATTTTAGCAAAACAATGACACGATAATAATGCATTTTTAATAGAGGAGAGATCCACTTATATTAGTATAAAATTAAATTAGTTTTACATATTTTTATAATTTTTTATACGATTTATATTTGTTTAATCCGATTATCGTATTTCATGTTCTATTCACGTAGATCATGCAAGTCGAGTTTCGAGTAGATTAAAAATGTCTAACTATTTGTTCGATATAAAAAATTTTCAACCGTTAAATATATATTGAAAAATACAATATTCTCGATCGATATGATAGAAATATCGGATCGATTCAAAACTTTACATGCACAACGAGTATAATTATATTGTTAAATACAACGGTTGGTTTGTTAAAATATAGTGACAAAATTAATCATTTCATTAATATTAGCAGTGTTTAAAAAATCGAACCGGACCAGCCAATCAGACTGGTTGAACCGGGAACCTATGATCAGTCCTGTTCAAAAGATATATTAGAACAGGATTTTTATTGAACCGATAAAGAACCGGTTCAACCGGTTAAAAATCGGATTGAACTGGTAAAAAATTAATTTTATATGTATTTTTATTTTTTAAATTTTATTTATAATTAATAAGATTTGAACCTTTAAGCTCTTAGTATTAAATTAAAGACTATACCATTAAGCCAAATTCATGTTTTTGTTAATTATTAACTATATTTAATATATATTTAGTGTTTAAATATTTAAAAAAGAGATTTATCGAACCAATTAGTCAAACCGATTGAACCGGTTGGATTAGAAATCGAAAATCTAATCTGTTCGACATTCGATTTGAATTTTTTAACATTGAATATTAGATAAGGTTAATGATACATAAGTTCAAAATCTTTAATGTCATGTCGTTTCCTTAACCATACAAATCAAGAAGATTTAGATTTCAAGTTACCAAATTCAACTGGCCAAAATAATAATGGATTGTAATAAATTAAATATTTTATATTATTTGATTTGATTTTTGTGAATTCAGATATTGCACATTCAGATAATTTTTTGATTCAAATATTAGATTTATTATCCGTGACGGATTCGAAGTGGATTCCGATAGGAACCTTTTGATATCAGATATCCAAATCTGTTTTGGTTTTGATTTGGATAATATCGAATCTCCAAATCCGTTATTTGAAACGCTTTACTTATACGGATATTATCAGATATCCGAGTATGACATCTGGTTACATATTTGTAAAATATATATATATATATATATAAATAGGTTTGTGTAGAGATTCCAACTTTGGCATGCAAAATTTTATTATAAAAAATTCGAATATCTGACAGATATTGTTAGCTAATTAAAATTCGAATTCGGATAGTAATATTTGGATAATAGAGGATAATAAATAAATTCGAATATCATGTAAATTAATCAAATTCAAATATTTCAAAAATTGAAAATATCCAATCCACTACCATACTACTAAGGGCTAGTTTAGCATTGCTGTTGAAAAAAGTTTGGATTGAAAAAAACTTGAGTTGAAAAAAGTATGTTTAAAAACTATGATGAAAAACTGTGGTTTAAAAACTTTTAAATATTTAGTATTGCTGTAAAAAAGTGTTGTAAAAAATTGAAATGTCAAAAAAAAATATGTTTAAAATAATAAAAGTGTAGAGATGTGAAGATAATAAAATTATTTTATCCAAAAAGCTTTTAAAGCTCAAAAGCTATATTTTTTGACTTTTTTATTTGACTTTTCAAACCATGATTTGAATAATAAAAGCTAATTTTTTTATCTATTTAATATTGCGTTTGCGATGAAAAATAACTTTTACTTTTAAAAATTATATAAAAAACAATGCTAAACAGGAACTAAACCAACAACAACTCACTTTTTCTAAATGACCAAATTCAAAATCAAACATACCAAAAATTTAAAATAAAATTATAATAGGGGCCAACCTTGAAAAAAAGGAAAAAAATAAAGGGGCATTCGAGTAAAATGAGAAAAAAAACTTAAACGACCCCGCACCATTTAGACCTCCAAATTAAAGCTCCAACTTTTCCCCGCAAACAAAACCAATTTTTTTTTTTTTTAAAAAATATCCACCTCGATATTCACCACCGCCGGAGACGTCGTCGTTTTTAACGCCGGCGTTTCCACCACTCGCTCCGAACATTCTAGTTAAAACATCTAAACCATGAAGCGAGGCTTCAGCTTTTCTGTAACGGTTGTCGTTTCGGCCATCGCTTTTATATACTTTTGTACGGTCTTCATTTTCATTGACCGTTGGTTCGGTCTAATGACCTCTCCCGGTATCATGAACGCCTTCGTCTTTACCGCTGTTGCCTTCATGTGTGTGTCTAATTACGGCTTTTCCATCTTTGCGGATCCGGGTCGGGTCCCGTCTTCTTTCATGCCCGACATTGAAGATCCTGAAGTTCCTATCCAAGAGATCAAACGCAAGGTACGCTCAAAAAAACAAACAAAAAGAAAAACATTGACGAGTTCGATGTTTTGCTATGTCTGCTAAGGTTGTTTATGTTTCCTGTCTGAAGTACGAGAATGCTTGATTTTTTTATTTTTATTTTTTTTTTGTAATAATTTGGATAAAGTTTTCTGTTTTTAATAAAAATTATTAATTTTTCAATTTGGATTTGTTAGAAATGAAGAGAATAATATTGGGGTTGTTGCATTTTTCGTAATTATTGCATGCAAATGATCTGATTTTGGAGTTGGAACAGATTAGTAAATTTTGCATGTGGGGAGAACTTTCTTTGGGGGGTTTTAATTATGTCTAGATTTGGTGAAAGTTTGGAATTTAGGAGAAATGAGATATGCGTAATTACCTGAATGGCAGGTTTGATTAATGTTGTTATTCTTCTTAATGTGTCAAAGATGCCAAAAAAGGAGATGAGCAAAATGCATTATCATAAAACATTCTAATCTAGGATGAGTAGATGGCCTATTCGGAAAATCGAGTCAAAATAATTAGTTCATTAGTGTGGGAAAGAAAGCATAATAAAATTAATGCCCCTAAACGATTCCTGTATTCAGGGGTTTGATTGATATATTCTGCATTGTAGAAAGCCCTTACCGTAGCAGCAAGGTTAGAGTACGTCGCTATGGTTTGTTTGTACATTTGATCTTAGTCGTAATGAATTCTGTTATGTATTATTTCATTGTTAATCATAATAGAGACTGTTATTTTGGCGCTGTATCATTTATGTTAGGATGATGCTCTAGCTGTCATTGAGGTCTCTCTTATCTACCGGTACTTTTATTGTCGTCATCTGGAGAACTATTTGTCGTTGCAATTTCCTTGTTTGTCAAACAGATAACTTAAAAGCATAAGTTAACGTAATTGTGCGTCACATTTGATTTCATATATTGACATTGACTTTACTTGGAACCAGCAATTGAAAAAAGTTGGTTTTTCTTGTTTGCTTGAATCTTGTCTTCTATTCAAAGACTGATTTTGATTTTATGCTTGTTAAGGATTTGTGCAGAACTTTTAAATCAAAATAATCTCAATGGGACAAAAAATCCACGTGTAAGTGGAGTTAAAATCTACGTAATTTGGGTGGACTCCTCTAGAAAGTATGCTTCAACCAGGGTAATATCAGGAATAGATGTGGTCAATGAAATTTTATCGCATTTGGGTGGTTAATAGACTTATGATTTGTTGCATAACTTTTATTTTGGTCATCTGTTTCCAGATTGTGACCTTTGTTCAGAATGTTTTGTAGGGAGGGGACTTGAGATATTGCCAAAAGTGTTCTTGTTTTAAGCCTCCTCGTGCACATCACTGCCGCGTTTGCAAAAGATGCATTCTGAGAATGGTATGTGCAATCTATACTATCATTCATGCATGTCTCAAATGTCCTCAATAATAATGTGCTAAAAGTGCTCTTCTTGATTATAAGGATCACCATTGCATTTGGATAAATAATTGTGTCGGCCATGCCAACTACAAGGTCTTCTTCGCCTTCGTTGTATATGCCGTAATTGCTTGCATCTATTCTCTGGTATGTCGTATCATAGTAACATATTTATTTCCCCTTTAATCTTGAAATTGTCTTTTCTCATTTATGAAAGCTCTTTCTTATGCTTTAATTATGTACTTGATTGCCTTGCACTAAGTACCTCTTCTTTCTTTGGATTTACCTATGCCATGGTGGTTTAGTTTCACTGGGGAACTCCAGCTGGATTCTGATGACGCCTTTTGGTCCTTTTCTCATTTATATTTTCGCTTCTCTTAAATGTCAGGTTTTACTTGTGGGTAGCCTAACTAATGATTCCCTAAATGATGAGCAGCAAAGTGCAGACTCTTTCAGAATCGCATATGTAATGTCAATGATTACCTACCTTTTAGAGCTAGAACTTACCATATTTTTGCTATCCTTATCACTTAGCATTTTCAGGTTATTTCTGGACTGTTGCTAGTCCCCTTAAGTGTGGCTTTAAGTGTTCTCCTTGGTTGGCATATCTACCTCATTTTGCAAAATAAGACCACAATTGAGGTAATTAGGATTATTTATACTTTATTTTGCTTATTGCTACTCTGCTTTCACGTTTATAACGATTGTTTTACTTATTTCCTTGATTTTTTTATTTTATTTTTAAATTGGCAGTATCATGAAGGGGTGAGAGCTATGTGTCTTGCAGAGAAAGGAGGGAATGTCTATAAGCATCCATATGATCTTGGTGCCTATGAAAATCTTACAACGGTAATAACTAGTAATGAAACTGCTCCTCTCATTTTTCTATGCTGAGGGATGTAAGATGTTGCATTGATGGCTTTTACTAGACTTAAACTATTAGGACTTTTGCTTTGATGAATCTAAGAAGACCTCACTTCTTAACTGTTAGCTTTAGATTGTAGCTTCTGGGTGTTCAAATATCCTCAATCTTATATATTGTAAGCAGTCTCCATATGCCAAGTATTAACCTGCCTACGATGGTGATCTGATCATCTAGTAGGCCAGCTGAAGCTGACCAACACTAGATTGAACTTCATTAACTTGGTGTATTTTTTGCCTTGTTTCCTTTTCATTTATTTTTATAAAGAACATATTTATAGCTCTTATTTCATCTGTTGCCATCTGATTGTTTTAGGTATTGGGTCCAAGTATCTTCTGCTGGATATGCCCCACATCAAGACACATAGGTAATGGTCTCCGCTTTCGAACAGCCTACGATAGCATATCTGCTTCATCAACGTCAAAATGAAGTTTCAATTATTTTCTTACATTGCCTTGGCAATAATGAATTTTTCGATGCTTGAGGGAATTTTGATTAAATGCTTACCTCATGATCACATCTGGTAGTCCCGTAATCCTAGCACGTGTGCTGTCACCTTGCAGTAGTCCAGGAAAAAAGGAATTAGGAAAGACCATTCATCACTTTCTGGCAACAGTAAGTCAAGAGAGTTTTTGAATTTGTTGCTGCAAGTGATAATGGATGAGTATGTGAAAAGGTCCCTTGTCAATAACCAGGCAAAGCAATTAGAAATAGGATTGGTGGGGTTTTACTCTTTTTTTTTTCTTCCTTCTCTTACCCTTTTTTGAGCTTCTGCTTTTAGATGGTTTACTGATAGGTTTTGTACTTTGACACCTTGTCCATAAAAAGAGGGCATCAATGTAGATGTGATCATGCAAATATCAATCATGTAAAAGAACTGTAAAATCCTTTTTAACTCTAAAACACAAACAAAAGTTCGATACATTTCTTCTGTTTCTTATGGTGTTTGTTTTTCTCAATAGAATCACTCTTCTGCTTCTACCTCTTTGTTTCATCCCCAGCTCAAGCTCAATAGCCATGAGTCTAAAGAGGGCAAAAGGGATTTATTTGTTTAATGTATTTATCCTATATCTTTACTAATTAGTATCCACAAAAGGTTAGTTCAGTTGATAGGGGAAGAGTTCTTAAATGCATTAGGTTGAGTATGTTCTTAAAATCGTCCTGAGAGCCATGTGGAAGAGTGCTTTTAAAATCATTCGAAAAGGAGATTAGGATTGATGTAAGAGAGTGTGTCCTAAAAATTGTTCGTTAGATCCGAGGATACCTAACCATATTAAAAAACCTATAGCCTAATCGTATAATAAATATATATATATCTTTATTAATTACCTTTTTGTGTCTTCCAAATTCTTACAAAAGAACTAGATTTACATGTATATAATAAAGTTCAACTGATTATAGCAGTACAATTCTTTTATGTGCAATTTGTGGTAAAAGTTGACCCAATTTGAGCATTTCTTTCAAACTTTACCATATCAAAAACGCATTTATTTAAACAAAATGCATCAAATATTGAAGTATTTTTTTTTTAATTTGAATTTAAAATAAACTGAAAAAGTAAAAAATGCTTTAAAAAGGAATTTCAGTACTACCATGTTCAGGGATGAACTTGATGGATTTGTTATTTGTTAAGCCAGTTTTTTGGACATATATTTATGCCTGACTGCAAGCAACTTTCATGCATGTCGTCATGCATACTCGCATTTGATCGCTCATTTGTACATTTTGTTCGATCATGCAGATTTTGTTTACTTGCAGATGCTTTCATTAGTTCAGTCTTGTTGCATATGGTTGGTTAGTAAGTCCTTTTCAGATGTTATCAACTGTTGATTTCCTTGCTTTTATCTTCTAATCTGATGATTTAGATCAAAGGGTAGGGGGCAGAACCGCAACCATTACAGATACAAAGCTTATTCTACTGCCTGAAATTGTGATAGAGTTCTTAATAATCAAAATCAAATCAAGAAGTATGAATTATGTAGTTAAAAGGCGACAATCTTGAAGGACAAAGTCTTTTGCCATCTCTTTTATGCTACAAAGCTTTATTCTAGACTGCTACTAACCTACTGTTGGGTGGATTTTACTCCTCTTTCGATAGCTACTAACAACACCAGTAAAAGAGTTTCATTTTTTCTGGGTACAAATAAAACCGTAAACCAAAGATAAGAGAAGGAGTTGCAGATGCTAAGATTCAAATTTAAACCTGCTGGATGTTACCTCTTAAGAGTGATCGTATATACCAATTGGGTTAAATCTTGAGTTCAAAGAGTTTCATTTCTCAAATTGATGTTGTCATAACTGCCGGATCTTCCTTAAGAACATCCCACGTGGTCAAACAGGACTGCATTTGCTTTGCATTGTAAAACCAGCATAAAATGATGCAATAGTGATGGAACCTGATATAATCTGCAATATTCTTTTAACCTAGGACGTCTAGTTTAGGTGGAAGTAATTAGATCAACTTTTTTTTGCAGCAAATTATTAATGATAGCAGGAAAGAAAGTAATTGCACGAGGAGGATAGTTGAACTTATATTAAAAGCAAAAAACATTATAAATAAAATGAGATAAATCCATCAGATGTGTACACTTCATCTGCTGTTCATTCCCTCAACCAATTAAACCAAATCATCCATCCATCTCTCAATGACATGAAATTAAATTCAATTAAAAAGTGCAGGCGATTCAGAAACATTCAAAATGGGGACCAAAAAGGAAACATAATTTGTTTGCGAACCAATAATGAAATAACTCAAAATCAACACTGTGGAAGATCAGACGGTGGTGGCTGCAACTTCTGATTTGGTTGCGGACCATCCAACACTATCCATGCCATTTTCAGCCCCCAGCTTGTATGAACATCCAGGTGACAATGCATGAACCACACCCCTATTCACAGCTCAAACATAATTTTTCCCAAGTCAGCATAAAAGAAGCCACAGATTTTACCCATTTATGAAAAAAAAAAAATATAATTAAAGAGAAAACAGATTATTTACCTGGGTTGTCTGCAAAGAACCGAATGGTTAGCCAACCACCAGAAGGAACACTAGCTGTATTCCTCTCCATGGGGTCGACAAGATTGAACTTGGCAGGGTCTTTATTTGGATCAAAGTTTCCAAAACCTTGTCCAACAACGAAGAAATTGTATCCATGAAGATGTAATGGGTGACTCTCAGCACCAAGAATGCTAGTATCCTGCACCACCAGCTCTACACTCGTATTAAATGGTAGCACCACCGTGCGTGTGCCATTGATTACATTTGTGTTGTTTGGTGCAGTGCCAGTATAATTAAATGGAATTAATGGTTGTGTAGGAAAATCTGTAGTGTAAACTCCATTAGATTGTCCAAAGTAGTAAGCTTGGAGAAGAGCCACAGATGGGAGTGTAAATGACACATTGTTAACTGAAGCAGCAAATTTGCTTGAATTATTAGGTCCTTGGCAGGTTGTGTTTTTAGGACAAGGGCTCGTCCCAAGTCCTATAGTGAAGAAAAATTTCTTGTCCACAGTTTTAGGTACATTAGCAGGGAAATTAGCATTGGCTAAGCTACGGAATTTCCCTGTAAAGTTTGCAACAAATGCTGTAGCATTAATTGGAGGGAGAGTTGGTTGAATTAAGGTAAGATTTTTTTTAGAGGATTTATGATGGCCGGATGGATGTTCATATTCAAGAATTCCTACAGTGGTGGAGTTATCAAAGGTGCCTTGGCCAGTGAAGTAAGGTCTAGCAGCCATGAGGAAGGAGGCATTGGGGAATTCAGGCTTGGTTTTCAGGAGAACGTTTGTGGTTTGGCCTGGGGTGATGAGGAGCTTGTCAGTTTCGAAAGGTTTGGTATATATGGCGTCGCCTTCAACCACCGTTAAGGTGTGGTTCGCGATGCTGAAGAAAAGCTCATCGTTGAGTGCAGCGTTGATTAATCGAAGGAGATATGTCTTTCCTGGCTTCACCTTCAGCTTATATGTGTCTGCAACAAATCATACAGAAAAAAACAAACACGTTAAAACTCAAAAATTGCATGGATGCATGCCTGTTTCAGGATGTTAACCTTGTTTTTAACAAAATCTGTGAACTTTACACTAACTGCAGTCTTCCTAACAACCTTTTTGACAAACCATGTTGTCCAAAAACCTTAAAGTTAAAGCCAACCTGTCCATTTCATAAAATAAAAAAATGTTTAAAGCTACGTTGCTCCGACTCTTCATTTTTCTTAAAGTACCTATGTCCGACGCATATCCGGATATAGGTATGAGGATATGATTCTCCAAGAACCCTCTAAATACATGAAAATCTTAGAAAAAATTGAACATACCCATGTCCGACACATACTCGTGTTCGACACTCACACCCGAGTACCATAGGTTTAAAGCATTTATTGATACCTTTAGAAGAACAGTTGTAGAGTAACCCTGGAAGCCCATTGATAGTATATGCATCAGAAACATTGGGTCCACCACCTGTCTGAAGAGCTTGGCTGATTATAGCTTCTGGGTCTACGTTGAACCACTCTCCTGAAATCCCAAATCCAAAAAGATATATTAGTTTTAGAAAAACCTGATGAGATGAAGTTATTAATTATGCCAATTTCCTACCAAACATGATGGTGACTTCCTTGTGGGGTTTCTGAAATGGGTAAGATTCATTGCGCTTTGGGAGGATGACAATCGGTCCATAGATTGTTGCTCTCAACCAGGAGATGTGAGCATGCCATAAGAGAGTTCCTCTTTGTCCTGTGATTGTGAAGTTGTAAATGTATGACTGGTTTGTCTGAATTGGACACTGTGTTACGTAAGAAGGTCCATCCGACCATCCAGTCGTAAGCTGTCTAATCCCATGCCTGTTTAAAACCACCAAATTACTAAAAGTTTATAACAAATACTATATAATATGCATTAACATTTGAATTAAAGATTCATACCAGTGAATGCTAACATTATTTGCAATATGGTTAACCACTTTAACAATGACTCTGTCACCTTCCCTTGCCACTAATCGAGGCCCTGGGAACTGTCGGTTCACACTCAGAATGGTCCTTGTGTGGCATAGTCTTGTAACATTGTGGTAGTGAATCTTAATCATTGAATCAAAAGAAGAAAAAAAAAAAGAATTTATTAACATCAAATTCAAAAAGAAAATCAAAAACAAAAACAAAAGTAAAGTAAAGAACTGTTCCAACAGTGTACATTGAAAGTATAGTGCCTGGTTTCGCCTTCTGCATTCTCCAGAGATAGCAATAGAACAAACAAAGAAAAGAGTATTGCCATTGAAGGAAGATGTGAAGTTGCCATTTCTTTCTTTCTGCTGGTGATTTGGTGAAGAAACAATTATGGGCAACTTTGATTTGCTAAGTTTGAAGAATGCAAGGCTACAAATAAGGAAGCTTAATATATATATAGGGATATGATAATTGATTTATTGTTGATTAGGTACTAAGATTTTCACTCATTGATGAGTTACACGACCACTGGTAAACATGGTCACCTTGTTTGCTCCGCTTTGCTGTTGGTCGAGCTGAATTTTAGAGTGTTAATAAAGTAAGATTTTTCTCTAACCATTTAAGTAAATTTTGATTACCAGAATGACCTTACCTTATAGCTCCTTTACAAAGACATTAACAAGTAGATTACATACATCAAATCCTGAGTTAAAAGTCTACTTAGCAGTCCTTATTATGCAATTAAAAAGTCAATTACTTCTATGTAATGTACAAGCAAATTCCATAGCTAGCCATTTTTACTGTAATTAAGCTTGGCACAAGAAAGTCAATAAGAATTTTCTTTTCGGTATTTGAAATTGTTAGAGATTGAACCCTAAGTAGTGAAACTAAGAATCTAATCAGAACATATGTGAAATCCTGGAAGAAATTATACTATATTTGGTTTATAATAGTATTTCTTAAAAAGTATGATAATTTTGTTTGTCAATGGAGTACATTCAAATAGAAATCCATGTTTTTTCACCTACAACCAACACTTGGTAGAAATGTCAGAATTTTTTTCCTTTACGTAATAAGATAAGATAATCACAATGAATAAATAACAGTACTAATACCCAGGATATGTACGTTTTTTACTACAGGTGTTATTCACCAACTACTGAAAAGATAGGGGTAGTTATACATATACTTTTGCATTTCTTTTCAAAGTTTTTGATACTGAAATGAAACCTGAAGGTTACCAATTTCCTTGGCATTTCAATGTCTAGGACTCTTAGCTTGTTTTTATTTACCTAACTAGTTTACTTGTATTCCAATTTCCCTGGAGCATTTTTTCCCCTCTGTATATTATCAAATTATGAGAAATTCTTTGCAAGAACAATATATTTTATCCAGATTCGAGATGAGTGTTGGATACGAATATGTGTCTAATATGGGTATGTTTAATATTTTTTAAGTTTTTTTAAAGAAAAATGAAGAGTCCGGATATCTTTGGATGGAAAAATAGTTGGGCAGGGGAGGCTACAAAAACATTGTTTTCTCAGGGTACATATCTACAGTTTCTTGGTATTTGTTTTTCATGGTGTTCCTTTTTCCAAGTAGATATGAATTTTCATTGCAGATTAATGAAGCTTTTAGCAATCAATGGTTTTTAATTAGCGTGCATAAGAACCAAATTAGTTCTAGAACATAATAAAGGAAATCTGATGAAATTTCAAACAAGGGATTAAGAGGCTACGGCTGCTTATTGGAGAGCCCAGTTTGTTGCAGGTATGTGCCCTTGTTACCGTATTCTCAAGGTACTTCCTACTTTTCCCTTGGTTCTAAATTCTTAGACCCTCAGATTGGACCTCCCTCAACTATTTTGGCTTTCAAACTAAGGAATAATATTGTCACCATATTATTAAATGATTTTCATGAAAGCAAACATTAATTAAATTAAATTATATTGTTAAACATCAGTTTCATCATTTTCACAGTCCAATCTAACTCATCTAATCCCTTGTTATTCTCCACAAAACAATGGTTAATGCTTCCCACAAAGTCGATAACCTTAGCACCGAACCTGCAAAGATTAATCCAGTTGGTAAGAAGAGGAGTCTTCTTTTTTCGTCGATCAGGGTTCAATCCTTTTGAGAAGTTGATGTAAAATCGAATGCGGAGTTATGTTGCTCCGAGTCCGACTTTTCATTTTTTTTTTGAAATATGTGTGTCTGATGCATATTCGGATATGGATATGGAGATATGATCCCTAAAAACCCTCCAAATATATGAAAAAACTTAGAATAAATCAAATATACCCGTGTCTGACACTCACATCCGAATCCGAGTAACTAGAGAGATTAGTTCCAGGGAAAGTCTGGGACACCCTTGATCGTATACAGTTTCATTTGATAAAATTAGATTCTGCTGAAAAATTTATGCAAACAGCTAACTTAGGAAGTTTCAAACTCAAGATATTGAAGTTGTAACAGTCGAATTGTCCCATTGAGAACTACTACCAATTTTTTTGTTTTTCCTTTTCCATGTTCAATCCTTTTCTTCATCTGTTGCAACTACAAGTTTTGAATGAAACCAAACAAAGCATATGGAGACTACAAAAAAAAACATTTCAAACTATAGAAAACGTGTGTTGAAAACCAGGCACTGAAAGTTTTAAACAAAAAATATCAGAAGACATCAGTTTGATTTGTTGGTTTAGTTGGCAAAAGTTCCTTTCTGCCAACTCGTTTGGAGACAACAATGTTCCATCCGATCCATGCCAGACCCTGAAAATGACTGATATTTGTTCCTTAAAAAAGGGGTGGATGCTAATGGAATCCATTTTCTTCAAAATATTCGTGTCTGACATGTTCGGATATAAGAAAGAAAAAAATATTAAAAATTGACCATATCCATATCGATTCGTATCTGACACTCATCCGATTGCAAGTAACATTGATTAAGGTACTAATGAAGTGAAATTAAGGGTCATGATCAAACAAGCTCAAGTGCTTCAATTGCTTGCCCTGTGAACAAAATTGATTGGTCAAACCTATAAATCTTCGAAATCACTTGTTACATTAGCGGACTTTACAGGAACCCCAATCTGGTTTAATCAATGTACTATATATCTATGTTTATCTTAAAGTTAACAATTAATCTATCTTTTTTCACTAAAATGATCAATTAATTACTTAATTATGTATTTCATACTCATATTAAATCAGGGTTTTGATATTACAGCAGCACAATCAATTTTGTAATAAACAACACCCCAAGGACCAAGGAATCCCACAAACCACATATTGAAATAAACAATTAAAAAAAATACTATTAATAGCCCCAAATATTCAAAGATATGAACATTTCCAAAGATTTTTTAAGAAAAAAATCCAATAATTTATAGTTTGAAATTGGCTACAATTATTAGCAAGATTAGCATCTCTATCAACATGGTATGAACTGGGAACTACTAAGCATAATAATTACTTACAATTAAAGTGATAGAAAAAGATATGCTATCACTTTAAAAGAAAGCAAGTTTTTTTTTTTTTTTTTTTTTTTTTAATGTTGAAAAATCTACATGAGCTTTATTAGGAAAATATATTTTTCTAAAAGTAGACTCCTAAATTAAAAATGAACAAGTCAATTAAGTCACTGTTTAGGAAAAGCATTTTTCAATAGTAAAAAAAAAAATTGAAGTAATTCCTAATAATTAAAAACTTTTGATAGTTTGAGATTGTTTCCTGTTCTTTTGCTTTTGTTTTATTTTGATTCGTTTTCAAAATTTTAAAACCATAAAATATGTTTGGTAATAATTTTGTTACATATTGAAAACAAAAACTTAAATTATTTTAAATATAATAACACAAAAATAACTTAAAAATCAAATAAAAATAATATTGACCGTTGGTAAACTAAAAGACCTATCACTAAAATTAAATAAAAACAATTTTATAGGGATTGAAATCCTATCACTAAAATTAACAGTCCACATAACTAACTTTAGTAATAGTATTTGAGATTACTTTTTTTTTTTTTTTTAAAACACTTACCTTACGGTTCGTGATTTCCTTTGCGAATCACGGACATTCCTCCACCTTCCATCTTCTTCGTTTGCATACTTTTTTTTTCCTCTCCAAGCTATTAATTTTATGGCTCAGCACTGTCTTGTCCGTCAATTCCACTTGGAATGACGGACCGTGATGATAGTGAAGTCCTTTTTTTTTCAGGTGTTTTTTGTTCATAGAATTTTATTGATTATTTAATTAAATTTATCTAATAATTCGTATATTTATATGATATTCATATTATTTTCAAGTGTCATAATTATGTTTAAGATATTATATATTTATAAAAATTTTGACGCATTAATAATTTGTGTTATATATATTTTGATATATTTATATATTTGTGTTATTTTTTTCATACTATATCGTATTATATTTTAATTATTTTTTTGTATTGTATTCAAAATTACGGATTTAAATCAGGTGGCTATAAATTGGTGGACTGAAAGGCTGTCGATGGGTCCACTGCTGAGTAATTAAAAAACCTAAAGTATTCGAAATGGGCTTTGGAATGAAGAGACTGCCGAGTAGAAAGAAGGTAATGGGCTTCAATTTGCTGAATTTTTGGGTCCTAAAAATAAGCCCTTCACCACTCAGGCACTCACCATCTCTTTCACCATTACTTGGCCCTAACTATCTAGAACACCAAGATAAGTTCAGCCCAAACGAGGATTAGGAAAAGAAAAAAAAAAACACTTTAAAAAGAAGATAATATTAAAAGCTTTTAAGCTAAAATACTTAAAAAAAAGCACTTAAACTATATAATTTTTAAGTAAATTTTTATATTGTACCGAATAAATCCTAAATTGTAATTTGTACCAAAATAATCAAATGTTTGAATGCGTCACCATTGAATGTGTTCATGATGATAATAACTCAAGTCAATATTTGCAACTTTTTCTTAGAACCATATGAATTCGAAACAACATTCCCCTAATCATTGGCCATTAAAAGGGACTCTATCCCCTTATGTAGTGTGTGCATTATTCATTTTTAATCGAATTAATGATGGATTAAAATTGTTTTGGTTAATCGATCGATGATCGAAATGATTTCGATCAAATATTGAATTTTTTTAAAAAATATTTCGGTTATCGATTAATTCAGTTCAATAATTGAATTATTTAAAATATATAATATTATATTTTTATTGAATGTTTTAAGTTTTATATTGTTGCAGTTTTTGATTTATTATGAATGTACTTTTTACTTATATTTGATATTTGAATATTTCTTGGATTATTATATTTATTTGAATTAAGAAAAATTAAGAATTTAAGTTTGAAAACGTAATTTTAACTTATTGATGATAAAACAATTGAATATTGATTAATTTGGTTAATCAAAATATTTTGATTGATTAAAATTTATTTTTTAAATAATTTAATTCGATGAATGAAAATAAAATATAAAAAATCAATCATTTTAATAACTATTCGATTATGATTTTAACCAAATTAACCAATGAACATCCCATCCCTATGGAAAAATTATTTTAAAAACCCTTCGCATCACGTCAGCCTCGTTCACACCAGATCAGATTTTTCTTTCACGTCATCATTATTATTTTTGTTTTTGTTAGTTTCGTTTTTAAAATTTAAAAATTTAGGGTTTAAGACGGTGTTTTAGGATTTAGAATTGTGTTTTGTTGAAAAGTTAGTATCACGTAAAAATGCATTAAAAAAAAAAAAAAAAGGGTCCCTCCTTCGGTTTGAACTAACATTGTTTTGTTGGTTGCTCCGTCATCCCCCGGGGATTGATTCTAACCGGGTTCGACACGAAGGGGACAGCTCAAACTGCTCCATTTTCTCGGCACGTGAACTTTGACCACGACTGGGGCCTTCAAGACCCCTCAATCCTATTACAAATCTCGCTTAAATCACAGGCCAAACGGTCCTACATCATAAAGGGTTGACTTTGGAGGAAACGTCCACATAGATTTGGTCTCTTACAAGACAAACTGCGCCCCACCTTTGGTTGGCTGCTAACCGACGCTGCAGCCAGCAGGCAGCAACAAAAGAAGCAGCTAAACCTAAGCCCACTCTGACAGTCAAAACCCAATTTGTCTTCACGTTCCAAGGAGGGGTCAGGGTCATGGGTCAGGACTCCTCTGGTTTTCTAGGATTCACAAAGTCAAAGCCGAATACCTACAAAACGTCCCTCACTCTGAAGCAATTGCTCGGAAATCGTCTCGTGTTGAAGATAAAAAAGGTAAAGAAGAACAAGCA
Organism: Fremontodendron californicum; assembly: GCA_030761205.1. Taxonomy (NCBI): domain Eukaryota; kingdom Viridiplantae; phylum Streptophyta; class Magnoliopsida; order Malvales; family Malvaceae; genus Fremontodendron; species Fremontodendron californicum. The sequence goes on from JAULJL010000012.1 coordinate 1,129,833, forward strand.
AATCATGCTGAAGATCAAATCAATCATGATGATTTATCAGTACTTAAACGATGTCACAGCTTTGGTATTATTAACTTACCAATTCACCTTAAGGTGAATTGTTAGCTTTTGTTATTTTTGTGGCATCTAGTTGGGTGAAAATACTTATTCGTTGATCATTGAAAGTGATTTTTCAAACGCGGTGAATTGGATAAAAAAAATCCACAAAAGACTCCATGGAGATTGAAAAAATACATATTGCATTTGGAAGAGCAAAAGCCACAAATAGATAATTGGCAAATCTATCATATTCCGAGAGAAGTTAACGAAATTGCTGACAGTCTCGCAAAATCTGTAGTGAATAGAATCCAAAAGCTTTTATTTTAGAATTGTTAAACGTATTGTTTTATCTTTTACAAACAACCTTTGAGTTTGGTTTGTGTTCACATATCTTTATCCATGCTTTTTATTTTATTTTTAATAATGCTCCTCTGATTTTCAAAAAAAAAAAAAAAATTATCACCATCTAGCTAATTTAATTAATAATATATGCTTAAACTTTTGCTTAATTAATTGTAAGGGTATATATTTATGCATTCTTTAGTGGTTGACAATTGGTTTGATTGAAAATGGGGTCAAGTTTCCGGTGGCTTTGGACCACCTTAGATGCATCTATCCCATCAAAACAACGTAAGAAGACAAAATGCAATCGGCAAGTTCAAAGACAAACAGCCCAATAATATTGACAGCTAAGCAGGAAAAACAATTTGAATATGCCTATCTTGTAATTACTTCCTATTTACTTCCTCTCTTTACATGCTAATGAGTGATTTGAAACTAAAATTTTATAACTAATTATAAAGAGCAAAACAGAGTAGATTTAACTAAAATAGTAGCCATCAATTTGGTTAGAATCTTGATCTTCAAATCAAAGTAAAAGACTCATATTTTTGTATTTGCTCAAATCAAGGCTTAACCTTTGACAAGATATTCTTTGTTTGAGAATACATGACAATTGTTACCTTCTGCATGCAAAGAGGGGAAACCCCGTTAAGAAATAATGAGAGGTGCCCCAGTGTGCAGTTAGCCAAATATTGTAACAACTACAAGGGCAAGGAATTCGGATTTAGTTCAATTGGTTCATGTAGTTACTTTTAAGAAGTGACATTCGTCAAGTCTAAAGTTTGAATCTCAAAATTTGCAACCTATTTATTTAATCCGGTCTTTTTTTTTTTTTTACCAAGAAAAATAAACCAACAAGGGCAGGAATTCTTAGCAAAAGTCAACATATAAATGTACAACTCCTATCAACTTATCTTCAAAAAACGAAAGCCTATGCCTAGCAACTCTTAATCTGCTCCACTACTCTCTCTTCCTTGGCTATAAGTTTTCTTCTTCCTAGCTACTTATTAAATTATCTTAATTCGGGTTCTTCTTCTTGTAACAGCTAAGTTTTTAGTTCATCTTAGTTGAATGCAAGGCTTAATTTAGTTATCTCTGAGAATACTGTACTGTACTGTAATGGAGAAAGACCAGAAGGATGATTGGTTTGATGGCTCCGAAGATGAACTTGTGAGAGAGCTTCTTGATGATGAGTCCCCTTTCTTTGTCGACCTACCTCAAGGGACAATTATTGAAGCCATGTCTAAAACTTCAGAACAAGAGGCCACTAAACGACTCATCTCCAATGTCTATTCAGGGCCAAGGATTGAAAATATCGAGAATGCTTTATCAGTGACAAACTGGAAGGATCGATCCCAAGAACAACAGCAAACCAGGTTAATTTGGTTTCCTTTCCCCTGGATTTATCTTGAGCCCATGACTTATTGTCGTTTGATGAACATTCTTTTTGGCAGAATTACTTCAATACTGGAAACAGGTTTGACTAAGATAGAGAATAAGTATACTCTGAAGATCAAAAGCTATGGCAATGGCATGGCAGATGATGGATATAAATGGAGGAAATATGGGCAAAAATCGATCAAAAACAGCCCAAATCCAAGGTAATTAACTATCTTTCCAGCTAGTTTTCTCTTTTTGCATGTCTGTCAACCATCACCTGCTCTTTGGAGAAACTATAGAAAAATCTTAATCCTCTTACTTGAATTCACATATTATCAAAAGTGAAAACATTTCTTCTTCAAGCATCTGAACGAGTTCAGTTTCGTCACTCAAATGGAAGTTCCTTCAATGACAGAAAGCCATACAATAAAGTTTCCATGGTTGGAAGTTGATCCGCTGCATGCAGTCTTTTAGTATTGTCATGCATTATTTTAGACTATGATGTTTTAACCTTTCATTTTTCTTAAAATATTCGTGTTCAACACATTTTCGAAGAACATAAATGTACTCAAATCGGACATATACCCGTATCTAACATTCAACCGAGTAACATTTTGAAGTATAGCAATTCCTCCACTTCTTCTCCTAACCACCTGACAGGAATGGATAAAAGGAAAGAGGAAGCACATGCGTTACTCAGACAAATATCATATGACAAAATCCCTCTGCAAATCTTCGACTTCGATTTGCAATTGTCATCAGTTTCTCTGGGACCTATGCTTAATTAACTTTGCATTTAAAGCCCCATGTCCTAGTCGTCCTTTTATCATTATTATCATCACCCAGATCATGAATTTAAGTACTTAAGTTCTAGTTGTAATTTTTCTTTGTATTGGCATGAAACAGGAGCTATTACAAATGCACGAACCCAAGATGCAGCGCAAAGAAGCAGGTGGAGAGGTCCAGAGAAGACCCTGATACACTCATAATCACCTATGAAGGGCTTCACCTACACTTTGCCTACCCATTTTTCCCACTCAATAATCAGTCTTTTCAAGATGATTCATTATCATCATCACCAACCAAGAAGCCCAAAAAGGCCATTTCAGAAGCTTCATCACAAACAACAGAAGAAGCCCAAGAAACTACAGCAAATTATACCAACTATGAGCCACTGCCAAGCTCGTTTGAGGGCTGCCCTCAAGAAATAGCTTTGGAAGGGTTTAGACAAAAACAAGGGTTGCTTGAAGATATGGTGCCTTGGATGATAAGGAACCCTTCACACAACAATATTTCGTCCATTTCTTCCTCTTGTTCATCTTCCCAATCACGTTCTCCTCCTGCTTCACCTTCTTCGCTGTCTTGGTCTCCTAATTATAATCCATGTTTTGATATAAGCAATAAACTATAGCATTGGGTAAATATTGTGCTTAGTGGGTTAAAACCCAATTAATTAAACTACAGTAAGTCTCCATAAATGGATTAACTAATGTACTTTTGTAATATCAAATAAATTTTCTTAGAATCTAATTTGCATTTTTTTTCTTCTCAATCTCATCCTCCTAAATTCCTAATCAAGCTTGCTTTGCATTACAAAATCATTTTTAACCCATTTTTTTAATGAAATTATATATATTATTAAATTTATAATCATAATCAAATAACTTATAGTCAGACGAAACCCATATGTCATGGGACTTAAGATTTAAAAATTTAAATCTTCCTCACCAATGAGACAAGATTTCAATGGCATTTTTAAACCAATAAAAGGTTGGAGGGGGGGGTTTTCAACTGTAATAATTAGATCTAATAGTTTTGGACACGGTATGATCATACGATACAAACACGACACAATAAAACATGAATACACAAACGTGCCAAAATTTATATAATACAAACTATTAACATGTCAAATTTTATATAAATACATGACATCTTAAACACGATTATAATATAAAAATAACACGAAAATAATACAAATACACGAATTATCAGATCTAATAACAGTTGAGTATCGTTCACTCCGTCATGCCTTTTTCAGTTTTCTTTTTTAATAACAACCCAATAAAGGGGATCGGATCGTCTCAGGAAAATGGCCCAAACAAAGATGGGTTTACAAAGGAAAATAGTAAAAAGGCTTAGAAAAGCCCAACATTTGACCCATTTGGTTTGTAGTATACAATTTTTGTGGATCCCACGAAAGAGTTGTGGATTAGCCTATTGCCACAAGCAAAAACCGAAACTCCACTTAAAATGACAAAAACAACCTTATCAAATTCCGCAGCAACCCTTCAATCAATAGGGCTAAAATGGTGAATTTTGTCACCAAAGTAAGCAGTTCCCGGACTCTGCTAAACAAATCCCACCTTTTCTTCGTTTGCTTCAGCTCCCTAATCAACGTCCCAGCAACTACAACAACCTCTGCAAAAATCAAATCAAATTTTAAAAAAAAACGAAGAAGTTTTTAAATATTTTTTTTTTCTCATCAACCAAACAGAACCCAGGAAGGAAAAAACTCATCCTTTGAGAATTAACTAACTATTCTGAACCGGTTCATGTTAACATCGTTAATACTATCACAATGATTTTCTCCAGAATTGGTCGCTCTCTCTCTCGCTATTCTCGCTCCAATTTGCAAACAGTAATAATATTTATTTCCTTCTCTTTTATTTTTTAATGGTCTCCATTTTTTTTTTATAATGATTTGATTGTTCGTTTTTGTAGAATGTAATATCGAGGAATCTGTTATCGAATGAATCGCATGTCCCAAGGCCTGTAACAAATGCGTGTATTTCACGCGTCAATCAAGGGTTAGGGCTTGTAAGGGGTTATTTCGCACCAGCTGGAACTGGGAAGCAGCTCGTTTCCAATACACGATTGTGGAATTTGGATTCGATTCTCGCAAACCCTAGGATTAGGCGGTTTTTCTCCAGTGAAGGACCTAAGAAAAGAAGTGAGTTAGTTAATAATCGTCAATATTTTTATACTTATTATATAAATTTTACACCTTTTTGTATTGATTTTTTGAATTGAATCATTGTAGATTATGAAAATTACTTTCCAAAGAACAAGAAGGCTATTCCTAAGGCTAATGAACAGAAATCTGGATCAAAAGGTACGTCTTTTATTGGAAATCTTTTAAATTTTGATTTGGGATATATAATACTAATTGTGGCGATTATTTAGAACTTTGGTAGTAGGGAAAGTATTTTCGTCTGATTTAGTTAAAATACTGAGATTAGTAAAAGCTGTCAACAAATTTATAGTTTTTGTTGAAAATGCATGTGAATTACTATTTTTTTCTCATGTTTATGACATCACCATTTAGAAGATGTTGGCTAAATTGAAGGTTCCGTGGTGAATGTAGTTAACTAATTCGATCTCTTCTGATATTTATATTTATGTGATTCTCCAGACGATTCAAGTGCTGGTGAACCTGGGAATTCCCAGAACATTCAAAAGTTGGTGCAGAATATAGTCACCACTTTATTGTTGGTTGGGATTTCGTACTCGTCATTATCAGGTCCTCATAATCAGGAGGAGGTTAGCAGCTTTTACCCCTTATTTTTCGAAATTAGTTACACTGGTTCTTAACAATATATTGGTTGTTACAAGACACCACCTTGATGATGACTTTTTCATGGCGTGTTAAGACATGAGCTATCCTTTTATTGGTCTTGTTGTGAAGTTACTAAAGATGAATTTAGATGAGTTAGTATTTCGAGAGGTCTAGTTTATTGGCTCTCTGCATTTGTCCTTCTCCCTCTGATGAAACTGATAATCTTCATGGTTCTTGTTCCAGTTGGTCTTAGTGCAACTTTTTGGACTTAGCCTGATCCCTTTATGCATATCTTGTTCAAGAATGTGATTCTGATACCCATGAGAAAACTGAAGTTCAAGTAAACAAAAAGTGTTGCAACCAGAGCTAGGAACAGTATGCTGAAGTAAATGCCTATTGTGTGTTTATGGGATTTATTGTGAAAAACATGGAACCACTATTAGGTGAAAAAGAAATTATATGTCTTAGGCTAGGTTGAAGTTTCTTTCTGATTTTTTTTCCTTGCAACTGCTTTAATTTCCAGTTCTCTCTCTCTCCCTTTTCAGTTTTTTTCTTTTCTTTAAGCTGTTTGATGTTTTCTTCAGATTAGTTTCCAAGAGTTCAAAAACAAACTCCTGGAACCTGGTTTGGTGGAAAAAATTGTTGTTTCAAATAAATCAGTTGCAAAAGTGTATGTGAGGAGCTCACCACGCAATGCAAATCAAACCACTGATGATGCTGTAGAAGCTCCAACAAATGGAGCCCCTGCCAAAACAAAGATAAGCCAATATAAGTACTACTTTAACATAGGGAGTGTTGAATCTTTCGAGGAGAAGCTAGAGGAAGCCCAAGAAGCATTGGGGATAGATCCTCATAATCATGTTCCTGTAACCTATGTAAGTGAAATGAACTGGTACCAAGAGTTGATGCGCTTTGGACCCACATTATTGCTCTTAGGGTCCTTATGGTTTATGGGGAGAAAAATGCAAAGTGGATTAGGAGTTGGTGGTCCTGGGGGGCGAGGTGGTCGTGGAATATTCAATATGGGAAAGGCTCAGATTACCAAAATGGACAAGAATGCAAAGGACAAGGTAAGCCATCATTAGAAGTTTTCTTTGAAACTTTATAGTGCTGTTATCTTACATATATACAACGTAAGATTTGAAGGTTATCATCATGATAATTCCTTGCAATGGTTTACTTGCTATCTCAGGTCTTTTTTAAAGATGTTGCTGGTTGTGATGAGGCAAAGCAAGAAATTATGGAGTTTGTACACTTCTTAAAGAACCCAAAGAAATACGAGGAATTAGGAGCTAAAATTCCCAAAGGTGCACTTCTTGTTGGTCCTCCTGGCACAGGAAAGACACTTCTTGCAAAGGCAACTGCTGGTGAATCTGGTGTGCCTTTCCTCTCTATGTCTGGATCAGATTTTATGGAAATGTTTGTTGGAGTTGGGCCGTCAAGAGTGAGAAGCTTATTTCAAGAGGCAAGGCAATGTGCCCCTAGTATCATATTTATTGATGAGATTGATGCAATAGGTAGAGCAAGGGGTCGTGGAGGCTTTTCTGGTGGCAATGATGAGCGTGAAAGTACTCTTAATCAGTTGCTTGTAGAAATGGATGGATTTGGAACAACTTCTGGAGTAGTTGTGCTTGCTGGCACAAATAGGCCTGATATTTTAGACAGAGCCCTGTTGAGACCTGGTCGGTTTGATCGTCAAATTACAATTGACAAACCTGACATTAAGGGTCGTGACCAAATCTTCCAAATATACTTGAAGAAACTAAAACTTGATAATGAACCATCATATTACTCTCAGCGACTTGCTGCTCTAACCCCTGGTTTTGCTGGAGCTGACATTGCGAATGTTTGCAATGAAGCAGCATTGATTGCTGCAAGGAATGAAAGTGCAGTGATAACCATGGATCATTTTGAGGCAGCTATAGACAGAGTAATAGGTGGTTTAGAAAAGAAGAACAAGGTGTGTTGTTCCTCATCATCTGCCACTTTTGTTTACTTATGCACTGCATTATTATATTGAAATTTCTATTCAATCTATGTGGTTGGTTATGTTTCTGGAGATGTAATTAAGTATGTAGAAAGTGATTTGAATCTCTGATTAAATGTCAAAACCTGGTTTTCTGTTTTCCTCTGTAGTGGTATAATACATTTCAGGATGTAGGTGTAAAGTATGTACGGAGAGTATAGAATGTCTTTTTATTACTTGTTCTTGTTTGATCTCCATTCTTCAGCTTAAATAGTGTCTCATAGATCTATGATCTGTCTGTTTTACCATTCCACCTTCAAGTATGAATGAAGCTTTGTCTTATTTAACATTTTTGTTCTGGCATGCAGGTTATAAGCAAGTTGGAAAGGCGAACGGTTGCTTACCATGAATCAGGCCATGCTGTTGCTGGTTGGTTCTTGGAACATGCAGAATCATTGCTTAAAGTAACAATTGTTCCTCGTGGTACCGCAGCACTGGGATTTGCTCAGTATGTTCCCAATGAAAATCTTCTGATGACCAAAGAACAGCTTTTTGATGTGACTTGCATGACACTAGGTGGCCGAGCTGCTGAGCAGGTGAAATTTCGGAGCACCTTCTCACACTTTTCTTTGTCTATCTCAATATCTTCCTGAATTAGTAAATAAAGACTTCTTCAGAACTTAGAAATCTGAATTTAGCAATATCATATGCTTGTTGTCTCTACTTGAATTATGTATGCATCTTGGGTGCTTGACCATTTAGTTCCAAGGTTGAAACAGAAGCCTTTAGCTATTTTACTCGGATTCGGGTGTGAGTGTTAGACACGAATATGTGTCCTACACAGGTATGTTTATTTTTTTCCAAGATTTTCATATATTTGGAGGATCCTTAGAGGATCATATTCATATCCCCATACCCATGTCTGGATATGCGTCAGATACGGATACTTCAAGAAAAATGAAGAGTCGGAGCAACGTAGGCCTTTAGTATCAGGTCTTCATGTTTATGGATCACCTATCTTATGCACAGTGTTGTCAAGACGTGCGCCTAGGCGCGCCTACGCCTTGCGCCTTAGCGTCAGATAACAAAAGCGCCTCAGACCTTTTCGGGCGAGGCTCATTTGATCAGGCGTGCGCCTGGTGCACCTAGGCGCGCTTTTTTGTAAGGCGATAGGCGTAAAAAAAAGCTCGCCTGATTGAAGTTCTCTTTAATTTTAACTTTTTCATTAGATTTACCTTTTATAGTAAGAAAGGGGATAGTATCAAACTCTCCACTTCTCAATATTTGAGAATTCAACAACAGATATGGGACCGTAAGGAAAGCATGCATATTGGGCAATTTTTTTTTTTTTTCATGTTTTGTAAATAAACTGGATCACTCTTTAGAGTTTATTATCATAATTATATATCTTAAGCTTATTATATATATACATATATATACACACATTTACATATTGCGCCTTACTTCACTCAAGCGAGCGCTTTTTTTGCGCCTTGCACCTAAGGCAATATAAGGGTTCTAGCGCCTAGAGTGCGCCTTGCGCCCTTGACAACACTGCTTATGCATGTATCTGATATGCTTGTATCTCAAGTTGAGATGAAATCCTAGATGGTAAATTAGCCTGACAACTGCTCTTGTTTAGGTAGTAAGAGGAAGCCAACATGTTTTGGCTGCAACATTTTGCACTTTTCACTGTCATTTGATATTTTAAGTATAAAAGTTTTGCTTGTGCATAAAATTTGATATTATAGATTTTTAACCATGTCATGCAATCTTTTATGGGACTAGGTCTTGTTGGGGAAGATATCAACTGGAGCTCAGAATGACTTGGAAAAAGTAACCAAGATGACATATGCCCAGGTGGCAGTGTATGGTTTCAGTGACAAGGTTGGTCTTCTTTCTTTCCCTCAAAGGGAAGATGCATTTGAGATGACCAAGCCTTATAGCAGCAAAACTGGTGCAATTATTGACAGTGAAGTGAGAGAGTGGGTGGGTAAGGCATACGATCGAACGGTGCAGCTGATAGAGGAGCACAAAGATCATGTGGCTCAGATTGCAGAATTGCTTCTAGAGAAAGAGGTCCTTCACCAAGACGACTTGGTTCGGATTCTGGGGGAACGCCCATTTAAGTCGAGTGAACCCACTAATTATGATAGGTTTAAGCAAGGGTTCCAAGAAGAAGATGAGGAATCCAAGGACACAAGAGAGGGCAAAAATGTAGAGGATAATGGTTCAACTCCCTTGGAACCTGAGGTTATACCTGCATAGTTCTTGAACATATATTTATGTTTATCTAAAATAGAAGTTTTTTCGAGATTAATTTGCTCATTTTTTTTCCTCCCCCTCTTATCCAAACTGTAAAAAGGAAAACAAAATGTCTAATCTGAAAATGAAATATTCTTTCCATAACTGTGATGATTTTCTCTCGAATTAACCTACTGATTCTTTATATTGAAAGGCATGTTGTTATTTTAAGAAATTGCTATGGCCAAAATTGTTTTGAGAGTTTGTAGTACTATATTAACATTAACCAAGCAGTGGTTTGTAGTACTATTTAGGCTTAGTCGTATATGATTCATTCAGAGAACGAAAATGATTGAAAAACTCCAAATAAGCAAAACAACTGATGGACTGTAATGATTGCACGATCGTAGTAAAATTACAAATGCAGAAAAAGGATTACCTTTCCATTTCCCAAGCATTTTTTTATCTTCTCTTCAATCCTTTTCGAAAGAACTATTTCAAAGATTCCAAGTTTTGGACTGTTCTGTTTTGCAATTGGTAAAAGTGCAGTGGATGATTGCATGCCCACATCCTCATTCTATTAGTAGGCTTTACTTTTGAATGTCTTTTGATTATAGCCGATAATACAAAAACACAATAATAAACACGATTAACATAATACATGTAATATACATATCGTATTCGTATTTAAAATTTTAACATATTTAATAATTTATATTATTTTTATATTTAAATAATTAATAAAAAAATACGAAACATAACATGCATATGCGAATTCTCATATCACTTTAAATGTTCTTTTCAAGAGAAAAACATTACGAAGTTGTGGCCAATAGAGCAAACTGCAAAGTAAAGACATATTGGGCCTTTGAAGTGAGAGTTGGAATGTAAATTGTGGTTTACGACGACCCATTAACATGTTTAGATTACATTGAGTGACAGAATCATTTTAGCCTCATAAATTGATTTGAAAACCAAGCAGCACATTGGCATTATCATCTCAGTTATAGATAGGGAGTTTTAGAGTGTTATTATATATTGCCAAGGGTCGCCATGGCGGATGGCCCAGGGAGGTTGCCGAAACTTTTGCTTTAAAGCTATGCTGATTGAGCTGAATCAGTCTATATAAACCAAGGCTATGGAAAATGTGTCTTTTTGGACATTTATGCTTTTGATGGAACTCCCCAAATGATGAGATATAATACATACATTTCATTAGGGTATAATAATGGGAGGCCTTGTGGCCTACAAGAACTGAGAAAGTGGACAAGATTTTAGTGTTGCTTTACAGCATAAAAGACCAAAAAAACACTAATTAATTGCCTCCTTGTTGGAAAGCAAAAATCAGATAACCTATCTATGCTCTCCAGCAGGACTAATAATTCATCATCACCAATCATTTTCTGGGGCTGGTTTTTGGCTTGCAAAAAACTTTTCAAAAATGTTTTCAAATTTAGCTTCCAATAATGCAGAGGCCAGAGGGATTTTGGATTGAGGAGATCATGTAGAAATTCTATAATACTGTTTTCAAGCTGTACAAAATCTTGCTCTCCCAATTTGTTGATTTGTTTAATTGTTTCAGCAAACTAAGCTTTAAATTAAAGTACTTCCCTTAATCATTATTGGTGGATCAAAATTAGTTTTGTTCAATTTAAGTATTATCATTTTTTATATAAACAAGACAGAGTTGAATACTAAATAAAAACATTCCCCAAAGAGCCAAAAATGCGCACAAATTTGTGCATAAACAGATGACAATACAATAAAATACAATTTGTTTTACAACTCATCTCAACCCAAAAGGGGTGATAAAGATTCAAGTTTCTTTTCTTTCTCTCTTTGTTTTGTCCTTTTTCCAGGATTTCTGGTAAAGAAACATTGAAAATAGACCTGCTAGTTTTTTTTTTGTCATAATCGTATTTAATATATTATATATTTATATAAAATTTGACACATTAATAATTCGTATTATATAAATTTTAATACGTTTATATATTTATATTATATTCGTGTTATTTTATATATATATATATATATATATCGTATTTTGATTATTTTTTTTCGTACTGTATTCGTATCTAAAATTACCAAACCTACTTGAAAATCATAGTCGGTGAATGAGTTCCTATGTCAGCACCGTCCAGCATTAGATTGTTTGCTTTTCTCTCATGAAAATGGCAATCACAAAAATAGTAGATCAAAGCCTTGTTGCAAGTATATTTTTGCAAGATATTTTGTCTTAAAGATATACTTTGGGACCAAAAAGAGCTTGGCCTGGTAAAGTCATAAGGTCATCAGAAGCAGCCAAATCATGCACGACTCAACTCATTTGCTGTCATGCAAAAAATTGCAAATAATTATATAGCCCCAAAGAGCATATATTGACATCAAACACCCCATGAGATTTAGCATCTTAGAATTGGCATTTTATCGTTCATATTTCAAATCAATTGGGGAGTTAGTTCTTCTCAATGTAAATGATTTTGGATTCGAATTTAAGTGATAACCCTTTATTGATATTAATCTCATCTTACTTTTGCATAAGAACTGAACAATTTATCTACTTTAGAATGGCTTGAGCATCAAAATCAGCTTCATTTCCTAAACAAATAAGTGTATATATACCCAATATATATAGGGATGATAAGGAAGAAATTTGGGGTATAAAAATATATATACCACCTGTTCCTAGTATAAACTTCCTGATAAAAATACTGAGAGAAATTGACGTTAAAGAAATTCTTGTCATGTGGTATGATTGCCTCTGTAAAATCATATCATTCTGATCAATATACCTGATTTGTTGTCAACATATATCCAATAATTTGAATAATTCTGAAAAGATATTTCTGATCCATCAGAAATATTGCCATGGTTTAGTACAAATCACATATAGTAAATCAAACAATCAACAATTATGTTATTCTTATTTTTTTATTTTATTTTTAATATTCGTGTTTTATATTTGTATCCTATACATGTATATTCGAATATAAATATAAATATATTTTTCAAATATATATATATAAAAAAAACTTTAAAAAACATTAAATATACATATATCAAATATATATTTATATTCGAGATTCATTTTAAATTTAACTTTTTGAATGAAAACAAATAGTATAGTAACATGAAGACCCTAAATCCTCCCTAAGCAGAAGCTAGTACCTAATGAAAAAGAAAAAAAAAATAAATAAAAACAAACAAACTTATTAAACGTAGGTGAAAGTAAAATATTGTGCAAAAAATGGCATAATCATCTCATGAGGCTCATCATTTGGTTGATAAATGATTAAATATCAGATTTTTATATGATAATCTCTCCTTTGCTGTACCTTTCTCAAACAAACCAAACCTCACCTACTGGAAGCTAAAGAGCCCTCAATAATAAAACCCACCATTGATTCATCATTTGTTTAATACTCTGCTAATTCTAAAATCTTCATCAAGTCATAGTCATGGCCACCCCTTAAGTTTGGTTGAAATAATTGAGGAAGAAAGAGTTAGAAATATGCATGGATCTGTCAAAAAAGAGCAATGTTTTTTTGTCAAATACGTAACCATATCTTCTTCCTTATATAATTTATGGATCTATGAATGAGAAAGAAGGATTAAACTATATAGTCTTCACATTTCTCCTTTTGAGCCTCTCCTTTAATTCCATCTACTTTTTTGTACTTTTCCCATTCTTTGAAAATCTTAGGCCTTTCCTCTCCAATAATTTCTCCTTATTATTTAAATATGGCTAACGTTTCTGTCTTAGGTCTACATTAGGGTTAGTCCTTTTCACCTCCAAACACATCTATGTGATTTTTTTTTTTTTTTTCTGCAACAAACCCAACTAGGAAACATTTTTAGTGTTGTCATGCATCATTTATATTCCGGCTGATGGAAGCTTTTCCGAAAACCAAAATTATAAGAATTATTATTTTTGTCTTTGATAGTTGATCTAGGCTAAATCTATTCATTGATTGGAGTATTCGTTCGGCTCAAAATGGTTTAAGTTTGGGATATATAGGTTTTTGGTCATTCGAACTAGTTTAGAGTAATATGAATTATTATTTAAATAATAAAAATATATTTAAATTTAAATATATATATATATATATATATTAATATAAAAATATAAAAATATATTTTAAATAATAAAACATGTTTTTAGATGAATTGAGTTGAGTTTGGTTAAACAAAATTTTTTCTATTCGGACCTGAGCTAACCCATAAAAACTTCTACTCAACATTGCCTGGTCAAGTCATCAAAATCTACTCTAATGTCTATACGTAGGACTTGAGAATTTTATGAGATATTAATCTTAATAAGTATATGATATTAATGGATGTTAATTATTACAACGTGAATTTGTTGTTTTTTCTCTTCAATTATGGAATTAAGTCTCACTTTGGCAGTCTAGAAAATGATCCCACAATTATAATTATAGAGATGCAAATTAGACCCGCTCAAGGGTCGGACAGTTCGTCCGGTCCGAAAGGCTCAGTTTGACTCGTAATGGGTCGGATCTGGATGAGCATTTTCATGATTTGGGCCGGCCCGACCCGAATCATTATTCACATATTTTTTTTTTAAATTTAATTATAAAAATAAAATTATATATATATATATATGATGAACAATGTATTCGAGCACGTCCAGAGTTGATCCTAAGCAAAAAAATTAAAAAAATTCAAGTCACGACCCGATCCGACTCGGCCAGGTCTAATGCAAATACACTTCAATGATTGATGCATGGTGGAGTAACGTAAATTCAGCTGCAAATCACATATCTAGATGTTCCTATCCAACTCTTACTGAAATTAATTTACAAATAAACACTTGTCATTTGTATAAAATATCCTAATTCAATTACAGCTGCAAGATCTTTTTCTTTATAATATAACATATTTGGTGAAAAATTAAATCTAAAATATACTTAATAAAAATCTAAAAGAGTAAAAAAAAAATTGTTAATCGATGTTTAGTCTCATTGATTAAGTTGATATTTATAAAAAATATATAATTGATTTATTATTATTTTTTAAAATTCAATAAATATAATATATTAAATATAATTTTTTTAAAATAATAATTAAATAATTTTTAACTTTATCTGGTACTTGTAAAACACTCATTAACCGGGTCCAAAGAAAGAAATACATTAAACAAATTTACACAAAAATCACACCATGTTCACACCTAGTACTAGTAGTTTTTAAACCCAAAAGAAACACATGGCCTAATTTTTTTTTGTTATAATTTGTCACAAGCAGGCAACCACTTGTTGAATAAAGATAAAATAATAAAAAGAAAGTGTACCCCCATGTACCTCTCCATAAATCATACAAGTAAGGACAGATATTTTTGGTTCAAAGCCTCCCTAGCCAAAAATATCTGTCCTTACTTGTATCTAAAATTAAAAATTTGAGAATTCATTTTTTTTATAAATTATAAAATAAAAATAAAAAACCAAAATTTAAAATTCAAAATAAATTATAAATTATAAATTATAAATTATAAAAATTTAAAACTTTATATATATATATATTTAAAAATCTGTAAAAATTAAAAAATAAGAAAAAAAATTGAATACTTTTAATAAAAATGAAAAAAAATAATCTATTTTTAAAATTTAAAATTCTATTTTTTTTAATTTCGAATTTTCATAAACATTATAAAAATAAAAAACCAAAAACCAAAATAAATTATAAAATTGAAAACTTTATATATATATATATTTAAAAATCTGTAAAAATAAAATAATAAAAAAAAGAAATAAAAAAAAATCTGAATATTTTAATTAAAAATGGAAAAAAAGTTTCTATTTTTAAATTTTAAATTTATATATATTTTTTAATTTCGAAATTTCATATATATTTTTTTAATTTGAAATTTCTATATTTAAAAAAAATATTTTTTCTTTTTCTTTTTAATTTTGAATTTTTTAGATTTATCTTTTGATTTTCTATAATTTTATAATTTCTAATTCTTTTTTTTAAAAAAATTAAAATTTTGATTTAAAAAAAATCAGTTTTTTATTTTGATTTTTATAATTTTTTTTTGAATTTTTTTTTAAAAAAATGTGATTTTCAAACATTTAATTTTGATTTTAAAAAAAATAATTTTATTTTTATTTTTATTTTATTTTATTTTAATTATTTTTTAATTATTTTTTTGAATTTTTTTTGAATTTTTTGATTTTTTTTCTTATATGATAATGTGGCACTAATGATGTGGCAGTTTTTGCCACGTGTCAGCCTCTGATTTGTTTTTTTTTGCGTAGTCAGCTATTAACTAACGGTGTTAGGGCAAATGGCTAATATGATTGACGGAATGAAAGTTCAAGTACCAAAGTGACAAAAAAATTTCTTCAAATATCAAACGGACAAAAGACATAAAGTATAGGGATTAATTTATATATTAACCCAATAATAAACCACTTGAAACGGAAAAAAAATCATTCTTTAGAATTATGTTGAAATGTTTAAGATTTGGGTATCATTGAATCAAAATTTTCAGTACATGAATGAATGATGGAAACATTTATACTTAATGAAATGCTCATACCAAAATTCTCTAAATTGAATCCAAGTGGAACCAAAATCAATTAAGTTAAAATGATGAATTTTGTTATGAGCATTGCACATTTCATTTAAATTTGTGTAGTTAGACGATATGTATAGGTCTAAATCCAATAAAAAATTTGATGCGATTTTATTAAATTTTATATAAATATAATTAAAGTCCATTCTTCAAACCTAACACATGGATTATTCCCATTATAATCGCCTAAAAGAAGAGATAAGAAGAAGATTATCTTAGCTTCTACTCGTTAATTTAAACAACTCTTAATAAGTATCTTATTGTAATTGTCATTGATTTGGTGTTTTTATATTCCAAATATGTGATTTGATAATTGAGAATTAGCTCACCAAAAACTGGCATCTTCCTTTTATATATAAAAAAATTTGAGAAAAATTACCTGTTTTTTAGGCAAACCATGTGTTCATATCCAATCTTTTGTGCCAAACTGATTATAAAAATCCAAAGAACAGTTTACAGCTCAGGAAATAAACTAAAATATTATAGTATACTAACAAATTTTGTTCTTTTTTTAAGACTGAAAAAAAATTACCCCATTACATTAAACTTTTGCTGCAAATTCTAACAATTCTGAATTTTGCTGTAAAAAACTGATAATAAACAAATGGATAAATTTGGACCGTGTAAAACGGGGATTAAACAGGGAATATAAAAGATTAAGGAGAGTCTTATTCGGACAGCTAACTGGTTTTTACTTTTTCTTTTCTTAAAATGATTGCTTTTTTGCTTTGGGTTACTTCCTGTTACTTTCTCCTACACTTTGAAATTAGAGATGCTCAATGGCCGGATCGAGATAGATTTAGATATGATATTAATATTATATTTATTTATTTAAATTTAGTTTGACTCAAAAAATGAATTTTAAATTTTGTTTAAATTTATTTATATTTGTAAATAGATAATTGAAATCCGTTTAAATTCGTCCATATTATTTTTTTCTAAAAAAATTTAAATAAATATTTTTTTTATTATTTTTCTTTTATTAAATTATAAAACATGGATAACTTAATATATTTTTAAATATTTATATTATAATATTATATATATTTTTATTTTTATATGATATAAAATATATTATATATAAAATATAAAAATATTATATTATATAAATAAAAAACGAATCGAGTTGGGTCGGGCTCGGACCTTAATTATTGGAGTCAAGGCTCGATCTAATTTTTAAATGGATCTCAATTTTTTGTCAAAGTCCATACTCCGAACCTATTATTTTTATCCAAATTTTTTATAATATGAAGGAACGTTCGAATTTTGACAGATAATCCGACCCTGGTCCATTTGAAATATTACAAGAAAAATACTGTTGTTTTTTCAACACAAGTTAAACGTGATTGACTTGAATAACTAAAATGAAAAAAATTGGTTTTTAAAATGAAAAAGGAGCCAACCATTTTTTCCTATAAAAACCCAACTCTACCTCTGTTCTTCTTCCTCCTTTGCTCTCTGTTCTTCCTTGAGAACATTAATACAATCCCTTCCCCTCTGTTTTTTGGTCTTTAAAGACTCTTCCTTTTATTAGCTTACCTAGTTTTTGAAACCGGTATGGTGTTTTTTTCATTGCAGCCTTACTTAAATTGTCTTGCATTTTCTTATCTTTGTCATGCTTTTGAAAAGCTTTCTGCTTTCTGGGTTTTGTTCATGAAATGCTTTTCCTTTTGGGGTTCTCTAAAGAAACATATAAAAATGTATCACTTTTTTTTTTTCTGTCATTGCTTTGATGTTTTCCTATCATGACGAAATGAAAAGGGCACCATGATATAATGCATGTTTGTTTAAACTAAAAAAAAATGCTAATTTTTTTTTATGGGAAGTTGGGTTTTTTGGTTGCCATCAGAAATTTTGTGGGTCTTTTTCTTTGTTTAATTTTCACCACCTTTTAGTGTCATACATCAAAATAGTAGCTTTTTTTTTGGTTAAATTATCATCACTTTTCAATTCCAACTCTTTAAAGTTGTATCATTTGAGTTGTTTTTAATACTTAAAAGTGTTGTTAATAAATCACATTAGCTTTGGTTTAATCACTTTTAGTCTTTAATCACAGCTTTATGCCCTTTCTTATCATTAACATGGAAGGAACTTTCGAGCTTCATAAAGTTTAATATAAAGTCTAAAAGAATACTTGCATAATATTCTTGATTTTAATTTGTACTTGTGGTTATGGTTTATCCACTCATGAACTCATTAAGTAAAGCTTATCCAACTACCTTAGATTGGCTAAATATTGTCCACTTAATAGGATTTCTTCTTATTTGATACAAGCCATGGAAATTTGTAGTTGGAGAGATAAAAATCTATATAATAATAGTTTAGGTGATTTTAAGCTATCTTGGACTTTGATGTTAACTTATTTTCATTGATTATTTAAGGTCCTCTGATCAAGTTCCTTGCCGGTTATCCTACTATCAAGAGAGAAAATGGAATTTGAGGAGCGATACAGACTAGCTCAGAGGCCTAAATATGATTGCCTTCTGTTTGGTAATTTACCTAATCTACTTGAAAAATAAAAGGTTAATATATATGAACTAATGGCTGAGAAGGATCTAATAACCATTTACTTGAATTTGCAGATCTTGATGATACCCTTTATCCCCTTAGTTCTGGTCTTGCAAGAGAATGTGGAAAGAATATTAAAGGTAAGGATTTGCATTGTGATACTTGGATCTCCCATTTTTGCTGTCAAGATTCCATGGTAATCTAACTTTTAAACGAATGCCATTTTTTTTTTTTTCAGATTACATGGTTGAAAAGCTGGGAATAGAAAAGGACAAAATTGTTGAATTGTCCAACCTGTTGTATAAGAATTATGGGACAACAATGGCTGGCCTTAGGGTATTAATTTTATTTACTCTTTTCTTTTTTCCAACATCATGAAAAATTTTCATTAGATAAAAATAAAACAAGAGTTTCTTTTTCTCCTTTGCAGGCAGTTGGTTATGACTTTGACTATGATGAGTACCATAGGTATTGAAATCCTTCTTTTCTTTTTCTTTTTCTTTTTCTTCCTTTTTCTGTCTCCTTTTTTTGATTGACCTTTTAATTTTCCTATGTAACAGTTATGTCCATGGAAGACTTCCTTACGAGAACTTAAAACCAGATCCTCAATTGAGGAGTCTATTGCTGACTTTGCCTCTTCGAAAAATTGTAAGTAGTTGCTACCCAATGCATAGGCAATTATTGACGATATTTTTATAGAATTGTCAACTAACAAAACTTGATGTCTCTTGTTGAAATTAGATCTTCACAAATGCAGACAAAGTCCATGCAGCTAAAGCTCTTAGTAAACTTGGATTAGAAGACTGTTTTGAAGGGATTATCTGCTTTGAAACTCTCAATCCTACCCATAAGAATACGGTTTCTGATGATGAAGATGAAATCGAGTTTTTGGGATCAGCTTCTGCTACAACTGATGTTCCTAGCAGCCCTAAAATTTTTGACATAATTGAGCATTTTGCTCACCCCAAGCCAGGTGCAATATTGCCCAAGACACCCATTGTCTGCAAGCCACAAGAATCTGCCATTGAGCGAGCTCTCAAGATTGCCAAAATCAATCCTCAAAGAACAGTAAGATTATATATAAATTTACTGTCATGTATTTTATATTTTAATGCTGTTACAGTCTACTAATGTTTTTCGTCATTGGGTTTTGCTGTTTCAGTTGTTCTTTGATGATAGTGTCCGCAACATCGAGGCTGGAAAACGTGTTGGTCTTCACACTGTGCTGGTAATAAGTCCTTGAAACTTTTGGTGTCTTAAATTAACATAAATATTTGCTTAGAATGAAGATGAATAGCTAATTTGTTGTCCTTATTCTGCCATTAAAAATTTATGCAGGTTGGCACTTCCCAGAGACCAAAAGTTGCAGATTATGCATTAGAAAGCATTCACAATATCAAGCAAGCATTAGCAGAGCTGTGGGAAACCGACATGAAATCTGAAGTCAGTTACTCTGGCCAGGTTCCGGTTGAGACATCTGTGACAGCTTAGATCGATCCTATGTTATTTCTTTTTTACTATTATGAGGAGGAAAAGCTATCATGTCTAGTGGGGGATCATATTGTCCCCAATCCTTGTTATTTTTCACAATTCAGATGATGTAGATTTCTTGTTCTGATCTTCATTGCATAAAAAAAATCTATAAAAACAAAAGGAAAATTCTCCTATTTTCGGTCAAATCCTGTTCCGGATGGCTTGATCAGTGTAGTCTTAATCGATCCAAAGACCGTACTAATTAATCTCAATATGAATATAATATAAGACACTGGATTTACTTTAATCATTTCTATCATATAATGGAGATATTGTATATAATATATTTCAGATCAAGAGGGGCAGATTTGATGCATGAAAAATAGAAGCAACAGGACTTTGTTATGATTAATGTATATTATTTCAGACAACAGGTATGTAGCAGAATGTAGTTTACGCTTATCAAGAGGGATAGGCACAAAGATGTGTAAAGTTTAAGGTATTGAGTGATTGAGGAACCTGGCTTTAAGCCTTGGAAGTCCCTATCATTTGCATCAATGGATATATATCTCAGGGTGGTCCAATGATTGCGTGAAGTTGCAAACAAAAAGAATCAGGTTTGCAGCAATTATAGAGCTGCTTTTTTATTTTATTTTATTTGGCTGTGATGAATCATAGACTTTCCAATTCCAAGTTTTCCTTTGCAGCAATTATAGAGCTACCTTATCTTTAAGCAAAGCAGTAGGTAGATCAGGCCAGCCATAAGATCACAGTTGGAACAGAAAATCTAATTAAGAGAAGTTTCTGACTAAACAAGTTCTCAGTGTTCATTTCTCTACCAATGGCTTGCCTGGTTTAGTGGTCTTTTTTCGAAATTAGCTCGACATGAATAATCAGTTTTCATGCTTAGATAATAACTTGACCCATATCATTGTAGGAAGAAGTGATATCTGGTAGTGAAACCCTATGAGGAGGACCTGTCCAAGGATCGTGCTATCCGTCCAACTCCGAAGGTCCATCCATATTTGGGAGAGCTTGGACAAAAATATTAAATCCGAAAAATGGGATTGGGTAAAAAAATAATGCCCATTTAAAAAATGGAACGGATCTTGGTTCTAACATTCAAGGCTTGAGCCCGGTCCGACCTGTTTTTTAATTAAATAATATTTTATTTTTATATATATTATGTAATTTATGTCATATAAAGATCAAATATATATAATATTATAGTGTAAATATTAAAAAATATGTTAAGTTGTCCATGTTTAAAAACTTAATAAAAGAAAAAATATAAAATTACTAAAGATTAAATAAAAAATAATATAATTTAAAAAAAAAATAAGAAAAAAAATAATATGAACGGATCTATACGGGTTTGAGCTATCCATTTATAAATATGGGCGGACTTGGACAAAATTTGAGGCCCATATTTCGGATTGAGCCGAGCTTGGATAAGCAAATATAGTGTTGATACCATACATGATCAAGCCTGAACCCGGCCCTGCCCATGAACTCTTCTAAATTGGAGGCATGCACTTTCCAAATTAATTAACAGTCGCAGATTTTTCAATTTGACATGTCAATTAGGGAAATATTGATTGACATTAAGATCTGTCCATTATAGGGAAATTTCTGTGTGAACCTTGAGTCAAAATGTTCGAACTAGTCATGGTTTGAAGGCATCAAGCAAAACACTTCAAAATTGTGGTAAAAGTAGGTTATCATAAGTCAATTTCTGCAACTACATTTTGTATCATTGTTGGAAGGTTATCCGACACCTGTATTCGACACATATTCAGACATGACTATAAGGGTATGATCGTTCAAATATATATATAAAAAAAAATAATGAACATACTCGTATCGGAGACATTAACATGCCTATATGGTTTCCATTTTTACATGACAGGTAAGATCGGTGAAGGTGTTTCGTTGGAATGGAGTCCTTTACTCCATGATCATAAATCCTTTGCAAATAGGTAATCTAGTTTCTGATTTTCAATCTGTTAGTACAAAACAATTGTAACTCCTCTTGCTAAGTAGAATATTTCAGACAGTTAGACTTGCTTTGTATATGAATTTACTCTTGCTTTGTCATTAGAAAACCTTAATTGCTGCAAATGGCAGTGGATCTCCTGGTAGAGTTTGGCCTCACAAATGGTTAAATGTTGATCCAATCAATCACAATTTGAACCAATGTTTTAGCAAAAATTTAAATAAAGAACATATGAAAATATCAGAATCACTGATCTGGACAAACAAATTTGGTCCCCCACCGATTATGGTCCTATACTATGGTTCCAAGTGATTGGTCTCCATCGTTGGATGAAGCAAATTTGCTTCAATTGTGGGAGTGTACCTCAAAATCCAAAACAATGTCCTTTACTTAAGATTGGACCACCATTATCAGCTTTGGAACTTTGCAGAAGGACCCAGATTCTACAGTAATAATCAAAGTCTTGGAGAAGGCATTGATATTTGATACTAACTAACAAAAAAATATGTATATTTTTCTGAAATGGTTTTGGAACATGGGTTGCTTTCATTATAACAGAATCCCTCATTAGCTGCTTGCCATTATTTTGACCAAAAAGTTATCAAAATTATATCAAAAATTAAACAAAAGTTACTAAAATTATATCAAAAATTATCAAAATTATATCAAATATTATCAAAACTATATCAAAGATTATCAAAATTATATCAAAAATTATCAAAATTATGTCAAAGATTGCCGACCTTATATCATAGGTATATTAAAACTATATCAAAAGTTGTCAAATTTATTACATCTAATTATCAAAATTATTACATCTAATTATAAAAAATATATCAAAAGTTCTTAAAATTATATCAAAAGTTATCAAAATTATTACAAAGGTTATCAAATTTTTTACAAATGTTATCAAAATTATATCAAAGATTACTAATATTATATCAAAAGTTACCTAAAATATATAAAAGTTATCAAAATGGTTATAAGGTTATCAAAATTATATCAAATGTAATCAAAATTATATATAAATTTTAATTATTTATACACAAAATATGCAATTATATATTTTTTAAAGCAAATCTTAAGTTTCTGCATGTTTAACCATTCAGATATATATATATATATATATATATATATATGTTAAAAGAAAAAGGAAACAAATATAAATGAAAATTAAACTTGGGCTTGGGGACTTCTAATTAGAAGTATTCATAATTTGATTTTTTTGAAATTTTTTATCCAAGCTTCGTTCACACTTATCCGAAAAACTATTTCATTATTTAAAAAATATTTTTATATTTTATAATTTAAAAAATATTTTTTATTATTAAATAATAATTTGAGTTAAGCCGGACCAAAATTAAGAAAATCTACCCCTTGAACAGGCCTACTTCTAACTATGGCAGAAAACTTTGGAACTTTGAGGTGTCAGCTAAGCTAACCTGCTGGTTCATTCATCCAATTCTAGAGTAGGCTTGCAGAATACAGAGGCAAGTCTACTCTACACTGGGCTTGCTTCGATCATTCGTTCATCTTTGGTGTAATAGTTGGCCAAACCTTGCATATCTTCTCTAATTTTGTATTTTTGACCAATGGCCAAATTGATTGCTTGAAAATCATCATTTCTGTTGGGAAGAAATGTTTGCTTAAACAATTGTCATCTTGACTTGTAAAGAAACGCAATCCTTGAAGCATTCAACCCCTCCCTCCATACTTCAATGAAACGTATATCGGATGATATTGGCCGGAAAAGCAAAATTTTAAACATATTAATCCAACTTAGGTTCGTTTCTTCACATGACTTGTTCAAGATAATTAATTTTTTATTTGATTTGTTTATCCTTCTTAAATACTCCACCTAATACTATTTTATTCACCATATATATATTTTATATATTAAGGCTGCATGTGGTAGGATTTAGTATTGGAGTAGGTGTAGTACAGTTTGAGTTGCCACAATATTTTTCATTGAATACTTCAATTTTTTTTTTTTAATAAATACATTTTCATGACATATTTTCTGTGTATTTGGAAGTTGTCTGAGTTCTGTTCAAATTCTTCTGGCACCCAAATTTGTTGGTCGTTGACTAACTCCCAAATCTCTTCATATTTCTTATTCTCTCACGCTTTTTTTTTTTGTGACTAATTTTAGCTGAACAACTTTGTCTGAATGTTAAAAACTGATATGGATTGATCAAATCTTTTCTCAGTTTCAGCTTCAGCTTCCATGGCTACAGACCCTTCACCCCAGATCCCAGCCAGGGCCAATTCAAGGAGATCTACCAACTTGATACACCCAGTTGATGTAGAAACTCCACCTGTTGGGACTCCAAGTCCAATCATTTACGGGGGAATCAAGCATTTCAAGAAATGGATACCTTGGTTGATTCCTCTTTTTGTTGTTGCCAATACTGTTATGTTTATCATCACCATGTACGTGAATAATTGTCCCAAGAATTCTGTTTCTTGCATTGCTGATTTCTTAGGTAGGTTCTCCTTTCAGCCATTTAAGGAGAATCCTCTTCTGGGTCCTTCTTCTGCCACGTAAGTCATTCATTGCTTTGCTATTGCTATTCTTTTTTCTTCTTTTTTTTTTTTTTTTTTTTTTTTCAATTTCGAACTAATTTTTATTATAGCGGATGAGTTCATGGTTATGGGTTTTTAGGCTGCAGAAGATGGGGGCTCTAGATGTAAAGAAAGTGGTTGATGGACACCAAGGATGGCGTCTCATCACTTGCAATTGGTTACATGGAGGGGTTTTTCATTTGCTGGCAAACATGTTAAGTCTTTTAGTCATTGGAATCCGGCTTGAAAGAGAATTTGGATTTAGTATGTGCTTTAATCCGTTGTTCATGCTTTGTTTAATAAAATAATGAGTGGGGATTTGCTCTGGAATTTTTGCCTTGATATTGATTCATACATTCATAGAGTCTGCAAGTTTTAGAATCCTCTAAACCTATGTTCCGACTCTTCATTTTTCTTGAAGTATCCATGTCCGACCCATATCCGGACATGGGTATGGGGATATGACCCTCCAAGGACCCTCCAAATACATGGAAAAACTTAGAAAAAATTGAACATACTCGTGTCAGACACATACCCGTATCCGACACTCACACCCGAGTCCGAGTAACATAGCTCTAAACTTCTATGTTATTCTGCTGCTTGAATGAAATTGTTTATGTTCTAAACCTATTTTCTTAGCTCAATTTATGCATGTCTGTTCTATGGACCTGACCCCCTTATGAATTGCTATATAAAGCAATACCTGCCTTGTCTTTGACTCCCTTTATTCCTGTTTCTCCACAAAGTTTTGTTCTCTTGTCATCCACATCAGTAACGAAAGCAATCCAATCAATCCGAAACTGTGTTTGAATCCTTTAGTCTCTTCGATAGCCATTCAAAGGATTTTAATCCGTCATTAGATCACTTCATTTCAGATTCTTCTTTAGTTTTTGTTGCATCTGTTATAAGCTTCAAATTCAAGCAAACATATCATTTGCTGGAGGGCATGAATGGCATCAAAGTGAAGCATTCTTTTATATGTCACATTTCATACATAAGCTTCATGCAGCAGTATTCAGGTCACAGTTTTGAGTTAAGACCGTATCAGTAGTGCCATTGTTAATTTGGCAAGACTTGGTTTAATTCCTATCTGCTGAATATTGAGCTTCTCCAACGTACACGAAAATGAGATTGTATTTATGTTATGCTACATTTACTAATTTAGCATAAACTCCTGGTTGATTTTTTGAGCGATTGTGTTGCAGTACGGATTGGATTGCTCTATATCATCTCTGGATTTGGTGGGAGTTTGATGTCTGCTCTTTTCCTCCAGTCAAATATCTCTGTTGGTGCCTCTGGTGCACTTTTCGGGTTACTTGGAGGCATGCTTTCTGAACTCATTACTAATTGGACAATATATGCTAATAAGGTACATAATTGCTCAATCATTAATTGAATTACAGGCATCCAAATATTGAGACTCTGGTATGTTGTTATTGGGCCAAAATGCCTTCAATTTTGTGTGCTTTTGCAGGTGGCAGCATTTGTGACTCTCCTGGTCATCATTGCCATCAATTTAGCAGTAGGAATCCTACCACATGTTGACAACTTTGCTCACATAGGAGGATTTCTCACCGGTTTCCTTCTTGGTTTTGTATTTCTCATCCGCCCCCAGTTTGGATGGGTTAGTCAAAGATATTCCCCTCCTGGATATCCAAGTTCAGCTAGACCTAAATTCAAGAAATATCAGTGCATTTTGTGGATTGTTTCTTTGATCCTCTTAATTGTCGGGTAAGCAGATAAACCATTTTTGTTTTTTGGATGATCTCAATCTGTCTTTCTTATTAAATTGCAGTTTAAAAATGTTGGCAAAGAGAGTGAAAGAAAATTGTAGGAACTTAAGAACATGATATCTATTTTGACTGATGAACTATGCTGTTTACTACTACCATGCTCATAGACTAGCTTTCCTTCCCTTCTTTTGCTTTAATATCTGGACATGGTGACTTTTGACCTATGTTACTCGGATTCGGGTGTGAGTCTTGGATACGGGTATGTTTAATTTTTTTTAAGTTTTCCATGTATTTGGAGGATCCTTGGAGGATCATATCCCCATACGCATGTCCGGATATGTGTTGAACATGGGTGTCGGACACGGATACTTCAAGAAAATTGAAGTGTCGGAGCAACATAGCTTTTGACTTTTATTTTTGCTTAAAGATGATGCTACTTTTGCAGCTTGACCCTTGGACTGGTTATGCTCCTCCGTGGAGTTGATGCAAATGATCATTGTTCTTGGTGTCATTACTTGTCTTGCGTCCCTACTTCAAGATGGAGCTGCAATACAGAGCCTGCATACTGCTCGGTAACAAAATCAACACTGGTTTTTCATTTTTCATTTCTCTCTCTCTTTATGCTTTAACACATATCAATGGATTCAATCCTCTATCAAAACATATTAAATTTTGGCTCCCAAATGTAGATCCTTTCATAACTGGATTGAACGGATGGCTATGTAACAAATAGTTTGACCATGTCACTAAGTAGTGAATCTTAGGTATGTCAGTTAGAACAGCAAAACTGGAAAAATAAGAATAAGGAGATTTCAGGAAATGAGAAGATTGTATTGTTCTAGGCATAAACTGTCAAATAAGATTTCATCCTCAACTGGGATGCAACTGTGGGTTTTATCCTCTCAGCCAATCTGTGACTTGGGATTTGTGACAAGCTATGTTACCCGGACTCTTTATTTTTTCTGAAGTATCCGTGTTCGACACAGATTCGGACATGGGTACGGGGGTATGATTCTCCAAATAGATGAAAAAACTTAGAAAAAATTGAGCATATCCGTATCGGACACATACCTGTATTCGACACTCGTTCCCGAGTCCAGGTAACATAGGTGAAAAGTGGGTGCTTGATCTTAAACTCCCTCAGTCCCTCTACATATTGAACTAGATTTGGTATAATAAAGAGCCCAATATAATCTTCAGAGATCATACTCATGCTTATGCAAGCATTGTTTTTTTTCTTGTGGTGGAACTTGTTTCCTGTTTGCCATTATTTTTACATATTGGTATTTATGCATGAATTTAAACCATGCAAATGTACTATTATTGCAGTCCACCCAACTAGGCAGCCAAGTAAATGTAACTTGCTCCACCAGCGGAAAGACCACCACATACTTTTTGCCAGGCGCAAGCAGTTCTCAGATCCAGAGTCTATGTTCTCAGCAGTGCAGCTGATTTATATCCCAAAAAATGGAACTTCTAGCATGCATTACGTTCATGTACAAATTTTTATCAGTACGAGCATGCTTAAGAGCCATTCATTTTATATGTTTATAATACATTTTATATATTTCATCTTTCCATTGATACTACATTGTACTGTTAATTGACCTTCAGGGTGTTACTGGATTGATTTGAGAAGTGAATGATTTCCCAATAATTTTAGACACGACACGAGATAAACATGAATAGATGATAGTCTGAGATATGTAGCAATCTCTTAATTTCGATTGTGAAATTAAAAAATTTCATTATCAGTGTATCAAAAACGAATTCGTAACTTTTCTTTTTAATCTTGTTTTTGTTACTTTTGGTAGACATTGGTTCGAGGAGAAATCTAATAGTCCCTTTACCTCATTTTACTTGTCCATATTTGATTTTTTTTTAAGTAAATGAACTCAACTTTGACCATCATTTTATAGAATGTTATATTGAATTAAAACTAGTATTCATAGAATAAAAGTGTTCATAGGTTGAGTTGCTCATCAAACCTATGGGCTTGGCTCAACTCAAATTGAGCTATAGCATATTTTTTAAACCTGTTTCGATATTAATATATTTAAATAATAATAAATAGTTATTTTTATAATTATTTTTAATATTAATATATTTAATAATAAATCTAATTTAAATGACTTGACCAGATAAAATTAATTATAGAGATATTAATTTAACCCGACCTGATCAATAGGCACAACCTCTGTTTATGAGTGCCAAACATTTACCCTTGACTTAGCAAGCCCCGGATCTTCAAACGGACCTTAGAGCCCATATAGTATGGGCTCAACGTATATGTTTTTCCACTAACAAAGCAGGCGACCCGGCCCTATAAGTCCGGGTCATTTTGGCGACAAAATATTATCCGGACTTCCATACAGAGCTTTATCGCCAAAAGCTAAAAAGTTCATTTTTCTTCCTAAGCTCATCACATGAACCATACATTTTTCCTTCACTAAAATCAAGCAATGATGGCGGTTCGCGCCGTTAACGGCGGTTCTTTGTTTCATTCCGCCGCATCACCTTCTCTCTTGACGTTCTGCTGCCGTTTCCGCCATTTCAGCTCCTTACAGTTTCGCCGCAACTCTGAATTAGGGCATCGGTTTCCTATTTTCTGTTGCGAGAATCAGTTTCTAGGGTATGGCGGTGGTCGTTCGCGTTCGGCTCATAATCTCGTCGATTGCGTCATGGAAGAGCTAGCAGCTTGGCGCCGTCGCAGAAGAGTTCGCGCCAATGTCAAGTAAAGTTAACCAAACACTTTTTTTTTGAATTTCGTCTCTTATTTTGCTTTTTTTCATTCAAACTTTTGATTAAAATTGAAATAAATAATTAAAACGCAAAACATATTTCAGTATAATCGTTTCATACAAAAAAGTAAAATCATGCATTTTTGTTATTCACGAAAATTGAATTTTATATTTTTTAATTATTCAATAATCGTAGCTCTATTTTGCTTGAATCAAGTAGTAGCAAAAATAACAGCCAAACAGTCTTGAGCTAATATTAGTACATTGCAAATTGTAATTAAAGAAATGCAAAGATTTAGTGGCAAATTACATGTGTTTTTGTTCCTTCTATGGTTTAACAGATTCTTAACATTGTTTCTGCTACTTAATCAAGATAGAATTTGAATATTACTCACGTGTTAGATTTAGAGTAATTGATGAAGCTTGAATATGGTAATTGATTTTCTTATCAGGGTGAGGCTAACGAGGAGCAGTGAGCTTCTTGAAGATAAGCTTGTAAATCGAGAATTAGAAAAGGGATTGTTGCTGGAGTTTAAGAAGGACTCGGATAGGATATTGCTTGGAGTTGCTCAGAGACCTGATGGCAAGAAAAATTGGATGGTGTATGATCAGGTTCTTGTAGAAACAACTCATGCGGCATGTTCAATAGGTTGCTAGGTTTTAGAACTCATTTTCTATTATGTCATAGGTTAAGAATTTTCAGATTGTTTGAGCTGATATAACTTTTTGTTTTTCTTGTAATACAGAATGGTGTCACATCATCCATTAAACCGCAACAAATTACATATATTGTTCCTGTAGAAAATTTTGATCAGACAGAAATCTCAAAATTTCTCCAAAAAGCTCAGGAAAACTTGGTTCGTTCAGCTTGATTTTGATGATAAACAGAAAATTTTTTTTGGTTTTCCTGTGTGGTTGACTTTGTTGCAAAATGTTTTGGTGCAGGACCCAACATTACTAGAGATTGCTTGGGTTGAGCTTCTTGAAAAGAACAAGTTAGTGACAGCAGAAGAATTAGCAGAGGTACCATATTTTGCTGTGAATTGTGGACCTGTCTGCTTGCTCATTCAGTGATCTTATCTTACTGTGCAGATGATTTTTGGTAGCGCGGAGCCTCTTGAGAGCTACTGTGCCCATCTTTTGCTATCAAAAGATGAAGTATACTTCAGTGTGCTGGAGACAAAAGGTTTGCGTTCCATTTATGGGCCTCGACCGACAGGACAGGTACATGCTATAAATATATATATATTGGTTTAATAGTTGCTTAAGTGTGGTAGAAGTGCTTTTTTGACTAAAAGAAGTGTGGTAAAAGAGCTTCTATATGCAACTTGGACTGGTCAGAAGAATGATGTCTTGTACCTTAACCTATTCCTTTTAGTTATTTCCATATCTAGGTGGAAGAACTTTTACGCAAGAAGCTTGCCAAGGATGCTGCTGAGAAAGAACTTCAGGACTTTGTACAATTACTTCTGTCTGCTAAATCTAAGCCTGCACATGCTAAACCTCCCAAATCTTCTTGGATGGTGGATGAGAAAATCCAATACAAAATTGAGTCTCTCGAAGCATATGCCATTGATGCTTGCAAAAGTGATGAGCAAAGGAAAACTGCTGGAATGGTAGTTTGTCTGACTTGACTGAGTTCTTCCTAATTTGATATGATAATCTATTCCCTCTTTAATAACAGGCTGATCAAGATGAACTTGCTACCATAAAATCATAGGTTTTAGTTTGAAGGAAAAAAACTCAATGACTTTTTATAACTTTTTTATTATGTTTGCATTTGTATAAATCACATTGTTAATTCCACATTCTCTGATTAATATATTTCTACTCTTGTCAGATCCTTAAGGCAATGGGACTTACAAAAACAGCATCCTCAGCACTAAACCTCCTCATAAACATTGGTTATTTTCCTGTGCATGTCAATCTGGACCTGTTAAAGCTAAACATTCTTACAAACCATTCTGATGAGAATGTAGCTGCTGCTGAAAGTCTTTTGTTTGATTCATCTGACACAGATGAGGTAATCTGGCTTCCATCTCTACAGAAGGTTCCATTTTCATTTTACTAGAAAAATATGCAGCCTATGATATCAACAAGTCAAAAATCAGCTCTCTGTCTAGTCTGAAATGTATCTTCCACTTCATCTTTGAATGCGTCTGTACAATGTTAAATGTGAACCATTGAAGAATTTGATCTTGGTTTATCATTTTATCATGATTTCTGAAATCCTTGTTGATCATGTGTTCACTTAGTTTTCTTTGTGTTTAGATGAACAGAAAGGATCTTACTCATTTGAAGGTTTATGCTATTGATGTTGATGAGGCTGATGAGGTATTTGGCACTACTAACTTTCTTGACCTCAATTCTATTTCCTTTTTATGTCATCTTTTATTCTCAATTGCTTATTTTGTAGCTTGATGATGCCTTGAGTGCAACAAGGTTGCAAGATGGCCGCATTAGAGTATGGATACATGTTGCAGATCCAACTAGATATGTTGAACCTGGGAGCATAGTAGACAGGTATCTTTTGGAATTGTTGATTGTAGATTAGAACAATTTGCCATGTTCATTTTATATACTTGATAATGTTTAGGGAAGCACTGAGAAGAGGAACTTCTGTTTTCTTGCCAACTGGCACTTATCCTATGTTTCCTGAGAAACTTGCCATAGAGGGAATGAGTTTGAAACAAGGAGAACTTTGCAATGCTGTCAGTGTATCTGTTGTCTTGCACTCTGATGGCAGGTAAAGTGTGAATTTATTATTTTTGCTTCTTTTTAGAATACAAGGATTTTGCTATCTCTATATTTCTACTCGAACTAAATTTGAGGGTGGTGGGAGAGCATGTTAGGTTCGTTCTATAAGCCATAAGACTGACTCAGAAATATGATGGGTATGTATTGCAATCTTTACAAGGAGTCTGGAGGTCCTAGAAGTTCTTTTTGTGCTCCTACAAGACTTTGAATTGAGTCATTTGTATTTTTAAATGTTTGAGTAAATGTATTCCACTATTCCTAATTATTGTTGGCATAAGAGAATCTTTTCAACTGAAAAAATACTCCTTATTTTCATTTCTTTTCTGGTCTCTATATTTGTGATTGCTTACATTTTGGACACAATAAACTGTTTTCAGGTTTTCTTTTTTGTCTGCATTAGATGTTATTTTATTAATGAAGACCATCTGACATGTCTGTGGTACTAAAGCATCGCAGAGTATTCAGTTCAAAACTCAATCATTAAACCAACTTATATGCTGACCTATGAGAGTGCAACTGAGCTGCTTCATTTGAACTTGGAAGAGGAGGCTGAATTGAAGATTCTATCTGAGGCAGCTGCTCTAAGGTTAAAATGCCGTCGCCAGCAGGTTGGGCTGTACTTTATTATCGTTTTAATTGCCAAGGGCTTATTCTCGTTCCATCTTTATATTTCTAAGACAGGCTTGTTCTGTTTTTATAGCCCTAATAGTCCTTTTGACATTACTCATTTTGCAGGGTGCAATTGATACATCCACCCTAGAAACTCGAATTAAAGTGGTTAACCCAGAGGACCCAGAACCATCGATTAATCTTTATGTTGAAAACCAGGCGGACCCTGCAATGCGACTTGTTTCTGAGCTGATGATACTCTGTGGAGAAGTTGTAGCAACTTTTGGCTCTTGCAATAACCTTCCTTTACCCTATAGAGGACAGCCACAGTCAAATATTGATGTATCTGCGTATTCACATCTTCCTGAAGGACCAGTTCGAAGCTCTGCCATTGTTAGAATAATGCGTGCAGCTGAAATTGATTTCAAGAAGCCTATTCGTCACGGGGTTCTGGGAATTCCTGGTTATGTTCAGTTTACATCACCCATACGTAGATATTTGGATCTTCTTGCTCATTATCAGGTCTTTTCTCTACTCTTGTTAATACACATTGGTATTAATACTCCTTTTATGTGGATTTCTTCTTTCATGGATGTTTGCTGCTTGTTGCTAACATTGTTCATGGGCACTGTAACTTTTATGGTTATGATTTCTTATTCTTAATGTTTTTCTTATTATTCTTGTTGCTATCATCATTGTATTACAAGTCTACATGTTATAGACTTATAGTACCGATATTGACATTTGTCATGCAAAGAAGGATACTTGATCTTATCTTGTTTGATATTTTCGTATTTCCGTCTAGGTGAAGGCATTTCTTAGAGGTGAATCTCCACCTTTTTCATCTGGTCAGCTAGAAGGCATGGCATCAATAGTAAATATGCAAGTTAGAGTAGTAAGGAGGCTCTCCAGCTGCAGTCTCCGGTATTGGATAATAGAGTTTCTAAGAAAGCAGCCAAGGGAGAAAAAATATCGCGCGTTAATCCTTAAATTCATCAAGGACAGGATTGCAGCCTTGTTACTAGTTGAGGCAAGGAAATTCAGTAGTTACTTTGCTATCAATTCTTATAAGACACTTAACTAATATGATAGATTTGGATTTTGGAATTCAAGAGATGTGATTAACAACTATGTTGCTCCGATTCTTCATTTTTCTTGAAGTACCAATGTCCGACACCCATATCCGATGCATATTCGGACATGGGTATGGAGATATGATCCTCAAGGACCTTCCAAATACATAAAAAAACTTAGAATAAATCAAACATACCCGTGTCGGACACATACCCGTGTCCAACACACACACGAGTCCAAGTAACATAGATTAACAACATCTTGCATTAATATTGACTTTCGAGTCGACAATTTCAATGTAACAGGTGGGAGTTCAGGCATCTGCATGGGTGTCTGTAGGAGCAAATGTAGGAGATGAAGTAGAAGTGCAAGTGGAAGAAGCCCATCCTCGTGATGATGTTCTTTCCCTTAAGGAGGTTACTAGAAACTGAAGTGAAATTCTTTTTGAAGAAACTATACATGCTGTTTGTAAAGTGGTAAGCATTCTTTCCTTAATAGATGGAAATAATGAATGGTAATTTACATGAACTAAATAAATTCTCCTTAGTTTGCAGGCTGATTCAAATTTTTGGCACAAGTTTCCTTTAGCAAGAGGCAATGCATCAAAACTTGTGTAACTTCTGAAAGCAATCCAGAATGGACCACCGCATTCAATTGTTCAGAAGTTATCTTTACAAAGTGTAAGCAGTTAACAGAAGTTTTCTTATCAAGATGCATTCTGTTAATCAATATCTGTTGTTTAAGATTGTTCTTCACACAACAGCACTTGACAATTTTGAAATCGGACAAGTGAAAACTGTTGTAAGTTGTAAGGAACATGTGCTTCGCTTTTTATTTGTTAGAGGATCTGAAATTGAAATATTATATATGTTATCCGATTTTTTTTTTTATCTGTTTTCGACACATATTCGAACATGAATATAGGGTATAATCTCTTTAAAATATATGAAAAAATTTAACATACTCGTATAAGACATATATCTGTATCTGACATTCATTTTCAAGTTTGTATAATAATCCAATATATATTAGGATAAAAACATATGTTGCACTTAAATAATAGTCATGACAATGCCTGATTTCTGTTTTGGAGTTTGGATTAGCATTATATATTAGTGACAACGAGTTTGGGTTTTCAACTTTGTAATGTAATTTGCTATGTTTGAATTGAAATCTCTTGAACAGGAATGAATTCCATAAAAATCGTGGAATTAATTTATTATTGCAGACACTTTTCTTTGATGAGAAAGGACGCGTGAAGTACATAAGTTCTAGGGAGATTAAAAAAGATTGTCGGTCCAACAAAATTGGGCGGAAACACGTAAGTGAAGTGAAGGTTTGCTGACTCAGAAGTTCGGTCCTTTAGGCCTGGTCAATTTAAGAGTTGATTTAGCTCACACCAAGCACTAATATATATTTTTTTTTTATGATCTCAAGAGCGTATACCCTGCATCAACTTAATACATTCAAGATTTTACTTTTGCACATTATTTTAATATATTAAGGATTTTATTCTCACAATGCTTCCTACAATGAATGAATCTGAATCAATGATTGATCCTGAAATAGTTTTGAGCAGGTATTGTTATGCTCGTTATTATTTGGGCCGGAAGCTCTAGAATCTAAGATTCCACATTACAGATACCCTGTTCAACACCTATCAACGGCACAATTACATAAAATTCAAGTACAAAAGGCGAGGTAAGACATGAACTCTAAAAAAGAAGAAATAACGTTCTCCTTACATTCCTTCAAGTTTACATTCTCTGCTTACTTCTTCTTTTCCTCTGAACTCTTACTCTTACTCACTTGTGCATCGAAATGTCTCGGATCTTAACTCTGGCACCCCTCTAATAATTTTATGTGATCAACAAATTCAGGTCACCCTACCTCCAACTAGGGCAGAGCATATTTCGGTTATAATCGACTGATCGAACCCAATTCGGTTAAAACGTGTCGATTAGGTCGGTTTCGATTATTAAGCGGTTATTTTAGTCCGTTTTTAAAGTTAAATCAGTCAGTCTTCGGTTAATGTTATGAGTAATCGAACCGGTCGAATTAACCAACCTTTAATATTATATTTATATATTTTTAAATATATTTATAATATATAATTATAAATTTATCCAAATGGACCAAACCCAACCCAAATACCCAATCCCAATAAATTTAATAAACCCATTAATTACCCAAATCTAACCAAATAATATCCAAACCCAACCCATTAATTAAACCCATTAGCCATTAACTGAAATAACCGACAAAATCGATCGAATTAAATCGGTTCAGTTAGATCGGTTTTACTGTGCAATTCGATTGATTTTTGGTTACTTTCTAAAGAAAATCAATTAAATCAGTTTTCGATTTTTTTGGACCGAACCGACCGTCCTACCTCCAACAGCTTCTCCCAACCCTTCAGCTTGAATCCTAATAAAACCTCAACAGGTATGTTCAGTAATAATTCACTTAAGAACTGAGATTAAAATCTTAACGAGGGTAGGATGGGTAAAAATGGGACAGGAAAAATTGTTCGTTCCTTGACCTTGCTATACAGACTTCAATTCTCAACTAGAAACAAAACTTGGTTAAACAAAATCAAGGATAACATCTCTATTTTCCTTGAAATTTTTTTGAGAAATTTGTCTCTTTTTTTGTTTTTCCATTTTTATCAATTGAATTGAGCGTCCCAATCAGCTGAAGCTGTCTTATTGTCTACTCTCTATACAACATGTTTAAGTTCATGTTTATAAATTTAAATCAAAACCCTGACCTATAATTTACAAAACATGGCCACTTGTCCAATAAAAAATTCTACAATTGAGGGTGCCATGAGAAAAAAATGCCTTCCCTTGAATGCGATATCACCCTGTTTGATGTC
This sequence comes from Fremontodendron californicum, assembly GCA_030761205.1. Classification (NCBI taxonomy): domain Eukaryota; kingdom Viridiplantae; phylum Streptophyta; class Magnoliopsida; order Malvales; family Malvaceae; genus Fremontodendron; species Fremontodendron californicum. The sequence continues at coordinate 1,166,295 of JAULJL010000012.1, forward strand.
TGTTGCCTAATTTTTGAATAAACTTTGGAGTCTGGAGATGTGAAAAAGCTTTTGTTTTCACTACTTAAATTTCTGCAATGAACTCATACCTTCAAAAATGTACTGCCATAAATAGATGTTGGAAGGTAAAGAACCAGTGACAGCAATGTTTTTTCAGTTTTTTGGGGGCCTCTAGTTATAGAAATGTTGGGTTTCTTTCAATATTTTTGGATCATATTGGGCTGGGTTAACCTAGCTTCTTGCATTAGTTGCATACTTGTATTTATCCGATTGGGTTTTAAGTAAATGAGACCCTAATCATTAAAAGAACCTCTTCATTAAGCCGAGCAAGGAAGCCTCTTGGAAACTGACACAAAACCTAGGACTGCAAAATAAAGAATGTTGGATCATGGAAGCTTTGAGTTGAGAGCTCCAAGATTTTGTTGATAACTGAAATGAGGGTAGGCTTAGGTCAATAGCATACACAACTTGCAACAAGTCATTATAACATGGAAAACTATCCTTCTGTTGACAGCAAATATGTTTTTTTCAATGAAATGGAGGACTATGGGAGTTCCAATGAGAGCACCATTGATTCTTTTATGATGGTTTCAGATGGAGGATTCTAATATATTAGCTATAAAAGGGTATCTGAAATTCTTGTAAATCACATATGAAGATGGAAAATACTACAATTTCTGAGACTTGTGGCTTGATGACAAGTTATGGAGGATATTGAAAATATGGGCCATTATAGAAACATAAAAAATAAAAAACAATGGATATTGATTCCCAAGTGGTGAGTGAGGGAATCAACTCTTGACTTCTAGTATGAATCCTGGCAATGGAAATATCAAACTGGAAAACATCTCAAAACCCACATGAAAGATTTAGGGTGCATTTGGATGCACCTCCACCGGCCCCTCCAACAGGAGCAGGGGTCCAGTGCATAACTGGATCCCCGATGGAGGGGGAAAACCTCATTTTATCCCCTCCATTTTTTTTATTTAAAATTTTTAACTTTTTTAAAAATTTTAAATTATTTATTTTCTAATAAAATTTTAATTTTATTAAACTTTTAATTTTTTAATTTATTTTTTTAACATAAATATTTTTAATTATTATTTAACATATATATAATTTTAATATATATTTTATTGTTTAATATAAATATAATTTTAATAATTTTTAATTATTTATTATATATATACACATTTTAATCTAATACTCTTAATAGTCATTTTTCTTTCTCATTATAATTCACTCCACCGTCAACGCTGCATTTAAATCCAAACACATATCCCACCACTAATTTTAATCTCACTGCTGCAATAATTAATCTCATCTTTATCGCTGATTTTAATCTCACCAAACCCATCTAAATAGACCTTTAGTAAAATGAAGCAGTTCCAGTGAGAAAGCAACATGAAAGGTCAAGAAAAATTGTGCAGATGAGTTGTCTCATTTTATCCAATGACCAATCTAGTTGGGCAATTTATTACTAATAAATTCACAAGGAAATTGGTTCTTCTGGGTTGTATAAACATTAATCTGATAAGGGGAACCTAATAAAACTTTTTTACTCAAATTTTGTTGGTCCATGCCCTAACTAGTGGTACTATATAATTAATTTGTAGTGATTAGAACATTAAGCAGAAAAATGAAAGGATGAAAATGGGTTTGTGAAAAAGTGAAAAGAAAATAAATTTGGATAATGTTTGGTACATTAGTTGAAGCCAAGATAAGAACAAAAGTTGCGGGGGCATCATATTTATTTTTTAAGTTATTCGTTTTTTTATAAAAAAATCGTTTTATTATAATTGAATTGTATAAATTAGATGTACGATACTTTTATATGAGTGAAAAAATTATACAAATATAATTTATTTTTTATTTAGATTTTTTTATTTTTTATAAATCCATCATATTAAGATAATTACTTTTTTCTAAAAAATTAAAAGAAATTTTGTCTAAAAAAATTAAAAATAAAATCCCAATAAAAATTATCCAACAAATAAATGAGACATATTTATAAGGGTATAATGGTAAAGTAATGTCTTTTTTTATTTTTTTTTTCTTCTCACTTTTCAATCTTACCAAGCAATAGAAGGAAGGAAAATATATTTTTTATCCAATTTTTTATCTTTCTTACCAAGCACATTAATAAAAAAAAAAAAATTTATCCTTTCACTTTTTTTTTCTTCGGTTTTTCATTTTCTTAATTTTTTTTCATCGTACCAAGCAAAGCCTAAATGTGATGATTAAATGCAGTTGAAATTGATGGAACTGATCCTAAAAAATCAGATTATTTGGTTTGAGTTATAAATGTGAACCGAATAGGGAAAAGTTAGAGAAGAGGAAGATCACATGGATGTAGAAAATCTGATGGATGATAGGTTAGGGTTAAAACAAATTAGAAAATTGCTCCTACTTCTCTTGACATCTCCATCTCAGTATCTATCATGTGCTGCAGCTGATGGATGTTTTTAATTTAATCGGAATCAATTTTATCGTTAAATTTTTTAATAAAAGAATAATAAAGCATGAATAATAAATTACTCAAGAAAATTAAGCAATTAAATCAATGATATATAACAAATGTGAATCCGTGACTTAGCCTAGTTGATTTATACATTTATTTTTAAAAACTAGCATTCAATAAATCTGAAATGTAAATTCCGACACCTACAATCCCCAAATTACGACCTCTTTATATATATATATAACAAATGTGCATGTTCCTATATTCCATTGAAAATTGAAGATTAATTCATGTAATTTTTTAATCTTATGTAAATAAATTATTAATTATTACAACCGACAATTTAATATGCATTTTAGCTTATAATAATAATTTATCTAACTCAGAAAAAACTCTCTATACCATCAAGTGGTACGGAAGAAATTTAATTTCATTAATCATATTCTATATTCCTTACTCCTTATAGCTTATAAAACAGTCAAAATTAATTATAATCTCTTAAATTGAATAATTTGTAATATTCTTTTTTGGTCCCCTCACCTATGCCTGAGAGACACCTTTGGTTTCAATTTTAAATAATATTCCTTCCAAGTTAGAAATTTTTTATAAAAAAAATATGTTAGCTACCTTGTTTTTAGCCTGAATAATAGTTTATGGAAATGATTTGGCAGGCCAATATATGCTAAACAATTATTTGGACTTTTTTTTATGTACAATTTTTTATTGATTGCATTTTATTGTCACCGACAAAAAAAAAAAAAAAAAAAAAACACCGGTGATGATTAATTTGGAATAATAACGTATAATGGAGTGCATTATCTTCAAGGTTTTTTATTTAATAGAATTATATATATCAAGTTTTTTTTTATGGAAAATTATCTGATTAATTCATGGAGTTTTAAAAAAAATTCATTTGATATTTCATAAAAAAAAAAAAAAAATCCATTTACTATATTCTTGACATCACCTTTGTAAGAGGACTTTTTTGTTTTCTATTTTTGCTTTCATCAAGATAATATTGAAAATTAAAAACAATAAAAAAAAGGGTATATATAATAAACTAATTCATATATAATAACTCCAAAAGAATGATGAAATGGTATATATTGCCACATTATATGAATTTTAATTTTCCATTTCAAATAATAATAAAATTTCAAATCCAACAAAATAACATTTAGGACAAGACAAATGAAAGTGAGATTATTGTAAGTGAAAAAAGATTGATATCTTATCTTATTATTAAAAGTATGAAAATTTACGTAAAAAAATATACATGATAACGGAAATAAAATTAAAAAATAGAAAAATGGAGACAAATAATTATATTAAAATTGAGAAAAAATAAATATATAAAGCAATAAGTGAAAAGGCACATGGTGATGAGTTATCGTCTCTTATAAGTTTAGATATGATAATTTTAAATATGTTTAATAAATAAAATAATAAATTTGATACGATATGATAAATTTAAATACCTACAATTAATATAATACATTTAATTTATATTATATTTGAATTTAAAATTTTAACATATTTAATAATTTATGTTATATTCGTTAAAATAATTTGAGATGAGAAGAGTTTGGAAAAGAAAATAAGCAACCAAAACAATAATTCGAATCACATGTGAGAGAGCTGGGATCATATTGGGTTTTTTCATTTTCTTTTTTTAGTTTTTCTTCAGTGATCAAAAAAGGTTTTGACTTACAGCTGTTAACAGTAGAGGAAAGGCACATCACATTTTTTTTTTCTTTTTGGTGTGACACCATTTTTTTATTTTTTTATTATTAATATTTTGAGTATATTAAAATTAAATGATCACTAATTTATGCATAATTCGTTTATGTGAAGATTTTTTTTTTTTTTTAAAGAATGAAAAAATTGTTAGAATCGTTAGCATATATCAATATTTTACACACAAACAAAGAGATAAAAAAAATGAATTCTCATATTGTTTCTCATTATTGTAATTATCTATCTTTGCATGTGGTAACATAAATGTGAATATATGGTTGAAAATAAGCTTTGATTTGAGGATTTAGGTGTCCTTCAAAGGAAAGCTTAGAGCAAAGGTGTATATTTTATTTTTATTTAATTTCTCCTTTATGTTATAAAAAATATCAAAATTTGAATGTATTAATCGACGAGTATATCTTTAAAATCGTTCATAAAAAAAAAAAAAAAAAATTTAGTCAAAGCTGAAAGACACTTTTAATCATATTACAACAAATAAAAACATAAAAATTACTTTTTGATAAATAAAAAACAAAAATAAATGTAAAGAAGGATATGGTACCCAAAAAAATAAAAATAAAGTGGTGCAGTTTCTCCTAAATATTGTTTCTTTGTTCAATCAATATATTTTAGCAATTGTCCCCCACTCCCCTACCCTATGCAAGGACAGTACCTAAACCTTATGGTTCACAAAAATGTTTGAGAGATTCTTTGTCACACGTACATAAAATCACGATTTTGCTGTCTCCTATAACTTATAATAAACCCAAAAAAAAAAATTAATGCAAATTAAAATCATCACTTTCTGATTTCAACAAAAAAAAAATCACTTTCTCTTTCTCCCCAATAATTATTCCATTTTATATTATGTACTTTTCACCAAAAATATGTAAAAAAGTGTTAGTAATAATTTTTTTTTTTTTACTTTATGGTGATGGGTGTCCATTAAATTTAAATGTTTTTGTAGTTGAAGTAGATTTACCCAATTATTTTGCATTAGGAAAATTTGATTTTTTTAATAATTCAATTAATTATTAAATTATGATTTAAACATAAAACTTAAATCTTTTACATTTTAACAAATATTATGATTATTATTTTGCATTTAAGATGAAATGCAAAATGATTTCATCTAAAGTTGTAGCAAGTTGAGAGGTAGTTGATGGGGGTAAAGTGGAGTATTATTGGAGGCACCTCTTCAAGTTGATTCATTAAATTCATTGTCAAGTCAAGTTCCTTTTAAGGGGAAAAATATGGGTGAAAATGTGAAATCTAACTCTTTCTTTTAATTTATTGATTATGTCTTCAATCTTTGCCAAACTCTTTGACTCACTAAACAAAATTAACATGAACTGCCCTTTGTGTGAGGCACATCATGGTATTCCAATTTTGGATTCTTACGCTGCATTTGGATGACAAAACGGACCTATAAGAAATATACAAGTAAATTGCATTAATTATTTAACTAATCAGATCAAATTCAGTTTTTATAATTGAGTTTGTATTTGATGCATTGATAGTGTATAAGATTTATACACTATCAATGAACAATAACAAAACACCTTATTAATGAGCAAAGTAAAAAACAAGAAAGTGCTTATAAATAAATATAAAAAAAAGGTCCGTTTAATCGGTGCCTATAAACACTGATTAAGCATTATTTATTTATTATTTAAAAAAAAAATTATATTTAATACATTATATTTATTAAATTTAATAAAAAATAATGCATTAATTTAATATCTTAACCAAGGTTATAGATACTAATTAATATTTATTTATAAATCTTTTCTTATTTTTTATTATTAAGTAATAATTTTTGTTGGGCCCAAAAAAAACCTTATGATTCCCTTTTCAACTATCTTAGCCCTTTCAGCTCTTCAATAAGTACCCCATCTTCTTCCCGCTTTCCATTCGCCCCAAAATCAACAAACCAACCTCTCTCTTTCTTTATGTTTTCTTTTTTCTCTTTAAAAAAGAAAACAATGGCTGCTGCTACTACTTCATCTTCCTTGCGTGTGCTCTGCTTTGCTTCATTGCTGTCCTTTTTTGCTGTGGTGAATGCAAGAATCCCTGGAGTTTACTCTGCTGGCTCTTGGGAAACTGCCCATGCCACTTTTTATGGTGGCAGTGATGCTTCTGGAACAATGGGTATTTGCTTCTCATCTTATCATCTTTAACCATAATTTTCTACAATTACTACAGTTTTATTGCACAAAGGCCTCTCTTTTTGGGATATTTGCATTCGCTTAAAAAATCATTAAAAACCCCATGTTTATACATGCATTCACTGAAAAAAAACTCAAATTTACCATCTTTTTAAAATGTGTCTGAAAATTTGCTTCTTTTTTTTGGTTTAGGCGGTGCATGTGGGTATGGGAATCTCTATAGCCAAGGCTATGGCGTGAACACAGCAGCTTTAAGCACAGCACTTTTCAACAATGGCCTCAGTTGCGGTGCTTGCTTTGAGATTAAATGTGCAAATGACCCTAGGTGGTGTCACCCTGGCAGCCCTTCCGTTTTTATCACTGCTACTAACTTTTGCCCTCCTAACTATGCTCTCCCGAGTGACAATGGCGGATGGTGCAACCCTCCACGCCCTCACTTTGACCTTGCCATGCCTATGTTTCTCAAGATCGCTGAGTACCGTGCTGGTATTGTCCCTGTCTCTTTCCGTAGGTGAGTCACCCAAAATCTCTCCTTTTGCTTCAGACTTTTCTTGGCTTTTTTTTTTTTTTTTTTGCTCTTTGGTAAAAAAATGTGGCTAAAAAATGATCTTTTTTGCGTTTTGGGTTGTTTAGAAAATGATAAATCATAAATGTGGGTAAGAAGGAAATTTTTTATATTACGTGTATATATATTGTGCATTTCTGCTGAAATTTTCTGTTCCCTGTTTTCTTAGGAACCAAACAGTTTTTTTTTTTCTTCTAAATTTTGTATAATTATTAAGTGAAATGTTAATCAGCTATACACTGGTTAAGATTTTATATATAAAAGATATATATAATTGATGTATTATTTTTTAAAAATTTAATAAAAGAAATATATTAAATATAAAATAATTTAAAATAATAAATAAATAATTTTTAAAGAGTGTCTATGGGAAGACTCGGTTAAGCAGACCAAATTATTAAAAAGTTAATTTTTTTTCCATCACTTTCTTGGAAAAGCAAACACTCTTGCCTTTAAAGCTACCTCTCTTGATTTCAACGGGCATTAAAGTAAAATGGCTCTCCAGGGTAGTATTGTAATTTTAAGGTTCACTAAGATTTTCCGAAAGACCAGATAACCCAAAAACTTTAATTTCCATAATTACCCTTTTCTGTTTTTTGTTTTTACTGCGATTAATTAATTGTTTTTACAGAGTGCCGTGCCGAAAGCAAGGCGGAATAAGATTCACTATCAACGGATTCCGTTACTTCAACTTGGTTTTGATCACCAACGTCGCGGGTGCAGGGGATATCGTGAAGGTGAGCGTGAAAGGAACCAAAACCGGTTGGTTGAGCATGAGCCGTAACTGGGGTCAGAACTGGCAGTCAAACGCCGTTTTGATGGGCCAGGCACTCTCGTTTAGAGTAAAGGGCAGTGATAAACGAACATCCACCTCCTGGAACGTGGCACCAGCTAATTGGCAGTTCGGCCAAACCTTCACGGCAAAGAATTTCCGCTACTGAAAATGACAGACAGTCACAGTTCCCCCCTCCTTTTTCCTTTTAATTTTTATTACCACTTCTTTAATTAACCTTTTTTTTTTTTAATCTTTGTTTCCCGCCTTTCAATTTTTCCTTAATTTTCTCGGGAAAATTTTGAAGTGGTGGTAAAAATGGTGGGTTTTTGTTAGGATTTACAGGGAAAGAAAGTGATAGATAGGAAAGTTAAAATTTAATGACTAAAGTGAACTATGTGTGGTAACTTTTTTTCTTTTTACCTAAACTTTGGGTCAGTGTTTGTTTTTCTTTTGTTTGTCCATTGAGCTGGATGGTAATAGTAAAAAATCCAGAGAATGGTAAAAAAGTTGTAAGTGGGGGCTGAAGCGGCTGCAAATCAAAGAAAGCATGTAGTCCGCAGCTCTTGGTCATATAGTAATTTTCCATTTTTACTACTACTACTATAATAAAGTATTTCCTACTATATAAATGTATTGCGTACTTTTTAATACATATATATAAATGTATTGTTTGTTCCAATTTTTTGTCGCCGTCTTTGATTAAAGCTTTTAAAGGATGTCTTTGAATTTGCCACCTCAATCAATCAATGCATGTAATATGGTAGTTGTGACAGCAATTAATTATTATAGATCCAAGGAATTGAGAAAGGTATTTGAAGCAAGCCATCCGTAGAAGGGAACTGTTAATCTATGATACTCAAATTAATTTGGTTGAGTGTTAGATATTTAATTTTTTTAATATACGAATATATGTTAGATATATACAGATATTAATATTGAAAATAAATATTTCTTTTAAAAAAATGAAAAATTCAATTAAATAAGCCTTTCATAAACCACACATGTCGGTGGATGGTGCAAAAAGATCATGTAGTGCTAGACTGTCACTCAGGTGTAGACCTGCTCATGAGTCGGACAGCTCGACAGATTCGGTTCGTATTTGGTCGGGTCTGGACAAGATTTTATGTTCTGGGCTGACTCGGTCTGGAACAGTATTTTTTATTATAATAATATTATTGTATTTAATTTTAATTATAAAAATATAAAAAATATTTTTTTTTTTATTTCAGTGAACAGTATATTCGAGCCTAACGGACTGGGCCGACCCAAGACCGGGTCTAAACAAAAAAAATAAAAAAAATTGAGCCACGATCCGACTCGACCCATGAACAAATCTATTGAATCGTGCTGTCTATTTATCTTTCCCATGGCTGAAGGCTCCACCACCCCACTTTGCTTTTCACCTTGGAAACTGGCATTCATTCAGTCCCTCTCATCTAGTCATGTTCCATTGGCAATATATAGCATAGGACCATCATTTTCCCTTAGCCCGTATATGTCCTCTTTACAGTACAATTCTTAAAACTCCTATAGCCAGGGGCAGAGCTTCAATTCTTCTAAAAATGTCAAACCATTTCAATAATTTCTCCTTTTAATAATACAATGACATTAATCTTCTCTTTGAAGGAATCTTAAGGATTAACCAATAAGAACTTAGAAAATGAATGACCAAAATATAATCATACCTTTCTTTCCACTAGAACAAAAAGTTCGGGTGAAAAAAAAAAGAATATTAGTGCGGTGAAACACTGTTTACCACATTGATATTTTATTTTTCAAACACTTATATCAGTGTAGTTGGGGTCAAAAAATGCTTCAACCGCACTGAAACGAGAGTCCGTTTGATTCCAAACGGACCCTTAAGCATTTCAAATGACCCAAAAATATTTTGAACTATGCCTTTCATGTTCACAACTTGTTTAAAGAGTATTATGATATATGAAAGAGCATTTGTTTCATGTCTTGTTCCATGGAAATTGGTATCAACAATGTGGGCCTTTTCTAATGGGCATCCCATTCCAGTTCTAGAAAGAAAGAAAAAAAAATGTCCATTTTTGAGGTATTATTTTCCATTTCTTTGAATCTCTGCCATTTATGATAATGTACCTAATTTAAAACCAAACAAACATCCTTTTTTATCAATATGATTTGCTTACTTGGTTAACAAGAAAATATTGAAGCAAACGTCCTAAAATCAATGAAAGGATCCTTTGGCCATGTCTAAATTGCACTACCATCCCAATGTTTTGACCTAACTCTCTATGCTGTTATTTTTGCTTTCTAGTGAGTAGTGACTGTAAAGATGCTTTTCTTAACATTGCTGATTTTCACAGACAAATGGTATCTCTTTATTTAAAGAGAAAACTTTTTACGTAAAAGTTTGAGAGTCAACTTTTTTTTTTTTTTCTCAAAGAAAATAATATCGTGCTGTATGTCTTTTTAGGTAAACAATAGGCCGGTGGAGCTAGGCCATGTTAAGATTCCAATTTTGAAAAAATTGGCAAAACCCTGTTCTCCAAATTAAATAGCTATTTTACTTGGATTCGAAATGAGTATAGAATATGAGTATGTGTTTAATACGAATAAGTTTATTTAAAAAAAAAAATTATATATTTGAAAAATTATATCTTCATACTCATGTTCTAATACATGTCAAACATGAATATTTTTTTAAAAAAAAATAAAAAAAATTGGATAAGATAGATTAGTAGTACTACTTTAATCTTGTCTATTATATCATAAAAAAGAGAAGAAGAAATAAGAAAACTTTTAAGAAAAATGGATTAGGTGGAGCAAATAGATACTTCACAATTGCCCACCTCACAATCTGTGACAGTTCAATCATTTTGAGATGATGCCATTGTGTCTTGAAGTAGAAACCATAGTCTTGGTCGGTTAAACAAGCTAGTCAAGAATATAATTGAAGAATTAAGTATACAAAAATTTATTCTAAAGTTAGATTATGCTATCCTTTTTGCATATGCTTTTCTAAATACTGAAAAGATATTACAATTGGGGAGATTTGTAGAGACAGAGAGGCAGTAATGAAAATGGAATATGTACCAAAAACTATCATTATCTTTGTTTGATATTGAGGAATCCTATCGGTTTATCACTATTATATTCATACTTTGCATGCAAATTTCTGCCAATGGAAAATTGGGTTTTATTTAATGCTCGATTTGCCTGGCAAGTTCTACAATTTTGCGTTAGAGAATTGCCCTGCCATTGCCATAGAATAGAATAACATTTTGGTTGTTGAATAGCAATTTGCAAAGGATTGGATTTTTTTATCAAAGTAAATTACTTTAAAGCCTAACACCTTTTGAGAGAATATATTGTGGGTAAAATGGGCCGGAATTGGGTTTGAACAGAGACACGTTGAAGACTGAAAAATTAAAAAAGAGAAAAAAAAAAGTGAAACTCAATGAAAAGGGAATACTGGCAAAATAAAATAAAAATAGAATAAAATAGAATAGAATAGAAAAAGAAAAAGAAAAAGAATAGAAAAGAAAGCATTGTATGTGAGAATCGAACCCACGATCAGTTTCTTGTTGATCACAAGGGAATGGACATCATCCCTTATAAAGGGTAGATCTGACAATTTTAAATACAATACGAAAATATGATACAAAACACGATATGATATGTTTAAATATGATTGACATATTACGTTTAGTACAAGTATTGTATTCATATTTAAAATTTTGACACATTTAATGATTTTTGTTATATATATATATATATATATTTACACAACCGATATTGAAAAAAACACAAAATACTACACGCATACACAAATAACTATGCTTAACCCTATACGCTCAGAGCTAGAGGCTTTAACAATGAGAAATAATACAACAAATCAAGAACCGGTGTACATGATTTGGACTCCTTCCCGACTACTATTTCTTGGCTTCTGACGAGCACAAACAATTATGGACATATTTCCTAAGAGCCTAGGCAAGACACGGGTTTAGAATCTCCAAGCTTGTCATTTACAATGTCGGATGAATAGGGGAGTTGTTTTTCTCAATTAACTGTTAAAAATTGGTTTGATAATCAGCTGTTCTGAAATTAATGAAAATCTTGTTACAGGCCAGCATGTTCCCCCCCAATTATTTGATTATTATTGTTGCTATGTTTTTAAATCTTTATCTAGGCCTTTCAAGCAAATTCTAAAAATTAAAATGTCGAGAGTGATCGATTGAGTTACCAATCTTTATCTTTCAGGTAAATCATTAAGTTTTTTCATGTACATTGAAAGTAAAATTTATATTAGAACAGATTTTATGTCCGACACATATTGAAACAAAGATATGGATATGATCTTTCAATTATATGAAAAAAAATTAAAATATTCATATTCAATACTCATCCGAGTCCGAGTCCGAGTCCGGACTACATAGATATCAAGTATAGTACAAAGTCATGCATCAATATACTAAGAAAAGATAAGAAAATGCACCATTCATTCAAATATAATACAGATTTTTAAGTTTGTAAATATGAAACTCGGAAAATGCTTCAACAAGAATGTCAAACTCAATAGATGTTTTCATCCGAGTCTTCTAAAGATTTGTTTTCTCAAAGTCTCGCCCTGTTTCATGCTTCAACAAGAATATCAACTCAATAGATGTTTCTTCAGTTTTAATGTGTTCATTCATGCATTGCACAATCAATCACCATTATCTACCACCCCATTTCTCAATTTCCTTTTTTTTTTTTTTGCATTTGTGACTTTTCTTTTCCAATTCTTTTAACTCTTTCTTCACTCATTGCTTCATGTCCCTTTCATATTGATTTTTTAATCTTTCCCCTCGTATTTAAAAAATTGAAAATTAAACAACATTTGCATTTAATTTGCTAGCTTGTTTATGACAAATATCTTTTGTCGTTGTTCCGTAAATAAGACTGGACAAACAATTGACTAGGTCTTAGAATGTTGTTTTCTTTATCCTAGGCTAAATAGAATACTAATAAAAATTGATTGAAAGAGAAAACAGAGATGTTTTTTCTTAACACACGCTTTCCTGTTTACTGTATATCTTAGCTATCTACAGATAATTTCAACCATAAGAGCAATGACGCAAAGGGTGACCATTTCATTGAGTTCTTATGGGTATTATAGTCGGGGGTTTACCCAGTAAAATGCAGGAAAAATGGTTGCCAACTGCCATGGAGATGACTTCCCTTTGCCTATCCATTTATTTTATTGACAATTTGAAAATGCCAATATGCATTGAGAACATGAAACCATTTGCTTCATAGTTTAGAGGGAAAAAAAAGTATAAAAGCAAAGTCTTAGTATAAAATCAAGGCCTAGAAGTTCTCCTGACAACCCAAATTTGTCTCTTTTTTCATGTTCAATTTGCTAACGAGTGATCTTAAGATTTTTTTTTTTTTTTGATATAAAAGAGACCGCAACTTAAAAATCAAAAAAATATTGCAGATGCTAAAGTTAATTAATATATTATTTATAGTACTAATATTGTATTAAATGTAGTAATTGATCATTTTATTCATCATTTCTAATGCATTAAATAAAAATATTACTATATATGATAATTTTAAAAAATATCTTTACAAACACTAGTTAGCAAAATCCTCCTTAATATATACATGCAGCTCACCAATATGTTGGCAGAGTCCAATAAAAGTTTAGAAAGAAAAGAAAATGTGATCTTAGTGTGAAGGACAATAGAACTTGAACTAATTGAGATAAAAGATACATCTCAAAATATCATATGTACTAGGAACAAAATGAAGATTCTTACATTGTTTCTGAAAATGAGCTTAATTACATTGGCATACAAGACCATATACTAGGGGGAAAAAAGGATTTAAAAAAAAAACCCAAAGAAAACCTGAAATAAGCTCAAAAGCATTTTCATACAAACTTGAACATATATTCTTCACTTTTTCAATCACGATGGTATGGTATTTAACAAAATCCAGATAATGTCTCAGATCTGAGCTTGCTCAATTTCAGAGCTAGATTTACACTACTCAACCATGGTTTTGCTTGCTGCCTAAAATCCCAGAAAACAATTCCCATGGAAGTTCAAATCAGGAAAGAAATTGCTACTGCATCAAAAGGTTTTCATCTAAACATGAAGCGGTGAAGCAGAAGGCTTTGGATAAGTGGTTGGTTTACCATTGGAATGGTTGTGAGCATTTACATGACGTTCTTTCTGAATGCTTTTTAGCATATCACCTGACTCCTGAAGCTGCTCAAGCGCTGTTACCACCTCATCCATGCTTGGCCTGAACTTGGGTTCTACAGCTAAGCACTGAAGTGCAAGGTTAGCCGCCTTTTGGGCCCGATTCAATGAATATTGGCCTTGGAGACGGGTGTCTAGTATACGGAATATTCTACGTTTGTTGGTCAGGTAAGGTTTCGCCCAATCTACCAGATTGTGTTCTCCAGATGGCCTGTTCTTGTCTATAGCTCGTCGGCCGGATAACATTTCTAGAAGAACAACTCCAAAGCTGTATATGTCGCTCTTGGCAGTCAAATGACCTTTCCAAATAGAAAATTAAGTTGATATCAATACTCAAGAGTATATCAAATTCATTTCATATGATCCACTAACAAATAGTTAAATGCAATGAGAACCCAATAGATATATAACAGCTGAAAAAAGCTGATATGATAAAAATATTTTGAAAATTTCTAAGCTACATATGCATAAAATTGAAGATAAATTTTTGTTCTTTTGATCATAATACAGCCATGTGATATTCAAAAACTACTGACTGTAATACAGCCATGGGCTGCATTTCATGGGAGAACTTGTTAAAATCAAAATTTGGGGGTTTTTTTTAGTACTTCTTTCTATTTGTTTTTGGTCCCGTGGAAACCACAGTTGAGTTTAGATAAAACGTTAGTTAATCAAAAGGTAAATGAAAAAAACTGCATAACTGAGTCAAAAAGACTAGGAAACCTTCTCCATGCATCATGAAAGAGGCAAATAGTAGTTTATTTTTCTAACAAACATGTCAAGTAAAGAGTAGAAATTCATTAAAAGAAAACGAGAACAGAAAAAAAGGAGAATTAAAGTAAATGAATAAAAGGGTAGTACATAAATCCAATACAATTATAGAGCATTTCGAGAAAAGTAGTAGATAGAGGCGCAAGTGGAAAATATAAGTCGAAGAGATTGACCATTGACATAGACTAAGTAATTACAGAAGAAAAGAGAGCAGGGAACAATACCTGTGGCTAGATACTCCGGAGCAGCATATCCATAGGTTCCCATGACCCGAGTAGAAACATGGCTCCTGTCACCAGTTGGCCCATCCCTAGCTAACCCAAAATCAGAGAGTTTTGCATTGTAATTCTGCAAATATCAAATATAACAGCAGTATATAGCACATAAGTAGAATGGATAAAATTTTAATATTTTCACCATGCTAGAGAAATGTAAAGGGAAGCATTAGCTAACTTACGTACCGAATCAAGTAAGATATTAGATGTTTTAAAGTCGCGATATATGACTTGTGTTTTGGCATTGTGAAGAAAGGCAAGTCCTTTGGCAGCACCAAGTGCAACCTTCATCCGAACGCCCCAAGAAAGTGGTGGAAAGTGCGACCCCCCTGTTTCAAAATTAAGTTAGGCAACAGTGGATGGAGACATATGCTTCACTTCATAGATATGAATGTTTCATCAATATAAGGAACTCACTCCTGAATAAATGATTCTCCATGCTACCCCGAGCCATGAACTCGTATACGAGAAGCCGATGCTCATCCTCTAGGCAGTAACCAATCAACTTTACAAGATTAGGGTGATGCAATTGTCCAAGATAGTTGATTTCGGTCTGTATACCAAAAATATAAAAGAAATCAATTATCCTCTCATAAGAGAATGCATTTCTTACATCATCATTTCACCAAATTTAAAATTTCTTACAATTGTGAGGACATCCTAACCAACTGAACTGGTTTCTTGTGCTAATAGAATCATAGTTTGTCAAATTAATGACAGTAACCAACTTACAATTGCATCCAGGTAATACCAACTTCTCTTAATACTCAAGGAGTTAGCACCAAAACCTAATACCAAGTAGCAACAGATGCAAAATCTGCCAAACCCCCCTTCCCCCTCTTCCAAAAAAAAGAAAAAGAAACTGAAATAAAACTAACTTGTGAATTTTAGAAAGTAAAAAAATATATCACTAACCAGCCATTCCTTGTGACCCTGGAAACCTTCTTGGTTGAGCCTCTTAACAGCAATAACTAAGCCAGTACCAGGCTTGGTAGCTGTAAGTGAATGCTCATCAATCCATCCCTTGAAGACAGAACCAAATCCACCTTCTCCTAGCACACTGTCTGGTCGGAAGTTTCTGGTAGCTGTCCTGAGCTCACTGAAAGTGAAAGTCTTTAAATTTGAAGACTGCAAAATCTCACCCTCACTCCGGGGATTTTGTGGTATAGAAGCTGAAGAAACCCTGCTGCTTGAACCGCTCAAATTGTCTCCATTTCTGCTTGCACTCCTCGAATTAACTCCTGTAAACAATAGTAAATTTCACATTCTGTAAGATAATATAAAGCTGTCTCAACAAAAACTCACACTTTTGAAACTCCAGACAGGATTTATATTACAATTTGAGCTTCTGATCATCAAATTTTGATTAAAAACAAAATGGCACACTCAAAACTAAATAGAATCAAGTCCTTTTCAATGATTTTAAAATAGGAGACAAGGCATGCAAGTTTGTTTTTAATCAACAAAAATCAAAGCTTTAAGAAAAATAAAGCAAAATCAGGAACCAAACAACATTCAGCTCACCTGTACTAGAAGAACCGACAGACTTGATCCGATTGCTCCAACAAACTCCCATCAAAACAGAATAAAACCAAGATCTTTATTTCAATCTTTTCCTTTTTCTTTTTTCTCTTACAAGGCCAAACTTCTCAAAAAGAAAGATAACCTTAAAAAAAAAAACCTCAACTTGCCTATTCAGAAAGATCAAAGCAGAGCAGTAGGTGGTAACTGGGCAGCAAGATTTTGGATATGATTTCTTTTGTGCTTTTTTTTTCACTTTTTGGAAGGTGGGTTTGGCTTTAGGATGAAGATGAGAATTGAGAAAAGATCAGCAAAACCAAAAAGTAAAGTAAAAAGGGGTTTCTTTGCTATTGCCTATTGGAATATTTGGATTTGCTCGCTTTCTTTCTTCCTTCCTTCCTTCCTTCCTTTATGAGTAGCTCTTTTTAGACCTCAGCCAACAAAATTTTGTAGAAAGTTGACTCGCTTTTTAGCTTCTTGTGTCCAACAAACCACCGTGTTCATTTTCATGTTCATTTTTTACATTTTTCATTAACCCCTGAGCCAAAAACACTTTTAAACAAATAAAAAAAAAAAGTTTACAGTAGATTTATCAATAGTATGCATTTTTTTAATATTATAATTATATTTAAAATACTATATACTTATAAAAAATTTGATACGTTAATATTTTATTTTATATAAATTTTGATATATTCATATATTTATAATGTATTTATATTATTTTTTATGTTATACTGTCATATTATATCTTAATTATTTTTTTTCGTGTTCTATAATAATATCATGTCTAATATAATTTAAAAAGAGGTTTAATTTAATAATCTAACTTGGTTGTATTTGTGAGCCATTGGATGCCATTGATTAGGCTTTTCCTCATGATTCTCAAAGATTAGTCAAGTCAACCTTTTCCAACTCGTCTTAAGAACCTTATCTTCACCGTTGGATTTACGTTAGAAATTGTTGTTTTGCCGTGTGATTGTATGTTCTGAGAGTTTATTTGTTGCATGCACCCTGGGAGTTCTGTCACCGTTGGATTTTGATCAATGTTTTAGTCAAGCAATTTTACCATTGTTAAGAGACAAGGATTTAGTCGTTAGTCAACAACATGAAGCATATTTTCCTACCTTGGTTCTGGTCCCTCTGCTGCTGATCATTTGAACAAAATAATTAAATTTAATAAAGATTAATAGATTAATCATATTCTTTTATAATTTGAATAGCATTTAGGATTTATATTATTCGGAATTGGGTGAATATTGAATATTGATATGTATTCGATATGTATATATTTAATTTTTTTAATTTTTTTTTATAAATTTAGAAAATTATTTTTTATATTCATATGTGAATATGTATTAAACATAGATTTAAAAAAAAAAAAAATCAATAACAAGGATAAAGAATAAAAAGAGAAAGAAAAAAAGTTTTTGATTTTTGAGTAACAGGAATTTGCCTGTAGGTGGGCAGATGCAAATAACAAAACACACAGGAAAACACCCCCTTTTTCCAAAACGTAGTATCAGTGCGATTCGATTGGACACTTTTTTGTTTCAATCGGATTATAATTGGTGTTTGAAATACATGTCACTAGTACGATGAGCATGCCACAGTGGATGAAAATGCCCTCAGTGAGAGGGCATTTTCATACTTTAACTTTCTTTTTTTTTTACATTATGTGAATAGTATAGGGATATTTTTGTCCCTGTCACTTGATTTTTTTATTTTTATTTAAAAATAAAATAATTTTTAATTTAATTTAATTTAATTTAATATAATATAATAAATAAATAAATTTTATTATTATATAATAAATTAATAAACTTATATTTTATAATTAATATGATTAATTAAAAATATATTAATTACATAAATAAAAAAATATTATTTTTAAAATTTATTCAAATTTTTAAATATTTCAAATTATTTATTTTAAATATTTTTATTAATTTATTTTTTAACATGAATATTATTTTAATTATTATTTAACAAAAATATAATTTTAATATATATTTTATTATATTATATTATATTATATATATATACATTTTAATCTAATGTCCTTAATGGTTATTTTATTTTCTCACTATAATTCACCTCACCGCCACCGCTACTTTTGAATCCAAACACATATCCCATCGCTTGTTTTAATCTCACCGGAGCCAATCTCACATCGATTATTATTTTTAATTTTATCAGAACCAATCTCACCGCCTATCCAAATGGAACCTAAGAATCTAAGATGAGTACTGTGAGAGAGAAGCATGCACAAAAATGCTCTTGTTCAGGTCTCCAATCTAAGGATGACAGCGGGTCGGATATCTACATTTTTTGTACTATCCGAATTCGTAAAATTGTTTTAAAATTCGAATTCGTAAATTATTCGCATATTACTATCCGAATCCGAATTAAATAATATTATCCGTCGGATATTCGAATCCGTTAAAAATTCGAATTCAATAAATCAATTTTTTTATAATAAAAATATAAAATCAAACAAAATTTATGTGTTTTACAAATAAACAATTCGGATATCCGAAGTTTCATATCCTCATCCGCTCCGAATCCATTGCGAATAATAATTATAATATCCAAATCCACAAAAAACAGATCGATTATCCACAAATATCCAAATCCGTATTTTAAATTCTCATCCCTAATCTCCATATTGCACTTCCCATGTCAGAATTCAGATGTACAAGAATAAAAAGCGGAGGAACCTTTGTCTGAACTAGGTTAACATAGTTATTTTACAGTTTAAAACACAAGAAACAGAAAGGTTTGGCAATGTTCAACTCAGTCTTTGTCTGAACTAGGTTGGGATCGGATCGGAGTGGGATGCTCAAAGAGGTTAGAGTTAGACCACTGAATCTCAAAGTCAAAGGTAGGCTTAAAAATATAGTTTACCCAAAACAAAAACTATACTCAAACATGGTTTTGTTCCTAAAAATAAAATCCCAGAAAGAATATCTCAATGGATAATGAAATCAGGAAAAAATTTTGCTGCTGCAATATCAAATTGCTTCCATCTTTGCTCACACTCGATGAACTCTCCTTCTACTCAGAAAGTTGATTAACAACAAGTTTTCAAACATCATCTTAAAATTGTTTCATATAGAATTCAGATTTACAGACCAAAGTGCTGGAAAAATCTCACCCTGTGTTAATCATGCATTATTCTTTACAGTTTACACCATTCAATATTTGTGTTAATCAGTGGATAAAATATCTAACATTATATAAATATGTGCAAAGACTGAAGTTGAAGTCAGGAATAGAAGCAAAGGGAAAGTATAGAAATGGTATGGTTAATTTCATATCATTTTCATACAAGAAAGGAAGAAAAACAAAAAAGGAATAAGAACTGGGTTATTATTGATGATGGGTTTTGCCTAACCCACCTGATCCAATTCTTTCTTCTTTAATTTTTGTGTACATATTTGATTTTAGATATCTGAATATGAAATCAGTGTACATATTTAATTTTTGTTTAATTTTAATGAATTCAGATATTTAACGTATTTTTATATTTAATGGTTATTACTATTTAAATTTAATGCAGATTCGGATAATAATATTTAAATTCAAAAATCATGTTAAATTAAACAAATTAAAATTAAAATATTTTAAAAATTATAAATATCTCATTGCTGACATCCTATATTACATTAATACAAATAAAAAGAAAAAGGGTAAGTTGAAAAACGCATTTCTGTATTTTTTTCATATGGGATGTAGCAATAAAGGGATCAAGTCTTTAACAAGGGGGAGGTGGTGGAGCAAAGTACAGGCCATTATTTGAAAAGAGGTTTTGGGATGTTTCCTTTCACTGAACCAGGTTGGGTTAAGAGAAAAAAATAATTAATATAAAATAATTATTTCACGTTAACATGTATTATTTTATTTAAATTATAAAATATAATTATATTTTTTTAAAAATTAATTATTTATTATAAAAATTATTAATGAATTATTAAAATAAATATTTATTATTTATTTATTACATATAATGTAATGTAAAATAAATAATTAATTAACTTTTTTTAAATTTAATTATGTAAACATAATTTAAATAAAAATAATATATGTTCGTTTTATATAATCTTTTCTCGGATTATGATTCTTCAGAGAGATCAGGTCAGACACCACTGGGCTCACACCCTCCCCACCTTTACTCTCACCGATCCCCATACAAAGTCTGCAGCCTTTTTTCTTTGTACTGTTCTTTTTAGTATTTTTTACATTTCATTATTATACTTCGAAAATTTATAAGGAAAGTTTATTATGATAAATTTTTGGTAAGTTTCATTATATAGATAATTTATTATATTTATATATAATTTTTATTATATTTATATATAAAAATAAAATTATATATGTAAAAAAAAATGACACTATTTAAAAAATTATATATAAACATGATAAATATGTCATGTTTATATATAATTTATAATGTTTATATGTAATTGTTATGTTATATATAATTTGTCATATTTATATGTAATTTTGTCATATTTATATGTAGAGCTGCTCATGGACCGGGCCGGGCCGCGGCCTATTTTTTTTAATTTTCTCTGCCCAGGCCCGCCCGTTTAGGCCCGAAACACTGTTCATTGGAATAAAAAAATAATTTTTTATTTTTTTATAATTAAAATTAAATAAAATAATATTATTATAATAAAAGTTACTGTTCCGGGCCGGCCCGGAACACAAAAATATCCTGTCCAGGCCCGGCCCGTGAGCAGGTCTATTTATATGTAATGAAGCCTATTTTAAGCTCACCATAAATGAGCTTACCCTATAACTCTCTCTATACTTCACTGGTGCACATGGCTGCTATGTTTTACCAAAGTAATGCTCAATCAGGACCATTAAAACTGGGATTTGATCATGGATTTGATTCAATCAAGGGGTGAGAAGTTATAGAGCGTTTGAGTGATCACTTTTCGTAAAAAATAATTGGTAGAAATATGATTCTCATATTTGGTATGTTAAAAACTGCTCACTTTTAGAATGAATGTAACTTTTCCACAAGTATTGGAATGTGGTTCTCATGAGAAGTGGTGGGAAAGTAACTTTCTTATGTAGTTGAAAAATTAAAAAAATTTAAGATAAAATTATCTTTTTCCTATTTGATTTAAAATTATCAATTAAAATATTATTTTAAAATATTTAGTACAAATATTTATTAATAATAAATATTATTAAAATATTTAAATAATATTTAATTTGCATTCAGCCTTTTAATTTTTCAATTACTTGAGAGTAACTTCAAAAATTTATTATTAACAATTTTTTTTTTATAATAAAAGTAACTCAAATTACCAATTGAATATTATTTTTAAATATTTAGTACAAATATTTGTTAACAATAAATATTATTTAAATATTTAAATAATATTTAATTTTCATACAGCCTTTTAACTTTTCAACTACATGAAAGTAATTTCGAAAATTTATTATTAACAAATAATTTTTTATCATAAAAATAACTCAAATTATCAATTAAAATATATTTTTTAAATATTTAGTACAAATGTTTGTTAATAATAAATATCATTAAAATATTTAAATAATATTTAATTTGCATATAATCTTTTAATTTTTCAACTACATGAGAGTAATTTCAAAATTTTATTATTAAAAAAATTTTTTATCATAAAAATAACTCAAATTACCAATTAAAATATTATTTTTAAATATTTAGTATGTTTGTTAATAATAAATATCATTAAAATGTTTAAATAGCATTTAATTTGCATTTAGTCTTTTAATTTTTCAACTACATGAGAGTAATTTCGAAAATTTATTATTAATAAATATTTTTTAGGCATAAATACAAATTTGGTCCTCGAAGTATGTAACTTAAATTATTTTGGCCCTTATTCTTTTTTTTGAGTCAATTTGGCCCTCAATCTATTATTTTTGTCGATATCATATAAATTTAACGAAAATTGATAACGTGCGAGTATGAGACTAACAATTTCGTTAAATTTAGGCTATTTTTATAAGAAATTGATAAAAAAAACCAAAATAAACAAAAAAAAATTGACCAAAAATTTAACGTTTTTATTAATTTTAGGCTAAATTGACTGAAAATAATAGCATGAGGGCTAAAATGATCCAAATAAAAAAATAAGGACCAAAATGATTTAAGTTGCATATTTTGGGGGTCAAATTTGTATTTAAGCCTTTTTTTATCCTAAAAGTAACTCAAATTATCAATTAAAATATTATTTTTAAATATTTAGTATAAATATTTGTTAATAATAAATATCATTGAAATATTTAAAAATTAATAAAATTAATATTTTTTTAATAAAAATAATTTCGAAAATTATCATCATATTTTTAAAATTTTATCATGTATATCAAATATTGTAAAATTATATTTTCAAAAATTAAATTCTCAAAAATCATATTTCTAAAAATCAAATTTCATAAAATGTGATTCGAAGACACCAAACTTCTCTTTAAGGAGGAGGAAGAGTAAAGGAAAGTTGAAAAGTAAAATCTCAACTCCCCTTCATTCCCTATCACAAAAAAGCTTTCGGCTTTTTTCAGATTAAGGGGCAATGGGATTTTATGTTTATGTTATTTTTTATAATAATTTTATTTAAAAAAAAAAAAAATTAATTAAGTTGATGTCATAAATTAATAAAATATTAATATTAAAAAGTAATGGTATTTTGTGTTTGTTATTTTTTAAGGTACCGTAACATTGTTAACTCTAGCTAGAATTAATTCCTGACTTAAAAAAACACAAACTTAACTTTAGAATTAATTAAAAAAAAATAAAGGAAATAAAGAAAAAGAAAAGGGACATAACTTATCACTGACATGGGAGCAGAAGGGGTCGAGTCTACTTCAGACTCGTTTCCTTGTGCGGCGATACGCGGCCTATGATTTATGATAGAGGCGGAGTGAGACGGTACAGTTTTTTTTGTTTGAAAGACGAGAATGAAACAATTATGGTAATTGTTTGCTTCACACCGTCCCGCTTCGAATACTGAAATTATAATTTTATTATTAAATAGTTAACTTTTAAAAGAATAATAAAATAATATAATTAAACTTATTATTTTTATTTTTATTTTTTAAAATCTAAACCTAATACTTTAATTTATTCTCTTCTTATATTAGAAACATGTTTATATTTAATTTATATTTAAAAATTTTTACAATGCTTTATTATTTGAAAAAAAATAAAAATAATTAATAAATATCAAATGGGACGGAGCGGGACGGTTATGGATGTAACCGACATCTATGGAGGTGATAGTGGTATTGAAATTTCAACATCCACGGCCGAACGGGACGAGGGACGAGACGAGACAAAGCAGTGTTATGGCGGGACGGGAGTGGATACTGCAAAATCCACTTTCGCCCCGCTCTATTACCATCCCTAGCCATGATGATATTTTTTTCATTATTTAAAAAAAATTTATAGGTAAAAAAAAAGTCAAGCCTCATGATGATTTTTCAACAAATTAAAAAATAAATCTATTTCGATCATTAAAACAAAAACATTGATATCTAAAAAAAAAAAAAATTGAAAAAAGTTATATTGTGATAAATAAAAAAAAAACCGAAGTGATATGAGGGAAAGTTTAAGGGATATTGAAAAAGGGTAGGGTAGGGGAGGCAGGTTTCAGGATATGCTGACACAATCACATTCCCTAAAACACGGCAGCATCGACCCACCCTCCTTTCTTTTCAAAATAGTACGATGTAACCGACCTTTTTCTACGGTTTTGAAACGATAATTGGTGTATTTCGTATATATCCTATATATAAATATGAGCTTTTTTCCAGCAAAAAAGAAGGTTCATGTCTTCTAATACTGTTCATCTTCCTTTTTTGTTTTTTTTTTTTTCATTTGAAACAAATTATTATTATTTTTTTTTTCATTTGAAACACATTAAATGACGGATAAAGTGGAGTGTCGGCCTCTCCACTTTGTCCCTTTTTTTTAAAATTTTTTTAATCATTTTTATTTTTATTTTAAATTTAGGTTATTTTATTAAATATTAAAAAAAATGATGAAGATAAATGAAAGAGTTTGTGAAAATTTGATGAGAAAATTTAAGTTATTTTAGATTTGATAATTCGTGTATTTATGTCGTGTTCGTGTATTTTTAATTTTTTATGTGTCAAAATCGTGTTTAAAGTATTATATCCATAAGATAAATTTATAGATGAGGGAGTATAGGAAGGGTGTCAAAATACGACACGATACGAAAAAGAAATACGGACACGACACGAATACACGAACATGTCAAATTTTATATAACACAAATTATTAACACGTCAAAATTTATACAAATATAAAATTACTTAAATACGATTATGATACCAAAAAATATACGAATATTATTTTAAAATCAAATCATATCAACTTTAAATAAATTATTTGATCGAGTCATATTTAATCTGAATTTTATTGAAATATAAAAATATATATATATATAAATAAGATTTAAAAATAAATATTTATTGAACCCGATTTTTTTGGATTCGAGCATAATCCGATATATTTTTAACTTCGAGTATCTGTCTTACTTAAATAGATAATATTATATACCTGAAATCGTTAACTCGATTCATTAAAATATTTATAAATATATTGTTATACCACAATGTACAAATCATACAAAGATTAAATATTTTTGAACAAGGAGAGCCCATCACGTGTCCCGACATTACTGACTTTTTCTTTTTGCTTTTCCACGCTAACTTCACTTACTCTTTTTTGACTTTCATGATTTTTTAAATTAAAAAAGTCTAAAGCTTACACTAGAAGCATGGGCACAGGATTGGGTGAAAAACTTTTCATGACATTTTTTCTTTTTCATGCTTCTGTCTTAAAAAATCACCGAGTTTTTTTTTTCTTTGTGTTTGATTAATTGATGAATCAAGGTGGGGTGAGTATAAGGGGGTTAGTAGAAGAAAGATTATCATATTTTTTTTTAATAAACAAAGGATGAACCGGGTAAATGGGTGGGTAAAACAAGGACGTGTGTTTGATAGAAAAGAACAAAAGGATTGGGAAGAGACAAAGGGATGAGTAAAGAGTCAAAAAAAAAAGTGGGAAATATGTGGAGGAGAGAAATTAAAAAAAAAAAAAAAAAAAAAAGATAGAGGAAGCAAAACTAGAAAAAGATTGAGCAAAAAATGAAGGCAATACCGGGAAAGATTGTGAGGAAAATAAGGTAAAGAAAAAAGAAACGGGACAGGCAAGGGAAAGAATACGCGATGAGAGATCGGAAAAAAGTTTTGGTTTCTGGGCAGATCTGGAGTCTTCGAGGCCATTCTTCGCCAAATCAATGCCAGGTCCGATCTCCGTTTGCTAGGTCCGATCAAATCTTTTTTATTATTTTTTTAAACCATTTTTTTTTTTAAATGCATTTTTAACGAATTGCTATTGTTATTCTTATAAAGGGAATAAATATTATTATTATTATTACACTTTTTATTTTTTACAAATTTTTAATGATAAAATTCTTTTAAAGGTAAAAATCTTTTTCTTTTTTTTTTTTCAAAAAGTACGGATTTGTTATTATTGTTATTTTAAAAAATAATTAAAAGCATCATTATTTTTTATCTTATTCTTTGGTTTTCTTTTTTCATAAATCTCATATTTGTTTTAAAATGAACGTTCTTTTGACTATTTTTTAATTTTATTTCGTTTCTCCACCAAAATGTTTTTTTTCTTTCTTTTTAATGTTTAACTTCAGTTTTTTTTTAAACATACTTTTATTGATTTTTTTCACATTGTGGTTTTTCTAATGTACATTTTCTGTTGTTGTGATTTTTCGTAGGTGTGCACCGGATTTTGAATATATGATTTGAGGTAATTTTTATTTATTTACATTATTTTATTTTCTCATTATATTTATATTTATTTAAAATTTTGTACTTTGCCTTTATTGTTTTTCATTGTATAGATGGTTCATGATTCAACGTGTAATTTTAAATTACCCATTACATAAGGTAATTTGGTTTTTGTATTTACAGAAATGAAATTCTCTTGACCTTAGCAAAAAATAAAGTCAAAGTAATCATGTGTAGCCATTACATAAGATAATTTTGTTTAGTATTTGGAGATTTTTTTTTTATTTCGATCAGGTAATATGTTCTGACATATTTAGCTATTTAAACTGTCTTCCTTATTATTTGTTGGGTACCAATTAAATTTATGTTGATTGTTTTGATTTTAATTTTAATTTCCCATATAATATCTTAAGAAATTTTCTTTATTGGAATATGTTTGATTAAGCAACAAATTATCAATCCTAAGCATCTTTAATATCCTCCAATTTGCTGGCAGATAAAGAAATTCATGGAATTCTTTTGATTAATTATGTGAGGCCTCAATGTATATTTGCTTTGTAAAAATACATAAACTCTCATATTCTCTTTCTTTGCTTTATTGAAGTCCAAGTATTAAAAAGGTTATTCTGTAAGTGTGAAATCACTTTTGTTTCACAGGTGTTTGCTATCTTTCATTGTCTCGGCTGTTGGATTATTGAGGTTGATCCATTTGTATCCCTTTGCTCTGGTTTGTTTTGCACAATGCTATATATCATGTTCGTTTCTTTTTTAGAGTGTTGGTACTTAGGTTTTTTCTTTCTAATAGTTTTGTGTTTATTTGCTTCTATTTTACATGCTTTTAATATTGTGGATTTGGGGTTTGTTTTGTATCCGGCTCCGTTCTTTTAGATTGTATGCCTTTTTCATGAGTTTGCTTATTTGTTGGCTGAGTGATTTACAAACCTTTGCCTGTATGCTTTTTTTTTTTTACATGTGGATAGAATAATTACATGTTTTAATGCATTTAAATTTCTTTTTACTGAACTTTTTATTAGCTTCTTTGTACTGTATTCTGAAAATTCTCTCATTTTTTTGGATTTTTATCCTGTTGTTACTGATCATTCATTTCATGATTTTGTTCTAGGTCTGTGCAAGCTGTCATCATTTTATCCCTTCCAATATTGAGGCTAATCCATTTGCATCCATTTGGCCCGATTTGTTTTTCACACTACTGTAGTTTTTTTCTTTTTTCTTTCGGGTGTTGATTCTTAGTTTTATTCTTTTCATAGTTTTGTGTTTATCATCTGCTTCTATTTTCCATGTTGTTGGTGTTGTCAATTTGGGCTATGTTTGGTTATGTAGGTCTGTTTTGTTAGGTTGTATACTTTTTTAATTGGTTTGCTTATTTGTTGTCTGATTGATTTACGAAACTTTGTGTCTTTCTGTTGTGTCATGGATTATCATGAGTCAATGAGGTTAAATAGATTAAGGAGGATTGAATATGTTAGAAGTTGGCGACTTAGAAATAGGCAAAACCATAATACTTTACAAGTTGCACCTATTGCTAACCAGACTTTTGCCCGTACTGTTAGAATTGAGAGTTCATCTTGGTTAACAAATGAATGTGTTGTTCAACGATTTAAGCTGCATTTTGTTCTTAATGGTCACGGAAAATTGCAAACTATTTCAACAATTTTTGATGTGGCTATGTTTCATGAGAGCGGTTCATCTTCGCTTTGTCCTGATCTGTCGTTCATGAATTATGCAATTGGGTCAAGTAGTTCTGTTGGTCATAGTCGTTCAGATGCTGCCATTGGTGAGCTTAGTCACCAAGCTGCTGATGGTACAATTTGTGGGTAAATACTTTAGCTTTGAGTTTTATAGATTTTATTTCATTATGTTCCAAGTTTTGATTATTGTTATTAGTTTTATACTTTTTTTGATCTATTTGTCTTAACAATAGCAACCACAATAAATCAGTCGGATCAATCAAAGTCATTAAGGAGAAAATGTTACATAGGGAATACAGATTTACTAAATATTTTTGGAAATGATGCATGCATATGTGTATGAAATGTGTTTACTACTAACTTTACTTGACTTTTTTAAAGGCATGATAAGATACTCGATTTGCTTCATGCTCGGAAGTTGAATTACCAGCGCTTGATGTTGTTATTTGGGTGAAAATGCATAAAAGAAAAAGATCTTATACTCAATACCTATTTCAAATTGATTATTGTTCTCATTTGATTTTAGTTTTATTAATTAGCTAACTTAGTGCTCTATATTTTCTCTGACAATATCTTTAAAAAGATGAGAACTACTTTTTCTTTGTGCTTGAGCTATAATACAACAGAAATATGTATGAAGAACTTAAAATAATGAAATTAGTCTATTGTTTAAATTTTATCGTTCGGCAGTTCCCTTTCCACTATGATTAATTTAACTTCAGCACAAGATTATCTCATTGCTTGCATATTATCATTGTTATTATAGAATGGAATTATTTTTTGTTTAAAAAAAAGGAAAAATAGAATGCAAATATTTTCGTCCGCAGCATAGCGCGGGTCTATTTTTAGTTTATATAAATTTTATGAAAAAGAAATTTATTGAAATTAATGTAAAATTTATATTAATTTTTTATTTTATTCGATTGTCTTAATTTATATTTTATTTATATATAAATATATATCGTATATTGAATTTTGAATAAATTAAAAATGTTTAATAATTTATTCGTTAAAAAATAATTTTAATCATTAAACATATATTGAAAAATATAATATTCTTGATTGATATGATAAAAGTATCGGATTGATTCAAAATGTTATATGCATGACAAATACAATTATATTATTAAATTTAACGATCGATTTGTTGAAATATTAATGATATACAAAATTATAAAAATGTATAAAACTAACTAATTTATACTAATATAAATGAATCTCTTTATGTTGATATATTAATAATTTATATAAATTTTGACATATTCATATTATTTTTGTATCTTATCATATTTTATATTGTATTTTTAATTATTTGATTATCATCTATATTATCTATAAAAGAAATTGCTAAGTCATGGTGTCCTCTAACTCGATGAAATATAATATAGATATATTAACTGAATTTACAACTTTTGACACGTTTTTCAAAAAACAGTTTTCAATTTCTAATGGTTTGTTTAAACAGTTATCAAACTTTTGGCATGCTCTTTAAAAACAGTTTTTTATATACTCACTAACTAAAACGGATCTTACATAAATTATCCATTTATAAAAGTTATTATTTTTTTTTACATTTAATTTTAAAAAAATAATTTATTATATTTTAAATTTATATTATCTATAAAAGAAATTGCTGAGTCATGATGTCACTCTAATTGGTCTTTTTATTCTAATATAGCCAAAAAAAAATTATTTACCAAAATATCGTTTTTTTCAGATTAATTCTCAAAATCCGTTATTTTTAAATCAGTTGGAAAATCGCCATGGCTCATGGCGATTTCCCAACTGAAATTTTTAATTTTTTTTTAAAATATCAGTTGGAAAATCGCCATGGTCCATGGCGATTTCCCAACTAAAAATTTTCAATTTTTTTTTCTTTTCCCATTGGGAAATCGCCACCCAAGGTGGCGATTTCCCAAGGGTTTTACTTTTTTTTTTAATTCTTTTAATAAATAATAAAAATTATATAATTTTAAATTTTAAAAATAAAGATTTAATAATTTTAATATATAATTTTTATCCATGGTGGTAGAAGTGTTCATGGGCTGGGCCGGGCTCATGTATGGTATCAACACCACATTTGCTTGCCCGAGCCACGGTGGCAATTTTTCAACATTTATTTATTTTTTAATTTTATAAAATTATAAAAATTATATAATTTTTAATTTAAAAAAAAAATATAACAATTTACCAAAAATAAAAAAATTATATTCGTATTAGACCTGTTCATGGGCCGGGCCGCTACCCGAAATTTTTTTCCTTGCCCATGAGCAGGTCTATCCGTAATGTCAATCGAATTCTTTCAACTTGTATTCGTAATAAATGGACACTCTGGTTGGCCTTTCTCCCGGAGGTCCATTTATTACGAATACAAGTTGAAAGAATTCGATTGACATTACGGATAGACCTGCTCATGGGCTGGGTAGCCCGTCCGACCAGGCCCGGATCACTATTTATATATTAAAATAATTAAATTCAGGCCCGCGAGCCGGGCCTTGGCAAGGAAATTGAAAAATTTCGGGTCGCGGCCCGGCCCATGAGCAGGCCTAATTACGAATATAATTTTTTAATTTTTGGTAAATTGTTATATTTTTATTTTTTAAAATTAAAAATTATATAATTTTTATAATTTTATAAAATTAAAAAATAAATAAATGTTGAAAAATTGCCATCGTGGCTCGGGCAAGCAAATGTGGTGTTGATACCATACATGAGCCCGGCCCGGCCCATGAACACTTCTACCACCATGGATAAAAATTATATATTAAAATTATTAAATCTTTATTTTTTAAAATTTAAAATTATATAATTTTTATATAATTTTTATTATTTATTAAAAAAATTAAAAAAAAAAAGTAAAACCATTGGGAAAGCGCCACCGTGGGTGGCGATTTCCCAAAGGGAAATTCAAAAAAAAAATTGAAAATTTTTAGTTGGGAAATCGCCCATGGCGATTTCACAACTGGTATTTTAAAAAAAATTAAAAATTTCAGTTGGGAAATCGCCATGGCCATGGCGATTTCACAACTGGTATTTTAAAAAAAAATTTCAACTGATTTAAAAAAAACGAATTTTGGGAATTAATCTGAAAAGAACGATATTTTGATAAAAAAATTATTTTTTTAGCTATATTTAGATAAAAAAAAACCCACTCTAATTCAGTGAAATATAATATAAATATATTAATTGAGTTTATAATTTTTGACACGCTCTTCAAAAAACAATTTTCAATTTTTAATAATTTGTTTAAATAATTATCAAACTTTGGCATGTTCTTTAAAAATAGTTTTTTATATACTCAGTAATCATAATAGGTCTGTAAAAATTTTCATTTTTTTAAATTTAATTTTTTTAAAAATAATTTATTATATTTTAAAAAATATAATTTCATTCACATTATCTATAAAATTTTAGTATTAATATAATGTAATATTTTCGTGTCCAAAATTTTCAGATAAGTTGATTATCTGTATCTTTTTCTTCTCGGTCCCCACTTGCGTGCCCCTCCATTACGCCCCCACTGTCAGATCTCTCTTTGCTCTCTCTCTCTAAAATTTACTGTTTTCTCTCTCTCTAGGTAGGATTTTTCTCTCTCTAGGTGGTGTTCTTTTAATCTTTTTTTTCCCTTGTTTGAGACTTTGGGAGAGTGTTTTGTTTGGTTTTTTTTTCTTTTTCATTATGTGTTGTTGTCGGAGATTTATTAAATGCTAGAAGATGCAACGAAGACAGAGTTTAAATTTGAACGCTTGAAACAAAGAAAATATGGTAAGCTGTTTTTCTCATTTTAAAGTTGTTTTTGTCCATTTTTTATTCCATACTTAGTAAACTTAAAAAAAGCTTGCTCTTTCTGCTTGAAAGAATCTGTTTTGAAGGCTCTGTTTCGCTTTTGCTGCAAAAGTTTTTTTCTTTTATAATTTTTGGTCTTCCTTTATATTTCTTAGTTTTCTCCGCAGCCAAACGGTAAATCAATGTGGAGTTTTTAGTTGAAGATTTTTAGGGCTGTGACAAGTCCCTTGACTGGTTAATCATGATAAACAAATTCTTTGTGGATAAATTATGGCGAAAAGATGTTACTTTATACTTTAAAGTGTCTCCTTTTTTATAAGAAACTTCCTTTTTTTTTTTTTTTTTTTTTCCTAATTTATTCTTAAAATTGGGTTTCTCAAAGGAATAATTATTTATTAAGAATTATCTAATACACCTTTTCTTGCTAAAATTCAGTAATGTCCCGGGCCTTATCGGTGAATATTCATATTCACCCAAATCTGTTGATGAATCCTGTACTTTTGTCCTGCAGCTGTAATTTTCTGAAGATTTTGAATCATAAATATGGCAGATGATTTTAATAAATATCTTGAAATTTGTAGGTTTATACAACTAATAAAATCATCGTTTGATTGATTATTTACTTCCCATCTTGACTAAAATGTAATTGGGGTTGTTTAAACAGTTTCTTTAGACGTTTTTTTATGGGATATTGTAGTAGATTAGTTTTAGTTAATAGCTTAAATGATGGTAAAAATAGTTTGGTTTATTTTATAGCTGTGTATGGATGAAAGTCTCCCTGTATTGCGGTATATACAAGCCGTTGTCATAAAATTTGGTTGTAATCTGGTGTCAGGGGCCGCTAGGGGGAGCTTTGGAGCTTTATAAACACAAATTCAGCATCAAATACTGAGTCTTGCTTATTAGTTTATCAATTATTGTACCACATGTCATCTTTTTGCACACTGTTTTTGCTGACTCCAATAATGATTGTCATCAGTGGCTGTATAATTGGTTTTGCTATGACAGAACTGAAAGTTTTGTATTCAATCATTGCTTAAAAGCATTCCTCTGGTGATATTTGATCATGTTTTAATAATTCATTTTTCTTCTTTTCCCCCCCAACTTGTCATTTATGTGCAGTATTTGGTAGTATTATGCTGCGCCAAATTTTGCAGTTGACTTTATAATCAGTGCCAAGTTTGTACCAGCAGTTATCATCATTATGGACATATTTATTTAACAGCATGATCGTGCATTCTCATTTTGATGATTGGCTAGGCATCTGTTTATTGATCTACCAGCAATTTTGTCAATTCTTAGTTGAAACTAGAGAATTTTAAGTGTTATATTTAGCTTTGCCTTTGTTATTTATTGTTATTTGTTTGTACAAGGCAGAGATTCTGACATTGTTAATTCAATCCATTTCCTCATATTTGCTGTCACATTCATTGGTACCTGGCTTGTGGTATTGTGAGCAAAAGTTTCCATTTCTGTGGTTATAAACTATTAGCTATCTGAGTCGAGAAAATTTGGAAGGTATTTGGAGTTCTTGATTCCTTTAATTGTCTGAAAAGTTATTCTTGAGTAGCTCCTGATCTCAGTGGATCATACTGGAGAAGTTTATGGCCCATACAGTGGTGACTTATGTCCCAGGTGGTTGTTATAATTCTGCATGAAGATTGGGTTTAAAAGAGATTGCCTGGGTGTGTCATGCACATGGTATTTTTCCCTCAAATTTCCATGTGTTATACCCTTGGTTTTATGATACTTGTTTTAGTGAAGGACTAGAAAGTGCAGTGGAGAAACAACTCTTTGTCTCTTCTATAGGCTATGACATTGTTATAAAGTTCATCCTTAATTACTCATGTCATTTAGTCCCCTTCCTTATTGTTTTAGTTTGTTACTGTTGGATCCGATTGTTATCACTTGCATATTATCAAAGTGACGGTTAAACTTACCGATTTTCTTGCAGATACATTATGAGGAGTTTAGGGCAATGGGAAGTGGTGTTTGCACCTGGAAATGAAGGAGAGGCAGCGATGGGGAGCTGAAGAGGACACTTTGTTATGTGCATATGTGAAACAATATGGACCGAGGGAGTGGAACCTTGTGTCACAACGCATGAACACGCCCCTAAACAGGGATGTGAAATCTTGCTTAGAAAGGTGGAATAACTACCTCAAACCTGGTGTCAAGAAGGGATCTCTTACAGAAGAGGAGCAGCGTCTTGTAATCCGTCTTCAAGCCAAACACGGCAATAAATGGAAGAAAATTGCAGCTGAAGTCCCCGGCAGAACTGCTAAAAGACTGGGCAAGTGGTGGGAGGTGTTCAAAGAGAAGCAACAAAGGGAACAAAAGGAGAAGAATAAGACTGTTGACCCAATTGAGGAGGGCAAGTACGATAGGATACTAGAAAATTTTGCAGAGAAACTAGTGAAAGAGCGCATAGCTCACCCTTTCCTATGGCTACTTCTAATGGGGGCTTTCTTCATACTGACCCACCTTCCCCTACACCAATTCGACTTCCACCTTGGCTTTCTAATTCCAGCAATGCCTCTTCTGTCAGGCCACCATCCCCTTCAGTGACTTTAAGCTTATCTCCCTCAACAGTGGCAGCTGCTCCCTCAATCCCATGGCTGCCGCCTGAGAAGATGTCAGAAAATACCCATGTTGTTTTGGGAAATATGGCACCCCATGGGTCAGTTCCTCCTTGTGGTGATAAGCTGCTGATATCTGAACTGGTGGAGTGCTGCAGGGAGCTGGAAGAAGGGCACCGTGCTTGGGTTGCTCATAAAAAGGAATCAGCCTGGAGCTTAAGAAGGGTAGAATTACAACTGGAATCAGAGAAAGCATGCCATAGAAGGGAGAAAATGGAAGAAATAGAGTCAAAGGTCAAGGCTCTAAGGGAAGAGCAGAAGGCTACTCTTGATAGTATTGAAGCTGAATATAGGGAACAGCTAGAAGGGCTAAGGAGGGATGCCGAAGCAAAGGAGCAAAAATTAGCTGAACAATGGGCTACGAAGCAATTGCGTCTTACTAAGTTTCTTGAACAAATGGGGTCTAGACCCAGGCTTGCTGAGCCAAATGCCCGGTGAGGAAGATCTATTATACGCAGCAGTCTGCATTCAGCTATCAATAGACTGCATTGCTTGCTGCACATTGTTTCTGATTATGTGTCCATTCTCTTCTCAAATTCTACTATAGATGTCTGTAATACCTGCCAATGGGGGGTTTGTGAATTAAGAGATTAAATGTTTGTATGTTATTGTATCGATGTAATTTGGAAATTGAAGTTCTACCATACCTTTTTTGTATTTGAGAATTAAAAGTTTTTAGCTTTTAGCTTATATGATTTCTTTCAAGGAAACTTTGTGGAAGATAAGATGTTAATGGGAATTCATTTCTCCACATTTATGTAAGCATTTCTATCCAGGCGTATCTATTGATGTGTATTACCACTGGTGTATGCTCATCTTTTGTCTGTGAATACTTGCAAGTGCCTTCGAACATCCTTCAATGATCGAACCTGCGTATTTGTCCCTGCCAAATGAAATGATGAAGTACAACAAATAGTAAGTATACGTATACGTATATGAAGATAGCATGACAAAGTAGCAACAAAGGTGGCTTACATTAGTTAATGTCACTATGTCAGGTTTCTCGCTTATGACATTATCAAACATTATAATATTTTTCTATCCAAATAAAAATCTGCAACGTGGCTTACATTCCTGTAGTAAAGCCGCCTTCTAATTCGCATGGATATATGTAAGGATGAGAAAAACAGAAGGGCCTGTTTGGTTCACTGCACCGCCGACCGTGAACAACAAGTGAAATGGCTGGGAATTGGGAATGAATGATTTAGGACTTGGGAAATTAGGGTTTTCTTTGGAATTTCCAAATTTGATCAAAAGTCGTGGAACAAGTAAACCTGGGAGAGTGAAGAAGGCTCCAGATTAGTGGCCGTGTTTGTCTTGCGCCGTTTCTGTCATTTAATTTTCCGTCATAAAATGGAATCGCCTATCGATTCTTCGCCGATTGAGCCCCGTGATCGAGTCGTACGGGTATGCTCTTTTTATTTATTTATTCTGATTATTCAATTAAGTTAAATGTGAAAATGGTGAAGTATTATTATTATTATTATTATTATTATTATCTTTTTAATTTTCGTAGCATGTGAATTGCTTAATATTGAACTTTTAATTTCTGAAAAAAAAGTTTTATTGATATTATGATCAGAGGCTAGCTGCTTTAGGGATTCCAGAGGAGTACCTCGATAGGCGTTATGAGGGGATAGTTGATTTTGTTATCGATAATGGATTATTGTTGCCAGAGGTAGTTTCCGCTATCTTACCTACTGATGAGGAAGTGGCAGAGTCTATACAAGATGCTAGGTTAAGGTCTAAGAAATGGATGGGTGTATCTATGAAAAATCAGTTTCGTGAGAGTATGGTTTGGTTACAGTGGCTGATGTTTCAGGGTGAGCCGGTGAATGCTTTGCAAAACCTAGCAAAATCGAGTATTGGTCAACGTGGTGTTTGTGGTGCGGTTTGGGGAATGAATGACGTTGCATATAGGTGCCGGACATGTGAGCATGATCCAACTTGTGCTATTTGTGTTCCTTGTTTCCAAAATGGGAGTCATAAGGGTCATGATTATTCTATTTTTAAAACGGTTGGTGGTTGCTGTGATTGTGGGGATGAAACAGCGTGGAAACATGAGGGTTTTTGCTCGAAGCATAAAGGTGCTGAACAGATTCAACCACTTCCTGAGACCATAGCAGATTCTGTCGGGCCGGTGCTTGATGCACTCTTTATTTGTTACAAAAACAAGCTATTCTCAGCAGAAGGTATCTTTGAGGAAAATATGAGAGATAGTGATTGTGGCGCTGAGCAGAGGAAGGCTGCGAATGAGCTAACATATGTGGTTGTTGAGATGCTTTTAGACTTTTGCAAGTATTGTGAGAGTTTGCTCAGTTTTGTGTCTAGGAGGGTGATTTCTTTAGATGGTTTATTGGGAATTCTGGTCAGAGCAGAGAGGTTCTTAGGCGATGGTGTTGTGAAGAAACTCCATGAACTGCTGCTGAAATTACTGGCAGAGCCTATCTTCAAAAATGAATTTTCTAAAGTATTTTTAAGCTATTACCCTACTGTTATAAACGAAGCCATAAAAGAGGGCAGTGACAGCATTCTCAATAATAAGTACCCACTAATCTCAACTTTCTCTGCCCAAATCTTCACAGTGCCAACCCTAACTGCTCGTCTTGTGAATGAGATGAACCTACTAGGTGTGCTACTGAAATGCTTGGGAGACGTTTTTCTTTCTTGTGCTTGCGAAGATGGCCGTTTGCAGGTAATTGGTTCTTGTTTCCTTTTATGGACTTTGCCACAATTTCTTGTTAATTACTACAGCAGTTTTGTGTCTAATTTGTTAATTACTTGTTCGCATACTGAGATGAGCTTCATGACAGGCTTCTTAGATAGGCATGTAATTTCATTTGTGTTGACTGTAAAAAGTAAAGGCATACATGAGTAGTTCAGTCTTATGTGTTAGAACTGAAACAGAAACAGAAACAGAAAATAGACCAAGAGATCTGAAACAGAAACAGAAAATAGACCAAAAGAACAGAAACAGAAAATAGACCAAGAGAACTGAACAGAAACAGAAAATGCCAAGAGAGATTTTGGAAAAGTGTGAGTCTACTGTCAGCCCCCCCTTCCCTTTATATTAATCTGTGTATGCTATACATGGAAAGCTCATCATATCTCTACACTGTAATCCCTAATGTTCAGCCTAAATATCGCTCATCATATCTCTACACTGTAATCCCTAATGTTCAGCCTAAATATCTGGTATCTAATCCCTAATGTTCAGCCTAAATATCTGGTATCTAATCCCTAAAGTTCAGCCTATATACATGGGAATTAATCCCTAATGTTCAGCCTATATACATGGGAATTAATCCCTATTATTCAGCTTATACATATGGTAAATAGACAGCTAATAGTCCTAAAATAGATATGGTAACATCCCCCCTCAAATTGATGCTGGTAAGTCAACCAGCAACAATTTGCCAACAAGAAATTGATGCCGCTGTCGAGTCATAGCTTTGGTGAAGACATCAGCCACTTGGAGATCAGAAGAGATGTGAGGAAGAGATATCACCCGATTTTCCAAGGTATCTCGAATAGAATGACAATCAACTTCAATGTGCTTGGTGCGTTCATGGAAAACAAGATTGGTGGCAATCTGAATAGCACTAGTGTTATCAGCATATAGAGGAGTAGAAGTAGTCTGAGGAAACCCAAGCTCTTCAAGAAGACCACGTAACCATACAATTTCAGAACAAGCAGTAGACATTGCACGATACTCGGCTTCAGTAGATGATTTAGAAACACGATCTTGTTTCTTACACCTCCAAGAAATTAGGGCATCACCTAAAAACATACACCATCCCGTAGTAGATCGACGTGTATCTGGACATCTAGCCCAATCAGCATCACTATAGGCAACAAGTTGAAGAGAGGAGCCAGTAGGAAAGAACAACCCACGAGTAGGTGAACCTCGAAGATAGCGAATAATGCGTCGAACTGCAGCAAGATGTAGATGCCGAGGAGAAGACATAAACTGACTGACCTGATGAACAGCATAGGAGATATCAGGTCGCGTAGTGGTCAAGTAGATAAGACTCCCAACCAGGCGCCGATAGAGAGTAGGATCATCGAGAATATTCCCTTCATCTTTCCTGTATTTGACATTTACCTCCATAGGAGTATCAACAGAAGAAGTGTCCTCCAAACCAGCTAAAGTAATAAGATCTTGAATATACTTATGCTGATTTACAAAAATACCATTGGCCCGATGATGGACTTCTAATCCTAAGAAGTATGTAAGCTGGCCAAGATCTTTCATATGAAAAGTGGCATGTAACATCTGCTGAAGCTTAGTAATCAAATTGCCGTCAGTACCAGTAATAATAATATCATCCACATAAACCAAGAGAAGGACTATACCCGATGCAGACGTATGGAAGAAGAGAGAAGAATCATACTGACTTTGTGTAAAACTGAAGGAAATAAGTGTACTGCGAAACTTCTCAAACCAAGCCCGAGGTGCTTGCTTGAGCCCATACAAAGAACGCCTTAGCTTACAGACATCATGAGGAGAAGAAGTAGTCATACCAGAGGGAAGCTTCATGTAAATCTCTTCCTGGAGATCACCATGAAGAAAGGCATTCTTCACATCCATTTGATGCAGTTGCCATGACTGTGAAGCAGCAACAGCTAAGATGGTTCGAACCGTGGTCATTTTGGCAACAGGAGCAAATGTCTCCTCATAATCAATCCCATATTCCTGTTTGTTACCAAGAGCTACAAGGCGAGCTTTGTACCTGTCCAAAGAGCCATCAGAACGAAGTTTTACAGAGAAAACCCATTTACTCCCAATAGGTTTGACTGTAGGAGGACAAGGAACAATATCCCAAGTGTGATTCTCCTCAAGTGCTTGAAGTTCTACTCGCATTGCATTTTGCCAACACTCATGTTCCATGGCCTGTTTGTAGCAAGAAGGAATGGAAATAGTAGATAAAGTAGTGATAAGAGAAACAGGAGAGAAGAAACCATACCGATCAGGGGGTCGAGAAAGACGAGTAGACCGACGAAGAATGGTGGAAGCAGGAGCAGGATCAGGTGCCGAGTCAAGATCGGAAGGAGGCACAGAGGAAGTGGAACCAGACTCATGTCTTCTCCGTCGTCCATAGACAAAACCAGGTTTAAACCTTTCTACAAGTGTTGGGGAATCAGAAAAACTAGGCAGAAGGGATAAAGATGCAGATGGCAGCTCAATATGAGATGGAAAAAAATATTGATTTTCAAAGAAAATCACATTCCTAGAAACTCTTATACGACGAGCCTGAGGATCATAACAAACATATCCCTTTTGAGAGATAGCATAACCAAGAAAAACACACTTAACAGACTGAGCAGTAAGTTTATGACGTTCATGAGTAGAGAGATGCACAAAACAAACACAACCAAAGGTACGTAGATCAGAATAGGAAGGAGAATGACCAAACAACTTAAAGAAAGGAGAAACATGATTTAACGTAGGAGAGGGTAAGCGATTGATCAAATGAACAGCAGTAGAAAGTGCTTCACACCAAAAACGAGGAGGAACAGATGATTCAAGTAAAATAGTTCTTACCACATCAAGAAGGTGTCGATTTTTCCTCTCAGCAACACCGTTTTGTTGTGGTGTCGAAGGACAAGAACGCTGAGATAAGATCCCTTTGCTTTGAAGAAAATCCTGAAACTCATTAGACATGTATTCACCGCCCGAATCAGAGCGTAATACTTTGATGCTGGTAGAAAATTGAGTTTCAAGAAGTGCAAGAAAGCGCTTAAAGACTAAAAAAACTTCGGCCTTAGCCCGAAGGAAGTAAACCCAAGTAAACCGACTAAAATCATCAATGAAGGTAACAAAATACTTGTAATGCGCATGAGAAACAATAGGTGCAATCCCCCAAACATCACTATGAATAACATCAAAACATTGTGATGCACGAGATGCATGATGAGGAAAGGGTAGAACTTTACTTTTGCCAAGTTTGCATGATGGACAATCAAAAGAGAGATCAAGAAAAGAACATGCTTTATTTCCCAATAAACCTGAATGTGACAAAGTACGAAGTACATCAGAGTTGGGGTGACCTAGACGTCTATGCCACAGATTATTTCTAGAACCAACAACATTACATGCAAATGAAAGTAAAGGAGAACTAGGGATAATAGTGGAAGGAGAAACATGAAGAGGAAAGAGTCGGCCCACTTTAGGCCCCTTCGCGATCATCTTCCCTGACACTTGATCCTGCACAACACAACCAGAACGAGAGAAATGGACATTACAATTATTATCAACCAATTGACCAACAGAAATAAGATTTGTGGAGAGGGCAGGAGACACAAAAACATCAGTTAAGGAAGAGGAAAGATCACCAACAGCACTGATAGGCAGAGAATTGCCATCAGCGGTGTTAATTGTCAGATTTCCATCGTAATTTCTGACATTGGAAAGAGGGACAACAGTATTGGTCATATGGTTAGAGGCACCAGAGTCAAAATACCATGGCTTAGAAGAAACTTTATGATTACCTGAGAGTCCAAAAGTAGAAAAAGCAGAAATGATCATCTGTTGTACCATTTCAGGAGTGAGTGTGTTCGGGTTTGCTAAGGCTGTAGAAGAAGGAATAGGAACAACCGGCGAGGCAGCAGGCAATGCAGTAGAACAAGAAGCACCAGTGGAGGCATGATAGGCAGTACCCGGCTTCCGTTCAGGTCGAATGGGACAAGCAGAGATGATATGACCCTGTTTCTTGCAGTAGTTACAGAACTTCTTGGGACAATTCCGAGCAATATGACCAAAAGCTTTACAACTAAAGCACTGGACAACACGCATATCTCTACCCTTATTCCTTCCCTGTGCTGCATAAGCCATAGAGACGGGTGCACTAACATTAGCCTGATGTTCCATGGCAGCCTGAGTTACCAAACGCTGCTCCTCTCGAAGAAGTTCACTCAAACAGGCATCCAGAGATGGTACAGGATGACGATTCATCAGATTAGACCGAGCAATTTCAAAATCAGGTCGTAGCTTCATCAAGAATTGATCGCGCTTGCTAGTTGCATGCACGGCCTGGACAGCAGAGAGAGCTGCAGCAGGAACATTAGCATAAACAATATCCGAATAATCAGCCCAAAGGGTTTGAAAACCAGAAAAATATTCCTCAATTGAGAGACTTCCCTGTGTGAAATTAGCCATCTCATATTCCAGTTGAAATCTCCTAGCGGAGTTGTCTTGATTGTAAACTGTGTTGAGATAATGCCACATAGTAGCAGCGGTTTTATAAGGTTTCAGGTTGAGAACAAGATGAGGCTCAACCGAGCTAAGGATCCAAGTCATAACCCTAGCATCCTTAATTTCCCACTTAGACAAAGCCTCCGCATCTAGAGGTGCGGGAGCACTCCCATCAATATGACCCCACAATTCTTTTCCTTTCACAAATAATCGAAATTGAAACTCCCAGGCAGAATAATTTTTGCCAGTAAACCTAATAGGAAACGATTCCAACTTATCCGATGACATGATGCAACCAAGATGCAGAAAAAAATATCCCACCAGAAAAGTGTAATAAAACACCACTAGAAAAATACCCAAGAAAAAATAGCCACGAAATCGAATCAACACCTACTGTTGATCTCGACAGAAACCCAAGGAAAAAAAAATTTACCCACTGACCGAAACTGAAACCCAAGAAGAACTGAAACCCAAGAAAAAAAATTACCCAAGAAAAACTGAATCCCAAGAGAAAAAAAATATGCTCACTGACTTGAACAGAAGAACAGAAACCCAAGAAAAAAATGCCCACTGACCGAAACTAAACCCAAGAAAAAATCGAACCTGCTCTTGATACCATGTTAGAACTGAAACAGAAACAGAAAATAGACCAAGAGATCTGAAACAGAAACAGAAAATAGACCAAGATAACAGAAACAGAAAATAGACCAAGAGAACTGAACAGAAACAGAAAATGCCAAGAGAGATTTTGGAAAAGTGTGAGTCTACTGTCAGCCCCCCCTTCCCTTTATATTAATCTGTGTATGCTATACATGGAAAGCTCATCATATCTCTACACTGTAATCCCTAATGTTCAGCCTAAATATCTGGTATCTAATCCCTAATGTTCAGCCTAAATATCTGGTATCTAATCCCTAAAGTTCAGCCTATATACATGGGAATTAATCCCTAATGTTCAGCCTATATACATGGGAATTAATCCCTATTATTCAGCTTATACATATGGTAAATAGACAGCTAATAGTCCTAAAATAGATATGGTAACATTATGGGCATATTGCTATAGTGCAGCTTTTGTTTTTCATTGATATGCCTTCTATTCTAGGAGAAAAATGCTACAAAAACTTGAGTTTCTTTCTGTTGGGGGAAATAAAGATGCTGGATAGAGAGAAGACAAAGGCAATCTCTATGTTTGTGACATGCATGAACCCTTATTGAATCATATAACTTTTAGGTTTTGATTGTAATTGAAGATGTCTACATGTCAATTCCTTCCCTATGTCTTGGGCTTATCTTTTGGTCTGGGTCAAAAAATTATTGTGTTTGGTTTTACAGTAGAATAGGTATGTAGGTCAATTGATGGTGCTAAAAGGTCATATATTAGTGAAATAGGTGTGTTGGTTAACAGTAAAATATTATTATTCCTAGGAATTGTATAAAAATTTGCAATTTTTTTAACCATACTTGATGCTAAAAGGTCATCTAGAGTAAATAGGTATGCAGGTCAAATTGTTGAGTTCACTTTTATTCAAAAGAATTATAATCAACTTAAGGAACACGTGCTATATAAATGTAGAATGACTAAGCACAATTTAGCATGTCATACAATTTTGGCATGAAAAACAAAAGAGAGCCTACTAGTAATGGGGTTTGCTCACATTCTCTGTCATTTGAGTTATAGTAATGAAAATAGTAACTCCCAAATGGTTAATGAAGATATATAATTTAATAGT
Organism: Fremontodendron californicum; assembly: GCA_030761205.1. Classification (NCBI taxonomy): domain Eukaryota; kingdom Viridiplantae; phylum Streptophyta; class Magnoliopsida; order Malvales; family Malvaceae; genus Fremontodendron; species Fremontodendron californicum. The sequence goes on from JAULJL010000012.1 coordinate 1,209,688, forward strand.
AACGTGTTAAAAGTTTTTACGGCCTATGTAAAGTTATTTTTTTTGTTCTTTTGCAGGTTACTAAGTTGGGAAGTTTGTATTACACCACTTACCGTGTGGTTGGACATATTCGGTTTGTTATGAGCCATGATGTAGTCTCCAAATATGCAACCCATGAGCAGCAAGACATCTCAAGAACTTGGCTAAAGCTTTTGGCTTTTGTGCAAGGGCTAAACCTTATAAAGAGGGAAACTGGCCTCCATATAGAAGAAGAAAATGAGTCTATTCATTTGCCTTTTGTTTTAGGTGATTCAATTGCCGATATTCACTCCCTTCTGATGGATGGAGCATTTTCTGTTGCCATAAGTGAAGGGGCAAATGTTCTTTCTTATACTTTTAAGCAAGATATGGATGATGGAGACAGTATGAGGCATGCAAAAGTAGGAAGGCTATCCCAAGAGAGTTCTGTGTGTAGTTTAACAGGAAGGAGTATGTCAAAGGTTACTGAAGTTGGATCTGATTCCATATCTCATCTTTTAGTACCTTCCTCTGCCATCTGGTTAATACAGGAGTGCTTAAGGGTTATGGAGACTTGGTTGGAAGTTGATGATGGTATCTCTGCAGCTCTTCAGAGTATATCTTCTCCCAATAGTAGTGGCATTTCTGATAGCAACTTTTTAGCAATAAAAAGAACACTATACAAAATTAAGAGAGGCAACTATTTTGGTAAACTAACTGGTTCAAGTGAAAATCGTAGCTCACAATATCCTTCACCTGTATATAATGGACATCAAGCAAGTGATGACATGGAGATTGCTAATAATTTAGGCTCAGATGGTAACAGCTTTTCAGCTGAAATTGATCCTGTTGCATGTGGTTATATGGGTTTCGATGTCAGTGCGATGAAGACAGACAGTGGCACAGGACTAGCTACTCTACATGTTTTGAGTCTTTGCAAATGGCCTAATATTATTTATGATGTCAGTTCGCAAGAGATATCTATTCACATTCCATTACACCGATTACTTTCCTTGCTTCTGCAGAAGGCATTAAGACTGTGTTATGCTGAATCTGTAATGCCAAATATAACAAATTCTTGTTCTCCAAGTTTGTTATCAGCAATTAATGCGGATTTCTTTGGCCACATTCTTGTGGGCTGCCATCCTTTTGGGTTCTCTGCCTCTGTTATGGAGCATCCCTTACGGATTAGGGTGTTTTGTGCTCAAGTTATAGCTGGGATGTGGCGGAAGAATGGGGATGCTGCACTAGTATCTTGCAAGTGGTACCGCTCTTCTCGCCGGTTGGTCAATTGTGCTTTATATGTTGAATGTAATTAGGCGGAAAAAGTTCCCTTCCAAGTTTCCATTTTTTAATTGTCAAGTTCTTTCTGATGTCGTTTACTTGCAGGTCTGAACAAGGTTTGGAGCTTGATTTATTTTTGCTGCAATGCTGTGCTGCACTAGCTCCTCCTGATCTCTATGTTAAGAGAATTTTAGAGCGATTCGGGCTATTAAACTACCTTTCTCTAAGTCTTGAAAGATCAAATGAGTATGCATTTATTCCCTTAACTTCTACTTTACATCATTGAAATGCTTTCAATGTCATTTAATTCCTTTTACAGATTCCATAAGTGACCAGAAATGTTTGTGCTTGAATATGGGTAGCAGGGTCAGTTCTGTTTGCTGGTAAATATTATGGACCATGTTAATCATAATGGAAATACCTTTTGCTAGTTTGGTCCAAGCTTTCTTGCTTTGTCCATTTGAATGGATATCTTAAGGAATGGGTGCACCAATTCATTAGGAAATTTAAGGCTTGACTAGGTTACCACTTTTGCTACTTGGTTTTTGTGGCTACATTTTACTTTCTCAAATTTTGCTATAAAGTAAAAGTAAAAGTAAACAGCAAAAAGCAAAATTATATTTCTAATATATGCTCTCGACTAGGGCTGTAATCGAGCCGAGCCGAGCTCGAATACTGAGAAGCTCGAGCTCGAGCTCGATTCGAAACTCGAGGCTCGAAGCTCGGTTCGAGCTCGATCGAGTATCATTTTTTAAGCTCGAGCTCGGCTCGAGATAAAATCGAACTATTCGAGCTCAACTCGATTAGGCTCGTTTATATACTCGAGCTCGAGCTCGAGCTCGAATTTAGGGTTTTTAAGTATGTATATATATATTAAGGGTAAAATAGTAAATTAATAATAAAAATATTATAAATAAAAAAAGCTCGATTAGGCTCGCGAGCTGCTCGAATCGGGTATTAAGATACTCGAACTCGGCTCGCTCGATAGCTCGAGCTGCTCGAGCTCGAGCTCGGCTCGATAATGACCGAATCGAATTCGAGTTTTTTTCGAGTCGAACTCGAGTAGCTTGCGAGCACAGATGTCTCGTTTACACCCCTACTCTCGACGGAAGCATGATGAATCCCTATTGAAGTGAAATCCTTCTTTTTGCTTTTCATAAAATTCATTTTTTTTTAAAATTTTTATTTCCTTCTATATCCAAATGTTACTTTTTGCTTTGGACAGCAAAATTCAAGTAGCTAAGATGGCACATGCACTCACACTCCCATGCATACTGTACACCCTTAAGGTTATAAGTTTCTGAATTCATGTCCGATATAATGTGACAGTGTTACTATGCTAAATGATACTGTCTTTCAGGTACGAGCCAGTTCTCGTTCAGGAAATGCTCACTCTAATCATGCAAATTTTACAAGAAAGGCGATTCTGTGGACGCAATATAGCTGACAGTCTGAAAAGAGATTTGATTTATAAGTTAGCCATTGGAGATGCCCCTCACAGTCAACTAGTGAAATCTCTACCTTGCGACCTTTCTAAGTTTGACCAGCTTCAAGAAATTTTAGACAGAGTTGCTGTATACTCTAATCCATCAGGCTTTAATCAGGTTGGATTTTGTATTCTGAAAGATCCTTTCAATGTTTATGGGTTGACAAAATGGTTTGATTAGTTAATATTTCTTAATATTGATGTTGTCAGGGAACGTATTCATTGCGTTGGGCCTATTGGAAGGAGCTGGATTTGTACCACCCTCGTTGGAACTTGAGGGATTTGCAAGTCGCAGAAGAAAGATACTCGCGTTTCTGTGGTGTCTCTGCAATGACTGCTCAGCTGCCTAGGTGGACAAAAATATATCCTCCTCTTGAGGGAGTTGCTAGAATTGCTACATGCAGAGTGACACTTCAGATTATTCGTGCAGTGTTATTTTATTCTGTTTTCACTGATAAATTCACTGAATCACGTGCTCCTGATGGTATCCTTATGACAGCATTGCATTTACTTTCATTAGCAATAGACATTTATTTGCAGCAGAATGGGTCTACTGGTGTGGAATGTCATATTAAAGATTCAAATTCTATGCTAGCTTTTGCTGGTGAAGAAATTAGCGAATCATTAAACTATGCTGCTGGCAAACAAAGTTTGTTATCACTTCTTGTTGCATTAATGAGAATGCATCAGCAAGAGAATCAAAATAGCTATTTGGATTCCAGCAACTGCAGTTTTTCTCCTCTGATTGAAAGCTTATTGAAGAAGTTCGCTGAAGTTGATTCCCAGTGCATGACCAAACTGCAACAACTTGCGCCTGAAGTGGTCAGCCATCTATCAAAATCTACTCCTAATAGTAATAGTACATCAGGTTCGGCCTCCGGTAGTAAGATGCGCAAGGCGAAAGCTCGCGAAAGACAAGCTGCCATATTGGTGAGATGTTGCCTTAGAATTATGTGTGAATTTATGTTAAGAATAAAAATTAAAGGAATTATGTGCTTCAAAATAGAACTGCTGTTAAACTATATATAATTCAAATTCAGTGGATAATATCATAATTGTAAATGGTATGGAATATGACAAATATTGAAGTGCATTTGAAGTGAGAGTGAAGCCTCTTGAAAAAATTCTAGTAGGGGGCAAGGTGAAAGATCCAAACAATCTTGATTTCTAGTGATTTGCTCCTCCTGTAACATTAATTACAAAGGCTCGCACTGGAACTCTGTAAAGTTTCATTTAAATCAGAGGCCAATAACTCTCTTCTGAATCTTGGATTCTCATGTAAGTGGTAAGGGTTTCTCTTCATTATGGGGGATTGCCACTCAATGGTTTATGCCATGTGTCATTTATTTACTGGCCTGGTGAAAAAACTTGTGTTAAATGCTAAATCGACAGTTTGCTGCATTTAAGTGCTAGGTGCATTGCCTGACTATTGATTAACAAACTGAATAGCACCCTTTAACTGTGCCAATACCGTGCAGCTGTATTTTGGTCATTGCTGAACCAATCAAGATGGAAGTTGAACTAAAATGGAACATGATCTCGGTGTATTAGTTAGTTTGTGAGTTTGAATCATTTTCTGTATTCTGTAATTTTTCCTGCAGGCTAAAATGAAAGCAGAGCAATCCAAATTTTTGTCAAGCATCACTTCCACTGCTGATGATGATTCAAAATCTGAAGCAGAAATGTCGAATTCTGATGCTGAACATGAAACAGAAGGTGCTGTGCAACAGAGTTGCTCTCTTTGCCGTGATCCTACTTCCAAAAATCCTGTTTCTTTCTTGATTCTTCTCCAGGTAAGTGATTAGTCTTTAGTTTACCCGTCGCTTGAGACAAATGGAATATTTTTTTCCTGCAAAAACTAATATTTTGTTGTTTCTTGGAAAAAGAAATCTAGGAATTTGAGCTTTGTTGATAGAGGTCCTCCATCCTGGGATCGATGGTCAGACAAGGAGCAAGGTTCTATTCCCACAAATAGAGTGACCGATCAGTCTGGATCAAATGCCTCTTCCAGCAGTTCAGGATTGGCTTCTCAGTCGGTGGAGTTGACTGAAAATCTAGTTGTTGAGTCTGGCAATAATGGGCAAGCGCAACGTGGTGAGGTAAATGTCTTTCTTGAGTTTATCAAGTCTCGGTTTCCTTCACTGAGGAGAACTCAAGCACCTTTAACATCTAGTGACGTGAGGGACAGTAATGTATATAATTTGGAGACACTGGAAGAAGATATGTACATACGTATTTGTAAAGAAATGTGTGATACTTCATTAAGCTCAAGGCTTAAAAAAGATGAAGTATCCTCTGCTACTGACAGTTCTCCAGAAAGCAGCAGGGATGCTGAATGTCACAGACTTGGGAAATACATTTCTGCTCTTTCAAGTGAGACAAGTGAAAACTCTTTGGGTTCTGAAAACCCTAATGGTGATAGAGAGTTGACAGTATCTACTTCAGAGCCTTTTGTTTACGATGGATTTGGCCTGTTAGATTGTGATGGAATTTATCTTTCTTCATGTGGGCATGCTGTTCATCAGGATTGTCTTGATGGCTATTTATCATCACTGAAGGAAAGGTAAGTCTTCTAAAAAGAAATTCATTTTAGTTCTTATTATATAGGTTTGCTTATTTCTTTTAGGGATTAAAGGCAAATTTGCCACTATACTTTATCTCCATATTTAATTTTGCCACTTTATATTAATTTGATTGAATTTTGCCCCAAAAGTCAAAACTTTGATTTTGAATGATTTTAGGATAAAGTTGAACATAAAAATAATATTACTTCAAAATACTTCTTTTTAATAATTTAATATTGTAAATTAATTAATAGAAAATTCATATAGAAAATTTATTTTCTTAAAAACTAAAGCTTAAATTTGTTCTTTTTTTTTTTTTTTGGCTTTTCTTTTATTCTTCAAAACATTGTGATGGCATCGGTCAATAGTGATACTCTAAGGCTAAATTTCGTTGCCAGATACCAAATCCAACATAAATCTTCCACAATATCTTATTAATAATTTTTTTTCATGTTGGTATTTTTCTACTTTGGCATATCATTTTTTATTTTTTTAATTTGGTACAGATAGAATATTCTATGAAATATTTTGTAATTTTCTTCCTTTTCCACACCATTTTTTTTTTCTTTTTAATTTGATACAAATAGAATATTCTATGAATTATTCCATTCTTGTTAAATTTTAGAAAAATACCAACATGGAAAAAAAAGTTTAGAAAAATGAAATTGTGGAAGGATATGCTGGATTTGGTGTTTGGCAACTAAATTTGGTCTTAAAGCATCACACTACTGATTGATCCCATCATCGGTCACCAACGTTTGAAGAATAAAAGAAAAGCCAAAAAGAAAAAAAAAATTAAGCTTTACTTTTAATAAAATAAAAATTCTTCGCTAGATTTTTTTTAATATCTTTTATTAATTAATTTGTTATTGTTGATTATTAAAAAGGTTTTTTTTGTTGTTAAATTTTGTCCTAAAATCATCCAAAATCAAAATTTAGTGGTGAAATTCAATATTGAGGTAGAGTATGGTGGCAAATTTACTCTTGATCCCTTTCTTTTAACATGATTCTGAATGTGTCAATAAGAGGTTAAATTTAAATGCTCATGCAACCATATATGATTGATCTTTCTCATTGCAATTATGTGGTTTGAATTTATACTTTAGTTCTGTTTGTTTAGGACTTCATTTTGTCCTTTTGCAAAGGGATTGCTCTTTTGAAACCTCAAAATGTCTTCAAAGTTCAGTCACAATTAATTGCTATTCATAATTAACGTAATTACAAGTAGTATGTGCTTTGGAGCAGGAATCATGAGATTGGAGTTTTCCATACCTAAATTTAGTTCAAGTCAAGCCTTGATGCACAAGAGAGACAATGGTGAAAGTTTACCTGTGGTTTGTCGAGATTTGTAATTTTTAAATTGCATTTGAGATATATGTCAGATCAAAGAATATGGTGGCAATATGTTGTTCTTTTTTACATTGTATTTAAAAAGAATCTAGGAATATGGTTATTTAACTCATTCTTGGACTAATTTTCTTTTGGTGTACTAGTTATTAAATAGCAAGGAAGATTGTGTGTTATGAGTTGAAAATATTTGACAGATCATGGTAGGAATTAAAGCATATAAGATATAAGGTTTGTCGAAATTAAAAAGTTTTTATGTAAATAAATATCATGTTTCAAGCGACACATAGGTATTTGTGAGCCTTGAAATCCTTAACATCTTGTAACTACCTTGTAGCCTGGGTTAATTTCAACCTCAGAATGCCTTTTATCACTGTGAGTTCTGTTAAGTTGAACCCTTAAAACACCTTGAGGAATCTTGAGTTTATGATTTGGATGGTTTTTGAATTTTATTTGTAATTTCATTGTACAAGGAACCAAAAGTCTCACAAATGCCTTTTAACTTGGTAACTTCAAATGGGCGTTATGTGTTTATCCATACATGTGCCTGCATAGAAGTGCTCTTGCTTGAAAGTGCTTAAGATATCTTCTTGTTCTGTGGTCACAGATATGTCCGGAGAAGTTTCTTTGAGGGGGCACATATTGTGGATCTAGACAAGGTACAAGCTTCCCCCAAAATAAACTTTTTGCAAAATTGCTATCTTACATTTGATGTCTATCTAGTACTTGTTTGCTTTGTCAGGGAGAGTTTCTGTGTCCTGTGTGTCGTCGACTAGCAAATTCTATCTTGCCTGCAGTGAATGGGACTTTCCGGAAGGCTGGAAGGCAGGCTATGACTGCAACTGTTGATCCAGTGCCTGCTCTGGGTTCTCCATCTGCACCAAATGAAGAAATCTGTTCCCTTCTGCTTCAGCAAGGGTTATCTCTTCTAAAAACTGCTGCAGAGGTGGTCGGGAGGCCTGATTTCTTTGAAGCTCTTTCTCTTCAAAGAAAAGAAAGAACAAGTCGGGGTCTCGAACCTATATCTCGTTTGCTGTCTAAAATTTATTTTTCAAAAAAGCAGGATAGGTTCTTAGGATCCCCAAGGTTAAGCCACCCAATAATTTTATGGGATACTCTCAAGTATTCTCTTATTTCAACAGAAATTGCTGCTCGCAGTGTAAAGACTTCTATGGCCACAAATTATTCTCTTAGTTCTTTGTATAAGGAATTTAAATCTTCTAGTGAATTTATATTTTCCTTGTTGCTAAGAGTTGTCCAGAACCTGAACAGTACAAATTCTCTTCATGCTCTTCAAAGATTTAGAGGCCTTCAACTGTTTGCAGAGTCTATTTGCTCCGGGATTTCCTCTGATTACCACAGCACCAGACATAAACAGGAAGGTACAATTTTCACTATTTATTGCTTTGAAATTCACTTGAAATTTGGCACTTATATTTATGCAGAATGTCTGATAGTAAATTCTAGAGGTTGTAGATATATTTTAAAAATAGAAACCATGGTTATCCAAGTAAGTTCTCGATAAACTCCAGATGTGTTATGAAGGATTTATAGTCTTTTGATCGTTTGCGAAACACAAGCTGAAATAAAATGGTAAAATTTTCCACTCATGCTAATGAAACAACTTTTTTCTACTTAACCAACATCCAAGAGGGATGGAGGGACAGAGTGAGAGAGTGAGAGGATATTTCTTTAAACAAATTAATGAAGAGCAGCATTATTATATATATATATATATGTGTGTGTGTGTGTGGGGGGGGGGGGACCTGTGGGTGGGTGGGTGTTATCATTTTTCGCATTAAGTGTATATACAATTATCAAACAGCAGATAAGTTGTCTTAGTTTTGGATTCTTGTGGTTTAAATGTTATACTCATGATTGTGTGTTGACAGACAATCTCATTCGTATCTTGAATCCTGATGATAAGGAAGCATTATTTCCTGATATTCAATTTTTGAATCGGGCATCTGATCCTGTTCTTGCTCGTGACCCTTTCTCATCATTGATGTGGGTTCTCTTCTGTCTTCCATGCCCATTTATATCTTGTGAGGAGTCCCTGTTATCCCTTGTGCATATCTTCTATGTTGTCTCTGTGATTCAGGTTTGCCACTATTTCTCTTCATATAGGCTCCTTTGGTCTTTTTAAGCGTTTTTTTTTTTGGAATTTCTGGTGTCTGATATGAACAAGTAAATTTGGTTTTTGACAATGTTTTCTGATCAAATGAAAAATTAAGAAACATTGATACTTCTAAACTTCTAGGCAGATATCTTTTGTTTTATCCAAACAATAAAAGATGTTTGTTCTAGGATTTATTTTAAAGGATGATATTTTCTATATAAATTTTTCCTCAAAGCTGTCATTTTCTATAAATGAAACTATTAGTCACTCTAATTTGGCAATACAACAAAATTTGTGAATGTGATGTGCTGATTTCAGGCTATAATTACATGTTGTTGGAGACATGGTTATAACATCAATGAGTTAGGTTCCCATCATTGCCTAATTACTGATATCTGTGGCATTCTTGGAGAATCTGATTGTGCTCGCTGGTATTTCGTATCAAATGATGTTGACCTTTCGTGTGATATTAAAGATATGATTAGAAGATTGAGTTTCCCTTACTTGCGGAGGTGTGCATTGTTGTGGAAGATGCTTAAATCTTCTGTCCCAGCACCATTCTGTGATAGGGATAATGTGTGGGAGTCATCTCATGTGATGGATACAACTGAAAGTACTTCTGTGGAGCTCAATGAAGTACAAGAACTGGAGAAGATGTTTAAGATTCCTCCTATAGATGTTGTTCTCGAGGATGAAGTCTCACGATCGTTTGCATTAAAATGGTTTCATCATTTCCACAAGGTATATGAAGCTGGTAGTTTCCAAAATGTTTTCTACTGCAATCCTGCAGTTCCATTTAAGTTGATGAGCCTGCCTCATGTTTATCAAGACCTATTCCTAAGGTTTGTTACAAATTTTGTCCTTAGACATGCTGATATTGGTCCTTGTTCAAGAATATCTTCATTCATGAGAAAAAATGTGTCTTTCAACAGGTATATAAATCTGTGTTGCCCTGACTGCAAAGCCGTGCTTCATGAGCCTGCATTATGCCTGTTGTGTGGTAGATTATGCTCTCCAAGTTGGAAACCATGCTGCAGGTTAATGTTCAACTTTCCTTTCTTTTGCTGATTTTGTGCTTAACCTGTGCATTTATCCATAATTCTCTGGTATTTTCATTGTTAAGGTTCTATACTAAATCTAAAGTATTAACCTTTTTCTTCAATATTTTCCTAACTAGGGAGAGTGGATGCATAACTCATGCAATGACCTGTGGTGCTGGTATTGGTGTATTTCTGTTGATAAGGGTATTGATCTCCTAGTTTTTGTCTTGAATTTTTACCTAATATATTTCATGAAAATGGCTAATAGTCTTTGTTGTTGTAATAGAGAACAACAATCCTGCTACAAAGATTTGCACGTCAAGCTCCTTGGCCATCTCCATATTTGGATGCATTTGGTGAAGAGGTAAGGTATTTTCCTTTTATTAGCAAATTTGTAAGAATGATGTAGTTTGGAAACTCAAGGATAAAGCAAATAAAACATTGATTGCTATTGAGTGTTACTGGGTCTGACACATTGCACTTTCAGCCTCTTGTACACCTACACCTGCGAAGGATGGTTTTGATTATTTCTGGTACCAACTACATAAGGGCCTTAATTTACTATGTTTGGAAAGTTCACGAGCCTTTTTGGACCTTGCTATTTGTTACACGTTAAAGAGAGCACAGAAATAGTGCTTTAGCATTTGCTGTGCCTGAGTTTCTAATTCTTATTTCAGACCACAGTTGGTTTGGTGATTGGTACAATGTTGGCTCATTGAGCAGTTTGCAGATCCAGACAGAACTATCTCAGATTTATCTTCATCTTAAAGTAATCCTTTGGGACAGTTTGCTAAATGTAGAATGAAGTTGATGGGAGAATAACTCAGGATGACATGAAAGTCCCATGCAGCTATTAGAATAAAATTTCCCTCAAAGCAGAGGAAATTGTGCGACCTTATTCTGTAAATTTGGAGAGCACCCTCTTATGGAAAGACTTTTCTATCCTGAAAAGAAATTCGAATAATTGATTTGACAAATGAGAATTAGATCATGAAGGTTTTCTTGAACCCCAAGGGAAGGGGGTGCATAATCTCACCCTACCCACCTCATTATTCATCAATGAAGGAACCACTTTAATTCTCCTTTGGTTACAATTCAATGCTATGAGACTTCTGAAAATCTGAATGATTGATTATTAAAGGCTAATCTACTTGATGTTCTGTTTGAATTTATTTTTATACTTAATTGAACTTATTAAAATGTTAGAAATTCTGGAGCTGACTTATTTTCCTTGCAGTGAAAAGATATACAGAAGCTTTAAGTGCTCTTTAGAAATTATTTATTTGCTTGAAACTTCTATATGTTGAATTCATTATGGTTGGAATGTTATGGCGGCGAATCTTTAAAATTTAAATGTCTATTATTTTCTTGTCATTGTGTTTCTGTACTTCCATATCATATGCAAGGGTTTTCTTATGATTTATTTGTTATCTACATCATTTTCTTATTTCAGGATATTGAAATGCATAGAGGAAAACCACTGTACTTGAATGAGGAACGCTATGCTGCTCTAACTTACATGGTGATTTGGGAATCTTTCTTTTTGTTTTGTTGTCCATGACACCAGAGGTTTTTTATTTTCTGATGTTCATAATAATCTATTCTTCACCCTTTTATAGGTTGCTTCTCATGGCCTTGATCGGAGTTCAAAGGTTCTCAGTCAAACTACCATTGGAACCTTCTTCATGGTTTAGTTTGGTTTCATGTTCAAGGTGGTGGTTGACCTTTTGCTTCTTTTATTTTGTATTTGCTAGCAATCATGGATATTGTTGTTCATGTTGGCTAAATATTATCTTGATTTTAGATGACGCTGCATTCGGACATCAAGTGCATAGAAAATGGTTCTACAAAACTGAAGGTTGCCGGTATCCATAAATTATTGTACAAACTTAGGGATCTTGGATTTTGATGTTGGCATGTGGCCAAAATGCCTGGACATACTGTTAATCAGGTCAGTTAGTGGAACTTTATTTGTGGTATTACCTTTTTTAGACATTTTAGTTCATTGAGTTATAGAATCATTTGAGAGCATTTTTATTTTTTATCATTGTGCATCTTTCTTCTATGAGGAACAGAGAAGATGTTAATGAAAACTGATGCATAAGGTATAGAATTCTTAGTAGCTTGTCTTTTGTTAAAATGGTCTTTTGTTGTTGTTGTTGTTGTTGTTGTTAGACACGTATCGATCAAGTCGCTAGATGCTATCAAGGGCTGATTTTATGTCTCAACCGATTTCTTTCTTTTCTTTTCTCGGGCAGGTGCTAACATTCTCCTCTCATATTTGATATGGCTGATATTGCTATTCTCTTCCTTGTTTCATATTCCATGGATATACAGTTAGATTGAAGAACCCCCGGTGTAGAGTCTCAAGCCTTGACCCTCGAGTCTTCAGTTGAACATCTTCTGGCATAAACCACTATGTTGATGGGAGACAATGGTTTCAAAAGAGACAAGAGTTTGGTTTTTTTTCTATAATTATTATTATTTCTGTTTCTTTGTCTCATTCTTTCTTTCATTTGTTCACTGGGGGTTGGGGTTTCATGAGCTTCCATTTTTCATCTCGGGAAAGTGGAGCTATAGTTTCTAATATAAAGCAGTTAAATCTTTCTTAATTTTAAGGGCATGTAGCATGTTGTAAATAGTTCAACATTTTCTCGAGACAGCAGCTCTTCCCTTAATGTTTCTGATTTAAGTCGATGGCTACATCTATATAGCTGGCAGATTGTTTTTACAATTTTACATGGTTGGGGATTTGGGTTTGGTTTGGTTTTTTAAGTGTTTATAAATGTGTTTCTCACTTTAATGAATGTCTTTCCATTGGTTCCTGTTTGGTTAAGGATAATTCTATCCACTCTGTTCTATTTTCTAGTATTTGGTAAGATAAACATGGAAAATGTCTAGGAAAAAAATTTACTATAAACTTATCTCAAATTCACGAGATAATATGAAAATCTTTGGGGAGCCATCACTCTCTTTATGCCCTCCTAAAATAAATGATAGATTATTGACACAGATTGAAGAAATGTATTGTTAATTTTCTATTCATTTGTGGAAAATGGATCACAAAATAAGACCCAAAAACCATTAAATACAGAGATTGTTTTGGTAGCAATCTTACATATCTGTCTCAGCTTAAAACCATAAAATATTGAGCTTTTTCAAGAATTACTTCTTTCCTTTCAAATGGGACACTGTACAAAATGGTCAGTCAATATTCCTTCAAAATGGGTTTATGTGTGTGTATCTCTCTTTTATTTTTGACACAGGCTGGAAAACTGATGCCATAGAATCTTGTCCATGTTGGCCTGATGCAGATTTTGATAATCATGACTAGTTGTCAATTACCATATCTTCAAGATGATTGAGCAATGGTATTGAAGGTGTACCTGACAAAGAATATTACGACTTCTTCAATTTTCTAAGTCTGCTAGGTTTGGATATCCGGATGCCATTGCTGAGGAAACAAAATACCCAACTTCAAAATAATATTCGCCTTATCCTATAAGACAGAAGAGAGAAATAAATGAGAACTCTTACATCTTTAATTTGATATCATTGGCTTGAACGAGAGAGCAAAAAAGTTGATAGATAAAAAAACATGATTCTCTGTGTTGGTGATTGCAATGTTTCAATGGGGGAATTGCAGATGGTTTCATCCTAAGCATGAAGACAACTTGACTTATAGTCAATGTAGAAAACCACAGAAAAAAAGTATAAATTTTCTCTTTACTTTTCTTGTATTTTGAGCAAAGATTGAAACAAGACTTTGAAATAGGAAGTGCAACACCAGAACTTACAGTTTAAGCCCTATGTGATCCCCATCTTTGTTGCGTGCAAGCAATCTTCTATAAGAGAGCTACCATTCACTGATAGATCCGAAGATTTTGAATTATCTTCTTCATGCCTCTCTTTATCAAATGTGAACTCAAGTTGTCTCTCCACAGACTTAAAAACAGCAGTTCTTTTAGATCTTAACCGGTATGGAGGAGATGCATTAAATGCTGTACAATTAGGCCCAATGCTGCTATTGCCTTGACAAGAAGGACTCTCACATGAACTCCCATCACGAAATCGAGCCTGTTCCAGAATATTTTCAGTTCTTTCCTGTTCACCAGATAATTGAATCCTATCCTTGACTGTTTCCTCATTCATTTTTCCTAGACGAAGAAGCATAGTCGATTGAGCTCCTGTCTTTCTCTTTCGAAATATAGAAGGTGTATTCGGGAAGCTCTTAGCTGCAATTCTAAGAATAGACTCAGGACTGTGTGCACCTAAACCACTGCCCTTCACACTAGGCGGAGTGAAGAAACTAATGGGTGATGTAATAGGAGTAGAGGTCGATTCACGCTGCATGCCTTCTGTGTTTAAATTATCTGAATCTAATGAAGTATCACCTCGTAAGCTAGGTGGCTCATAACGTAAAGAACCATAAGTTGAAGTATCATGCTCAACAAATTTGTCGTCAACAATTGCAGAGTTGAGTCTGCAACTCTCAAACTTCGGCCCTGACTCTGAGTTACAGCAGCAGGGACTTACATCAAATGACCGGGACTTGAACTCCGCAGTTTCAGTATCAGCAGACTCATTTGGAATTACAGTTGATGAAGCAGCCATATCTTGAACTGGAGCAGAGGACTCCAACTGATCTTTTCCATCTTCCTCCGGCTTACATAGATCTGTAGTTCCTGATGATGTTTGAGCAGTTGAATCTGATTCTTTTTTTGAACAAACAAGTAAATTTTTTGTTGCAGCAGGTGTATTTATATCCTTAGTTCCATTTCGGAGATCATTCTTCACAACTGGTGGAAGCTTCCCTGTAGCCAAATAGAAATCTAACTTCTTCTTCAAGGAACTATTCCAGTGATTCTTAATTGCATTATCAGTCCTGCAAAAACCAAATTCATTATAAGCTAAAGCTAGCATGCTATCACAAACGCTTCAAATGGCATTTCAAAATAATTTACCAACATCTCATTTGTCAACTATGCTGGACTAAGCTTTAGAACCCGAATTATGTAATATGAGTGAGAAACTACAAAGAATGATACCTTCCCGGTAAAACTTTAGCTATTTCAGCCCACTTGTTCCCATATATCCGGTGCACATTCATAAGGGCCAATTCCTCCTCTAACGTCCAAGCATCCTTCTTTATATGAGGATTCAAATGATTGTGCCATCTGCAGAACATCGATTAAGCATGGAATAATCAACCAAATTTTTTTGCTTTACATGAACATAGTTGAATTAGGACACCAAAGTGGATTACCAAAAAAAATCAACAATATCAATAGCCTCATTATACGAAACTTAGTCAATACACTTTAGTACATAGGTTACTTAATATACAAATAAAAATAGAAAGGCAGGCAATCATTTGAAGTGTAGGAAAATCATATCAACATTTAAAACTCCGGCACTTCAAGGACTCTTAGGGAATGCAAATAAAAGAAGTAAAGTTTAAGAAATTACCTCTCGCGGCATTGTTTCCCTATCCGTCCAGGCAAAGATTTTGCAATAACAGACCATTTTGTGGGCCCATATTTCGATACAAGTTCAATAATATTATCATCCTCCTGGGATAAAAAAAAAAAAACAGAAAGTTTAATGCTTGTTTTATGAACTGCAAACATAGATAGCAATAGCATAAAATAAAGAGCCTAAAATGGTACCTCTTGAGTCCAAGGTCCTTTAACAAGATCTGGGTTTAGGACCTTCTGCCATCTATGTAGACATTGCACTTCTGATCTATCTGGAAAAAATTCAGCTGCACAAGCATACGCAAATGTTCAGACCAGTTACAGGCCTTCAAATAGAAAGCTGACAGCCTGACACTATAATTACAAGAAGTGAAAAGGTCAAGGTGACGCCTTTATCCAATATTTATGACCCTAAGTTTATTTTTTGTTAGACAACATAGATTAGGCAACAGCTAGTGGATAAGCATAGCACAAATAACAATTAAGCAAACTCTTAAAAATGAAGGAAACCTATTTTTTTCCAACGCTTCCCCTTAAAAGCTACAACAGCATTTCTTAATGTCTCATCCTGCAATCAATAAAAAAAGAAAATAATGTTAAAAAACAGGCAGCAGCAGTAAAGCATGAACATGAGTAAACATTGAATGAAACTTCAATTGTTGTAGAATCTATGCTAGATGATTAAAAAACTCACCTGGACTTCACAATGATTATCTAACCAAGTGATAGGATATAAATAAAAAAGAAGCCTTTTATCTATATAGTAATTCGTATAAATTAATGCAAATACAAAGACAAAAAATGTTTTACCTCCTCTGGTGTCCAGCCACCTTTTGCTCGCCTAATAGGGCCAGTCGTCCTCCTGCAGATTTGGTATAACACATTTACTCTCAACTGGCAGAAACATTGTTCAAAATAATAAAACACAATGCAAATTGGTTAAACCACAAGTTCGAGCACTAGCAAGAAATGCTCAACAATCTGTACTAGTGCATCCAAATCTAATGTAATCCATGCAATCATAAACTCGACCAAAAACAAAAGTCTGAACAAGTAAAAGCAAAATCAGCAGAACCCAAACACCACATTTAACAAAACAATCCAACCCCAATTGTGATGCAAAGAACTACCTATTATGAAGCAAGTTTAGCTATTAAGCAAAACAAAAAAAGCTAAAGAAGTTATTAAGGGACAGTACCGATGATATGGTGATGTTGGTGCTGGACTGGATATGCCTGGGGACTTTACAACTGCACTGCCACCGCCTTCGGATACAGAAGAACTTGATGCGTCGGTTAATTGTTTATTCTCAAGACAACATTCCTCTATCTTTAAATTAGTCATCTCTTTCTACAATCATTTCCAAAACCCCAAAATGATAATCAACCAAAAAGACTAATCAAGAGAAAGAAAAAAAAAACAAAAACAAAAGGAAAGGAAAGGAAAGGAAAAACCATTAATAACTTATTCATGATCATTCCAAACCCTTAAAAACCCACCTTTTAACCAAAATCTCCAATCACATCACCGCCAAACAGAGAAAAATATATAACAGAGATCTTAAATTCGATAATCAGATCAAAACAAATTAAAAAAAAAAAATCCCACATCACTTTAACATAATTCTAGGGTTTAAAAACCCAAATAAAACTTTCACGAATCCAAGGTACTTGAGGTCCAAAAAACATGATCAAAACAGTGAAAATAAATTAAAAAATCAAAAGAAAAAATAAGCCAAAATAACCAAAGAATTCTGATTCAAGAAGCTAAACCCACCTGAGTGACGGGAATCAAACTCCAGCTCCTTAAAAAAAAAACCGTTTCGAGCCAAACCAAAAAAAACGTTTCGTTGTTAAAAGGAACTCCAACGTTGCTTCCTTTGTTTCGAAAAATCCTCGCCCGTTGAAACAAAGGGAGAGAGAAAAGGAAATAAATATTGAAAAATATAAAAAATGAAGGTTTTATTATAACGAATATATCACCACCGACGTCTCCGTTAACTGCCGTTATGGAGAATTAACGTGTTTTATTTTTCAGTTTTTTCAAAACCCTATAAGCTACGGCGGTTAACGGTTCTAATGTTAACCCTAGAGGTGGGCTGGTGGCAATTGGAAAAGTGTTCAGATGTAATCGAATCGAGATCATACGTTGTGAATTGTGATCTTCGAGTTTATTTAAAATTGAAGTTTGATTCTAACTCAATTGAGTTTTTTTATTTATTCAAATTTAATTTGAAATGAAAAATTGATTATTCAAGTTAAACTTGATTAAATTCGATATTTAAAAAAATTTATAAAGTTATACTTTAATAAAATTCATTAATTGTCCTAAAACTCAAATATACCATAACCATTCAAGACAACATAGATTCTCTATGGAATTTTAAAGCAATCTCGATCAAAAAAATTTTTTTTTATGAAATAAGAATTTTGTTTACATAAATAAAACAAATCAGTTGCAAAAATATATTATTATATATAATAAAATTTAAAAAATATTTTAAAAACATTCATTAACAAAAATTTAAAACAATATCAGTTGCAAAAATATATTATTATATATAATAAATTTTAAAAAAATATTTTAAAAACATTCATTAACAAAAATTAAAAACAATATCTTCACTAATATTTTTAAAATATTTATTTATAAAATTTCCAAAAATCCAAATATTACCGCAAGATAACAGCAGGAAAAACCATGGAAAAGAATCAAATGTTGGTTGTCCATTTTGCAAAAATTACTTACTTCAACAGGTAACAAGAAGTAACGGAAAATGGCGCCTTTTAATTACCAAATAATTTGCTTAAAGATCCTTTAAGTTATAGGTAATTGGATAAAAATTCGTTTCCGAATATTTGCATTCAAGCCCTCTCGTTTTCTTCTATCTTTATTTAAAAACACCAAGATTTTTATTTTTAATCACATGGACCCCACAAAACCCAACGGACGAGACAAAATTAAAATGGAAAAGAAAAAGGCTGGCCTGATGACCTTTCCCATTGCATTTCCCAACGGTCAAATCTTTTAAACTCCAAAAATCCTCATCTAAACAACGTTGTTAGTTGTTGTCTATCAACTACTCTCTTTCTCTAACATTTTCTCTAAAAAATCTCCTTGTTTCAAATGTTGTTTTTTCAGCTCAAAAAACTAGAGATTCCATAGGATAAAGTTGATATGGAAGCAAAACTGCAAGCCTGGCTTGAATCAAAAGGCAAGACAAAGAGTGCACAAAGAATGGGACAATTTTCTTCTGCCCAGTTCTACAAGCTCTGTGAAGAAGCTTAATTACAACAGCTCTTGTAAAGTCAAAACTTCTGCCAGAAGTTTTTTTCAACAATGAAGGTGGTGTTGATTCTTATTTGGAGGTAAGTTCTATTAACTAAGAATTGTTACTAGCTAGATTATGTTGGAATCAGCTAAGAACTTAGCTGGTATGTTATTTAACTATGAAATTTATTGACAAGGATCTGTCTAGACTGCCTAGTGCTGAATTAATCAAAATTTTGGACTTTTTTTTTTTTTTGTTTTTTTTGTTTTAAGTGATTGGAAAAAAGTTTCATATTGACTGTATGCAATTTGTAGAAGAACCATCTAGCAAGGAAGATGATACAACTGTCAAAACTCGGTTGATACCATCGGATTGTCCCCACTCCCCAGTTAATGAGAGGAAAACTGCAATGCAAAGCCCTCTAAGAAAGGTCCTATCCGCCATGGATTCCAATATAATTCCAGAACCCTTCAAGGAACGATCATCCAAGGATCAATTTTCATTATTGTATGAGCCACACACTCCCCAAGGCCCAAACGCCTTTCATGACCAGTGCAACCAACAAATTCCAAAATGTTGGCACCCCACTTGATAAATTTAACGCATGGAGTTCTAACTTGAAGGTATTATTTATATATGTCTTATACTACTAAATCTCTATTGACCCTATCTCAGCCATTGTTCTGATTATTCAAGAATACATTGAGTTCTTAAATACCGGTGGCAGGTCAGTTTACTATGTCAAGATCTCTTCAATTCCTACATGTATATTAACATTGTCTTCAATTTTTTTTGGTGAAAAATGAAACTCATTTTCTTCATTGGCTTTTTATTTTTGCAGAGAAGAGTTACTGGGCCTAAAGGCACAGTTCAGCTGAGTAATACACTATGCAGTTTTTTCTGATAACATCTTCTTATCATTTTTTTTTTTTTTTTTTTTTTTGTAATTTATATTATGGTATAGGGAATTGGACCGAAGATGACAGAGTACATAATTGAACTTAGAGAAACCAGCCCTTTAAAATCGGTAAGCAAATTCTATGCTATTTTAAAACAAGTGTTTTGCAAAATGAGTAAAGCTGAGCAGTCTAGTCTGCTTTTGGCTTATTGCAGCTAAGTGACTTGGAAAAGATATTATATATACTGAGATTAATCTAATGTAATTTCAATGTAGTGTTAAATTATGACATGATGGGGCCAATTTGTAGGGGACTTAAGGGTAAATTCCCTTAAGATGAGCTTAAAATAAGGTTTTAAGTTTCATTATATATAAATTTGACAAAATTATATATAAATCTGATAAATTACATAAAATTGTCATATTTATATGTAATTTTTTTTACATATAAACATGACAAATATGTCATGTATTTATGTAATTTTTTACAGATGTAATTTTTTTTTACATACAAACATGATACAAATTACATATAAATATGATAAATTACATATATAATAAAACTTTAGAAAAACTCTTAAAAAGTTTTTTTTATAATTTTTCCAATTTGCAATATCCTTGAAACCATCATTTCTTGGTCTGTGTCACTTCAGGATTTGTAATATTGTTGAAACCATTATTCATGCAGTACATTCATTATTGTACTGCGAGTTAAATTTAGAAGAAGGCAGTACAATGTCCGAATTTGCAACAAATTTACCTCACAGACCCAAATAATGTATAATCATGTCAAATTTTGAATCCAATTCAAACTAATCACATTATTATCTTTCGGGTTAATAGCACCAATGGTTCTCAAATTATAAGTCATATTTTAAATTGGTCCATAAATTTCAAAACGTATCAAACTGGTCCTTATTTACAAGTATTATAATAAATTAATCCTTTCCGTTAGCTTTTTCGTTACTTATACTGTAGCAATCAGCTTAGTGACACGTGTCACCAGTTGATTGCTCCAACTTGCCTCTTCATTTTTTTTCTTTTTCTTTATTTCTTTATTATTTTTTCTTTGATTTATTTTTATAAATAAATACAAAGAAAAAATAACTCATATTATAAATTAAAATATTTTTTTAAAATATAATTAATTTAAAAAGTATAAAATATTTATTTATTTTAATTTTATAAAATATATTTTTAATTTTTTCGTTTCTTTCTTTTTTTTGTTGCTTTTCTCTTCTTTATAAATAAATATTAAAAACTAAATAATAATTTACATTATAATTTAAATTAATATTGTAATAATCAAATAATTGAAAAATATATAAAACTATTTATTTACATTAATTTTATAAAAATATTTTTTTTATTTTTTTCTTCCCTTTCTTCTTTTTTCTCTTCTTTATAAACAAATATAAAAATATATATATATAAGTATATTATAGTATAATATTATATTATATTATATTTTAAATTAAATTAAATCAAATTAACTTTCTAAAAATTAAATAATTTATAAATATAAAATATTTATTTTATATTTATAATTTTTTTATTTTTTCCTTTCTTATCTTTTTTCTTTTTCTCTTGTAAATAAATATAAATAAATAATAATTCATACTATAATTTAAATTAATTTTATAAGAAAAGAAGAAAAAAAAAGAAAGAAAAAAAAAGGAAAATGATTATAAATTATTTAATTTTTACGAAATTAATTTATTTATAAAAAGAAAAAAAGAAAGAAGAAAAAGTAAAAGAAATTTTTTTTTTATAAAATTAATATAAATAAATATTTATATTTTATAAATTATTTAATTATTAAAAAATTAATTTAAACTATTATTTATCTTTTGTATTTATTAATGTTTTTATTTTCTCTTTTTTTTATTCTTTATAAATAAATATAAAAGATAAATAATAATTTAAATTACTTTTTTAATAATTAAATAATTTATAAAATATAAATATCTATTTACATTAATTTTATAAAAAATATTTATTTACATTTATTTATTAAAAATATTAAAAAAATAAAAAAAATAAAAAAATGATGCAATCAATTGATGATACATGTCACTAAACTAATTATTTCAGTAAAAGTAACAAAAAAATAACGAAAAAAATCAATTTATTATAATACTTATAAATAAAGAACAATTTTATATATTTTAAAATTTAAAAATCAATATAAAATATATCTTATAATTTAAAAAGTATTGGTGCTAGTATCCTTATCTTTCTTTACATGATAGTTTCCCATGTGGCTATAGCATTATCCCGTGTTAAACAATGTTATGTTGGGTCCATTTTCAACCCTATCCCAAAAGCTCAAATTATTGGTTACCCTGCGTCATTTTCAGTGCCCAAATGAAATTGCAGGAACTTGGCTGCACAGTTTACAGTAAATGAAGGCTCTATAATTTGGATGGTGGACCAAAAAAGTCTTCGTCTTGGGTTTTGATTTCCATCCAAAATCACACACCTCATTAAGTCTTATCCCACCAAAACTTGAGGGGAGTGGGGACCTTATGATTTTGCATCCAAATCCCATAAACTTTTTCATTTCCAAAACATCCGAGTTGAAAAATCAAAGAAAAACATCTTTAAGCAAAGAGAAAGGAGCTTCCGTCAATTCATTTGAAAACTGACTCACTTTCTTACACAAAATATAATTAGTCATAAGTCATAATATATTCCGAGATAGCAGAGACGCTCACATTGAACATGAAAACTAGTAAAACACCAAGCAACCATGGCTGCAACAGGCAAATCCTGATGAAGATTGCTGATAGACAAACAAGCCATGCATGGCTACTTTATTCTAATAAACCCAGAAACACATAACTCCAAGACATACTAATTATTATTTGTTAAATGAGAAAGGCCTGATCTCTGCTTCCAAGGAGCTTAGTTTTTTCTCTCATTTACAATTGCAAGGGTTGCAGGTGCAGTTGTCTCCACACTTGCAGCCGTTCTCAGCCCCAACTCCCATCTCAGCCCCCTCAAAGTGCCTGCATGCATTAAAAAAACAGGGATCAGAAACCTTAAAACCAAAACTTTACAAGAAAATTATCTATTTCTAGTCATTATCTTTCTGATACGTACAATTTCTGGGGTGCCACGCCAAGAACAAGAGTCTCGGTTGTGGTCTTCTCGGCAAAGCTGATGTCAAGGTGCATCTTGCATCTACAAGATCAGAAAAAAAAAAAAAGCTAAGATACAAAAAGGCTTGATCAATGACCCAAAAAAAAAACGATTTTGAAGATAACCTTTAATGGAAAAAGAGATTTTTAAGTCATTTGAAACGAAAAACTACAAGAAAAAAGGAAATTTTCATGGCAGGATTAAGGAAAGAAATGGTTTAATTACCCTCCACAGCCATTGCCGCACTTGCAGCCAGAAGCGCAGCCACAGTTTCCTCCACAGCAAGACATTTCCACTTTTCTGATTAAAAAATTGAAGTGATTTTGATGCAAATCAAACAGCTATGAAGACAAAAAGGAAACACTTAAAAGACTTGAACGAGTTTACAAGGATGTCAAAGGCCTATGAATTTATAGACCGGGAGAGACGAGAGAACTTAAATATCAATCGTCCACGTGTCTTGATTGTACGTCATGCTAGTCCTTTTTTGCTTCTATTTCTAGGGTGGAATGTTCTAGTATTTTCAAGGGTGTTCCTCTTCCTCATCTTGACTTACCGTCAGATCTAAGTCGGTTTGATCAAGAGATAAGTCAACGGTGATGATTAAGGTGGTGGACCCCACTTTGAGCCGTGTAGCTTTTAATTTCCAATTTCCAGTCATGGCATTGGGCAACATTAACTTAACCACTTGGCAATGTTAATTACTTGTTTAGGTCCAGCCATTTTGTATCATTTTCATGTGACATTTAAATTTAATGCCATTTTTTGCTTTGAAATTATGTAGAAGAAGAAACAAGGAGCCTCAATTTATTAGTCATCACTAAGACATTAAATTCATATTTCAATGAATGGCTACTTTTTTTTGGTGAGGATTTAGTATTAAAGTTCATCAATTGAATTAAGTCGAAATTTAGTATTAAAGATATTCATGAATCAAATCAAGTCATATTCAAATTGAATTTAATAATAATATCAATATTATATTTATTTATTCAAATTTAAGTTGATATGGTAATTTAGACTTTCAAATTTTATCTAAATCAGTTCAAAATTTTAAATGAATAACTCATATTCATTCAGGTTTGTTCATATTTTTCTAAAATATATTATTTCTATTTAATTTTTAAAACATAAATAATCATATTTTTAAATATTTATATTATAATGTATATTATTTTTATATTTTTTAATTATAATATATTTTATTTTTATTTTTATATAAGATTGGGCCTTGAATGCTCCTTGCATGTGAGTGTAAGAATCACAATCTTCTTGACAATATATATATATATAGTGAGGGGGTGAAAAAGAAAGGAAACAGAAAAATATCATTAAATGTAGAGGTGGTAATTGGGTGGGTTGGGCGGGTTCGGGTCGGGTTCATTTGGGTTCAGGCTCATTCGGATTCAGATCCGTTCGGGTTCGGGCCCAATCGGGTTTGGTTCGGGTTTGTTTTATATCTTTTTTATTTTATGTTAGATGTAATCATTTTTACATAATTTAAATATTTACTTTTAAAAATAAAAATATTATTTTATTATTATTTTTAAAAATAATATTTTATTATAATATGATATTTTTAATTATATTTATTTATTAAAATCAATATTTATTAGCACCAAAAGAATATAAATTAATTTTTTATATAAAATAAAATTTTAAAATAATTTATTATAAAAAATATGATATATTATAAATTAATCATATTAATATTTAAAATAATTGATTTGATGAACTCGAATTTAAATTTTTTTAAATGAATTTTTGAATTCGAATTTATTTTATCAACCCTAATTAAATGAAAATGTCCACTCAAAAACAAGTTTAAAGAAATTATAGTAAGCTGAGGATGACCTTTTACCAACCTGTCAACTAATCGGACGGTGAACAGTTAATCATCAAGAACTCTCGTGTAGACGTATGCCCCTTTTCTAAGGACACCAATGTAATGGTAGGGCCCATCTACAAATAATATTATTATTCATGGGTCCCAATGAAAAAAAAAAAATCATCTTCTCTTCTCTTGTCCTTTCATTTCTAAATTGTGATTCTCTTCTGTCTACTCTTGATTTTCGTGTACAGAAAAAATATCTGCTCCTTTTTCTTTACCTTTTGAAAGAATGGACGAGCTTCAAATTTTATTTTTATTTTTTTATTTTAAGGATTTTACTTAAATTATTACATATAATAAATATTTTGTTTACAAATGTTTTAAAAATATTTTTTAAAATTATTATATATAATAATATATTTATTTAATATATTAAAAAATGATAAATAAATTTATCAATTATTGTATTTAATATAATAATATTATTATAAATAATAAATTAATTAACTTTAAAGGAATTCAAATTCTCTGCTTCCATTTCTCTACTCCTATCTGTGCTCCTACTATTGTAACGAATCATTCATTTTTTTTCTCTTCGTACCTGTTCATTTTTAATGTTTGATCCGATTTTTTATCAAATAAAAAAATCGATTTCACTCGAAAAAAACATAAATACAAAGACGATGCAAATAAAAGAGATGGTGTCATAGAATTCGTCTATTCGATCACCGGTAAAATACCAATCGATCGTATTTGTATTTCGTAACCAGTGTTAAACAGTTGAAAACAAACGAGAAAAAAAACGATACTGAAAAAAAGACCTACGACTCGTTACGAGAGTGAGGTACGTATAAAGACAAGAAAATGGAAGCAGAAGATTTATATTCACTTTAAAAAATGCTACAAGAACACTTATTAACAAAATTCATAAATAATATATTAATTAATTTAAAAATATTTTAAAAATACTCGTTGATAAAGTATTTTTAAATTTAGATACCAATGAATTATATATTGTTCTTCAAGCAAATAAGCAAGGTAAAGCTTCGTCAATTATCAAATATTCTCCCATTGAGATGATTAAATTATTGATGGTAAATACCCAAGGTCTTCATTTATTTATTTATTTTTGTATTGGATAAGTGCTGAGTTCTTTTTAATAGTTGAGTTGAGTAAATTTTTTGAATTTATCAAAAGAAAGTTGGTAAAGATATGTAACGATAAAATAATGTTAGAGGATATTGATGTTGTGTTTTTGAAATGTGTTCCAATATTTAAATTAATAAAATGTAAAAAATAATCAGAAAAAATCAAAAATCAAAATGATAAAGGTTAAAGTGTTTAGGTTTTTTTTTTTTCTTTCTCAAATCAATTTTTATTTCATCCATTTATACTTATTTATGAATTATGCTAGTTATCTGAAAAGTTAACACGTATTAGATCGAGTGTCTCCTAAATTTAGAACTATTGGACAAGTATGAATTTACCGAATGTCGCACGTACGTACAGAAGTTCAGCAAAAAAAGTTAAAGGAGAGACCTTTTTGTTTTGAACAAAAAAAAAAAGTTCTTCATGTTTGTTCAAGTTAGAAATTGGCAAATAATGAAAAGAAAATCCTTTTGATTCTCTTATGAAATTTTTGGCAAAAAGGGGTGGCTGAGGCTTCTCTTTCTTTTACCTTTTCTTCAAACTTTTTCCCTCGGCAGCATTCATCATATCATTAGGAATAGCACCTTCAGAGCACCATGGACTGTTTTGATTATTATTATTATTTTTTCTCCCTCTTAACCATAAGAAAGAGTGAAGGGTCTTATCCGACAAGGGCTTTTTTTGGTGGGTCCAAAATGAACTGAGTCCGATTGCTGTGGATGTGAGAATAATCTTTTGATATGGGATCACTTTCACTATTTCTGAAGCATTTCCTTTCACTTTAATAGTTTAATTTGATCATGGCATATGGAACTTTCACTTTTTCATCCCATGCGTCTTCTTCGGCCCCATTGCCCCATGCATGCATGTTTCTAACATTTTTGTTTCTCGCTTTGAGTTTAATTTTCACTGCAAAAGAAACATTAACAATCTCTTTGTTAATCAAAGTTAGTTTATGTCTTTATGACAGAATCAAGAAGCACCTTGCCCCGTATCTGTTTACTTTGCCATGACAGAATCAAAGGTTTCATCAGCTTGCTGCTGCTTATCAGATTAAAAAAAAAAAAAAGCTTTTGAATAAATAAGCATGTAAAAATTAAGGTTTTTGGCAATAAGCTGTTAGATTGAAGTAGCCATCAAATTTGAAGGTGTTTACTTTGGAAAGATGCTGCAAACTTTAATGATCGATAGAATGTGTGGGTCAATGGTCATGCAAATGCTGTTAAATCAAGTTGATTTATTGTATTAGAAAAAAGGGCACTGAAGGAAAACATACGCCCACCGTGGGGCTCGAACCCACGACCACAAGGTTAAGAGCCTTGCGCTCTACCAACTGAGCTAGACGGTCTAGATTTTTTTTTTTTTTTTTTGGATAAGTAGATTTTCATATATCCAAGAAAGCAGCAGTGCTGCTACATGTTACAAAGCTAGCTTAGCCTAGCTAAACAAATCAAAAAACCAATGCCATTAGACAAACATGTCTTCGTTTAACCTCCAAGAATTACATAAAAACGTATTAACCGAATCTCTTTTAATCTTCCTAAGATCACTTAACCTGGTCGAGATCATGTCTCTCACTTGCTCAGTGAGGTGCTCCTCCTTTTGCTCAATTGAGTTGAACAAACGATTGTTTCTTTCCTTCCAAACTAGGTAGATAACTGCGTTCCAAGCTAACCTCAAAATTGTTGTGATTAGAGCTTTACGTCTAAGGTTGACAGTGGCCCATTGAAACTCTACATTCCAACATGCAACCTGCCTATTTAACCTACAAAGTACCATCACTCTCTGCCATATCTGTTTCGAGTAGGAGCAAGTGAAGAATAGATGATCCCTGGTTTCCCTCTCTTGTTTGCACAGCAAACATTTATCATCCACTGCCATTCCCCAGGAGATAAGCCTATCCTTTGTGGCCAATCTATTTAGGATTGCCATCCAAGAGAGCATAGAATGCCTAGGAATATTGGAATTACACCATACCAACTTATACCAAGCCACTTTCCCAGCTGAAGGTCTGATCTTATTCCACACTGCTGACACTTGGTACTTTCCCTCAGGGAAAGGCCATTTACAGCTTCCATCAGCAGTTGTGAGAACTATTCTGGCAGCCACCTCTCTCAATTGCATGATCTTCCTCCAATTCCAACTACTCCCACTCTGGATAGACGGGCTAAATCTTAGATTGTAAGGAAAATGAGAAATTCAGATTTTATAATCTGAACATTTTCCATACTACTTTGCTGTTTTAACATCATTGAGATTCCATTCTCTTCATGATTAACAAAAACAGAGGAGTTTTTGTATCACTTTCTTTTAGAAACTGTTTGGTGTTTTACTAAAAGAGTAGTAAAGGATGTTTTTTCAAGCAAATTTATATCTTTGGAGTGTAATGGCAGATTGTTTTGCTGATATTGAAACATAATATTTCGTTGATGTAATCTGAACATATGTACAAATACGAGACTAATCTTCTCTAGCTTACAAGTTTAAAATAAGGTATTTAAATTACAATTTCTAATCTATCTAATCAAATATTACTTCCACTTGCTAATCTTTCTCTTTGCGCAAGTGGAACATTCAATGAGAAAAAATTGGTCATAAAGTTTCAAAACCGGCATTAGTGCCAAAATTTGAATTGATTATATTTGATTCAAATTAAATGTTCCGAAAATGTAATTCAAAAATCAAACACAATTCAATTCAAATTATTCTAAAAAATATTTTTAAAAATTAAGACAAAATTGGGTGTTTACACTTTATATTTTGTCTAATCTCTTTAGAAGTTTGGGTAAAACAAGTACTAATTACAATCAATCAAGTTATAAAAATTCTTTAATGCTGGTAAAAGTGCTTCTAATAAGAATGGATCAAGCACAGGCCATTATGTCTAGATAAGTTCCTCCAAAAGATCGTCAAAAATTAACTCTTCAAGCTCAAGCCCCAGGCATTCATTTTCAAACTGTAGGTTCATCCACCCATCACTTCTTGTTAAATCTCTATTGGCAACATAATCCAATGGTTTATCAAATCCAGATTCATAGCTCAAATACCAGCTTATGTTTGCCCAGACTTCCTTAAGAAGTCGGTTTCCTACTGGCATTGGACTAATGTGGCATAATGAAGATAAAAATCTGGGACTATAACTGTATGATCTTTCATAAAGCTCCATCAACACCTCATTGATTAGATCAAACAAAAGTGGGTGATTACAGTAACCAATAACTTCTTCATCACTTGAACAATGGGGATCGCAGAAACTGCAGCCTTTGACTACCTCATACACCAAAGGATCCAATGGCTGGTCTTCCGCATGCAATGTACCAAGGGTTTCATTCCCACTAAATCCAGATAGTTCGAGTACATCTCTCACATATGTAAATTTATCCCTCAATTCATGTTGCGAATCATCCCAAAACTCGAGTTCGTTGGGAAGGCCCTGACTTTGCTTTAGCTCCAAATCTGCTTCTAACCATGAACCATTCATTTCAGCACGTAACAGGAAGATAAATTGATAAGGAAATTTAATCTTGCATATATAACAGTTGAAAAAACGATGAAACAAGTTATTATAATATGATCTGTTCCATAAGATAAGAGACAGAATCAGTAGGGCATATACCTTGTGGTTTTGAAATTTGCTCTTCAAAAGTGATGTTGAGCAAAGGGATAGAACTTGGTTCTTCCAGCTTTTTGATAGGTACAATTCCAGGCTTACTGTCTTGTTCACTTTGAGAAACATCGTCCCCTATCATCAAGTCATTAGTTTTTCCCACTTGAGCTATTGTCTTACTATTCGTAGATGAGTTTGAAGCTAACTGATCTGCAGAAAGTGGAAGTGTTTCCCTAATGTCTATCATATTCTCTTCAGACTCACTTTTTCGAAGGGTATCTATTGAGCGATAATCCAAAGCCTCTGAAACATCTAGAATTTTTTGTTCAGTTAAGCTGCTTATGCTTAAAGTGCTATCTGCAAAAGTAGTTGGCATATCTGAAGAAAATGCATCAGAAGAGTCCTCAGTGTGACGAAAATAAGAATGCAGTTCAGGTGAGGAAAGAATTCTTCCCAGGGATTTTTTGGCACTCCGACGAGGCAAAACCATCTCTTCTTCTCTTCTTTCTTGTATCGTTTTGGAGATATGTTCTTTGGCTTCTCTATTGAAACTAGATTCATACAACTGTGTATATCTATCCATAGATTCACTAAAAGATGATGCTCTTCTGTGGTGCTTCATTATTCTCTTGATGGTAAAATTTTCAGAAAAAACATCCCTAATCCTTGAAAAATCCTTAAAATAATCAACAATGTCTTTTGACAAGTCCTTGGAAAACCCTTTCCTGTGAGGAATTTTGTGAAGGACCGCATCCATGGCAATCCGATGCCTCTCTTTCTTGCTCTCTTTAATTGCTTGTTTTATGTTCTGTTTAAGATGTTTGAATCTCCTTTTTGCCACTTGATTTCCATTGGATTGCTTCAAATAGTGGGATGAACCTGAAGAAGAGATATCAGCCATTTCAGCCCTGTGGTCTGCAGCTATCAATGGCATTGACTCATGATCAGACTCGGTTTCTTTAGCATGGAACTCAGTTGAGTCCTGCTTCTGTTTTTGTCCAAGTCGTCCAGAACCTCTTCTGCTAGATGCTCCAGGTGAAGGGAAAGTCTCAGACTTGGTTACTCCCATTTTAGCACTGATAGCTTGTTGCTTATGGAAATGGTGAGCCAAAGGAGAGCCTGGATCCTGTAGAATTGTCTGTAAAAACCTTTTGTTAATGTTGATTATATCAAGAGCATCCATTAAATACTTTGACTCATATGCTGAACCATCTTTAGAAACTTCTTTTGAACTGATCGACTTATGTTTCAAGAAAGCTTGCTTTTTGTCACTTAGATCTTCCTGAGAAAAAATGGCATTCTCAATTTCATCAACTTGGTCATGGCTTGAGTGGGAATAATCTTCATCATTTTCATCACTGGTGGTGATTGGTTCCTCCAATGACTTTGGTAAAACTTGATCCTCAAAACTGCTATCAGATACGATCTTGTTGTTCTCATCAGCAACTCCATGACTTTCATCATTTAGAGCTATTTCAGGAAGATCATCCATATGAGCTTCTGCTTGATGAACTGAACCAATTCCTGTCAATTGTGATCGTTCAGGGCAGGTTGAACTTCGATGATGCCAGCCTCGTCCCTTCCTTCGAGACATATCTTCAGTAATAAGTGCCTTCAGCCGCGATCTGACTGAATTTTTAGTTGCTGCACTGGATTGTCTCTTCTTTCCTTCAACCTGCCAGTTTCAAATTAGATAAAACTATATATTCCTCTATTTCTGTAGGTATATAAAACAAGAAATTGCTGAATCCTAGTCAGTGGATTTCTAATTCATATGCAACTACAGATCAAAGTCCTGATTAAACAAACTGAACAAGAACAAAACTTTTCAATTGTTTATTATTGATATTGAAATGATTTACATATATATACAAGGCATAAGTCAAGTCAAGAAATGTGCCAAAAGAGAAACTTCTACATCAACTTACCTTAGAGTTAGCCACTTCAGCTTTCCTGTATTTCGACAAATCATCAGTATTTGAGGCTTGTAAATCATCCCCAGGATTTTCAGCCCCTAGAACCAGAAAGCTTATTAGTTATTAGCACCCATGAAAGAGGAACAGATACTACAAACCTCTGCCTAGAAGGCAACAATACCTATATTTATAATGTTGTTTCAGTTCACTTAAAATACTAAGATACAAATCTACAATCCATTAGACTATCTCAAACAATTTATTCTGTTTATAGTGTTCAATTTGTTTTCCAATGTAATGCAATTTTATTGAAGAATATGTATAATATATGTTACTCGGACTCGGGTGTGAGTGTCGGACACGGGTGTCGGACACGGATACTTCAAGAAAAATGAAGAGTCGGAGCAACATAGTGTATAATTGTAGGACAATTTTTCGGCTTCGAATGAGAACCGAGTCTCTGCTTACCAGAATCATGCTTCTTATGTGGAAGTCTTTTCTTAATAAAACGCCAATGCCAACGTTGGTACTTAAGTACATGAAGAATACCCCACATGCAATCCGGATGACATTGCGGGATTGAGATGCCATTGCTCCTATGTTTCCCCATTGCTCGGAGAAATTGCCTCCCAAATCTGCTTGACTCACAAAATGACTTAAGCTACAAGCTTGTTGAACCTGATTCAAGTTGAAATAAATACTATCAAGTAACAATCATAGCTGTTTCGTTTAAGTAACTTTTTTTTACCACCAAATTGGAATAAATCATTTATATGTTCCATCATATTCCAAACTTTTAAGATATATTCATAATTTCATACTATTGATCCAGAAGAATTAATCATTCAGTAATTCAACAAAGGATTTTGAGTCTCTAGATCAATCCATAAGATGGATTTTGCAGCTTCAGTTGCTGTTCAGTTACCATGAAAACAATGGAAAGAAGGAAAAAAGTGCTTGAGTAATATTGCTAATCATAAAATAAGGACCTTAGCTGGAGTTTTTTTTTTTTTTTTTCTTCCCCTTCCCAAGAACTAAAACCAGCCTTACATGTATGATATAATCCTACAGCTGACAGCCTAGAATCATTATAAATAATATGGAAGTTGAAATGAGAAGAGAAAAATAGAACCCAAAACATTCGGTTTTGTTTTATTAATCTGAATTTTTCCAATACCCCATTTCCGCAACCAAACAACATTAGTAGGAGAAACAAAAAAAAAAAAGGAATCAAAATCACCAAGTGAACATTAAGAAACCTGAATTACACATAAAAGGGACCCTGAATTTCACTCTATGTATGATGAAATACAAGAAAAGAGAGTTGGCTTAAAGACATTATATTGATATATATTTCATAAATAATACCTTTGACAGGAGAATTATATGTTGTCATCAGCCATGGTTGGGAAGTCAAATGATTAACAGGAAAGAAACTTGTGTTTGCGTGTTTGGTTCTTAAAAAAATGTATATATCAGGGGGAAAAAAAAAAGAACAAAAGAAAAGAAAAAGAAGACAAAGGAAGGAATTTCAAAGAATTGAAGCATGGATTTCGGGTTGGAAAGGGATGTTGTTTAGTTTTGTATGGTTCTTAATTAAAATTCTCCTTTTTATTAGTTTTCTAGTTTTGGATGGCTCTTCACCCGCCAACCAACCTGTTTCTCCCTCGTTACTTTGGCACTTGCCCTTCTTCTAACCAACTAAACTGTCAACATTTCCCCTTTTTTATTTTTTATTTTTTATGGTACAAGTATAATTTGTTTGTGTCCTGTTTTGTCATGTAGAATGTTGAAATAATGAAAAAACAAAATGGTTAGCTTTAATTTTCATCAAAAGGTACTCCCTCAAAAAGTGTTTGAAAATAAAATATACTGAAATAGCAATTGATGACCCAATGCTGTGATAGTCATACTGTTCTTGAATCAAATCATCCAGTCAACTTAATTACTAAATATTGAAACATGAAAATTAGATGCAATTGAATGAAGATCAAGACTTTTTACATTGAACATTAACAAAGTTCTGAGATGGATATAAAAGCAACAAAAGGAGGATGATATACAAAGTGTACATCAAAGTTATCTAAAAAATAAAAGATAAAAGAGTACATTGAACTTGGCAGGGTATCGAAAAGTTTTGGTCCGATGAAAGAAGTTCGCTTCCTCTGATCAAACATAAAATCCATTATTTCAGCAGCAAATTAAGGGATGATCTGACATCAACTATGAACAGTGACCTGATTCTACATACTGGGTTTCAATATCCAAGATCCTTCTTTGAATGAAAATTGCAATAATATTCACCAGGGTAATTTCAGAATTGGGTTCTTGAGAAAAATCAATACTAGAGATGTGCTTCATAAACTTCGCGTGAAGTCCATGTTATAGCAAGTGGGATTGCATGGATAAGGGCAGTCAATCTGCTTCGATACTTTACGATTGAAGTACCAATCACCCACAAACTCTGCAATGGTCTGTTTCAAAAACGTCACCCAACAAAACGGGTTAATAATTATTAAAATTCCAAGTGAAGAGCAAATATGAGTCAAAGCATCTGTAGCACAATCACAAGCCAGACCAGATTGAAGCCATGTATGCTGAAATTCATAGAACCAGAATCATAAGCCCTAAATCAATCGTTTTTAATTCTACCTCACTTGCAAATAAAGTTTTTAATCCTAAGAATCATGACAGATCCTGAAAACTATCATTTGATCTCCATAATACAGTACATGGTAAATATAAAAAAACATTCCTTACCTTATTGTTGATTCTTGGAGAATTGAGCGAATGCCATGTCTCAGCCATCGGTGTCTGGCAATGAGCAAAGCAAGAATTTATAAACATACCCCCTTCCTTTTTTTTCTGAAACGTACTTAGTGCCTTAAGCAGAGATTCACGGAAACCTATATGTCAGAAGCAATAAGAAAATCAGGCCACAACATAAGAGCTGCATCAGTGCTTGGAAATATTGATTGCAATGCATATCTCCAATTTCAATCCTAAAGTCTACTTGGATTGTCAGGAAAAGTAGATTGGGTACGTATTACGTATCCAACTACCTTGTAATGTTTCAATCTGGGTAGAATTACACTTCTGAATGTTCAATCTGCAACTGCTCCAGTAGCCCTGAGGATCTGATGCAACAGGGGCTAAGATATTTTGTATCTAAAGATTATGTCAGTGTTAGAACATATAAATGGAAAGGAAAATAGCATTACAAAATTAGCAAAAAGTCTGGTTTGAACAAGTTACCTGCCAAGAATCATAAGCCGGGTTGACAATGAACAATGGGGTCCTAACATTTTTGATAACTTCTTGAGGAAAGACACACTGCAATGGCAATTAACAGCATACCATGGCAGGTAAATGTTGTAAACTTGTTGAACTTGAACATCAAAGGAGAACTATGAACAGATATAACAGTGATATGAATACCGAAAGGAAACAAGAAACGAATAAAAGATAAAAGCAAAAACCTGCCTTAGACGGTTCCATTCTTCTGACACAATCCTTGTGCAAACTTTTTGCTATACCCTGACATGACAGGCAGACAAGAGATATTAACAACTTTTAAAAAGGTTGAGTAATAGAAGAAAAAGAAAAAAAATAGGAACCACTGATAAGGAAGGACCCAAGGGAATGTACCCTAGATCACCTTAAATATTAAATGGCAACCATCGATATGACCAAAAACAAATGATATAACTTTTTAAGGATGCATAATCCATGGCAAGATATTGCATAAGTATGATATATGGAGATTGAAGCAGAACCTGAAGCTGGACAACATCATGATAGAAAGTAAACATGGTGCGATTTCCAAGAACATCTGGCCTGCAATGGAGGAAATAGAAAACAAACGAATTTTCAACATATGCAGTCAAGACTAAATTTAAAATTAGGATTCATGAACTCAAATCATATCGATAAATGAAGCGCTACTTGCTAAATCTGGACAGTTAAGAAGTATCTCAGCACCCGCTATAATTTTGTTGCAACATCAGAATGCTTCTTTTTATTATGCATGCTTACATACATAGATTGATAGATACATACAAATTATTAATACATAGAAACATACATATATCTGTAGTTTTACATTCACACATGTATATAGACCAGTATGATGAATTTAAGTATTAGGCTATTAGCTTAAAAAGTATTGATTTGTACCAAAAAGAACATACTCATCAAGGAAAAAACCTGCATCAGCAAGACACTTTACAGTAGCATCCTTTGGCAGATGATCTCGAAAGTCATCACAATGTCTAAAAGTTGCCAACCCCCCAGCAGAACATCCTGAAAGAAGTGCCTGCAAAGTCACCAAATCCATCACCTTGCAACTAAACAATAGCATGACAACAATCGTGCAAAGTGAAAACAATGTACTTATTAACAATTTCACCTTTAAATATGAAACTCTAACAAAGCATCAATGTCGCTACCTGTTTTGCCTTAGACAAGCCAAGTGATAAGAGTTCATTCATAATTGCTTCCCAAATGAGTTGGCCTCTGAAGAAAAGTTTTGTTCCATTCTACGAAAGACAACAACAAAACCACGAATAACAAAAATGTAATCCAATTTTCTTTTTTCGATGCAAAAAGAAAAACCCAATCTTAAATAACTAACAAGTGTTACCTTGAACTCACTTTCGGGGTTGCCAGCAAAAGATGCACCATCACAATAACGTATCTTAACTATGTTCCAATTATAAAAATCTGAAGAAAAAAAAAAATCACTCATATTGAAAGCACATTCTTTAAACAACATAAATTTATCAAATAAAAGAAAATAAAATCAATGATCCAAAAAGATACCAGGATTTTGAGAAGGGCGACGGCTTAAAATCCCAGAAAATGGAACTAGACGATCCATGTAATTTGAGGAACCTAAAGCTGTTCGTTTTCGAGTATTACATGTTTCTATTGAATTACACCAACCTCCACCCTATACCCCAAAAAACGAAAATTTGAAAACAAAACGTCAAATTATTGTAAAAAAAAGAAATAGTTTATAAAAAGAGAAAACTTTAAGTAATGAATTTACCTCAATGTGGAGAAGCCAATTGCTAGAGCCAGATCCAAAGCCCTTCTGAAAATGGTATCCAGGTAAACTTCCATCTAAGCAAACTGAAAAATAAAACTATTAATTAATTTTTATATGAGAAACAATGAAAAAAAAAAAGTTTGAACTTTGGAGAATAAGGGGGGTGGGATTGGGTACAGGCGCCTGTAGCTTTGGCTCTGTGGAGCAAAGTCAACGGAACAAGATCGTCGGTGGATTGAAGATCGAAGGTAGAGGATGAAGTATTGGGGTCACGAGAATCGAAGAGGAGAGTGAGAGCGAACAGGATGATAGTGAATCCGACGGCTGCGATGGCCCAATCCCTCTTCGCCCACTTTCTCCACCAAGTCAAAGCGTGAAGCCTAGGATTTGCCATTGAAAAAGGTGCTCTTCTTTTGCATCAAAATTCAAAGCTGATTTTATTGTTTTAAACTCCAACTGATTACCTACTCATAAAAAAAATAAAAACCTAAAACCGCGTCGTTTCAATTTTGAATATTTTATTTCTTCCTCTTTCTTTTAAGGGTTTTGCTAAGATTTTTTTTAAAAAGTTAATTAATATATTATTTATAGTAATAGAATTGTATTAATTATAAAAATTGATAATTTTATTTATTATTTTCAATGCATTGAATAAATATATTACTACATATAATAACTTTAAAAAATACTTTTAGGACATTTGTTAGCAAAATCATTTTTTTAAATATTTCTTGTCCTTTAAAATATATTTAAAAATTAAAAATAATATAATCAAAGAACATATAATAATAAAAATCTTTTAATACCCATTACATATGAAATAATAATGTGTATCTTTCCCATTGTCAAATTTTAATTGAATGTATAAGCTGCATGGCACAATATAGAGCCAAATATGATGGATGAACCTTTGGAATTTAGTAAATCGTTTCATACTATGAATAATTTGATTATTCATTCATCAAATTGGTGGTAGCTATCAAATAACATAGAGATTAAAAAATAAAACAGATAATATGAATTAACATACTATACTAGCAACAAGTTTCTTGGGCAATTGTCCCTCACTACAAAAAAAAAAAAATATATATATATATATATATATATAAATATTTCAAGAATTATCCACCTTTCAAGGTTATTGTTCAAACGAGGGACAACAAAAATAGATGATGAAACCAAAATATGAAAATGCAAGAAGCGTTTACTTCTTAAGACAGAGCCGGACTTAAGCCTATCTTTTCCTTGCTTGTGCTCAAAAACATTTCCTGTGCACAATTGAAGGACCAGATTCATCATATTCAGCTTTGGCAATCCACATCTGCAATTAAGGGAAAAGTAGGATCCCGTGTTAGAAATTTTTTCAAGAAATAACTTGAAGATATATGCATAATAAACTTACCTGTTGGAAAGTGCTGAGGGATGCCAATATGGAACCCCCGATCCATACACTATATTTCCTCTCAGGTGGAGCAACCACCTTAATCTTCATGCTGCTAGGAGCCAAAGCTGTGATCTCTTTGCTCATTCTATCAGCAATACCGGGGAACATGGTGATGCCACCACTAAGAACGATGTTACCATATAAATCTTTTCTGATATCGACATCACACTTCATTATGGAGTTGTAAGTTGTTTCATGGATACCAGCAGCTTCCATCCCCATCATAGATGGCTGAAAAAGAACTTCCGGACATCGGAATCGCTCAGCCCCGATGGTCATCACCTGACCATCAGGCAACTCATAGCTTTTCTCAACAGAAGAACTGGTCTTGGCAGTTTCTAGTTCTTGTTCATAGTCAAGGGCAATGTAAGCCAACTTTTCTTTCACGTCCCTCACAATTTCCCGTTCAGCTGTGGTGGTGAATGAGTAACCA
Organism: Fremontodendron californicum; assembly: GCA_030761205.1. NCBI lineage: Eukaryota > Viridiplantae > Streptophyta > Magnoliopsida > Malvales > Malvaceae > Fremontodendron > Fremontodendron californicum. The sequence continues at coordinate 1,247,745 of JAULJL010000012.1, forward strand.
CGCTCAGTTAAAATCTTCATCAGGGCATCAGTGAGGTCACGACCAGCAAGATCAAGACGCAAGATTGCATGTGGAAGAGCATATCCCTCATAAATAGGGACTGTGTGGCTGACACCATCTCCAGAATCAAGCACAATACCTGCACCAAACACACACAACAAAGATCTCACATAACTATATAATTTGATTTGAAATAGGATGTAAAGAAAAAAGATCCCTTTGTCTATACTAAACACAAATTTTTCTTATAAATCATATCTATTCTTGAAATTGTAACTGTCTATTCCTCAATGATTAACAAGGTACTGAAGGTAGGTTATACAATTAAAACAAGCAAAGAAGCATGAAACTGAGAAAGAAAGCTTTCTAGTCAGAGATCTTTCAATACAGAAATCATTATTAGTTGGCTAAGTCAGGTGATCTTCCTTCCTTTAGATCCCAAAACAAGGTATTGACTATTGACACAAAACATTGGGAGACAAATTGAAATAGATCATAGTTTTACACCAAGTGAATGTCTTACCAGTAGCATAAAGGGAAAGAATAGCTTGAATGGCAACATACATAGCAGGTGCATTGAAGGTTTCAAACATGATTTGGGTGATCTTCTCACGGTTTGCCTTTGGGTTGAATGGCGACCCACAATGGTAGGAAACACTGCCCTTGGAGCATCATCCCCAGCAAATCCAGCCTAAGAAACAATTCCTCAAAACCATGTTAAATTAAAGCTGTAAACGTATTATTGGAATAGCATTTAAATGATAAGGAAATCCGGTCTATTACCTTAACCATTCCCGTTCCATTATCGCAGACAAGGGGCTGAATATCCTCACCATCAGCCATCTTCTACAACCTGAAACAGAAGCAATAACATAACATCAGTGTGGAGTAACAAAAATCGTAGGTAAATACAGATTACTTCAAAACATAAATCATATCTAACAATGTCATAAGATTGGTCTGAAAACAAACTTCTTAACAAAGAAATAGCATAACATCAGTATGGAGTAACGAAAATCCTAGGCAAATACATATTACTTCAAAACAGAAATCATATCTAACAATGTCATAAGATTGGTCTGAAAACAAACTTCTTAACAATTCAATTGCTAATACCTTCACATCCTCCGACTCAACCAACATTTTTGATTCAGAAACTAAAAATGGGTTGGATCAAAAGGCAGACAAACCCAAACAAAAATGAAAAAGAACAGCGTAAAGCCAATTACATTTTGAATTTATAACATGTTCAAACCAATAGCCAAAAGAAATAACAACACATTGCTTACAAATCTACAGACCCGCACAATTAATAGGAAACAAATTTCAGATATTCCAAAAAGGGTTAAGAGAATCAGTAAGAAAACATGACAAGTAAAAGTAATTACATAATAAAAACATGATTTAACGTAAGAAAATGACAGATAAAGAAAACATTTGCTAGAGATTGAAGATTACAAGCACCAAAACAAAAACATTACCAAATGTGGAAAAAAAAAACAATCTAGAAATTAATCAAACGAAGAATAAAACCAAAGATCGAAAAAAGAAGAACCTAAAAATCGATCGAAGATTATCCTTTTGTGAAGAAAGAAAGGGTGTGAGAGATTTCGCGTTCTTTGAGGTAGTCTTCTCAACTACTACCTAGGATGGTAATGGAGTGGGGCGAAGGCGGATTTTGCAGTATCTGTCTCCGCCCCGCCATAACACTCCTCTACTTTCTCGTCTTTTGTCTCGCTTCGCTGTTGAAATTTCAATAGCACTACCACCTCCATAAATGTCGTTACATCCATAACCGTCCGCCCCATTTGATATTTATTAATTTTTTTTTTTCAAATAATAAAGCATTGTAAAAAAATTTAAATATAAATTTAATATAAACATGTTTCTAATCTAAGAATAGAAAAAAATACTCTATTAGGTTTAGGTTTTTAAAAAGAAAAAGAATAAGTTTAATTATATTATTTTATTATTCTTTTAAAAGCTAAATATTTTTGAGTAAAATTATAATTTCAGTATTCGAAACGGGACGGTGCTGAGCAAGCAATTACCACAACTGTTCCATCCCCGCCTTTCAAATCAAAAAAATCGAACAGCCCCACTCCGCCTTCATTGTTCAAAAAAAAAAAATTCTCCATTCGGATCGAATCGATTCGAAATCTATCGATTGGATCGAATTTTATCATCCCTATTACTATCCGCGTTTAGAGCCTCACATTGATTCAAAAAATGAAAAGAATAAACAAAAATTGGATTTTTGGGTGACAGTTTTGCCTTTAATGTTTGTGGGTATTTACCGATGGGCCATTCACCACGTGGAATTAATGAATGATTTGGGTTTGTGTTCCTCCGTACAATCGGCCACAGCTCATTAAATAGCTTAAAATTAGCTTAAAGTGCTCTTAAGATAGAGTGGTTTTTGTCATGAAATGGCTAATTTCAAAGCCTTCTAGGAACTCTTGACTTGAAGCATAGTTCTTTAAACTTTCTAGTTTCTAGTTGTGGTTTCATACCAACCTTGGGACAAGACTCGAGAGAATCTCAAATCATCAAACGGGTCTTGTTACCGGGTTTTTACCCAAGATAGAGTTAGATAAAGTACTAAGAGAAATTAAAACTCTTTTAGAATCCAATGTTGAATTTGTTTTATGTCTTTGAGTCGAACAAATCTGTTATGTTATTCCTGTTTCCACTTTCCACGAAATGGCCAATTTCAGCTCTATGATTCACCATGATCAAGTTTCAAGTCAACCCAAGCTGTTTTTCAAGGTGACCCACATGGAAATTGAAATTTGAGGAACGTTTCTGACTTTTAGACGAGGATGTGATTGATACATCCAAAAGAAGGAAAACTGTTTAAAAAAAAAAAAGGGAAATAAAAAGTGATCAAAATCTTCTTAGAAGTGTAAATCATGATGATAAAAGATTGCCTAACAGGTTACATTGGTGTGTCGGAATCCCCAATCCTTACATGCCGATGGCTAAGTCAGTCACTAACAAGAGACACAACATAGTGGACAACATCACTTTGTGTCTGAACAACAAAACCCAACTGCCATTTTGGCTAAGGCATCTTCAAAAAGTAGGGGAATCTATGAACCCAGATCCTCATCAGATTATACATACTTCTGTGTTTACAGAAATTGCATGAAACAGTCGATCAAATGATGAAGGGCAGATCTTGAAGGGTTGTTGTGATACGAGCTGTGATATATACAAAAGAAACTTGCTTGAAACCGAGCCAGAAGCTGCAAGTCTTATTTCTGTCCAAATTGTTATTGGGTTTTGAAGTACTCTGATAGAACTATATATATTGAAGTACCCAAATTGTTATTGTCCAAATTAAAATACAAAGTATGTCTCTTGCATAATATATATGCTTTATATTTGATTAAAATAAAGCATTCACATTCAAAAATCAAAACCCAAAAAAATAAATAATAATGTTCTGATTTGCTAGAGGGTGGTCCAAAAATGTAGATAGTTGGGTCTGGTGCCAAATGGCAGCCTTATTAAGAAAGGGGATATTAATTAAGAAAGTAAAACCACACTTGACATGGAGATTTGTGGGGTTGGATTGAAAAATAAAAAGCCAGAGGAGAGTTGAAATTGGAAGAGATGATTGTGATCAGGCATGGGACATTCATGATGGTTGGCAATGGGGGCAAAATAATGATCCATGTGCTTCCTTCATGCAATTATTCTGCATCAGAGAGAGTTCGTGTTGTTAGAACTTATATAAGAAAGTCCCACATCGGTGGGAGCAACGAAGGAGTTCCTCCTTGAAGGCTATATAAAGAGCCTTAAGGAGAAGTATTAAAACCATCCCAAGAATTATCTCTTCCTCTCTTGTATACTTTCTTATATTCTTTGTGAGGTTGTTCTCTCCTAGTATTTAGAGAGAGGTGTTGTAATATTTTCTCATAGTGAAATTCTTCTAGTCTTGCCCCGTGGTTTTTCCCTTTATTCATTGAGGGTTTTCCACGTTAAATTTTGTGTGTTCAGTTCCTATTTTCTCATCTCTTATTTTAGTTGTGAGACACTATTCCGTCACTCTGGTACCTAACAGTGGTATCAGAGCCATTGGTTCGTGGTCCTTATTCCGCTGCAGTGAAAGTGTTGGTTCTTAGTATGCTCTGTGGTTGCAGTATTGTCTGATCTTCCACATCAGAAAAGAATTATTCTTGTTGCTGGAAATAAAGTGTGGTAGTGTGAAAGTGTCTAGGGAAGTTCTGGCTAGGAAAGACTTGGTATTTAAGTGTGTCTATCAGTGACCCACCTCTCTTTCCTGGGAACCTACCTGGTGCACTATTCACGGGCTACGGTCACTGTTCCAGTATACGGGCTATTCAATTGTACTATACTATTCACAGATACGGTTATTATTCATACGTGTGGTTGTATACTTTTGCAGTAATTGTTAACGTATACTGGATTTGTTCTAGTGTACGACATACGTACAATACTGTTCACGTATACGGTACTATTCACGGTGAAATAGTGTAACTCGCTTCAGTTCGTGTACAACCATGGCAGCAAAATTCGAGATAGAGAAGTTCAGTGGGAGAAATTTCTCCTTGTGGAAATTGAAGATAAAAGCAATTTTGAGGAAGGATAATTGTCTAGAAGCAATTGAAAGTAGACCCACAGAAATGACTGATGAAAAGTGGAAAGAGAAGGATGACAATGCTGTTGCCAATCTGCACCTAGCAATGGCGGATTCAGTTTTGTCAAGTGTTGCAGAGAAGAAGACTGCAAAGGAGATTTGGGATGTTCTAAACAAATTGTACGAGGTGAAGTCACTTCACACCAGAATATTCTTGAAGAGGAAACTCTACACTCTTCGAATGAGTGAATCCACGTCGGTAACGGATCACATCAACACTCTGAATACGCTATTTGCTCAACTCACAGCATCAGATTTCAAAATAGCGGAAAATGAACGTGCGAAACTTCTACTTCAGAGTTTACCAGATTCGTATGATCAACTCATCATCAACATCACAAATAACAATGTTAGTGACTCTCTTCACTTTGATGATGTTGCCGGTGCTATTCTTGAAGAAGAATCCAGGCGCAAGAATAAGGAGGAAAGGTCAGAAAATTCAAAGCAAGCAGAGGCTTTAACGGTGATGAGAGGCAGATCAACAGAACGTGGCTCCAGTGGGAGTCAGAATCATGGTAGATCAAAATCTCGAAGAAGGAAGAATCTTAAATGCTACAATTGTGGCATGAGAGGGCACTCGAAGAAGGAGTGTTGGCATAATAAGAAGGGTGGAGAAAAGAATTCTGAAACATCAACCTCCCAAGGTTGTGTTGCAAGTACCTCAGATGATGGAGAAATCTTGTATAGTGAAGCAGCGACTAGTTCTAAAGGCGGAAAGAAACTCAATGATGTCTGGATAATGGATTCAGGTGCGACATGGCACATGACTCCACACCGAGATTGGTTTTGCACTTATGAACCTATTTCGGAAGGATCTGTGTTCATGGGAAATGATCACGCCTTAGATATTGCTGGAGTCGGTACCGTCAGATTAAAAATGCATGATGGTACTGTTCGCAAAATTCAAGGGGTACGACATGTGAAGGGCTTAAAGAAGAACTTATTGTCAATTGGACAATTGGATGACCTCGGGTGCAAGATCCACACTGAATGTGGAATATTGAAAGTAGTGAAAGGAAACCTTGTGGTGATGAAAGCAGAGAAGATCACAAGCAATCTATACATGCTTTTGGGAGAGACGTTGCAAGAGGCAGATGCATCAGTTGCAGCAGCCAGCCAAGAAGAAACGACGATGATGTGGCATCGCAGATTAGGCCATATGTCAGAGCGAGGCTTGAAAGTCCTTGCAGAACGCAATCTCCTGCCCGGGCTCAAGATGGTCAATTTACCTTTCTGTGAGCACTGTGTGATAAGCAAGCAGCATAGATTGAAGTTTGCTAAAGTAACTACAAGAAGCAAACACATACTGGACTTAATCCATTCTGATGTGTGGGAGTCACCAGAAATATCCCTGGGTGGAGCAAAGTATTTTGTATCATTCATTGATGACTATTCCAGGAGATTATGGGTGTACCCAATCAAGAAGAAGTCAGATGTGTTTCCAGTATTCAAGGAGTTCAAAGCACAAGTAGAGCTTGAAACTGGGAAAAGAATCAAGTGCTTGAGGACAGACAATGGAGTAGAATATGTAGACGGTAACTTTCTAGCATTCTGTAAGAAAGAGGGTATTATGAGACAATTCACGGTTGCACATACGCCTCAACAGAATGGTGTAGCAGAGCGGATGAACAGAACTCTCCTAGATAGAACAAGAGCCATGCTAAGAACAGCGGGATTGGCCAAATCTTTCTGGGCAGAAGCAGTCAAAACCACCTGTTATGTGATAAATCGATCACCATCAACGGCGATTGGTTTGAAGACGCCTATGGAGATGTGGAAAGGAAAGCCAGCTGATTATTCTTCTCTACATGTGTTTGGATGTCCTGTGTACGTGATGTACAACTCCCAAGAAAGAACAAAGCTGGATCCAAAATCCAGAAAATGTATATTCTTGGGTTATGCTGACGGTGTTAAGGGGTATCGCCTGTGGGATCCCACTGCCCGCAAGGTTGTTGTCAGCAGAGATGTAGTTTTTGCAGAAAATGAACTGCAAAGTGAGCAAACAAATGACAACACTTCAAAAGAGACTGCTACAGTGCAGATGGATAGAAATTCTCAAGAAGATGATTCTTCTGAAGCAGAACCAGAGCATGAGGTACCAGAACCAGTTGAGTCCGAGGCTGTAGAAGTTCGACGGTCAACTCGTGAGAGAAGGCCTCCAAATTGGCACACGGAGTATGTTACGGAGAGCAATGTTGCATACTGTCTTTTAACAGAGGATGGAGAGCCATCAACTTTTCATGAAGCTACTAGTAGCCCAGATGCTTCTCTGTGGATGACAGCAATGCAGGAAGAAATTGAAGCTCTTCACAAGAACGAGACATGGGAACTGGTGGAATTACCACGTGGCAGAAAAGCCATTGGTAACAAATGGGTCTACAAGATCAAGCGGGATAGCAATGATCAAGTAGAACGATATCGTGCTAGATTGGTTGTAAAAGGATATGCTCAGAAAGAAGGTATTGACTTCAACGAGATATTTTCTCCAGTTGTCAGACTTACTACTATCAGAGTAGTGTTGGCTATGTGTGCTGCATTTGATTTACATCTTGAACAACTAGATGTAAAGACGACTTTTCTACATGGAGAGCTTGAAGAAGAAATTTATATGCTCCAACCAGAAGGTTTTGTTGAAACAGGCAAAGAGAACTTGGTTTGCAGGTTGACCAAATCTCTGTACGGTCTAAAGCAGGCGCCCAGATGTTGGTACAAGAGATTTGATTCTTTCATAATTAGCCTTGAATACAACAGACTGAGTTCAGACCATTGTACGTACTACAAGAGGTTTGATGATAATGATTTCATTATTTTGCTGTTGTATGTGGATGACATGTTGGTGGTAGGCCCCAACAAAGATCGAATCCAAGATTTGAAGGCACAGTTGGCTAGGGAGTTCGATATGAAGGACTTGGGACCCGCAAACAAGATTTTAGGGATGCAAATTCACCGAGACAGAAAAGACAGGAAAATTTGGCTTTCTCAAAAGAATTATCTGAGGAAGGTCTTGCGACGCTTCAACATGCAAGACTGTAAGCCAATATCTACCCCACTTCCTGTCAATTGTAAATTATCCTCAGGTATGAGTCCTAGCAATGAAGCAGAGAGGATGGAAATGTCTCGAGTACCGTATGCATCAGCGGTGGGAAGCCTTATGTATGCTATGATATGTACAAGACCAGACATTGCACAAGCAGTGGGAGCGGTCAGTCGATTTATGGCAGATCCTGGTAGAGAGCATTGGAATGTTGTTAAGAGGATCCTTAGATACATTAAAGGAACCTCAGATGTTGCATTATGTTTTGGAGGATCAGAACTTGTTGTCAGGGGTTATGTTGATTCAGATTTTGCAGGTGATCTTAATAAAAGGAAATCCACTACTGGCTATGTGTTCACACTTGCAGGAGGAGCGGTAAGCTGGTTATCTAAGTTACAGACTGTTGTAGCTTTGTCTACTACAGAAGCTGAGTACATGGCAGCTACCCAAGCATGCAAGGAAGCAATATGGATACAAAGGTTAATGGAAGAACTCGGGCACAAGCAGCAGAAGATTATTGTGCATTGTGACAGTCAGAGTGCCTTGCACATTGCAAGGAATCCAGCCTTTCATTCCAGGACAAAGCATATAGGTATACAGTATCACTTTGTTCGAGAAGTAGTAGAAGAAGGAAGTGTGGATATGCAAAAGATTCACACCAAAGACAACCTAGCAGATGTTATGACAAAGCCAATCAACACTGACAAGTTTATTTGGTGTCGATCCTCCTATGGTCTATCAGAAACGTAAGCAACATGGAATGGCAAGACAGAAAGAGTGGTGTGAAGATATGATTGGTTTAATCAAATCTTCAAGTGGGAGAATTGTTAGAACTTATATAAGAAAGTCCCACATCGGTGGGAGCAACGAAGGAGTTCCTCCTTGAAGGCTATATAAAGAGCCTTAAGGAGAAGTATTAAAACCATCCCAAGAATTATCTCTTCCTCTCTTGTATACTTTCTTATATTCTTTGTGAGGTTGTTCTCTCCTAGTATTTAGAGAGAGGTGTTGTAATATTTTCTCATAGTGAAATTCTTCTAGTCTTGCCCCGTGGTTTTTCCCTTTATTCATTGAGGGTTTTCCACGTTAAATTTTGTGTGTTCAGTTCCTATTTTCTCATCTCTTATTTTAGTTGTGAGACACTATTCCGTCACTCTGGTACCTAACACGTGTTTCAACAGTTTCTTTCCCTCACTATCCTGCTAAACAAACATTAATTATTAAACCAGTTTTTAACAACTACTTAAATCCCTAAACCCAAAAAAGTTCCATCCTCCGGGATTTTTCACGTCCCTTGTTGTTAATAGACATTCACACACCCTCCAATCACATAAGAAGCAAAACCCATTTGCTGCAAATTAAGCTAGCAGAATTTGATTGGGTAAGTTTTTTTACATCAACAAAGGAAGAGTAGGGTGGCAGATTTCTAACTTATAATAAAGATAGAATATTCACATGGTTTAGTTCAGTTTGTAAGGGAGGAGTCCCTTCTTTATTCATCGGGATTCGATTCTTGTGAAGAGTATTTTAAAACTAAAATCTATAATGTATCAAGTCGATGTAAAAATGCGTTCTTAAAATCATCGAAGAGAGGATCAAGCCTAGGCAAAGTTAGAATGTAAAACAATGTGATGATGAAAACCATGCACCCCCAAGGCTGTACCCTGTTTTGCACTTGATGTAACGATCGCTGGACTACGCTCGTTATGAGATATTGTCCGTTTTTGGGGTTTAAAAACCGTCTTTACAGTTTTGTCCTTGAAAAAAAGATACCTTATGAAAAAAAGATTGTCCTTGCTATATAAAGCCACAATCCAATCCTTAACTAATCGATATGGCTTCATTTTCTTCTCTTCAATCTATCATCTCAAAAGAGTGTTGAAGTATCAATAAGTACTTATATATTTTTTAAAATTTTTGTGGGTTGAAACATCAATATGTTTACATTAACTTGATAATAACAGATATGGGGCTGGTGATAGTCGTTTGTTGAGTATAAAAGGAAGGGTTACCAAATGTCAACTCGTTCCATTTTCAGGGGGAGGAATCCAAAGTTACTGATCCCCAAAGAGTCAAAGACTACGTATCAGTTACTCCACTGCAAGAAAATTATGGAAAGAGACTCAATGCCAAAGCAGAGTATCCAATACAAATTTTTTGCTTTGTTTTCTTTTATTTTTGCTTTGAATTTTTCAGTTTTTCAATCTTTTTTTTTTGTTGAAGAAATCTACTGTTGATATTGAAAGGAAGTGGTCCTTTTTGTTAAAACGATGTACAAAAATATTAAGTTCTTTGATTGTACTAAATCATAAAAATGGGGTTTTGACAATTAGCTTGCCTTCCTTGTAGTCCAATATTGACTATTGAATGCAAAATATGATAGGGTATTAAGTTCCTACTAATATTGACAATTAGCAGCTAACATTGGAGGAAGTTGCTTCAGTTAAGGCAACTTGCTTTCCAATTCCTAAAACAACAAAACTGTGAGTTTATATGGAAGTTTCGTGGAGCCAAATATTCTGTTGCTTCAGTTTGGAATGAGCTTAGAGTATGTTACCCGGCATCTTTGTCCAACACATATTCAGAAATAAGTACGAAAGTGTATGGTCCTCAAAATATTTGGAAAAACTTACAAAAATTAAGTATACCCGTGTTGGACACATACCTATATCTCGAGTTCGGATAACATAGCGCTTTAGTCTAACTAGGAGATCAGTTAGGAGAGGTTGCTTTGGTTTTCTCATCACATTCCAAAGCATGCTGTCATTTTTTTGGATGGCTATCCTCAGTAGACCAGAGATCACCTTTTCTTTGGCTGTAAATTTACTAGAGGTATCTGGCAAAAATGCTTCATCTTTGTGCTCTTTCTCGGAAAACTGCTAACTGGAATGCTGAGGTACATAGGGCTATCAGGAAATTGAAGGGGAATTCTTTGCTTTCAACTATCCAAAGACTTGCTTGGAATATGCTTTTATCTACCAAGTTTTGATGGAGAGGAATCAGAGGTGGTTTAATCAAACTATGGCAACTGAAATGCAGGTTTTTGGATGCATCAAGGAAGCTGTTAATCTGAGTCTTTGCAATTTCTGGGACCCAAATTTCTTATTGTTTACTTAAGTTGGGTTGTTGTGGAGCGTCACCTGTCCATGCATCGGATCGAGTCGGGCTGGACCGTGATTCGATTTTTTTTATATTTTTTATTCAAATTTGATTCGGATCTGAAATGATTCGAAATTTATTTCATTGTTTACAAAAATATTAAAATATTTTTTGTTATTGATATTAAAATATCAACTGATAAAATATTAAACAAATAAAGCTAATTATTTATCCAAAAAAAAAAATGAATATTTTCAGTTGATTAGAACTTAGAAGATATACCATATCTGTTACTGATTTTTTTTTAGTGCCTAAATCAAGCAAAAATGAAGGTTAATTACTCCAATCCTTTTAAGCCTTGCGGGGTGGTGGGGTAGGTGAAGAAAATCCCGAGTATTAAGTTTTTGGTTTGACTGAAATGTAAGCTTTTTTATTCAACATATTTTCATATCACACGAGTGGAGAAAGGTGATCCATGTTCCTTATGCATTGGACAAAGACACATTGATCAAACCTATCATTTTCATGATTGAAAAGTGAAATCAAACTCTCTTTCAAATTAAACAAAAGTCCCACGATGATTTCAAGTTATATTTAAATTGTCGAAAATTAAAATTTGATCTTACACTTTATTAATAAATTTCTCGTCATTTCAGTTCATATTGAAATTACATTAAAATGAAAAAAACAAAATAATAAAACAAAACAAAAGTTGGGTAATAATACAAAGTCAAAGTTAGTTGGTCCGTTTGCAAGATAAACAAAGCATATGATGTAAGTTTCCCTAATAATATCATGAGATGGGGTTTGACATTGGTCCCCAATGTATAGCAAACCACGTGCATACATACATCAAAGTTTGGAAGTAAAAGATCAAAAATATCGAAAAGTAAGTGCCAAAAAACAAAGATTATATTGTTATTATAGTCCTAAAATTCTTATACTTGAGAGAGATGGGAAGAAGGAGAGAAAGGGTAGTTGGTGAATGTGAGGCTTTCAAAGCCAACTCTTGGGGCGAAGGATCCGATGCACACACAACTAAAAACTCTCTCTTTATAAGCCTCTCTCTCTCTGCTAAAACTGTTTCCTCCTATTTTTCTCTCATTCTCACCAAAAGTGTAGAAAAAAACCTGAAAGAAAATCTAAAATAATAGGAATTCTAGGAAAATAAAGACGGTGATTTGATGATTATATTCCCATTCTTTGTTTAGGATCTCTAATATCAAACCATCTTTTCCCTTCTTAGCTCCTTCTCCTTGCTTTGTCTCTTAGCATTCAGCTCCTCTCTCTCAATATTTTCCTTGTAGTTTGATCTTAATGTACGCAGAATTCAGCCAGGTTCCCCTTCTTAGCATGTCAAATTCAGGGCTATTCCTCGTTAAAGATGAAGAAGAAGGGACCGAATTCGATATTCTGAAACGACCCGCGTTGGAGTTTCAAGAGGAGTGTCAAGCTACAGCTACTTCTTCTTCTTCTTCTTCTTCTTCTTCTTCTTCTTCTTCTTCTTCACATGATGATCAAGAACGAGAAGAACTGGAAGATCATCAAGAAGAGAAAAAAGGAGAAGAAAGCAACGTTACAGCAGCTTCTGAAGAAAGCGAAAAGAAGAAGAAGATGACAACCTTAGGAGAAGAAGATGGGTTCAAAACTCCAACATCTTTGGATCACAAAATCCCAGTGATCAAACAATGCCCACCTGCACCAAGAAAACCAAAGCCACTCCCATCAAATAAAAGAAAAGCATCGCCAAGTAGTAGTAGTAGTGCACGCAGCACACGCAGGAATCTGCAACTCGATTTTTCACAGGAGGTCGAGTCCTTGTTTCCTAGTGTTCTTCTTGCTGATATACACCGCAAGGTCAAGAAAGCTCGAACACAAGACCAGAATCAATGATTTTTACCAACTTAATTATTAAGTTGTTAGTAGTATTAATTTATCTATATTTGGTAAGAATTTTTTTTTTTTTTTTATGTAAAATGAGAATCCATATATGTGAAAATGGGTTCATGGTACTGCTGGAAATTAAATTACATATATCTGTTTCTTTATTTGTTTATATTGATTCTTGTTTCTATTATTCCATTTTCTTAGTTTATTTCTTGATCGTGATGATGATCATGTCCATCATCATGGTGGAATTGGTCTAAAGGAAACTTATGATATAATGTTGCTGTAAAGTTTAAAAGTATGGAAAAGATGAAATAAAAAGGTACAAATCAGGATTGAAGCTAAGAATTTTATGTTGTGAACGGGATGCGATAAAAGAAGTTAAATTATAATTTTCTGGATTGAGCCAAAATAGATTTTTATTATTTTTTAGATGAAAAAATATTTAAGACGAAGAAAGTTCGGAGGAGTCAAGGGGCCAAGGTCCCTGCCAATTCTCCTTGGATTCGCAAGACCAAGAAAAAAGAGATGGATATATATATATATATATATATATATATATAGAAGAATTCCAACTTTATTTGCACGTACCCCGGCTTCTTTTGTACTCAAGGTGTTATGCTCCTTTAAAAAAGAACTATAATTTGTTCCTAGACTTGAAATAGAACAGAAGTTGCTATCTTTGGTATCAAGTTTCTAATCTAGTTTAATCTTCTTTCTTTTGATTAATGCTTTATTCTAGATTTAGATTTGGTCTTTGGACTCCATCAAGAATAAAGGAAGCCAAAGCCATGTCTTTTTGATGGAAGATAAAAGAAAAAAGTTTCATAATCATAATTGAAAAAACACTTGGGTCTTCATAACAAGTCCCAATTACAAATCACTCCCCCTTTCAACTCAAACCCAAACCTAAACATTAGTAAACCCATCCATTTTTTGTTTCTTCAAACAAGGCCCAATTACACTTTGCTCCTTCTAACTTCAAAGCCATTACCACCAAGCCTACCCCATTCCAACAGCTTTTTGGGTCAAATCAATATAACATTCCTAAACCTTAATCAAAATCAACATTATTTTGAAGAGCTGGAGTTGAGTTGAACAAATTAGAACTGAAAAAACGACCCTATTTGACCGTTTCTCTTCCTTTTCCTCACTCCTTAACTGTTACCTCCCTCCTTTTCCTCTCTTCCATCCTTCCTCGTTCCTTTCGAATCCCTCCCAAACACTTCAAAGAAAAAGAAACAAAAAGAAACAAAAGAAAGAAAAAAGAACAAAGAGTAGTTGAATCAAACGTAAGTTTCGACCTCAAAGGTTTTTTTTTTTTTTTGTTTATTAAATGTGCCAAAATGAAGTCTCGCAAAATGGAGCGAAGAAAAACTATGACCATGAATTGGGATGGTCTATGCGACGATGAAAACGAGTTCTTTGAATCCTACAATAGAATATCTTCAACCATACCTCTCGACTTGGCTTCTTCAGGTTCCGACAATGACGATGAAGATTTAGATAACTGTCGCATTTCTTTCGCTTCCGCGGTGTCATCGGTTCAAACAACACAGTTTCGAGCTTTTGCAACGACGGCGGCAACCCAAAGGTCTCCTGACTATGATATATGGATGGCCTCTCCAGGGTCCATTAAGGAGCGGAGACAGCGGCTTTTCCAAGGCATGGGCTTATCTCCTGACAAAGAACTTCTCACTTTCAAACGGGTCGTTTCCAACAAGGTCCCCAACAGTCAGGTTCAGAAAACACCCAAAGTTCCCACAACAGTTACAAGTGATTCTAAAGAGGGACATCAACAAAACAACGAAGATTCTTCGAAACATGATTTATCTCACTCTCCGCTTCCTTTACTGTTCGTACGGTCCAGGTCCGAAGGTGAGATCGAGTCGCTTTCAATTGAAAAGAAAAGAAAAGAAGAATTTCTTGGTTCAATATCAAAGCAACGTCTCACGAAAACAACTTCTTTAATATCAACCCCACATGCAAAATCGTATCCGTACCAGGAAAGCATTAGAGCTTCCCCTAAAGATTCAAGGAATAGTCGTACAACTAAACGAAGCGGCGGTTTAACCTCAGTTTTATCGAAAAATAGGTTCGAAGCTTTTTTCTTGATTAAGAATTTGGATACAGGGAAAGATTTTATAGTTAATGAGTATGATCAAGATGGGATGTGGAACAAGCTGAGTGATCTTCAAACAGGGAAGAAGTTAACAATGGAGGAATTTGAGAAATCTGTGGGGTATTCACCGGTGGTAAAGGAGTTAATGAGTCGAGAAAATGTTAACAGGATGATGAATGATCCCGCCAATGATCGGAAGTTTAATTCATATATTTCCAAGAGTTTGAAGTTGTCCAAGAGTTTGAAGTTGAGCAAGAGAAAAGGTGCAGCCATGTTGAGAAGTATAAAAGGGGTAGCAAATTCTATGACATTGAGAGGGGAGAAAGAAAAGGATCATTTGTTAGCTATGGATCAAAAGAATGCCAAGAATGGAAATAATCGATGGGTGAAAGTAAGACAAACAGGGAAATCTTATAAGGAATTGAGTGCTTTACATTTATGCCAAGACATTCAAGCTCATGAAGGATCGATTTGGACCATCAGGTTTAGTACAGATGCAAGGTTTTTAGCAAGTGCTGGTGAGGATACGATAATTCATGTGTGGGAAGTTCAGGAATGTGAGGTTATGTCGATGAATGAAGGGTGTTTAACACCAGGGAATTTAAGCCCTCTTCATCCATCGCTTGTTAATTCACCACTCCATCCATCGATCTCCTTGTCCCAATTAGATCAATCGAGACTTTTGGAAGCTGCAGGTAATCTACATGAGAAAAAGAAGAAGGGAAAGGGCTCATTTAATAAAAAAGGCAATCAGATTCCTGATTATGTCCATGTGCCAGAAACTGTGTTTTCGTTATCAGATAGACCGATCTGTTCTTTCAAAGGCCATTTGGATGATGTTTTGGACTTATCTTGGTCTAGATCTCAGGTTTGATTCTCAAAATTCTTGCCATTAATATTTAGAAAGTAGCGAATTTGATTAGCAAATGCAATATGATAAAATCATGGAGTAATTTTTGTTTGGCATAATGATAAAATTGATGTCCAACTACATAAAAAATGCCATTTAAACTCCTGCTCTTTTTTTGGCCAAAAAAACAAAAAAAATCCTGCCCTGCTCTTTTAGTTGAGCTGATTGAGCTCTTCATCTTTTTTTTTTTTTTTCAAAAGAAAATGTTAAGCTGGTATTTATGATAAAAAAATAATTAATGTATTTTTTTTTTAATTCAATAATAAAAGTAACGTATTAAAACAAAAAACTTTCTAAAAATGATAATTAAATAGGGATCCGTTTAACTTAGATCTATAGACAGCTATGAACTCTTTTTGAAATTAGTCAACTCTTTTTGAAATTAGTCAATTGGCTGATGTCAGTCTCGATTAAAGTCAAAAGAAAAGTCTTCTTGTATCACGTGGCATGTGATGTGGTAATTTCAAATCCCACATGGCACTTGAGACCCATATTTTTTTATTTATTTAAATGGAGCTTGACGATTTATGATAAAATTTGATTAATTTAATAAATAAATAAATAAAGGGCTAAGTTGGTTCAAATAAAAGTATAGGTTTAAATAATACTTTGCATAGTTTGAGAGCCAATTGTATAATTATGTCTTTTTATTTTTCTAATCAAACAATGGGCATGAGTCCATGTCATTAATGTTTGTCACATATTATCCACAGATTTAATCTATATAACCTGTAGGGTGACCTTTGATGGATTTGCAGCAATTGCTTTCATCTTCAATGGACAAAACTGTAAGGTTATGGGACTTGGAAACCAAGAGTTGTTTAAAGTTATTTGCCCACAATGATTATGGTAAGATACCAATTCCGTTTTAACTTTCCAACTAAAGTTCATGTTGAGTCTAACAAACTACAAACCCCTCCTACTTATAATGGCTTTTGGTTTGGTGTTTTCTTTGGCAGTAACTTGCATACATTTCAATCCTATGGATGATGATTATTTCATAAGTGGGTCACTTGATGCAAAAGTTAGAATTTG
Organism: Fremontodendron californicum; assembly: GCA_030761205.1. NCBI lineage: Eukaryota > Viridiplantae > Streptophyta > Magnoliopsida > Malvales > Malvaceae > Fremontodendron > Fremontodendron californicum. Next base: position 1,264,498 of record JAULJL010000012.1, read on the forward strand.
GAACATACCTGATAGGCAAGTTGTTGATTGGACTGATCTACATGAAATGGTTACTGCTGCCTGCTACACCCCTGATGGCCAGGTCCTTACTGAGTAACTTTTGTTGTCTACATGAAATGGTTTTACTTGGCTTTGCCTCTTAACTATCTCTTGATAATTGTAGACTCTTATGTTGCTTCGATTTTTCATTTTTTTTTAAATACTCGTGTCCGACACATATCTGGATATGGGTATGCGGACATAATCCTTCAAGGACCCTCTAAATGCATGGAAATCTTGAAAAAAATTGAACATATCCGTATTCGACACTTACATCCAAGTCCAAGTAACATAGGTAGACTCTATAGTTGTATTCAACTTCATCATGGCGCATGGGTATAATTAGGTGTTTTTGGTCATAGTCTTGTCCATATCCTATAATTTTTATTTCCTTGAAGTTAAAATGGAGTCACATTGAAATTGCATCAATTGAGCAAAGTTCAAATATGATCATTAACTCTTTTGTTTTACCTGGTTAAGTTTTTTTTTATAAAACAGGTTTTTCAAATGCATCAAAGATAATCTCGTCCCCTTTCTAACTTGTAAACATGTTTTCATTATTGAAGGGTGCCATAATTGGTTCACATAAAGGCAGTTGTCGAATTTACAGTACTGACGGTATGGTTTTCTCTTTTTTATTCAAAATTTATATATACTTTTCTATTCAAATTTATTATCTCACCATCAAAATCAATTCATGATCTAGATTGCAAATTAACTCAGTTAGATCAAATTTCCATTCAAAACAAGAAGAAGGGTAATGCTAAAAAGATTACTGGTTTCCAGGTAAGCTTTACCAGTTGCATTCAAGCTCATAAATATATATACTTCGGCATTGCACATTGTTTTTTTTGGAATTAAATCACTTATAATAACCTGACTTACTTCTGAACAGTTTTGTCCGATTAATCCATCTGAAGTACTCATTACTTCTGCTGATTCTCGAATACGAATTTTGGATGGTTCAGAAGTTTTTTATAAATTTAGAGGTACTCCTCTCAACAAAACAAAACTTGACACTTTATTTTCTTATCTCTTTTTGTTAAATCTAGTGGGCCTCACACCCAACGAACCCTCCGAGATGCGAATTAAAAAAAAAAGTTCAAGAAAGAGCTTGTCAGGATTTAAACCAATCGGGGCTCGTCGAACTTGAATCGCTAGGCGAGCCCATCCACCTAGGACTCGAACCAACCAGGGAACGCTTAGTTGGCGAGCCTTATCGCACGTCACTTCAAAAGACCACGTGATGTCTCTGACAACCGCTTTGCCATCACATCACCGTCTATCATCTCAAAATCCACGTGGGGCTCGACCCGCTTATCCTTAGCCTAACCGTGACACGTGACGCACGACGACCTATCAGCAAAAGTATAAATAGTCCCTTAAAAGCCAACTTTAAGCCTCTAGACACCTAACCATAAGACCCATCGTTGCTCTGTCTTCCTTTTCCCGTCCCCTTTCCTTCAGACTTCCTCAAACACCAAAGAAACCATCAACACTTTTCATTCTTGTTTTAAACTTTCTACTGCATATGTTCATGTTATCAGGGCTTCGAAATACGAATAGTCAAATTGCAGCTTCATTTACTTCAGATGGAACTTATGTCATAAGTGCAAGTGAAGATTCTCAAGTATTTGTTTGGAGATGTGAGGAGCCTCGAAATACAGGCATAGGAAAAAGAACTGTGATTACTGCTCGAGGCCACGAACATTTCCCATGTAAAGATGTTTCGGTAGCAATCCCATGGCCTGGTACTATAAAAGGTGAACCTTCTTCATTAATGACAATATCACATTCAAAGAGGCAATCATCGAAACGATATTGCACATCACAGCAAACTATTGCCACCGAAAAAGGGTTGCCACCACTTCCCAATAAGAAGAAGAACAATAACAACAATATAGACAGAATTATAACCCTTCCAGAAGAAGATTTTGCTCCAATTTCTCCTACTGATGATATTGGGATGGGCGAGTCAACATCATCCATGTCGAGGTCTTCCTCAATAAGACAAGGTGATTCACCTTCTATCTCTTCTGCTTTCAACCCAAGTTCCGCCTCAATAAGATACGGTGATTCGCCTTCAATCTCTTCTGCCACGCCATCGTCTTCTCGGTCTGCCTCTTGGTCTTGGTTCGATGTTGGCGGACATGGACACCATCCGACCCAAGCGGCAGCTTGGGGCCTAGTAATTGTGACAGCCACATTGGGTGGTGAAATCAGGATTTATCAAAATTTCGGGTTACCACGTAGAGTTGGCCGCCTCTAAGATTTATATCTTAGATTAGAGCATCAAAAAACAAATTCTCTTTTTTTCTTTTTATTTTTTTCCTTTTACCCCAACAAAGATTATGCCTTTAGAATATGAATTATACAACATGAATTGATATAGAAATTTTTACATGACAGGGAATTGAGCCACATGGAGTGGAATGAAACTGCAAGAGTGGTTTTTTTTTTTTAAAATTTTTAAGCTTTTTTTTTTTTATCAATCTCTTTTGTAGATTAATTGCTATAGCTAATCGAATTTCATAAAAAATTACTTGATAATTCATTTCAATGTTAGTATTACGATCTTTATTTTTTTGTTTTTATTTTTTTCGTTATCGATATTCACCGTAATTAAGGTATTAATAATTAGTAATTTGTAGTAGTTAAATTCACGATCGTAAATTACATGTATATAAATTCAAATTAGAATTTTTGAATAATTTTTTTAATAAAAAAAATCATAAAATATCATAAACTTTAAAATTATTAAAAAATAACTATTATAACTATTAAATTTTATAGTAAACTGGGCAAAATGAAAAAATTCACTACCTAGATAATAGTAATGATCAAAATAACATTCATTATGCACGTAATAAATATGGCGCGACTGAAAACGATTCCACCATCATAATTTAAATCCTAATTAGTAATATATATATATATATTTTTTTAAAAACGGCTTTAACATTGAAGTTATAGGCTCCTAAGTTCATAACTGAAACTCTTTCGAATTTAAGGCGCGAAAAGTATGACAGAGAATATAAGACTAGAAGATTCCAGTCCTCTGGCCACCTTAGAAGACATCCAAAAACGCCTCCTCCGCCCTACCTCGCTTCATTCTCCGTCGTACTTTCTTATATCTCTCTGTCTATCCAAAGCGGCTTCGTTTCCTTTGAGTTTCTGGTTTGTTTAATTGAAATTTTCCTTTGCAGGGAAGGTTTAAACTCTTTGCAATTGAAAGTGAATTTGAAACAGAGTGAAACGGTTAAAAAGAAGCTGGAAGATTACTTAGATCCGGTCCTTCTGGCGGCGGTCTCATCCAAGATCGGTCGTTCAAAGAAGGAAAAAACAGAGACGAAATTGAAGAGGGAAGTTAAGAGATTTGAGTGGCCTGTTGATGAACTCAAGGTGCTCGTGGAAGAGGATTCGAGGAACGCTAACAGCGGCAGCTGGAGAAACAAAGCCGTTGATCTTAACAATGATTTCGATGTGATTGACGATGGCGGTGATGGAGATGAAGAGATCCGTTCCCGGTTTCAGCGTTTGGAAAAAACGGCGTTGAAGAAATTCAAACGTTGAAGATTTGAAAATTCAAAAAAAGATTCAGGTCAGGTTCGTTAATTGGCGAAGAAATTCGCACGCTAGCATAGTGGATTCCATTTCTTACTTTTTACTATTTTTTTTTTTTTTTACCCCGGGATGAAAAATTGTTTCTTGTTTGCAATTCCAACTTCCTACTACTACTTGTTAATATGGTTTTGAATCATGAAATTTTGAAGCTTAGTTTATATATATATATATATTGTCTTCCCTCTTTTTTACTTTTCTCAAAATTTACTACTTGATTAAAGATGAAAAAATGGATACATGTGAAAAGAAAAATAATTTATTCAAACATGTAAAAAATGGCTACAACCTTTTTAACTGATGTGGGCCCATTTTCATTTTTTAGCTTTTTTATTTTTTTTAACGGTATCTTTTGCATCCTCTCCCTTATTTTCAAAATTTTTTTGCTATCTTAACCAACATTTTTTAAAATTATTATATATAATAATATTTTTATTTAATTTATTATAAATAATAAATAAAATTATCAATTTTTACATTTAATATAATATTATTACTATAAATAATATATTAATTAATTTTAAAAAATACTTAAAGATATTAATTAGCAAAACCCAACTTAAAATAATATAAGTTACCTGTCATGACAACCGGCATGCTATCTTTTATGGCTTCAGGGTCCCAAAAGGAATGTGTTCATAATGAGGTTCATCTTCTAATAAATTATGGTTTGATCTTTATATCAATCATCAAAATCTAAGTTTTGATTTCAGAATTTTTATTTAACTAATATATGATTGTTTTAGGATGAAATTATTCAGATTCCGGGTCAAATATTAGTCCTTTAAAAATGAAAAAACACAGGTTGTAGGTTCATTAATATTAGGCAATTATTTGCATTCCCAAATCCTTTCATCTTCTTTAATATCACAGAAACCTGTATTACATTGCATTAATAAAAGTTTACCAAGATGGGAATTTGCGAAATATGGGATCTTTAAAAAAAATTGGTAAAGGGGGGTGTTTTGGTCATATAAGAAAGGTGCTGCCCCAGCCCAGCTATGGAGTCAAGAGCCTAGCCCCGCTTTGCAGTTTGCAGTGCCATGTTCTCTTTTCTCAGCCCCTCCTCCCTTCTGTGAGTTCTGTCTCCAAGTCCAAGTGAAAACGGTAACACGTTTTTCTCTCTCAATTGTCGTGTAATTTTGAATTTGAAGTGAAAACTTGCGCTTTGGCTTGGATTCGATAAGCAAACTTTACTTGGTTTTGGTTTTTTAATCTTCACCATTTTTATGTAAGCTTCCATTCTTTTCGACCCTTTCTTTTAAGTCCTTGGTATCTCTGTACACACAAATTTTATGTCAAAAATATGACAAGGAAAATTTGGAGTCAAATAATATTTTTATTAATCAAACTTTGAGGTTACAATCTCTGAATATTCTTAAAGAAAGAAATCCTTTGATTCTTTTCTTCAGTAAAATTTTGATTCAAGGGTCTTCACGACTTGATCTTGAATCGGCGAGATCTGCTTCAAGGGTCTTCTAGACTTGGTCTTGAAAAACAGGAATTATCTCCTTTCCTTCGATGAACAAGATCGGAGAGCAGCTTCTTAGAGAATTCTCAAGAACAAGCACCGCGTTCTTAGAATTTCTCTAATTTCTTCTTAAGAATTTTGAGAGGATTTGGCTCTTCAAAATCTTCTTCTCTTCAGGCTTTCTGAATTGTGAATTTGTGTTAAGAGGAGGTCTCTATTTATAGTGGTAGCTAGCCAGGTGAAAGAGAGTTTTAAAAGAACTCATCCTCCTTATTTATCTCTTAATTAATTTAATTAAATTAGAGATAAAGCTTCATTATTTATCCCTTAATTAATTAATTAAATTAGAGATAAAATATTTATTTTTTATCACTCAATTAATTAATTAAATTAGAGGTAAAATATTTATTTATCTCTTAATTAATTAATTAAATTAGAGATAAAATATTTATTATTTTTTATCACTTAATTAATTAATTAAATTAGAGATAAAATATTTATTATTTTTTTATCACTTAATTAATTAATTAAATTAGAGATAAAATTTTATTATTTATCTCTTAATTAATTTAATTTAATTAGAGATAAAAATTTATTATTTATCTCTTAATTAATTTAATTTAATTAGAGGTAAAATAATTATGACACATGGGTGAAATTTGATTGGATAACCCATGAATCCTTGCAATTTGATTGGTCAAACCCTGTGTACATATTTAATTAATTATAAAATAATTAATTATAATATGATATTAACAATTTCACATGGTAATGTATAATTTAATTGAAAATTTCTTAATTAAAAGAATTTCAATTGACACGTGGCAATTTGTAATTGGTTACAAATTTTCTCCTTCTACAAATGCCCCCTCAAGACTTGGTTACGTACACGAATTTTTTTTTTTTTTTTTTAGTGTAGCAAGTGGACAAGTCTTGAAATTTAATTTGCTTTTGATGCCAGAATTTATTTAACCAATGTAATTTTGTATATGAGACAAAAAAAAAATTGATTTAACAAATATAATTTTCTATGCATCAAAATGGACCATGAATAGAAGATTAGCCCACTCTAAATGGTTTAGCAAAAAATGGATATTGGGCCAACATTGGCCTATGTAAAATAAATATGGACTAATATTGGCCCACGTAATAAATAGAATTCAGGCCATAACAAAAGTTTGTCATATTATGGACACAAATGAGATTTAGGCCCAACTTAAAATATCCTTGGTAAATGGACCCAATAGCCCATGCAAAATATAGTTCACAGCTTGAAGACTTCCTACAGCTCCAAAGAATTTGAGTTTGATCTAATCGCTTCTTTGCTCAAATTAATTTCAATTAAGACTCAACTTCTAGTTTTAAAGAAATTCTAATGCAATCAGAAGTTCTATTCCTTGACCACATGGGACTTGAATTATTTCCCCTATAAAAGCAAGGCCTTCTCAAGCTAATTTGCATATCAAATTAATTGCCAAAGGTTGCTACGTTGAAGAGCTTGACAGGTGAGCCCTTTTTTTATTTTTTTTTATTCTCTTTGCTGTCTCTGCCTTTCTCACATAATTGAGCAAGTGTTCGGATTCTCGTCACTGAACATCTGAGACGCGTGAAGGTGATGCCGTGGATCCATCATGTTCCCTTCATTCATATTCATGCATCCATAATTAACGTGTCAATTCTTTAAGGAAGCCAAAGATGATTCCGATATCCCTCAACCGTGTAACTAGGACCACTGTACACATGTCCATCGGACCATATTGGCTGTTGAGGATACACATGTTCCCTAAGTCTGTGCTCCGAGATCGGTTACACTTATCTCCATGGAGGAAGCACTGGACCGACACATCAGCTTCTGCAAGAAATTTAGGGCGTCGAGTCCTTTAGATGAAACAGAGCACCATCCTTGACCGCTTCGGTGCAGAATCCGCAAATCCAACGGCCTTGGTAACGTTCCCGGACACGCTGGATATAAGCAGGGGTGCATTCCTTTGTGAAGCCGCAAGACTCGCATTTTACGCAGTGAATTTCAATCGGAGCAGTCACTTTACTAGGTGGGTTTTGAATATCTGGGCCTGAAATTGCCATTGCATGGAAAGAAAGAAAAAAAAAACGAGGGCTTTTTGGTATTGGAGACTTGAATCCGGTTCTTCTTGTAGGAATCAGCGCGCAAATCCTGATGAGGAACCTTCTCTCTCGATCACGAAAACCTTTTCACAGGTTTCCCAAAACAGCTTATCAGCTTCCAGTGATCTCAACTGGTATCCTAACAGAATCAACCCAGCATCCGTAACTAACGCCTCCATGACACCCACTAGATGGCCCACAGATTCCTCGATGTAAACCACGTCAGCCGCGATTACCACATCGAAAGGCGGATTAACGGCCCTGATCTGATCCTTGTTGTTCCAGTAACTCCATCTTTTGCTTGAAGTTGTGCGGATTAACGGCCCTGATCGAAAGGCGATTACCACATCGAAGCTGTGCTTGAAGTTTCTCATTTACGTGCAGATAAAGCCATGCTTGAAGCTGCTCTACAAGATCTTCAAGGAAAACTTGAATTAATGAGCTTACTGATGAAAATCTGGAGCTTCTTTTTTTTTTAAGCTCAAAGAATCAAGCAAAGATCATAGCGCCGAACATATCGTGCTCATGGAAGAATTAACCCTTACGTGTCATCACCATGTCACATTGAACTGATTTTGCTAAAAAATAATAATAACAATAATAATGATAAAACCGGAAATCCCTAGGCGATTAAAGAACTTTTTTTTTTTTTAATTCTTTACCTACTTTGACATTTTTTTTTTGTTTGTTTTGTTTTTGTTTTTGTAGAATCATCATGGTGTACTTCAAAGATCACAAAGATTATCTTGTGATTCTTTCCAAGGAAGACGAAGACATAAAAGAAGGATTATATCTCTTCACCAATAAGCCCATATCGGGTAGATATAAATCCGCTTGGAAATCATTTGATTTTCCTGCCACTCTAGAAGATTGGTCGATAGAACTTTCTCCAACTTCACAATCTTCTCCAAAGGCGAGATCTCTTCAATCTAATCTTCACGTCAATACTTCTAATCATGAGAAGTTTGACACGTTGGGAAGCCGTATCATTTCCGAAAGGTCATATTGGGGATTTTCCTTCAAGATTTTTGGAGAGTTTGGTTACATACCAAAGTACTGGGAATGGACTGAAGATGTGTTGTACCACTTCAACAAAAATTTAACGACTGTTAGTATATATGATGCTGTTTATGCATCATTATACACTTATGATCACAACAAGGACGTCATTCGCGCTTTTTGTGAAGCTTGGTGCCCGGCTACCAACACTCTCCACCTTGCTACTGGGGAAGCTTCCATCTCCTTATGGGATTTGCATAGGCTAGGCGGTTTGCCCATTCACGGCATCTTTTATGATGAAGTCATTCCTTGTGCTGCCGAATTGACTGACTTTGATAACAAGGGAAGATTCATCCCGAGATGTTGTGAATATCTATTTGCTGCATTCCATCTTTTGAAGCAAGGCAAGGAAGATAAGGTGTCTATTGAGGATTGGATCAATTTTTGGTTTCAAGGGAAATTGCGTTACACCAAACCACCTGCTCGAAAAGCAAAGAAGCTTGTTCGCCCAAAAGCTACACATAACCCTACTGGGATTCTTCGAAAATACCAAGGTCGGGGAATGGCAGGAGATGGAGCATTCACTGCACTTGGAATTAAAGACAGTTTAACAACAGACACTTATTTAGCTGCCTTCATTTCTTGTTGGATTTGTGTTTTCGTTTTTCCAAGTAAAGATTCAGAATTTGTTCGGCCAGAGACATTTAAGATAGCCAGCCTGATGGCGATTGGGAGAACTGTTAATCTCGCGGTCCCGGTGTTAGCCAATATTTACCATGGACTAAACCGAATTACACTTTCTACTCAAGCGGGCTCTTCAGATGCGTGTTTTCCAATTCACTATATTTATGGGTGGCTAAGTTATTACTTCCGGACTCACTTTCAAAATCCAGATGATGTATATGGGCCTTTGATGAGCAAGTTTTCGGGAGAAGGTGGAGCCAAATACTTTGAGGATTATGACGCCCGCAAGTTAATTCATAGTGGCATAGTGTGGAATGCTAACTTATATCCCCGAAATAGGGATGAAGTGATTGTTGATGATGACACTCTTAGTAAGATCAATCATGGCTACCTTGTTAATGTTCGTTCGAGCTATTTGCCTGCCCGATGTAACCAAGCCATCATTGTAGAACCTTACAGTCCTCATCGATTTGGGAGACAATTTGGGTTTTGTCAGGATATTCCCGGAGCTCTTAAGGAAGACATTCGTTCTGGGTCTGTGGATGATTTATGTAGATTTTGGAGAATTTGCACTCGTTCTCATACAAAGTCCAGATTGATCTCTCCAGCTCGTTCTCTAAATCCTAATGATCATGCAACCGCAAGATACATGGAATGGTGGTCGAAAGTTCATGAGTCATATCTTGAGCATTCTATTGATATTTTGATTTCGAGCATCCGTACATCACCATCGAAGAGAAGAAAACCTCCAAAGGATGTTAAGAAAAAGTCTTTAGAGATTTCGCAAGACAAATCCAATAAAGCCAAAGTCTCGTCCACCATCGATTTAACAGAGGAGCATGTGAAGACTTCACAAGAAGTTCCTCGATCAGTGTCATTAGTTGATGAAGGACAAAGGGTTTTACCGAAAGTCATCGAAGGGAAGCATAATGTGATCGTTGAAGATTCAATTGATGAGAGTGATCATGAAAGACATTGGAAGCGAACCAGGCCAAGAAAATCCTTTCAAGGTGATATATCCCCCGCCAAAAGTGAAGCTTCAGTTTCTAGTTCGCATGAGTTCAACAAACTTGCAGCTAAGATCAGAAATAATGTTTCAAGTAACGTTTCCAACCAAGAAGATGCTTGCCCTAATGTGATTGTTAATAATACTTCTCCTATAGTGAAGACTCCCACAGGCCCTCATGTTGAAGCTAGTCATCTCGCCCTTCCAGAATTTTCTAAGTTTAGTGCTGAAAAAGTGATATCCGATAGTCAGTTGAAGCTTGCAACTATTTTGTGGGAAAGCATTCAACCAAGGATTATTCGCGCTTCTTTTGATCGGGTTTCTTCACTTAGTGGTGATGTTCACAAGATCTTTGATGCAATAGAAGCAATCAAGTCCGTTGATTCATCCTTATTGAAAGGCATGGTGGAAGACTACTTTACACAAGTCCAGAAGTTTAATGAGCTTGAATCTTCCATTTCTTCATCCAAGGATAGAATTGAAAGACTTCAAGCACTTGAAATTCGACTTAAAGATTCAATGTTACTTGAACATAAGACTGTTGAGAACCTTAACACCCTGCAGTCGAACTTGGCAGATATAGAGCATGAGTTCATTACTTTGCAACGCAAAAAACATAGACTTGAGTCTTCGCTCCAAGAAACTGAAGATGAACTGAAAAGAAGAAGAACCGACACCTCCAAGATTCGTGAAGAGATGAATTCTGTTGAGTCTATTACTACCCTTACTGAGGATGAAGCCAAAAACTTAGATTTGTTGCGAAATATGTTGGAAGCCTCTCGAGACGACTTGAAGAATTTCAAATGGAAGCCCTGACTCCCTTTTGATGTAACTTTTTTTTTTTTGAAATTTATATTAGTTCTTAGGCTTGCTAGTTTTTTTTTTTTTTTATTGTAAGTTCTTTTCAAGTTTGAAATGAAGTTAAATTTCTTTTTCTCCATATATCATCTTTCTTTTGCACTTTCTGAAGCATTTTTTGCATCATGTATGGATTACAAATTAAATTCCCAAAGATCTTTAATTTGCAAAAGATTTGTTTTGCTTGAAAAATAATTTGAATCATGAAATTTGAATGGAGAATTATCATGATACTTTCAAGTGAACCAAAGATAATATTTGAATCAAAAGAATTTTTTTTTTTTTGTTTGGACTGAACTTGGCAATGAAACCAAGCTGCCTACGTACCCTCGAATTTGAAGGATCAAGTCATAACGTAGTTCATCTTTTTTTTTTTTTTTTTTTTTTGCCCTAACTTTTGCCTAAGTTGTCCTAGAAAGGATTTTCAACATAGCGGGCTTTTTTTTTTTTTTTTTTTTTTAAAGGTGCAGTTTAAGCTCGTGCTTAGGAGCAACATACGACAGTTTAAGCTCTTGCTTAGGAGCAATATCTTCTTTAAGCATAGTAACGCTTCAAAAACTTTCCATTGATCGGTCCGACTTTGACACCATCTTGATCAACGATCTTATAGGCACCATTGGTATAAACTTCTCGAACAACGTATGGTCCATCCCATTTTGAAAGGAACTTGTTGCCAATACGATGTGAAGTATTTATGGGTCTTCTTACAGCAAGGACTAAATCTCCAACTTGGAAAGATCGCTGCTTGACTTTCTTATTAAAAGCTTTGGCTAGTCGAGCTTGATAGCACTCCAAGCGTTGTTGGGCTTCCAACCTTTTCTCATCCAGCGCTTCTAATTCTTCCAAACGTAAGCGTACATTGTCTTCACTAGAAAGATCTTCTTGGATTGCAATCCTTAATGACGGAATTTGTCGCTCAAGTGGTAGAACAGCTTCCACACCATAAACAAGTGCATATGGAGTGGCTTGAGTTGGTGTGCGATATGTAGTTCGGTAAGCCCACAGAGCTTCTCCTATCCTTTCATGCCAATCTTTCTTTGAACGGTTAACAACTTTCTTGAGAAGATTGCACAAAGTCTTGTTAAAAGCTTCTGCTAATCCGTTTGCTGGAGCATGGTACATTGAAGACTTGTACTGCTTGAAGTCAAACTGTGCACATAACTTGCTCATGTCAAACTGCTTCCCATTATCAGTTATGATGTGACGAGGTACGCCATACCGATAAATGATGTTTGTTCTGATAAAAGTTGCAATAGTTTCTTTTTTTGCTTCCCTGTAAGGTGCCACTTCTGCCCACTTTGAAAAGTAGTCTGTAGCGGCAAGTATATACATATGCCCTAGTGAACTCTTAGGTAATGGTCCTACCAAATCAAGTCCCCAAGCATCGAAAGGCCAAGATGTGACTGTCGGATGTAATGGTTCAGGAGGTTGATGGATGAAATTTGCATGAAACTGACAAGCTTGACATTTTTTGGAGTAGTCCATACTATCCTTTACCATTGTTGGCCAGTAGTATCCCATTCTTTTTATCTGAAAGTGCAATTTAGCTCCAGACTGATGTGCACCACAAATTCCTGAATGAGCTTCTTGTAAGGTTTTGGATACTTCATCTTCTCCTAAACATCGAAGGAAGACACCATCAAAAGAGCGGCGATAGAGCGTACCTTTGAAGTAAATAAATCGAGGAGCTCGACGTTTCACTTCTGTTTTATGCCTTGGATCATTGGGTAGCTTCCCATGCTCCAAATAATCAATCAATGGTTGTCTCCAATCTTCTTTTTCAACTTCGCAAACTGAAACAACATTGGATTCCGTATTGCCATCTTTAAAATCAACTGGAGGTAAAATCCATCGTTTGCAAAGAGGGACTTTTACTTCTACACTTGGCATGGCAAGAGCTGATGCTAGATTAGCTAGAGAATCTGCTTGCTTGTTCTCTTTTCTTGGTACATGTTCCAAGCTTACATTGTCAAACCATTCCAAAATCTTCTTTGCATAGTTGACGTATGGTAAGAGGTCGGGCTTCTTAACTTCATAAAGTGAAAGAAGTTGGTTGATGACCAATTTGGAATCCCCAAACACTTTAAGTTGAGTGATCTTCATATCCACTGCCATTTCCAATCCAATGATCAGAGCTTGGTATTCTGCTACATTGTTGGAACAGTTTTCAATGAGAGTAAATGCATAAGGCAATACATCTCCTTCTGAAGTGACAAAGACAACACCTGCTCCAGCTCCATCTTGACGGGCAGCCCCATCGAAGAATAGTTTCCATGGCCTGGGAATTTCGATGAAAAGAACATCTTCATCTGGGAGATCTTCAGAGAATTCCCAATCATCTGGAATCGGATGGTTTGCAAGGAAATCGGCAAGTGCTTGCCCTTTAACGGCCTTTTGTGGAATATAAGTAATATCGAACTCTTGTAGCAAAAGAGCCCACTTTGCCAATCTTCCACTGAGCACAGACTTGGACATGAGATATTTGAGGGGATCTGCTCGCGAAATCAAACGAACAGAATGAGCTTGCAAATAATGCCTCAGCTTTTTAACTGCAAACATCAATGACAAGCAAGTCTTTTCAATGGGAGAATAATTTAATTCAGCACCATTAAGAGTTCTACTAAGATAGTAGAGTGCAGTTTCTTTTCCTTCACCATTCTCTTGTGCCAACAAAGCTCCTAAGGAACGTTCTTGTGCAGCAATATAAAGGATTAACGGCTGTCCTGGTATAGGTGCCTTCAGAATAGGTGGTTGTAACAAAAAGGTCTTAATGCTCTTAAAAGCATTACTGCAGGCCTCATCCCAGACAAAAGGGACATCTTTCTTCATTAGCCGGCTAAATGGTTGACATCGACCAGCCAAGTTTGAGATAAAACGTCGGATATATGCCAATCTTCCTTGCAGACTTTTAAGTTCATGCAGATTGCGCGGTTCAGGCATTTTCATGATTGCATCTATTTTTGATTGATCGATCTCAATCCCACGATGTCGCACGATGAACCCCAAAAACTTGCCCGAGGATACTCCGAACGCACACTTGAGCGGATTCATCTTCAATTGATATCTACGCAATCTTTCAAACACTTGGCGAAGATCAGCAAGATGATCGGATTTTTTCTTTGACTTCACTACCAAGTCATCAACATAACATTCGACATTCTTGTGAAGCATATCATCAAAGATCTTTTGCATTGCTCTTTGATAAGTAGCACCTGCATTCTTTAATCCAAACGGCATAACTTTGTAACAGTATATTCCTTTTGGAGTTCGAAATGCAGTAAGTTCTTCATCTCTTGGAGCCATGCGAATTTGGTTATAGCCAGATGATCCATCCATAAATGACAAAGCTTCATGGCCAGTTGTAGCATCCACCATTATTTCTGTTATAGGGAGAGGAAAGTCGTCCTTTGGACAAGCATTGTTCAAATCTCGAAAATCTACACAAACTCGAAGTTGACCATTTTTCTTTCTCACTGGAACAATATTTGAGATCCAAGTGGGATACTTGACTTCTCTAATAAAGCCAGCTTTGATGAGCTTATTGACCTCAGCTTCAATTTGGGGGATCAAGTCAGGATGGAAACGTCGTTGAGCTTGTTTGATAGGTCGGACACTTTTCTTGACAGCCAGATGATGCATAGCTACTTTTGGATCAAGTCCCGGCATTTCTTTGTAAGTCCAAGCAAAGATATCTCGATACTCTATCAAAAGATCAAGATAGGCTTTTTCTTCTTCTGGTGGTAAGCAAGCATTAATAAAGACCGGCCGTGGATCTTCACTAGTACTGATGTTAACCTCCTTTAACTCATCAATAATAGCTTGATTTCCTTCTTCAAAGGACGAAGGGGCTTCTTGGGCTTCTTCTTCTTGAGATTTTTCACCAGTTTCTTTTACAGATACATGGTTCGAAGTAAAGATTTCTGTTTCTTCAAGTTCTTCTTCCTCTGAGGATGAGACTGATTTGGTTATAACCACTGTGTGCTTTCTAGCCTTTAAAACTTCACCAGTAGTTACCTTCCATTCGCTTTGCCTTTTCATTCGAGAAGGAATTTTGCTATGAAAATCTCTTGATTCCTTTAAAGTGGAAGATTTTCTTTTTCGGCCACAGTTAACTTCTTCAGAGTACGGACTTCCAAGCCTTGACTGAATGGAAATTGGTTTACTTACAGAAACTTCACTGCATTTTTCTCCCATTCGTTCAAAAACTGACCTTCGTGATGATTGAATGCTCAAACGATCAAACACTGAACATCGTGTTGAGCGTGCCCCCAAGCGATCAAATACTGAAAGTGCTGGTGGCTTCACTGCATCTTCTGGCTCCTCGGGAACTTCCTCCACATTTATGTATCTCGAAGTTTGTTTATGAATCTTCAATTTTAATGGAGAATATCCAAGCCCTTCTCTAGAAGTTCCGATGTCATCCATCTTCTTTTGCCAGACCTGTCGGATCTTGAATGAACTTTGCGGCTTTTCTTTGCTAGGCTCTTTTGTCTCGTGAGCCAATTTTGCAACATCTTCTTGTTTATATCCAGCTTTGACAAGCAATCTATAAGCATTAGGATCAAAATCTTTAGCTCGATGAGTAGGAAGATCTTGATGTTCATAAAGAGGTTCTTCTACTGGCCTAACAAATCCTTGCAGTGGAGGTATAAGGCCTCTTGATTCTTCCAAGTTAGTGAGGGGAAGAGTCAGATCCTTTAAACCTTGAGCAATTTCATCTTCTCCAACTGTGGAAGAAGCCAAATTCTTTCCCTTTTGCTTTATTTCTTGCATCGGGTTGGGTATTACTTCTTCGATAAATGCATCTTTTAGATAAAACTTTGCATCTGCGAAATGTGCTTCTGCTATAGTAAATGGCTTAGCGTCTGCAAGGATCGTCTTGGCTTGACCGTTTCTGCAATACTTGAGACATTGGTGCAGAGTTGAGGAGACTACACCATTTTGATGTATCCACGGTCGTCCTAACAACATGTTGTACGTCGTTTTGGCATCGATTACATGGAAAAGTGGACTTGACTCCATATCTCCAATGAAAAGTTGAAGTCTAAGTTTTCCAAGAGCTCTTTGCCCCCCTTGGTTGAATCCTTGGATCATCAAGCGGCTTTGCATCAATTCGTCCAAAGGAACTCCCAATTCTTTCATTGTCATCAACGGGAGTATGTTGACAGCAGAACCATCATCGATCAAGATTCTATTGATCTTCTGTTCCCGAGTATATCCTACGACGAACAACGGCCGATTGTGAGGGGTTGACCCTAGCAACAGATCTTCATCAGAAAAGTTAATTTTCGTAGCACAAGTATGATCATCAACTTCAAATGCTACTGAGTCAATGTTGTTTTCATTATCTTCATTGCCACCGTTATGGTAACAAGTCATGAGAACCAAATCTTCATTTCTAAGCTGAATTGGCATGAATTCGTTTAAAGTGATTTGCCTCCTTGACTTTCTCCCTACTGAATTTTTACCCCGAGATGGGATTTTTGCTTCTTGAGGCACATTAGGCTTTGGGAATTTAGGTGGTTGTTTGACCATCTTAGTTCTTGTAAGCACTTTCACAACTTTTGGAAGATTCTTCTTTTTGCTTTTTCGGCGTGTGACTAGAGTCCAACCATCGTGATCTTGATTTTGTCTTTGAAGCAAATAGTTGCCCCCACTTCCTTGAAGATCCACTATCGTACTTGTACTTGGAGCCAGTATGATAGGATCAAAAGAGCCAAATTTTATGGTTCTATCCAGCAAATTGGATTGAGAAACCGTATTGACTGATGCCAAATTTGACGACATCGTTTCTTCTTCAAACTCGATTTTCCCTTCTTCATAGAGTCGCATAATTCTATCCTTCAAAATAAAGCACTTCTCCAGAGGATGGCTAATCAAGCGATGGTACTTGCAATAATTGGGGTCTTCTACTTTATCAGCTTCTTCAGGTCGCTTCATTTCTGGCAACTGAATCAGCTTAGTCTTTAAAAGTTCTTCAAGAATGCTTGAAACATCAGAATCAGGAAAAGGATACTTCTTTTCTTGCCTCTCCTTCAAAGTGATCTTGCCTTTACCTTTGTCTTGGATAGGAGAAGATTTCGTCTCTTGAGATTGTTTTGACTTGGGAGATATCATGAGTGGCTTGGTAGTCACAGCCATGGACTGTTTGCTTTCTCCCTTGTTGGTAAAGGTTTTGCCCCTTTTGCGGGTATCTTGTTTTTCCTTGGCTTTCTTTGGCTCTTGCACCGGAGGTTCTTGATTTCCAGCAGCTGTCATACTCAACTCCATATCATGAGCACGAGTGGCTAATTCTTCAAAGGTCTTAGGCTTGATGCCTTGAAGAATGTAACGCAAGCCCCAATTCATGCCTTGGATGCACATGTCAAGGGCAGAAGACTCAGACAGTCTTTCTTTGCAGTTAAGGCTCAGATTTCTCCATCTGTGGATGTAATCAATGACTGGCTCATCCTTCCATTGACGTGAGCTTGTGAGTTCGATCATGCTGACTAAGCGACGAGTGCTGTAGAATCGATTAAGGAATTCACGCTCAAGTTGTTCCCAGCTGTCAATCGTCCCAGGCTCAAGATCAGTATACCAATCAAAGGCGTTGCTTTTTAGGGAGCGAACGAACTGCTTCACCATGAGATCCCCATAGGTACCAGCATTATTGCAAGTTTCCACGAAATGTGCAACATGTTGGCGTGGATTTCCTTTTCCATCGAACTGCTGAAACTTTGGGGGTTGATAGTTCCCAGGCATCCTCAGACGATCGATCCTTTGAGAATATGGCTTTGCATATGTATATGAAGGTTGATTGACGCTTTCAACTTGATCTTTGATAGCCTCCTTGATAAGATCCTTGAGCTGACTGGTAGTGACGAGCTCATTGATCTTTTCTTCGGAATCTTTAGCAACTTCCTTGCCAGAGTTCTCACCATCATCTTGAAAGATTGATTGCCAATTCTGGTTTGAAGCTTCGTTCCTTTTTCCAGTGAGACCGGCGATCTTGTCCATCATGGAAGCGATCTGGTTATCTTTCTCTTCGATACTTGCTGAAAGAATTTCAACAGATTTTGCCAGAAGTGCAACTTGTTCTTCCAATGATGTGGTGCCAGTTGTCATGACAGCCATTACTCCAGAACTTGATTTTGAAGTAGATGATGGAATATGCTTGTTGCTTGAGTAGCTGTCTTGTTCTTGGTATGTTAACTGGCGACTTGCACTTGATCCTCGAGGAGAATCAACTTGTCTAGCAGAAACTTCTTCTAAGTCTTGAATTGGAGAAGAAGTGTCATAGAGCGGGTTTTGATTGAGCACAGGAAGAGTTTGCTCATACAATTCAGCAAGAGTTTTGGTCTTCCTCCTAGTGCAATAAGGATGAGTAGGGATATCAACGCTTGATGATGAAGTGGGGTAGACTGCAGGATTAGCTCGAGCAGGCTTGAGAGTTGGTTTGTTAGCAAAGTTCTTCTTGGGAGCCATTGCAACTTGATAACTTGAGTTTTGAAGAAAAGAGATGAAAGGCAGAGATTGTCCCACCGGGCGTGCCAAAATTTGTACACACAAATTTTATGTCAAAAATATGACAAGGAAAATTTGGAGTCAAATAATATTTTTATTAATCAAACTTTGAGGTTACAATCTCTGAATATTCTTAAAGAAAGAAATCCTTTGATTCTTTTCTTCAGTAAAATTTTGATTCAAGGGTCTTCACGACTTGATCTTGAATCGGCGAGATCTGCTTCAAGGGTCTTCTAGACTTGGTCTTGAAAAACAGGAATTATCTCCTTTCCTTCGATGAACAAGATCGGAGAGCAGCTTCTTAGAGAATTCTCAAGAACAAGCACCGCGTTCTTAGAATTTCTCTAATTTCTTCTTAAGAATTTTGAGAGGATTTGGCTCTTCAAAATCTTCTTCTCTTCAGGCTTTCTGAATTGTGAATTTGTGTTAAGAGGAGGTCTCTATTTATAGTGGTAGCTAGCCAGGTGAAAGAGAGTTTTAAAAGAACTCATCCTCCTTATTTATCTCTTAATTAATTTAATTAAATTAGAGATAAAGCTTCATTATTTATCCCTTAATTAATTAATTAAATTAGAGATAAAATATTTATTTTTTATCACTCAATTAATTAATTAAATTAGAGGTAAAATATTTATTTATCTCTTAATTAATTAATTAAATTAGAGATAAAATATTTATTATTTT
This sequence comes from Fremontodendron californicum, assembly GCA_030761205.1. Lineage (NCBI taxonomy): Eukaryota > Viridiplantae > Streptophyta > Magnoliopsida > Malvales > Malvaceae > Fremontodendron > Fremontodendron californicum. The sequence goes on from JAULJL010000012.1 coordinate 1,283,487, forward strand.
TTATCACTTAATTAATTAATTAAATTAGAGATAAAATATTTATTATTTTTTTATCACTTAATTAATTAATTAAATTAGAGATAAAATTTTATTATTTATCTCTTAATTAATTTAATTTAATTAGAGATAAAAATTTATTATTTATCTCTTAATTAATTTAATTTAATTAGAGGTAAAATAATTATGACACATGGGTGAAATTTGATTGGATAACCCATGAATCCTTGCAATTTGATTGGTCAAACCCTGTGTACATATTTAATTAATTATAAAATAATTAATTATAATATGATATTAACAATTTCACATGGTAATGTATAATTTAATTGAAAATTTCTTAATTAAAAGAATTTCAATTGACACGTGGCAATTTGTAATTGGTTACAAATTTTCTCCTTCTACAATCTCTTATTGCTCTTTCTTTTCATTTCATAATGGAGCTCAATGATGGAAAGCAACATCTAATTTCTCTATCTGAGGTGACTTCTGTTAGTACATTAATCAATCTTTGCAGTTTTCCAGTGTATTTGAAGTGAAAGCTCATGGCTCATGGCTCAACGAGTACTAGCTACTTGTCTCTCTCCTTCAAAGTTCAAACTGATGGTTCTTTCTTCTGGTTTTTATTTGCTTTATTGAGGAAGTTGACAGGATAAATGAAACATTTTGTGGATGCAGGAAGAAGGGTGGCCTCTAGGCCTTCAAACATTTTGTGGATGCAGGAAGTTGACAGGATAATAACAGTTCCGTTTTGATCTATAGGGTATATATATTTTGAGGTGATGAAGAGAAAGGTAACGGTGGAGGTGACCTGATAATAGTACTATTAGTGGTGTTATCAGGCTTGGAAAATGGTGGTGATGCAAAGAAGGGCGGCGGTTGCTGTGGTGGTGGTGGTGATGGCGGCCTGATAACGGTTGGTGAGTTCTCCATGATAAGGAGAAAAAAGAAAAAACGATGGTAAAAGACTAAAAAAATGAGGCTTTTTATTTTCGGGAATTTTCAAAAGCAATAATTGAAGGGAAAATGTGGGGTTGTGGGGACAAAATTCACGTAACATCATGAAAGCAACGCAAGCTACTGGTTTATTGATTTTGTTTTATGCTTTGGACTGAAGCACGGTGAAGACTAATTTAGTCTAGTATTTCAGAAAAAGAGGCCCAAATTAATGTAACCAGACTGACAAAAGTTCTTGACCCATGACCTTGTTGTAAAGGGCTAATTAGGCCCAATTTAAAGCATATTTCCAAACCTTGGAAACTTGCTAAATATTCTTTTTCATCCTTCTTGTTCTTGGGATGATTTATAATTATATACATCTAATTTTCCTCATTCACTAGGCATTTTCTTGCTTTTAGTCACTTCCAAGCAAATAAACAATCATTCATGAAGAGTATAATTAAGCTAGCTTCACAGTAAAGCCATCCCTCTTCATAATTTTGAAAATTACACCCCAAAATCCGGCAATCTATTAAGTTCCAGCGGTGGAACTGTAATTCTGCTAGGCTCCGGCAAAGACACGGCCACCTGCTCCGGAGGTGAAGAAGTATCAGCGCGACAAAGCGGGCAATTGGAGTGCAAATTTAGCCATGTATCAATACATGCCACATGGAAAAGGTGCAAACAGTCCGGCAAAACCCGAATTTGCTCACCTTCGTTGAAATCACCCAAGCAAATGGCACACATGTCTTCATTGCAATCTTTGCTGTATTTAAATATTGGAATTAACCTGGGTGTTGAAACACTTCTTCTGCTTCTGTCACTAGACCTTTCCTGTTGATTTTGATGAAAATTTTGGCTAGTATTGCCAGTCTCTACCATCTGCCTGCGGTAGCAATTGCAAACAGAGTAAACTAAATGATAAGTAGCAACCGTGATGGCTCCGGCAATGACTCCTAGAAGGCCGACGAGAATCGGGTTAAATCGGAAACCTTGGCGACCTTCTTCATCCATGGTACGAGGAGTTGGGCACGGTTGCAGTACTGGTTAGGAAAGTTTGGTAGACAAGTTAAAATTGGCGTTGATTGGTAAGTTAAACTCGAGGTTATGTCTTTTATAATTGTATTTGTATATTGAAAAATGAAAACTGTATGCTAACAAATTAAAGGCTTCACTTTCGCTATCATCCGTAAATCGTAAACGTGGGTGGCACGGACATGAATGGGGGAGGGGGGCGGGGGGACAACCAGTTCAAGGTTCAGAAATTGGTACAAACGCCGTGTAGACCTGTCCATGCCCGAATAGCCCGGCAGACCCGGTTCGTATTGGGCCGAGTCTGAGCAGACATTTTCATGATTCGATCCGACTCAGATCACTGTTTATATATTAAAATAATATTATTTTATTTAAATTTAAATTTAAATATAAATATAAATATATTATATATATATATATAGGATGAACAATGTTACAAAAAATTAGGGTCACGACCCAGCCCATGAACAGATCTACGTGTAATCTTAACCAAGAGGTTTAAATAAAAGCAACATTACGATCGTTATTTTGCGATTATGATTTTTTCCGTTGTGGATATTTATCACAATTGACTATTAAATATTCATTATATTCGCAACTACGATAAATGCGACGTGAATATGAAATGATCGTAATTTAAATCTCCGATCTTAGCCTTAGCAGGTCAAATCAATGGCCTTCAAATGTCTTAAGGATGCATACACTCTCCCATGTCAGACATCCCAAAACATTACTACCTTTTCTAGAGGGAAAACAAAACATCCAAAATCAAAAACCAAATTAGATAAATGCAAGAGAAACAAACAGTTGCAGAAGCCGCTTGTTTTTGAAAAACTATTTCAAGATACTCCTAAGATAACTTGACTCCATTAAAGATATAAAGAGCACAAATTCAGATATCAGATTCAGAAGAGATATAGAAAAAATGGGTAGTTGCTTGGTGTAAATCCAAAAGGACAATTGGTAATTGAGAGTCGGTGACTTGCTGATGTTGATGAGAAGAAATTGTCGATAATAATAGGTGAGCTAGCTGCATTATTGCACATGGACTAAGAATATATATAAGCCATGGCCCATATCATTTCTTATTGGAAATTCCTCATGAATAATCTAAGTTTAGATACTAATTAATAAGCCAGCAAATCACTCTGCTAGGCTGCTAGCTGTTTAAATCGGAAAATACTTGTCAGTATCGTATCGTACTTGTATTGTGTGACAGTATTACATTTGATCTAAATTTTTACTTCAACAAGTGAGTTTTTTTTTTTCTTTTGTTTTTTTTAATAAAAAAAATTAAAAACTATGCTGAATCTTCTAGTTGCTGCTAGTTCCAACATAATGTAAATGAATTTTCTTGGTGAAATACCGTTGGCCTGTTAAAAGGGCAGTTAACAGAAGGTGATGTAGTGCTGCTGATGCTTTCTTACATAGCAAAATGCATTACTTTTGATTACTTAAATGCCAACCAAAGCACCTCCATATAATTGTCACAATATGGACATGTGAATCACATTAAATAACAAAAAAAATGCATTCAAATAAATTTATTAAACAATAATAGATTTGCGATGCATGTATATGTATTATGTCTATTTTTTTTCATGTTAATAATCTAAATATAAACACAACATATATCAAATGTGTCAAAATCTCAAACACAAATACGATATATATATATATATTAAATATATCGTGTCAATCGTGTTTAAACATGTCGTGTCATGTTTATTATATTGCTTTCATATTTATTAAACATATTGTGTTCGTGTCGTGTTTTCGTATGGTGTACAAAATTACCAAATCTAGTCTAAGCAATAAGCTAAAAAAAAAAAACCAAGATGAAGAACTCAAATAGAAGACATATTATGGTAAAGAAAGAACCTACTTCACTATACATTTCTTAATTCCCAAAATTAATTCTAATCCATTCCTGGCTACCATGGCAGATATCAGTTTGACCAAATAACTTGTTTCCTATGGGCAAAAAGCAAAAAAGAATTGCTAATTTACATCCGGGTGCTTTGAAGATTTGATTCCCACCAACTGATTTGTTATGGACTATGATGATGCTCTTCATATGTTAAAAAAGAGTTATAAAAAAAATATATATATATATATATATATTTTTGCTTAGTGAGACGAGTAGGATCCCCAAATGCCACCAATCTCCTTCAAGATCTCTATATAAGTTGTTTCAATTATTGAGTTTTAAATAGTAAAAATTGTGCCTTTCTTTCTTTCTTTCTCTCCTCCTGTTTCTTTTAGATTTTTAATATTATCTCAAATATAAAAATTTCCTTTTGCATGTTGGAACATGGTTTCTTTACTTAATTATGCATCTAAGTGACAATAGCTCTCATAATGTTTTAAAATATCCAACCACTTGGGTTTTGTTTGATGCAAAAATATTGCTTATCTTTGTAGTTTTTTTTGACATCATAATCTATACTTAACCTTCCAACCCGCTATCTACTTAAGTCACTTGAAAAAAAAATATTACGTTTTTAAATCTTTTCAACATGCATGTTATCAGAATTAATACTCAATTGACGCTTATCTTTGTAATTAAAACAATATTTTCATGCCATGAAGAAAGGCAATAGCATATATATGTCATATGGAATCCACAATCCATATGCATTTTGGACTCATTTTCAAAGAAAGAAACCAAAGATCCCATTTATTTCTGTCTTTCAAAGGTTCATCACGTACATATCCAATGCAAGGGAGGTTGCATTCAATTTCTCTCTAAATTAACCTCACCAAAAAGCCAATCGAGATATAGTTATTAATTTTGGTAATTAAGTTTCCTTTTTAACTCACTCAAATAGAATTATGAAAAAGGGTAATGGATCAAAACTAACATTAAAGTTTTATGAATAGATTTGTTCACGAGTCAAGCTACTCGCTCAATCCGATAAATTCGGTTTGTATTGGAACAAATCTGAACAGAGATTTTTTTTTTAATTCGGATTCACTTAATCCGAATTACTATTTATTAATAAAAAAATTATTTAAATTTAATTATAAATATTAATATAAAAATATTATTTTAAATAATATTATAAATTTTCGAATCGATCCAAACCTAAATAAAAAACTTAAAATCACGATCCGAACAATAAGCAGATCTATCTGTGCCTGAGGTGAAGCCAAAGCAGTTAATTACAGAAGCCAATTTAAAGGGTTCTTTTTTTTAGTTAATTATAGAAGCCACCCATATATTGATGGTCCAGAAGTCAAATTATCAAACACCTTTCAGACAATATTTTAGCCATAAAAAAAGTAACATGACCCCACTTTCCATTTTCCTCGTACGTATCTGAAACGAGAAACTACAAGGTAAATTTCAAAAAGACAGAAAACCCATCCTAGGTGATATGATATCTGAGGCAATTTCTGGCCATTTTTTACAATTATGAACCTAATAAAAAAAAGTGACCTTTAAATCTGTACTTTGTGAACAAAGCCAATTTTCCATTTTTTTTTCTTCCTTAGATCAGTCGAAAGATAAAAAATTGTCTAGTTTCAGTGTCATCCGCCTATCAGTCATTTAAATATTTGTCAAAACCATATTTTTTTTGTTCCACTTGTCAATTTTATTTGTTATGTTTTTAGTTATTAAAAAAATCCCATTGTCTTTAAAAGTGTTTTTCCTAATTAGAATGCACTTTGATTTGTCTAATTCTTGTCTATTTATAAAGAAAAGGAAATTTGTAGTTCTCCCTTGTAAACCAAAGAGGGAAAATCAAATCTATTTATATTTGATATATTGTTTGATTTTCGGGGAATGAAATTTTAAAATATTTCAAAGATATATTTTTTTAATAACTAAAAACATAACAAATAAAATTGACAGATCTACGGCGTGATTCCACTACGGTTCATGGTTTTACCCGCAGCAGTCACCTCCTTTTCACCTTCTACTCCACCAAAACGATGTCGTTCTCTTCCCCCTCTCCGACCGCCGCCCTCTTCCCCAGGAACTTTGAGGCTCGTCACTTCTGAACCGGCAACGTCGACTCGCGCGAGCAAAGGATGACAAAGAACCGTGTTGGAAACCTAAACATCGGAATTTTCACTCACACCGGCTCACCCAATTAGACCACGCTTACGGAGCAGATTCTCTATTATACGGGTCTGATCCACGAGGTTCGTGGAAAAGACGGCGTCGGAGCAAAGATGAACTCTACGGATTTAGAGAGGGACAGAAAGGAATTATGCTGCCGCGTATTGCACCTGGAAGGATTACCAGGTTCCTAAGAGATTTTAATTTGACCTAATTTGATAGCTTCTTTTACTTATTTTTTTTAAATTGTGCATAAATTTTATCTGCTGTTTTAAATTAATATACTCGATACGTCTGTTCACGTTGATTTTACGATTGAAATGGAGAGGGCGTTGTGTGTTCTTGACGGTGCCATTCTTGATCCAGAATGTGTTTTAATTAATGGAAAAATACTTATTTGTAGTTAAAGGAAAAATATTTCTGAGTTCATTTTCCACTATTCTGGAAAAAAAAATAGTTCTTTCTAGTTTTTGCTGATTCTGGTTGTTTTTTATAGACTGGTACAAAGTGACCTTTTTTCTTCTGTTTTCATCTCGATAGCTGGTAATATTATAATGTTGACATGGACATATCAACAGTTATAAAATAATAAATTTGATCTAACGGCTACAAAATGAAGTGTTCTCACCGTTCGGTGGTATCTAGTGTAGGCTTTTACTAATGAAAAACCTATCTATAATGAGACGGTGGCTTACATTTCTGTTTCTCTCTCTCTCTCTCTCATTAACTTTATCCTTTTTTCTTTTTCCTCTGTTTTCCCTTTGCCCTGTTTTTCTCTTCTCTTCTCTGTTTCTCTTTTGACGGCAAAACGATGAAAGGAAATGAAAGAAGAAAATGAAAAAAGTGTAAGCTTATAATAGAGTAAGACAAGAAATAAAAAGAACGAAAGAGAGAGAGAGAGAAAGAAAGGAAAAAAAATGGTGGGTAAGGTTGTGGATGATGATGATTTGGTAGAGATGAGCATCATAATCGTTCATGAAGGTCCTTTTTCATCTGGATTCCTCGATGCTTATCCCAAAAGGTAGTCTTTGAAGATCCCTTCATTTCTCTTCTAGAAAAATTCTCCTCCTTTTTGTTTTCTATTTTCTTTCTCAACTTGGGTCTTTTTTTAACTCTTATGATATAAGTTCTATCTTCTTCTTTTTCATAAAAAGGAAAAATAAGAATTGGGTTTTGTTTTTTTTTATGGATTTGATGTTTTTGATTCAGTATTTCCCACCTGTGTTTGGAGGATTTCGGGAGATTTTGGGGTTAGGGTTAGATATTGTTAGAAGCTTTGGTGTAAAATCTCTCTCTCTCCTTAGGTAGAGATTGAAGAGATTTTCTTCTCCCTTTTTTTAAAATATATTCCTTTTTTTTCATTACTGTATTATATAAATGTTGTCTTTTTGTTGACATTTAGGGGGAAAATGTTATTTTTTTCCTAATGTTCCTTTTGTTGTGTTGTTAATAAGTTGGGGTTATTGAATTGATAAAAATTTGTTAATTTCTGTGGGTTTTGTGGGGATTGTTGTTTGTTTTTTTTATTGATAAATTCTAGGGTTTTGATGGAGGGGAGATCATGTGGTGATTGATATGATGATGAAGGTGTTTATAAGGTTGTTATTTTGTTGAATTCTTTGTTTTTTGGGAAAATGGAAAAATTCAATCCACCAGCAACAATACCTACTTCCTCCAACCAGATAAGCTGAAATGGGAGCTTCTCTCCTCACAGCCTTCTCAATGGAGAATCATCAGCCTTCCACTCTTTTATCTATGGATTCAAGCGCTTCCTCCCATGACGAATTGGATTTGGAAATGAATAGACAAATTGTTCTTTCTCGTCCACCTGATATCAATTTGCCTCTCTCTGCTGAGCCGAGCCCTCCCCCGCATCCATGGAACTCTGACCAGTGTGATATTTTGGATGTTGGGCTCAGTTCACAAGCTTATGGGACTGCGATCTACCTTCCTGTTCCGAAGGCAGGACGAAAATGTGCCAAGCGGGTAGATAGTATATGGGGTGCTTGGTTTTTCTTTAGTTTTTACTTCAAGCCTACTTTGAATGACAAATCAAAGGCCAAGATTATTCGTGATAGCAATGGTGTTTCTGGTTTTGATAAATCAGATCTCAAGTTGGATGTTTTTATGGTTCAGCACGACATGGAGAACATGTATATGTGGGTTTTCAAGGAGAGACCCGAGAATGCATTGGGTAAGATGCAGCTTAGAAGCTACATGAATGGGCATTCTCGCCAAGGGGAGCGTCCCTTTCCCTTTAGTGCGGATAAAGGATTTGTCCGTTCCCACAGGATGCAACGGAAGCATTACAGAGGACTGTCAAACCCCCAGTGTGTGCATGGGATCGAGGTCGTTCCATCACCAAATCTCATGGCTCTCAATGAGGAAGAACGGAGAAAGTGGATGGAGCTTACTGGAAGGGATTTAAATTTTACAATTCCCCCTGAAGCTAGTGATTTTAGTTTATGGAGAAACCTTCCAAACACAGATTTTGAGCTAGAGAGGCATCCTCCTCCAATAAAGAGTATATCAAATTCTCACTCAAGGAAGCTGCTTAATGGACCTGGTCTCAATTTGTCTACTCAAGCATCTAGCCATACCTATGGTGATGGGATAGACTTATCACTTGTCAGCAACAAAAGGAGGAAAGACTTTTTCCCGCACGGAGGAAATGACGATGATTGCTATTTGCCCGTCATTCCTCCATCGGACCGAATGCCAGACATGGAAATTCATCCCAGTGAGCCACACTGGTTAAATGACTTCAATGGGGTAATGAAAAATGTCTGTGGGCCTGTTACTGCTGCAAAAGCTATCTATGAAGATGAAGCAGGTTACTTGATCATTATCAGCTTGCCATTTGTTGATCTTAATAGTGTCAAGGTCTCTTGGAGGAATACTCTCACTCATGGTATCATAAAGCTATCTTGTGTGAGCACATCCGGCATGCCTTTCATCAAGAGACATGATAGGACTTTCAAACTTACAGATCCTGCTTCCGAGCATTGCTCTCCTGGGGAGTTTGTTAGAGAAATTCCACTGTCAACTCGAATTCCCGAAGACGCCAACATAGAAGCATATCATGATGGGCCAGGTTCTGTGCTTGAGATTATGGTGCCGAAACTGCAAATGTTGCCTGAAGAACACGAAATCCGTGTTTGCCTCCGCCCTAAGCATGTAGGGAATGATCTCATGTTGACATGAAGTAGCATTAATGGAGAGAATTGTAAGGGTAGTTGCTATGGTAATTTGGTGCTTCATTGTTTTACTGACTTTGTACCATACAGTGTAATCTATGAAACAAAATGTGCTTCTCACATTTGTCTTTTGCAATTTTTGCTCGCTAATTGCTATGGTGTTTTTTTTCCCCCCATGATTCCGGTTAGCATTTGACTGTAACTATAATTGATTGTCAGACATGTTTGATTATAGTCATTAATAAAGATACTAAACTTTGGTTTAATTTACCTCCTCGCTTACTTGTGTTTGTAAGTAGCAGTATTTCTCTTTCGATTCACTTGTTGCAGCTTATTGAATTTAACGAAGGGGATAATGTCATATGACTTAATTTGCAATTATTTGCACTCACTACATTGACAAGACTTTGGTTATTTGATTCCAAAGCACACATTGATTCTGCTAGAGAAATGCTACCTAATGTGGTGGAATGCAAAATACAGTTGAGACCAAAGAAAGCCAATAAAGAGGTGACCTAACAACTTTTTTATATAATAATGAAAGATCTAAATGATAATATGGGTGAAAAGAGGTACTAATAAGCTATCGTGGGGGCTAAGTCAAGACTCCAGAGTTTAGGTGAATGTGTGAGAGGGCCCCGAAGACTTTAAGTAGGTAGGCAAACTCAGTTAAAAACCAAGGGACCAAGGTCAAGTCTGGCGTCTGCTTTAGCTTAAGCTTAGCTTAGAATGACACCTTGGTAAAACCTACAACTTCCAATGTCTAGCAAAGTACTACACTTTTTATCATCTTACGCGCTTTTCTCATATCCGCGTTCTAAGTGTCTTCTCTATGTCCTTTTTGACAAGCTAGTAATATTATAGCCTTTAATTGGCAAGAAAAGATTAACCAAAGTCTTCGGCTCAACAGGTTCTTTTTTGTGTGTCGGTTACAGTTACAGATAAATTGCTTGTTTAAAGCTTTGCGTGCCGACCTAAGTTATAAGATCAGATTGAATTGGTTTAGTTTGGTTTGGACCACCTGCCTCCCTATCCTATCCTATGAATCAAGAGTTTGAAAATGATAAGGAATATATACTATCAATCACATAGGAATATCAATATTGTACAAGATTTTTAAAATCAATTAATTCATCTCAACAAAACTTCATCTAAAACCCCAATTTACTAGTTACTACCGAGTTTCTTTCATGTAATTTTTGCTTCAACAATATATTTAAAACGCTATTGTTACCTCAACCTAACAATTTAAAACGCTACTGTTACCTCAACCTAACAATTGATGACAATCCAAATATTAATATCGATTTTGTATTTTTTTTTATATATTCGTTTTATGTTCATATTTTTATATATCATATCGTGTTTTAATTATCTTTTTCATATCATATTCATAACAATCATATCATATCCAAAATTATTAGTCTAATAAATGATCCCAAGCAATTGACATCAAATTTAAAACCATGAAAAACAATTAACATCAAATTTAAAACCACAAAAAATAGTTGGGCAATGAAAATCTTTATGAAAGTTTATGTTTCCAAAACCCAAGAATAATAATAGGATGATGCTTGTAATCTTTAAAACTGGCTTCGGACCAAATACTGAAAAGAAGTGCGAAGCCAGAAAATGATGACTTAAAATCCGATTCGAAAAAACAAAGGAAAAAGAAAAAAGAACAACACCTAAGACGTAGGAATAATAGAAGAAGATAAAAGAAAAGGGAGAAATTTCTTAGTCCACTTCCTCAATCTTGGGGCCAGCACCGCTTCCACCAGCCGGAGCATCCTCATCCATGCCACCACCCATGTCAGCGCCAGCGCCCTGGTACATCTTTGCAATGATGGGGTTGCAGATGCTCTCCAACTCCTTCATCTTGTCTTCAAATTCATCAGCCTCAGCTAGCTGGTTGTTATCTAGCCATTGGATGGCCTGCTCAATTGCATCTTCAATCTTCTTCTTATCTGCTGGAGGAAGTTTGGCACCAATCTTCTCATCCTTTATTGTGTTTCTCATGTTGTAAGCATAGTTCTCCAATGCGTTCTTTGCCTCAACCTTCTTCTTATGTTCTTCATCCTCAGACTTGTACTTCTCTGACTCTTGAACCATCTTCTCAATTTCCTCCTTTGAAAGTCTTCCCTTGTCATTTGTAATGGTGATTTTATTCTTTTGCCCAGTGGTTTTGTCCTCAGCAGAAACATTTAAGATACCGTTGGCATCGATATCAAAGCAGACTGTGATCTGTGGAACACCCCTGGGAGCTGGTGGGATACCAGAGAGCTCGAATTTACCAAGCAAGTTGTTATCTTTGGTCCTTGCTCTCTCACCTTCATAGACCTGGATTAACACACCAGGCTGGTTGTCGGAATAAGTTGAGAAAACCTGTTCCTTCTTGGTGGGAATGGTGGTGTTCCTAGGAATCAAAACGGTCATAACACCACCGGCTGTTTCCAAACCAAGGGACAAGGGGGTGACATCCAAGAGCAAGAGATCTTGCACCTTCTCATTACCCTCACCACTCAAGATTGCAGCTTGGACTGCAGCACCATAGGCAACAGCCTCATCAGGGTTGATGCTCTTGCAGAGCTCTTTTCCATTGAAGAAATCCTGCAAGAGTTGCTGAACCTTGGGAATTCTAGTAGAACCACCGACAAGCACAACATCATGGACGGTGCTCTTGTCCATCTTGGCATCCCTCAAACATTTCTCAACTGGTTCCATACATTTTCTGAAGAGATCCATGTTAAGCTCTTCAAATCTGGCACGGGTAATGGTTGAGTAAAAGTCGATACCTTCGTACAAGGAGTCAATCTCGATGGTGGTTTGGGCAGTAGATGAGAGAGTTCTCTTCGCCCTCTCACAAGCAGTCCTCAGCCTCCTAAGAGCTCTAGGGTTACCACTAATGTCCTTCTTGTTCTTTCTCTTGAACTCCTGCACGAAGTGGTTCACCATTCTGTTATCAAAATCTTCACCTCCAAGGTGAGTGTCACCAGCAGTGGCCTTCACCTCAAAGATACCCTCTTCAATGGTAAGAAGAGAGACATCGAAAGTACCACCACCAAGATCGAAGATCAAGACATTCTTTTCACCGACACTAGTAGCCTTCTTGTCAAGACCATAAGCAATGGCTGCAGCCGTGGGTTCATTAATAATACGCATGACATTAAGACCAGCAATGACACCAGAATCCTTTGTTGCCTGACGCTGAGAGTCATTGAAGTATGCAGGGACAGTAACCACAGCATTCTTAACTGTAGAACCTAGGTAAGCCTCGGCAATTTCACGCATCTTAATCAGGACCATAGAAGAGATCTCCTCAGCAGCAAATTGCTTCTCCTCACCCTTGTAATTAACAACAATCATGGGCTTGTCACCAGGTCCAGAGATGACCTTGAATGGCCACAATTTAATATCACTCTGAACAGGGGCATCGCTGAATCTACGACCAATCAACCTCTTTGCATCTGTAAATGATAAAATCACATTAGTTTACCCAAAACAAATTCAAAGAATTAACAAAATGAACAAGAAGATAAGCAAAAAAACTCCAATATATAAACAATATGAATGACCATCAAATCACAAAACATTTTGATTTCACCAAGTAACAGATCGGAATCGCTAATACATTTCAAACCATCGGCGATATGCAGAATATAACTACTTAATTAAGCTAAAGTACAACGTAGATTATACTAATTTACATTATAATTATATTATAATTACAATTATAATCTACGTTATAATTTTATACATATTATGCAAACATAATGATACCATAAAAAATATATTCTAATTTAACATATTAGAACTAAGCTTAAACAGATTTAAAAAAAGATAATTATAATTTTAGTCCTAAAACTTTTAGATATAAACATTTAATCTTAAAAATTGTTAATATGTTAAAAATTAGTCTTTCAATTATTATTCAACTGGAAACACTTACAAAAAATTTAGCTGACATATAATGAACACATGTGTATGTTATTCCAATAATTTATAAAATGTTAAAAAATTACTTAAAAAAACCTCCTTATAAAAACTAAAAAATCACTATTTCATTTTTTTTACTTTTCTCTTCTCTCATTAAATAGTTTCTCTCTCTTTCTCACTACATCAACTGTCTTTAATGAAATGAAGTAAAGTTTTTTTATCTTTTATTTGGAACCTTTTTTTTTTGGCAAATAATTTTTCGCTTCACATGTTATTCATTATATGTCACATAAATTTTTTATATAAACTTTCAGCAAGCGTTTCTATTCGGAGAGCAACTAAAAGATTTTTTTTTAACACATTGATAATTATTAGGACTAAATATTTAGAAGTAAAAGTTTTAAGATTGATATGAAAAAATGTGTATTTTTAGGACTAAAATTATAATTATCTCATTTAAAAATATAGATTGAATAAAATTTCAAAGATGAGATCAATAAACAATAAATGAATATGATTATCAACTGCTCTGTTTAAGACTAAGAGCCAAAGGTCAAACAAAACTAAGGCTAAACCGAAAACTACACAATAACATATCTATTAAACAAGTCAACGTCTCATTCATCAAATAGTCAACAGTGTTGAATAGACAAATTACCTAAAGATTCAAAAAAATTAAGATTCAGATCCGAACTAGAATCTAAGCTCAAGTTAAAGCGGTTCCTACGTAAATCTTAGTAATCTTAGCTCGTAAAGTTCAGATCTGTATTTTTTTTTAGTTAAACAAAAACTAACCTTAGCATAGATTTAAACCATACAAATCCAGATCAAATGAAAATAAGAGATCTAAACAAAGCAAACGAAAGTAAAGTCTTAATAAAAATAAAACAAAACAAAACAGAGTCGAAGCTTACCAAAGACGGTGTTGATAGGGTTCATGGCAACCTGGTTCTTTGCTGCATCGCCAATCAAACGCTCGGAATCCGTAAAGCCAACATAAGAAGGCGTCGTTCTGTTACCTTGATCGTTGGCGATGATCTCAACACGATCATGTTGCCAAACGCCAACGCAAGAATAAGTTGTTCCGAGATCGATTCCGATCGCTGGACCTTCTCCTTTACCGGCCATTACTACTATTTGTTGTGTGTCGACGTAAAAGAATATAAAGAACGAAGAAAAGAAAAACGATTGAAAATGAGAAACAGCTACGAACGGCTAGGGTTTCAGGTTGCAGAGCAAGAAGAAAAGAGTTCGTTTATATAGAGGTTTTTTAAGTTTAGTTTCGAGAATGTTCTAATTCCTGGACTTTAGGAACCGTCCGATCTTGGAAATTATTTGACGGTCCCAGTTTTTTTTTCCTTATTTTTCGCGGAGTGTACGAGAGTTTCTATATAGTCGGTTGAAATTATCCAGTAAATTACGGCCACGTCCTGAAAGTGAATTTGGACAGTTATTTGATGGGATCTAGACCGTCCGTTGAGATCTAACGTTTTCATTGGCTGAAAAGGGTGCGTGAATGAAGGAAAGGGGACATCTTGTTACGGCTGTTCTCATTAGACCGTCGCCGTCCAGGAAGATTCTATGTGGAAAAAGAAAAAAAGAGGTGCTCTTCCTTTTGTCTTCGTCGGGCTCGTGCAACACGCAAGCTTGGATGGTGAAAAGACGTAAAAGGACATTGTGCACGTGTCGTGCTGTTTTTGTTCATGTGATGAATTTATATTGACTTAGATATGGTTAAGGTACGTATTATAGTTAAAAATATATTTTAATTTTTATATTATAAAAATAAGTAATTTAATCATTGTATTTTTGAAATTAGTAAAAAAAATAAAATTGGTAACAGTATTAATGAAAAATCATCTAAATATTAACATGAACATGTAAAACTAACAGAAAAGATGACTTAAAAAAAAATAATGATGTGTCAAATTTTTTTACTCAAGTGAAAATTTAAAAAAACACAAAAAAAATTTACCTAAATCTCTCCCTTACCTATAAAAACATGTTATCATTTTTTTCGAAGTTATCTATTTTGTCAGTTTTAAATTTCACCTCAGCAAAAAAATTCGACACTTCATCATTTTTTTTAAGTCATCTATTTTATCAGTTTCACATGTCCACGTTGACATTTAGATGGTTTTACATTAACACTATTACCAATTTTACTTTTTTGCATCAACGTACAAGAATTAAATTACTCACTTCTATAGTACAAGGATTAAAATGTATTTTTGACTATAGTACTGAGATTACCTAGATATTTTAACAACTAGATATTGTATGAAAATTTTAAAAATGAAAAAAAATATCTTTAGATGTGTGGATTTAAAAAAAAAAAAAATTATATGACAATATCACATGTGTTATAGTTTTTGAAAAAAAAGTAAAATACATAAATACCTTACATTGTATTTTACATTATAATTTGAATTTGGTTTTTAAATATTTTTAGAGTTAGTATCTAGTTAACTTGTGATGTCAATTCAATTATAAATTTTATAGATAATAAAAGCCTATGTAAATAGGAAGTTACAAAGAAAATGATGGATTATAAAGTATATTAAAAATGAAAATGATTAGTTTTTTCAAGTTATCTACTTGTAAATGTAGTTAAGTTTTTACTTTAAATGGTGAATTTTCTATTTATAAACATAATTAAATGATATTTTTATGTAATATAAAAAAACCCATAATCATATGACATCTACAGTTTTAGGATTGCCAATTTTAACAATAAAAAAATGTCACCTAATGAAAATGTACTTTTTTCGAGGCTTAATTTAGTAAGAATTCATGATCATTAGTTCATTTCCTTAGCCATAAATTTCAAATATTGGCTATAGAAACAAAATCGGAGTTAGAATAAAATCCATCAATGAAGAAAAAAAAATACAAACCATTCGTTTCATTCATGCAAATGCAATTTGTGCCTCTCACTTAGATTTGATAATGAGCTGAGCCAGGTCGCGATTCAAATTTTTTTTTTTTCAAATTCATTTTGGGTTTGGTTCGAGCCGGTCTGTAAATTCGTTTTACTATTTAATAAAATATTTTATAATTAAATTTAAATAAAAATATTTTATTTAATGAATAGTAATTCGGATCGATCCAAATTACAATTTTTTTTTATCTTAATTCAATCAAATTCAAACTGAATCTGTTAGATCACGCGAGCTACTAAGTGGCCAAGCTAAGAATAATGTCGAGAGGAAAAGAGGACAATTTATTTGTGGAAAAAAAAAAAAGTTGAATGTCTTGTTGCCAAGTTGAAAGAATAGAATTGACATATCTGCCTTTTATCTATAAGTTAAAATTTGCACCAAGTTGTCAACTTGCATGTCTAAATTTATGAATATTCTCCTTTTGATTGACAATTGTTAAAGCATTCAAACATTTGATTCCATGATAAAATGTATGTATTTTCCATCAAGAAGCGAGTTCGGTTTTTCCTTTAAAAAAAAAAAAATTTATTTATTTCAATTCTTACTCGTCTTATTTTTTTTATAAGATGATTAAGGGTATTTCAAGTTTTATTTAGACTATCACTATTAATACGATGCATTTAAGATTTTATTCTCAATTTTTAAAAAAAATAAAATAAAACTTTGATTGATAGAATTAGAAAAGGAACTCTTTGCTTATTAACTGAATCAATCCATGTAAATCTACTCATTATTATCGCTGCTTTACTGCTTACTGCTTAGGCTGATCAAATAGATTATCAATTCGTTACTACCCAATGCGTTCCACAAGGCCCATTTTGGCTCAGCCAATACGCAAGAATTTATGACCAGGCTGGCTGCCGAGTCTACTTAAGTGCCAAATGGGCTTGGGTTAGACGAGTCTGATAAGTGGGTTGCCCCATAATAAGCTTCAGTCATATATCAGAGATATACTAATGGACCAGTCTCAATTTGGGCTTAAGCTTTCAAGAGCTTGTGCTTGCTTATCATAAAGTCCATTCAAAACATAAAACCTTATTAATTATGAAATTAGGTTTTAGTATTAGGATTTAGGATTTTGCTATTAACATAAAATTAGGTTGTTTTACATTTATTTTTTATTTTTTATCAATGATTTATTCTACTCATTTTTTTTTGTGTAATGAAAAGCTTGTAACTGCAAGAGTTATTCTTTATTGTTTTGTTGATTTACTTAGTAATTTGGTTAACGAATATTTTGTTAAAGCTCTTTCAATGATTCCAAATGCTGTCTAATATTGCAGGCAAAGATTCAGATGGTAGTAGGAGTAATCAGAGCCAGAAGTTTAAGATTAAGAGTATGCATTACACAATTTTCAAGATTATTTTTTTTAGAAAAAGAAGAGAATAGATTCTCCGTTTTTATATCACATATCTTATTTTGATTTTGATACCCAAAAATAAAGTGATTTTTAGAATTTCTAGAAATCGAAAAGAATTTTCATAAATTCACTTATAATAAGAGTTGAGTTTTCATTACCAAAAAAAAAAATCTTTCATAGCAACAATTATATATTGTGGAGGACTCAAATCTAATTAGGCTTTTAGCATATATGAGGTTCAAATCCTATCATCTATAAATTTTTTTTTTCTATTCTTTGCAGTTTTTTTTGTACCAAAAAAAATTTAGAGATGTTTTAAGTGTCAACATTTTTAGAAGTGCAATTAGATCTTTAAGCTTTGAGACCATTTCACTTGTAATTTTTTTCTACAATTTTACAATAATCCAGAGTTCCAGACACAACAAAGATTGGCTAGAGATCAGAGCCAGTACATTAAGTTAAGGGGAAATTTGGGAATTTGAAAAGAATTGGATCATAAGAGTTGAATCCAAATTCTCTACCCTCGTATCCTGTTTCTATCCGTGCTCCCACTCTCATAACGAGTCATACATCTTTTTTTTTCTTCATATCTGTTCGTTTTTAATATTTGATCCGATTCTTTATCTAATAAAAAACCAATTTCACTTAAAAAAATATATAGATACAAAGACGATACAAATAAAAAAATATTCTGATTGAAGGTTCACAACTTTTCATTCTGGTTATGTTCTCTTTCACATTCCCGCAAGTGCACCCATTCTATATATATGGAAGGGAAAGAGGAACTTATTCGAAATGCAAAGTGCTTTGGAATTGGTATTCTTCTCATCTGATAGAATTTATCAAGGCACCCTTTCCAACCTAAAGTTAGGAGATAATTAACATCAAACATTTTGCATTTGGTTTGATTAATGCATTTTAATTTCCTTCTTGTACTTTTTATCCCAAAGAAATTAATGAAAGTTTCTAAAAAAAAAAAAGGGGGTCGTTCTACCAAATTTCATAGAAAATATTGCTCAAAAGAAAGTGTTCCTAAAAAGTGGGAGTTGGGCATATAGGACAAACAAAATAAGACAATTTCAGATTCTGTCTCAGGTACTAAAAGCTACAGGACAATCAGGGTGAAAGTCAATGAAATATCAAATAAATATGTAAAGACAATGAAAGCAAGATTAGCAAAAAAAATTCACCCTTAATCCTCGTAGGATCTCTATAGTTTTCTTAAACTGACACTGACTTTCGACTGGGTCATTAGTCATGTTATAATTTCAAAGTTTGTTAATGGGTTTTTTTTTTTTTTATCACGCCTGCTAATCCAAAGTAATTTTTTTTAATTGTTTGATTGTTGAAAATCCTAGTCCCTGGGGCTTGATTATACAACTATATTTGTAGTCTTTTATTAATACTTTAAAAAGAAAACAAAAAGTGCAACCAATCATCTTATGATCGGCAGAGAATCCTACTGGCTTGAGTATATTCACTCCATTAATTTAAACACAGCATAATCCTTATTAATCTTCCAGGCTTCAAATTAGTATACCATTTAACAGGTTTGTCCTTTACGAAAACAGTGTGTCTTTCTTCTCCTATAAAGCCTCTTGAGTCTTGCCTATTGATCTTGATTCTTGACACACCTAGCTCGCATAAAAAATAACTCCCAAGAACAACAATGGATACCTCCCAAGCTCCATGGCGTTTACGCCTAGGCTCTGCTTTCCGGACTGTGCTAGCCTGTTCCATAGTGGGTTGCACCACCCTCTACGGGCCAGAACCTGTCCGGCGTTTCTTAACGTTTCCCGCCTTTTCTTATGTGACAACTATCTTAATCGTCTCAGATGCTACACTCGGTGATGCCCTGAGAGGTTGCTGGCATGTTCTATGTGCCAGCATTCAAGTAATGCTTCCTTCTATGCTTATTCTCTGGTTGATTGGACCGTCCAGATTCAGCCGTGGACTAGCTGCTATGGCGGTGGCGCTTAGTTCATTCCTGATCGCGTTGCCTGATTCCACACATTTGATGGCTAAGAGAATTGCCTTCGGCCAGACTGTGATTGTTTATGTAGGTGCAGTTATTCAAGGTGCAGAAACTGGAGTCGTCATCCACCCAATTCATGTGGCAACTAGTACAGCTCTTGGTGCTTTGGCTTCTATTCTAGCTATGTTGTTTCCATACCCTCACCTAGCCTACCGTGAGGTAAATAGCGAGCTGATAGATGAAAGCTTTGCTTTGCTTTGCTTTGTTTTGCATGGGATATATCTTTGCTAAATAGATTTTCTTGGCAGATATTAGCTTGTCCCTGCATCCATTTTCATCAATATTTTTGTACTGCCATAATCATAACCGAATAGGGCAACATTTTAGCCATTTAGGATCACCTTTCATGGTTCTTCTCACCCTAGTGCAGCAAGAATACTTATGAAGATGCCGGTAGACGATAGCTATGTTACTCGGACTCAGGAGTGAGTGTCGGATACGAGTATGTGTCCGACATGGGTATGCTCAATTTTTTCTAAATTTTTCCATATATTTGTAGGATCGTACCTCCATACCCATGTCCGAATATGCGTCGGACACGAATGTCGCACCCGGATACTTCAAAAAAATAAAGAGTCGGAGTAACATAGGACGATAGTACTACCATAAAAAGAAGACCATGCTCAAGTAGCCAAACCCTCTCGTCCAGTATCCAATTCTTTCGATTATGATTATGTTACTTTCTTTTCTTTGTTAAAACTAAGGGCGTGTAAGTTAAGTAGATAAAAAGGTACATCAAAAAGCATGATCCTTCATTATGTATAAACAGGGAAGCAGAAAAATAGAATAAAATCATGAAGCATCTGATTCTTAATAATGCCATATTAGAGAGTATATCTATATTCTTTCTTTTCTTGTATTGATTAATTGCATTTGGTTTAATGGTATCATGCGCTTTATGCTCAAAGTTGAACTGATATTTTATTTCTCAAACGTCTTCCCCTCCCTTTGGTAACACGCTCTTTGGCATGTTGGCCAGTGGCATCTAAAGTAGGATAAGAGGTGTCATACAATCGGTTTGGGGTTCGAATCCCAGTATCTGCAACCCTTTTTCCTTTCTCAGGCTACGCCCTATTTTGTATTAAAAAAAAGGTAGGATAAAGCCCCAACTACTCTTGAATCTTATTAGTAGTAATATTTAACATTGCCTTTTGATTTTCGAGGCAATATCCCCAGTGGCCAACTCCAAATTAAGCATGTTATATGTTAATGTAATATTGTAACTATCATCGAGCCTTCTAGTGATTACAGATTACAATAAGTCTTTGGTTCAATCAGGGCATCTAATTTAACTGATAAAGAGTTTTAGTAGTGATTGTACCAAAAACCTTGTCTAATATTATGGCTTTACAGGTCAGAAAGATATGCAGATTCTATGCAGAAAATGCTACAAACAGGTTTAATCTCTTAGTGGAAGCTTTCTGTGCACATGACAACATGGCAGCACTTAATTTAATAACTGAAGCAAGGTTATTTTCTAAAACAGGAGCCAATCTTCTTCGAAGTATCAAAGACAAACATGTAAGCTAAGACCGCGGTCGCAGGGCAAACCTTTTTATCTATGTCTGCAGTTTCTGGTTAGAGTTGAGCTTTTTGTTTGCAAAGTAACGTCAATGAGGTGTTTTTCTGTTAACAGGAAGGCATGCTTTGGGAGAAACCTTGGTTCAGATTCTTGAAACCTAAGCGCTCGGATCCTGGAGAGAAATTGCAAGAGATGGACATGCCAATTCAAGGGATGGAATTGGCCTTAACCACTTGCAATTCCTTCCCTGTCAGAATGATGGATGAAGAGCTCCTAGGTGTTCTACAAATTTCAAAGAAACAGATAGCTCTAAAACTCGAACAAGCTATGCGTTCCGTACCTTTCGATTCAGCAACAGCTCCGGAGACGAAGGAAGAATATACAGACAGATTCTCGTGGACCCGAAAAGCCATTTCAACAATCCATGAAGATCTGTCACCTTTCTTCTTCTTGTACTGTATGGAACTCCTTCAAGATGGTCCTGAGTGCATTATAAAGAATGGTGAGGAAGCTAAAATACAAGAATCAATTAGTCAGCCAAATAAGCAAGGAAAAAGTAGATTGAAACAGATCTGGTGCAGCCTGCTGATCAGTTTCAGCAAGCGACTAAGCAGTGAAAATTTGGTTTTTGCAATCAAGTGTTCACTTTCTCTAGGTCTTGCTGTGCTGTTTGGTTTGATATATAACAAAGAGAACGGATATTGGTCAGGACTAACCGTTGCAATAAGTTTTGTAACAGGGCGACAAGCAACATTTACAGTGGCTAATGCCCGAGCACAAGGGACGGCAATGGGATCAGTATATGGAATACTATGTTGCTTTATTTTTCAAAAGCTTAAGGATTTAAGGCTCTTACTTCTACTTCCTTGGATCATTTTCTCCAGTTTTCTGAGGCATAGTCGCATGTATGGCCAAGCCGGTGGGATTGCATCGGTTATAGGGGCATCACTGATCTTGGGAAGGAAAAATTATGGCACACCAAGCGAATTTGCAATTGCTAGAATCGCAGAGGCTAGCATTGGATTAATCTGTTTCATCACAGTGGAGATTCTCTTGCATCCTGCAAGATCTGCTACCCTAGCAAAAACAGAACTTTCAAGGACCTTAGGAGCACTTCAAGATTGCTTTAAGGTAATAGGTCTTTACACCAACCAAAAGGAAATTTCGAGAAAACTGATGAGAGAAAAGCAGAAGAAGCTGAAATATCATGCAAGGAAATTGGAGAATTTCATTGCAGAAGCTGAATTGGAGCCTAATTTCTGGTTCCTGCCTTTTCATTGTGGTTGCTACAATAAGCTTCTAAAGTCTATTTACAAAATGGCAAATTTATTACCCTTTACGATCCATCAAATTGAATTTCTCTCACAAGCATCCCAGATGCTGGGAATTACTTGGGAGGAGATCCGAGAACAGATGAACAATGACCTAGAACATCTCACAGACAAAACTGGTTCTTTAATGAAATGCCTGGATAAGGTATTACTAGTCAAGTCCCTAGCAGAGCTTGAAAAAAAGTTGCAAATGAAAAACGTATCCCATGACATCGAGTTGGGAAAATCACCAAATGCAGATGTCTCTACACGTTTGGGGCCTGAAGAAAACAGCATTGCGGAGATCGGAAAGTTTTTTCTTCAACATACAATGGGAGTTACCAATAAGACAGAGGGTAATGAAGTTGAAGATAAGCTTAAGAGCCAAATGGTTCTCTGTCTAAGCAGCCTAGGGTTCTGTCTTAATAATTTGAAGCAAGAAGCCATAGAAATAGAGAAAGAAATAGCTGACCTACTGAAATGGGAGAATCCAACAAGGCATGTAAATTTGCATGAACTGTTATCTAATCTTAATGCCACATGAAAAAATACAACTCACTCAACACATGTCCACCAATCGCGGCGACCCAGCTACCCACAACCTCAGGTACAAAAAGAATACATGATCCTCAATTTCTATCACCATAATGCAGAAAACAACTCTTTTTTCTTTTTCCTCTGCAACTAGATAAGAGACGAGAAAAGTGAATATCTGAACTAGGCTTCTCAAAATCTATGTATAGATCTATCAAGGAGGATTCAATGCAATTTACAAGAATTCTTCAGGAATTATCAGATTCCTTAAGGCTGTATTTGAGAAAGTATGGATCAAATGATCGACTACCCTCCACTAAAATGCCACCCCCACTTTCATCTCCAAGACAATAGCTGCATGTCCAACACAATGCTGTCTCAACTCTCAAGCACTATATGTTTAAAGCAGTTGTCTAGGGAAGTCATTTCCATCAATTGCTGCTAAAGCACTTGAGAACTTATGCATGTAAAGCAAAAACAAAATAGACAAATAATAAATAAATCTCAAGCAAAACATCAGCAATAAGATGACATTTATAGCAAAAATTTGTTGGAGGTTTTTAACAACAATGATTTGTCTCCATTTCTGAAACAACTCAGTCTACAAAAACTATCATCTAAATGTCCATGGCAGTGGCAGACACTTTAAAAAAGTGCAAAATCCTCAATTGCCTTCGTATTTTGGGTCAGCCATCACGTAATGATACGCTATAACCAGAACGAAAATGAAGATTCCAAGGAAACTCGCAAAGAAGCCAAGGTCTTGATCGTCAAACATCTGACACATTACAAGCAACAATAGCAGAATACATCAGTTTCAGTCTTTCAGAACATAATTTTCTTCTTATTTCGTAGGGCATATCAGGCAGCCAAATGAAGTAAGGAAAGAAACGATTAACAACCAGAAACAGAAATAGAAATTCATGAATAACTCTTTACTCTTCTCTTTATCCTTAACCTAATGTTTTTTTTTATCTGAACAGAAACCACACAGGCATATGAGAAACAGAAAATGGCCTAATCGCAACATTAAAACTAATTAAACAATAAATTACTCTCATAAAAACAGTACTAACAGACTTAATCAAACAAGGACTACTTACAACTACTGATTTATAACCCAAATGATGAGTTAAACTGCCACACACTCGAATTCAACACATTGTTATAATATAGTGAGGCCACCACATACATTATTCAGATCAAAGCTTAGGAAACTCACAAAAATAAACTACGAACTAAAATCTCTTAAGAAGCAATTATGGATCAGTCATGGATAATCAGGGGGGAAAAAGATGAAATCTTTCTTGAACCACGCGATTATGGAACCGAAAATTCAAACGTAACAGTTAATACTCAGTGATTATGATATCAAATAAACGGAAATTAAACGTAACCTAAAAATTGGAAAGAAGAAATTGAAGATCTAGAAAATTGGGAAATGGGAATTTTATTATAATTATGAGAAACTAGTATGAAATATTAGTGGCTAAAATGAAAATATTTAATGGTAGAATTTAGAACTCTTACGATGGCAGCTTGTGAGTTAATGAAGAAGAAGGAGATCCCGAAGAATTCCCAAATGGTCAGAACTCTGAAACTTGAAAAACTAGTAATAGCGTTTAAACAAGACTGCTCGAGAGTTGGCTTCTAGACGTGGTCGTTTTTGTATAGCTAAAAAACGAAGTCGTTTTAAAAGTTGTTAGTAAAATCGAGGAAAGAAAATGGTGTGGCTGCTGGGATTCGAGCCCAGGTCTCCACGGCCACAACGTGGAATTCTTACCACTAAACTACAGCCACAAACTGACAACGTTTTGTTGAAACGAATATATAAATCATAAATAACATTTTGACATTTTAATTTTTTAATTTTTTAAATCTCAATAGTTCCATAGGCCAATATTAAAAACAGGGATGAGATTAGATTAAAAAAAAAAATAGCTCTTTTTGTATAATTTGGGTTTAATAGATATTTTTATACACCTAAACAAATAAGTGAGCATCATGTTAATTTTCTACATATATTATAGTGGTATGTATGAATTCCTATATAATGTGAATTGTGCTTTTATGCATGTTTAATTTACATCCTGAATATGTCTAATGACATATAGTTAAAGGTCTATAATCTAAATTGTCTAAAGTTTTAAATCAATCCAAAACAAAAAACCTTAATTTCAATATATTTGGTTTGGTTATAAGAACCAAGACATACAAACATTTATGTCAAGTAAATGAATTTTCCTCCTCTAATCATTTCTATATACCATCATCCTGTCTTCAAGTTCTAATAGTTTCATATCATTATTACCACCTCCAATTATGTTTCTTTTTTGTCTCTCTCAACCTTTTACCCTATGCAACGTCAGTTTGCTCAATTATTTTAATAGGTGCATCCCTCGATCTGCATCCTATGTTGCAAAACTATTGTAAATGATTTTCTATCACCTTATCCTCATAAGAGCTATTTTAACTTGGAGATGAATATCTTCATTTCTAACTCTGTATTTCATAGTTTTATCATGTATCTATCTTAATATTTGCATCTCGACTACGCTCATATATATATATATATGTTACTTCTTGTTAGCCCAACATTCTGTACCATGTACCAAAGCAAGTTTGATAGTCGTCTTATAGAACTTTTCCTTCAAACTCAAAGGTACATTGCGATTCACACGAACTCCTGTTGCACATCTTCACTTAAGCCACCAAGTTTTGAACTTATAGTAACATCTCCATCAATCTCTCCGTTTTTTTAATTATCGTCCCTAGGTAATTAAAGCACTTCGTTACTAGTATCACTTGATCATCGAGTGCGATAAATATCTTGATTGTTATTCTTTTTTTTTTTTTACTAAACGTACACTCCATATACTCAGTTTTCAATCTACTCAATTTAACCTTCAAATTTCTAATGTTTGTCTCCGCAATTCTAATTTGATATTAACTCATTCTTAAATTTCATAAGCCAATATAATATCATTTGCGAATAGTATTCACCAAAACATTTTATCTTGAATGCCTTTTATTATTTCATCCATTATTATGACTTTCTTATTTCATCTCTATGCATGTCCAAATTTTCATTTTCTCATCCAAATTGTCTTAAAGTTTTGAGTAGTATTAAATATTCTTGATATATGACCAATTGAAATTTCAAGATGTCTCATTTCTAGCTTGAGATTCAATCCATTTTAAAAGCTCAATTATCCTTTTCTACCTATTTTCCTATCATTACTTGACAAGCCAATTATTGTAAGAAACCCCTATTCTTTTCCCTTGCATGTTGGAGAAGGTATCTTAACTTTTCTTCCAAACTAAGTTCATTTTGATCATGCATATTGGGTTTCATTTGAAAGACAAGATCAATTGCAATAGCAAAACTCTATGTTTCTCATGCTCAACTACTTGACAAATATAACCATCACATGGACTTACACCCTAAACTAACTCTTGTATTATTCTAATCAATTTTTAGCTAAATCTAGTAAAAATGTAAAAGGATAATATCAAAATAATTTTTTAAATTTTACTCAAAAATAAAAATAAATCATCAGTATTTTATCACATCAAATTAAAATTATGAACTTTTATTTTAGTGTAATTAAAACTTCTAAAAGTTATAAAATATTTATTTTTTCGTTAAAATCTTTTTAATTCGATGATGTAATTTATAAAAAAAATGATTATTTAGATTTATTTAGAGTAGCTGAGACAAATAATTGACTATTTGAGGATCACTATTTTAATAATTTTGACAATTAGATTTAAAATGCTTATTTTATTTTAATAAAAACTCTCCATATAAAATACTTTACTACTGTTTACACCAAACCATTTCTCCTTCCTATGTCATCCTCCTCTTGTCCTAACATCAAAACGAATTTTCGGACAAGACATCATGCCATCAAGACCGTCCAATCAGTGTATCAGATCCAAACAGATACTCCGAGATACACAGAATCAAACTAAAAGCAACTCAACTCCCTGTCTCCTGGTACTTTTCTTGCATCTACCGTTTACTGTAAGAAAAAAAAAACCTTCAATGGTTGAAAAAATCAGATTCCCATAACACAGCAAAGCCTTAACAGACCCCACACTTTTTTTTTTTCTCTTCCTCATCAATCTCCTAGGGTTCCCTTTCAACCTAACAAAAAAAAAAAAAATCAGATAAAATAGAATTTGTACGAAAATAAATGAAATTTGAGTGAAAATGTCCAGTTAATTCGAACCCAATATATAATAAGGGTTCTACTTTCAGATCGAAGTGCTTTTAAATTCTTTTTAAGTAAAAGAAATTGGTAATTTGAGGATAAAATTTTAAACCCCTTATATAGGGTTTTTAAAGAAGCCATGTCTGCAGGGGTTTGTGGGAAAAGGGTGGGATTTGAAGAAATATTCGGATCGTCTCCCAAGAGATTCAGGTGTTCCAGTTTCGAATCTCCGAACCCATCGTCGGATTCTGGGTCCAGACCCGATGACCCGGTTTCAACTTTGTTTCAAATGTTCCCTGCTTTGGATTCAGAGGTTCATTTCTGTTTAAATGTTTTTTCCTTTTTGTTATTAAATTGTTTAGAAATTTTATAAGAACCATTAGATCTTTTATTCTTTTCATATCCAAATTTCAATTTATTTTATTTTATTGTGTTTTATTAGGCTTTTGTTTGCATATATACTTTTGCCTTAACTTAGATTTTGTTTCTTACAAGGAGGTTGCTTTGTTAGCATGCTATCTTCTTTATTTAGAACCACATAGCTTTAAAATCATGTGCTAATCTTGTTTGATAATTCTGTGTTTAGTTAATAACATCCGGTCTCAGAAATCATAACAATAAGATTGAAGATCCTAGGGAGAGTTCAAGTGCATTTTCCACCGATCTTGAAGAAAGAAATAAACCACATAGCTTTGATTCTGCGAGAATTGGAAATTGTACTGATCTTCCTTTTGAGGGTACTTCTTCTACATGTAAGTTTTTTGTTCTTGCTTAGTTGCTTTTGGTTCATCAATGGCTTTTCATCGAGTTAAGTAATGTATGTCATGTCTCCTTTGAACTTACAGTGGATTTTGTGCTTTCTGTATAAACCAGGTAGTCAAATCTCAGAGCATAATGTTGAAAATGTAAGTAATATCAAACAGAAGTTTGATAATATTGGAAATGCGATTGATCGTCCCAAGTGGGTTGATTTGTTTGTGCAAGAGATGATGAGTGCAACCAATATCGACGATGCTAGAGGGCGTGCCGCTAGGATTTTAGAAGCCTTTGAGGGAACTATAACTGCCAATAAAAGGGCTGCTGAGGAGGTAATTTAAAACTTTTTAAGTTTTCGACAAGATTTCTTCAAAGACGAGCGCCTACTTGTTTGTTGTCTCACTCCCATCATTTACACACTGATTGGTTTTCTGTGGGACATGATCATGATTGGTTTTCTGTGGGACATGATCATGAACCAGATTGAGTATGCTTCCTTGAAGGAACATTTGCAGAGCTTGTTAGGTAACAATCAAATTTTGAGGAGAACTGTCGCCATTCAGCATGAACGCGTCTTAGAGCAAGAGGGAAGGGAAAGAGAAGTACAACACTTGAAGCTCACACTCAGCCAGTACCTAGATCAAGTTCGAACTTTAGAGGTATTCATATTTTTACCTTATCAATTTAGTAACTGTTTCTACTTTCTATCCATACATGGTCCATATCCTTTTTGTTGTAATGGAAGATTTGGCTAGACTGATAGAGTGACAAATTTATGGTATATTTGATATTTTGTTATGATATTCGATTCGTCTTGCCATTTTGCTACACAAGTCACCATTAGCCTAAGGTTTCAGCTTAAGCCTGTAATCGTAACTTCTTTTTTTTTTTGGATGCAGCTGAACAACTACACATTAAGGCTCCATCTACAGCGGGCAGAAGAAAGTAGCTCTACCCAGGGGCAATTTCCTCCTGACATGTACTAAAAGCCTTTTGTTGTGTTATTATCCATTAATTTGGTATTCCCCTGAGTAGCTAATTTTCTACTATTAATGGTTTATTTAAATCAACAAGCAACATGAAGATTTATACACAGTTGTAATAATTTGTGTAGTTTGTATAATTGAAGCCAATTATCAGTTTATGTACCACTGCCGGTTTGAGTCACTAGCTAGCCTTTCTAGTATTGAAGGAGTGCCTTTTGACCTTCCTTTTAAGCGCCTTTTGCTTGGCTCAACTTATTATACTGTTTTAAACAAATGAGTTGCAACTTGCAAGTGTTGTGGATTGATTGCTGATGTTCTGGAATGGACCAGTATGAAATAATTTGTTCATTTGCTTATCTTTCTTTCACTTTAACCTTGCCAGAATCTGAGATGCTGGTGGTAGACATAAAGTCCTCAAATCTTTATCCTACAACCATAAATCATTCATTAAATAAGAAACAGGGAAATGCAAAATTTACAACATAATTTGAACTCCAAACTATAGAAAACAGTAGAATCAAAGTATATTTGTTGGACTTTGAGCTTTGAATCTATAGTATGGATTTAGAATTAGGACAAAGTAAGCATGTTACACCATAAAAAAAATTATTATATCAGAACCACTGTAGTCCACAGATGGGAATCTTGTATTAGGTTAGTGTCAAATGGAGCAGCAAAGCCCTTAAGCTTAAGCATATCAACATAAAATTGAAAATCAAACACCAACATCTTTGAGCCATGTTAATAATATGTTTGATTTATCATGAGGTGGTATGCTAATCACTGTCTGCGGTTGCCGACTGTCTAAGGGTATCCTTTGGTCTTGCATACTCTGCAAATATCACCCTTCCATCGAGAAGCTGCAGTGTCAAAGAAAACAGAACAAAGAGATGCCATGGAAGTTAATTCACAATTAACAATGAGACTCTTCAAAAAAGTAATTGAAAAATCAATATCCACAGCAATCATTAAAGTTACTACAGCATTGAAGTTGATGGATTTTTTTGTCCACTCTTTTAAAAATCTTGAACTATATACATAAGGCTAATCACTAAAACTGAAAACATGATCATCATCAAAGCAGTAGAAATAGGGAACAGTTCCAATAAAAAAACAGAATCCAATGTTTTTTCTCGTCTTTAAAGATGATAGCATTCAGAAAGCAGACATACCTGTCCATCCATTCCTTTCATTCCCTTTTCTGCATCTTCTAAATTATAATATCTCACAAACCCATAGCCTTTGCAGTTATTAGTAAGAGAATAGCGATCTGTAACCACCATAGCTAAAACATAACCAAAAAAAGAAAGTTGTAAGGGCTACCTTATTTATTTGTCAGTTGAATTGAATCATTACAGACATCTCTTAAAGGTATGCAAGAACCAACTAAGCTAAGTTCGAGATTCACATATTACTGCTCTCGGGTCTTAAAACTAATCTGACAATTGGGATAAAAATGTTTATAAATTTTGTTACTGTAGGAAGTTTGATTTTTTGTAATCAAACCTTTCCAAGTCTATTTAGAGACGAAGAGAAGAAACAAATTACCATGAATAACATCACCAAAATTAGCAAAAGGTTCACGAAGTTTTTGGTTTGTAGTTCCTCTGCTAAGCCCTGAAAAACCCATCAAGAATAATGATAACAATGCAAAGATCAAGTTTTTGATGAATTATTAGAATTAATTAAAAAGAAAGTTTACCAGAGACAAAGAGGGTCGTCGAAGGTGGAATTTGTTCAGCACCGCGAGCTGCTTTAGCGGCAACGGAAGCTATGGGCCGATCAAATAAACTCGAAGTATTTGAAAAAAATCGCCTCAAATTTCCACTTCTCACAGCCATTTTTCTCCTCCCTGAAAAGCCCTGATCAAAAAGATTGGTTCTTCAATGTCCAAATAAATTGAAAAATTCTAAACCCTAGAGAGTTTTAAATTTAATTAGCTAAATCGAATTTGAATAAAATATCATTTATCCAAACAAAAAAAACAAAATCTAATTTGACTGCAACCTCAAAGCGACGCCGTTTAGTACACCGATTCCTTTCTTACTGCGCAGTAAAAGTACTTGGCTAGTTTGGGCTTTAACGTTCCGTTTAGATAAAGACTACACTGTCCACATTCCTAACTAGCCATCAATAATTTGACAGACTGCTGGATAAACTTGTTCATCTATGGAACTATTCGTCTGTTTTAAAAATATATAAATGTTAATATAAAATATTTTTAAATAATAAAATGAGCTTTTGGATTTGAATCGG
Organism: Fremontodendron californicum; assembly: GCA_030761205.1. Taxonomy (NCBI): domain Eukaryota; kingdom Viridiplantae; phylum Streptophyta; class Magnoliopsida; order Malvales; family Malvaceae; genus Fremontodendron; species Fremontodendron californicum. Next base: position 1,314,579 of record JAULJL010000012.1, read on the forward strand.
CCAGGCTTAAACAAGAAAAAATAAAAAATTTCGAGCTTGGACCCAGCCTATCAACACCATGTTATATTAGCTGGTTTCAGAAATGGGATCATTATGCAAGCCGTCTAGATATCCCCTGTTTCTTGTAAAGTGTTTTTTCACCTAGTTATTTACATAGATTATATCTACCTGTTAAATTTTTGTTATCTTGTTCTTATGCTGTCACACCAATTCGACCAGTGATTGTAAATGAACCACTCCCCCTGTATTTAATATGAAACATTGGAACAAAATCTTGTTTGGTCCCTTTCATTACTGGTATTTTATTCTTCCAACTAAAGCAAATTGAATTAGAAAAGTCCCTGGATTCAAGGCTAAGTTGCCACCATGATAAAGAAAATCTCCCATTTTACCTGGATTCAAGGCTGATCTTGCATGCTACTTCCTGATTACATAACCAATCTCAGATAATAACTTTGCAAGGGCCTTCGTTGCAAGAGAAATATACAAGCAATCCTGGCCATCTGAATGCTTTCTGGTCTTAACAAGCTCGTGATCTTTGAACTTAGTCAAGTGGGCATTCAGTGTAACCTGGCTACTGACAAGGAAGCACTCTGGAGAGATGGGAGTACAGATTATCAATTGCCATCCCTAATGGGTAAAAATATATAATTGAGAATATTAAGACCTAAAATGACAAAAATGATATGATATTCCAAATCCCAAACAATTGCTTACCTTCATCATCAGGATGAGACAGCTGACAGTCTGCCAGAATCCTGAACACACTCTCTGAGCATTAAGTGTCAAACTTTGTAAAACTATCACAGCTGTTTTGGCATTTTAATTATGTTAATTTGACTCGAGTGAGTATCATATATGGTTACATATTTGATATGTGTATACTCAATTTTTTTAATATATTTAAAAAATTATATCTCGTACTTATATATAAATATGCGTTAGACACATATGTTAAACATGAATACTTTAAAAAAATCCGAATAACATAGCACTCCGGTACTACTGCCATGTGCAAGAATCATAGGAAAAAAGAGCCCCTCAACTTTGTATGGTGCAAATGTGGGAACATGATACCAATACCAGTTAAATTGTGTATGAACCATCTTGTCCCACACTAGCATCAACGCCAAGTTGTAGTTATAAGGATCAATGACATGAACTTCTTTTTTTTAAATGTTTTTATAAAAATAGAAAAATAACATATATATAAATATATCCTTGATTTTTTTTATTTATTTATGTAAATTCAGTAATTGAATTGATTTTACTTAAATATATGTTCATTACAAATATAAGAGAGCAAAAAATAAAATCTGAGCGGGAATTTGGATTTTATGGAAACATTCCACCTAAGCAATCTGAGCATTCCACAGTTCACCAACAGGATGGCTTGGGGAATAGGGCCATAGATGAGAACTTAATCGACGGTTCAAAACCGCACAAATACATATGACACGGATCGATACATTAACCGTTGGATAACATCTTAATCTAACGGCTCTACTCTGGCATCCGCTTCAACTTTGATCTCCAACCAATAAAATCAAAAACCACGGATCACTAATACTTACCGTTGATAATGTTCTAATCCAACGGTATATATTATTCTCTCCCATTGCTAACCCCGAAAAACACAACCCAGGAGCTTCCCTATTTAAATCCCTTCCAATCCCCACATTTCCAAACAGCCAAAACCTGAAGGAATATTTTTTTTTTCTCGGACTTCCATTTTCTCTCAAAAACTCTTTGAATCAAGAAAATGTCGGGCCGTGGAAAGGGCGGCAAGGGATTGGGAAAGGGAGGAGCCAAGAGGCACAGGAAGGTGCTCCGAGATAACATTCAGGGCATTACCAAGCCGGCGATTCGAAGGTTGGCTCGTAGAGGTGGCGTGAAGAGAATCAGTGGCTTGATCTACGAGGAGACACGTGGCGTCCTCAAGATCTTTCTGGAAAATGTGATCCGTGACGCCGTCACCTATACGGAGCACGCTAGGCGTAAGACTGTTACCGCCATGGATGTTGTCTACGCTCTCAAGAGGCAGGGAAGGACTCTTTACGGTTTCGGTGGTTAATTTGATTTTTAGGGGTTTGATTGGTTGGGTTTTGTAAATCTTTTGCAATAGTTGTTGTAGGCTTCTGTTTGGCTATTCTGTAGTTTAATGTTTTCAGGTTTTATTTTTAGTTTCTATCATTAGAATGTATTTTGGTTTCAATCTCCAATGAAATTTGTCTCCGAATTTCATGTCAAAGTCTAATTGGATTGCTAATTTTCTTGCTTTTGAATATTCGATTTCCAGTTTTAATTTTCTAGGGTTCCACTCAAATTGTGATATAACCGCTGCTGTGCCATTAGGTAGAGGTGGCAATTAAATTTATTTGGATTTGGGTTCATTCAGGTTTGAGTTAGTTTGGGTTTGATTGGATTCGTGTTCGTTGGAATTTGGATCTATCTGAATTCGGGTCCGAAGTCGGGCCTAGTTGGGTTTGGATTCAGATTCGAATTTGTTTTATATTATTTTTATTTTATATTAGATGTAATATTTTTATATAATTTAAACATTTATTTTTAAATAATTTTATTATTATTTTTAAAAATAATTTTTTATTATAATATGAAATTTTTAATTATATTTATTTATTAAAATCAATATTTGTTAGTATCAAAAGAATATAAAATTAATTTTTTTATATAAAACAAAATTTTAAAATAATTTATTATAAAAAATATGATATATTATAATTAATTATATTAATATTTAAAAGAATTGATTTGATGAACTCGAATTTCAATATATAAATACATTATAATTTATATTCATTACAAAATAAGAGATTTTTAGAGACGAATTCTGACATTCAACTTTGAGGCCTAAACGAGTTTGGACTACCGATTTACAAATATGAGCGGGTTTGAGCAGAATTTGAAGCTTATATTTTGGATTGGTTCAGGCTTGGACAAGTGAATATGGTGTTAATTACTTAATTTAATAATATACCTAAGAAAGCTATATATATATATGTTGCAAAAAGCAACATATTTTTTTAAAAATAGTTTTTATCTATTTTTTTAATATAAGAAATACTATTATACTAGAAATAAGTTAAAATGAATAAATTGTTATTAATTAATTTTAATATATAGAAAATACTATTATATTATTATAAGAATGCTCTTAAAATAACATAAATAAAGAAAAAGTAATATTTTATGTCAAAAATTTTACATTTTTAAAATTTTCATGAGTTTAGAATTTTTAGATAGTGGATTGATTAAGATATGAGACATTAAAATTATAAGTACAAAATATAATTTTATTTTTGATAAAATTATTATTTTATCATATATATATAATATAAATTAAATTAAATTTTAATTAAATTATTAAAAAAGATATTAGAATAAAATTAATAAATAAAGTTCTTGCTTTATAAAAAAATTATTTAATTACAATTTGATAATTTTTATTTTTAGTATTAAATTCGGTTTCGGGTCGGGCTCTGGCTCGGATATTTTCGGGTTCGAGTTTTTTCGGGTTCGGGTCTTTTCGGGTTCGAGCTCTTTCGGGCTCAGGTCATTTCGGTTCGAGTTTTTTCGAATTTCGATTTTTGATTTTTTGATCAAATCGAGTTTGAACGGATTCAATTTTTTTAGACGAATTTTCGATTTCGAATTTATTTTGCCACCTCGTTTCTAGCAGAATACGCTAAATTGTGATATAATCGCGAAGAAATGTGATTTAAAGAATCTTCAAGTGGGCTAATTTTTAGGCTCTTGGACTCTTGGATTTGGGCCTTTTCCACGCCTACTTGGAAGAACTAAACCTCACCTTTCAACCAGGTTTACTAGAAATGCCAATTTCGGCCTAAGCCCAACTTAAACCGATCACATACTATATGCCACTTTGTTAAAATTTTAAATAATCGAAATTCAAGTTTGTACGTGAGATAAACTTCTTTTTGCATGTTAAATGTTAATGCTATATGTTATTTTATATTCAATATAATAATTGCTTTAAATTCATGGTGAAGCCGTCCTATTAATAAGAGAATCTTATTTTTTCATCGGTTGTTAAAGTGTGTGGTGTTTGAGTTTATAAAAAATTTCGTACTTGATAAAATCATCATGGTTTTGTTAAGTAAAGCATTTTTTCTCTAAAAAAAAAAAAGAGAATTTTATTTTTAAGTGCTATATTACCTATCATCTATTTTCATATCACCGAGTGTTATAACATATATTTCATGTCACGAAAAGACCGACACATAAAAGTTAAGACCAAATTTCAATTTTTACCGTCTCAAATATTAAAAAAAAAAAAAAAGCTATCTTTTAAAGACTCATACTATATTTAACTACTTAATTAGAATCTTATACATAATATTCTACTTCTATTAATTTAAAGTTTGAAAATGTGGTCATCTTTTCAGAAGAAAACAGCACTAGCTAGTCTGTTAGCAAATCTGCATGTACAGCAAAACCCATTAGCGTCAGCTTCAGAGAAATTCTCCCCTAATGGGAATTTGACGGCTATAATTCGCTCTCCATTGTCAAGTGTAGAGGTGGTCATGGGCCGGGCCGCGGCCTCTTTTTTCCTCTGCCCAGGCCCGGTCCTGGGTAGCCCAAGCCCGCCCGTTTAGGCCCGAAATATTATTCATTGGAATAAAAAAATAATTTTATTTTTATTTTTTTATAATTAAAATTAAATAAAATAATATTATTATAATAAAAATCACTGTTTCGGACCGGGCCGGGCCGGAACATAAAATATCCTGTCCAGGCCCGGCCAGATACGAGCCGGGCCTGTCAGGCCGGACGGGCTGCCCGACCCATGAGCAGGTCTAGTCAAGTGCATGTAAACTTCAGAAAAAAAAAAAAAAAACTAATTTCGACAAACGAAAGTGGTCTACAATGTTGAATGGAGCTATGGGATTAGTCCATTTTCGTGTCTTGTAACTGAAGAAATCGAGTCATCTTAAAGGAAAATAGCTAGAAAAAGAAAAAAAAAAATTTTGTCGCAATGAAGAAAATGATAGTCAGGTGTGAATAATTGTCAATGCCAACAGTTGCATCACACGCTCCGTAAATGTCAAAATCAAAACATTCTTATTAGAGATTTAAATTGCAATTACGGATGATTTTTTATCGTGTCGCGTTTATTACGGTTACGAATATAAGAAATTTTATTATAATAAATATCGACATTATAATAAATATCGACGACGAAAAAAGTCAAAATCGAAAAATAAAAATCATAAAATCACGTTGCAGTTACTATTTAAATTTTTAATTCTAAAAAATACAATGATAAAAGGAATATCAACTACACGTTGTACCTTATATAATTTTGTCATTTTTTCTACAAGAAAAGCTTGAAAATTAGTATCTGGCTAGAATTGGCCGGTTTGATGAGCTTGAGGAATTGTCGAAATCTATAGGAGTAATAATGCAGGTTTGTTGAAGATAGGAGAAATAAGAAATGGGTTGGGATCATTGTACCAAAAAAGGGTGGGAAACATCATCATAAACAATGTTATTTAAGTATTTCATACAATTATATATATATATATATATGGAACAAAAAAAAAGGCTTTTTAAGATCATTCAAGAAGGCTGGGAACCCTTGTTAATATTTGAAAATAACCTTTGATTGTATTATGAAAAAAGAAGAAGAAAAAGATACAATGTTAATTTCCAGGAAGTCGTTTGGAAAGAAAATTAAACTTAGACAAAATTTGAGGACACGATTTGATCGTATTATAAAAAGAAAAGAAAAAATTGAATAAACAATTGTAAAGGAATTAGCTAAGTAAATGATGCTTGTGTGGTAAAATTAGCCTTTATCATACGATGAGATCGTGTCCTCAAATTTAATAAACAATTGTTAAGGAATTAGCTAAGTAAATGTTAGTTTAATATTGTTGTTGGAAAAAATGTGAGTTAGAAAAAATTTAGGTTGGAAAAAGTGCGTTAAAAAAATGTGGTTTAAGTCTTTAAGAACTTTTAAGTGTTTGGTTTTTTGTGTAAAAATTCTATGAGAAATTGAAATGTTAAAAAAATATATATTTAAAATAATAAAAGTTTAAAAACGTTAATAAAATTATTTTATCCAAAAGTCAGTTTCTAAACCCAAAAGCTTCATTTTCTTGGTTTTGGATATCAAACCATGATTTTAACTATAAAAGTTAAAATTTTTTTTTACTCGACCATTATGTTTACGATAAAATACAACTTTTGACCTTAAAAGCTACAACAATACTAAACGAAACCTAAATAAACACCATAAATATTTAATACTCCATATATATGGGTAAAATAACTTTAGAAGTAATTATTTATCCTTGTGTTGTGACATGAACAAAGATTTAAGTCGCATCTTATTGTTAAGATGATAAATATTTAAATATTTGGGCATGTGAACAAAAGCTAGTAAAACTCAAATGCTGCTAATTAAGCTTAATTTGCAATTTTATTCCTGGACGGCGAATTGCCATTAAGGACACTGAGATAATGTGGCAATCTCTTTCATTCACCCCAAACAAATAATGGCCACTGTTGTGCGGAACTAGATCGATATTACTAAAACCGATTTAAACACACTGAAATAACACAGATTTTTACGTGGTTCAGCAAGTGTGCTTACATCCACGGAGGAGGAGCTTGAAGCTTTGTATTAATGGAGATGGAGTACAAACAAATACAGAATTCAAGGTGCAATACAAGCACTGAACTCACAACTCAACACAATACCGAATTTACTCTATAATCTCAGAGTAATTGCTTCAACTCTTAAACTCACACTAATTTTTCTCTCTTACTCTACATGGCTATTTATAGCCAAAATATCAAGGTGTGAACACCATCAAGTGGCAGCCACCATAGCCACCATCCACCACCTATCTTGGTGGGTACACATTGCAAGTGGTAGCTAAAGTAGCCACCATCCATTTGCAAGTTGTAGCTTCCATTATTGATGGTGCAAGTGGTGCAAGTGGTAGCTCCATTAATGGTGGTGCAAGTGGTGCAAGTGGTAACTCCATTAATGGTGGTAAGCCACCATAGGTGACTTTGAGCCATATTGAGCCATATTGGAATATTGAGCCATATTCCAACAATCTCCACCTTGGCGAAAATCCACAGAGAGAATTCACAGAACAGAGCTTCCTCCTTCAGATGATTTAAACTCGAGAGATATTGATCAATTTCAAACAATGTTGAAACTTGATCCCAGAAACTAATTTTGTTAGCATATCAGCGGGATTATCTGCAGTCCCGATCTTCTGTAGTAGAATGTTTCCTTGATCTACTATTTCTCGGATAAAGTGGTAGCGAATATCAATATGCTTGGTCCGACTGTGATGAACTTGGTTCTTAGCTAGGCAAATGGCACTCTGACTATCGCAGAAAACATCTACCTTTTTCTGTTCTATCCCGAAATCATCAATCAATCTTTGAAGCCAAATTGCTTCCTTGAAAGCTTCAGTTACAGCCATGTACTCTGCTTCTGTTGTAGACAGAGCTACCGTTGACTGTAAAGTTGATCTCCAACTTACTGGTCCTCCTGTTATGGTGAACACATAACCAGTAGTTGAACGACGCTTATCAAGATCTCCAGCATAGTCTGAATCCACATATCCAACAAGATGCTTATCAATAGTTTTTCTTCTCTCGAATTTTAAGCCTGTTTCCACAGTACCATGAATGTACCGTAGAATCCACTTCACAGCTTGCCAATGGCCTTTACCAGGATTATGCATGTACCGGCTTACCATACTGACAGCATGTGAAATATCAGGTCTAGTACACACCATTGCATACATTAGGGCACCAACTGCATTGGCATATGGAACATGATCCATTTGTTTCTTCTCACCATCTGTATTTGGTGACATCAATGCACTGAGTTTGAAATGTGCCGCTAAAGGAGTACTTACAGATTTGGTCTTATCATTAATGCCAAATCTCTGAAGTACTTTGCTCAGATACTGAGCCTGGGTCAATTTGATCACACCATTTTTTCTATCTCTGCTGATTTCCATCCCAAGAATTTTCTTAGCTTCTCCAAGATCCTTCATCTCGAACTCTGAGCTCAGTTGAGCCTTCAGCCTGTCGATATCCACCTTGCTTATAGATGCGATTAACATATCATCAACATATAAGAGCAAGTAGATAAATGATTTATTTTGGAGTTTCCGGAAATAAACACAGTGATCAAATTGACTGCGTGTGTACTTCTTATCTAACATAAAGGTGTCAAACCGCTTATACCACTGTCGCGGTGACTGCTTCAGACCGTATAGAGACCTATTCAACTTACATGTCCAGTCTTCATGACCGGGGACTCTAAAACCCTCTGGTTGAGTCATATAAATTTCCTCCTCTAATGAACCATGGAGGAATGCAGTTTTTACATCAAGTTGAACTAACTCTAGGTCATACTGTGCTACTAAAGCCAATAATATCCGAATAGATGCATGCTTAACAACAGGTGAAAATACCTCATTGTAGTCTATTCCTTCCTTTTGAGCGTAGCCTTTGGCTACCAGTCTGGCTTTGTATCTGATGCTGTCTTTGCCGGTAGCACCCTCCTTTTTGGCAAAGACCCATTTGCACCCAATTGATCTTTTGAGTGTTGGAAGTGGAACCAACTTCCAAGTCTGATTCTGATGAAGTGATGTCATCTCTTCATCCATCGCCTCCTTCCACCGGGCATGCTCAGGGCTGTTTACAGCTTCTTTGTAATTGATCGGGACATCATCATCAATTACTGGAAGGGCGTATGCCACCATGTCTGTGTACCGAGCAGGTTTCCGAATATGTCTTTTCGGTCTGCTGGTGGCAATAGATTCAGGTTGCTGAAAGATTTCTGGTGATGACTCCTCCACTTCAGTTAAGGTGTCATCAGATTCTGGTTCAGATTCATCGGATTTTTGACCAGCATCTTCTGATTCAAACTCCACCTGCTTTAGAGAATCATGGTTCTGATTCTCTGGAGTTGACAGTTTCAGCATTACAGATTCGTCAAAGGCAACATCTCGGCTTACGATGACTTTCTTTGACTCAAGGTTCCACAGTCGGAATGCCTTTACTCCTTCACTAAAGCCCAAGAAGACAGCTTTCTTGGCTCTAGGATCCAGTTTTGATTCACTTACGTGAAAATATGCTGGGCATCCGAAAATACGAAGCCGATCATAATCAGTAGCAGAATGTCCGGACCACACCTCTATGGGAGTTTTCCCATCAATTGCAGTGGAGGGTAGTCTGTTGATAATGTGGGAGGCGTACAGTAAAGCCTCCGCCCAAAATGCTTTGCTCAAGCCTGACTGGGATAACATGCAGCGAACTTTATCAACCAAAGTTCGGTTCATCCTTTCTGCAACTCCATTCTGCTGGGGAGTGCCAGGAACTGTGAAGTGTCGGATTATCCCATCATTCTGACAGATTTCCTTCAGTGGATCTGATTTGTATTCTCCACCGTTGTCAGATCTTAGTCTCTTGAGCTTTCTCCCGCTCTGGGTTTCGATCATCTTCTTCCATTTGACGAAGATATCTAGTACTTCATCTTTGTGCTTCATAGTATAAACCCAGACATATCTAGAGAAATCATCAATAAAGGTCACAAAATAGTGTTTACCTCCCAATGAAGCAATTTTGGAAGGCCCCCAGACATCAGTGTGTATGTAGTCCAATGTTGCTCTCGTACGATGAATTGCAGTGCCAAATTTGACTCTTGTTTGCTTGCCTAGGACGCAATGCTCACAGAAGTCAAGTTTTCCAGTTTTGGCATTCTTCAGTACACCTTGCTCTATCAGGTTTTGCAAGGCCTTCTCTCCAACATGACCTAAGCGCATGTGCCAAAGTCGAGAAGTGTCAGATTCATCGCCTCCATTGTTGTGGGAGACTGCTGCTCTGCCGGTCACAGTTTCTCCATCAAGGAGATACAGATTTCCCTTCATAGAACCCTTCATGGCTAAGAATGCTCCACGTACAACCTTCAAGACTCCGTTCTGAATGGTCATTTTGTAACCATTTGAGTCTAAGACCCCCAGAGATATGAGGTTCTTTTTGAGATCAGGGACATACCTTACATCTGTAAGTTGTCTGATTGTACCGTCATGCATTTTTAGTCGGATTGTTCCGATGCCTCTAGTGTGACAAGTATTGTCATTGCCCATAAGGACAACCCCTCCATCAAACTCCTTAAAGTTTGAGAACCACTTCCGGTTCGGACACATGTGGTAGGAACATCCGGAATCCAGAATCCATTTATCTGAAGAGTGTGTTGTTGTGGAAATCGTAAATGCAGAGTCTTCCTCTCCCTCAGATTCTTGAGCTACATTCACAGTCGACTTCTTCAAGTTAGGACAGTTTCTCCTCCAGTGCCCTTTCTCATGGCAATAGGCACACTCATCCTTTGAGAGTCGTGTTTTTGATGATCCCCTCTTTGAACGGGATTTACCTCGCTTGTTTTCTCCGGCTCCTTGGTTGCTCGTCCTGCCTCTGTACACTGTTAAAGCTTCTGGTGCAGTATTCTGGTGATCATGTTGATCCATTTTCCTATACTCATTATTCACCAGAGCATTACTAACATTAACATATTCTATCTCATTTTTACCATACAACAGTGTAGTGGTTAAATGATCATAGCTATCAGGCAAGGAATTTAACAGAGTAAGAGCCTTATCTTCATCAGAGATATTTGCATCTAGATTTTCAAGATCAGCGAGGATTTTGTTAAAACTTACTAGATGCTCTTGCATGGTGATACCTTGCTTATACTGGAAGCGGAACAGCTTTTTCTTCAGATAGAGTCTGTTCTCCATGCATTTTGTCATGTACTTGTCCTCGAGTAGTTTCCAGAGAGTTTTTGCATTATTCTCTCTCATGACAAAGTACTTCTGGTCCTTGGCTAGGCATAACCGGATTGTGCCACAAGCCTGACGGTTGACAAACTTCCAGTCATCTTCCGAAATATCTCCGGGCCTGTCTTCCAGAGCGATATATGAACCCTCTCGGAATAACAGATCCTGAACTTCGCACTGCCACATGCCAAAGTTGTTGGTGCCATCAAATTTCTCCACCTCGAACTTTGCAGTGGTCATCGAGTTCTTTCTGTTGTAAGAACTTGATGGTGCGCTGCTGGTTGTTTCATGTGTCTCTAATGATTCTGCCATGGTAATAAAATAAAATTACCAACAAAGTGTTTTTCCGGTACCTGTATGGAAAAACGGATGCCGCGGTTGAGTCCGGAATAGTCGAAATAGCCAGGAACGGGTCCAACTGTGTAAGTTTTGGACACACGGTGAATATTTTGCGAATATTCTGCTACAAGTGGCTCGAAATGGACTCGGTTTAGCTCAACCGGCTCGGAAAAGTCTCGGAATAGTGTTCTGAAACGGCTCAAAAAATGGCCCGAAAAAGTTGGTCGGAGCTACGGCGGCGCGTGGGCGGTGTACGGCGGCGCGTGCGGCGGCGCGTGGAGCGCGTGGAGCTGGTTGGGTTGCCGGCGCGTGGGGCGCGTGGGATTCACGCGTCTTCAACCTCTGGAGGCGCGTGCGGCGCGTGGGCTTCACGCGTCTTCAACCTCTGGAGGCGCGTGCGGCGCGTGGGCGCGTGGGGCGCGTGGGCGCTTCTTGTGGCGGCGCGTGCGGGCGCGTGCGGGCTCCTCTGGTGCTCCGGTTGATTCTGTTGCACTCCTCTCAACGACCTCTTCAACCTGGTATTTTCAAAACACAATTTGGAGCACTTTTGAAATACGGACAGAATCGAAAAAACTCGGTTTTACGTAAAAATTGGCTCTGATACCAATTTGTTGTGCGGAACTAGATCGATATTACTAAAACCGATTTAAACACACTGAAATAACACAGATTTTTACGTGGTTCAGCAAGTGTGCTTACATCCACGGAGGAGGAGCTTGAAGCTTTGTATTAATGGAGATGGAGTACAAACAAATACAGAATTCAAGGTGCAATACAAGCACTGAACTCACAACTCAACACAATACCGAATTTACTCTATAATCTCAGAGTAATTGCTTCAACTCTTAAACTCACACTAATTTTTCTCTCTTACTCTACATGGCTATTTATAGCCAAAATATCAAGGTGTGAACACCATCAAGTGGCAGCCACCATAGCCACCATCCACCACCTATCTTGGTGGGTACACATTGCAAGTGGTAGCTAAAGTAGCCACCATCCATTTGCAAGTTGTAGCTTCCATTATTGATGGTGCAAGTGGTGCAAGTGGTAGCTCCATTAATGGTGGTGCAAGTGGTGCAAGTGGTAACTCCATTAATGGTGGTAAGCCACCATAGGTGACTTTGAGCCATATTGAGCCATATTGGAATATTGAGCCATATTCCAACAGCCACAACATTAATTTCTATACTATTGATGAATCCAATGCAATAATTCCCTTTGTAAGAACAAGAACAAATTAGAAAATTATGCACCCTTTTGACATATCTGCTTCTTTTGGAGCTGAATATGAATTCCTTTTGTCACACTTTCATTTGTTTTATTTTTGATAGGATCAAAATTTGTGATAAGTCCAAAATATTTTGTCCTCTTATTGGTCTATGATTCTTTCTTCATGTTTCTAAACTTTACTTGGAGAGTTCATAAATTGCTGCTAAAATTTGCAACTAGTCGGCCCTTATTGAGTCAGGCTTGAACAAAGAATTCTGTGACCTGAGTCGGTTCGGCTCGGATCGGATCACTGTTTAATTATTAAAATAATATTATTTTATTTAAATTTAATTATAAAAAAATATTAATAAAAAATAATTTTTTAATTTTTTTAAATAGAGTGAATAGTACTTGCGGGCTCGCCCAGAGTCGGGCTTGAATAAAAATGAAGAAAAATTTTCGAATCACGGTCCGGTCATGAGCACCTCTATTTGCAACTAGTATTTGAGAGATTAATCAATATTTTATCAACAAAAACAAAATCATAATAAACCCGATAATTGAAAACTCCATTTCACTCCCTCACAAACTAACACGTCGCCTACACTAAAATCCTTCCGACAACTTAGAAAAATTTTCTCCATCAATCTTTAACAAGAATCAAATTAACAATGATGAGACCTGCTCATGGGTCGGGCATGGGCAGAAATTTTAGTGATTCAGATCAGTTCGATTTGGCTCGGATCACTGTTCACCTAATAACAAAATAAAATATATATTTTTTAATTTAATTATAAAAGTATATAAAAAAAATATTTTTTTTTAATATATATGAACAGTAAATATAAATTAACAGATAATATCTGGATAAGAAAATCCAAAAACAGTAGGGCCGCGACCTGGTCATGAGCACTTCTCACCATTCTTTGTTCCAAATTTCGATATTTCTAAGGCGAAAGGATATCATGGAATCAACTGGAACCATGTCTGATTCATCTACCAAAAGAATAAACCTCTAATTTTTTTTTTTTGGCAATCACAATCAGTAGACATATATTCGAGAATATTACATTTATATTTTATAATTTAATCAACAGTGTGATTAGATTTACTTTATCCTCATTGCTTGCAAACGATGGAGTCCACGTTATAATGAAATGGACCTCAATCAATGGCTTTTATGACCCAAGGTCAGCTTTGTTTTAGCCTTTAGGACAAACATGCAACTCTAATCATTTCAACGATATAATCACTTGGCTAGCTTACACTAATTGTATTAATTAATATAAATTAACACTATGGAAGAATGTTGGAATTTTAATCCATTGACCATGATTCAAATTCTGTCAATCTCAAATACAAAAATAATAATAATAATTAACACTATGAACAATGAAAGATTAGGCTGAATTGGATGATTCAGGTACACGTTTTAAAGTTGATTAATTAATATTAATTCATAAGACACGTCTTTAAAATTTTAATAGGTAGAAGAAATTAAAACGAAATCAAGCATTTTTTTTTATACAATCATACATTATAAGAAAAATACATTGATCCATCAATATGTAATCTTAATTCAGAAAATTATCATCCTCTTGTTTGCTTTGTTTATTAGGCACATTTAGGATTAATTTTATAGTATTTGATTAAACAAATCAAGCTTGTCCCAAATCACAATAATAACTCGATAGTCATAGAAGAAAAAGATCACAATTAAAAGCCGAACTCTGAACATGTTAGAAATTCATCACTTAAAGTGGATAACTGAATTGTTTGATGCAAAGTTGTAAACCCTCGATTAATCTTTGTCATCTTCTATGTTTTTAGAGATCTTCCTTGTCGAAATGTTAAAGAATTTAAATGGGAAAGGAGCCCAAAAATGTGGTGTAAATGGCCATGGAAGCACAGGTAAATGCAAATACCATAGTGAAGAAAATGACAGCTCCTTGGAAACGGATATTGGTGGGAGCAATTTCTCCAATTTTTTAGTTAGGGTGTAGATAGAGGGCCGTCTCCTCTCCGGCCAATCCATGTGAAGAAAAGGATGGAATTATTTAAAGTGTAATCATGGCTTGAGTTTTATGGAGCTTGGACGTCCTCTCCCTTTAGTTGAAGCCAGGGTTTGAAGCCAGTGTATGTCGAATAGATATCTTCTGCCTTTTTTTGGTGCCTCAATTAATATCCTTCCACTAGTTATTTGACATGTATTCATGATAGAATTAGTTTTAATTTTAAACAATTAACTGTATTGAAAACATGACATGGTTATAATGAAGGGACACCAAACGAGATAGAAAATAGAGGCAGAAGATATTTGTTCGGACTGCCCCTCCCTTTGCTTTGATAATATGGTAACCTTTCTCAATATAAAAATAAAATAAAAAGGATAAATATGAGCCCAAAAAAATTGTAGTATGGCACCTCCTTAGTCCTTAGATTAAATCCTAATTATATTTTCTTTTAGTATTTTTTTAATCTAAGCATTATGTTTAAATCATTAAATTATGAATTTATCTTTCTCAATTAATCCTAAACATGTTGATATACTAATTATTACATCAAACATTACAAAAAACTACATTAATTTTTAAATTCGGATTTAGTCCAGTTGATTTATGCAGTCATCCATAATAACTAACATCTAATTAATAAATCTGGATTCGAATCTCAATATTTGCAATCTTTTTTATTATCCACAAACTACACTCTACGGCCTCTTATATATATATATATATAAACTACATTAATCCTTTATCAATATGAATTATGATATGTGAAATTTATACATATTTTTTACTTAACAAAACAAATTATATGTTTTTTATTCAATTACATTACTAATTCATTCAAATTTAATTAGCATTTTTTTTTTGTTAATTTTTCTTTTATTTTTATCTCGTCCCTTCAAGGCGAGAATCCTGGAGATTCGCTCAATGATGCCATAATAAAGCAGAAAAAAAAAAAAAAAAAGCTTGTTAGCAAGTGATCTACGTGAACTAGGACCAAATCTAAGCACTACTTTTGTCTTTGAAAAAACCAATGAAGTGGTTTTGCTTTGTAATCTTACCAATGGTTCATAAGTGGAAAATAACACGTGATCATCTTTTCTTTTTCCTGAATAATTAATAATATAATAAGCTAAGCTGGTTGATGCTTTGACTCACGGATATGGATTCGTTGCCTCACGTTTCTCCTTCCTTCATCTTTTCTCTCAAAGTTTAATTCTTAGTCATACATAGACGTGTATTGTGTCTCGTATTTTTTTTTTCATGTATTGTGAATGGAATGGTAGAAAAAGATTGGTTATTTATATATGTGTATTTTATTTCGTATTTTTTTTATGTGTCAATCTTGTCATTATAGTTCAAAAATTTATTTGGATGTTAGTTAGTTATAAATATCCTTTAACTTTTCCCTTAAAAATATAGTTGTATCATTATAAAGCAAATTGATTATCATGCATCCAGTCATGAGCTGCAATTGCCTAAGGGATAATTTCGACTCACGGACGCCTTGCCTTTAGATGCCTTCTTCTTTTGTGAGTTCTTAGTCATTAATTGATTGATTGAATGCATGCTAAAAGTATGCATATATGTCTTACAACTTAAATTTTAGATTTGTTTATGGGTTCTGTTTCCTTCTAGGCCTGCTGATCTAATTCGACCAATCTGGGTCTTAGAAAGATTTTTAAATTCGAGTTGATTAGACTTGAATTATTATTTTATTAATAAAATTTATTTTTTTATTTTAATTTAATTTTAAATATATTTTAAAATAAATTTTAACAATTTTTATTATTATTTTAACTAATCAAAAGTCTATCAAGTTCGAATGGATAGAGTAGACTTTGGACAAGGCGTTGAAATCGTCAGTCGAATCTATTTGGTCCAACCCGATTTTTAGATATTTTTACTTAAAACAATACAAATGATAAAATTAAAACTTTATATAGTAGTTTACATGACACTATATATTCTAATGGTTTTGTTATATAATTATTTTTTAAAAAAAATTTATAAGTTGTCAAAAATTGAAATTGTTATCGCTAAAATTAAAAATATAACGTATTTTATCAACAAACCACACCACGATGAAAAGAAACTCTAAAATTAGCTTTCAAATTATCTCTGTCTCAAATTTAATTCCTAAAATTCTATAGTGTATATCTACTTTTCATATCTCTAGCTTTTCGCAATTACCTGCTGAATGGTTTTTTTTCCCCTCAAGTCCTCATTTTTAGTTATCCTACCCAAACCCCACCTATGATGTTTATATGAGTTTTGCAATATATTTTCAAAAAGTTCAAAAAATTCCAAACCTTGGTCTACAAATTAATTAATGCCATCACTTGCGGAGATCGTTGAAAGACTTAATTATTACTCATCGAAAATGGATAATTAATTAAGTTTGAACAAATTTTCTTCATTTAATTTCCTCCCAAATTAGTTAACATAAATTCAAAGAGAGAATCTAATTTAGATGGCTTATGGAATTCATTATCTTGCTGTTTTGGAGCCAAATATAGGCAAGTGGTGGCCTAGATAGTCAACCAGCTGTTGTTATTGGCTATATATATATATATATATTACTCTAATTTTTCAGTACATTTAATTTCCTTTTTCTTGCCATTGACTATATATAGGTATAGTCTGTTGGGAAAAATAAAACCTGGTTACCCAAAAGCAAGCATTCACCCACAACAAGCATTCGAATAAGAAAAGAAAAAGACACAATATTTTTTACGTGGTTCGACCCTTCTTGGCCTACATCCACGATCCCATAAAGATAACATCACTACAACAAGTAGCTTTTGCACGGATAAAACTACAAACCCTCATACAAGTAGCTTTTGAATGGATTAAGCTACAAACCCTCTTACAAGTAGCTTTTGAATGGATTAAGCTACAAACCCTCTTACAAGTAGCTTTTGCACGGATAAAACTACAAACCCTCATACAAGTAGCTTTTGCACGGATAAAACTACAAACCCTCATACAAGTAGCTTTTGAATGGATTAAGCTACAAACCCTCAAATTAAAACACTATGACTCACCACCGGATAATCCTAATACAAGAGTATAGACTATCTCTCACAAGGGTGGTGGGTGAGTTCAAACAAAGCCTAAGCTCTCTACTTATAAGGTGAAAGCCCCCTTGGCTTAACATAAGCAAGCTATGTGGGATTGGGACTTGACTCAAAAATACTCAACATATCCTCCCTTGAGTCAAAGTCCCAATAACCACTTGGCAGGAACTCGACAACTTTTCTTCCTCGAACAAAGCTTCTCTCCTTACTCGAACCAAAAAACTCTTGGCAGCTGGCAGCA
Organism: Fremontodendron californicum; assembly: GCA_030761205.1. Taxonomy (NCBI): domain Eukaryota; kingdom Viridiplantae; phylum Streptophyta; class Magnoliopsida; order Malvales; family Malvaceae; genus Fremontodendron; species Fremontodendron californicum. The sequence goes on from JAULJL010000012.1 coordinate 1,332,319, forward strand.
TCTCTCTTTGCTCGAACCAAAAGCTTTTAGGCAACTCCTCCCTCGAACCATAAGCTCTGATACCAGTTGTTGGGAAAAATAAAACCTGGTTACCCAAAAGCAAGCATTCACCCACAACAAGCATTCGAATAAGAAAAGAAAAAGACACAATATTTTTTACGTGGTTCGACCCTTCTTGGCCTACATCCACGATCCCATAAAGATAACATCACTACAACAAGTAGCTTTTGCACGGATAAAACTACAAACCCTCATACAAGTAGCTTTTGAATGGATTAAGCTACAAACCCTCTTACAAGTAGCTTTTGAATGGATTAAGCTACAAACCCTCTTACAAGTAGCTTTTGCACGGATAAAACTACAAACCCTCATACAAGTAGCTTTTGCACGGATAAAACTACAAACCCTCATACAAGTAGCTTTTGAATGGATTAAGCTACAAACCCTCAAATTAAAACACTATGACTCACCACCGGATAATCCTAATACAAGAGTATAGACTATCTCTCACAAGGGTGGTGGGTGAGTTCAAACAAAGCCTAAGCTCTCTACTTATAAGGTGAAAGCCCCATTGACTTAACATAAGCAAGCTATGTGGGATTGGGACTTGACTCAAAAATACTCAACATAGTCGACCCTAAAAGAGTATACTACTTTTCTTTGCAAATATTGATAATAAACTTTAAACACAAGTAATTAATTTGTAAATGAAAGATGCTTTCTTATTAATTTCTCCATCAAATACTTTTGCTTGAAAAAGTTGGAACAAACCAGGCTGCTTTATTCTTAAAATAATTAACACAATCTTTTTTATTATTTAGTATCAAGTTGAATTGAATACTCAATAAAACAAGCAAAGGAAAAAACTGAATACAAAACACAAACTGTACTTTACAACTCATATATTTCTATAATAAGATGTCTTGGGAAAACGATGTTATATTTAATAATTAATAATTGAATTGTGATTTTATAAAATAATTAAAAGGATATTATTTTTTTATCGAGTTTTTTTTTTCAAAAGATAAAATCTAAAAACGGCTTCGATCGCAAAATGCGACAATAACGGGACAATCCAACAATCCTTATATCTACAACTTACAACTTAATTATATATATATATATTAAATTTAGATTGGGCCTTTATTTTTAGAGAGCATTCACATCTTAAGGGGGGAAAAATGGAATATTCGTATATTTGTTAGGTTAGAATCTTCAAATTCGTCTAGAATTTGGTATACGCATGCATTAATTTTTTTTGTTGTTGTTAAATTCACACCTTTAAAACTAATATATAAGAATCAAATGTGTCAATTCTTACCAGTTAATTTCCTATAATTAAAGACTCTTAAAACTCAAAAGCAATGCCCACTTTTGGTCTTCTAAAAGTCACCTTAAAAAAAAAAAAAAAAACTTTGACAAACAGTAATTAGAGGTTCATCAATTAGCTATCTACAACTGAAAACTTAAAACTACATAAATAAGTTCATAATTTTATCATATAAGTCCATTTCAATCCAATATTAGAATCTTTACTTGTTGGATGAAATCTTTAATCTTCAGAACAATTATTATTTAAGAAAGTAGTAATAACAATTTAATTTATAATAACACAGCCTATTTTTTTTTTGGTGGGTGCAACAGAACCAATTCTTTAACTTGTTTATATGTATTAATGCTCAAATTCAATTTTAAATAGATACAAGCACTATGGATTTTAGATTTGGTAATTTTAGAAATGATATAAATATACAATATGAACATTACACATTTAATAAATACGAAAACAACGTAATAAACACGTTTAAACACGATTAACATGATATATCTAATACACGTTTTATATTCATATTTAAAATTTTGACACATTTAATAATTTTTATGTATTATATTTACATGATTGGTATTAAAAAAAATATATAAAATTGGTAGTTCTAAATTTTAGCAAATTAACTAGTCAGCGAGTAAATGTTGCTGCTACAGCATTGCAGAGCTGCACTTGACTGGAAGACTTCGTATATCTATGGCGGCCTTTGTTTGGATTCTGATGCTTCCTCTCGTAGTTGTGTGAGTGCGATCCGTCAAAACCAAGGTTATATTTGGTAGAAAGGATGGAAAGGAAGAAAAAAATTATTAAAAATATCTTTTTTTTTTTTTTTTTTTTTTTTTGATAATTGGGTATATTTAATTTTTTTTTTAAAGTTTTTTCATGTATTTTGAGAATCATATCCTCATATCATGTTCAGATATACGTCGGATACAAGTATCAAACAAAAATATTTTAAGAAAATTGAAAAATCGGAACAACATAAATTGAAACAAGTTTTGGTGTTATGTACTACTATAAATTAGAATACTAATTAACTTCATCAAGACAAGAAGAGGATGAGACGTCTTGGAATAAAACGGGATTTCTAGGTAAAATATATTTCGATTACTTCCATGAACCAAACTTCTTACATTGCGTTTTCCTTCCCTATAGCTAGTAAAAAATAAAAGAAATGAAAGGGCTTATATCGTATTCCTAACATCAGATTGAGGTGTTTATATATGACGTCTTTGAAAGTCATTGCATTTGAATTACTATGTAAATTTTTTCATAAAAACTTAGATCAACTAATTAATGTAGAGTATGGTGCCATAAAAATTTACATTATCACATTATCGCTCTCTTTTTTTTTTCAAATATTTATCATCAATATCACCCTTGAATAACATTTAGCATTTGAATGATGCTAATCAATATATAAAAAGTAATGGATAAAAAAAGTAATAGAGGAAACTAAACCCGATCAATCTGACTATTATAATCAATTTTTTTTCAATCCACCTGATTTTGTTATCTAGCAATTAATTATTGGATTATTATCTTGTACACTGACAGTGAATTTTTTTAACTCCACAAATAGATTAAAAAGTTACCACATGTCCTTAAGCTATATTTTTTTTTAAAAATGGAACATGTGACAGTTTTTTAACCTCACTTGTTGAGTTAAAAAACTCCACTGTCAGTGTATAGGATAATAATACATAATTATTTATACATTGCATCAAGATTCAAGGGACATTATTGTAACATTTTGTTCAATTAATTCTTAATTACGATTTTTATGTGAGTCAATGATTGCAACCTTTATTAATTAGTTGGGTGAAGAAGAGTAAACAAGTGAAGAGAAATAATTGAATCATGTGGAGCGAAGTCCAAGTTGCGCCATTGTTTTAGCAAACCTCAAATGAAAATGCAATGTATCAAAAAGTCCGTGACAAAACCCACAAGTTTGACAAGCGACAAGCAAGAACACTGCCTCCCTTTCTGCCACCTCCGTCGCCCCCTCGCTATAAATTCATAGTCTCCTTTTCACATGTTCCATTGATTCCTCCAGAGAAATCGATCCATATTGATCGCCTCCAATTAAAATTACTTCCTTTGATGAACAAATTAGACCCAATTTAGCACTGTTATCAGATAAAGAAAAAAAGAAGAAAAGGATGTCTTTTAACATTACCTCCATTAAAACCTCATCAAATGGAGCTTGGCAAGGTGATAATCCTCTCCATTTTGCCTTCCCATTGTTAATAGTTCAAACCACTTTAATCCTTGTTCTTAGTCGCTTCCTTGCTTTCCTTCTCAAACCCCTTCGCCAACCCAAAGTCATTGCTGAAATAGTTGTACGTATAATATATATCTTTCTTCATACATATGTAATATTATTTGTTTTCAAAATGATGATCGTGATGAATTAATCTATGATTTTCAGGGGGGAATTCTACTTGGACCGTCAGCTTTTGGTCGAAACAAGGACTACTTGCATCGAATATTTCCATCATGGAGTATGCCGGTGCTCGAAACTGTGGCAAGCATTGGTCTTCTTTTCTTCCTTTTCCTTGTAGGTCTCGAACTCGATTTAAGCTCAATTCGTCGAAGTGGAAAGAAGGCGTTTGGCATAGCATTCTCCGGTATATCCCTACCGTTCATCTGTGGCATAGGCGTTGCGTTTGTCCTTAGAAAAACCGTTGATGGAGCTGACAAAGTTGGGTACGCTCAGTTCCTAGTTTTCATGGGAGTAGCACTCTCCATCACTGCTTTCCCCGTTCTCGCCCGAATTTTAGCAGAGCTCAAATTGTTAACAACCCAAGTGGGAGAAATCGCCATGGCTGCAGCCGCATTCAACGATGTCGCTGCATGGATTTTATTGGCTCTAGCCGTTGCTCTTGCTGGAAATGGCTCTGGTCAACACAAAAGCCCCTTAATATCAATCTGGGTCCTTCTCTCAGGCGTTGCTTTCGTTGTTTTCATGTTGCTAGTGATCCGACCCGCCATGAAATGGGTCGCTAGCCGGTGCTCGCCGGAACGAGATGTCATCGACGAGGCTTATATTTGTTTAACCTTAGCTGGTGTAATGGTATCCGGGTTTATTACTGACCTGATTGGAATCCATGCAATCTTTGGTGCCTTTATTTTTGGACTAACAATTCCTAAAGAAGGAGAATTTGCAGAGAGATTGATAGAGAGGATTGAAGATTTCGTAACGGGATTGCTTCTTCCACTTTACTTTGCGACTAGCGGGTTGAAAACTGATGTGGCTAAAATCAGCGGTGGGAAGGCTTGGGGCCTATTGGCGATGGTTATATCGACGGCCTGCGCGGGGAAGATCATAGGGACATTTGCGGTAGCTTTGATGTTTAGGATGCCGGTGAGAGAGTCGTTGGTGCTAGGCGTTTTAATGAATACTAAAGGATTGGTTGAACTCATTGTTCTCAACATTGGCAAGGAGAAGAAGGTGAGTTTTGTTTACTTATTTTTATTGGTTTTGGTTTGTTAGTAATTAATTCTTTATTAATAATGTCTTTGATTTCATTCTTTGATGATATATACTAATGGTACCTATATAAACTAAGTTAATTTTAGGCTAAAAAATTATTCCCTCCCTTCCTCTCATATATATGATTCTGTTTGCATATATTTGGTTAGAGTTCGTATTTGATACATTGTAAAAAAAATTAATTTTATAAGCAAGGTTAAAAATCTATAATGTGTTTCACTTTTTTTTAATATATCATAAGGAATATGTGTCTTCCTGTTAATCCTGTTTGTGAAATTTAAAAACTCTACTTGTAGTAGATTAGATAATTTCTCTATTTAATTATCTCAAAATAATGTTTATTTTAAAATAAAAATATATATTTTTTATTATTACCTTTAGTTATAACTATAATTTTTTTTTTGAAGTAAATGTAATTAAAAAAAATCTTATAATAAAATGAAGGTCAAATTTCAATTAATATTTTTTTAAATTGTGTAAAACAAAAATCAGAGACTATATATGAGACAAAGAGAGTATTATTCTTTTACCTAACTTCGAGTGGATAACAAGAGCCAATCATCTATATTTAATTTCATATCTTAACTAAAAACTTGAATGTTGAATCACAAATTCTGAGTTTTTTAAAGAATTTTTCTGGACAATCTAATCTTAATAATTGTCACCTGGTGGATATTAAAATTCAGAAAGAAAAAAGATGAGGGGAAGAAAATTCTGCTGGTTTGTCACCGCTCTAAACCAAAGAGACTTCCACTTTCTTCTTCTTGGTATATGTAATATTGTCATGTCTTTTTTTTTTTTTTTGGTCCAATATTTGTCCATAATTTATATCCCAAAGTAATTGGGAGTTCCTATGATAAGATAAGAAAGGAGAAGTGTGTAGATCTTTGCTTTGCCAATAAAAGATTCTCCCTTCTTCATCACAATCTTACTTGCCGGCCATTGCCTTTTTGGTCTATACTCTTTCGCACGTGAAAAGTTCATATATATTTTTTATATATAAAAGAAATTGGGGAATAAAGAAATAAATTATAGTATTAAGATTTGAATTTAAATTTATTGAATATCATTTTTTTTAAATAATTCATGAACTAATCTAAAGATTAGCTATTTGTTAATATTTGTTAGTAGTAGTCTAGTAGGTGTATTAGTTTTATCAATAGTTAGCTTAATCTTTATACTTCAACTATTCATGCCTAAATGGCAAGAAAGCCAGAAATATTAAAGAATTAAAAATAAAAACCAAAACAATTTGCAAACCCAGGCTTGCAATTTTGATTGACCCCCTGTTTTTCCACAAACCAAGAGGGATCCCATCAGTGCAAAACTTTATCAAAGAAATCCACATAAAACGCCCAAAAAAGATAACTTTCACCAAATTCTGGTGAGATATGGTATCTAAATTTAAGGTGAGTATCAAATACGAATATATTTTATTATAAATATATTTTTTTATATTTAAAAGATTATATTTTATACCTATATCTAAATATGTATAAAATATCGATACTAGAGTGTTTCATGAAAAATAAAAACTTCGGATAAGTGAATAATCTAGGTTGGTAGCTTTCTTTTCTAGCTTTAAATATTCACATATCAACCGCACATAAAGTCAAATTGTTTTTGTTACCATTAACAAGCACCAAAGAGGGGATTATTATACTTACTTTCATAATTGGACAGTGTTGCAATACTAATGCATACCATTACAGGTGCTGAATGATGAGATCTTTGCTATATTAGTTCTCATGGCACTCTTCACTACCTTTATAACAACCCCAACCGTTATGGCCATCTACAAGCCGGGCCGTGGTTCCTCCGCCCTCGTCGCTCGCCGGAAATTACGTGACTTGACCAACACCGACGAGTCAAAAGATGAGCTTAGGGTCCTAGCTTGCCTCCATGGCCTTAGCAATGTACCCTCAATCATCAGTCTTATTGAGTCAACTAGAAGCACAAAAAAATCCCAACTCAAGCTTTTCATCATGCACCTTGTTGAACTCACTGAACGCTCTTCTTCAATCATCATGGTTCATCGGGCTCTAAGAAATGGTCTTCCTTTCATTAACAGGCTTCGTAGGGGAGACTGGCAGGACCGAGTTGCTGCAGCTTTCCAAGCCTACAGTCAATTGGGTCGAGTTTCAGTTAGACCCAGCACAGCTATCTCTGCATTGTCTACCATCCATGAGGATATTTGTCATGTGGCAGAGACCAAAAGGGTTACCATGATCGTCTTGCCTTTCCACAAACAATGGAGGGGGGAAGAGGGTAGTGAGCTTCAAACAGTAGAAAATGTCGGCCATGGATGGAGATTGGTCAATCAAAGGGTGCTAAAAAGTGCACCATGTTCAGTGGCGGTGCTCGTGGATCGTGGATTTGGTAACGGAGCCCAAAGGGTTTGCATAATGTTCTTTGGTGGGCCTGATGATCGTGAAGCTTTGGAGTTAGGTGGTAGAATGGCTGAGCACCCAGCAGTTAAAGTGGCCGTTGTAAGGTTCGTTAACGAGGAAGGATTAGAAAGAGATGGCGTAATGTTGAGGCCTTCAGCAAGCAAATCCACTGAAAAGAATTACAGCTTCTCCACTGCCAAAATGAACAGTGAAAAAGAAAAGGTGAGTCCTGTATCAATAAGTACAAAAATGACTGAATTTATGCTTGATATTACTAAATTAACATATCTAGTATTCCATCAAATTGAATCTATCTGACATAGCCAACAGTCGTGTGATTTGTTGATAAAATATTAAATTTTTAATTTCAATAATCGAAAAGATTTTGGATAACCCAACAATTTAGTATAATGGACATAGGTTAAGATTCTTTCTAACGCTATTAATTGGAGGTTATGCTAAACATGTGGCTTTTTATTTATTAAATCAGGAATTGGATGAGGCTGTAGTGGCAGAATTTAGGAGCAAATGGGATGGAATGGTGGAGTATATAGAGAAGACGGCTAGCAACATTGTTGAGGAAATGTTAGGACTGGGACAATGTGGGGATTATGATCTTATAGTTGTTGGAAAAGGGAGGTTCCCATCACCCATGGTGGCAAAATTGGCGGACCGCCAAGCCGAGCACCCTGAATTAGGGCCTATAGGGGACTTGTTGGCCTCATCAAGTCGCCGTGTTTTGTCATCGGTGCTGGTAATTCAACAGCACGATACGTCAGATGCGGAGGAAACGCCAGTTGCAAAAGTAGTTCAAAACGATCATGACAAGCTCAAGGGCGATGGGAGTGCAGGGATGGGAGAGATTTCAAAGGCTGTGTAATTACAATTATTTACTTGGCATTCAGAAAATATCAGTCTAGGCAGTTGCCGGGCATGATAAATAAGAAGAATAAACAAAAACCCTGTCGGCAAATGGCAAGCCAACAGACTGGCCAAATTCCAAGCAACAAGTAGAGCTTGTCTCGTGGGGCAATGTTTGAGCTTAAGTGCCCACATGTAGACCTCAGCACTATTAAACACGACAAGATTACACGATACGAAAAAAACACAAACACGACACGAATATACGAACATTTCAAAAACTATATAACACAAATTATTAACACGTCAAAATTTATATAAATATAAAACACCTGAAACACGATTATGACATGAAAAATACACGAACACGATAGAGATACACGAATTGCAGGGCCACATGCAATGAAAGCTACAATAGCAAAGGCAAATTTTAAATGCATTAAAAACTTCTGGACAAAAGTTATAACATTTGGTACAGATCCAAAGCAATTTTGATTTTCATGTCACAAATAATGTTTTCTTCACACTCACAATCAGTCCTCTTTCCAATTGGGCAATTAGCCCTTTCTGTTCACAGTTTTACAAATATAAACTATTCTCAAACACGAAACTTACCCAAGAAATTACATAGTAAAAGTTTTAAAGATAAAAGAAGAAGAAAAAAAGGGGGAAAAGAGTTGCTAAAGATATACTAACTTCATGAAAAGCTTCCCCCCTTCCACTCGGACATCTAATTCACGAACAATTTTCTTAGCAGCTGTGCTAAGGTAGAAAAAGTTCTATCCATCCCGTGTGCATTATCCCATCAGGAATCAATTGTGTTCTAGTTACCTTTTGTCGGTACGGTTCTGATAAATGTAATAACATTCAAGTTCAACCTGGCCACACATCAGATAATCTCATTTATGTATTGGAACTCAAAAAAACATGATCACAACATAAAGACTAATACAACAAGAAAATAAGAAAAGGAATATATAAGAAAGAAACTAACCTTAAAGAAAGCCTCCACCTGTCCATGCGGCATCGGATTTTCCATTGTGATCAACAACTTTTTTATCAGATGCACCATTATAGAAATTATCGTATCCATCACCCTTGGCATCGTCCCAGCCAGCCCAACCATCATTGCTATGAGAAGCAGTCACTTTTGTAGTATCTTCCTTTCTATTGTCTTTTGTGTCCCAGTCATCCCAAGAATTTGAGCTATAAGAATTATAATTCCCACCAGAGGAGGATTGTCCTCCAGAAGTAGAATTCCATCCTTTATTCTCCTGTTTAAACTCCTGATAATATCCATTCTTCTCACTATCATTTTGTTGCCAGTTACTATCATTTTTCCAGTTCATGCCATCTTTAGTGTACTCCTCAACCTTCTGTGAAGCTATTGCCATGACCCCTTTCATGATCCCCCATGTCCTCTGGCCAATCTCACTTGTCTTTGCAGTGACAACATTGACAGTTTCGTTAACGCTGGTATCATAGCCACCCTCCTTAACCTGCAAAAAAAGGTGAATCATGCCCTTGTGTATCTAAATTCCAAATCCCCATATCCTTATAAATAGCAACAAGAAAAGCAAACCCATCAAGTTATAACGATAAAATCAACAATTTAGCCAAAACAAAATGCTAAAACTAAAGCAGCATGTTTTTCCTAAGGTATCAATTCCAGGCAAGAGAGTTTTGACTTGAATGTAATGATAAGACTCTTAGGGCCACAAAGAGCAAACCTTGAGTCAAAAACCAATTTCCTTTGCAGCATAAGAATTAAACTGTTTAAAATCAATATAATTTGGAACAAACAGATAGCACAAGGATTAATGGTTGAAAGAATTCAAATTTCTCTGCTTTATTTCTAAAACAGAATTACCCCAGGTAATTCCCAATACAAGAGTCAAAATAGGGACAAACATCCATATGATCCCAGAGACCTATTTTAAAGATTCCAATCTGTAAAAGGAATTGATATCTTGTACTTCTGTTTAGTGTTGTCAAGGGCGCACTCTAGGCACTACAACCCTTATATTGCCTCAGGTGTAAGGCGTAAAAAAAATGCTCACCTGAGTGAAATAAGACGAAATATGTATATGTGTGTCTATGAGTGTGTGTGTATATATATATGATAATAAACTCTAAAGAGTGATCCAGTTATCAACAAGACATGCAATTTTTTTGTTGCCCAATATGCATGATTTTCTTATGATCCCATGTATGTTGAATACTCAAATATTGAGAAGTAGAGAATTTGATACTATCCCATTTCTTACTAGTAAAAGTATATCTAATGAAAAAGTTAAAATAAAAAAAATTAAAGAGAACTTCAATCAGACGGGCTTTTTTTACGCCTATCGCCTTACAAAAAAACGCGCCTAGGCGCACCAGGCATGCGCTTGATCAAATGTGCCTCGCCCGAAAAGATCTGAAGCGCTTTTGTTATCTAGCACTAAGGCGTGAGCGCGTCTAGGCGCACGCCTTGACAACACTGCTTCTGTTGTATAAATTATCATTTCAACGATCAACTTCTCCCATGATGATATCTATGCTACCTAGTATAGTCATAAACTCATAATATCAATCAATTTCATTCTTTTAACTAACTGAGGAAGAATTTGCAAATTGATAAAACTCAGCTGGTGAATTTTCCATCTCCATTTTTTTATTATTAATATTTTATATCTTTATATGTTATTTTATCTTTTTTATCTTATTTTAAGTTATTTTTTTAAATGCAATTACTTCATTTATTCAATTGATCTTTTTTCTCTATATTTTATATCAATAAAATTAGCTCATTAAAATCTGTTAAAACATGGTATTCTATAGTAGCAATATTGTATAGTAGCAAAGCAAAAGAAATACGGATAATAAATAAAAAAGTATGAATAGAACAAAAGAGGGGGGAGAAAATAATAAAGAAAATTTTATAAATTCTAATCAGTTCATCATATGTATTGTATTTATATTATATTTTATAAATTCTAAAGGAAATATTTTTACGTATTGTATTTATATTATATAAAGCATTTGGGGCCTAACTAACTGATGCAGGGTAGAAACTAGAACAGTAAACAAGATAGAAAGTAGGCTGCGATTGAATAGGACTTTTAGGTTTAGAGGCAAATCTGCCAATACCTTTATTGAAGAGTTAAAACTCTGAAAAATAATAATGATAAGCTGACCGACTGCTACCCTATCTTAGGGTATTTATAATAACCCTATTTTATTTAAAGTCACATGCCTAAATAAAATACCTAAATAGCATAAGACTCCTACTTAAAATAAACTAAGTAAACAAGCATAAACTTGAAGACTTCTACTTAAAATAAACTAAGTAAACAAACATAAAACTTTAATAATTAAATCGATGCTCCTGCATCAATCTCCCTTGGTTAAAAAGGAGCTGACTCCGTAGAATAAACCTTGGCCACTTCAGCATACACCTCAGGGTCGATCTTCCTTAGTTCTTCCTCGGCAATCCATGTACTTTCACAAGCTGGTTTGCCCAACCACTTTATTATGAATCGTCTATAAGCATTACCTCTTCTAGACTTCACTTCCCTCACATCTAGAACTTCTTGGACAACATCAGCTTGCTTAGTAGGAAGTTGATCAGCTTGGTCTTCAATTGTGGTCACATTCTCTTCATCAAACCCCTCAAAAGAATATAAATCAGAAACATTAAAAATGGGACTGATTTGTAACTCACCAGGCAGCTCAATTAAATAAGCATTTGAGCTAATCTTCTTCAATACCTTACATGGACCAAACTTCCGAGACTTTAGCTTATGATAAGTACCTTTAGGAAATCTATCCTTCTTCAAGTGGACCAACACTAGGTCTCCTTCCTCAAATTCTTTGAAACGTCTATGCTGATTGGCAGCATCAGCATATGCGGCATTGCTGGCTTTTAGGGCTGTTTGCACTTCCTCATGAAGCTTGCGGACATGGTCAGCAAAGGCTTCTCCATCTTCACTCACCCTAGCTTCTTGTGGCAATGGAACTAGGTCCAACACATGTTGAGGCTTGAGACCATAAGCAACTTCAAATGGAGTCTTCTTGATAGTTCTATTAACTGAGTTGTTGTAAGCAAACTCAGCTTGTGGTATAACTGAATCCAAACCCTTCACATGGTTTTTAACCAAACACCTTAGCAAATTACCCAAGCTCCTATTAATGGCTTCAGTCTGACCATCTGTTTGTGGATGACAAGTGCTGGAATATTTTAATTCAGTCCCTAACTTCCGCCACAAAGTCCTCCAAAAATGACCCACAAACTTGACATCCCTGTCTGAAACAATCGAAGTAGGAACACCATGCAAACGCACCACTTCTTTAAAAAACAAATCAGCTATGTGGGAAGCATCTGCTGTTTTGGAGCAAGGAATAAAATGTGCCATTTTAGAAAACCTATCCACTACAACAAAAATCGAGTCATACCCTTTGGATGTCTTAGGAAGGCCCAACACGAAATCCATGCTCAAATGAATCCAAGGTGCCTCTGGTTCTGGTAATGGCGTGTACAACCCAGTGTTTTGGGATGTCCCTTTGCCGAACTGACAAATAGAACACCGTTGCACAAACCTGCTCACATCTTTATACATTCGCGGCCAATAATAGCGATCTGACACCAGCGCTATTGTCTTGTCCCTGCCAAAATGTCCTCCTAAACCATTCCCATGAAGCTCCCTGATAATCTGTTCTCGAAAAGACCCTCCAGGAATGCAAAGCTGATTTCCCTTAAAAAGGTACCCGTCATGCAACCTGTAGGGCAGCTGCTGGTCAGCTTCTGTCCCCTGCAAATCTGCCACAATCTGCTTAAAATCAGAATCAGTAACATACTGATTTTTGAGTTCTTCGAAGCCAACAACTTGGGAACTCATCGTCGTTAAAATTAACGATCGCCGACTCAAGGCATCCGCCACCACATTAGTCTTCCCTGTCTTATACTTCAAGAAAAATTAAACTCATCTAAATATGAACTCCATTTAGCATGACGATCATTGAGCTTCTTTTGCGAACTCAAATACCTTAGGGCTTGATGGTCTGAATAAACCACGAATTCCCTATAGGCTAGATAGTGCTGTCAGTGCCGAATGGCCCTCACCAAAGCATAAAATTCCAGATCATAAGTGGAATACCTTCGCTTAGAATCTGACAATTTCTCGCTAAAAAATTCCAAAGGCTTTCCTTCCTGACTAAGAACAGCCCCAATCCCGTTATGGGAAGCATCACATTCAACAACAAATAATTTATCAAAATCTGGTAACGCTAGAACTGGTGCGGCTGTCAACAGGAGTTTAATTCGCTCAAAAGCTTTCTAAGCTGAATTGGTCCATTCGAATTGCTCTTTCTTCAAAGTTTTTGTAATAGGACTCATAATGGAGCTGAAATTCCTTATGAACCTCCTATAAAATGAAGCTAAACCATGGAAACTCCTTACTTCTTTGGCTGACTGTGGTGCTGGCCAGTCTTGGATTGCTAGGACCTTAGCCGGATCTGGTTTCAGCCCTTCGGCAGAAACAATGAACCCCAGAAATACCACTTTTGTTTGTAAAAAGGAGCATTTCTTCAAGTTTACAAAAAGCTTCTCCTTTTGTAGGACTTCCAATACTTGCCGCAAATGTACTAAATGCTCTTTTTCACTATGACTGTAAATCAGAATATCGTCAAAATAAACGACAATAAAACGTGTCAGAAAAGGTTTAAGTACCTCAGTCATGATGCGCATGAATGTGCTAGGAGCATTTGACAAGCCGAAAGGCATTACTAGCCATTCATATAAGCCATCCGGGGTCTTGAAAGCAGTCTTCCACTCATCTCCTTCTCTCAATCTGATTTGGTGGTAACCACTTCTCAAGTCAATCTTAGAAAATACCTTAGAACTTGCCAATTGATCGAGCATGTCCTCCAATCGCGGGATTGGAAACCTGTACTTGATCGTGATTTTATTTATGGCTCGACTGTCCACACACATCCTCCAAGAACCATCTTTCTTAGGGGCTAACAAGGCCGGACAAGCACAAGGACTTTTGCTTTCTCGTACTAACCCTTTTTCCATCAACTCTTCAACCTGTTTTTGCATCTCAAGCCGCTGTGCAGGCGGTATTCTGTATGCTGGCATATTTGGTAGAGAAGCTCCCGGTACTAAATCCATGGCATGTTGAATGCTCCTCATTGGTGGTAGGCCTTGAGGCAAGGTATCACCTACCAAATCAGCAAACTCCTCTAATAATCGCTGAACTGCCATAGGTTGTTCCTTGTTGTCCCCATCACTGTCGACACAATTAGCAACCTTGCTGATAACAGCGAACATCACTCCTGCTTCCCTTCCTTCATCCTCCAACTCTTCAGCTGTTAAAAACCCATTTAATTTGCTGGTGTTAGGTGTCGCAACCTCTCTATGGGGATGTAGAGTGTACTTTTTACCCGCTCTATGGAAGGAATATGTATTTTCCTTAGTGTAGTGTTGCATATCATGGTCATATAACCAAGGTCGACCCAAAAGAATATGACAAGCATCCATTGGCACAACGTCGCATAGCGCCTCATCATCCACATTACTGCCCATAACAAATTTAACTAAGCATTGAGATTGTACCGGTATCTCAAAGCCTTTTTTAACCCATTGGATCTTGTATGGGTGAGGGTGTTTCTCTGTACGCAAGTGCAATTTGTCGACTGTTTCCTTGGAAATATAATTTTCCGAACTCCCATTGTCGATAATGGCGTCACATACTTTGGTACCACAAAGAACACGGGTTCGAAATATGCTTCGCCTCCTCCAATCTTCCTTATCATCTTTGGTGGTTGTTGTCATGACTCTCCGAACCATCAACGACTCTCCTTGTACCGGATAAATATCCACATCATCATCATCGTTATGGTCATCATAGATGGGTTCCGACAAGTCTAGACCATCCTCTTCTATATCAATCAGATTCACCCTTCATTTCGGACATGTGTAAGAAGCATGTCCCCTTTCTCCACAACTGAAACACCGAATCTGACTTCCAGCCCCTGTTTTGTTAGGATTTGGTTGTGTGTCGCCTCCTGTTTTGCCATAACCTGCTTGTGTGCCGCCCCTGTACTCATTCTGCCCCTTGTAACCCTTGCTACTGCCCATGGAGTTGCTGCCAGTCAATTTACTGGTTGAGGCAGCCCCTTTCCCACTGAAATTGCTGTGGGAGGTAGATTCTGACTTGTTAAAAATAGGCCTCCTAGCACCATAGCGTAGTACCCTTTTCTCAGCTTGCAAGGCTGCTTGTCTCGCATCTTCTAAGGTGAACAACCGAACCACCCCCAACTCATCTCTAATGCTTAGATCCAATCCCGCAAGATAGCGAGATGTTAACTGCTCATTGGTTTCCTTCAAGCCGACCCTAATAGACAGATTGTTAAAGTCAGATGTGTATTGGTCAATCGAGCTACCATTCTGTCTGAGTAGATGGAATTTGCGATAAAGATCCATGGCATAATCTGCTGGTAGGAACTGTTTCCGCATCTTGCTCTTCATGTGTTCCCAACTACCAATTTTCAGCTTTCCTTGACGTGCCCGCTGCTCTTCAACTCTCTTCCACCATTGAAGTGCCGCCCCTTTCAAGTGAAGCTTCACAAACAATACCATTCGATGCTCTGCCATGGGCTTCCATTCGAAATAATTATCCACTGTGGCTTCCCAATCTAGATAATCTTCAGCGTGTAGATCCCCATGGAAATCATCTACTTGGATCCTCACTCTTCCTCCATTCAAATCCAAGGCATGTAGCAACCTATCTTCCAATCCACCTCTTGCTGCCAGATTCGCAGGTCCAGCGTTATGGAAGGGGTTCTCAGCCTCTCCATCATCCGATTCTTCCTCCTGACCACTTTCCGGTAAATCAAAAGGGTTGTGGTCACCTTTCGGAATCTCCATTCGGGCTCCCACTAGTCCTGGTCGCTGCAAGGCTTGAACAGCCCGCGACAAGTCTTCAATCATCTGCCTCATCTCATTCAAGTCAATTTGCTGCCCTTGATTTCCCCTGGCACGACCTCTACCACGCCCAACCATGGCTTCTAATACCAATTTGATGCAGGGTAGAAACTAGAACAGTAAACAAGATAGAAAGTAGGCTGCGATTGAGTAGGACTTTTAGGTTTAGAGGCAAATCTGCCAATACCTTTATTGAAGAGTTAAAACTCTGAAAAATAATAATGATAAGCTGATCGACTGCTACCCTATCTTAGGGTATTTATAATAACCCTATTTTATTTAAAGTCACATGCCTAAATAAAATACCTAAATAGCATAAGACTCCTACTTAAAATAAACTAAGTAAACAAGCATAAACTTGAAGACTTCTACTTAAAATAAACTAAGTAAACAAACATAAAACTTTAATAATTAAATCGATGCTCCTGCATCACTAACGAGTAAAGATAGAATAACTGAGGAATTTGACTGTTCATCATGCATTTTGTATAAAATCATATAAGGTTAAACTATTTATCAGATAACAGTATAAAGATAAAAAATGTCGATGCATCTAATAGAAGATTAGCATGATATCAATAATAAAGATTCAACATCATTAATCAATGTAACAAATCAACTTGCAAAACAATCAAAATTAAAATTCCCAAAAGTACCTTCGAGGTAAACTCCTTCGTTCCTGCTTGGACAACATTTGCAGCAGATTGAGCAGCGGATGCAGCTACCAAAGATAACCTCCCAATCCCCTGAACCAAACACAAATCAGCTAATAAGTAATCATTATCACCAATTAAGGGGGAAAAAAAAACTCAATTAAGGAAAACAACAAAAAGAAAGATATAATCTCTTAACCTGAGATACAACAGAGAGCACATCCCCCTGAGAATTATTATTATTATTCCTTTGGGTAGGCATAGGACTCGATCCAAACCCAACATATTTCCCTCCTTGGGAAGGTGGTAACCCTTCAGGCCTTGATTCATTCTCCGCCATCTTCCTCGCAAAAAAGCCCTCCTTATTAGCCGCCGAAGCCTCCAATTGGGATCTCGTGTATATATCCTCCGTGGACCTCGACCTCACCGGAGCACCTTCCATTCCACCACCATGATTATTCCCTCCTATAAAATCACTCGCCGATTGATTCCTCCTCATATCGCTTGAAGATCTAAATGAATCGTCATTATCCCAACTATCCCACCCTCCATTATTCCCATAATTACTGCCCCTGCCACCGCCACCACTACTGCTCAACGGCGGCTTTCTATGACCACCACCAGCACCTCCATTGAGAGTCTCTTTCGCAACCGGTGGATCCCGCCATGGGCGACCCTCGGCTAGGGCTTGGATACGATCGCGATAAACACTCGCGGCATTGGTGTTATATTTGGTAACGATATCGGTTTCTTTAGGGATTCCGTATTGAGCCAAAAAGGCGTTGAGTCGCTCGTTACCGCCCGATTCCATTTTTTTGATCTGGATCTCGGACCATGAATCCATGGTAACGGATCGGACGAATGAGATGTGGACACCTAAACCACGGTGTTTCCCGGAGCATTCTAAGCACATGAAAATACCGTAGGAAACCGAAGCCCATTGGGGATTCTTTTGGTTGCAATCGACGCAAGTTTTATTACCTGGCTGTGATTGGAGGCCGCGTAACCGTCTCGTTGCCGCCATTTTTGAATCCGATCTGAATCGGATTCGGTACCCAAAAAAAAATCAGAGAAATGGATCTATAAAAAAAAAAAGATCTAAAAAGAGAAAGAAAAAAAAAAAGTAAAAATTTCTGGGGGGAGAGGAGATCACCGACACCTTCAAAACATATTTAGGGGGAAGGAGTGGAGAAGATGACTGGTGGTGTGGGGTTGAAATACGCGATTTTGGGGTTTTTTTTAATTAAAATAATAAATAAGTGAAATTTTCAGTTTCCTTATTTTAACAAAAACCCGAGTCGTTCGTGTGAAAAATATTCAACTCGGTTGTGAATCGTTTTCGCACTTTGTAAAGTAAAGCTGTGCACTGCTGTCAGTGTATATTCGAAAGTGGATTGCTGAGGTGGTTTAAAATAAAATAATACTAGTAATAAGGATAATCTAATTATTTTCAGCCTTTTTTTACTGAGATTTTTTACTTTTGAAAATTGAAATATATATTGTATATACACATTAAAACTGAAAAAAAAAAAAAAAAACGTCTCATAGGGCCTTTGGTAAGGGCTAAGGTAGGTAATTTATTGGTATTAAATTTTATTCGATGTTAAGTTTAAATTATACTGGAAGTGGATTCGTACATGGATCCGAGTCAATTATCACGTTCTTGAGTCGAGTTAGATTAAGTTGGATTTTAAATAGATATTTTTAAGTTGGAATTAAATTTATTATTTGGGTAAATATGAAAAACATGCACTCCAAATGAAGTATTTATTAAATGGTATAATGAATAAAAATTATTTGAAATAGAAAAATTAATAATTAAAAATTATTATAAAAAATATTGTAAATACAAAATTACTTTTAATGAAAAAATTTATTTTTTTTTCTTTCATTAAGGAAATATTATTTTTTAAAAATTTTAATTGAAAATAAATTTAAAAAATAAAATATTTAAATATATATTTTTTAAAATTTTAAAAAAAAATAAAGAAAAATTAATTTTAGGCATATTATTTTTATTTTTTAAAATTTTTTAATTAAAAAAAAGTAAATAAAAAATTTAAAAATTTATTTTTTAAAATTAAAATTTTTTTATTTTCAGAATATTTATTTTTTAATTAAAAATTAAATTAAAAAAAAAAGGAGGAGAATGTTTTTTTATCAAAGATAATTTTGTGTTTATAATATCCTTTATAACAATTTCTAATTATTTATTTCTCTTTTTCAAATAACTTTTATTCATTATACCATTTAACAAATACTTATTTTTGAGTGCATGTTTTTCATATAAACCCTAATTATTTTATTAATTAAAAAATAAAAAAGTGTGTTTTTGCTTGTTAACGCTTTTTTTTAATTACTTTTTAATGTCACGGTATTCCATGTTGAATTAGCCTTCTTAAATCATGATTATCAAGTTAACAATTAAACGTTTAAACTGAAGGACTAAGAAAATGTAAACATGAAATAATTTTAAGTAGTAGGAGTAGTATTATTTCATTAACAGACTAACAGTTGAGACAAATTGTCGGGCTGCACCTTATAAAACGATTTACAGAAATGAAAATTGACATAGCAAATACGAAGATGATGATTTACTGGATACATTGTTCTTTACAACTGAAACTAACTCAATTTAGATCTCGTTTAGTATTTGATTCTGTCACAGTTTTTGAGATCAAAAACTATTTTTTATTACAAACGCAATGCTAAACAGATAAAAATAAATTGACTTCTGCTGTTAAAATCATAGTTTGAAAAACCAAATCAAAAAGCCAAAAAATATAGCTTTTGGACTTTAAAAGCTGGCTTTTGGATAAAATAACTTTATTATTCTCACATCTCTATACTTTTATTATTTTAAACATATCTTTTTTTGACATTTCAATTTGCTACAATATTTTTTCACAGCAATGCTAAACACTTAAAAGTTTTTAAACCACAATTTTTCACCACATTTTTTAAACACATTTTTTTCGACTCAAACTTTTTCCAACAGCAATACTAAACTAACCCTTAGTCCAAAGCCCAAGCCTGCAACCAAAACCCAAAACGAAACGAGTGAGTACTAGGAAATAAAAACATGGAACTTAAGTTAAATAAATTCTCATTTTTATTTGGGTAATTTACATTGTGAATAACTGAACTTAGTATAATTTTTATATAGGTCACAAACGTTTAATTTTATCAAATTACATCACTGAACTTTTATTATTAATAAATTAGATCACTTATGATAATTTCGTTAAGTAATTCTAACGAAAAAACAGACTCAACGTGAATTTTTTTTTACCTAAAATGTCAGTCAGACATTATCTTGTTGAGATATAAAAAATAGATGCATGCTGAATCAACTTTTCCGTTAAAATTATTCAACAGAGTTAGCATAACTGACCTTATTTATTAATAATACAAGTTCAGTGATATAATTTGATGAAATTAAAGATTTGTGAACTACATGAAAATTAATACTAAATTCAGTGACCCAAATTGTAAATTACCCTTTTTATTTCAACTGTTTTGTGTTGGTTAGTTTTAAGTTCTAAGTACTACTAACCTGGATTTTGCCATCAGAGGAAGCAGCATAAAGCATTCCACCATCCATGTCTGAAACCAAGGATGTAATCTTTGCATGTCCCTTGCTGCTGCTGCTGCCCATTTTAATGGAACCAACTCTGCTCATTCTTTCTTTCAACCAAACCTCAATGATCCCAAATTTCGTGGCTGTAAATATGAAGTCATTGTTGACAGCAATTCTTTGGATGTCGAATCCCGTTGGAAATGATCCCATTACTGCCTTACTGGATCTGGAGAACACCTTCATTGATACATGCAAATTTGTTTTAAACATAATTAAAATTACTAACAGTTTGTATATATCCTGAATCCTGATAAAAGATTTGAGTTGCAGACTTGCATACCTTTCCTGCAATTCCATCAACTGCTGAACCACCAGCATAGAGAAGATCATCATGTATGTTCAGAGAATTTACAGTTTGTTTTCCCAACAATTTTCTTGTCCCTGAATAGAATATGCTCAATGTAGAACTGCACAAGTCCAGCTCCTGACAAATTTTTTTTTTTTTTTTTAGTTCAGCTTATTGATGATTGGTAACTATGTTACTCCGATTCTTTATTTTTCTTGAAGTATCCGTGTCCGATGCATATTCGGACATGGGCATGGGGATACCAAGACCCTCCAAATACATGGAAAAACTTAGAATAAATCAAATATACCCGTGTCCGACACTCACATCCGAGTCCGAATAACTTAGATTGGTAAACATTTTCAAGAGTTAAAACAGTTTTGTTGGAAAGGGTGCTAACCTGTATGTTGTGCCCAGAGCAACCACAATATAGCTTATCTCCTGCCATGGCTAGGCACTTTACATGTTTATTGAAATTTATATGCTTTGGAATCCCAGACCAATTATACACCTGCCAAAAATGCCATTTTTTTTTTTTGTTTTAAAGATCTTCTTATGGACTGAACTGCTTGTTCTATATTTATTTTAACCACAAGGCCAAGGTCCATATGGAATGCAATTACCTTAACTCCATTTCCTTGAGAAATAAAACATGCAAATTGAGCATTGGTTGTCAACTCATGCACTGCCTCTTTCACATCATGAACTTGAATACAGTGTATTTCTTCAGGTTTGAGTGCCCATACCTGCAGATAAAAGCATATCAGCAATTTTGTGGTTGAGAATTATTAGGAATCCAACTCAAGTACTTTATTAGTTCAAGATGCACAATTTTTCATCTGCTATTTTGTTTCAGGACCTTCAGCTAAATGTATAGGAAGCAATTAAGCACAGTTTAATAGTTTATATGTGCTCATTGTTACTTTATAGCTTTAAAAACTCTGTGATTATGTCATTCTGTCCAGAAAAAAAAAAAAAAAGAAGAAGAAAAGAAGAAGAGATAAAAAGAAACCGATTTCGACTCAGATTTGAGATGATTTACCCGAATTGTTTTGTCCAAGGAGCCACTATATAGTCTGTCACCTGAAGATGGAACATACAAACATGTAACAGCTTTCATGTGCTCATGAACTTCTTGAACCAGCCTTAAGCCCCTTTTCCCAGCATCCCAAACCTTGAGAGGCAAATAAATTTAAGCACAGTTATTGGGAGAAAATAGTTTAAAAGTATTTATTTTATGTTGCTTGCTTGCATATGCAAGCATGTTTGTTTGAGGGAAAAAGAGTAATTTAGGCTCAGACCTTTATGGTTCCATCTGAGTGACTGCTTATCAAACAACTTTTCAGATGAAGCATACACAGAACTTCACCGTTTGCGCTTGAATCTAGTTCGACAACATCGGTGCAGTTCCATAATTCTGTCTATAAACCAAAATATTATGTACAATCAATTATCTGACAATTGATATAATTTATGGTGAAGGATATGAATAGTTCTGAACTTACTGCATGGACAGATGACAAATTCATTAAAGCTTTTAGTATATCAGTAGCCACAAATGAATTCCTCTTGAGCTTTCTCAAAGTTTTGTAGATGCATTTGGCATACTTTCCCAATTCTTCAAGGGCAACTAAGAATATGATAAATTCAAGTTAATGATTATTTTATATGGAAATGAACATGATAATGCAATTGTAAAGATCTCCTAAAGTTACTTACTTGGGTCATTAATAAAGGTTTTCAAAGCAAGAACTGCCAACATCTTCTCCTCCAAGTTCTTAGATGATTGGAGGACATTTATAAATTCATCGAGTAAAGATTCACGAGCAGCCTCTCTTATTCCAGTATCAGGCAGTGTTGAAAGCATGTAAGTGAGCCATGTGGCAATGACAAGGCATGACTTTGCCATTGTTAAGGAATTATTTTTGAAGCATTCCTCTAATGCTTTGAAAATAGAACCTTTTTCATGGTTGCACAGGACAAAAGCCACTCTTTTCTCCCATGAACATGCAGCTTTCTCTTCCCCTTCCTGCAGCAAACAGTAAGATTCAAGATCGACTCAAAGCAGCGAGAAAACGAAAAGAAAAAAAAAGAATAGATATCATATCTCCACAACATCTGTATTCAACATTAATGCTAACCATCGTTTCAGTCAAATCTTTTTCACGGTTTTGCAACCAATCTGAAGGTTGATCAAACCCTGCAATCTTGAGTAGCCAGGCTTCAATATAGGACTCTCCTGAGGGAGTAATTCGGCCTGGAAGAGATAGCAGTGCATCTAGAACCATCATTTGTTGATTAGGAAAATCCTTTCTGCGGAGTGCTTCAATCAATGCCTCTATAGCTTCTTCCCTATAAATGCTCATCTTCCGTGGCTCAACCTGGAAAAACCTCAAACATGTTAATCTATGTTTTAATAGCCTACTACTAGTAGTAATGTATATGAACAAATTTTTTGTGATAAATTTTAAAGTTTTGTTGATTTCGAAACAAACCAAGAGGTCAAGCTGCAGAAGAAGAGTGGCAATGGCAGGCTGATGTTCAATGGGGGCCATCTGAAGATAGACAAGGAAAGAATGCATGGTGCTGAAAGCTCCTTCAGTTCTAATTATTTGCAAGATCTGATTGCTGAGAGTTCTCCTGAAACAAAGGAAGAATAGCCCGAATAGGATTTAGAGTTTAGACATAGATATTTGGAGTGGTTTCAAGTGATAGCAATGTGCAAAACTTGGTGCTTCCATTCAAGATTCCTATAAGATGAAATGTAAAGTGTAATATTAGTTCAAATTACCTATTCAGCTGAACCAATTCGGAGAGAAAATCTATGCATATGCCTCGTATACTATCGTTGCCAGCATGAAATAACTCGAGAACATAAGGAAGTTCGATTCCATTTGCTATCAGGTTCCTGCAACTTTTATCAACTCTCATACAACACAATAGTATGGAAATAATAGACCTCCTTCCTTCCATCCTATCCAGACACTTAACCAGGGAAGGAATTCCATTTGCAGAAACAACACTTAAGGCATTGAAAGACCTGCAGTTTTCATCCCCACTCGTCAATATTTGTTCAAGCATTGCTATAGCAGCATCTTTAGGTTCCATTATCGACAGAAGATCATCTGATTCTTCATTTTTATGTAGTATTATCTGGATAAGAGAAGGGACAAGGTCATGAGACGAAAGCTGAGCAAATGCTGGTCTCAATTGGTATATAAGAACAGCAGCCTCAGCTAGGCCATTCTTTAGCAAAGCAGCGAGACAATCAAAATCAGAATCTACACTTGTCAATGTCTCTCCAACATTTTCATCTGTGAAGATTAGCTCTGAAAGAATGTAAATCGAGGTCCTGAGAACTTCTCTATCCAAAGAAGCTGATAGTATTTCCGCAAAACCATTAACAATTGTCGGTTTGGATAAATAAGAATGAACTGCAGCATCACCCTTTGAGTCCTTCCATAATCTAGCAATTGCCACCACTGCTGATTCACATTCTTGTAAATTGTTTGAAGTACAAAGACATGACACAAAAGGTTTTAATCCATTGATAATTGTCTCAACTTCAGCTTGAGATATCACACTGGTTGGCGATGTGGTTACTACTGCTCGTGTAAACCTTTTGCCCCTTTGGTTTACATAATCATATACACCCTTGTAATTAGAGTATTCGGATGCTCTGGTTGATGGGGAAGGGGAAACCAATACAATTTCTTTCCCTAATGTGGAGCTGAACCAATTCCTGGGTGTTTCAGAGTATGAAAACTCCTGAGCAAGATCAGGATGTTGGTCTTTCCAAGATGTTATTAGCCTCTTCAAAACATAGTTTGTCTTAGGCAGTGCGTTTGAAGAGAGAGGTTGCCGAGTAATGGGGCAGGTTGTGTTCCCTCTATTAAGCCATTCTTCAATTGCTTTTCTTTCATATGTTTGACCTGTTTCGAGTGTAACTGGGTCATTGAAAATCTGGCTTGTAATTGGGCAGACAAAATCTTTTGGTGGTCTTGACTGCGGAGTCAGCTTCTCAGATAAGGGGAAGGAAACATAGCTATGGCTACCTTCATCACTTTCGTTTTGAGAACTGTAAAAATGAAATGAAATATGAATCTCATGAGAAAAATACTGATAAAAGACAAGTTTCTTACCTATTTTCCAATGTTGGGATATTCACATGATCATAACTCAGACTCCGAGATCGACCACGATTCTTCCTACAACTTTTCTGCATCTCCTAAATTTCCAAGTTAATATCAGAAAAAAAAAAAAAAAAAAGTTAAAACATTTCAACTTCAGATGCATTAAGAAACAAATGAAATGAAGTAAATTTTTGGGTATTTCTGAATTCAGACATACAATCACTTCACCATCCGAGTCTGCTGAGTATATGCTATGATCATTACTCTTGCAAGGTGAGATAGGCAAAGAGATTGGATCACTAGAATCTGTGATACGACAAGATAAAAGGCGCAATAATGATTTCGATTCCTTTTTAGAATTCACGTCAGGTTTCGGAGATGAATTTTTTGAGGAAGAGGTTTTAGGGGAATCTACAACAGGTGAAAAGATTGAGGGGGAACGTGTTCGATTCATAAGTTTTGTAGGTTGAACAGTTGATCCAATTTCCATGGTCATTTTCATCCCTTTGCTAGATTGAACCTCGCTAAATTGATCTTCAGATCCAATAGAAGCATCATTGGGCTCATAATCAGAAACATCTTCATCTTCCTCAGGTACACCATCCTGCCATCATAAAGCAAAGACAGAAGGAAAAACATATTAAAAAATTCGATACTATTGATAACAACTATGTTACTCGCACTTGGATGTGAATGTCGGACACGGATATGTGTCCGACACGGGTATTTTCAATTTTTTCTAAGATTTTCATGTATTTGGAGGGTTCTTGAAGAACCTTATCCCCATACCCATATCCGGATATGAGTCGGACACGAGTATTTCAAGAACAACGAAGAATCGTAACAACAAAGGATAACAAAATAGTTGGACTGATTCAATTTTCAGCCTTACATGAGGATCCAATGCAGCAGATTCATCCATATTCTGTGAGTAAACTGAAGAAGTTGAACTCATTCTGCTAGAAGCAAATGTCCAATGGAACATTGTAAGAAGTAATTGTAAACAAAGGTCACCAAGTATTTTGCTAATAAACTTTCTATAAAGTTGAAGCTAACCTGTTGTTTCCTTCTCTTCTACCATGTTTAGATTTGAGAATTGGGGAGAAACCGGCACTTTTAGGCAGTATAGGACCAAATTTAACATAATCAGGGATTGACCTGCTCACCTCATGTAGAGGAGTCATTGGTGGCTCAGCAATCGGAAACATTGGAGCCATTACTTTCTTGCTAGAAGTTGAATCAGAATTTATACAATCTTTGTAGTATTTAGCAAACAATCGTGTATTCTCATCTAATGATTCGCTATAAAGTTGCTCCAGTTTTTTCAATTTTTCCATTTGATCTGGTCTCATGGAGAAAATCAAAGATTCATTGAAGAATTGATCAAAATCAGCAGTAAAGGACAAATCAGAAGAATCAGGAATTACTTCCATCATAAGCCTATGCCTAGCTTCTGAATACCAACCAGCAATTGAGCTCATGTGTGGGAGGAAAAGTTTTTTCCAAAGTTCAGGAGCGAAATCAATCCGAGAAAAAAAGGGATCGATAATAAACATCTCAAGAACATGAAGAACTGAGTTATGAACATTGTTACGCAATTTCCAAAGGTACGAAAGGTTCAAATAAGCCCATGAAGAAAGGTAAGAATTGGGGACACCAGCAGTTTTCTGGTCAGAATCAGAAGTCAACATAGAACACACTTGAAGCATCTTCTCAGCATAATCTAACCTTGCATGCTTGGTTTCCATATTGGATGTATTAATGGCTTCCTCAAGGGCTTCAATTCCCCAATCTAGATTCGCTAGCACGGCTTGATCCGAATATCGAACCTCGTTGTCCTTGTCTTTGCTTCCATCTTCAGCTGCTAATCTCTCTGCACATTGTTCTTTGTGTTGGATTCTTTGTTCTTTATTGATCAACTGATCTTGAGTAAAACTTCCCACAGTTGTAATCAATGTCCTTACAATATCCTTTTGATCCATTGCAAATCTATAGTTCCCAGCCATCTTTACTCAGAGTGTAAACTAGAACATCTGGTTTCCATTTTCATAAAGAAAAAAAAATGCTTCAGAAGGAGCAAAAATAATCTAAACAAAAACATCAAAGTTCCAAAAAAAAAGTAAATATGACACTAGCAAAATAAACTTTTATGAAGAACTGCTTACCTTGCTGAAGAAGTAACCATCAAAATTATAAAAAAAAAACAAAGAAGATTCGATTGGCAATTTATTCAGGGTAGCTTCACTAGAATTTTGAAATGAAGAATAATTCTTCGTCAAGTTCAGGGATTAGAAAGAAATCAAAGCCGGCCTCTAAATTACTAGGTGGCTAGCTGTGCCGGCTTTGGCAGTTGTTAAGTGATGATCAAAGCAAATGGTAGACTAAGCATTAATATATTACAAATCAATGTTTAGTATAAGCATATGCTAATTAATATATTACAAATCAGTATTAGTTTTAGCATATACTAATTAATATATTACAAATCAATGTTTAATCAGTATTAGTTTAAGCATATACTAATTAATATATTACAAATCAATGTTTAGTATAAGCATATACTACTTAATATATTACAAATCAGTATTAGTTTAAGCATATACTGATTAATATATTACAAATCAATATTTTAAACTCTTCAAGGGGCAGATTTCAAGTCCTTTTCAGTTTTTTTTTTTTTTTTCTTAAATTCTATTTTCGAAATAGTTTTGATTTTTATGGATCATTATTTAATGAGTTCGTTTTTTTTATATTGATCATAATCGAAATTAAAAATCTATCATATATCTCACTTTTTTTTTAATATATTTTGTCATCAGACTAACCCTACTCGTGACACACCATAAGCTCATTTTCCTTATCAATAAGTTTCTCACCAACTTTTAACACACCAAAAAGCTCATTTTTCTTATAAACTTGTGTTTCTCTTTGAGATGTATTTTAAAAATAAAATCTTGAATACACTAAACCGATACGAAAGAATTTACTCTTAAAATCGTTCAGATAAAAGATTAAATATAAGCAAAACTTAAGATGCCTCTAATTGTATTATTAAAAAATAAAATTTTGACACAACAAATAAATGGATGATATAGTTTCCTATTTCTTGAAATTACTCCAATTTGTAATTCATTTGAATTATACTACATTCTATCATTAAGTACAAATAAGTTAGATAAAAAAAAAAAAAAAACTTACATTAACCTAACTATGAACTATATAAAGTATAAACCTAAACTTAAATTTCAACCAGAAAAATAAAGAAAAATAAATGGGGCCAAAATCAATGGGCATCTTCAAATTCCAACAAGCCCATGCCACGGACCACCCAAGCCGACCCAGTAATTATGACAGCCGCGAAAACCGGGGGAACGATCCAGTCAACTTTGGACTTAACGAAGAGCTGACCTGGCAAGCACAGTTTCTCTCCCGGCACGTCCATCGGAACTCTAACGAAACCCTCTATCCCGCACTCTTTCGAAAACGAAGATGACTGAGTTACGGCGGAGACAAAAGCAACTTCCAGCGAGAACGATGCCACCGCCACAATCGCAGTTAAAAGAACAGTCCAGGTGGCAGCGTAGAGTAGCACCGGCCACCGTAAGGTGAGTCTATGAAACACGGATGTGAAGAAAGATAGAACCATTGTTTTTTTTTTTTTTTGGGTTCGTTTCGAAAGAGATTATGGAAACGGAAGCTTTTTTTTATAAGCTAAAAAGGGTTTTTGATAAAGGGATGGCTAAAAGAGAGAGAGGGGGCCCTAATTTCAACTACTTTTTAGGTAGGACTGGCGCCTGGCGGGG
This sequence comes from Fremontodendron californicum, assembly GCA_030761205.1. Classification (NCBI taxonomy): domain Eukaryota; kingdom Viridiplantae; phylum Streptophyta; class Magnoliopsida; order Malvales; family Malvaceae; genus Fremontodendron; species Fremontodendron californicum. The sequence goes on from JAULJL010000012.1 coordinate 1,360,877, forward strand.
TTTCGTTGGGCTGAAATGTGTGGAGAAGATGAAAAAGACTAACTCGAAGAATGTTTTGACTTCTGAGATTAAGTTTTTTTTGGGTTTTGGGTTTGGTTGGAGACAGGAGAACAACTCCATGACCACGAACAAGGACAAGGGGGAAGAAAAATACACGCCATTGCTAACTGCTGCCCGAACCACATTTAACTGTAAAAGCAGTTCAAGATTGGAGTCTGATTTTGTAAAGGGAAAACAGTTTAACAAGCAATTGGCATTTAAAGTGATTTTCAGAACTATAGACTTGGAAGGAATTGGGATGGATATTACAATTACAATTACAAGCAGCTAAGCTAAATGGTAGGATATCAACTTGGTTTTCTCACTCTTGAAGAAACACTGATTATAGCATAGCTGGATGAAATACGATCACAAGTTGTGGAGGCTGAAACTATGTTGCTCCGACGTCCGTATCCGATGTATATCTGAACATGAGTACGAGAATATAATCTTTCAAACACTTGAAAAAACTTAAAAAAATTGAACATACTCATGTTGGATACCGTATCCAACACTCAGACTCGAGTCCGAGTAAAGACTGAAATACCATTGTCTGCAACGTGAGGGCCAGATGCGAGATATTCATTTCTGAATAGCTTGAGAACTCTGCAGTAGTACTAAAATGTGGCATTTACGCAATTTAACGGTAGCAACGTAATGAAAATTAAGATATTCGAATTGTATTTTATTCGTTACGTAACACTCGTGATATTATCAAATTTCTTAAAATACTATTAAATTTACGTCTGCGACAACTGTAACGCGTTACGTAACACTTGCAACACCCGCAACCACGATTTAGAACTACAAAATGAACTTTAACAACTGCCCCTCTTATTTTGGTTCTTCAAACAAAGTCAGTAGGATACATTTTATTTTTTTTGTTGAAAAATTAATATACTTATTTAGAATCCATAATTTCCGCCTGCAATTATTAAAAAGACAAAAGGCGATCTACTGAAAACTATGTAATGCTGTTAAAACTTTTGCAATTAAAAAACTTTAATGATAGAAGAATTTGTTATTCCCATTGAAAAGATTTGCTTCTTCTTTATTTGAACTATGAATGAAGGAACAGATATTCTTGCCATTTAGCTTGGGTAATTTAAAACATTTTTTTAGGGTTTCTTAACTGCTTAACACATCAAACATTACTATTGTTGATGCAAAGATTATTGGACTATGTCCGCTATGAGGTATTGTCCGTTTTGGAAGTCGAAAGACCGTCCTCAAGGTTTTGTCTTTTGAGAAAAGGCATCTCATGTGGGATCGTTTTCCCCTCAACATTAGCCCCCAGTCAAGGGTGTGAACTGTGTTTTTACGGAGAGCTGATACGGAACCAAAACGGATTCCCACAGACGGCTTCATTATTGATGCAAGAATTGTTGGACTGCACCCGCTATGAGGTATTGTCCGTTTTGAAAGTCGAAAGACCGTCCTCACGATTTTGTCCTTTGAGAAAAGGCACCTCATATGAAAAATGTTGCTCTTGCATTTTAAAACCACAATCAAATCCTTGACTAGTCGATGTGAGATTGTTTTCTCCCTCGACAACTATATCACTATCATCGCCACGTATATGACAAACATTTGAAGTTTTACACTATTCCAAGGTTTTGCTTGTTTTGCGAGAAATGAATTTATTTTTTAAAGTTAGAAAGTTTTTGTTGTTCGAATGATTATGTATAAAATATTATTTTTTCAAAAAAATTGTATTTATATTAAAAAAAAATTTTGATCTACACTTGAGGGTTGATTATTTTTTATTCTTTGAATGATTTTGTGTAAAATATTTTTTGCGGTCTTGATTGTTTTTCTAAAATTTTTGTATTGATATGATTAATCCTACACTTAAGGTTTGATTTTTTTTTGCTTTGTTTCAAGAAATAATTGATCCCTAAGGGATTGATGATTCTATATGTAAAGGATTGATGATTGATCCTTTTTTATTTTGCTTTAAGAAGAGATATCTTTATACTTAAGAGTGATCTTTTTTATTTTGCTTTAAGAAGAGATATCTTTATACTTAAAGTGATCTTTTTTACTTTGGTTCAGTTCCGAAAAAAAAAAAAAAATTTAAAAAACGCAAAATAAAAAAAAAAATTGTTGACCAACTTATTTTTCGTGAAACAGACACTATAAATATGAAAATAATTTTACTCGAAACAAACGAACCCTAAATATCTAATTAGTTTTTTTTTTTTTTTTCTCATTCCAAAATCCTGTTGTCTATCAAAACATTAAAAAAAAAAAAAAAATTAAAAATCATTGTAGCAAAGCAGCGTCACATTGTGGTCTTGGAACGTGAAAACCAGTCCAACCAACAAGCTATTGCTCCAAGTAGATCAACTATACAAATATCAAAAGCAATACATTATCTAGTTAATCTGGTAAGGACTAAACTAAATGCAAAAATTTGTAACTCAAAACCAAACAAACTACCGACACAACAATCTAACAAGTCAAGCAACAGAAATAGTTGAGAACATGATAAAGCATCATTATTAAAACAGCAAGTTGGCATCCAATCCTTTGGCCAACACCCAAAAACAGACAAAAGTTGTTGGTAATTCATCTCGCACATATCACCTTAGAGTCCAAGCCCTCTTCGGCCACATCAATTCTGAAATTCAGTCTAGCAACCTCGTTGTTCCGACTTGTTCCAACTCTTCATTGACCTCTTCAGCCACATCAATTCAGAAATTTAATCAAACAACTTATTTTATTCCGTCCGTATCTGACATCAGTGTTCGCACATATCCGGATATCGGTATGAAAATATAATCCCAAAAACACTCCAAATACATGAAAAAACTTAAAATAAATCAAATATACCTATGTCCGACACTCACCCGAATCCGGCAACAAATATCACAAGGCAAAAGATGGACTTAGTTTCATCATGATCCAATAAAAGCTTGATCTAGTAAGATGTGGATCTTGTACAAAATATATTTGCAAGAACCATAAAACAGTTCTCTAAACACATCAATCTAGAGTCATACATAATGGCAAAAAATCAGTGACTCAGAAGCCATGAAAGCATGCCCTTTAACATTCCAAAACAAATAAACGAGGGTCAATATTAAAAAAAAAAAAAAAAAACTTGAAAATGAACTCAAGGTGTTTGTCTAACCACTCACAAACAGTTCCATATTAGCTTGAAGCGATAAGACTACACAAAGGCACTCAACACAAAGGTTCTATAGATAATAAATCACATATACCCGAAAGCATAGGTTTTATCTTTGAGACTAATAAAAGTCTATGGCAAAACTTGGAAATGGGCATCATCCTAATTATCCAAGTTCACCATTCCACAACCTATAATCATTTCACTCAAGACAAATGGAGGAAGCCCCCATTGCAAGGACTAAAAGATCCATATTCAGCTAGCACGGCTTTTGATGACATCAAGATCCATCTCAGATGGATCTGTTGCTTGCAATTCCACCTGAATTCCATCCAGTTCTCTCTTGAATCTGTCTTTGGAGCTAGCATATATCATCTTACTCCTGATCCTTGATGTATCGGGAGACCTTCACAGGACAAAAATAAGGTAAGTAATAAAGGCAACAACAAAATACCAGGCAGTAAAGATGATTCAGACGATCAAGAAACTTGCAGTACCATGCAATGAAAAAAATCCTGCTCTTTGGGACGTTTTCAGCCGTTAGAAAATCAAAATCATATACAGCATATCGACATTCATCAGCAGGAAGGCATTTAGTAAAATCCTCATAGCTCTCAGCTGGCTCACCAAGCTTCTCCACAATAACTTGCTTCTGCTTCTCCTCGATTTTGAAAACAATGAAACGGTGGGTTCTTTTTGTCTTAAGCTCCAAAAACTTCAACTTGCACTCATCGTGCACAGCCATTCCGGATGCTGCATTGGCCTGAGGATAAGACAATATCACATGACAAAACATCAAATATCTAAAGCAATCCCAATGTTTAATAACATCAATAGTAAGCAACTGCGACGTCAACATTTATCCTATAAAAGGGATAAAAGAAGAAAAACCAAAATGAAGTGATCATCAACTAGTCTCTTGCTCTCTAGTCTCTATCATCGTGATTTCGTCCTAACAAATTGATGGATAACAAAACAGAACAAAAGCTGCACTTAGATACTCTTTACACTAGGTTCTAACTTGATCTCTTTCAGCTGCCACCTATGTTGGCATAACATGGTGAACATACTAAATTAAAATAAACAAAACAGCTGTTTGGGCTTGGCAATGGAGCGTCAAAGTTTATTGTTTATGATCAAACTCTTATGTTTGGATAAATAAAATTAGAACTTTTTTTGCTTCTCTAATAGTAAAAAAAAAAAAAAAAAAAAAAGATTGCAGACAGAAATAACAATAAACAAAAATACAAGGATCCAAATTAAAAGTGCAGACAGATTGGATCAATATATTAAACAAGTAAAAAAAATCAGTGGCCAAGAAAAATAGTTGAAAATCGACTAACCATAAAATAGATATCAAACGTATTAGATTAACAGCAAATCCAGGAGAATCAAGCGGCTAAAGACACTAGAATCTAGATCAGTGACGGTTCCATTTCAGCACAAATTAAGTACATCTAATTTCATAGAGATAAAATCAAATCATAAAAATCCACATCATCAAAGATCAAACTAGAGATTTAAAATCCTAAGATCTAGAAACTCAAAAAAAAAAAAAAAAAAGATAAAATCAGTAGATGCAGAAAAAAATTTCCACAAAATTTTCAAGCATCACAGCTTCAATAAAGAGAACAATCAACCTATCAAACACCATATTTAAGAAAGAAAAATCAACAAAAAGTTACGATCCACACTCGGACTGCTAAGAAATTACACAATAAAATCAGAGATATGATTTAATTTAAGGATAAATTACTAATTTAAAAAAAAAAAAAAACGCAGCTGAAACATTACCATCTTTTTTCGGTTTGTTTGGAAACGAGGATAGAGATCGAGATCCACGGAGGAGGAAAAGGGAAGACAAAATGTAGAGAGAAAGAAAGCTCCTTCGATGACGAGAGTGAAAAAGGAAGGGGGAGGGCAAAGGTCCTTATATTTCGGTGACCCTGCCCAGTTGAGAATTAATATTATGCTTTTATTGTATGTTAAGTTATCGTACGAAACATTCCGTTGTCTAATCGGGTGCTGCCACGTCGTGTCCTGTTTATAGATGGCACGTTTTTGTTTGGTTATTGTGTCGTGGTCATGATTAAGCGCTCGCTGTATATGATGGGCTGCGCTACAGCTTCACATGTTGGCGGCTTCGCTTGAGTCGGCTGAATTTTGCAATTTCTACAGTTTTTTTTTCCTCTTAAAGTATACGACAATAATATCAAATATAAATGAATTTTGTTAAATAGTATTATATATATTAATATTTTCATTCAAGATATTTAATATAATAATATATTAATTAATTTTAAAAAATATTTTATGAACACTCATTAAAAAAACTCAGTATATAATATAATATTATTAGCAATAAATTATGTCTCATAGATCATTTTATTTGCCGTAATAATTTTTTTATAAAAATTAAAAATTAAAAAATTTTACATTTAAAATGTGTCTTTAAATAAATTTTTTATTTATAGAAAAATCTATAAAAATTACACTTGACTATTTGACTCAATTTGCAAAATCTCAAGGATTATATATATCTCCTTAATCTCAAGGATTAAAAATCAAATCTTTTTTTTTTTAAAGAACTATATTGTTAAATTATCTATTTTCTTTTTATTTATGAATTAAATTGTTTATAATCTATATTCAAGTGACTTGTAGTTGTAGGTAAATTTTATAATCCGTATAATTATGTCATGTTTCGTATTTTTTTTATGTCAAATATATAACCATAAATACAACATAAATTTATTATGTCAAAATCTTAAATACGAATATAATTATATTTAAATATATCATATCATATTTATTAAATAATTATATTTTTTTATCATATTTAAAATTATGAAATCTAATTATTATTATAAATATTAAGTTTGAATTTTTTTAGCCTAACCAGCTCGGGCTGGTATGAGAGTCAGTTGAATATTACAATCAAGCAAGCAACCAAATTCTCATTCTTTATTAGCTTATCTAGAAATCGTCACCAATACCAATACCTGGTTGGCTGAGGGTCCACTGCTCCACTCGATTAAAAGATTCTCCCCTCCCTTTCTCTGCGTCAATCTAACGCTACCCCACTTTCTCACCATTTTCTTTATTTGAAATTTTCATAATTGGCATCGCATTTTGCCAACCACTTTCTTCTCTTTTTCACGCGTCCTTTCTTTCCTTATCTCTTTTTCCCTTTCAAAATACAAAAAATAAAGCAAGTATTTAATTACAATACCTTATTACCAAATTACAACTAGACCTGCTCATAGTCGGTCCGGGCCAGGCCGCGATTCTTTTTTTTTTTTAATTTTTTGTTTAGGTCTTGTCTTGAGTCGGGTCGAGTCGGATCGGTCCGATAGGTCTGAATTTACTGTTTATCAGATTAAAATATATATATTTTTATTTTTTATATATATAAATTTTTGTTTTTATAATTAAAATTAAATAAAATAATATTATTATAAAAAAAAAACACTATTTCGGACCGGGCCGACCCTAATCAAAAATATCCTGTCCAGACCCGATCCAATACGGACCGGACTGAACGGACCGAACGGGCTGTCCGATCCATGAGCAGATCTAATTACAACAAATTCTCATGAATTTTACTCCATATATAGTATGCGCAAAATTATATTATATTCACAAATAAAGTTACCAAATTTGTTTTAGTCATGCTTGTTGCCCACTTATATTTCTTAACATGGTATATAATTATTAGATAAATTCAAAAATATAATTTATCCATTCATGAGTAAGTTAATTAATTTATAAATAAAATATTATAAACAAATGAATAATTACATACCATGTTAAGGAATATGAAATTTTGGGACAAGTGATGGATGATTTTTTTTTTTTTTGTGTTAAAGAAAAACGTTACTTGTTATGATCATGACAACTTAACAAGTAGGGAATTATATGTATTTAATATTCATACATTTTAATTTTTTTACGTGACGGTACGAGATGAACCTTACATACACTCAATCCATGCTCACAAAACGAGTCCTACACAATCTACGTGTAATAGAATACACTTTTTAAAATCATGACTACCAAGCATGAAATTTTATATAATTAATATTTACATATTTTAATTACCCAAATTTAGTCATGTATTATATACAACTGTATTTAGTCATGCGTTATATACACAAACATAAGGAAAAGAAAATATTGGAAAATTAGGTAGACAAGTTAGTTCAAAATAAAAGTGTTCATGAATCGATCGGATCAAGTTTGAATCTAAATAAATTTTCTTTTTTAATCTAATTCAATTCAGATCGTATCTATTAGATCGGATGATTAACTCGATTTACAAACACACCTATTTAAAAAGCGTTATACGATAGTTCTTTTTAATGGGACGTCTTTGTATTTTAATCTCTTTCCATTTGGATTTGATACATGTTGAATTCGAATAATTTTTTTTTAATCTAATCCAATTCAGATCGTATCTATTAAATAAAATGATTAACTCGATCTACAAATATACCTAATTAAAAAACGTTATACGAGAGTTCTTTTTGATGGGACGTTCTTGTATTTGGACCTCTTTCAGTTTGGATTTGGTACATGCACCAAATAAAGGTTAGTAGTCCTTGAAATTAAAGTAAGCAAAGGGCGGGACAAGACAAGATAACATAGGGCTTAAAATGTGGTGAAGCTCGAGAAGCAAGATCAACATTTTCTTTATTGAAATTTGATTGATAAAACTAACATCTTCTAATTTTGGATTAAGGGTTTTTTAATATCAAACTGATGAACAAGCTTATTTTTTAATGTGTTTAAACCGAATAACATAACATAAATTAAACAAACAAACAAACTACATCAAGTTGTAGCATTTTTTGGTTTCTCGGCGCCGTCTTTGGCTACATTTCCGGATGTCTTAGCCGGTGTCAAGGCTGCAGCCGGCGGAGTTGTTGGGGCACGAACCGGCGGCTGGGTAGGTGGCGCTTGGTTGGATGGTGCAGGCTTATTATCTGTAGCATTATCGGATATGGGAGCCGCCGAGATGTCGTCTAAGGACACAAAAACGCTTTGCGATGCCCTCCTTTGGTGGCGATTGGGTCTTTGAGACATGTTTCTTTTGACTGCAAGAAAAAAAAAATGAAAGCTTGTTTAAGTTTTAAATGGAAGAAGAGAGAAAAAGCAATAGAGCTTTGATATCTCGTTGTACTACCACTCAAAGGTTAACCACTCCATTTGTCTTTATAAAGGTGTTATGAAACCTTAGAGATAAACATAAAATTTTGTAGTATTCGATACGAGTTCGTTTTTAATACATTGATACTGTTTTTTTTTTTCTTTAATTTTACAAATAATTTGAAAAATTTATCACATGTTTTATTTTTTTATTTAAAAAAATTAATATATATATATATATTAAAGATATGTGTCATTCTTTTAATCTCGTTTGTGAAATTTAAAATTTTCATTAATGATAAATGGGATAATTTTTCTATCAATATTTGATTATTCGTATTTTGGATTTAATATATAATTACTTACCAAAAATATTAGTATATCATTCAATAGTGGTACAAATATGTGTTTATTTGTTGCAAAACAAAATTTATGATTATAAAGATGCCATATAAAAGTTTTGTAGTTTTCTACGCAAATTCGAGTTCATAAGATTTTTATCTAGAAGTTTGATGTCCATCACCCAAAACGTTTTTCATCTTTATGCTTTGTATATACCTATTTTGTATTGATTAAAGATTTTTGGTTTAAGGGTCCACTTAATTAGTGTCTATAAATATTAATTAAATATTATGTAATTATCATTTTAAGAAAAAATTTTATATTTAATATATTATTGTTATTGAATTCAAAGGAAAAATAACATTAATTATACTTTCCTTTTTTATATATATCATTTTATTTGGTACTGCTAGACACTAATTAACATTTCTATTGATTTAAACATTATTTAACATTTGAGCTTTCATTTTATCAATTGTGTTTTGTTTGGATGCATGATGTGAATAAATTTTCATCACGCTAAAGTATTGTTTTATCATTAAATTCAAATAAATTAAATACCGTTTTAAATTTTCAATAAAAGTTATTTTTCATCACGCATCCTAACGAAACATAAATAAAATCGTTAAACATAAATAAAGAGCCGTGACATATTCAACTAGCTAGTAAATTAATGGGGCTACATTTAGCATATATGCATGAATTTCCAACAAAAAAAAAGAAAAGAAATTAGTTTTATGAAGATCTCTCTTTATTAATCTGTAAGTAAAAATTGAAAGTATTAAGAACATAAATTAAAGAGTCTTGGGTTGGGTAGGTCTTGTTCGTGCACGATAATGAGATTGCCTTTGTCTTCTTAATTTGATTATTATGCCGTGTTTGGTTGAGTGTAATAATTTTGGGTAAGTTTTGATACAGCAAACCAAACGTGTCGTAAGTATTTACAAAGAGCCAGAGATGCATACAGAATATTACAGTGAACCTGGCTATCTGCTCACTGCTCATTATAATGTTAGATTCTTCTACATTAAAATGAGCAAATCCCTCTCATATTCACTGCACCTGACTCAAGGGACGAAAACACACAAGAAAACAAATAAATTAATTAAAAGTGTTAAAATCCTTTAAGAACAGGGGAAGTTCTGCTAATCTGTCTCAACCTTTGTTAAGTTTCCAACCTCCTTCATTTTGTATCATTTGATTAATGTGCTTCAATTCTATAGATTTAGAGATGTTTAAAGGTTGGATTATGAGAATTGAAAGAAGTATTTTCTTTTGTGTGATGTTTGTTTTGGGAGAAAATTGTTTGAACTTGCAACGAGATATTGTCAGCCGTAATTTTGGAATAGAAATCCTCTACATTCATTTCTTTTGAACGGGGATTACGAAATACAAATACGATCAATTGATATTTTACCGGTGATTGAGTAGGTGAATTTTACGACACCATCTTCTTTATTTGCATCGTCTTTGTATCCGTTTTTTTTCAAGCGAAGTTAATTTTTTTATTAGATGAAAAATCGGGTCAAACATTAAAAACAAACAGATACAAAAAGAAAAAAAAATATACGACTCGTTACGAGAATGAAAACACGAATAAAAGACAGAAGATTTGGATTCGTAATTTTATGGTAAAACACTCTCACCAACGTTAGACGGTTAGAGTGATAATTGAAGTTTTGGCATTTAAAATAGAAAGCTTGGTCTCATTTGGGTGACAGATTGATATTTGGTAGCTGGGTTTGAGAAAACGAGATGTTTAGACTTGAATGATGGTTTTGCTGGCCGCATGGATTAAGGGCAAATGCTGGGCTTTGTGTTGGTATTATTTGGAATTAGCAAAATTAGCTCATTGCAATTTTGGTTCTAATAAATAAAAAAAAGTTCATATATCATTCAACTTTACACATGATATTTTTTCACATACACCCTTAATATGCTAATAAAATGTGTGTATCCTATAAATAAATAAAAACAACATTTTAATATTTTAAAAGTAAGCGAGAAATTTGTTATCATCTAAGATTCAATCTTTGTAATAAACACTTCGGGAGTAAATTTCTGAACATGTGAGAAATGTACCATTAAAATCATTCGAGGAAATGATTAGGTTTAGACAAAATCTGAAGATATCTTGATTATTTTATGAAAAGAAAGAAAAGAGAAAAACCTTAAATATCAAATCTTTAACCATTTTCGGAAGAAAAAAAACCCATAAAATATAAGTTTATAAAATTTTTATCAAAAGCCCCAAAACAAAATTTGGGTTAATCTTCAACCCACTTGAGCAAAAAAGCCCCCAAAAAGAATGGATCAAGCTTAATTTCCTGTAGGCCCAGCAATAATCTATACCTTATATATAAAAAAATTCTTCTAAGGGGTTCTTATTTTTGACACATGTCAAGCTTTCTTTGCTTGACATGTGTCAAGTTTTTTTTGGTTTTTTTTTAAAAATTTATTTATATTAATTTATACCTTATATATAAAAAAGTCCTCACGAGTAAGGATAAAATGTCAGCATACGTGTCTTCCAACGGACACTTAATCACTTCCCGCAGTTAATCCACGTGGTGTCTTCTCGTAGGTCCCTTTATCCTGAGGTCCCACTTGTCTTCTAGTTCCTTCCAAATATCGTCAGCAACATTTTCAATTTTTTAAAATAAAAATAAAATATTGTTACTATTGAATTAGATTTATTTTCTCTCTCTCTCTCTCTATCTTCTTTCTTTCTTGAAAAGTTAAATCTGGACCGCGAACTAAGCTTTTTTCCCTTCTGGTTTGTTGCCGCCCTCCATGTTCCCTCTCTCTACAATTTCTTTTTTATTTTTACATAAACAATCAAAAACCCTAACCCAAATCTTTCGCGCTTATTTTTAATCCAAACCTGAATTTCTCTTTCTCTTTTTCCTTTTTCAACTTTCCACGAATCTCAGATCCGCGAGATTTGAAATCTGGCTTTTCAGCCCTCGTGCATGCTTTATTCTTCGATTTGATAGAATTCTATGTTATTTGGATTCGATTTCTGTAGATTTTCGTTGATTCTTGGCTTTGCATAGGTAGTTTTTTTTCGGTGAAATTTCCATTTGGCTAAGTTATATTTCAAATTTAAGTAACGGTTAAGCGGTTATTTGGTTTTCTTTTAGAATAGTTTGTTAGTTGAATTGAAACTTTCTTTTGTTTGTTTTGCAGTTAGGTTTTTTTTTTTTCTTTTCCTGCATATTGTAAAGAATGTCGGTTTAGCATTGATTTGGAGGCACACATTCAAGTTTTCAATTCGAATTTGGATTCAAGTTTCAGTATATGAACAGTGAAATTTTAGGGTTCGTTTCTTTCTTCGGATTTCCTCTTCTGAATGCTGTCATTATGAGAAATTTGGGAACAAATTGTTATTGAATGGAGGAAGAAGCAGTTTGTTTGGGAATCTCAACAAAGGAGATTACGGAGAATGTAAATAGTACGAAGCCTGAATTGAAGCGAGACCGTGAATGTCTTGAACCGGAACCAGAACCCGAACTGGAGGCATCTTCTAACAAGAAACAAGCAAAAGAAGTTTCCAATGAGGATATTCGCTCAGAGGTTTCGAACCCAATTGTCTCTCCTAAAGAAAACACGTCTAGTTTCCATGACATAAGCAGTAGAAACCAAGCTGGAAGCGAAGAGGCTACCTCTGTTTGTTCCGGGAATTCGAGTTTCGATGAGACTCTCAGTGATAGTTCTCAAATGGGTGATATATCCGGTGCTGTGTCGAGTTCCCATGTTACATTGGAAATTCCGAAGCATTTGAGTTCATCAGGGATTAGGAAAATTACGTTTAAACTTAGCAAAAGGAAGGAGGATTATGATAATGAAACTTCGTGTTCAGTTGGTGGGGAATGTATGAATCTGGATAATATTAATGGGAATGGTTCCGTTGAATGGAGTAGTCCATATTTTTGTGCTCCCAATTTGGAATTGAAAATGTCTAAGAAGGTTGTTCCTATTAACTACCCTACAAATGTTAAGAAGTTGTTAGGAACTGGCATTCTTGATGGAGCCCGAGTGAAGTATATTTCTATCTCGAGGGAGGTAAATTGGTTTTTCTCTATCTAAACTAAGGTTAATTTTGTTTTTGTTTAGTGTTGACTTGTTTGTTAAAGTTATTACAATTTTTTTTTTATTTTTTTTTATTTTTTTTTTTATTTTTTATGGTTGTTAGAGAGTACTGGATGGAATTATTCATGCGGGTGGATACTTGTGTGGATGCTCATTTTGTAATCTCTCGAAAGTAAGTAACTCAGCTGTTCTAATTATTACTATTATTTTTTCTTGTAGTGCTTAGTTCTTAGGATGTATTATTTTAGCTGAATGGTTTGTCCGGGGTGTGAGTAGGTGCTGAGTGCCTATGAGTTTGAGCAGCATGCTGGTGCCAAAACTAGGCATCCAAATAATCACATATACTTGGAGAATGGGAAGCCAATTTATAATATTATTCAAGAACTTAAGACTGCTCCACTCAGCATTCTGGATGAAGTGATAAAAGACGTTGCTGGAACATCTATAAATGAGGAGTCCTTTCAGGATTGGAAAGGTAATGCTTTCTGTTTTGATGCTTTTATTAGGTTTATCTTGGTTTGCTGTCGTCCTATGCCATCTGGTGTATTGGGTCTTTTTGAGTTTGTGAATATATTTGTAATTCTTTTTTTTTTGTCTCCAAATACTGCTTATTTGTTATACAGGCAAATTCTTTTGAAAGTAAAAGAAACAAAAAGATGAGAATTCAATTAGAGGATTTCCATTTTGCTTGAGGTTGCTTCCCTTGTTATAGGCAAATGTATTTAGGTTCTCAGGTTTTCAAGTATAGTTATGCAAATAAACCACAAAACCATGGTGAGGAGAAATATCTAGGATCAGGTTGCTATGTGTAAGTAGTAGCTTATCAGATACATCCAATGCTTGTGAATATTACATGGAAATTTACGACAGTGTAATAATAGAAATTAACTCTAAATGGGAAAGAAATGAACTGATATAAACTCAATCAGAGGACAGCAATTACATTCGAGGTAACTGCCGTCAGATCTGGTTGGCACGTGTAAAGTTTAAGCAAAGAAGGTAAGAAGCTCATTCAAGCAGCACATGCAAGAGTAAAAGAAATAATGCAAACTCTTCTGCTCTCTCACGTGTAGTTGTGCAATAAGAATACTTGATTCTTTTTCCCCTTTTTGCAATCTCATTGTGTTGGAAGTCAGGATGAATTTTAAGAGTTAGATATCAAATGTACTATCCCGGGTATATTAGTAGAGATACTGTCAACCTTCTTAGAGAAAAGGGAAACCTGATTTTATACCTTGCAAGTATAGAGCCACATTTTATTTTTGCTATCATTGAGGTTTTGACATGCTGTTATATTCTGCAGCTAGTCTTCAGCAAAGTAACGGAAAGGTTGAAGCAGAGAAGAAATATAACATGAAACCTCCTAGTTTGCCTAATTCTCTAAGGTAAAGCGATTTCAAGTTCTGGTGACTTCTATTTCTATAATCTTGCATGTTTCAACTTTTTAAAATTTTTTCTTCTGTGTCCTTATCTGATGGACGGTTTCATTGAATTTTCTTGGTTTTCAACCTGGATAAGGATTGTACCCTGTTGGTTTTATCTGGGTGCTTAGTGGAATTGCATCTAGCATTTGAATGTCATGTTTGCCTTTTCAATTTAGTTCTCATAGGAGTTGTTGGAGGGAAAAAATTTTTTGTGTGACTAATTTACAAGATTGCATGATCATGGCTAATTCCTGAAGAGGGCTACTATTAAAGCTTTTTACATTTCTCACAAGATGGATTGTGTTGTTTTTTTTCTTTTACACACTTCACTAACGTTCTACTTTTTAGTAGGCCTAACTCAGTCATGCAACGAAAGAGAACTGCTGATGGTGGTATGAGGAAAAGGTATGCTATGGCATATATTGTGCTCCCTCTCTTTGTAAATTTTAGATCTGCCTGAATTAAGTTGGAGTTTCTTTAAATTGTTGGCAGGGATAATGATTTACACCGGTTACTTTTTATGCCAAAAGGACTTCCAGATGGAGCCGAATTGACTTACTTTATCAAAGGACAGGTGCAATATTTTATAGGAAATAATATGGTTGATTAGCGATAATTTATGCCTATTAGTATTACTCACTGAAATTCTGAAAGTGTGTTTTTCAGAAGTTACTTGAGGGCTACAAGCAGGGAAATGGTATAGTCTGCTGCTGTTGTGAGAGAGAGGTAAGTTTCTAATTCATTATCAATTTGATGATAGATTACCTCTCTCATCTATGATTTTTCTTTAATTTTATTTGTTTTGGTGTGAGCAGCTTAGCCCTTCACAGTTTGAAGCACATGCTGGAATGGCTGCCAGAAGACAACCGTGAGTGGTCTTTACAGAATTTGATCTTTCGCTAGAATGTTACTAGTCATTCTTTGTTAAGTTTATTTCTTTACACAGGTATCGCCACATCTATACATCTAATGGATTGACGCTTCATGATATAGCCTTGTCATTAGCAAATGGGCAACGTGTTACAACTGGTTTCAGTGATGATACGTGTGCACTATGTGGAGATGCTGGAGATCTGCTTCTTTGTCATGAATGCCCTCAGGCTTTTCATCCAGGTGTGTAATTTCTTTTATTTTGAGCTGTTTCTTTTTGGTTTATGTTTTTGTTTAGATAGGTACTTGATTTACAGTTGATGTTGTATACATTTGACATTGAGTGGCCCACATCAAATGAGATACTTCATGTGACCAGTTCATTTACTGCACATTGCATGCGGGTCAGGATGTGGAGCTCTAATTGGGTTTGTGCTTTAATGCCAAATGATTATCATGACTGTCTTTCTACGAATTATTTTCAAAAAATAAAATGGTGAATGCACACGTCTCTTTAACTTTTTGTCATTTTACACCTTAGTTGTAAAACTACAATCGGTACTGTTATTTGTGCCTGATTTTCTTTTTGGTACAGGTTTTCTTTCATCATTAATTCTATTGAATGTCTTTGTTACAGCTTGTTTGAATTTAGAGCACCTTCCTGAAGGTGAGTGGCGTTGTGCAAATTGTGCAGATGAACATGATCCTGGTAGAAAAGCTGTTTCTGGAGAAGCTTTAAGTACGGCAAGACCAATTGTGATACGATTGACAAGAGTTGTTAAAGCACCAGAGTCTGAAATTGGTGGTTGTGTTGTTTGCAGGTTGGTACCTCTATATTTCTTTTTCTTTTTTTCCTTTCCAGTTTATTCTGTCTCTGAGCTACCAATATCTTTGAGATGAGCTTGAATCTATGACTAAATCCCTCCATGTCTCCATCTATATGAGTCAATAATCTCTTGATAGTTTCTTATTTGGATTTTTTTTTTTGGTTCTGATTTTTCTTAAATTTTTTCCATTTTATTTATGGATTTATTACATGTTTACTGCTTTTAGATTTTAGTCTTTATGTGTTACTAGTAATTGTGTTATGAGATGATTATTATTTTTTGTCAGGGGCTATGACTTTAGTGGCTCTACATTTGATGATCGAACAGTTATTCTCTGTGACCAAGTATGTGCAGTTTCCTCATCCTATTTCTATCCAATCAAGCATTTGCTTTGGTATAATGTTATCCTTTTCTTTGTCCTTTCTTAGTGTGAGAAGGAGTTCCATGTTGGTTGTCTGCGGGATAGTGGACTATGCAATTTGAAAGTAAGTCTGAAATGTTCTGGCAGATTAATTGTTAACATATACATGCTAGTAGAAGTGTTTACCATTTTGTTTTTCCTCCACACAACAGGAAATTCCCGTGGATAAATGGTTCTGTTGTGATGACTGCAACAGGATTCATGGGGCTCTCCAGAGTTATGTTTCCAATGGGGTGCAGATAATTCCTACTTCATTCTCAAATATAATCAGAAGAAAGAATTTAGAAAAAGGATTATTTATTGATGGAGCCACAGATTGTGTTCAATGGCGAATACTGAGTGGGAAAAGCCGTTATCCTGAACATCTGCCATTACTCTCAAGTGCAGCTGCAATATTTCGAGTAAGTTTTTCCTGATATGAAACATATTATATTTTAGTGTATGGTTTAACCTAGTTGCCCTAGATTTTTATACTTTGTTGTCACCTGACCTTTTTGTTAGAACATATGTTACTTTTTACCAAACTTTTTAGTCATGTACCGCTAGTTTGTTTGGAACAGTGCATGTTGACCAAACTTTTGCAAATTGCATCACCATGAGTGGTTATGACTTTTGAACAATATATAAAAGGAACTTGTTCTTGGAGTGAATACAGATGAGCTCACAGAGACATTTTCAGAAAGACTGCTATTTGCATATACTTCCATCCACATTTCAGCTTATAGTTTTAATTAAAGCAGTTGAAATTCTTAAGCATACAATCAAGACGTGGTTGGGGTACAAAGGAAATCGTTGTTCTTACAGAGTAGGATCGCTTATATTTTGAAATTTGTGAACTTATTATTTATGAGTGATGGATAGTATTAAGATCCAGCTTAACAAAGATATATTGTTCTTTCCAAATCAATTTGATGAAAACCCATCCATGCAAATGATTAGAATTGCACTTGGACTTCAAAATAAACTAATTTTGTAACTGAATTGATTACAGTCAGAAATATTTGGTTTTTCTATGGGATTTTTGTGAATATACCTATGTATATGTAGTAGCTGCCTTTAGATTGTTGATTATCCTGCAGATATTTTATTATATCAGTTGTATGTAGCAATTGCCTGTCTGCTCAAGTTATTTGCACTTCCTTTTTGACAGGAATGTTTTGATCCCATTGTTGCAAAATCTGGTCGTGATTTGATTCCTGTCATGGTCTATGGGTATGTACTCATTCTTACCCCTGCCTTTTTCTTTTTTACCTTAAAAAAAAGAACAATCTCTATATGGTAAGAAAATGTGTTTATTTATGTAGTTAATAGGACATCTTGCTTGATTTATCACAAATTTTGCAGCTTAATGATATTACTAACATTGTTAAGACAAATAATTTACAAGTGTTCTGGTTTGTTCTGATCGGATCTGATGGTTAGTTTTTGAACTTTTTTTAGGAGAAATATATCTGGACAGGAGTTTGGTGGAATGTATTGTGTGGTTTTGATTGTGAGGTATATGCTCTCTCTCTCTCTTGCTTGCTTTTACTCACGGGGGCGGGTTGCAAGGTGTTCTTGTCTTGTTGATTACTTTATTGATGTATGAATTTATACATGGTGCATATGCGCAGGTCTGTTGTTGTATCAGCTGCTCTTCTTAGGATATTTGGTCGGGAAGTTGCCGAGCTCCCTATAGTAGCTACAAGTAGAAAACATCAAGGAAAAGTAAGTGCTTTAATAGGTTGGACTAAGAATATGCTGCCTATGTTCTTGCTGTCGATTCTAATCCATCTCTTTTAGTCTGTTTGAAGCTCAACCAATGCTATGTTGACCTTTTTGCAAACTTTTTTCACCTTAAAATATGCTTTAAGATGGACCGCTAACACTGTTATTATAGTCTCACGTAGTTTGTCGGTTTTTTGTTCTTAGTCTTCCAATCTGTTCGAAACACAATGGCTATACTAATCATCTTTGGTCTTGTTATAGGGATATTTCCAGGCATTATTTGCTTGTATTGAGAGGTTACTAAATTCCCTGAATGTGGAAAACCTGGTTCTCCCGGCAGCTGACGAAGCTTTGTCAATTTGGACAAAGAAATTTGGCTTTGCAAAGATGATTGAGCAGCAAGTAAGTGCAGTCTAAATCTTTTACTTGACAAAAAAAAAAAAAAGAGACCTGAAAATATTGGACACGAACACGACACGATATAAAAAAATAACACGAATATATGAATGTTTTAAAATCTATATAATATAAATTATTAACTTATCAAAATTTATATAAATGTAAAATACCTTAAACGATTATGAAACGATAAAATACAAGAACATGACACGGATACACGAATTGCTAGATCTTTACTTTGATCTGTTTCTACCAAATACTAATGAATAAGAGAATTAAGCCATTGTGAACTTTCTTTTATGTTCAGTTGTCCAAGTACCAAAAGGAGCTCCAATTGACGATTTTTAAGGGAACTTCGATGCTGGAGAAAAAGGTACAGCCAATATCAGAATAACAACGCTGATCATCTTCCTGATAACTTTTCATCAAAATAGCCTGAGTTGGCCATTAACATTAGTTCTAATTTGTGTTGTTGATCTTTTTCCCCCTTTGTAAAATTGGTGAGAAAAGTTTCCCTTTGGTTCTATTTTTTTTTTTTTTTTTTTTCTCTCCCCCTCAGCATCCACCATAAATGGTTTTGTTATTTGTACAAAACTATAACTAAATAGTGAACGAAGGATGTAGGACTTTAAAGAAGAGTGACTGAATCAAACATGCATTGCATGCTGACCTTTTATTATGCATGCATGCATGCATTAAGAAAATTTGTTCTTTTTTCGGCATTCTTTTTAACCTTTCTGAATATGTAAAAAAAAAAAAAAAAAAAAAAAATCCTAACTAAAAGATATGCTATCTGGTTTTGGGTGAGTGTCGGATATAGGTATGTGTTCGATATGAGCATGTTTAATTTTTTTTGTAAAGTTTTCATATATTTTAAAGATTATATTTTTATATTTATGTTCAAATATATGTTAGAACATGAATATTTTAATGTAAATAACATATATTAAAAGTGGTCTGCGCTTCTTTTAGTAAAATGAAAAATTCTTAAAAATAATTTTATAATGGGTGAGGATTCGAATTCAATTTTTTGAATAAGAAAAAGAATGCAAAAAATTCGTGAAATGCATTATTTGTGTATGTAGGTTTGGACAATTTTTAACTTCGAATTTTCTGATTTTTCTTTCTTCGTTTCATATATTACTTATCAGTTTATGGATGATTCATTCATTGTACAAATTTCTTATTCATAAAAAAAGAAAAAAAAGAAAAGGGATTTTAAGTTTTTATTTTGCAGCTTAACTAACTAAAAAAAAAATTTTGAGGTTAATTTTGGCAATTCAAGTAGATATCAAAATATCAAATCAAAGAATTTGATTAAAAATTCAATTTTAAGTACTCAAACTCACTAGAATTGCTCTTTCTTGAAAAATTTTGTTAATGAAATTGAATAATTGGTGGGTTTTCTTAACTCATTTTTCTTAGTTGAAAAAAATCATAAAACTCTTCTAATAATTCATAAATAAACAAAAAAAATAATAGCTTAAAAATTTGTTTATCAATCATAGTAATGATGTAAACCAGTTTAGTTATTCGGACTCAATTCAAAAAATATTTGAATTTGATTTGTTCATTATCGAGTTGAATTTAAGTATAATTATATTTAATTTGAAAAGTTCAACGAATCTAATTGAATTATCTTTATTTTTGTAATATATTGATTACATATATAAATAAGTGATAAAAATATTATATATTATATTTACATTTATAATTTTATAGAATTAATCGAATTTATCAATTCAAGTTCGATTTACTCGAATAAGTTACGAGTAAAGTTTCGAGCTTTAAGTCTAGCAATCAAATGATTATTTTCGGCTCAATCACAGCCCATTCAGATGTACATCAAACGGCTGGGACGTTCCACCGATTTGCACTTCATAGTCACGCAAGCAGCGTATCAATACATCAAATCGCTTAAACTTAAAAGGACATTTAAAAGGGTTTTACCGTTTAAGCCATAAACCCATAAACCCTAGCAGAGTCCCTTTGCTTATTTTCCAACCACAGTCTGCTCTACCACTTTTGAGTCCGTTCCGATGGCTTTTATTTCCGGATTCCGCCGCGTCTTCACCGGACCCTCCCCTCTGTGTTCGCAGTTCCCTTCGATTCGTCTGAATTCGACTCTCACTTCTCCGAAGCTTTTCATTAGCGGTATTTTCTCATTTCCTTTATTTATCTTTTTGTTTCTCCATAAAGTGATTAATTTTCATTTTCATTTCTTTATTTTTTGTTTTGAAATTGCTAATTTTATAAATTGGGTCAATGAAAAAACAAGATTATTAGATGAAAAATGGAAGCCATCTTATAAAATTAGGGAAAAAGTGATTTAGTTATCCAAAATAAATGCTTTAGTAAGATGCTAATAGAAAGCCGAGGAGCAAAAAATGGAAAATTTCTTCCTTTTTCTATTGAATTAAACATAAAGCATGAATTTATGGGGCTAATCAAGCTTTAAAGGCATACCTTTATTATTATTGTTACAGACTACAGGTTTCTAATCAGAAGATGAGCTAGCAGGATAAAATTCTATAAGAAAAAAGTGTGATCTTTTAGTATAAATCTGGTTGCCTTTTCTTACCTATTTAGTTATGCCACGAAGAATTTAGTATTTCCCTTGTCATTTTCTGAATTATGCACTGCAATCACACCCTTACTTCAGAGGTAGGTGAACAAAGGATTGAAGTAGTGTCTATGGTGTTGTGTCATTGTTGCCTATGGACTTTTCAAACCAAGGTTCCAATTTTTCGGCATCTTCTAAGGCGGGTTCAGGGTCTTTAGTCAACATGAGAAGCTAGCATTCATTAAAATATCAGTTAGGATTAGTTGGATTGAGGAAGTGTCTAGTGAAACCTAGTATACAAGTTTTGGTGTATTTAAGTTTACTGGCATTATACCTTAGAATTAATTTGGATTGGATTAAAGGCGGCATCTAGTGGAGCGTGATAAATATGTGGTACCATGAAGTTCAATGCTATTATCCACTATGATTGATTGCATTAAAATGACAATTTTTCGGACAAAAGGAAAGGATTTTGCGCATGGCTTTGCTGTCTGCTTAATAGTTGGTTGTTGTCAAATTGCCAACTTGGAAGTATGTACCAAAATCTGCATTAACAGTTGTAGGATTGTTACTGACTTAGAGTAGCTTCTTTCACGCGATGAACTATCCTTTCTTTTTGTTTGGTTGTTTTACGGAGTATATCATGTTGAACCTAGTCAGAATTTTGGGTTAGATGAATGAATAGCATTCGTAGAAGACTGGCGGGAAAGCTTCGAGATTGGATTTTGTCTGGATATGCATGTGGATCAGATGTATATTCTCTCATAAGTTGTTGAAAATGAGAGGTTGTAAATGTGTATTGAGCAGAAAGGTAAAGGTCCTTCTGTCCTCTCATTTTTACCTTTTCATTTAACCCAAGATCATGTCTAGGTTCAGCCTATCTTGTTTTTTGAGACCCGGTGCCATTTGTATCCTAAAGTCGAAGCGTAGAACCCAGTATAAATAACTAGAGCTGGCATTTATTATACCAAACAAGAACTAAGAGAAAGGGTATGCCAGGTGCCCACTAGAGTTCCCTCAGGCACTTCAGTTTATTTCTAGAGTTCAAAACCTCTTTGCCATTTACTGAAGTGTTTGGGGGAACTCCGGTTGCCATCTGAGACAGTTAAAACTAGGATGGGGGTATGAGTCTGCATATGGATATTCGTAATTACAGGGATGAAGCACTAGGTGTATAGTTCAATTGCATTATTCACTATGAATTCTATTACAATTGGTTTACGCTGAAATTTTAGTTAGAATTACCCTTTTTTCTCAGTGATAGTGTTCCTCAGTAGCGAAACAAATATGACATTTTTTTTTCTTTCTTAAAAATCTTTTAATGATTCCTTTTATCATAGTCTGCTGACACTTTTTGAATCATAATCACCCCTTATCATGGTCTATTGAACAGGTCTCTCAAGAGAAACAACAGATGAACAGTTCAAAGAAGCATTTAACCCATTTGGCCAGATTTT
The DNA here is from genome assembly GCA_030761205.1 of Fremontodendron californicum. NCBI lineage: Eukaryota > Viridiplantae > Streptophyta > Magnoliopsida > Malvales > Malvaceae > Fremontodendron > Fremontodendron californicum. The sequence continues at coordinate 1,383,299 of JAULJL010000012.1, forward strand.
TGAAGGTTTAATTTAACACTTCACTGCCCCTTCTCCACTTCGTCTCTTTTTTCTTTGGTCTTTAAAATTATGTTTCTTCACTAGCATACATCTTCCTTCTGCTTTCATCCTGATATATTGCTTTAAATTATATTGCAGCCAAAGTCATAAGAGATAGAGCCACTGGAAGGTCAAAAGGGTTTGGTTTTGTTACATATGCATCCATTGAAGAAGCTGAGAAAGCTAGAGAAGAAATGAATGCCAAGTTCTTGCATGGATGGGTTATTTTTGTAGACCCTGCCAAACCAAGGGAATTTAGACCTCCACCGAGATCGGAATCTGGGCCTTCTGAAACTGGTTTCAGGACAAACAAAACTGTTGGATGGTGCGGGTAGTTCAGCTTAACAAGGATGGAGCCATGGAGGGATTTATTTAAAGGCTACAAGTTAATCATATATTACCTATAATTTTTGCAGAACATAGAAGTTGAATCTATGATTTATTGAATTCATTAGGAATGGGGAAACCTGTTAACCTATGTGTACTAAACTCATTTTATTTCCGTCGATGGACCTGTTCATTGTATTGTGCTAAAGTTTAATTAATACTTTCAACCATAAACCTCACAAGATGTTTCTACTTATGAGATCCCTTTGAATTCACTCCCACAAACTTTCTAAGGATAGCTACTAAACATACTATGGCGGGCTTTTAAGTGTTAAACAGCAAAAAGATCATAGAGTTCAGGAGAGGGTAGATGGGGTGCTTTAATTTCATATTTAAAATGAAAATGAAGGTTTTTGGGCATATAAGTACGAGCGTTGTACATTTCAAGAAGTTGATAAGTTGGTTTTGCAGAAAAAGAATAATGATCACGTGATAAGCGATATAAGAGTCAACCCTTGATTGTCTGATTTAACGCTAAGTGTCTCAGTAAGCAGAATGGGTCAGTCGTGATGACTCTTGATTGTCTGACTTCATACTAAGCGTCTCAGTGAATAAGCAAAATGGGTCAGTTGTGACTAGGGCTGTAATCGAGCCGAGCCGAGCTCGAATAGTGATAAGCTCGAGCTCGAGGTCGATTCGAAACTCGTGGCTCGAAACTCGGCTCGAGCTCGATCGAATATCATTTTTTAAGCTCGAGCTCGGCTTGAGATAAAAACGAACTATTCGAGCTCGCTCGATTAAGCTCGATTTTCATATTCGAACTCGAGCTCGAATTAAAAAATTTCAATTACAAATTTTTATATTAATTAAATTTATAAATAATTAAAATTTTTCTATAATGACCAGCCAATGAACAAATTATTAAAAAATAAGATAAATTCTAACAGATCTAGAAACACAGAAATCAAATAGCAAAAGTAACCAACAAAGCAAAAGAATCAAAAGATTTCACATAACATTGCTTGCAGTGAAACACAGCTATGGGCAAGCTGAGAGTGTGGGGTTCAGTTTTGGAGGTTCGAGGATGCTTATAAACATGGCCTTGGTGCCAAAGTCAGGAGGGGCGATGAGGATGCGGCACACTTATAAACCTCCCCTACCATGTGTTTGCTGGTAGATAGCGAAAATAGGTTGGTTTGGAACGGCCATAAAGATGGCAAGATTAGGTCTTGGCAGGCTCATCGTGGTCTTGTTTTTTATATCATCATGAGATCCTAACAAAAGGCAGAATAGATAAAGAGGAAAATAAATCAAAGATGAAAACCTAAAACAGTGAAAAAAGGCAAGAGATGAAGCCACAAGTGGAAGTTGGGAAGAAGCCGTAGGTGGGAGTGGGTGAGAAGGGAGGAACTGGTGGGAGGGGAAAAGGAAAGCGGCAGCACATCTGAAAATGGGAGAAAAATTAGGTTTTAGAGTTTTAAGTGTATATATATATATAAAGGGTAAAATAGTAAATTTATAATTAAAAATGAAAAAGCTCGATTAGGCTCGCGAGCTACTCGAGTCGGGCATTAGGATATTCGAACTCGGCTCGCTCGATAGCTCGAGCTGCTCGAGCTTGAGCTCGGCTCGACAATGCTCGAGCCGAATTCGAATTTTTTTCGAGCCGAACTCGAGTAGCTTGCGAGCACAAGTGTCTCATTTACACCCCTAGTTGTGACGAGGGTGTCATGAGATTAGGTAGACGAGTTGGAGGGGGCTCCGTCGAATGGGGGAGGGGAGAGGCTGGGCAGGTGTGCACATGCTATGCGATGCGATGGGCGTTGGACAGTTGCCATGCCATGCGATGGGTGCTCCCAACCTCTCCGGCGGTCCTCCGAGAGGAGTAAAGAGAAGGTTTTAAAACTTATAAACATTACGCTCCATATATCGGTTTTATGAGAAGAAGATAATGGACTCTACACTTTCCAGGCTTAATGAAGCTAATCAAGTTGATACATTCTATTGACACTGTATTTCTCAGATTAGCGATGCTTTTTATGCCTCATTGGTAGGTAAACCTGATTATATCTTCAGTATGGTTAAGGAGAAATTATGAGTTATTTAGAGGGGTTGGGAATTGACCTTGTGGAATATATTCAAAACCTGTTATACCTAATCATATAATTGCCCTATATAATTTCAGGGTGGCAGGCTGGCAGCCAGCAACTATCTCATTAAGGCTGGTGAGAGACATGGGACAGTAAAAATTAAAATTGCTGTTGGTAAGCTTCCCCAAATTTGACTCAAAAAATGACCTTAAAACTTGTACATCTCATCATCCCAAGATTTTGATGTATTTGATTGACCTGCAACAGGTGATGGACCAGGATATGGTAAAAGCATATAGGGAAAATATGAGAAACGTGCAAGGAACAGTAGATTAATTGTTAAAGAGTACTATAATTTAAAATTATTTTGAAAAAGGAAATGTAAAAGTTTGATATTATTACAAAGGAAATGAAAATGACATGTTTAACCTTTGTTTTTCCTTGTTAAAATTTGACGACAGAAATCGACCCAAACCCCCCAAACCGAATAGCTTCCTCTTCTTCTTTTTCTTCTTCTTCTTCTTCTGCTTTTGTTATTCTCTTTGTTGCTGTTAAAAATCTTCACCCAACCAACGTTTTTAACCTAGTTTTATTTTGTTCAAAATCATTCACCCAGTTGAGAAGTTAAGGTTTAGGGATTGAAAACCCATTTCAAAGTTTGTTTAATTTGTGAGTTTAGTTGGGTTTAGGGTTTTGATCGAAATAGGAAGCTCAGGAAGAAGATTGAGGTAAAATTTTGTTTGTTATTTTGATTTTGATTTGTGGGTATTATGTTATTTCAGTTATAATTTATGGGTATGTTGTTATTATAAAAGAACTAGAAATATGAATGTGTTATTATAAAAGAATGGTGCGATTGTTTCATCCTTTGTTGTTAAAGATATTTCAGAAACTGTTAAATTTCTTTGTGATAAATTACATAATTATTGGCTACTAGAATGAGAATAATATATTGACATTGTTCCAACAAATATAATCTGTATGTATATTATATAAATTAGACATTTATAATTTGATATGACATATCTTTTCTGTTCTGTTGTTACTCTATTGACATGATATTTTTCTGTTATTAGAAGGTTGATGTGTATGTTCGTGGGGGAGCAATATACAAGGAAAGCAACTTTACAAAACTAGGTGAACTTCTTCTGACCTTGTTTTAATTTTTGTTTATGTGTTGTTTTATAGATTCAATATATATCCATACACGAATTACTGTTGTTTTCTGTCCTAAAAGTAATCGTATAGAGAATTCATTTTTGTTAGATTTATCATTGAAAACTTGGTTGGTCTTGTGATATTGTTTGTTCTAATGTTCTCTGCCATAAAAAAAAAAAGCAATTTGTTGTGATATTGTAGTTTGTTTTCTGTCCTAAAAGTGATATTAACATTTTAGCTAAAATTTGTGGGTCGTACCTGACACTCTTATATTGTGATGCGAACATAAGTCAAAGTGAAAGGGGGAAAGATCATTTATTCAGTAAGGTTGCCATCAATTGTAAGAATGGCTTGAATTCATTAATTTTTCGAGAGGGCAAACAATGTAGAGGTAAATAAGCATTTTATGTCCAAAACATTTTTAAATTTCAATTTATATGAACCTAAACAGAGCGTTTGCTATAACTATATTGACATTCCAGCGAATTAAATGATAAATGAAGGTTGGTGGTGTTAAGAATAGGAGTTTCTGCTGTAGAATTCAATAATTTAGATGCATTTTTGTCTGTTTAGTTTCTTCCATTTTATAATTTTCAGCTGTGTACCCTTTGTTATGAATTATATTGTACTTAATAAATTGTCAATTTGGTTTACATGTATGATTTCTTAACCTTCAGTTGTATCCCTTATTTAGTTGATGAGAGGCTACTGAGTTTGATTTGTTATATTTTCCATGCACATGGTTTCCTTACACCAAACTTGGTTATTATGGGCAGGTTTGGATATGTATAAGCAGATATTTGTAAGAGTCTATGAACATATATTTGCAATTTGACATTTTTACTTAATCATAAGTTATAGAACTGATAAACCATTTACTTAAACTGCTTTTAAAATGAATTTGAAAGCTTTGATATTTGTTTAACGTCATGATAGTGTTTGTGCCTCTATTTAATTGAAATGATATTCATGCTTGTTGATTGCTTTCTTGCTTGCATATACAAGACTGAAGAAATTGTCAGTATAAAGAAGTACATATAGTTGGCAAGAATGTACATATAGTTATGCTACATGTACATATTGTTATGCTATATGTACATATTGTTATGCTATATGTACATTTAAGTGGGCTTATTTTGTTGAAGCATTTCTTATAAATTGTGTTAGTTTAAAGTCGTTTTAAATGACAAAAACGATAACGACATTGATTATGTTTAAGAGTTTGGCTTTTGGCCTTAGGGAGCAAGAGTGTTTTAATTTACTAGTCTTAGTCATTTTGTATGAATCATTATATTTTTGTTACTTTGGTAAATTTAAATAGATGGAAGTCTTTAGAGCCTAATTTGTATTGGGGTTTAGAGTAGATTTTTTGAGTAGGGTCAATTTGAAAAACAACCAGTGTAATAGGATTTTTTTAATGGATACCATTGAGAAAGATTATTGGGGTAATATGAGAAACATGCAGTGTAATAGGAATTATGTTAAAAGATACGAATGAAATAAATTATTTTTGAAAAGGAAATAGAAAATTTAAAAATTGATAAAGAGGAAATCGTAATTACCATTTTATGAGTAGTGTTAGGTTAAAAAACAAAGTCAATTTTGGCTTCTTTTCTCTCCCGATTTGATAATTCTGTTTTTCTCTGTTTTGGCTTTTGTCTCTGATTGTGTTCTTGAGTTTAGCTTCCACTTGGGTCCCGAATTTTTGCTTCAGTTTTTCTCTCATTTTGTTCTTCACTCTTTATTTCGTGTCCTTCCTTTCTCCCTTTGCCTCATTTTTTTTCATCTATTTCTTCCTCACTTTCTTTGCATTTTCGGTTTAGGGTGACTGAAACTAAAACCTTAGGCGACTCAAAATCGGAGGATAATCCTTACCCGAGTGAAACCTCAGAAAATCTTCTCATATTCTTGGTCCTGAAGAGCTTTAGGTAAACTCCTTCCTCTTTGGATTTGTCATGGCATAATTTTATTTGATTTTTGAAATGTTTTGTTTAGATTTCATACATTGTTTTATATTCCTGCACGTATTTGTTTTCCTTGCAGCTAAATTATGCTCTAATGTAATGGGATTTGGGTAGCATCAATTGAGTTCAAACATGTGCATTGTGTCTGTAATATACAGCGTATGTTTATTTGGTTTATCAAGTTCTAGAAATCCTGTGTTATTGAAACTTCTGGAAGTCTGGTAGCGAAATATAAGTTATATTTTGATGTTAGGAATTTGTTTGGTAGCATTATTATTGAATGACTTGTATACTGACATAACTGTGTGGATGTTTTGTTAAAATTGCTTTGTTAAAATTGGTTTGTTAAAAGTGCTTTGTGACATAAATGTGTGAATGAGTTGCATACTGACATAAATTCGTTCTTGCTCCCGATTATTCTTTGTGAAATTATATTTTTTATGAGCCATTGGCCATTAGTAGGATTCTAGACATTATGACATAGAGTCCATAAGTTCCTCCTTTATGTTGGGGTTCAACTGCGATATTTCCCGACCATTTGCATTGTCAATTCTGTTTTTGTTCACCTTTTCATTTCGGACTTTGAACATAATAGCTGCAGTATTGAAAATATACATATAATACATTGTTAATTGAATCGGATTTAGGATAGAATTGATTAGAGTTTTGAAAATGTACATATAATTCTGCCAAATGTACATATAATCAAAGTATGTAGCCTACGTTATAACCATTTTTTGCTGCAACTAAGATCTTCAAATTTTCTTATTTGTTTAAGTCTCTTTTAAAAAGAAACAACATCCTTTGTTTAGCATTTGCTTTTGTGTTTGTATTGAAGTTTTATGTACATTCTGTCAATTTGTTATGTACACAGAAGTGGACCTTTTTTTGTTTTTAATAATTTCTTAGTGAAGCTATTATTTTACAGTTGTTTTAAACGATTTCGAGATTAAACGGAGGATTATAGTTAGGGTTTTGGTGTTTGTCTAAGTAATAGTATAAGTAGAATACTTAGATGATTTTATGGTTTGGAAACACATAAGAGCTTAATTGATTGAGATTTAGAAAGAAATTGTCAGTAATATGAAAATGTACATATACTTTTGCGGAATGTACATATGGTTATGCTATATGTACGTACTGTTATAGTTCTATGTACATATAAGTGGGCTTATTTTGTTGCAAGGTCACCTGTATTAACAGCAGGAGCACTCAAAGTTATTGGAGTAGATCCTTTTTCTGCCGTTACATCAATATTTGGTACTTGCACTGCATGCTCCTTTGATACATCACTATCCTGTTTCTTTCTCAACTCTGCTACTTCACTAGGGATCTGCCAACTACTAATCTGATTGAAAAAAACACAACAAAAAGAAGGGAAAAATATCAATAACTAGGAAATATAAATAACTTCAATGAGCATTTGTTAACTATGTTCAATATTTGTATCCTTGTAAGTTTCCTCATCTCCTAAAAGGTGAAAATAAGCAGAGCATTGATAGGATTAAATTTCATACATTTTATAAGCCTCATTTACTAAAGTTTTAAGTCTATTTTGATATCAAGTTCTTAAAGCAAAACTGTGAGATTTATGACATTTTTCATAATGAATAACCATTAAAGTGTTAATCTATAGTTAGATTATAACCTTATACTTCCTCTTATTAAAGGCACAGGATTTGTTAACTGAAGTTTCTTTTATATTACATTTTTAGATATTGATTTGAACAATTAGATGAGGTTCCTGAAGAACTTGTCATTGTTGATTGCATTTCTTTCTTATTCCCCTGAGGTTCTTCGCTACAGTAAATTAGGGTTACTCTTTAAGGTACAGGAACAACAACAAGAACTGCATCCTATTCTTCCCAATTGCAGTAATACACTACCTTTTTTGTTAAACCATTAAAAACCTAAATCCTCCAGAGTTTTCCAGAGCAATTCGCTCTAACTATATCGATATAGCCCTGGTTCTTCTGTTTCTCTAAAACTTACAGCAACCACAATCCTCAATTGCAGCAACTTCTTAGTTCTTAAAGCCCTACAAGTGCAAATAAAATTCCAGACACAACTCTTTCTCATTTAACCATAAGCAATAAAATCTCTCATACTTTCGAATTCTGACCCACTGGATTTCATAAACAACTCTTTCATATCCTAAAGCAGTGAATGTAATTTATACCACCATTAAGAGTATACATTTCTGCTTCTGGTGGGCTATACTCTCAAATATGCCTTTCAGCTTTGGAGAAACACTCCTAAGACACTTATTAGTCCCACTCCCACCCTGGTGGGCTGCACTGCAGTGCAATGCAACCAAACCAATCCTTTGGACAAACAGTCCTCACAAATTGGTTGTAGTAGATTGATTAGGTTGATTACCCACCATATTAACTGTTGAATGTTATTTGTTGTATTCAGCAAAAGATGTAGGCTTCTGAGAGCCATTATTTTGTTGTAATAAACTAATGCAATGCATATTTCCCTGTGAAATTCCGAAAACAAGATTGTTGACTGTGAAAAGTGAGAAACTGCAATTTTCAGTTTGCACATGCATACACAATTCAGGTTTTATTTCTTTTTGGGTCAAAATAAAAGGGAGGGATAGACGTTTTCTTACGATTTCTTTGCAATTTCACCTACATTTGTTTATTATTTATCGCAGAATGTTAACTTTTTAGCTATATATTTTTGGGTTATCAGCTTTATTTGTGACACATACAAATTTCGGGGAAGAACAAATGGAACGACGTCATAGTTCACGCCATATTGCAAGAAAAAATAAAAGTCTTGAGGTAAATTATTTTTCTTTCATTCGACTTTTTTTTTTAATGATAATATAAATTATTGGTAGATTGAACGTAATCTATTCATTACGAAATTGCAGTGTGATGTTCAATTGCGCACAAGATGTAGCCCTAGTAAATTGGTTAGGGTTATGAACGAAGTGGTTAGGGGTGATGTTAGGAAGGAAAATGCCGTGCGAGAGATAGGTTTTGGTGGGTTTCTAAGTTTGAGTTGTACAATTTTGCGTCACCATCTATGTGAGTGGCTTATTAAACAATGTGAGCCATTAAATTGTGTTTTAAGATGGTGTAACCATATCTTAGCTATTAAAGATACAGATGTAGGTTTAGTGTTTGGTGTTCCATGTACAGGAGAAGAGGTTAGAGTAGATGTTGTAAATGAAAATGATGAGATAAAGGGTTGGTGTGATAGATTTTTAAGGGTTTGTTCATTGAAAGAAGTAGAGCTCTTGTTACATAATGTAACAGATATAGATGATTGGAAAAGGTTGTTCGTCTTGTTTGTTATCGGTACTGTCATGGCGCCTTCTAGTAGGCCTGAAGTAAATAGAAAGTTAGTTACCACGATTTATAATTCATCCCAAATTCGTTCCTACAATTGGGGTGTGTTTACACTTAAGCAGTTGATGAATGGCATTAGAAGGTACAACGGCAGGCAAGATACAACATACATTACAGGCTCCTTACTCTTCCTTCAGGTAAATATGTATTATATTGTTTGATTCTTTTTTCAATGTCTTTTACTAATAAGTAAAAAAAAAGTGATTATATTTATTATCCTATTGTTAATATAGAACATTTTGGATAGATGTTTTATTTGGATAGAGTTATCCCATCCGAACGTTTTGTTGTTCGTGCAATGCCCCGATTAATGGGATGGGATGATGCGTCCGTGAAGAAGCGCCTAGAAGTTGAGGAAGAGTTAGGGGGGTATGGGTTAGGGGAGGTAAGTAATGTTTGATTCATGCTTGTATTTATTTATATCAATACTCTTTGCGCATTCTAATTTATAAATAGATTATTAGTTCGTATTAAAAAATGTTATTGAAATCTAATTCTGTATGTAGGTTGTAAGTGACATTGATCCCCCTATGGATGAGTGTTTTGGAGAAGTTTCAACCATACAGCTTGATCCAGAGGCAATGGTATGTCGACATTTTGTCATTGAAATTCATCTAAGACTGTATTACCTTTCATAGCCTTTAAAATTGTTGCAACAGAATCCATAAATATTTAAAATTTAGAATTATGTGTTTAGGCTTTATTTGAAAGGATCAAAGGCCGTACGGAGAGGATGATTAAGTGGAATCAAGAAATGGTCCAGCTTCATAAAGACAATGTTCTTGATTTCATGGCATTGGCGAAGTTGTCTCCAGCACATGTCAATGCTCAAATGGGAGATCAGTTCGATGATTTCACTAGAAGGATGGAGAATGTGGAGAATGAAGCTTCTCCATCATCTATGTTTAGGCCATTTGCAAAAGGCTCAACTTCACAGACAACTGCACCTCTATCAAATTTTCAAGTGGAAGAATGTAATGTTCCTTCCAATCTTGAATTTGAAGATGGAGTGGAATTTGTAGAGGAAATTCGTGGAAATCGAAAGAGGGAAATACATGATTCCCCTGTTATTAGGAGATCTCCACGAATTCCTAGAAAAATTACGACTTCTATGAATCTTCAATCACCATTCTATGTTAATTGGCCAATTGCGACATTGAAGAAAGTAGAAAAAGCTGTTGTTAATTATGCTTGGGATGAAAATGCAAATCATGAGTAAGTTACACAATCCAATTGACTCTCAACTTTTTACATAACATTATTGTGACGACAATGCGATATTTGAACTATGTTTATTAATGATGTAGGGAAATATTGTCCGCAATGCATGGTTGGTCATTGACGAGGTCGGACATACTCTCTTTAGCCGGTTCCAATTGGGTGAATAACATGGTATAATGAAGTTCGTTAATTACACATTTGCATTAACGCTTTTATCGTATGGTATCGTAATTAATACTTCTTTGGAGTATGGCAGGTTGTAGAGATGTATGTTCGTGTAATTAACGCCACCAAAATGTATATCGGTAGGAAATCGATTGGAACTCGTGTTGTTTTGAGTTCACAATTTGCGGTATTAATTTTTATCCCTCCTAATTACATCTCTATAAAAAAAGTTTAATTCTTATTGTATGTTGATTAAGATTATAAGTATATAGTATAGGTTATTAATGAAATGTGGCCGTTCAATGTAGTCTAACATCGTTAATTACAAGTTTGGGAGGAAGACAACTGATGAAGTCGCCAATGATTTTGCTAATTATCTTGCAAATGAACCGAATAATGCTGATATTATGCAAGCTCAACTGGTATGCGTACATATATGCTTATTTTTATCGATATTCACATTAGTATAAGATGTATATATATATATATATTTGAAGTTGTTATTTCTGATTTCTCATTAATAATCAATTCATCCTTTTTAGATTTGCTTACCCTTATGTGCAAATAATCATTGGGTTGCATATTGCGTGAATACGGTGTCTGGTGAGATCGAAATCATCGACTCAAGAAGGTCGTCGTTTGGGCGTCTGCATGTTGGTTTCCCGAAACGTTTGGTAATCTTTAACTCATATTCTCAACTACCTTGTTCGTAGTGGAATATTTGTGTGACATGCTTCAAATTGTGTTTTCAGGTTAAAGTGTTTTCAGCATTATTATGTGCTTGGAATCATCCTGCTGCAGATGCAATGAAAGAGTTGAAGGAAAACCGTGTACAATTTGATTGGCAATCAGATGACGAGTAATCTCTTAATTTTAATTCATTTAAGAGTTATACATGTTTCTTTAGTTATCAGTACTATTGATGCAATAGATTTTCTCATTTGTCTTACAGTTCATCTGATTGCGGGGTATTTTTAATTAAGCACTTACAATCCTGGTTTGGCCGAATCAGTCCACCGCTTAATCGGGTGAATGTCATATAAATCACTTCTTTTTCCTCTAACACTAATGCAGAGAATTTTAATGAGTGTACATAATTTTTTTTAGGATGATGCGAATAAGTACCGTCTGCAGCTCGCCGCCCAGTTGATTTTGGATACAAGAAATACAGAAAAAGAGCAAGTTCTGAGCAAGTCCAGGCTTTGTGGATTCTAAAAATTGTTTTCTGCACTTTCATGATTGTTTATGTTGTTTTAACCTTTAAGCCTTCATGCTGCAGAAGTTAATTTAGGAATGCAGGAATGTACGTATGGGATTTTAGAGCTGTACATCTAAGTGATCTGGTTCGGGAATAGTAGGATTGATGTAAAGGCTGTCTATCAGGTTGTAGAATGAAAAGTTTGAAGATATTTAAGTGAAATAAAGCAGAGTGAAAAGTTTGAATACAAAAAAAAAATTGAGAAGTTGACATGGGCTGAAGATAGCGTAATAAAGCAGAGGGTTTTCAATTGGAGAGAAAAATTACATAATAAAACCATAAACTAATAAAACCATAACAAATAATACCCCCAAAAATTACATAATAAAACCATAACTAATAAATACCCCATAAAATTACATTATAAAACCATAACTAATAAATACCCCCCAAACCTAAATCAAGTTCATTGTCAGCACCTAATCAGTTCTAATCTTCATCATCTTCTTCCTCTGTTTCTTCCGCTTCTTGGGGAGCCAAAGCTGTTGGTGGTGGTGGCATAGTGGGATATTGGGTCGTGTCAGCACCCATATGACGAGCACAAAGATGGATAAGTTGTTCAACAGTTTTGAAGCATTCAGTTTGATGGGCATGATATGCAAGGTGATGGGCATTCTGAAGTTCAAGTCTGGTTATGCGCTCTGCCATAGTTAACTCCTGAGGTTGTGGGGTTGAGGATGAACTCGCACCAGGTCCGGGTGGGGGACGATCAATTTCTCGGGTCAAACGATACATAATGGTATCATCAATGGGACCCTTAGGATGTAACAACTCTTCACCATTATCCCATTGGACACCAGCCTGGTCACACAACCGAGTGATTAAGGAGGGGAACCATAGGCCCTCCCGTGTTGTTCTAACACTATGCATTACGGCCCTGTAGATAAGCTGGCCAATGTCAATCGATTTGCCTGTAGTAATAGCATAAAGAAGAATTGCTCTATCTTTGGTGACATCGCTAACATGCTTACATGGAAGCATTTTGGCCGCTATAAAATGCATCCACACCTTAACCTCTTTATCCAGAGTGTTGGCCTTGAACGAAACAAGCTCCCCTTTCGATATTTTCCAAGTAGTCCCCTGTGGGCATAAATGTGTTGTGACTACAGTCATGTCAATGTGGCCATTCAAATACCGACTAAAGTCATCATCCACAATATTCGGTGTCTGGTAATATTGATTAATTGTCTGCGGATCAAACGGTACTTCACATCCTCGGACGAAAATCGTATCACCACTGGCTTCGGCTGCATTAGCATAAAATTCTCTAACCACCGGTAGCACTGCGGATTGAGGTGGAGCACAAAATTTCTGCCAATTGCGCGAATTAATTACATCTTGATACTCACGATGACGCGGATCAAGATTCAACCGCCTCTCTGGAATAGGGCTTTTTTGGAGGAGAGATTGGGTATGTCGTAATACTGCCGCTTCCGACACGAACTTAGTAATATCAAAAGTTCTATTAGTACTGCTACCCTTGAGTTTCTTCTTCAATCCCATGACAGTAGTTGTAAGTTGGTTAATATCTACCAAATTCAACAATTTTCTTCAATCAACCAAACACCTCTAAAGCAATAGTTAAATTCTTCTACAATTTCATCACTAAATAAATCAATCAACACGACATAATCAAAGACAATGTCATCAGTAGCAAAATTTTAAATGTTGAGTATAATTCAACAAAACCCAACATAAAAATTGCCATGATTTTCAAATAAACCAATCAACAATAACCAATACTTTTGCATTTCAACCCACAACAACCAACAAATATAAAGAAACAATATAAACTTACTTGAATTTAAAACTTTGATGAAATAATTCGTTTGCTTCAAGTTAGATGAAATTGAGAGAAAGATGTATGGAGAAGAAGTTTGTTGGGAAAGATGAGAGATGTGAGAGTAATATCAAATGGGTTTTCTATAAGAATGAAAAATTATGTTGGAAAAAATGTTGGGAGAGAAGAGATTCTGAAGAGAGACAAAAAATTGTTATAAACATAAGGGTGAAGCTATTTTGGGGTTTTTAAATTAGTTGATGGTGTTAGGGTTAGAAATATTTTAAAAAAAACCGTTTATTACCCATGGCGCCGTGGCTCAAAGCCGCGGCGTATTGCTACTGTCTACTGTAGACAGTAAACATAGAAACGTGTGCCGCGGCGATAAGCCGCGGCTTCGTTTTTCAGTATGGGTTGGGGTTTACAAATAATAGCGAGCCGCGGCCCAACGCCACGGCGTCGTTTTTCTGTCAACCCTAAACCCCAAACCGTAATACAGAGCCGCGGCGTCATTTTTTTTCTCTCGCTTAGGGTTTAACCGTAAGTGTGAGCCGCGGCCCAACGCCCCGGCGTCGTTTTCCTGTCTGGATTCATAACCGTAATACAGAGCCGCAACCCAAGGCCACGGCTTCGTATTTCTGTTTGCTGCGTAGTTGTTCTGTGTGTTTCAGAACCTAATTCCGTACGAGTGCGCCGCAGCGTAAGGCCGCGGCGTGGTTCTCCTGTATTGTTTTGGGTTAAACCCTAAACCCTTAGAGTGAGCCGCGGCCCAGAGCCACGGCTACGTTTTTCTGTCTGATTAGGAACTTAATGCCGTAAAAGTGAGCCGCGGCGCAATGCCGCGGCGTTAGTTTTCTGTATTGTTTAGGGTTTAACCTTAAACCCTTAGAGTTAGCCGCGGCCCTAGGCAGTGGCGCCGTTTTTCTGACTGATTCACAACCTAATTCCGTACGAGTGAGCCGCGGCAATAAGCCGCGGCGTGGTTTTCCTGTCTGGATTTGGGTTAAACCCTTAGAATGAGGCGCGGCCCTTAGCCGCAGCCTCGTTTTTCTGTCTGACTCTGAATTTAATGCCGTAAAAGAGAGCCGCGGCGCAAAGCCGCGGCGTGGTATTACATCTTTTTTAGGGTTTAACCCTAAACCCTTAGAGTTAGCCGCGGCCCTAGGCCGTGGCGTCGTTTTTCTGTCTGATTCACAACCTGTTTTGGGAAGGCTGCATATTCATTTCATTCGCTTGACGCCACGGCTTTGAGCCGCGGCACGAACATTCTGTCTTCAATTTTTTTTTTTTTTTTATAATTGGGTAAGGAGAGGGGTTGCTTGGGTTTGAACCCAAGACTCTTCGCCACTCAGCCAAGAGCTTGTTGGCAAAGTCTTCAAATAACAAATAAGAAGAAATATCATCAACTTCGAACGAAGAAAGTTGATATTTTCTTTCATTCATTCCAAAAATATGATGTTGTACACAATACAGGAAGTTACATACACCATAAATAAGAAGAGAAGAGTAGACTAAACAATAGTCCCACCTAAACCCAAAAGCTTCTGAAGCTTGTGAACCTAAATGCCACAGACCTATTAAACAAAAAAAAATCTACACATTGCTGTACAAAATTCTTGGCATGCCTATACAATAAACAAAAAAAGCTATAGACATCGATTCAGTGCTTTCACAAAAAATATAGCACGTTGAACCATTCAATTTCTAACCTACAAACATATTTGGGTGCTCGAACAAAAAATATTGCACCTCTAACCTTGTAAACCCTAAACCTATATATACAATTGAGGTGCATCAAAAAATGAAATATAGCACCTTCAACATTCATATTCTTCTGATAGGGTTGAAAAAAGGATCAATTCACTTTACAAAAAAAGTTGCCACTCCTTTACAAAAGGTAAGGTATGTAACCATGAACCTGCATTTAACACATGAAGAAGATATAAGTTATACTGTGTTGGCATGGAACCATAGTTCAGAAAAAGTAAATTTAAATAGTAATCATGTAAAACTTACAATTGCTTTACACTGGATTTGGCGATCTGCATGAAACTCGATTGTGACCAATTTGCTTACACTTAGAGCAATGAATTTCTCGTTTCTTGATAAATTGTGATTCAATGCGCTTGACTTTTGGTCTACCGGGTGGCCTCTTCGTTAAAGGAGGCTTCAACGATAAATGACTGCTGTCTGATAGGGTGAAATCAAGCAAGTTATGAGTCTCAACTGGAGCCATTGTAAGTGAATAAATCAACTCCTGTTTCGTTGACTTATAACAATCATCAACGAACTGATATATGTCTCCATGTTTTGCTTCAATGACTGCAGAAGCATGGGCACAAGGAAGTCCACTCATTTGCCATCCTAAACATGTGCATTGTCGAGTCCTCAAGTTAACAACAATGTCTTTGTTGCCGTGACTTACCTTAGCGGTGAAATCGCTATAACAAGAAACATGGAAGTATTTACTTCTTCCAATACTCTCCAGTAATTTTTCCTCAACATTCATCCCAACTCCATATTTCCAATTACTGACATCAGACTTTGCTTTATAAATTTTTTTAGCCAATTTTTCTCTATGCTCATTGATGAGGGAAATGATGTTGTGTCGCCTCTCCTTGACTAACCATGCATTGAAAGACTCTGCAACGTTGCTAGTAATATGATCCCAACGAGGATGACTGAATTTTGACATGACCCAATGTTCTGGCTGATTATCTAACACCCATTCACCTAGCTCTTTTTTGTACATGGTCAAATTTGTGAATGCAACATTGTAATCCTCTTCAAGTCTAGCATAAACCACTGCATCCAACAACTGTAGGGCTTGCTCCTTCACTTTTTTCCCACCATGCATGAATTTGCTAACTTCAGCACTAAAGTTTTCCTTAATATGTCTGTAACAATAAGCATGACAAGCCGATCCAAATATTGTGCCAACACTAGTGATAATATTCTGGTTCCTATCAGAAATAATGGTTACCGAAACATCTCTGGTAACATTTGACTTTAAAATTTCCAGGAACCACATCCAATTGTCTAAAATTTCTGAGCTAACAATTGCATATGCAAGTGGGAACAGCTGATTATTTGCATCTATTGAGCTAGCAGATAATAACGTCCCTTTATAAGGTCCACTCAAATGGCAACCATCAATAAAAATCAGCCCTCGACACCCATTCAAAAAACCAATAATTGAGCATCCATAAGCGATAAACAATTGCTTAAAATGATTACCATTATCATAAGTGCAGATTACGACACTTTGGGGGTCAGCATCTTTGATTTGCTCACACAACCATGGAACAAATTTGTACGAGTCCTCGACTTTCCCATGCAGCAACTTCATGGATTGCTCTTTGCATGCCCAAGCTTGCTGGTAGGTCACTGGAATTCCACATTCAGATTCTAATGCAGCACGAATTTGATGTGGCGTTGTGTCCGGTTGCAAATTCATTTTCTCCGAAATTATGGCAGCAACAAATTTTGACTTCGAAGAAGGTCTACTTTGAATTGCATCTTGCGCACAGTGGTTGTGCACATTTAGAAATGTCCCCACAACCATAAAGTCAGTACATCGCATCTTCGAAGCAGTTAAATGCCAAGGACAGCCTTCAGCCTTGCAGACCACACTAATAAAAGACTTACTATTCCTCTTAAACTTATATGCAAATCCATTCGCAATACTAAATTGATAAAGACCCAGCCTAAAGGCAGATGCATCTTTGAATTTCTGACCGCTGCCAATAATGTGATCTTTCCAAATTTCGCTTGCAAAATGATTTTTGTTCGCAGCAGTACATTCAACAATAACACCAGATATCTTCGAACTAGAACATTCAACGGAAGAACCTACATTACGTTCCCTCTCAGAATAGTTTCCACTTATGTCTTCATTGTCAATAACCCCACTGCAATTATAACAAAAACATGAGTAAGACGTAACGCAATTATATACTTTTATGTTATAAAGCCTTTATATTTCTTACCAGAACAGATTTTCGTTCGAATGATGCACTATATTTCTGTCATTGTTGTTGGCGGATTCAATCACTTCAGTTCGAAAAATATACAAATTGCATAATCGATTAGTAAAATTTATCAAATCTGTCAAACCGGCATCATTCACCAAATCAATTAGCTTGGTTTTGTCAAACTCCAGTGTATATCTAAATACATGACCATCAACACTCTTCCCTAATTTTTCCCCAACTTGATGCACTAATTCTTCAAAACTAGTGTTTTCATCGATCATCACACCCACTGTTCTTCCACCTCGATATTCTATACAGTCGCCATTAACAATCAAGACCTCACCATCAATATGACAATAACAATAGACTCTTTTGTTAACGCTTGATTCACTCATTTCAACTTTATAATGATCGAACAATATGTTTCTGCAATGTATAAAGCAACAATAGACTTTTACGTTTGAACCCAAAAGTAAAAAGACCAATCAAGAGAAAATATAATATAATAATATGTACGTATAGCAAAACAATATGTACATATAGCAAAACAATATGTATATGTACATATAGCAAAACAATATGTACATATTGCATACCTATATGTACATTTTATAAGATTCATAGAAATTTCAATTTTACAAGGACTAAACAAATGTAACATAAGAAAATTTACTCCATCACTTCCATATCTTCGGAGAAAGAAAGACTTATCTCATTTACGCAACACTTAAATATTCACATATTATAAACAGTGAAGATCAAGTTGAATTACAACTTTAACATCGCAAATACACGAGAAATACAATTTCATATAGTTGTCTATGATGGTGGAGGAGGATAAGAACTGAGTCCCCGCACAAATATGCATCCAAATTATTTTGAGTAGCCCAAATTTGTTGAAGTTCTTCATACATGGCAAAACGTTTAGAGTTATAGTAAATACTGCAAGATCAGAAGCAAAGTTATATGTACATATACATATACCTATAACAATATGTATATTTAGCCTAGCTATATGTACATTTAGCATAACTATATGTATATTTTAAAAAGAGTATATGAACAAATCTCTCAGAAATGTGGAAAACTATTTGCGCACTTATATGTACATAGAAGTATAAAAGTATGTAATTATAACAAAACTATATGTAGATTCAACTAAACTATATGTACATGTAACATTCATATTCTTTAATTTCTTAAAGCAAAACAATGACAGTACATTTACAATACCAAAAGGAAATTGTACACCATCAGAATTATTCGTAAAAACAAGTTGACATATACGAAGAAAAAAGAAAGGGCAGATAGAATGGGGAGGTCAGGAAGTAAAGGAAGGGATGGAAAATGGGGAAAGGAGAAGGGGAAGAAGATTATCGGAAGCAAAATATCAAGTTTTGTTTTTGCTATTATGTTGATTTCATTAAGGGTATATTTGTATTTTCGATCTCCTTAGTAATAAATTCTTATTTCTTCAATTTCCTTTTACAAATATTGTTAAGATTTAGGACCATTTAACTATTATTCCACTCTTGACAGCATCTATTTCATATTAAAATTGTACTAATTCTACAAAATTACAAATGTACATATTGTTTTGCCTAAATGTACATATAAAGATGCAGGAATGTACATATTCTGTTGTGGCCATGTACATATAAGTTAAATTTTTTTTAAAATATTTTTTTTACTAACATTGATGTCCTATACGTCATTTAAATGCATCCTTTTTTTTCTCTCTCTCAATATTGTGGGACATGCAACATAAAAGAAATATAGTAAATACTACGATGACAGTAACATAATTGCAATTAAAAGAGTCTTGCTCCCTAAAGCCAAACCTTTAATCATACTATGTTTGCATGTCATTTTTTTCATTTAAAACGACTAAAAACTAACAGAAATTATAAGAAATACTTCAACAAAATAAGCCAACTTATATGTACATATAACAAAATAATATGTACATGTAGGAAAACAATATGTACATTATTCCAAACTATATGTACTTTTTTATATTCTAACAATTTCTATCCTACACCCCAATGATTTAAGCTCTTACATGTTCCTCCTCTTTAAAATGACAAGTTTCATGACAATTTTATATGATAGTGGAAGCACATTAATAATCAGAAACCTACCTCAGGCTCAAGGCAGTATGCTTTGTATGGGGTAATCTTTTCCATCATACTTTGGAATTTCATCTCCCCATCCTTCCCTTCAAGTAAAACACAGATATTATCTGTAAAATTCTATCACACCAATTTAGGGTTGAATTTAGTAGAAACTAAAAATGTACATATTGTTTTGCTTAAATGTACATATAAGTATGCAGGAATGTACATATTGTATACTATATGTACATTCCTACAAATAATATGTATTTTACCAAAAATGAATCAATTAAGATATTATGTGCCACATTCTTACAAATTTTATGTACATTTGTTAAGATTAATAGAAATTTCACTTTTACAAGCCCCAAACAAATGTCACATAAACATAAGAAAATTTACTCCATCACTTCCATATGTTGGGAGAAATAAATACTTTTCTCATTTATGCAACACTTAAATATTCACATATTATTTACATAGGATGTAGCATAACTATATGTACATTCTTGCAACTTATATGTACTTTTTTTACACTGACAATTTCTTCATAGTCCTATATATGCAAGCAAGCAAATAACAAGCATGAATATCATTTCAATTAAATTGAGGCACAAACAACTATCATGACATGAAACTATTTTGCTTGTAAAAAAAATTGAACTGCAATATATGGTGAAATTAACAAAATTAATAAAGATCTTCTTACAATATTATGAGCAAGCAATTCTACAAAGTTGTAGATGTTATCTCCTAGAAGAGCATAAATGGACATATTACATGTCAAATCCTATATAATTGAAAGGATTAAAATAAAATGAAATGAAGTCAAAGGATAAATATATATGTTAGCCAAATAAAAGCTGTAAACTTTCTTTACTTAATATCCATCTACTTTTAATGATTGGGTGTAAGGCTAAGTACAGCGTCAGTCTTCGGGCTGGAAAACATAATACTTAAGCACATTAGCCATATTACCATCAGCGTTATCTTTCATACAACGGTATGTCATTTTAATGCAGGTTTTATTGTCAATTACATAATTGGCAACTCGATTCATCCATGTTATTATAAAATTTTTTATTTTGATGATAACAGAAGGGGATGTAGCATGAAAGAAAAAGCTCAAACTAGTAAGACTAGAATTTAACCTTACAGAGCATTGCTGCACATTAATTTGTTGATAAAACAGTATTTTCTAAAGGGGACTCTGAAGAACAAGAAGTTTCTAACATCAAATCTTGATAAATTAGTTTCACCTCCAGTAGTATCACAACATAATACAATTGCATTCGTAGAAAACACATAAACCTATAAAAACATACCAGCTTGAGAAGATTAATCTTGGTCTCAAACTCACATTTAAAATTATCATACAATTATATCAGTGCATCTCCAGCCTGAAATTTAAGAGATAACAAAACATCATAAAAAGTTAGATAACCTAGCCAACATCTACCGTATGGATACTCTAAGTTCATAGCAAACGAACTTATTTATGTATGTATGAATTCATACAAACATACATATATATATATATATATATATAAAGCCAACTCTTCAAAAATGAAAACCATTAACTAAACCACACTCCAAACTTTCCACATGTACCATACAAAAACAAGAGTGCTAAGAGAATGTAACATAAGCTTGTCTCTAACATTTTTCCTTGTACAATTAAGATAATTTTCAAAACAATGACCATATCTTTATATTCGGTGTTGCAACAACAAATATTTTTAATACTAAAAACTAAAGTACATTTTCAAAACAATGACCATATATGTACATATAATATAACAGTATGTACATTTAGCCTAATTATATGTACATTCAATATTATTATATGTACATTTTAAAAACTCTAATCAATTCTACCCTAAATCTCATTCAGTTAACAATGTATGCCAATGATCCTATCATAAAAATAATTCAAAGACATAAATTAATTATTCAAATTTATTATGAATAAATAAATCAATCAGAAAATAGTAAGACATGGACAACACTAGAAGAAATGAAGATAATATTTTCAACAACTTCTTTACTAAGACATTCAATTCATTCTTTATCAACAGCTTCCACTTAATTGCAAAAGACTGTCAGGCTGTACAGGACTCATGTAACCAGGTGTTTTATTGCCTTCGTTCAACCATCAGTTCCCAACAAAAAGGTTACCACATCAATACCAGTTCGTAACATATTCACATTCCAATTAATATAAAAGCAAAAGGCTGGTAGTCCAATGCCATGACAAAATTGTTCCATTTCTGCTTCACTATTCACATCAAAATTAAGTCTAAGGGACCGTTACCAATGCCACTCCTATCAAACAAATCTAACCTTCAGCATTTTGCATGAAGTAGCACCTCATCAATTCACAGAAGCTTTATTCTGTATTCGGGTCAAAACTTACCCCGTTATAGCAAACAAATTCATCATTCAGAAAACCTTTAAGAAAGTCTATATAAAACAGTTAGGTGAGAGGAATCATTTAACCAATTAATGATGAAAAATTGATAATATTGTTATGGGGATATAGAATTAATGGGGAATTGTCTCCAATTAGATAGATTATATCAACATATTGTGTGCGTTATAAATGACAACACATTAAAGTTTAATCCCGGAATCTGATTTTCAACTTTGTGAGAAGAGATAGTGAAAAACATATTACTCTTCCTAATTTGTCTTCCTATATTTTTCTATTAAAATCAACTACATCTGCATTATCATCATGCTTTAAAATAAACAAATCTTGGGCACTTCCACTTCATCATAATAAATATATTATAAGTCAAGGAAACAATATATATAGACCACGCACCTTTTTGCCTATAACAATACAGATTGCCTGCTGCCAACCACACTGAAAAAAAATTCTAATTTCTTGTATATTTAATTTAGAGGATAGAGATCTAGGTCTAATTAATAAAGGAAAATTGCTTAAACAATCATTGATTTCCTTAATCATCTACATCGATCAACAAAATTTACAAACTTTACTACACCCTAAGTAAGACAATAACATGCCCACAAATAAATTGATAAAGGAAAAAAATTTTACACTACCACATGCATACAACCAGATTTACAGAACCAGATTTACATAACTAGATTTATAACAAAATAACTCCGACCGACTCTTACCTACAGACCAGCAGCATCCATTGTTAACGGAGGAGAGAAAGGGTCGGAGGAGAAAGGGGGTAGGAAGGAGAGAATGGGGGCGGAGGAGAAAGGGGGAAGGAAGGAGAGAATGGGGGGGAAGGAATGAGAGAATGGGGGCAGAGGAGAAAGAGGGAAGGAAGGAGAGTAGAATGGGGACACGGGGAAAGAGAGAATGGGGAGAGAAAATTTACTTATTTCATTAAGGGTAATATTGTCATTACAATTTCCTTTTAAACAATTTTAATCGTTTTCATTTCTTTTTCTTAAATTATTATTTTTCATTGGACCTTTCAACAATTAATCTACTGTTCCTTGCATGTTTCTCATATTTTCCCAAGCATATATGGTGGGTGTGATTTAAGTTACGACTACTTCAAAATAAACGCAGAATACACAACTTAAAAGACATTACTGCACGTAAAGTTACAATGTCTTATTCAGATGCTCTAAATAGATCTGGTTGTATTCGTATTATTTTTTTTATATCGTATTCGTATTGTTTTTTCATGATAATATCTATTTCGTGACGTGTTTTAATTATTTTTTCAATATCGTATAATCGTATTATGTCTAAAATTAACAAGTCTTAACTCTAGATTGTTCATTATGTATAACAATCCTTTCATAATTTCAAATGCAATAAAATCTGCTTTTTCTCCCTGTCTAAGTTCTTTAATCCTACAATTTTTACACCATGTCTACAAGCAGGGAACCATATGACGGCTAATATACTGGGAATCAACCTTCAATAATTTCTTTTAAATTGTTTCATTCTCAAGCCTAGATTCATTGCTAAAAAGGCCAACAGCAAAAAATGAACAACCTGTGTGTAGAATAAGATTCAAACTTAATGGATTTTGAAGACAAATTCCTACTAGAAATGTTGGTTCACAAACTAATAAATAATAGGCATAAACTCCATTGCATCTCACCAGAGTCTTCTCATCATAGAGGCACTAATAATATTCTATTTACAAAGCAAAAGACAGTTCAAGTGCTACCTTCTACACTGCATAAACAGCACAGTAACAAAACTTTCAAAGCCACACCATTATCAAAAACCATTGCATAATTGCACTTAAGTAATTGTTCAAATATCCATAATAGAGAAAGCAGAAAAGAGAGCTTTATTTATCTACAAGGATAGGTAAAAGCAAGGGCTTTTCTTCATGATGTGAAAAGAGAGATTTACTCATAGAGCCTCCGCCACGGAGTAATGCATCCTAGTGGGCGACTTTTTAAGAAAACTACTCCCGCAATAGGGGTCTGGACTGCCAACGTTGAAACCATCAAGGTCGCCTGAGGCGTTGACTACTTTATCTTGAACCTCCAGTGGTTTATAACACCTATCGGAACTCCCACCACCCCTGCTAAGCTGTTTGTTGTCTTTACCACCACCACTACCACGTGAGGAGTTGTTGCCCTTCTGCCCTTTCTTTCCATTTTTCTTCTTGTTATTGTTCTTCTTCGATTTCTGCTGCTTTTTGCCTCTAACCGTGTGCAATACTGATGTTGGCAGAGGATCATACACATCGGGGGCCCATGTCACAGTCAGCTTCTTTGGTGGTAATCCCTGTTTCTCACGGCTACCTTTAAGGGCAGACACTGGCTTCAAGGTAGTCTGTTAAAGAGTATATGCCAGTAAGAATGGAGGAAAACAAAAAGGAGCAATGGACCCTAAGGAAACTTAACCAACCAAAGGCCTAACTAAAAATTCTAAGAAGTAGAAGAAATTAAGAGAAACAAAAGACACTTACAGGCAAAGAAATTGAACGGGAGTAAGGTGACTGCATAGAATCCTCAGAGAATATTCGCCGGAATGCAGTTTCAAGTTCATCATCGTCTTCAGGAGGAGACATGGTGGAAGGAAATGATGCACACTTGCCTAAACACTTTTGAGGAGGTTTGATTTGATTTCCCTGTTCAAGTAACTTTCCGACCTCACTCGTACCATCCCCATTAGATTTATTATCGAATTCATTCAAACAAGCATGAACTATAGCCTGCTTTATGTCACTCAGATCATCTATCCCTCGAGAACCCAATATGTCCATTTCGAATACCGATGAATATAAAGAGTCCTAGCTGCAACAACAAAAGAGAGAGAGACCAAAAAAATGACAAACCAGCATTGTCATAACTGTAAACTTTCTAATTATGAATCTCAACAGATAGACAGAAGAAAATAAAACCCTAATCAAACCTCAATAGATTGATAAATAAAAAATGGGAAAACTAATCCATATATGTAATTAAGATGAACTTAAAAGTTAAAACTATTCCATAGGCAGGTAAAGAAAATATACTTGGTTTAGCAGCTAATTCTAGAATTGATTCTAAATCAAGCTGAATATTTCCATATATGTAATTAAGATGAACTTAAAAGAAACTGAAACACTATAAACAAAAAAAAAAATTGACAAGAAAAGTTTTCTGGGATTCATTCTTTGACAAGTAATATTCACATAAATGTAGCCAACAAATTCAAACAATCCACCATATATCCATAAAATGTGGCAAAATATATATAAAAAAACAAAGTTTAAATAAAGAAACGGAGAAATCAACTCAATAAGAAAAAAAAAAGAAGATAGTAATTACTTTAGAATAAATACAATAAGCAAAATTCTAACAAGATATCAGCTAGATACCATTTCATCACACGTGCAGATAGCACGTGCTAAATGAATAAGGATAATATACCTTTCTTAAGACAAATGCTGCAATCAATTCAAAACCTTAAAACCTCCGAGAGCGATCGAACCCAAACCAAACCCTCCGATTTTCTGAACAAGTTAGATTCCTTTGTATTGTATGGTGATAACCTCAAAAATAAACAAGAAGAATCTAGAAGAAGATGGAAAAGGAGAGAAAAGAAAGAGGGAATAAAATCACTAAAAAAATTTAATAATTTTGATGGAACACGTTTAACTAAGATTACCACGCCGATCACTCTTTTCAAGATGTTTCAAACGATTGGAACATAAACCAGCATGAAAAGGAGTCAAAGAAGGGATCAAAGGAAGCAATATCGATTCAAAGGGTAACGAAGGCATATTATCTTTTTATGCTCTTCGAAACCCCTAAATTTCTGCGAGAAAACCCTATTTTTTCTTTTTTTAACTGATCGAGATTTAGAAGAAAAAACCCTAATAAAAAAATAGATCGGAGAAGGAAGAGGAAGAGGAAGGAGGTGGGATCAGCAGAGGAAATGAAGGGAAAAGGAAGAGATTGGAAGGAAAGAATCTTGTGCGAGAGTCAATGGATATTGGAGGTTTTTGAGATCGAATCAGGAACGTACACGTTTCAATCATGGAATTCTTTTTTTCTTTTCTTTCACTTGGATATTTAATATTTTTGTTTTAGGTTTGCTTTGGGTTTTTGGGTTTATTGGTTTAGACTTTAGCCCGCACACACTTGCAGATATTTTAATTGTTTAGTATTTATTTGATTTAAACTGCTAAAAACTTATTTTTAAAATTTTACTAGAATTTTATCTCGTGCGATATTGCGAAAATTATTTATTTTTTAAAATTATATACATGAATAATTTTATTAAATAATTTTAAATTAAAATTATTTTAAAAAATAATAAAAAACGAATAAAGAAAAAATAACAAATAAAATATTTAGTATTTTTGTTTATTATTTTTTTTTGCTTTTTCCTTTCTTTTTATTTAATTTTTTTTTTAAGAAATGTAGAACAAATTTTAAATATATTTTCAAATCATAATTTATTTTTCAAAAATATATTTTTAAAAAATTTATAAGAAAAAAATGATGAAAAATATCTATATTTTTTTTATACATAATGATCTATCAAGTAAAAATTTTCACTACATTTTTTCCATTTTTTCTCCTCTTTTTCTTTTTTTTATCATCTAATTTATAAATTTTTTTATAAAAATAATAAATTAAAAAACTAAATATATATATATAAATATTTTTTTTTTCTTCATCTTTCTTTCTTTCTTTCTTCTTCTTCTCCAATCAGGCGGCTGCCTGAGCTGTTACCGCCACGTCGAGGCAGCCGGCCCACTCTGATCTCCTCCTCCTCCTCTCTCTTTCTTTGTCGTCGGATTCTCTCTCCTCTCTCCCTTTTCTCTCTTTCCT
Organism: Fremontodendron californicum; assembly: GCA_030761205.1. Classification (NCBI taxonomy): domain Eukaryota; kingdom Viridiplantae; phylum Streptophyta; class Magnoliopsida; order Malvales; family Malvaceae; genus Fremontodendron; species Fremontodendron californicum. The sequence goes on from JAULJL010000012.1 coordinate 1,410,038, forward strand.
TTCTTTCTCTCTCTATTTTCTCCTTCTCCTCCATCATTTCTTCCTTTCCGACCAACCACCCGCCAGTAAGCCACCACCAGCCTCCATCACCCACCCCTCTCTTCCTCTCCTCTTTTTCTCTCTCCTCCCCATCTCTTTCTCTCCCACCTGATGGTTTTTTTTTTTCTTCAAATAACTTACAAAATTACTATTTTACCCTTATTGGAAGACAAAAGACCAAAATAATTGATCTATTTAAAGAATCCCCACCGAGCCCCTAGGACTCAATTTTAATATATAGAGATTAATATTTGACCTGCTTTGGAGGGATCGGTTTTTATATATCATTATTAAAATTTTTGATTGAGTTAATGTTACACACTTCTAAAAATTTGAGCTAACAAATAGTGAGATGAAGAAAAGAAATACTTGTCAAAGCTCTTAGAAGTCAAGTGGCAAGTAAAGGAATAATAAAGGCATAATAGACTAATAGCTGCTTTGAATATATTTTTAAAAATTAATTAATATATTTATAATAAAAATATTATATTAAATATAATAATTAATATTTTATTTATTACTTATTATTTAATATATTAAATAAAAAATATTATTATATATAATAACTTTAAATAATATTTTGAAGACACTTGTAATTAAAATTTACCTATACTATTATAAAAAAAAATTGTTGAGTTGGTGTCACTAAGTCAAGTGACACAAACTCAGTCATTTCTTTTACTAAAAAGTTAAATATTTAATAAATCAAGTAATAATTTTATAAGAGTGTTTATATTTTTCGATTTTTAATATAATATTTTTTAAAATTATTCACTTTTTTAAAAAAACTACTACTCTCTTAAAAAACTAACATTTTATTGAAAAACTATCACTAATTTAAAAAGCTACATTCTCTTAAAAAAAAACTATAATTTTCTTAAAAATTATCATTTTTTAAAAAAACTGCTTATATATATATTTACACATTTTTTTTACTCAGTGAGTGTGATATAATCTAGTAATAATTTAATGTGTACTTCACTTTTATAGATTGTTACTAAACAAAAAAGTATTTTCATATAAAAAAATTTTGGACTAAAAGAATGTGTTTAAAAAGTGTATAAAAAATGTAATTTAATTTATTTTAATATTTAATATTGTTGTAAAAAAGTATTATGATGAATTAAAATATAAAAAATATATGCATAAAATAATAAAAATTTAGAGATTTAAAAGTAATATTTATGTTAAAAGTTAATTCTCAAATAGTAAAAATATATATATATTCTTTTATTTTACTCTTTGAGTTATCAAATTATATTTTTAACAATAAAAAATATTTTTTTACGCAATTACGATTGTAATAAAACGTAACTTTGGACTAAAAACTATGCTCACCGTAATAGTAAACGAGTCTAAATTAATCTTTTCAAATTTTAATAAATAAAAAAAAAAAGAAAGGAAAATAAAATAAAAGAATAATAATGCCGCGGTCTAGTGACATTCACGAAAATTGCCAAACAAGTTGCCTCTCCAGCGTCGATTAAACACGCAATCAAACGGCCTAAAACCTCTCAGTACGTAAGCCGAATGTCTCCCATTTTCTCACCATAGGGACATGTTTAAGGGTCGAATTATCCGTTTAAATTCAAAAATTCGTTCAATATTTGAAAGGACTTAAACAAAAATATTATGTCTGAAAAATGAATTTGGCAAAAAAATGAAACCCGTTTATAAAATAGGTCGGACTTTGATTCCAACATTTAAGATTTAAACCCGATCCCTTTTTTAATTAAATAATATATTTTTATTATATATTATATAATTTATGTTATATAAAAATTAAATATATATATAATATTATAATATAATATAATATAAATATAAAAAAATATGTTAAGTTGTTTCTATTTAAAAATTTAATAAAAAAATTAAATAAAAAATAAAAAATAACATGTTTTTTTTTTTAAAATAATAATATAGACAGACATAAATAAATTTGAACTATTCATTTACAAATATAATCGATTTTGAACAAAATTTTAAATTTATATTTCAAAGCAGACCTAATTTAAATAAATATATATTTCTAGACCCGATCCGGCCATGAAGAACTCTAATATTACCATAGTGCGAAATTCATTTCCATTTCCATTTTCATTTTCCTTTTTCTTTCTTTCTCTCTCTAATTTTCTGTTTTTTAAGTGATGGATACCGGAGCGAAAGTGAAGAAGGGAGCCGGAGGAAGGAAAGGTGGCGGTCCAAAGAAGAAACCGGTTTCTCGCTCTGTGAAAGCCGGGTTACAGTTTCCGGTCGGTCGGATCGGTCGTTACTTGAAGAAAGGCCGTTACTCTCAGCGCGTGGGGACCGGTGCTCCCGTTTACCTCGCTGCTGTTCTTGAGTACCTTGCTGCTGAGGTAATTTCATCTTTCCCATTATTATTTCCCCCTATTTTCTTCAATTTATTAGCTTGACATTTTCAGGGTTTTTGCATGAAATTATGTTTTTTTTTGTTTGACTATTTAGGGTTTGGTTGGTTAGTGAGAAATTGGAAAATTAGGAAAATTTATACTTGAAGCTAAATTAGTTAATTCTGTGTGATTACCTAGTTCGAAAATTCTTTCTATCTTCTTTTGGTCTTAAAATGGGGAAACTTTATGCATCAAATAGTAAACAGAGCTAGAGGAAAGTAATTAGATATAGAAAGTACGAATTCGCTTTTGACTCTATAAGAAATTATCTGCATCGAATTGGGGTTAGCCTTTTTGCTGTTTTCCTTTTAAGGTTTCTTTTGGTTGAGTGAATTTAGGGTTTTAGATACTCTTTAAGTATGTTGCCAAACTTGGTTTTATGTTATTGAAGGTTCTGGAGTTGGCTGGTAATGCTGCAAGAGACAACAAGAAGAATAGGATCATTCCGAGGCATGTTCTTTTGGCTGTGAGGAATGACGAGGAACTTGGGAAGCTTTTGGCTGGTGTCACTATTGCTCATGGTGGAGTTTTACCCAACATTAACCCAATTCTTCTGCCGAAGAAAAATGAGAAAGCGCCCAAGGAGCCTAAGTCACCATCGAAGGCGACAAAGTCTCCAAAGAAGTCACCTAAGAAGAAGGCTTAGTACTCTTTGCTTCTTTATTTTCGCTTGTTTATGTAGCTTCCTTTGTGACTCTGGTTGTACAAAAATGCTGATGTTGGTAGGAATTTAGGGCCATTGTAGTTCTAATTGTCTGTGTTGTCAAAAACATCCTATGTTTGGAATGAATGAAACTTGGAATGAATGAAACGAATTTGGATTATCCGATTCTGTGTTTTTGGTATTGGTTGGATTTATTATGCTTGTCTAGGGATTTTTAGGTTGTAGGATAAGAGCTTAAGAGGAGAATCGGTTTGAGAGTAAGGAAGACCTATCAAAGAGTAGCAAATAGTTAAAGGGATGTCGAAATTTCAACTCCGAAGAAACTCTGAATTGCGGTTCGATATTTAAATCAATGAATATTCAATGAGGGAAGAAAACTTTAAAAGTTATACTTGAGATTTTGTATAGCCGACAATGATTAGAATTGTTTTTTTTACTGGGAAGTGAGTTTTGTCTGCTTGGAGGCTGAACTTGGTTTTAGGGATAACAATACTCTAATGCTGTAGTTTCTTGGTTGTTTTTCTGTTTGTGTTCATGCTTCTTTGATAGATGGTTGAATTGGCTGCCATTTACGATGAAAAGCCTTGTAAATTTTACCATTTCTTGATTGCTGATAGTTAAAGGTTGGAAAAAGAACACTAATTGGCAAATAGCAATTTCTACATCTATCATTGTCGTATAAAATGGTTTGAAGGAAAAGAAACATTTGAAAGGGATTTTAGTTTTCAGTTCACTCAACCTTACCGCACCACTTGCGCTGCTTCAACATTTCTACTAAATTTAGTACCAATAGTAGAGACTAGTGTTAGCCTAAGTTTTTTTAACACTCATTTTTTGTAGGAAAAATTGGAGTAAGGAGAAAAGTATAGAAATAGAAGGAAAAACTGGATGAGTTTGATTTTTGTCCGCGTTATGAGCTTTAAAACCGAAAAAAAAGCAAGAAGTTTATGGAAAACAAAAAAAGAAATTCATGAATAAACAAACTGATGCTTTCAATTGATTTGGAAGTTTTTTTTCTTTCATTTGGTTGGAAAACCCATGGCTTGAAACCTTGATTGTTTGTTCTACAATTATCCACGCTTCCTTTGGAATTGGGAACATCAAAATCTCAAGTCAGAATAAAAACAAAGTCCAAAATCCATCCGGTCCCCATTCGACAATTTCCACCGCCTCCGACCCGACCCGACTCATCATCCATCTCAATCTAACTCTTCATTTCCCATTTGATCTAACCAAATCCACGATCACTACCAAAAATTAGATAAATATTTAAAATCATTATTAGTAAATCCATAAACATTGAAATAAAAAAATTCAACCCATTTTCCATTTCCAATTTTCTATCCATTACAACTAGAACACCCTAAAATCTGAAACCGATATATACTAATTGGAGTCCAATATCAACCAAAAAACCCAACAAATCTAAGAACTGGTAAACTTGGTAACCGCCTTTGTTCCTTCAGAGACAGCATGTTTCGCCAATTCACCAGGCAAAACCAATCTCACAGCTGTCTGGATTTCCCTCGATGTAATCGTCGGCTTCTTATTATACCTAGCCAATCTCGAAGACTCCTGAGCCAGTTTCTCAAAGATATCGTTGATGAAACTGTTCATGATCCCCATGGCTTTGCTTGAGATCCCGATATCAGGATGAACCTGTTTCAAGACCTTGAAAATGTAAATCTTGTAAGTCTCGGTGCTCTTCTTGGTCCTCTTCTTCTTCTTTTCTCCGCCTTCTTTTGATATCTTTTTTCTCGGCCTTCGGCCTCTTCTCTGCCATCGCTGGGGCTTTTTCCGCCACAGGTTTTTTCTCGGCGGGCTTCTTCTCGGCCTTTGGTGCCATTGATAATAAAGACTGGGAAAAAAAAAATAAGAGCTTTGGAGAAGGTACAGAGGAATGAGAGGAATCTGTAGAGAGTGAATTGAGGGAGTTCGGTGGGATGGGATTTGTTCATATAGAGAGGTGAAGTGGAGTTTGATTGGTTGATTGAGTTTCACGCGGATCAATGACGTGGCGTTCCTTGAGTCGGTTAGATATGGATAGTTGAGATAGTATTATAATATTATTAATCGAGGAAACTGCATAATGAACGGGCTTTGTATTTGGATTCTGTTCTAATTGGGTCAGGAAGCTTTAGAAATATATATATATATATATATATATATATATATATATATATATATATGGAGTTCGTTTATTATACGAAATTTTTTTAATTCCACAAAAAAATTAAAAAGTTATCTTTTTTATTTAATTATATAAATATATATAAAAAAAATTATCTCATTTAGCATCAATGTGGAGTTAAAAACAATGTATCAATAACGAATTTTATATATACGGGTTTTGTTAACGAGTGTTTTTAGACACTCTTTAAGGTTTTTTAATTTATATTTGATACAGTTCAGTGAATCATGTAATGCTATCTTATTAATAAACAACTATAATATTTTAAATTTTTTTAAAAATAAATACAGATAACTTTGCTTATAAAAAGTGACATCATGTGATTCGTTGACATTGTATACACTTATATGCATCAAATATAAACCCATATGCTACTTATAGTTATAACATTGTATTAAATGCAATAATTGATAAATTTATTTATCATTTCTAATACATTAGATGAAGATAAGACTATATATAATAATCTTAAAAAATACCCCTAAAACACTCATTAATAAAATCTTATATATTATATATGGCAAATCATTAGTATATATAAATTTTTTAATTTGAAAAAAAGAAAGATCAAACTCAACCCAGGAACACATACATTTAACATTCAACATGTTTGGGCTCCCTAGAGTAAAATTTCATGTTAACAATGTGTATCTCAAGAATATCAGTTAAAGAGTCAAAATAAGTAGTCATTTACCACCTTCAAAAAAAAAAAAACACTCAATTAAAAAGGCTGATCAATGGCTATAATAAAAACCTGAGCAGTGGCTGATGAATTACTAGAAACCCAGAGGATTAGGCTTCTCTCATGAAGGAATGGTGTAATCACATGATCACGCATTTTAAAAACTAAAGGGACATCCCAGTTATCGTGCAAAACCAACAGGATTCCTGGTATAAACAATACAATTTCACTGAAAATCCTAACCTTCAAGTCATATTACTTCAACACTCACTAACATCAAGATACCACCAATATCAACATATGTATGGTCAAAGGGGAGGGGGGGAGAGAGATAACAATTATGTTACTCGAACTCGGGGGTGAGTGTCGGATACGGGAATGTGTCCGGTACGAGTATGCTCAATTTTTTTTTTTTAAGTTTTTCCATATTTTTAGAGGATCATACCTTCATATGCATGTCCAAATATATGTCGAATACGGATGTCGGACACGGATGCTTAAAAGAAAATAAAGAGTTGGAGCAACATAGGATAACATTGGATATAGCCATTTCAAAAGTGCACTTTCAGCACCAGTAGGACACCAAAAGGAGACCATGTTATTGCCAAACATCATACACAAGCACAAACTGTAGTTAACAGATTGATGCATATAGATATTCACTCATAAACGCAAAAATCTGCTTGAACAAATTAGGTCTCGTCATATAAAGCATACATCTTCTATTGTTTTCGAATTTCATATACTAAAACCATAGGACAAACCAGATGAATCCTTTGGGCTGCTCAGTAATGTGCATGATATCAACCAAAAGCTTCAATCTTTAACTGCACGAGGCATTGAGTGATAGCCTTCCCCTTTTGAAACCCAAAAAAGTGCAATGTAAACTTCCAATCTAGATCCTGTCAATTTCAAAAGGAAAAAAGAATAAAAAAATGAAAGATTGAACATTCATACATTGCAAATCACTAATAGAAATAATACCCCAAGAACCGATACATGAATCTTAAGATGATCTCAGGCGATGATGGCAAAACTTACAAGTTACAACAAAGCACTCAAATGTGAGTAAAAGTACGAAGTGCAATCTAAATAACCCCAGACATTCTATTCCGGAAAAATGATTTCATTTTCCTTAATATGTTATTTTGTGATACTTGTCTCAAAGATCTAATCATATTTGAGGATATTAATGTACTGTGAATACAGAAGTAGTTTTAGACCTAACTAAAATCCGACAAGTTGATCTCAAACATCAAACAGACTTTCCATTTCTTAATGTCCAAAAATACTGGCTTCTTTCCTAGCATCTCTTGTACCCAATACAGATGATACTTCACCAAAAGTTAAAAATAAGACTTCAGAAAATAATTATGCACTCAACAGCTCATGCTAATTCATTTTTCTGCTAAATGATGACAACTGATAAAAATAAATGTTCCAATTGTGTTCTTATCATGTGAGATGACTGTCATTAAACTTTTATGTTCTGCAATAACTATCAGACATGAAACAAACATGATTGCATATCCGACACACCTCCATCGTGAATACTAGCACGAAAATGGTTCAAATACGGTTGCAGGTGATTCATATTCTTCCATAACTGCCAACATACCACTAACTACTACCAGCAGCAAGATCAGTGCCAGCATTTTGTATATAGATTACAAGAATTATAAAACTAATACTTGACCAAAAGTCATGTCTATGACCGCACCTCTAACAGCAGTGTTTGACATCAATGCAATCATTATATCTTCACATTTCCATATCAATTTCAATTAAACACTATCATTTTCGTTTTCAACTGCAAATCTTTAACAAAACAATAAGAATGGATGAGAAAGTCGATTACAACTTAGCTTTTCACATGCACAACAAGGAAAAACAAGAACCAAAATTTCCAATTTCACTGTTAAATTTAAAACCCACAAAGAAACGGACTTCAAAACATCAGACATAGTATCAAATTTAACTATTTAAGTACAAATACAAAGATCAAAGAAAAGGGTATTTAATTTTTATATAAACCTTGGAGAACCGGCATTGATATTCCTATGAAGAATCCGACCCCCACTCGAATCACCACCTCCATCAATCAACTCCCTCAATCCCAAATTCGAAACTTTCTCCTCCTCCTCCACCTCCTCGTCTTTCTCTTCCTTAACACGTGCAACGAGCGGCTTCCCCTGCAATCTCTCAAAGTAATTCCCATAAATGTATTCAGGCGTATATCCATTCTCTTCATCAAACAACATTATATGCCCATGCCACTCCCAAACCCGATATTCCGACCCTTTATCTTCGTGAAAAGTGATGCAAATATGGTGGTGGTCGTTGATGGTAACAGCTTGACCAGAGTTGGGTTTCAAAGGGTCGGTTTTTCCTGAAAGGATGATCCGGATAATTTCTTTTTCGAGCTTGGATTCTTCTTTGGCGAGTTGGGTTTTGTCGGAATCGTCGGAGTCAGAGTCGGACAAATTGGCGGCGTCGAGAAGTAGGTCTTCGAGGGATTGGGTGAGAAAAGGGTTGTTGTTGTTATTGTTGTTTGGGGGACGGACTTGGAGTCTTCCCATCAGGGTTTGGAGTAGGAGGTTGTCGAAGTTGGTGGTGTTGGTGAAGGAGCTCATTTTTTTTTTTACTGTGAAAAGGGTGGATTAGGGTTTTAGAGAAAGAGGGAGAAGCGGAGAGGGTTTTGGGTTGAGTGGGGCTGAGCTGAGCGAAGAAAGGGAGTTTGGGGGAGATTTTTCAGAAAAAGTTGGTACGATTCCCTTTCGTTAGCTGGTAAATGGAGGATTTGATAAGTTCTAATTGAAAATGAAACTAATTCTAATTGCTTTCTTAAGTTCTAAAACAATTTGATGAATCAAAGTCAAAGCCAGAGATTTTGTTTCTATTCAATTTTACATTTTTTTTTTTATTATTATTATCATATTAAATCCATAGACATATGACAAAATCCTAAGTTAAATTGGATTCATTGTATTTTATACTTATTAGTAGTATATATATATATATATTTTGGTGTGAGAGTAGTATATATTTTAGTTTAACATTTTTGTTTGTGTCAATCAAACTCTGTCTAGAGTTCCATGGCAACGGGAAAACTGAAAAAATATTAATAATCCGTTGTTTGATAACTACACATTTTTAAAAATAATAATAATAAACGGTTCCTTGGATTCATATCCCTTCTCCTAATCTTGTAAGAGGTTTGAAGAACTTCAGAATTCTTCAGCCACCCTTCTTTAATATTGGAAATTGAATTGGGTTTTAGTTTTGCTTCTACTTTATGGCTTTTGCTATGAACTCGATCAGAATCATGCTGCTCTAGATTTCAGCTTGGTTTTTACCTAGCAAATTCAATGTTCCGACTGCTTGCAGAACTGTCTGGTCGTCATGGTAGGTAAGTTTAGACTTTATAATTTTGAACATAACATAAACACGATGTAAAAAAAATACAAATACGAATACACGATCATGTTTATATAAAACGAATTATTAACGTGTCAAAATTTATATAAATATATAATATCTTTAACACGATTATAACATATAAAAATTATCCAAACACAACACTGATTACCAGATTTAAATAGACCATTCGACTAGTGCCATTTGACACAAAAACATCATGGTTAGTATTTTTGTTTATCCACAACTATATAAACCAAACCAATTAAATCTTAATCCCAATATATTTGAGGTTAGCTACAAAAACCAAGACCAAAAAACATTTACGTCGTAGCAAGTAAAAAATAAAGAACCTGGACTGAACACAATGAATTGAAAGGTTGGAGAACTAGAAAGATATACACCATAGGGGGCAAATCTGTGTAAGCAATATAACAATAAAATAATTCACAAAACTGTTAAGGTACATCAAACAGTAAATAAAAGTGATTGGCATTATACAACCCAAAAAAAGTTAAAGATACAACCGAATGAGCCATCATTGTCGCAGTGAGAATTATCCAAAATTATCGCCATCATCATTGCATAAAAATATATATAGATAGATAAATAGATAGACAGACAGACGAGACTCGATGAACAATTACCGCCTTAAGCTCTCCACAATGTAGTCCGCGTAGAGATTCCTTCAAAACAGAATGTTGAAATAAAATTAAAACTTTATCTTGAAACTGTTAAAGAGAGTATAAATGCACATGGACACAAGCAAAAGTTTCGAAAAGAAGAATCGCAAGCTGCAAAGCAACCCAACTTAGGTCTTTTAAGTTTTCTTAAATGAACAGTGGATTAGAGACAGGAAACTATCACTTACATGGAATGCTGGATTGCCTCATAAGCAGTAGAGGCTGGCAGAAAGTCATTAACAGCAACTTCCTTGTTCTCATTCTTCTTGTCTGAAGTATTTATTAAGGGAAAAGAAAGTTATAAATGCTTCAGATATAGGAGCAATTTAAAATAGATATCCTTCCTTGTAGAAGTTACATACAGCACTTGCTTTGCTACTAAGAATAATTACACTTACAGTCTTCAAAGAAGCGGCGAATCTCAGCCAAACGATGAGGAGGAAGTTCCTTGATATCATTGTAGTGGCGGTACTCAGGATCATCAGCACAAACAGCAATAATCTTGTCATCTTTCTCACCCTACATTCATAATTGCACATTTTTTCTCATTTGCTTTTAAACATATATCCAATTGTCTGGAGTATTTTAATCAGTGGTTAATGTATACCTGATCAATCATAGGCATCAGACCTATAGCTTTAGCCCGAAGAAAGCATCCTGGAAGAACTGGTTCCTGCATGTGTTTCAATGGTAACATAAGTATTGTCTTAAAAGTTTTAGACCCCTTGAATATGCAAAGCATCTTAAAATAAAAATTACAAGCATCCTGGAAGAACTGGTTCCTGCATGGGTTTCAGTAGTAACACAAGTATTGCCTTAAAAGTTTTAGACCACTTGAATATGCAAAACATATTAAAATAAAATTACGAGAACTGGTTTTGGCAATGGCAGGTGTATGGACAAAATAATTATTTTAGTCAATGATTAGTGTGGACCATGTCAATAATCACAAAGTGCACTGGACAAACCAAAGCGATACAAGAGAGAGTTTCAAAGCATGAAACATGTTATGCAACCGTGCATTAAACTATGATTTTTTCAATAAAAATGTGGATAGCAGCATACCTGCATAATAATCAGGACATCCAGGGGATCGTTGTCTTCACAAAGAGTACGAGGGATGAAACCATAGTTGTGAGGATACACAACAGATGAGTAAAGCACACGATCAACCTGCAAAATTAATGCACCTTTCATCAGCAACCAATTAGGAATCTGTAAAATGTGGCAAGCAGATTTGGGTAGTAACTAGTAGTTACCTTGATCAGACCAGTTTTCTTGTCAAGTTCATATTTCACCTTGCTCCCTTTCGAAATTTCAATCACCTGAACAAATTAACCACGTCTTCAATATAACAATAATCAAGTAAGAACTCTTAAATGCTTTGTTATTTATGAAGACTTTACTATCTTTCAATTTTAAAAGGAATTGCATAAATGTAGACTCTTCATAAGTTTTCTCAAATAAATCTCAATCATGATAACTGAGAAATACGGCCACGTTAAAAGATCTAAAAAGCCAAATGTTTATAAGAAATGCGTTGGAGACAATCAAATGCATACATATTCTAGGAATTTATGAAGCATTTTATATTCAAAATGCAAATTCGAGCAATTACAGAGAAGGTAAAGTTTAGTATACTTACACAGTTGAAAACCGTCGGAGCTTCAGGTCCTATAATAGAAATTATAAATAGTAGGAAAAGTAGTATATTAAAAACCAATAGGAATAACCCAAAAAGAACTTATATATAGCTTAAGTTGACAATGCTTACCGATCTCAAGATCATGCCATGGGTGAGCAGCAATAGACCTCCTGGTCAATGATGAAAGGATCCTTTCATTCAAAGGAGGATGTGAAGAGTAGTGAGAGTCAGAGGACTTGGTTGGAGTTGTTGGAGCCATTACTCTGAGTTACAAACAATGTATCAATAAGTAACTTAACAACTGTGCTACAAATTCCATAAGGTTGCGTTTGGAAACTTGAATTGCAAAAGATGAATTTGGATTTCATGAATAATGTAAATTGTATAATAAAACACATGTAAAATGTAACATTGATTATTATTTCTCAAATCCATGGATTTGTTTTTTGCCTATTAGTGGTGAATTTGAAATTCCTATAGCTATTTGTGAATTTGAAATTCATGTTTTTATACCTTTTAAATACATCATCATATTGAATCTTAACTAACTTATACATAATGTATGCATTTCATTCTCACAATTTATATAACAAATGAAATCCAAATTCAAGTTTCCAAACTCAGCATAAAAAAATTTCAAGTTAGAAGTATGCAATGCGAATAAACAATGATCACAAAATTTTCATTGATCTGTTTCAATTTTTTTAATTTTCCTTTCATTTTATCATCATATTGCTTAACCAATCAAATGCTTGTAAAACTAAGCAACCAGAAGAAATTGTCGCCACGCATTGGCTAAAAGTCGTTTCAATTTCAGAAAACTTCCTAAGATTTGCATTCTACCTGGAGCTTTTCTGCTTGGAAAGCTGAATGTTTTTCTCAGCAGATGAGTATCATCAAATATAACAATAAACAAACAGTTGATGGCAAAACTCTGAAGATCTAAAAGAAAATTGAAACAAAACAAAGAACTCTTCGTATTAAAAACTTTCTTAGTCTTAGTTAGGTTAAAGTAAGCAGAGAATTCATTTAAAAAAAAAAAAAACCAAAATGATTAAATAGCAATAGAAGAGTCTCTCTCACACAGCGATTCACAGTCTATTTTCTAGAAAAACATTTGGAAATCAAATAAATCCATGAGTATAACTTAGCAAACACAGATCTAAAACTATTACCACTTAAATCAGCACAAAATGCTAGAATGAGAAAATACAGAACAAAAAATAATAAAAAATAATTTCAGCTCAAGATCAACGCCAGATGATTTTTCACCAACAAAACAAGTGAAAGAAAGAAAATAAAAATAAAAAAAATAAAAAAAACAACAACAACAAATCTCAGACAAATTTAAAGCCAAAAAAAAGGAAAATGTGTATCTCGGAATCTATGCTACATCCTACATACAAGTTACAACTTACAACAAGCAGAAGCAATCAGATCCAAAAACAGAGCAGAAACTTGAAGAAACGGAACATAAAAGCCAAAAAGAAACGAAAAATCAACGATCTAACCGTTGAAAAAGGGATTTGAAACGTACCTGCAACGATTTCCGGCTCTTACAAAACGAAGCTTTCAAGACGCTAAAGGAAAAAAAAACGCACAGATCTCAATAACAAAGAGAAAAACAGAGAATAGGCAAAAGAAGAGTGATGAGAACTGAAAAGAAAGAATAAAACCCTGTAGGGACGCTTAAGTGGAGAGGGAGCAAAGAAAGCTGTATGCGTTCCCGCTCTGTTTCCTCGTTACCATTTAAAGGCAACCCCCGACACCGAAGAAAGGAAAATGAGTGTAAATTAAATATAAAAAAAATAGTGAAACAAAAAAGAAAAAAAAGGAAAATTCCTTACGTTTCAATGCTTGCGTTGCGGGTGAGGAATAAAAATGGAATTGGGGATATTCTTTATGCGGAAGCGAATAAATCGTGGTTGTAATATCCGAGATTACGCGTCGACATGTGATTGGTTGTTAGGGTGAAAGAGGATGATGATGGGACCCCTTAGGCCCTTAAAGAAATTTTCAATCTTATAATGCTAATATGTGTTGGAGCATAGCATTGTAGGAAGGAAAGCCTATCCCTTTCCCTTACTCAAAGGCTGGCTAAGCACCTGTTGGTTGACTTCCCATTAACAACCAGTCTTCTCATATTCTCGGCTGGCTGTACACCATTCAAACAAAAAAATAAAAATAAAAACAAAAACAAAAGAAGAGCTGACGTAAATCCTAGTCCTGTCTCCTGCCATACACGGGTTTCGTTTTATTTTTATTATTTTTTTTGATAAGCAATTTTTTTATTATCCAAGTAATAATGGCTCCTACATCAATACAAGAGTCTAATTAGAGTATGCAGCCTATGGCTGCAAACAATCAAAGCAATATGAAAAACTCAACATTTAAACTATCTAAAGTGAAAAAATGGAATTATGCAGTCCCCATTCTTCGCAAATCCTTCTGTTGACGTTGTCATAAGCAATGCCCTTCAGATCAGTCAGTCTCATTCGAACATCATCCTTGACCAGTTACAGCACTTGCATATTAGTAGATCCTTTAGTAGCAAAGGTTCTCTCATTTCTTTCCTTTTATATATGGTATAAGAAAGCAGCCCATGCAATTCTCAAGATTATAGAAATCAAAGCTTTGCCTTTTGAGTTTAGTTACTGCCCAGTTAAGCTCCCAGTCCCAATCTGCTGTCCTCCTGTGCAATCCACAAAGTTGCAGGATCTGCTGCCATACTTCCTTGTAAAACCTGCAGCCAAAAAATAGATGGCTTCGAGTCTTCATTTCCTGCCTGCAGAGGCAGCAGTCCCCCTCCACAGAGATTCTCCATTGAATTAGTCTATCCTTAGTTGGTAGCCGATTGAGAGTTGCCATCCATGCAATGATTACATGCTTGGGAATATGAAAAGGGCACCAGAAAAGTCGATGCCAGACTACCTTCTCTTGTTTAGGCCTCAGCTCTTCCCATACTAGGACTGTAGAGTAAGATTGACCTGTCCTTTTCCAAGTGACTCCATGCTCAGTCCTGTGCAAGAATCTCGAGGCTATATCTCTCATTCTGAGCAGTTTCTGTTGTGCGGAACTAAAACGAGATTACTAAAACCGATAAAAAACACACTGAAAAAACACCGATAATTTTACGTGGTTCGGCCAATATGCCTACGTCCACGGGAGGAGGAGCAAAGCTTTGTATTTATCGGAGATGGAGTATTACAAGAGATACGTATTACAAGTGCTCTCTATAGCACACACTCAACCGGGAGGGGCTCTCTCTAGAGCTCTCACATCTCTACCGGGAGGGAGCTCTTAGAGCTCACCTTTGGAGCTCTCCAACTCTATCTCACTCACACTCTCTCAACTCACTCATTTTTCTCTCTCACTCTACATGGCCTTTTATAGGCACCATCCATGGTGTGAACACATAGCTAGTGGCAAACAAAGTAGCCACCATCCACCAACTATCATGGTGAGAACACATAGCTAGTGGCAAACAAAGTAGCCACCATCCACCAACTATCTTGGTCTACCATCCACCAACTATGGTTGGTGGTAGCCTCCATTATTGACCTTGGTTGGTGGCTTTGGTGGAAGCTTCCTTGGTTAACTTTGAGCCATATTCAACAATCTCCACCTTGGCGAGAATCCACAGAGAGAATTCACAGATCAGAGCTTCCTCCTTTCTCCTTTAGGTGTCATGTACACCATTACACACATCAGGGCACCTATTGCATTGGCATGATCCATCAATGCACTGAGCCTGAGTCAATTTTTCTGTCTACTTCCCAAGAATTTTCTTAGCTTCTCCAAGATCATCTCGAACTCTGAGCTCAGTTGAGCCTTCAGCCTGTCGATCTCCACCTTGCCTTTTTCAGCAGATAGACAAATGATCCATCTTGAAGTTTCCGGAAATAAACACAGTGATCAAATTGACTGTGTGTGTACTTTTCATCCTGTCATGAAACAGTCCAACCGTTTATACAGCTGTCACGGGATTGTTTCAGACCATACAGTGACCGGTTCAACTTGCTTTTGTAATCTTTGCGACCGGGGACTCCAAAACCATCTGGTTGAGTCATATAAATTTCATCCTCTAAGGAACCATGGAGGAATGCAGTTTTTACATCAAGTTGAACTATCTCTAGGTTATACAGTGCTACTAAAGCCAATAAGATCCGAATAGATGCATGCTTAACAACAGGTGAAAATACCTCATTGTAGTCTATTCCTTCTTTTTGAGCCTAACCTTTGGCTACCAATCTGGCTTTGTATCTGATGCTGTCTTTGCCGGTAGCACTCTCCTTTTTGGCAAAGACCCATTTGCACCCAATTATTCTTTTGAGTGTTTGGAAGTGGAACCAACTTCCAAGTCTGATTTTGATGAAGTGATGTCATCTCTTCATCCATCGCCTCCTTCCACTGGGTATGCTCAGGGCTGTTTACAGCTTCTTTGTAATTGATCGGAACATCATCATCAATTACTGGAGGGGTGTATGCCACCATGTCTGTATACCGAGCAGGTTTCCGAATATGTCTATTTGGTCTACTGGTGGCAACTGATTCAAATTGCTGAAAGGTTTCTGGTGATGACTCCTCCACTTCAGTTAAGGTGTCATCAGATTCTGGTTCAGATTCATCGGAATTTTGACCAGCATCTTCTGATTCAAACTCCACCTGCTTTAGAGAATCTTGGTTCACATTCTCTGGAGTTGACAGTTTCAGCATTACAGATTCGTCAAAGGCAACATCTCGGCTTACGATGACTTTCTTTGACTCAGGGTTCCACAGTCGGACTGCCTTTACTCCTTCACTAAAGCCCAAGAAGACAGCTTTCATGGCTCTAGGATCCAGTTAAGCATCCGAAAAACAGCCGATCCGGTTTTAAGACTCTACCTCTAAGGATTTTCCAATCCATGCATCCAATGCTGTAGAGGGTAGTCAGTTGATACTCTAAGAGGCCAAGCCTCTACTCAAAATGCCTCTCTCAAGCCTCACTGAGATAACTCGAACTCTATCAACCAAAGTTCTAATCATCCGTTCTGCACCTCCATTCTATCGTGGAGTGCCCGGAGCTTCAAAGTGTCTGATCTTCACTTTGAGGAACGGATAATCGCCAATATCAGATCTCAGTATTTTAAGCTTTTGATCACAATCGACCTCTCTGTCAGGACAGCCTTTCCTCTAGTGTCCAACACTAGGCACACTCGTCCCTTGTAGATTGTCGATGATACTTTTCCTAGACGAGATCTTCATCCATCTATCGGTCCTTTGCGGATTAACTGGATTCTTCTCCTGGATAGGATATCCACCGCCTACTGGACTGGACAGGATCCTTCGCGGATTAACTGGATTCTTCTCCTTGATAGGATATCCACCGTCTACTAGACAGGATCTTCACCGTCTACTGGACTGGATGAGACAGGATCCTTCACGGATTAACTGGATTCTTCTCCTTGATAGGATATCCACCGTCTACTGGACAGGATCTTCACCGTCTACTGGACTGGATGAGACAGGATCCTTCGCGGATTAACTGGATTCTTCTCCTTGATAGGATATCCACCGCCTACTGGACATTCGCGGATTAACTGGATTCTTCTCCTAGATAGGATATCCACCGCCTACTGGTCATTCGCGGATTAACAGGATTCTTCTCCTAAATAGGATATCCACCGCCCACTGGTCATTCGCGGATTAACAGGATTCTTCTCCTAAATAGGATATCCACCGCCTACTGGACTGGACTGGACTGGATCTTCACCGTCTACTGGTCCTTCGCGGATTAACAGGATTTTTCTCCTAGATAGGATATCCACCGCCCACTGGTCATTCGCGGATTAACAGGATTCTTCTCCTAGATAGGATATCCACCACCTACTGGACTGGACTGGACAGGATCTTCACCATCCACTGGTCCTTTGCGGATTAACAGGATTCTTCTCCTAGATAGGATATCCACCGCCTACTAGACTGGACATGATCTTCACCGTCTACTGGTCCTTCGCGGATTAACAGGATTCTTCTCCTAGATAGGATATCCACCGCCTACTGGACTGGACTTGACAGGATCTTTACCTCCTACTGGACGGGATCTTTACTGTCTACTGAACTGGACTGGATAGGATCTTCACCTCCTACTGGACGGGATCTTCACTGTCTACTGAACTGGACTGGACAGGATCTTCACCTCCTACTGGACGGGATCTTCACTGTCTACTGAACTGGACTGGACAGGATCTTCACCTCCTACTGGACGGGATCTTCACTGTCTACTGAACTGGACTGGACAGGATCTTCACCTCCTACTGGACGGGATCTCCACCGTCTACTGGACTAGACGGGGTCTTCACCTCCTACTGGACGGGATCTTCACTGTCTACTGGTCCTTCGCGGACTCACAGGTCCAGTACTTCGCACAGCCACATGCCAAAGTTACGTGGTGCCATCAAATTTCTCCACCTCGAACTTTGCAGTGGTCATCGAGTTCTTTCTGATGTAAGAACTTGATGGTGCGCTGCTGGTTGTTTCAGTTGTCTCTAATGATTCTGCCATGGTAATAAAACAAAATTACCAACTCAGAGTTTTTCCTTTATCTGTATGGAAAAAACGGATGCCGCGGTTGAGTCCAAAATAGTCGAAATAGCCAGGAACGGGTCCAACTGTGTAAATTTTGGACACACGGTGAATATTCTGCGAATATTCAGCTGCAGGTGACTCGAAATGGACTCGGTTTAGCTCAACCGGCTCGAAAAAGTCTCGGAATAGTGTTCTGAAACGGCTCAAAAAATGGCCCGAAAAAAAATTGGTCGGAGCTACGGCGGCGCGTGGGGCGCGTGCGGCGGCGCTTGGGCGCGTGCAGACAGGTGGTGACCGGCGCGTGGGCTTCACGCGCCTTCAACCTCTGGAGCGCGTGTGGCGCGTGGGCGAGTGAGTCCCACTCGCGATTCTTCTGGCGGCGCGTGTGGGCGCGTGCGGCCTCCTCTGGTGCTCCGGTTGATTCTGCTGCACTCCTCTCGACGACCTCTTCAACCTGGTATTTTCAAAACACAAATTGGAGCACTTTTGAAAAAACGGACAGAATCAAACAAACTCGGTTTTACGTAAAATTTGGCTCTGATACCAATTTGTTGTGTGGAACTAAAACGAGATTACTAAAACCGATAAAAAACACACTGAAAAAACACCGATAATTTTACGTGGTTCGGCCAATATGCCTACGTCCACGGGAGGAGGAGCAAAGCTTTGTATTTATCGGAGATGGAGTATTACAAGAGATACGTATTACAAGTGCTCTCTATAGCACACACTCAACCGGGAGGGGCTCTCTCTAGAGCTCTCACATCTCTACCGGGAGGGAGCTCTTAGAGCTCACCTTTGGAGCTCTCCAACTCTATCTCACTCACACTCTCTCAACTCACTCATTTTTCTCTCTCACTCTACATGGCCTTTTATAGGCACCATCCATGGTGTGAACACATAGCTAGTGGCAAACAAAGTAGCCACCATCCACCAACTATCATGGTGAGAACACATAGCTAGTGGCAAACAAAGTAGCCACCATCCACCAACTATCTTGGTCTACCATCCACCAACTATGGTTGGTGGTAGCCTCCATTATTGACCTTGGTTGGTGGCTTTGGTGGAAGCTTCCTTGGTTAACTTTGAGCCATATTCAACAGTTTCCTCATGCACCAATTGCTGTTTAGAGTGTCTGAGATTTCCCGGAGATCACTCCCTTTCAACACATAAGATTGAATCCATGCAATCCACAGAGAACCAGCTTGGATGAATATAGACCACAAGTGCCTGAGAATACATGTCTGGTTTCAGGAAAGGATATCCTTCAAGCCCAGCCCTCCTTCAGATTTGGGAGCAGAGATGGTTTTCCATCTCACCCTGGTTGAGTTGTGCCAACCTGCCTTTCCATAAGTAACTAGAACAAAGCTGTGAAATCTTCTTGACTACCATTTGAGGAAGCATGAAGTGCCTGCACCAGTAGTTGTGAAGATTGAATAAAACTGATTGAATTAGCTGTAGTCTGCCAGCATACGAGAGGTGTCTAGCAGTCCAGCTTGTGATCCTGGCAGTGATGCGTTCAATCAAAGGAGTGCAGTCTCTAATGGTGAGCTTACGCGTGACCAAAGGGACTCCAAGGTATCTTACAGGGAAGGATCCCTGCTTGAAGCCTGTTGCTTGGAGGATATCTGCCAACTCCCTCATTTGGACACCTGTACAGAAGAGCTCACTTTTAGTACTGTTGAGCTGAAGTCCTGAGAAAGAATATAAGAGCTCAAGGACACTCTGAATGCCCATCACTGAATCCATATTGCCCATGGTGAAGATCAGAAGGTCATCCAGCAAAACATAAATGAGTCAATTTGACTATTTTACATTTTGGGTGGTAGGAGAAAACTTTGTAAGCTGCAGTTGCATCTATGAACCTTGAGAGGACATTCATGGCTATTATAAACAGGTAGGGTGACATGGTGTCACCTTGCCTTACTCCTCGAGCACCTCTAAAATAGCCTACCAGCCCTCTATTAATGGCTACAAAGTACAAAGGTGTGGTGAGTCAACTTTCTATCCAATCAACAAATCTCCTAGGAATTCCCATTGCCCTTAGAGTAGTTAGCAAGAAGTCCCATTTCAGGGAATCAAAAGCTTTCTGGGTTTTATCTTGATAGCACATCTAGGAGATAAGGAAGATTTGTTATACCCTCTGACCATCTCCTGAGCTAAGAGGACATTTTCAATGCTGCTCCTCCCTTTAATGAAAGCACTTTGCTCTTGCTGATGCTGTCAGGAAGAATCTGCTGCAATCTGTTGGCCAAGATCCTTGTGATGCATTTGTACACAATAGATCAACAAGATATGGGCTTGAAATCCTAAAGGCAGGTTGGAGCTTGCTTCTTGGGCACTAAAACCAATGTGGTGGAACGCAGGTGATAGATTCCCAGTTTGGAAGAAGAAACTAATGGCTGCAATCACATCTTCACCAACTATGCTCCAAGTAGTTTTAAGGAAATGGACAGTGTAGCCATCTGGACCAGGGACTTTGTCATTGGCTTGGCCAAACAAAGCACTTCTGATTTCTTCTCTGGTTACTTTTGAGGCTAGCATTATGAGCTTATCCTCTGGTATTGAGCTTTGAAGAATGTCAGCTAGCAATTCCTGTGAACAGCTCCCCACATTGGAGTCCACCCGTCCCAGCAGGTTTTGGAAAAATGCCTCCGTTTCCTTAGATATGGCATCAAAGGTGTCAAGTCTGTTGCCTTCACTGTCTTGTAGCATCTGGATGGTGTTTTGTCTTTGCTTAGCAGCCACCACTCTGTGGAAAAACCCAGTGTTTTGATCCCCCTCTTGCAGCTAGATCTGGCAATTCTTGTGTACCCATGTCGTGTTTGTGTATTTTGTCGTGTCATAATCGTGTTTAAGGTATTTTATATTTATATAAACTTTGATAGGTTAATATTTCGTATTTTATAAATTTTGAGATATTCGTGTATGCGTGTTGTGTTCGTGTTATTTTTTCGTGTTCGTGTCGTGTTTGTGTCGTATAATCATGTCGTGTCCAATATTAACAGGTCTACCTGCAACCATTGTATTATAGATTTTTGTTTTAGGAAACTTTCTTCATTTCTCAATAGCTCATGCAACTCATTAGAGAGTCTATTTCTACTAATCTTTATTAACGGATAGATTTCATAATCGTATATTTATGTCATTATTTTTACGTATTAAAATTACGTTTAAAATATTATATATTTTTGTATAAATTTTGATATATTAATAATTTATGTTATATAAATTTAATATATTTAGGTATTCATATTTTATTTTTATATTATATTTTAATTATATTTAAAATTAATAAATTTAGACGCGTCGAATCAATTGATTTTAAACCAAACAAAAATGTGAGCAGGTCAATTGGTGGAGTCTTTCATTCTTCAAGCCCACCCGCTAATTTGGCAGTGATTTACTGATTTCTACAACTCATAATTTATGAAGTAATTAAAAAAAAAACCATTTCATTCCACTTACCCTCCCTTTGTCATATGTGATATGTTTGAATGTTTCCATTCGGACGTTTGGGTTTTTTTTTCTTTTTCTTTTTTCTTCAAGTGACTGATGGGGTGGGGTTAGTCGTTTAGATTTGGACATGATTATTTTAATCAATTTTTTTATTTAAATTTATAGCTAGTAAACTAGAATTGAAAATCAATATACATGAATTAACCTGTTTTTTTTTTTTTTTTTTTTTATGGTGGTCAATGATTTGTTTGAGTTGGCGAATGAAAGAATAATAAAAGAGTAAAAGTATCAAATATATATATATATATATATATATATATGAGGAGGGATCTATTTACACTAATGTAAAACTAAGTTAGTTTTACATATTTCTGTAATTTTTTATACGATTTATATTTGTTTAATCTAACCGTTTTATTTCATATTCTATTCACGTAGATCATGCACATAGAGTTTCGAGTAAATTGAAAATGTCTAACTATTTGTTTGATGTAAAAAAACTTTTAACTGTTAAATATATATTGAAAAATACAGTATTCTCGATCGATATGATAGAGATATCGAATAGATTCGAAATTTTACGTGGTTCACGACGAGTACAATTATATTATTAAATTCAATGGTCGGTTTGTTAAAATGCAAATTTTATAAAAAAATTACAAAAATATATAAAACTAATTTAATTTTATATTAATATAAATGAATTATATATATATATATGCTCATGCTTAAATTTCCCCCCTTCAAATAACAAAATTTGATGCATGCTTTAAATACAGTAATCCACTTCATTGAGCTAGCTAGTTAGGCCTGAAAATTTATCAGTGGCTGACAGATCGTCTTGTTTAATCTTTACCAGATATCACATGGAGTTAGCCATCATTTTCAGCTTCCTTTCATCGAGCTAGCTTTCCATTTTGGCAACTTTGGGTAGCTCTCATTAGCCATTCTTAGCGGTGTACTTCAGCCAAGTCGAATTCAAGTTGTAAGAAATTTGAGTTCGAGTTCAAATTTGATTTTAAATTCGATATTCGAAATTCGGTTCGAGCTTGTCGAATTTTTTTTTTAAAGTTCGAGCTCAATTCGAGATAAAAATCGAACTGCTCGAGCTCATTTGATTAGGCTCGTTTATCTAGTAAAAAATAAGCTCGATTTTCATGCTCGACTTCAAACTCGGTTATTTGAGCTGGAGTTTGAGTTCAAATTGAAAATTTTCAATACTAATTAAAAATAAAAAAAACTCGTGCGAGCTACTCGAATCAAGTATTTGGATACTCGAATTCAGACTCGCTCAATAGCTCGAGCTCCACTCGACAATGACTGAGCCGAATTCGAGTTTTTTTTCAAATCAAACCCGAATAACTTATGAACACAGATATCTCGTTTACACCTTAAGTCATTCCCCATTTTGAGAATGAGCACCAATGCCTTAACGGCATTTATTATAGTGTGAGCAAATCCTTTACTTGATAACCAACACATGCTTTCCTGCAGCCTAAAAGTGACCAGATTGAAGTTTAGACACCAAAGTTAAACAAATTTTTTTTATTTTAACTTTTTGGGCTCAACAAAATCTAGAATCTCTAATTCCATTTCTTTACTCTCCCTTTCCCTTCCTACTTGAGCTAAATTATGTTTCAAATTGACATTCAAGTGAATTAGAGTCCATACACCTTAATTGGGCCCCGAATGACAACACTAAACTAATAATCAATAATGCATGCAGGTTACAAAAGTTTGGGTTGGCCCATGAAACTGATTCTCCTAAGCCCAACTTATTCTGTTAAGATCATTTCTATCTATATTATTATTAAAATCCTTTAATCAAGTAACATCAATTTAATTAAAAGATAAATCATATAAATAAATAAATAAATATATATTAATAAGATTATAATGTATTTTTTTAAAAGTAGATTAAAAATTCAGATTTTAGAATTTGCTTATCAATTTATTATTTTTTTTTTCAAAAACAAGATGGTGAAATTATTTTATTTTTCTGTCTTTACATTTTAAAATAAGATTTTGTTAATAAATGTTTTGAAAATATTTTTTAAGATTATTATAAATAATAATATTTTCATTCAACATATTGAAAATGATAAATAAAATTATTAATTTTTATATTTAATATAATAATATTATTATAAATAATATATTTAACTAACATTAAAAAATGTTTAAAAACACTGTTAACAAAACCCATGATATTATAAAGTCTTTTATCTTTCAAGTGCATTCCTTCCTAACTGGCTGCATCCTCGCTGTTAGATACCCAAGTCCAACCCATCCCCGCTAAACTATGCCGTTTCAAGCAGCAGCTTAGGAAAGCCCAGTTGTTTTCTTCAACCAGATATTTTCTGTCACTTTACGAATTAATAAAAAGAAATGTCCCTTACATCCACAGAGATCTAAACACCAAATATTAATCCAACGGTTGGGAATCGAATCGAATAACTTATTTCTTGAATAAACTCTCTATTTTCAATTTTTCTTTTACTCTTCTCTCTTTTCTCTAAAAAAAAACCAGTTTTTTTCAACGGCCGACCGGTGTTGACGTACCAGAGACGCTTCCCTCCTCATTTCACCAGATCTCACTCTTCCCTTTTCCTGATCCGGTATTTATTTCCTTTCAATTCACCAAATTAAATTTTAAAAACATTTTATTTCTATTACTTTTATTATTATTTTTTAATTTTTTTTTACATTGATTATTAACCGAAGCCTTTTTTTTTCGGTCTAGGGTTTATTTGTTCTTCTCCCAATTTTTTGTTTGTTGCGATAAATTTCTTCTATTTCCATGGCTGCTCCACCTGCAAGAGCTCGAGCCGATTACGACTACCTCATAAAGCTCCTTTTGATCGGCGACAGCGGTAACTATTTCTTTTCTCTTTATATATAAATATAGATATATATCTTGATTTGATTTGCGATCTAGTCGTTAAACTACTTTGTTTTTGAGAAATGTTGGGCCCTTTAGAAGGATTTGATTTTTTCTTCTTCTAAATATAGCAAACCTAGATGTTAGACCGTGATGTGCATTACAAGATCATTATCTTAGGTTAAGCTTCATTTTAGGTTTATGTATTATCTTAATACGGAGATTTTATTGCGTTAAGCGAGGTTGATTCGAAAAAAGAGAGAGCCTGTTTAGTGCTTTTATGGTGAATTTATTCTAATGGGGCATTGTTCGTCTTATATTTTAGGTTGTATTTATTAATTTATCTGTCTTAATATAGCTCATGCCTCATTGCCATGTGAATATTCTCTGTCTAGATTAGTGTTACTGATGATAAATATCCTGGAGCCATAGCATGTACATTTGCATGAGGGAATCGTTGCTTAATTCATGCGATGGTCTGCTACAAATAGTTGTACTTGCCTTTAATTAGGGATTAATAGGTGATATTCTAGTGATTTTAAAGGAGTTTTTCTTGATATTCTGCACTTTATTTTGAAATTGAGTTATGAATAAGTCTGTTTACTTTGTTATTGTGTGGTTGGGCAGGTGTGGGTAAGAGTTGCCTCCTTTTGCGTTTTTCGGATGGCTCATTTACTACAAGTTTTATCACAACCATTGGGTAGGTGTTTTCTAATCGCAGTACAGTGGTCTTATTATTATTATTATTATCGATTTTGTTAAAAAGGGCATGTGGGTTAATAAGGTTGTGTTTACTTTGGCAGAATTGACTTTAAGATAAGGACTATAGAGCTCGATGGCAAAAGAATCAAACTGCAAATTTGGGATACTGCTGGGCAAGAGAGGTTTCGAACAATTACAACTGGTTAGTTTTTGTGCTTTGAAGGTGTCATTGACTAGAAATGAATTGTCTAATAGAATTATAACCTATCTGATTGATAATAAATTTGTAGCATGACTTGGGCATTGTTTTTCTTGAGCCTGTTAATTGCGAGTGTCATTGCATGATGTGAGTTACCATTTGTTCTCACTCTAATATTGTCAATTTAATAATATCTCTAGTTCAAGGTTGTTGTTGCTTTGCCATTCTCTTTCTTTGTGGTTTTTTAGTCTGTTAGGAAGTTAGGAGTTTGTATGCTTCCATGGTTTCTCTCTCTCTCACGCTTTCAACCCACCTATTGTCATACTCTCGAATTGTGTGACAGAACTTGGAAATAAAATTACAAACTATAGATGGCTAGGATTGAAATTCTTTCAGTTCTGTAGATGCCTAGCCTCTCATATTTTCTGGATTCTTGTTAGTTTTTGCTATTAGTATTACCTGTGTGGGTGGTTGAAAATTTTACTTCTACATAGTGTTTTCTTTCTTCCACCCCCAAACATGGTTGCTTGCTCCTTTAAAAAAAAAAAAATTACATATCTTGTTTTACCCTTTTGTGGTGGGTATGGGGGGGTGTTCACTTTATTTTACTTGCTCCAGATGTCTACTCTCTCCAATGCATCCAGAGTTTATTGTCGTCTAGAGTCTTGTCTGGTTGATAAACGAATTAAGTAATATTTTCTTTTTGTGCAGCTTACTACCGTGGAGCCATGGGTATTTTGCTCGTGTATGATGTAACTGATGAGTCATCTTTCAATAGTAACTACTGAACTTTTTATCATTTGAATTTTAGATTTTCATACATATGTTGTTCGATCTTATCCACCTTTGAATCTTAAGAACTGTTTTTAGTTGTTTCCACCAAATTTTGCTCGTTTTTGGATCTTTTTAATTTCCTGCAATGTTGAAATTTGAAAATATACTCCTTATCCAGTGATTTGAAAATTTATTCTTTCTCCATTATAATTATCTTATCAACTGAACTAATATCATTTTCTGCTTAGACATTAGAAATTGGATTCGAAATATTGAACAGCATGCTTCAGACAATGTCAACAAGATTCTGGTGGGTAATAAGGCCGACATGGATGAAAGCAAAAGGGTCTGTTTCTCTTTCTCTCTCTTCCATATGTACATGTGTGCTTGTGTTTGCATGCATTTGTGGTTACCCTTCTGTATGCCGTTTTGCCCCAGACATTTTTCTTGTCAAGTTGATTGGGAACTTATTTTTCAGGCCGTCCCTACCTCAAAGGGCCAAGCTCTTGCTGATGAATATGGCATCAAGTTCTTTGAGACTGTATGTAATTTTTACTACGGAAGTTGTATTTACTTTTGATGTTTAGTTGATCTTTGCTATATGCTCAAGAGCCACCTCTATCATGCAGAGTGCAAAAACAAACTTAAATGTCGAGGAGGTTTTCTTTTCAATAGGCAGGGACATTAAGCAAAGACTTGCAGATAGTGACTCAAAGGTTGAGGTATGGTTTCTTTAACTCGAAGTATCAGCTTTTCTACTAACACATGCTATGTTGCTCCGACTCTTCATTTTTCTTAAAGTATCTGTGTCCGACACATATCCGGACATGGTTATGGAGATATGACCCTTAAAAGACCCTCCAATTATATGAAAAAACTTAAAAAAAATTGAATATACTGTGTCGGACACATACCCCGTATCCAAAACTCACCTGAGTCTGAGTAACATAGAATAGAACACATGCATGCTATAATTATGCAAATCCTTTTCTTTAACATCTTTTAATGCATATATTGTTGTCAATTTTTTTTTCTTTGCAGCCACAGACTATCAAAATTAACAAACCTGACCAGGCAGCAGGGGCTACGGCAGCTGCTCAAAAATCAGCTTGCTGCGGGTCTTGAACAAATTATGTTGAGGATGAGATCTGAAGGGTACCATTCTCTTCTCTAGTAGCCGTTTTGGTCTGGAAAAACTAATTTTGTGACAACTATATATTGTTTGTGTTTGTTTTCTCCCTTGGATATCATTATTTTTACATCTGCTAACTCTTTGGTTTGAAATGTTCGATCCTCGGTATTTTGCGAAATTAAATTATAAATTAGATTATTATTTTTTTCCCTAAATAATATGTGTTTGAAAGCCAAATTGTCTACCATATTTTGATATTTGAACCAATACGTGTACAGCAACCCGATGCGCGGCTTGGTTTAGCTGTTCTGGAGATCAAATTGAGCTTGGGTTCTCCAATTTGTCTCCTCAAAAATTCGATCTCCCTCACCACGGGAGAGAGAGCCTCCACTTGCTGCCCTCCTTACTTTGCCTTATTAAACTTAATTAAGACTAATATGTATGTATATATATATATATATATATATATATATATATATATATATATATATATATACCATAAAAGCCTAAATCCCAAAAAGATATTTGAAGAACCGTATAATGACTTGAAATCACCTACTTTACGACTTCCCAAAAAGCAATTCAACTTCAATACGCACAAAAAAACCCTTGAACCACCTAAATCATGTAGAATTCATTTTTATGTAAAATGGGCCACATCGTTAATTAACAGAATAGATTAATTAATATAATAGCAAAGATAATTAGTTTGGTTTGAAAATAATTGTTGGTTGTTACTATAGTAGTAATTAATTAATAGCTAAAGAATGTAGAGCTAATTGTAGTTTTAAGAGAAACAGTGGAAGCCATATATGTATATATAAATTCGTATTCTTAAGATTGAAAAAAAATTGCATAAGTTGAAATTCGAATTTCAAATTTATTAAATACCGGAAAGCCATCGTATTCGTAAGATAGTGTTGAGAACTTGAGATACAAAAGAGAAACACTGCTTTTATATTTACTTTTTTGGTAGCAAATTTTAAATGGTGAATGGTCTTTGTTTTTGCACTCTCCATGATATGAGTGGCTCTTCAGCATATAGGAAAGATCAACTAAACATCAAAAGTAACTACAAAATCCGTAGTAAAAATTACATACACAGTTCCCAAAGAACTTGATGCCATATTCATCAGCAAGAGCTTGGCCCTTTTGAGGTAGGGACGGCCTGAAAAAATAAGTTCCTAATCAACTTGACAAGAAAAATATCCAGGGAAATACAGCAAACAGAAGGGTAATCAACCAATCATGGGAAAGAAAATGAATGTAATATTATTAGAAATTTCTATTAGAACTACAACAAATTAACTGAAATTGCCAAAGAAAAAAATTAAATTTAAACAAATAAATAAAGAATTTTTTTTTGAAGATTTCACATGTTGTACATGATAAAACAAATGAAAAAAATGTCGTTAATGTCATATGGGAATAATGGGATTATATATTTATCAAATGCAAAGATCAACCTTGGGAGCCTTGTTCCCAAATAAAACTTGCAAATCATTCTCCAATGGAGTCAAATTCAAGTCCAAGCACACAACTCTCCGACTACTATTCGATCTCTTCAACACCGGCACCGTAGAAACAAGTGGAAATATTGGAGAGAAGCTTTCATTCAAGGCAGCTTTATGTCTCCTCATATGGCCACCCAAAGCTTGCCCGTTGGAGAATTCTTGGCCGCAAATGTAGCATTCGTGAGTCTTAGGCTTGGTTGATAAACTTAGGAATTTTGTTCGTTCATTTGCTTTCTCCCCCATCAATTTGGGTCTCTTATGGCTTGCTCGATGACCACCCAATGCTTGGAATGATGAGAAACGACGGTGACAAGTTTTGCACTCGAAAACCTCGCTGGCCACCCATTGGTCTTTTGGCTTGGTTTCTAGGCCTTGAGATAGCTGCATTAGACATTTAGCAATGTCATGATGAAAACCCTGAATCTCTCCATTTTCTCTTTCTCTCTTCATTATTACTGGCTAACAGGAAAAAACTTACAAAATCTGAATGTGAATATATACTTGGTTTTTGATTTATGGCTGAAAGAAGATGAGAAACTTGGAAGCTGGTTTTTCAGCTTTATATAAAGAAGGAAATTCAACTGTGAAGCTGTGAAGTTTTGACTGATAATTTGACTATTCTAAAAGACAGAAAGTACCCATTTGTCTGAGGATTCTTAAAAACTCTTTCATGGGGTTTAGAATTCCAAAACTTGTTTTTTTTTGGTAAGAGCCAAGGGGAAATTTTCTTAACCACGTTGGTCTTTACCAGAGACAAGGTCACGAGTGGCGAGCTAAGGCTATAATAGTGACTCTCACTGAAGCTTCGGCTACCTTTTATTTTAGAACATCTAAATCTAATGCAACACAAAAATACATAAAAATAATAACTTGGTTGATGGTTACGTATTTCTGATTAGTCTTATAGCCACCTTTAAAAAGTCATACAAATCCAGGCAACATGGGTTGCATAACTTTTTTTTTTTTTAAGAGAGAAGTTAAAGAGTTTCGGTAATTGATTAAGATCAAATTTGTCATTTTTTTATTTGAATCTTGATCACAAAAATCTGAAATTAAGAGCTTAAAATTTTATCAACAGACCACACATTGATAATCAAATTTTGTCACTATATTATGAATTAATATCAAATTTGCAATTACGGTTTATTTTTATTGAGTTTTGTCTTAAATATAAAGTAACGAAATTGATGAAAATTTATCATTTACATTAACATCTTAATATTTTATAAAATATTTCAATTTCATTATTTTTTTTCCCAAATCAATGCAATTGAAAATACAATAACAAAAATTTGCTATGAATTAACATAATATTTTGTGAAACATTTGAAATCATTAATTTTATCTAAAAATCAATAAAATTTAAATACAATGACAAAATTTAATATTAAGTCATAATATAATTATAAATTTTACCTTAATCTCGTATGATAATATTTCCATTGATTACTCTTACTAACAAATGTCCATAAAAATAATATTTATTTTTATCTTATAATTTGCAAGTAATAAAAAATAGTTTTCGATAAAATAACATAACTCCTTTTTTTCTTCTTACATATTGTAATTTTCAATGTGGATAACCGGATATATTAACATCTGTAATTTCTTTTGCTACAATGCGATCTTTTTTATTAAAAAAAAAAAAAACTTAAAAGTCTGAAACATGAACCCCCCAACTGCCCAATAAGAACCTAAAGAAAATTTCCCATATAGCTTGAAATTGTCAATGTTCAAACCCTTTCATTGTTGCAATTGCTGCATAATTGATAGGTAGTAGATAAACCACTTGTTGCAGGCCGAGTGGAATTGTCAACTTTTTTTTTCGAGTTTCAAGCAATAGGGGCGGCAGACATTGATTTGTTTTGCTACATTATGATCTGTTCTTTGAATTATTTTTGTCAACTTTTTTTCTCTGACTTGTTTTCTTCTTCCTTGACATCTTCGAAGGATGGTATCTTCATCTCTTCATCAATGGATGCTAAGCTTCTTTTACAAGGCATTTCAGCTTCACTTCTGATATTTGAAATGCTTTCACCATGGTTTTCTTGCACTGTTTTAAGTTGGTCTAAGCACAAGTTTGTAAGGGAGTCTATTTCCTTCTTACTTTCATGGTCACCAAGTCATGAATCTGCCAATGGACAATATTTTCCCACTTGGAATGAGAAAGAAATGCAATTCTAAAATGAGGAACTTGTACTTTAAAAACTTAAAAAATATTGAATATATATATATATCTCGGATATATATCCGTATTCGACACTCACATCCAAATCCGAGTAACATAGCCTTTTAAAGTGAAAGCATAAAATTCTTAAATGCTATGTTTGGAAACATGAATATGAAAATTTGGATTTGGATTTCATTTGCTATATAAATAGTGAGAATGAGATGCATACATTATGTATAAATTAGTTAAGATTCAATATAATTATCAATACTATATATAAAAGTACAAACTTCAAAAATATAAATAATGAACGACATATATGCCCTTGATAATTTATTAAATTAACTATTTTATCCTTAATTATTGATTTTCTTATTAAATTAATAAATATTCATTATTTTTTCTTTTAAACATTAAAATCCTTATTAAAAGAAACTTTTCTCAATTGATAATTTTCTTATTTAAATTAAAGATTTATTAATTTTTTTTATCTATTTTCTTATTTTTTTAATTTTTTTTTTATGAGAATACACTTCCAAGTTTATTGTTAAGTAAAATAAAAATAAAGTTTTGAAAGAATATTAGAAAAACATTTATTAGTTAAGAATCAAAATTTTATTTATCTAGCTATTAGGTCGGGAAAAATTTTAAAGCATTATTTACTTGATAAGAATCAAAACATGAAGATATAACCAAAGATAATAATTAAGATTAAATTGATAGTATGATAGGACACTTTGATCATAAAATTATATTCAATTACAATAATATATATTACCATATAAGATTAGACATGAATGATTGACATAAATATATAATAAGTAACAATGAATATATAACCTTTTATATATTATATAATATATAATATAATCTTTGATATGATTTTAGTAACTTTAGATATGATTTTGATAATTTTTTATATGATTTTTAATAACCTTTAATATAATTTTGATAACCTTTAATGTGATTTTGATAACCTTTGATATAATATTGGTAACATTTGATGTAATTTTAGTAACTTTTGATGTAATTGTAGTAACCTTTGATATAATTTTGATAACCTTTGGTATTATTTTGATAACCTTTTATATAATTTTGGTAAATTTTGATATAATTTTTTATAACCTTTGATGTGATTTTTGTTAACCTTTGATAAATTTTTGTTGATTTTCTTAACCTTTTATATAATTTTGAGAACCTTTTGATAATCTTTGATATAATTGTTATAACTTTTGATATAATTTTGGTAACTTTTGATATAATCTTAAAAGCCTAAAATATAAGGCACTAGTTATGAATTATTTAAGGGTTTTGCTAACAAGTGCCCTTAGGGCGCTCTTTAAAGTTAGTTAATATACTATTTATAGAAAGAACATAGTATTAAATGCAATATTTTACAACTCTATTCATCATTTTCAATACATTGGATAAAAATATTATTATATATAGTAACCTTAAATAGTACCCTTAGGGCACTTGTTAGCAAAATCCATTATTTAATTACCATTTTAAGAAAGTTTTTTGCATTTAATATAATACTTTTACTGAATTTTAAAAAAATTAATACATTTATTACACTTTTCTTTCTATAAATATTACCTTAACCAAGCATTTGTTAACATTTTCAATGTAATTTTGGTAACTTTTGATATAATTTTGATAACCTTTGTAATATTTTTTGCAACCTTTGATATAGTTTTGATAACCTTTAATATAATTTTGACAACATTGGATATAATTTTGTTAACCTTTGAAATGATTTTGATAACCTTTGATATGATTTTGATAACCTTTAATGTAATTTCGGTAACCTTTGTTACAGTTTTGATAACATTTGATATCATTTTGGTAACCTTTAATATAATTTTGACAACTTTTCATATAATTTTGATAACCTTTTATAAATGCTGTTAACCTTTGGTATAATTTTGATTTTGGTAATCCTTGATATAATTTCGGTAATCTTTGATATAATTTTGATAATATTTGATATAATTTTAGTAATCTTTTAATAAACTTTGATATGATTTTGGTAACCTTTGATATAATTTTAATAACATTTAATATAAATTTGATAATCTTTAATACAATTTTAATAACCTTTATAATAGTTTTGGTAACCTTTGATATTTAATAATATTTAATATAATTTTGATAACTTTTGTAATTGTTTTGATTATCTTGGATATAATTTTAGGAACCTTTAAAATAATTTTGGTAACTTTCTATATGATTTTGATAGCTTTTAATATGATTTTTTTTTTCCATTTTGATAATCTTTAATATGATTTTGATAATCATTATATAATTTTGGTAACTTTTGATATAATTTTGATAATATTTGATATGGTTGATAATCTTTGATATGATTTTGATAACCTTTAATATAATTTTGGTATGCTTTTGATAATTTTTTATATAATTTTGGTACATTTGATATAATTTTGATAACATTTATAATAGTTTTGGTAAATTTTGATATAATTTTAGTATCTTTGATATAATTTTGATAACCTTTGTAATAGTTTTGGTAACCTTAGGTATTATTTTGGCAACCTTTGATATAATTTTGGTAACCTTTAATATAATTTTGACAACTTTTGATATAATTTTGATAACCTTTTATACGATTCTGTTACCCTTTGGTATAATTTTGATTTTGATAAACTTTGATATAATTTTTGTAACCTTTGATATAATTTTGATAATATTTCATATAATTTTGGTAACCTTTTAATGAACTTTGATATAATTTTGGTAATCTTTGATATGATTTAAGTAACTTTTGATATGATTTTAATAATTTTTGATACCCTTTAATATAATTTTGATAACTTTGTAATAGTTTTGGTAACCTTTGATATTTGATAATTTTTGTAATTGTTTTGGTAATTTTAGATATAATTTTAGGAACTTTTGAAACAATTTTAGTAATTTTCGATATGATTTTTCATTTTATGATTTTGATAGCATTTAATATGATTTTGTAATTTTGATAACCTTTATACAATTTTGATAACTTTTGATATAATTTTGGTAACTTTTGACATAATTTTGATATAGTTGGCAATCTTTGATATGATTTTGATAAACTTTAATATAAATTTGATAACATTTGTAATTGTTTTGATAACTTTTGATATTATTGTGGTAACTTTTGATATAATTTTGATAACTTTTATAATAAGTTTGGTAACTTTAAGTATAATTTTGATAACATTTGATAAAATTTCGATAACTTTTATATAATTTTGGTAACTTTATGATATAATCTTGAGTAATCCTTAATATAATTTTAGTAACATTTGATAAAATTTTGAAAATTTTTGTAAAATTTTTGATAACCTTTGTAATAATTTTGATAACATTTCTAATAGTTTTGATAACATTTGATATAATTTTGATAACATTTGTAATAATTTTGACAACTTTTGATATATTTTTTATAATCTTTGATATAATTTTGATAAACTTTGATATAATTTTGGTAACATTTGATATGCTTTTGATAAACTTATATAATTTTGATAACCATTTATATAATTTTGGTAATTTTTAATATAATTTTGGCAACATTTGATATAATTTTGGTAACATTTGATATAATTTTAGTAACTTTAGAAATAATTTTGTTTAACCTTTTATATAATTTTAGTAATTTTTTGATAACTTTTGATATAATTTTGATAACCACTGATAATTATGGTAACCTTAATATAATTTTGATAACCTTTGATATAAGTTTGATAACATTTGATATAATTTTGTTACCTTTTGAGATAATTTTGGCAACTTATGATATAGTTTTGTAATAGTTTTGGCAACCGTTGATAATATTTGTAATAATTTTGATATCATTTGATATAATTTTATACAAAAAGAAATCTAATATATAGATTTATATATAAAAAAATCTAATAGTAAATTATATATATTAAAATAAATAATACTGATTTATTATATTATCCACGTGCAAAGCACGTGTAGTATAAACTAGTATATTTGAAAGGTATAAAAACATGAATTTTTTTTTATTTTTTTTTTAATTTTTTTTTAATTTTTTTTTTAATTTTTTTTAAATTTTTTTTAATTTTTTTTAATTTTTTTTAAATTTTTTTTAATTTTTTAAAACTTTTCCATAGCTTGCTTTTCCTTCCTAGCAGCTTCTTCCTGTTTCACAGCAGTTCAAGTTTATTATTAGCCTTCATTTCTTGTAAATATCAACTTGCCTTAAATCTTTCTTCAAAATTTGTTAATTGCTCAGATTTCTTGGTTTGTGTTTCTTCAAGGGTTGTGATGATTTTGAAGCTTGATTATTGATGTCAGTTAGAAAATCAACTGTTTTCAAATATTTTCGTCTATGTTATTCGGACTCTTAATTTTCTCAAAATTATTGGTGTTCAACACATATTCGGATATGAGTAGGAAAGTACAATCCTTCAAATATATATAAAAAAAAAACTTTTAAAAAATTAACATATGCGTATTCGATACTCACCCTGAATTCAAATAACATAAGTTTTCATTATAAGTTCCTAAGTTGAAGTAGTGGACATAACTAAAATTTGAATAGTATTAAATTGAGTAGAAATATAAATACAAATTAATTTAATGACTTTATAGATAAAAGTAGCAGACATCTTTACTACCTTTTACTTAACAAAAAAGATCTTTTCCCGATCGATATTGGAGGCATTTTTCAGTCCCAAGATCTGTTATTCTCATTATAACAATTAAAATGTACATGTGCATTTACTACATGATTGTTCTTTCTTGAATGCTAAGTTAACGACTCAAAGAGTATAGCCTATTAGAGAAATAATTTTATAGATTATTATTGTTATTATTATATACATTGTGAATATCTGCAGTATGACAATTTATATTTGTCTAAAAACTTTTAAAAATCAAAAGGGAAAAAATGGTCATATTAATTTTTAACAACTTATATTACCCGGATTCAGGATAAGTGTCAAATAGGGTTATGTGTCCGATATGGATAAACTCAATTTTTTAAAAAAAATTCATGTATTTGAAAGATAATATTTTCATATTCATTTTCAAATGCAAATATTTTTAAAAAAATTTAAAAAATCCAGATAACGTAGCTAAGAAATCTAAAAGGAAAAAATGAGGGAGAATCTGTGATTGAAGATTAAGAAAATCTAAAATTTCCTTTTGTTTTACGTAGACGCTGCAATTGTGATTAATGACAAATTAACAGCTTTGTAAAAACAATCATATGATCCTATTTATACAAATATATGAAATTTGACAGCAAGACAAAGAATAAAAATCCCTCTTAATGCGGGTGGGATTTTCCATTTTCAATAATGTTCAATAAATTCATATAAAAGAATTTTAAGAAGGCTTTTTTCACTTGCTTTATTTATTCCAATAATTGTTTTTTTCTAGAAGACTTACCCTACTAAATTAAAAATTACCATAATGTTTTTTTTAATATAAATTTGTTCCTCTTCTATACTTTTTTAATCTTCTTTTTGTGCTAAAATAGGTTCTTGTTCAAGGCAATTATAAACAGAGAAATAGATAAGTTATGTATCCATTGTGGAATGATAACAAGGTTAGTCATACTTTTATACTATTTTTTTTCTTTTTCCTTTTGATTTTAGTACCTTCACCCATGAGTTATTGGTTTATGGACTAAACAAGAGCAAATTGTCCCTTCAAGAAATATAAAATGATAATATGTTGATGATCTATGTTACTCGGACTCGGGTTTGAGTGTCGGACATGGATATGTGTTCGACACGGGTATATTCAATTTTTTTCAAGATTTTCATGTATTTGGAGGATCCTTGAAGGATCATATCCTCATACCCATGTCCGGATATGCATCGGACACGAGTATTTGAAGAAAAATAAAGAGTCGAAACAACATAGTTGATGATCATGTAGAACTCTTTAAGAAATACAATTTTTTTTCCTTTTTTGATATAACTTAGCTTATATTTTCTTAATTAAGCCCAAGTGATGAAATAGCTCTTTTTATGGAAAAAAATTGCATTTGGATTAATGAATTTCACAAAAATTTACTGAACTTGTTTTCATATCATAGGCTTAGAAACAAACAAATACTGCCTACTAAATCTATCTTACACTAATTTAGAACTAATTCCCTAGAAGAGTTGATAATGGTGAAAGTATATATGCATGTATTTTCATAATCCAGTTTCTAAGGTGGCCATTTTTATTGTACTATGGGTTGTCTATCTATGTTTATTGGCTTACATTCTAAGTTAATTTTCAATCTGGCAGAGCATGCTTGAACTGAAATCCAGGCATGTCTGCTACAACTATGATCTAGAATCAATGGGAGAGGAGTTAATAGGGGAAATAGGAATGCACCAAGAGACTACAAATGTGTTATATCAGCTCTTATCTGAGGCTTGCCATGAAAGAGATGAAGCTAAAGAACAGTTAAAGAGATCAATGGCAGAAACTTCTGAATTGAAGAAACTACTTAACAAGCTCTTACCATCATCTAATTCAGCTGAAACAAACTCTGTTGTTTCACATGTCCAACCCAATAGCCTGAACCAGGAAATCTTGAAAGGAAATCTGGATATCAAAGGATCAGATTCTGCATCTGAAGCATATAATAACTCTTTGGATGATTCATCAGCAGCCGATGGTATCTCTCGGACGATGTTCAATGCTAGCCTGATTGATTCCAGCAACCTTGCATTGTTGAAAAAGTCATTTGTTCAAGCAGCTGGTGGGCGTAAATTTTCTTCGAAAGACTTGGCAATTAATCCTGCTTCAAAAGTAATCGATAATCTTGTTAAGGGAAAACCATTGCCGGAGAAAGGGAGATTATTGGAGGCTGTTCTTGATACTGCACCTTTGCTGGAGACACTTTTGATTACAGGCCAGCTTCCGAATTGGCGAAACCCGCCACCTTTGCCAACCAATCTCATCGGTAATAATGATCATAGCTTGATCAACCAGAGTCAAAGAGCAGTCATCAACTCATCAAAATCTGCAATTCTTCCAAGTTCCCAAACATTGAACTATAAGAAATGTTCAAACAGTATCAACTTGAAATCCATGGAGCATGCTGGTTCACAGAAGAGATTCCAGTGAGCACACTCAAAGCAAGAATATTTCATTTGTCAAAAATATCAGTTGAATCTGGATTTCCTGTAAAACCCTTCCTATTCTTAAACATCAGGACTCAGTTGTTAATCTGAAATTTTAATTTGACTTGATTGGCTAGTGACTTATGAGTCATGTAATGTCCTCTGACTTATATGGACTCAGTTGATAACCTTAGATGATACAATTATTTTAGTTTTTTCTTCTGACTTAAAATCCGTAACTGTCCTTATAAATTATACTAGTGTTTTTCCCTTGTTTTTTGTTTTATGGAATCACAATCTTTTGACTCTTAACCCTCTATTGTACTGTAATTATTAGATTGTAATCGAGTCGAGTCAAACTCAAACAATGAGAAACTCGAGTTTTAGTTCAGCTCAAAATTTGTGATTCAAAACTCGGCTAGAATTCGATCGAATTTTATTTTTCTAGTTCGATTTCGATTAGAGATAAAAAATGATTTACTTGAGCTCACTCGATTAGATTCGTTTATCTTGTAAAAAATAAGCTTGATTCTCATACAAAATTTCAAACTTAATTATTTGTGCTTGAGTTTGAGCTTAAGCTCGGATTGAAAATTTTTCATTACTAATTAAAATAATAAAAATAAAAAATTTATTAGACTCGTGAGCTATTCTAGCTGATATTAAGATACTAAAACTCATTGAATAATAAAAATGTTGTTTCTTGGAATGCAATGATTTGTGGGTTTAGTCAAACTGGTCATAATAAAGAGGCTGTGAATCTTTTATTCAGATGTTGAGAGAAGGGGTGATGCCTAGTGAGTCCATTTTCTCTTGTTCTATTACTGCAGCTGCTAATATAGCTGCACTTGGAAAGGGAAAAAGTTTTCATACTTGTTCTTTTAAGTGTATGGGAGATCAGCTTAATGTGTTTATTGGCAATGCTCTTATTACTTTTTATGCCAAATGTTGAAGTATGAAAGATAGTCTCTTGGTTTTTCATAAACTTCATGGAAGGAATATTGTTTCTTGGAATGCTTTTGATATGTGGTTATGCACAGAATGGAAGAGGAAAGGGAAGCCATTGAGTTATTTGAAAGGATACTTGTAAGTGGTTTTAGACCTAATCATGTTTCACTTCTTGGTTTATTATGGGCTTGTAATCATGCTGGTCTTGTTGATGAGGGTTATTCATATTTCAATAAGGCATAAATCTTGCTTTGAAAGCAAAGGAGTAACAAAAATTCAATAAAATTAATTTTACTTCAGTTGAAAAATGAAATATTGAACCATTTTTCTTTGAGAAATTTTTTTTAAAAAAAATCTATAATATAATTAAATTGAATATTAACTAATACTTGCATAATTGTACATTCTATATATAAAAGATAATAATAATAATAATATTAGAATTCGTTTTTTATACACCGACGTTGAAATTTTTTTAATTTCATAAACGAATTTAAAGGTTATCACATATTTTACTTTTTTTTACTATACGTTAAAGGGCATAGAATGATTACCATGGTATAGATAGATTGTTTTGTAATAGATATCTATACTGATATTACAGTATAGTTGCTTTATCCTGAGGCTGCTGTGATAAGTGAGAATTTGGTAGAAGTGATTTTGTTTAGATAAGAGGGCTGTCCATGCCATTTTGGTTGGTTCAATGTAGTGTTTAGAACCTGTTCATGACCTTTGATTAGGTTCAATTAAGCAGGGTTCAAAAAATGTTCCATAATCAATACCTAAAAAGAAAAAAAAAAAAGAAAGAAAAAGCCCCTTAAAATTCAGATATGTAGGACTTTTAGAAAAAAGATTTATAGGGGCCAATTTATTTTCTTTTTCTGGTGGATGATGAGCTGCATGAACATATGACTGTTCTTGCTTCGAGCATAATGTTAGTGCACTTAACTGATAATTCATTTTACTTCCACTTTTATTTTTTTGCATGCAAAAGGTTGCATTAAACTAATCAATTGCCTCAATATTCAATTATTTATTTTGTGCTTTTTAATTTCAAATTCTGAGATGTGATTTATCTTATATGGAAGTTGCCAAATTTGAACCAGAATCTCTGTCAGCTGTTGATAGCCAACACTTTCTGCCCTTTTTCTCCTTATTATTGCATTTCTTTGGCACTTCAATATTTCATGCTTGGCAAGTGCATGTTAATGGATCAAGTATTCATACTTTGATTCACCCACATAGCCCCACACTTTCGAGTCACGGTATTGTCCGTTTTGATTCTGTAAAATCTCGCGATTTTGTCCAAAAAAAGCCCTCACTAGTGGAAGGTGTGTCACCCCTTAATAGCCCAGATCTCTCACTCATATCCTTTCGATGTGGGATTTGCTTAAAGGGAGCCGTCTTCTCGTTCTCGCTGGACGGTGGTGAGACAGCGAGGACGTTGAGTTTTGTAAGGGGGTGAAAGATCCTTAGACAAATTACACATCGACAGAACACGGGTGAGAAATCTGGACTATAAGGGTGGCACAACTTTCACTAGTGAAGGTGTTTTTTTGGATAAAACCGTAAAGTTATGTAAAGTCAAAACGGATAATACCTCATGAAGTGTAAGTGTGGGCCTTGAGCCCATGACATCCACCCTGTTCGATTAAGCATTCCTTTGCTTGTTCTCAGCTACAAATATTTTTTGCCTCACACTCTGCTTTGATTGTTTGGTTTAAGGGAGGTTAGGTGGCATGGTGTGTGAAGTGTGAACAGAGTGAGTGTTAAAAGAGTTGAATATGGTATTATTAACTGCTCTTATACGGCTGCATTTGCACTACCCCTTTACCTTCTAAGTTATTCTTTTGCTTTTGAGACAAAAGGTCTGTAACATGACAGACTTATGTTTTCATACAACAAATTTCTGATACTGGCGCTGAGCGGTACAAGTATTTCCTTGTTTGCTTTGACAATTTTGTACTGTTATTTACCACAGCCTTATCTTTACAGCAATTTGAATTGAATGTAAATATGGCAGCTATTATCAAAAAGAAAGAAAAAAGAATGCAATGAAATGCAGTTGGGTATTGAAGTTACTCAAGTAGCCGAAATGGAAATGTTTTTGGGCACTAGTTTAAAGGCTATTCTTTGAATGCATTGCTTGAACTTTGAGTAATATCCAATGTACGAAAAATGCTATTTGTGCTCACAACAACTCTCATTTTAACCTTTCACTTGATTCTGACTCAAAACCCAAAACCATTTCTCTTGAAGGATGAATTTCATTTCATTTGATTTCAAAGCCCGCCTCTGGTTTAAAAATTAAAACTCCTTAAAAGGTAAAATCAAACAATGATCAGCGCTTCCCTGATGAGACCGTGAGAGGTATCAGAGCATCAGAGTCAGTCGCTGCGGATGTCCCTTGGAGGGTAGCACGGCCCGCAATAGCTGGGTTCTTTTCATGCATGAATTTCTTTTTTTTTTTCTCATAACCAAGGGATTCCTTTTCTTGGGGTTCTCGTGCTGATTTGAGATTTGAGTCACATCCGGTCTTGACGGAGATTCTTCAAATCCCTGGTTTACCCTGGTCCGGTCCCACAATTTCTCTGTAGCCTGAGCAACTTGGCAACTTATTTTTAGTCTTTGGCTTTTTCTATTGCAAAGCCATCTTCAATCTTAACCTACGTTGCTCGGATTCGGATTCGGAACTGAAGATCGAATATCGTTATTTATTTGATACGGGTACATTTAAATTTTTTCATATAAATTGAGAGTCATATCTCTATACTCATATCTGATTATATGTTGGATATAAATGTCGAACACGAATATTTCAACAAAAATAAAAAATCGAAACAACATAGACGGGAGCTCTATTTGTCATTAGATTATAAGAGAATTTTCGGGATGCAAATTGCCAACCTTGAAGGTTCACGGGCTGTGAGAAGCCATTCCCACCTGCTTTTGTTTAATCAACCATCTTAACTTGCCTAACTTTAATGTCAATCCAGTCAATTTTCCACTTGTTTTTTTTTCTCTTAAAATGCAGTGCTGAATCTATCTAGCTATATAAACAAGGCAGGCAATGCTTTAAGACCAAGAAACATACTCGAAAGTGACAAAGTAACTTAATAAGATTAATAAGTCAATAATCTAATGCCACAACACCGCAAAAAAAAAAAAATGATGGGACAAAATATTTTTCTACATGTTTTACTTGTATTTGTCTTTGTTGATCTTTGTCTTCAATCCGCAACTTGCCATTCGTAGCGTATACCTTTGACAGATTTGTCTATTTCAGCCTGTTCCTTTTGGAGTTGGGTGAGTCTCCAATCTCAAAAAAGCAAGTCTTAAAAAAAGATCATTTAGATAGTTAACAAGGCTAGACTTTTTTTTGTATACATATTTTTTTACAAAAAAAATTGTAAAAAAAATTATCGATATTGAAATTCGAATTCAAATTTATTAAATATCACATTTTAAAAATATTATACCAACTAGATCTGTCCACGAGTCGGATAACTCGCTTGACCCGAATTACTATTTATTAAATAAAAATTATTTTTTATTTAAATTTAATTATAAAATATATAAAATTTTAATAAAAAATAAAATTTTAATAATTTATGAATAATAAAATAAATTTACGGACCCATCCAAACCTGATTCAAAATAAATTTAAATAAAAAAAAAATCGTATCACAGTCCTATCTATAAACACCTCTAGTACCAACCAACTGAACTAAATCAGTTCGTTTTCTCTCTAATTTGCTCTTTGCTTTTAAAGTGTCCTAAGTTCATAT
The DNA here is from genome assembly GCA_030761205.1 of Fremontodendron californicum. Lineage (NCBI taxonomy): Eukaryota > Viridiplantae > Streptophyta > Magnoliopsida > Malvales > Malvaceae > Fremontodendron > Fremontodendron californicum. The sequence continues at coordinate 1,453,007 of JAULJL010000012.1, forward strand.
ATCGAAGGTCAGGGGTCTTAATCCAGTCTAATAGGCCAATGAATCTGCGGCATTTGTTTTCTTAATTAAGCTAATTTGTCTGTCAAAAAGAAAACAGACAATTATAAGTATTCAAAAGCCATAATTATTGTTGATTTCGCCTCCAAAGCACTTTAGTCAAAAGCCATTCGCTTTATCTTTATCTTTATCTTTATCTTTTCCATTTTCTTTTTCTTCCAACAAGCAAAATAAGACCCAAAAAAGGTTTTTTATCATAAAAGAAAAATATTTTACAGTAATTCCTAAAGAATACCATAAAAATTCATATACGTACAGGCCATGGGCGGCTGATAATGCTTATGAGGAAATGATTTCCTAATTGCTATAACCATTAACCAATATGAGGAGATGTATATTTTTTTTTTCTTTTAATATGAAAGAAATTAAAATACTGAGAATCAAATCTCAATATTATAAGAATTCATCAGGAGAGAAAAACGAATAATAAATAAAGCATTTAGATTAAACCTAAGTTCTTTATATTTCAAACAGGAAATAGTGTTGTTTCAAACTGGCTTTCTATTATCTTTCGTCTCCAACAACCATGTTTCTCATCCTTGCATTTCCTTTGGGTCTCTTAAAGCTATTTCTTAGCTCATTTCCATGGTTGTCCATGAGTCTATAACTAATTAAACAGGTAAACAAATTCACCCTGGCAGAAAAAATCATAAGCACATTTGCCTTGTCAATGCCAAACTAATTATTGATGCAAAGACAAATGTCCTTTCTCATAGTCGCCATACATGATGAGATTGATTACAAGACAGTAACGAAACAAATAAAATCAGACAAGAAAACGTGTTAGAAAAGAGTAATCAGACACGAGAGTATTCACGGAACTTGTGGTTGTGGCCATTCTAAAATGCGACCGTTACGTTACGTAATGGTAGGTAATGGAAATGAAGAGTTTTACATCGCAGTTTATTCATTACTTAACGTTCGTGATATTATCAAATTAATTGAAACATTATTAAATTTACGTCTGCGACAACCGCAATGCGTAACGTTTGAAAATCTGCAATCGTAATTTAAAATTGTGGTCTTGTGGGTGGTGGGGGCTCTTAAAACTTCTTTGTTTCACATGCTACAAATCAAATCAACCTTCGGATCCCTTATGAAAAAAAAAAGAAAAAAAGAAAAAAAAAAGAGTAGTGTCTAGAAGGAAAGAAAAATCATAGAGAACACTCTCCATCATTGTGATGGAATCGAAGAGCGGAACTTCGCTTTATTAATCAACTTTATCGTATAGACTGGAGACAACGATCATTTTTTCTTGTTATGGTGCTCTTTTGCTTTGGCTTTGGCTTTTTACACTGAATTAAAGGTTTTCCGAGCTAATCATGCCTTGATGAAATATACAGGAATCGTTGGTGAAACAGATCATATTTGACTTCACACTTTGGACAGAACATGAAACAACTGCGCCAACAGTTTTGGAGAGTTTGGTTATTTGCTTCTTGGCTCAAGTTTTTTTTGCATTTCCTGAGATAGGAAAAGTGAGAGTTTCCTTTGTTTATTATCTATTTGTTGTTCTGTTTTCATCAAGATTGAAATTAGTATAATTAAGGGTTTAGCTTAATTAATTTATACGATCATCTTTTAAAAGTGACATTCAAATTTTTGCATATGGACTTCTTTTATTTCAAATTACGATATCCTTTGTAAAAAAAAAAAAAAGAAAGATTGAAATTAGTAATTTAGCAGAAATTGGTTTGGGTTTGGCCTGCCCATATCAATCATGTAAGAAATAGATAGAAAATTATTGCAACTTGGGAGAAAATGTTTTGAGGAGAGAGACAAACTGGGGGCAGAGTAAATCCAGAAAGAAATTGACCATACAAAAATTGCATCCCTGTTTGAAATAGTTCTCCAATTATTATTTTATAGCATTGCTTCATTTACAAACTTCAAATTAATCATTCTTGAAGCTGATTGATTCGTTTTGACATGCTCTAAAAGGTTTCTTCTGATCCAAAAATCAAGCAAATCAGATTAGCAGCTTAGCTGATTAACAGTTTGCACACTTACACCATGTCAAAGCCAATACTTCAAAGACTGATTCACCAAATCTTTTCAATAGATTTCATTCAATGTTCTGATTTTCCCTACATTTCTTGTCGTTTCTTGATTATTTAGCTATCTTACTTTGTATTACTTTGAGATTTTTGACTGTGAATTTACCAATTTTCATGGAAAGTGTAAATTGTAGCACCAAAGTCACCTTAACAAATAGACTCTCAAGTGAAATATAGATCCCACCAAATCTATGACATTTTTAATTTTTTATTTGGTGTGCATTTCATATTATTTTTGATCATGTTAAATGTTTATATACTTGTAAAATTTTTGATACACTAATATTCATATTATATATATTGTATTATATCATATTTTAATTATTTTTTATTAACCTAATCTTAGATTAGAAATTAGAAGGAAGACCATACCCCAAAATTGGTTTCTGTTTATGGGTTTTAAAAAAGGTATAGAAATCTGGGTCTATCTGATCCTTTTCATGTCCCTAGTACAGTACTACTATTAAGAACACAAATCCCATTAACAATGTTGTTTTTCTCATCCCAAAAAACTTCACAAAAAAACCAAGGCTTGAGTCAAGTTTCAGAAACCAAAACAAAACAAAACAAAACAAAACAAAACAAAACTCAAAGATTTCACCTACATCTACAAGGTCACCTAGCCAGTAGCCAGTAGCAGGTCCGGTCCCCCTTGTCTTAGCAGTGAGTAGTAATCAAAATTAAAGATTCTCACAAACTTTGTTTGGTCTCAGTCGCTGTCTTTACTGTCCAAAATTTCTGCAATTCTTCTCAACAGTTCAGTTCTCAAGTCTAAAAAGATGAGTAGGTTAGGTTACCCCCAGCATTCGATCTTGTTTCACTAACAAACGCAACATAAAACAATTTTTTATTGCAGGTAAAGAAATAATACTAGAAACTAACAGCTATCTATATAGATTTGGCAATTTTTATATGTTTAATAATAAGAATACGATAAATATATTAAATATATTGTGTTATTTATATAAATTATGTTTAAATATATCGTATTTTGTTTATTACATATTTTTTGCATTTATTAAGTGTTGTATTTTTGTACGTATCTAAATTTAACAAATCTTAAAACTTTACTCATTAAAAACAATTTTTTAAATTTCTTTTTAAGAACCATGCCAACACATGTGACAATTTCCAAACATTGAGTAGTCGATTTTCTAAAAAGAAAGTTTTGTGAATTAGGCATGAATCCATGATCATCCGTGTTCCAGTGTCTAAGTTTGAAAAAGCAATTTAATCTTTTGATTATATGGATTAATATTGTAAATTAAGCTACATTTAGATTTGATAAATAAACAAATTAAGCCTTAAGAGAAGTTTTTTGAGATGATCAATGATTATAATTATGTTATGCAAAACAAGAGTATATGTAAAAGTTAGTCTTACTAAAATGTTCATTATTCATCCTTTAAATATGTTTGGCTTGCAAGAAATGGCAAACTTGTTTTCCAATCAATTTTATTTATATTAGTATTGCCTGATTTCAAGTTTACTTGTAAATAAATTTTTTGGATATGTAAAAACTTTATTTATCCAAAAAAAAAAAACAATAAGCAATAACGGTCTATATTATTCGGATATGAATATGTGTCCGATATGAGTATATTCGATTTTTTCATATATTTTAAAAGATTATACTTATGTGAATATATGTTGAATATAAGTATAGAATATAAATATTTTTAAAAAATAAAAAATTCAAATAACATAGATAACGGTTATCAACAGCAAAATACAATCAAACTTCAAATACGAGTATCCTGCTTAAGCAAACATGGAGTCATAAAAGCCTCTTTAACTGAACCCAAAGACTCATTAATAGGGTTTCTAGTAATTTTTTTTTATTCCAAAAAAAGTCATTGTTTAGCTTTGGTTGAAATAAAATATACTAAACTTGTTTGGTCTTAAATTTAATTCACCTAAAGCATATCTCAATTATTATGAAATAAAAGCATTATTAAATTAGTTAGTTGCAAACACAGTTATAAGTATTAAAATATTACAGCTATTTCAAATTTTCTTTTTATCTCAAAACTCTTAAACTTGAAGTTATTACCAAATCAAAAGGAAGCAAAGAAGCTAAAAATAAAAAATTCATTTTTATATATGATAGTAATTTTTTTTTAAAAATTTTAAAAACGTGATTAAAAGATTGATATATATTTTATTTTTAATTTTTTTTTTAATATATATGAAGAGGTATCTGTCTCGTTTTTAACTTATTTATGAAATCTAAAAAGTTAACTGATAAAAAATAAAGGTTTTTTTCCTCAATCAAATCCAATAAGAAGACAAAAACGTGTCAACACAAGAAGAGGACACGTGTACAATTTAGTTAGGCAATCCACTTGCCCGCGCAGGTCACTCGCTCTATCTCTCTCTAAAGCTATTTGAATGTTCAAAAACTTTTAACTTTCTTTCTCTGTCTTCAACTCTATTCCCTATCTTCGGCGGTTCTAACGGACCCCTCCCCCTCTTAATTGCCTCCCGCCGTTTTCACGCTCTCCGTTTTAACTATCTCAGCTAACAAATTTCTCTTTCATTTTCTTTCTTAAAAAAAAAAAATTATCAAATTTTCTTCTTCTTTTGTTCAAGATCTGGATTTTTCATTTTTGATTTTTTTTTTTGGATAATGAGTTTTTTGGATCCTTTTTCTCTCTTCCTAGCTTGCCTTTTTCCAGGATTTCCGATCTAGATTTCTTCCGCATTTACCTGCCTTTAGTTTTTGTTTTCTTAAGGAAAAGAAGCATTTGTTTGTTTTTTTTGTTAGTTAAATGAGTGAAAATGGAGACATTTTGGCAACGGAGGTCTAAGATTTCGAGCTTCTCTGCTGATCAGAGCTTCACTGATTTAGAACTTACTTCAACTGCCCCTGCTTCCTTCGGAGGTCCGCTTTTCTCTTTTCTTTTTTTACGTATTTTTGAAGTAATATTTTCCCTTGGTTTAGGGAATCCGAGGCAAATGGAAGATACCTTTATTTTTTTTTTTTAATAAATTTTTTTATTTCCTTTATTATATAAATATTCCATTTTTTATTTTCTATTTTGAAAAATGACTCATGAATTTGAGAGACTTTATTTTGTTGAATTTAGCTTGCCAAAAAAATTTCATGATTTTAATTTTTTTTCTTTCCCGTTACAGTTACTTCATATTGCTTTCCTATATTTTCTTAGTTACCAAACGCAGCATTTTCCCTCGGTTATCTGTTCATATAAACCCCCCGGCTCCCAATTTTTTTCTTGCTTTCTTCTTTAGTTTCTCACAATTAAATGTTAAGTTTTTAATCTACTACATTATTCTGCTCATTCGCATTCTTGAAATTTTATCTTAAATTTTTATCATTTCTCTATCTAGCATGCATTTTTCCTTTTTTTTATTAAAAAATTATATATATTTTGGCTATCCCCTGCTTCTACCCTTTGATTATGCTTTCATTAAAGTTAGTCTTTTTTCTGAAGCTCCTTTCTGACTTTTCTTCTATGGTGCTATCAACATGATTTTGCTTGTTTTTTCTAGGGTTATCATGAGCCATGATTGCATTGCTTAGCTGCCGAGTTGCTTTTAATTTTTTTCCCTATTTCTCGGAGTATTTGCTTTCCTTTTCTGCTTATTACTTGTTTGAACATTTCCCCCACATTGAATTGTTTCTGGGTTTCTAATGCTGTTTTTTTTTTTTTTGGGGGGGGGGGGGGGGTTTACGAGATAATTCTTATGGTTATGTTGATTTCATGAGCTTTTAAGCGTAGGTTCTAAGTCTGCCCCTTTCTTTACTCCTGGAACAGCTATCCTAATGCTTTTATAGGGATTCATTTCCAGGAAACAGACAGCTACCAAAACAGAGAAAATCTCCAAAATTGGCATCTGATTCTAGTTCCTGCCATAGTGATACTACAGACGAGGATCAGGTGAGCTGGTTTTTCTTGTTTCCATGATTTTATTATATGATAAGAGTTATCCTTCTATCTTTTAGCTCTAGATTCTCCTGGATTTTTATTTTAATGCGAAATGAGTTGATAGCTATAATCAAATGTTTCTGGTTGTTGTAGTTAACGTTTGAGTTGGGTTGGAGATCGTCAAAACAATCAACTGGGACTCCAATGAAGAAGTTGTTAGCACGAGAGATGTCAAAAGAAAATGAATCTAGAAGACGACCACCAAGTGTTATAGCAAGATTGATGGGCCTTGATGGACTGCCACCTCAGCAGCATGGCCACAAGCAGCAAAAACGAACTGAGAGTAGTCAAGAGAAAGTTCAAAAGGGTGGTAGTACATTCTATAGCCGGCGATCTTCTAGGAAAAGCTCAAAGGAGGAGCAAGAATTTAAAGATGTTTTCGAAGTTTTAGATGCATCAAAAGTGGAGAGTGCTGGTTACTCTTCACATGGGGCTGCAAACTCAAAGCTTTCTGATGCTGAGGTGGCCTTTATTCAGCAGAAGTTTATGGAGGCTAAACGTCTTTCAACGGATGAAAAGCTTCAAGATTCTGAGGAATTCAATGATACCCTTGAGGTGTTAGATTCCAACACGGATCTTCTGCTGAAATTCCTTCAGCAACCAGATTCATTATTCACAAAGCATTTGCATGATCTGCAAGGTGCGCCACCCCAGTCCCATTGTGGTCGAATGTCAGCCATGAAGTCATCACACACTCTGGACAATGAAAATGGTCACTTAGACCGAAGAGCAGGGAGAGAAACTCAAACGAAGCACCACAGTAAATCTCCTCAAGGGCATCAAGAAGATCTTTTGAGCCAGTCTTATGGGAGATATGCAGCTCACAATCCCCCCAAGTCACCTAAGGTTCAATTAGACGAGAAAAATGGGCCAGCTATTGTACCCACAAGAATTGTTGTCTTGAAACCATATCTTGGGAAGTCACAAAGTTCTACCAGAACTGCTTCATCACCTTGTTCTTCTCATCATTTTCCATCCGATTATAGAGGACACCCAGAAATTTTGGGTATTGAAAGTAGGGAGGCAGAAATATGGGGCAAGAAAAAGGTTCACCAAGATATTGGGTTTTCAAGGCATAATTCTAGAGAGTCTAGGGAAATGGCAAAGGAGATTACTAGGCAAATGAAAAATAGCTTTAGCAATGGTTCAATGAAATCTTCAACCTCCAGGTTTAGAGGATATGCAGGGGATGAGAGTTCATGTGATGTATCTGGATCTGAATCTGCAAATGGTTCAGATGTAACAACAGTGTCTTACAGAGATAACATTGGCTTGAATAGGCGACATAGGAGGTCATCTTCCCGTTCTAGTGAATCATTAGTTAGTAGGGAGGCCAAGAAGAGACTATCTGAGAGGTGGAAATTAACACACAGGTCTCAAGAGATGCAGATGATTAGTAGGGGCAGCACACTGGGTGAAATGCTTGCCGTCTCGGATAGGGAAGTGAGTCCAGCAAATTCTAGTGGCCTGGTTGGTATGGAAGGATGCAGTGAGATTGGTAATCATGTTGGGCCAGCAGTGTGGAACGAACCTTTAGGCATTAGCAGTAGGGATGGTTGGAAGGATGCGTGTCTTCTTTCAAGATCACGATCTCTTCCTGCTTCTTCTACTGACTTTGGGAGTCCTAGAATAAGCACACGTCATGAAAGTCTTGGCAGAGACAAGTATGTGATTCCAAAAGAGGGTTTCAAGTGGGACAGAAACAAGGCAGTAAAAGGCAATTTTAATCAGCGGGAAGCTCCATTACATAGCAACCAAAGATCCCGTGCTAAGAAATCTCAATTTCTGAGTAGTAGTTGCAGTAGTAAAAAGGAAAATAGTGACACTTCACCAGATTTCCATATCACCCCGTATCAAGTGCAGCAAAACTTTGAAGGGGATAATCAATCTGAACACAACCTTATGGTCTCAGGAGAATCTACTAGTACTGCCATGGATTCAAGTTCAGTTCTTGAAAATGCAGTGGATGTTAATGATCAGAATAAGGCTGTGTTATCTAAACCTTCTCACATGGAATTATTAGCTCCTGCTTCAGTGAATGCTGATGGTTCTAGTGGTGACGCATATAATTTGGACTCCCAGGTATTTGTTTTTGTTTTTTGTTTGAATGGTGTTTTAGCTTGTAAGTCTCCAACTATGTGCGTCTATTCTTTTTACCTCCCTCATGCTGTTGCATATTGGTTGTTATTAGGGATATTTGACAAACCTAATACCTTGGGCAGCTTTGGTCTTTCAAATAAAATTTTACAAGGGTTAAAGCAACGTTCCTCAGTTTTCTTCTGTTTCTTTCCATTACGAGTTTTATCTTTCACAATCTTAATTTTGTTTCTCCATGGAGGGATTCATTTTCTTTTTCCTTTCAATTTTGTATTCTATCATTCTCTCTAAAATGATCTGCAATTTTGCAACAAGCCTGCTCTTAAATAGTAATTACTTTTTTTTTTCTTTTCATCTGTTGATTTGCTTTCTAATATGCACATAGCACATGCTGGCCCAAAGCAGTCTGTATTTCTTAAAATTTGCTTTTAGCAATAAATAAATCATGTTTTCTTTTTCTATCAACTTATTTGGTCTTTGATTACTCCTACTTCCCATAGTTGTGTTGCAAACTTGCTTGAAATGGTTACCTCAAAATCTTATATAATATTAGAGCTTAAGGTTTGTTTTTTGAGAAATTTCTCTACTCAGTTTAACAAACGCATCTCTCTTGCAATTATCTCCAGGAACCCTCAGAGGCACCATCTAAGCAAGCCCCATTGCATTGCCCTGTATCAGAACTAGAATCTCGAGCAGTCTCTAAGGAGGCAGATCAACCCAGTCCAGTTTCAGTTATAGAAGCTCCTTTCACAGATGATTTATCATCTGGTTCTGAATGCTTTGAGAGTATTAATGCTGATCTCCATGGTAATTTAGTGGCTGTTTTAGCTACATTACTTTTATATTTAGCATCCATTTGGATTAGAAAAGCCATGGCTTTTTTTATTTTTCAAATTCTTTGATCAGATTCTAGTATTTTCAATATTGGAGTGAATAGATTCTCATTATTGTTTAAATCTACATTATAATACAGGATTCTTATAAGTTCATCCAATTATGCTGCATGAAACATTCCTTTTTTTTTTTCCCTTCATTGCATGTGATTCTATCTATCTGTTTAATTTTTTTGGATCTGTTTTATGTTTTTAGGCCTTCGGATGAAACTTCAACTATTAAAACTAGAATCTGAGGTATATGAAGAGGGAACTATGCTTCTTTCAAGTGATGATGATGCTGATGAAGTATCTATTGGTTTTGCCAATGCCAAGGACAAAGGGATACCAAGGGCAGAAGAGAATTGGGAGTCTGTATACATAGTTGATGTCTTGGTTGATTCTGGAATTAATGGAGCCAACTCGGATACCTTCTCAACGACATGGCATTCACCGGAATGTCCAGTGGATCCGTTAGTATTCGAAGAACTTGAGAAAAAATATTGTAATCTAAATTCTTGGTCAAGAGCTGAAAGGAGGTTGATGTTCGATAGGATTAATTCAAAGCTACTGGAGATCTATCAGCAATTTATGGACCAACATCCATGGGTAAAGTCTGCACGAAAAACTATTCGGAAATGGAACATCGGAGAGCTTGAAGATAGCCTGCGCGAATCTCTGGTAAGCGAAAACAAGAAACTGCACATGGATGCAGGAGAGATGGTGCTTGCAGGGGAATGTGAATGGTTAGATTTGAGGGAGGATATTGATGTAATAGGTAGAGAAATTGAGAGATTGTTGGTAGATGAACTAATAGCTGAGGTAGTGAAGGGTAGTAAGATGCTTTTGGTTTAGAAAGTTCACATATATACAAATGATTGGAATATGATCATTTTCATTATTGTATAAATAGGTTCTAAATATTTACACCAGCAAGAATTATCAAAAGGTATCAATATATAGCTACCCTTTTCACCATTTTGGTCGAATTCAGGGAATTTAGATAAAATAGCTGCTAAATATTTTTTCCCTTGAATTGCATGAATTACAAGAAGTTTCGAAGTAGTATGTAAATAGAAAGTAGAAACCTGACGAGTGATGAGTTGATGCAGGTTATTAATCCGAAAAGATCCGAATTTGAAGACCCCAAATCTGATAAGATCGGAAGATATAATCCAAAATCAAAATGACTTGATCCGAATCCGTCCTGACACTTCTAATTTTGGGGTTCCAAATCGTTTAAAATGAATAGGTTCAATAGTCTTGAATAGTAAATACAACCACCCTGGATTTGAACTCCCAGGAACAAGACAAGAGCAGAGCCTGGAAGGTTGGGTATCCAGAAGGCAAAGTCCAAAACGAGTGCAACTACAAAGATATTCATACATATGGATAATTCGTGTATGCATATTATATTTCGTATTTTTTTTATATCAATCGTATAAATATAAACACAATAAAATTTAATTAACATGTCACAATTCTAAATACGAGTACAATACGTGTCACAAATATTTTTATTAAAATGAATAAATATTTCTTAAAAAAATTGAAAATATATTTATATCAAACTAATCAAATTTGGGACCAAAGAAGGTTGATTAGTGTTCTAAAAAGCAGTGTGTAAAATATGAGCAGATGGATTTTGAGGGAACCAATTGTTGCTAGAAAGAGTGTCCATTGGCTTATCTCTTCTGCCTTTTTTTTCACCACCAGAAATTTGTATTTTTCCCAAGCTCCATTACCAGTTTACAGAAAGTAAAATTGGGTCTGAATGTTTGATGTCAGATACTTCAATGCGATGTAAGCTTAAAGTTGTACTTCGTAATTAGTTTACTCTTTTGTTTGCTTCCTTGTGAAGTTCTCAATGGAAATCTATTGTATTTTTCCCTTGATAAATTTGTTAAAGATATTGAAACACGGACCAAAGAAACGGCCCTTATGTTATTCATAATCTTTATTTTTTTTAAATATTTATATTTGAATTTGTATTTGACATATTTGAATATGAGTATAAGATATAATTTTTTAAATATATAAATTTTTAAAAAAAAATAAAAATATTCATATCAAATATATATCCGTATTTATCACAATTCCAAATCCGAATAATATAGCTTATAACCAACATTTTTTTACGAATTCTTAAAGAAAATTCAGGCCTACAGTTTAGTTGATTAGTTATGCTAAAATCACAAAAAAAGAATATGTTATAGGGAAGCTCAAAGGGACGGCAGTAATCGCGGGCAAAACCGTGGGGAACAGAGTGAGAGAATGGGCCATGGCTTGAGCAGATCTTTAAAGTCAATGACACATCATAATTTTCATGTCAGTAATTTTTTAATTTTTTTAATTCAAAAAAAAGAAATTAAAATTAATTTTTTTTCAAAAAGCTATTATGATATTGCTATATGTAAATTGTCACATGTCGAGTTCTTATTAATCAAAAAATATATATCATCAAGCTTTTAAACATTAGACTAATGTAGATAACAAAAGTAAAATTTAAGTATCAAATTATGAATTTTTTTAAAGTATTAAATCATTAAAAGAGGTATAATTCAAAAATCAATTTACCTATTAATCTATACCTAAAATATGCTACTCTTTTTGCCGAAATAGGAATGAAAGAATCCCTTAGAACATAGTTAGCAAAAGAGAACCAAATCACTTTCCCACTACTTGTTTTTCCTTTTATTTTTTCTAAGCAACAGAGATTCTGATTTGGCTAACAATACCAAGTTCCATGTACAAACTTAAATTATCAGTTTCACAATCAAAAGTAGTCTAATTTCTTTAGATTTCTTCTTCAAAGTCCTAATAATTAATATAATTGCTACTTTTTAATCATTTCTTGGTTGCTAAATGGCTTGAGGCAAGAGCCGGTGAAGCAGATGAAGCAGACATGGCAGATGTCCAAAATTGTGCACTCTTCACCTTTGACACACTAGCCAGGACTTCTAATGGTGTCACATCTCCAATAATTGTCACCTTTTTTGCTGCGAAGTCGATGCTGAAGGATGTCACACCTGATCAAATCATTACAAAGAAAAAAGTTTTAAGTTCTTTGTAAATTATGATGTCAACTCTAGGTAGAATGTAAGGGACAATAACAAAGACTGTGAAAAGAAAAAATAGCTACAGTCTTGAAAATTTGGTTAAACCAATAGACTAAAGGAGATGGCAAGATAGTTCTAAATTGCAGTAGCGAATTTCGTCGAGGATGCAGTTGTAGGTGTCACAGATGTTACGTAATGCGTTGCGATTGTCGTGAATGTGAATTTAATATTACTTCAAAAAATTTAATAATGTCACGGACATTAGGTAATAGATAAAATACGATGTAAAAATCTCAATTTTCGTTTCGTTGCAACCATTAGATTGCGTAACGGCTTTATTTTAAAACTATGGGTAAGTGACAGTGATGCATACCTTCCATTCTAGATAGATGTTTCCTCACTTTTCCTTCACAACCTTTGCAGTGTAATGACACCCTTAAAACCACAACCTGAAAGCAAATTGATTGGAAAATTACAAGTTACAAGTTTTTAAAGTTTACAGCCATCCCTAGCCTTTAAAAGTTGAAGATTTAGAAGCAAATTTGGAAGTGGTAAATGGGAAGAGAGAAAGAGGAAACCTGGTCTGTAGAAGGCTTCTCTGAGCGAGAGGAAGAGGGTTTTGAAACAATGGATTGATCTTGTTTTATAGATTGAATCTTCTTTGTTTCAGTAGGAACCAATGCCCAAACTGGATCATAATCCAATATTCCATCGAAAAACGAAGAATCACGTCCCAAGAGATACCTAGAAGAGCCAGGAGGAGGGGTGACAAAATCAACCCCCTTGGCAAAGCTTTTCCTACCAGTATTAGTATCTGCATCTTTAATGTCAGAAGTGCTTTTCCTGCTAACTATATCAATTGGCTTCAATGAACTCTTCTTCATCTTGTGATCATTGGACTTAGCTGAAACTGCAGAAGTAGTCTTCTTTGTATGATCATCATTAATATTTGACTTATTGGTTGAAGAAGACTTTTTCTCATTCTTCTTAAGCTGATGGTAAGGTAAAGGATTGATCGGCGGTGGCTGAGATGTACAAAGGTTTGAAGGCAGAGTTCTACTTCTGGTGAATCTTTTGGCTTCTCTAATGACGGGGTTGTGGCGATCGATGGCTCGGCCACCGAGTTGAATGGCGGAAGCTGAGGCTTGGTCCATGCTCAAACATATGGCTGTTGAAGTTTGGGATGCACAGAAAATATCCATTCGTTTCATCTTTTTTTTTTTTTTTTTTTTTTTGTTGAGGTTTGGATATTGATAGCACTGAAGGATAACTAGTGGCTTAGAGAATCTGCAAAAGAAGAGAGAGAACGATTAGAGCAACTTCCAAAACAAGGTTGGTTGTTCTGCTTTTAAGCTCAAGTTCTTGATTTCTTGTATAGAGAGAGAGAGAGAGAGAGAGAGTTAAAGATTATATGCAAAAGATAAGAAAATTCTTGAAAAGAAAGAGAATATATCATGGAATACCTAATAAGAGTAGAAGTAATTTTTGTAATAAAAACTCTACATTTTGATATGAAATACAAAAATTAGCCTCACTTTCGAAAGGAATATTGTGCCACATCTCATAAAACTGTTGAAATTGAGATAATTTAATTTACCAATTTATAATGTTCTTTGGGGGTTGCTTTGCTAGAGATTAGAGTCAGATAATTGGATTGAAAGGGTGTATACCACAACTTTTTAGCTATCTATACAATTCAAAAATACTAATTCATGAATCCGGAGTTTAGTACAATTAGTTCATGCAGAAATTTTTAAGAGGTGGCATCCAACAGATTTGGGTTCGAATCCTAATATCTACAACCCTTTCTCCTATCTAGGTTGCAGTCTCTTTAAAAAAAAAAAAAACTAATTTGCCTGTCAATAAATTATAAATGTGATTCAAATTTCCTAGAAGGGTACGGAGATATAGCAAAACTATATTATTTCACTTGGAATGGCAAGATAGAATAGCAGAATCTGATCTTTAATAGATGCAACCAACTTTTCTGTAGTGTTAAACCTTAATGGATGAAAAAGACCTAATGTTGATAGCTGGCTTGTTCTTTTATGAGTAATTTAAAATCTGTAACTCTAACTTTGGGTTAGAAGCTATGTTGAGATAGAAGAAGGATCGAGATTCGAACCTTAAACTTGTTAGAAGTCACTTTTTTAATGGTGACTGCATGAATCAATTGGGCAACTTAGAATCAAAGACCTTTCTTTGTTTAAGGCTTTTTTTTTTGCACCTCTCTGCACTTTGTTCCATAGATATGTTTGCTCAAATGGGAATTTTTTATGTTATGTTCCAATATAAATGTTCTTTTCAAAGTATGGCTCCATCTTTGTACTAATCTTTTTTTTTTTTTAATCAGGAGATTGACAAGAACAGATGCACAAAACTAGCACAAATGATTCTGATAATCATAGTTAATTACAACAACTTTGACATATAATAAGTAATTAGATCCGATTCTTGGGAGACAACAAAGAGTTCACGCGACATATTCAAATGAAACATTGGCCTGACTATATAAAACTATTTTTTTAACCATAAAATTTCATCGTTTTTGATAAAAACATAAACGTTTTCTCTGTTGGCCAGGTTGGGGGATGGCCTACTTATCAGTCTATTGTCTGTGAATTCAGTTTTTTGAAAAGGTAAGCCATAAGGTTCATATGAGACAGAGCAACGGTTAAATTATCAGCAAACAGGTTGCTATATAATGCTATATATTTTTTATATACAAAGAAAACCGCAGTCCGAAGATAAGAGAAAGGGTTATAGATATTGAAATTTGAATCCTAAACTTACTGGATGTCACTTTTTAAAGATAAATGCATAAACCAATTTAATTAAATTCCCCATTCATATAATGCTACAATTATTGACAAGGCAGGACACTTGAGAGCAAGATCATGGTTATTACATTAATTTCTGTCTATTTTTGCTGTTTACATGCTATTAATTAAAACCTCAGATGTTTTTCCTTTGATTAGAAATTAGAAAATGGAATGATTTTACTTGGGGTTGGTGTAAAAAATTAATGCAAATTATAAGGATTGTTGGATTGCATCAGTTACGAACATTAAAAACCAGTGAGTCTCCTCCATGAAGTTTAATAAAAGGCAGTAAATAACAATCCATTTGAAAACTAACATCATTGAAAGAGTGTCTGTACCTGAATTTTATTCTTGTATTAGAGTTACTTACCAGTGATTTATCAAAAGAAAATAAACTTCCATAGGCTTTGAAATCATAATTCATGAGGTAGTTGAGGAAGAATTAAAACCCTTGTGGTCCAAGGAAACCATGTCTTAGAAGCAAAGGGCAAAATGCCCCAACCCCCCTAATCTGCAATACACAGTTATTATGGGACATGTAACATTAATGATTTTATTCAGATTCTTATAGAACATCTGCTGCCAGATAAAAAAAAAAAAAAAAAAAAAACTTTGGAAATTTTTTTTGAAGCTGTAGATGATGGATGAGACACAAAGCCACTTTCTTAACTGAAATTCTGCTTTCACAAACCTAGTGGAATCAGATGCTTCGAAATGGCTTTCGTTTTCCTCCTTTTATATCCTAATTGCCAAATTCCAACACCTTCGGCTTTGGACCAATTCAAGAGTTCTCATATATGGACCAACTCATATATTCCAATTTCCAACTTCCCTTTCACAAAAAAAAAATGATTTATTCTGCAATATTAAGGGCAGGATAATGTGATGTGATGAGGACTTTTTGATTGCAACCAAGACATGATATATATATATATATATATTAGGTTGGATTGTTTAAAATACATACTTGTGCCAGCCAAGGTGAAAAGCGGGAAAACATGAAAAAATAAAGCTATTTTTTTATTGCTAGAACTTAGAATAAAGAATATTATAACTTATAAATGAGCTAATCAACCCAATCAAAGCCCAAGTGAAGCCTTTGAAAGGCATTAATGCCTTAAAAGTTAAACCAAGAAGATGAACATTCAACTTCTGTAGGCCCAAAGGGCAAAAGAATAAGGACTAGTTTAGCATTGCTGTTGGAAAAAGCTTGGGTTGGAAAAAGCTTGAGTTGGAAAAAGTGTGCTTATAAAGTGTGATGAAAAAGTATGGTTTAAAAACTTTTAAGTGTTCAACATTGCTGTGAAAAAGTGTTATAGGAAATTGAAATGTCAAAAAAAGATATGTTTAAAATAATAAAAGTGTAGAGATGTGAGGATAATAAATCTATTTATCCAAAAGCCAGCTTCTAAAGCCCAAAAGCTATATTTTTTGGCTTTTTGGTTTGGCTTTTCAAACCATGGTTTCAACAGCAGAAGCCAAATTTTTTTATCTGTTTAGCATTGCGTTTGTGGTGCTAAGCAGCTTTTGACCTCAAAAGCTGTGCCAGAAGCAATGCTAAACGAGGCCTAAAAAGCATAAAATGATCTAACCAGTTGCTCCCATTCACCTCACAATAGCCCCCCCCCACCCAAAAATGATAGTATCAACTGTGCTAAGTCCATTTAGGGCAAGGGAGATTTAAAAAACAGTCAATACAAAACTTGACTCTATCCAAACAACTGCACAGTGTAGATGTGAACAATTAGAGCTGATTATCATAAAAGGAAAGAACAACAGATCTTCCTATATAGAGAGGGGTTGAACTGCTAAATTTCCAGGTAATGTAGAACAAGGATATGATAATAATAAAATGAATTAACAAAATACAGCTGCTCTTCACACTATACATACTTGTTTTGCTATTTCTTTTTCCATTTAAGCTCCTTTTCCTTCATCTTCGTTCAAAATGCGATTCCGGAAATCACTCACCATAAGAGGCAACCCCTCTCTTAGGGGGATTTTAGGCTCCCAGTTCAGCAGCTCCTTTGCTTTGCTGATATCCGGTTTCCTCATATGCGGATCATCTGCAGTATTTGGTTTATATTCTATTGTAGCACTTGGATCAATCGTTTCTTTGACAACCTGAAGGTTAGGAGGAAAAAAATTTTGGAAGGCCTCCATGAATTCTAAAATTCAGATAAACTTAACAGAAAGCAAAATGCATTCAAGAAGACAAACCTCGGCCAATTCAAGCATAGTGAACTCTCCTGGGTTGCCCAGATTAAAAGGCCCTATGTGTTCACCTTCCATTAAAGCAACAAGTCCATCCACCTGTCGTTCATGAGAGTACGAAATCATCTTCAATTGTAGTATTCACATGTTCTTCTTAACTTTGTCTGACTTCAAGCCATTCAAATAAAAGAAATTATATAACTAGTTTTTACTTCCTCATTCTAATTCAAATGAGAAAATTATTGAACTTCTTTCCACTTCACTCTTCTCTCCAGTATTCACAATTCAAATAACAATATAAATGCTCAAGTGATTCTGCATTTTCAGAAGTCACCGAGAAAAAGTCAGCATAAGAAAAGTAGTTAAGATACCAAATCAGAAACAAATTGGAAGCTTCGTGTTTGTTTGCCATCACCATAAACAGTCATCGGTTGCTTCCGAATGGCCTGCAATACAAAGCTACAGTTATTACAAAATGTTATATAATCCAAATCTCAACTGATTTCTACACATGAATGCCACAAAATATTAGAAGGATGAATCAACCTGAGCAACAAAATTGCTAACAACACGTCCATCATCCAAGCACATGCGAGGACCATAAGTGTTGAAAATACGAGCAATTCGCACCTGCAAACAGCAAGTATCATCATTTGATCATCACAGGTACAAAATCTTTTACATAACATATGACCTCTTTTATCTCCCTTTCAAATACATTATTAATAATATTAACATGAAAACTTGTGTAATACACGGGAACCACAAGGCATTAAATTGTGAAGATGCATATTCACATCAAGGCTAAGTTAATCTTTTAGGTTTTGGCTAAGTTCAGATGATCAGTTCGAAGTTACAACTGACAGACCAAAAGAGGACCTGAGCAACCTCGAGATTCACTACTGTTGTGAGTTTTATACACATTTTTGAAGGCATTGACACATATTCATTTAGCACATTACTGAAAAAGATGTGTAAATTAGACTCCACATATTCTTTTAGCACATTACCAAAAGAAAATTGTAAATTCAGGTCCAATCTTTCCTCTAGTTGACTGGTTTGCTTGTGGACAATGAAATTTCATTTATACAAACTCCATGATTATCCATGTCATATTACATTACCTTTCAACAAGAGTCAGTTGTTTGCCTACTTAAGGAAGCACTAATGGCCCATTTTTTTATCTATAAAACAGTTAACCATCACAAGTTCTTTCACCCTCATTAAGCATCAAAAGCCAAAATACTCCAAGTAATAACACTACATCATGCTAGTTGAAGTATGCTAAATTGTAACTGGACTGTCAATGCCATGGGATTATTAAAAGCAGATATTGCTGTAAATATTACAACATGATAGTTTCTAGAGCGGCTGCTGAATGTCCTATTATCTTGTACATAAATCAAGCATTCCAACATTGTTCAAGTACAAGTAAATATACAAAAAAAAAAAAAACCATACCTCAACACCTGCACCTCGATGATAATCCATGGTTAAGGTTTCAGCAGTCCTTTTTCCTTCATCATAGCAACTCCTCTCGCCTAATCACATTCGATAAAACAACAACATTACACAACATAAAAACAAAGAAGAGCAACCAACACAAATAATTGTTGCATTGTTACTAGCTCCTTACCAATTGGATTGACATTTCCCCAATAGGTTTCTTTCTGTGGATGCTGAAGTGGATCACCATAAACCTCACTCGTGCTCGTGAGCAAAAACCTGGCCCCAACTCTCTTTGCAAGCCCCAACATATTAAGAGTACCCATCACATTTGTCTTGTAAACTCACCAAGTCAAGGGTCTCAAATAAACATCATTCAACCAAACACAAAAACCCATTTAATCGAATAATATGAACAAACATAAAAATCTAAACAAAAATACCAAAAACTAATGCGAAATTGACTTAAATTATAGTAAAGGATATGATAGTCTTGACAGGATTATATTTATAATGAACCGGAGAAGCAGGGCAAGCTAAATGATAGATCTGATCCACTTCTAAGAGAATAGGTTCGACGACGTCGTGTCGAATGAGTTCGAACCTCGGATTTCCGAAAAGATGAACCACATTCTCTTTCCTCCCAGTGAAAAAATTATCAATAACAATCACTTCATCGCCTCTTCCAATTAGCTTATCAACAAGATGACTCCCAACGAACCCAGCCCCACCCGTGACCACGATCCTCATTCTCCGCCGTCCGATCCCAACAGGGACCCGCCCCACCTTGCCATGAATAGGCCTGTTGGAATTGGAGGAATAGGAACCGGAGAAGTCCTGGGTGTGGGAAACGACGGCGGCTGCGTCGTTGGTGGAGAAAGATCTGGGGATCGAAGAATGGGCCTCGGTTGGGCCTAAACGGGAGAGAGTAGGCTGCAGGATGAAGAAAGTGGAGCCGATTAAAATGCCGACGAGGATAAAGAGAAGCCGTTGTTCTTTGAAGAGATAGTTAATGGATCTAGGGAAAGATCTGGGGTGTTTCAAGGATTTGGGTGAGTAAGGAGGTGTTTGGGTTGATGGGATCTCCTCATCTCGCCTATGGTTGACGCTTGATAACTTGTGTAACTGTTTCATGGCTTAATTTTCTTGGTTTTGGGTGGGAATTAAACGAATGTATCTTTTCTTAAGCTATTGTTTTTCTTGGGTTTTTTATGGGGTTGGAGGAGTGAAGCTGAAGTTGAAACTGGGAAGCCTTAAACACGTTTCAATTCATTGTTCTTTAGCCCAAAAAAATGGAGACAGAGCTCGAGATAGAAAGAGGGAGATAACTGATAAGAGAGGGGAGGGGAAGGTCGTTTACCGTTTACTTTTAAAAGTAGTTATGAGAGCACGAGATGGAGTAATTTGGAAGAGAATTGGTTTGGTATTCTAGTGTATACGCAGACAAAATAGGCTCCATGCTCTCTATACTGTGTGCTATGTTTCTACGGCTGTGATTTGATCTTCTTTTTAATGATCATGTAGATAGGTCCCTTGCCAATAAAATTGTTCATGGACCGGGCCAGCATCATCAGATCCAATTGATATTTTGAAAGTCTTGTTCAAGACCTAAGCCATTCAAATCTATTAGATTCGTTCACTAGTTAAAATAAAAGTTCGTTTTTTATATGTTTTTTATATAGAACGGTAAAGTTTTTTAATTTTATAAATGAAATTACGATTGTTATATGTTTTATTTATTTTTTTTAATATACCTTTTAAGATAATTTTTCTTACAATAATATTAAAATATGCGGATGGCTTGATGTTTACATTTACAAACAATAACATCATGGAAAAACATTTGACAAAGACTTTAACCTACTACTTGCATTAAATTTAACCACAAAATCCAATGATGATTCAATTTAAATTAAAACCAAAATTTTCCCTCTCCAAGAAAACGTCCAACTCTTAAAAAATACTCCTGAAAAATTGAAATTAACAGCAAAAATAATTTTGTAATAGGATCCCAAATTAAACATTTTCATTCGGCCCATAAGAACAAAACCCCTTTAGTTGTGAAACTTTGGGCCAAAAAAGTAAAGCCCAAATTAAGAAAAGCCCGCCAGAGCCAGATTGCAAGGCTCCAAATACAAACACTTTAATTGGGCTCCGCAGGCGCAGTCGACAAAGCAAAGCTTTTACCTCCGATTTCTAGGGTTTCAGCAAGAGGAGCGCAGCCGCGGCAGCAAAGCTCACAGTGGTTAAGAGAAACAAGAATAAATTGAGTTCTTTTTAATTTTTTAAAAAAATTGGAAATGGTGGCCTTTTCTTTTTCAAGAAAAATGAATAAGTTCAGCTCAAGTCGGGCTCGAAAACCCGTTTCAATGTTTAAAAAAAATATTAAAAATTATTTTATATCAATATTTATATATTTTATAATTAAAAAAATATATTTTTTATTAATAAATAGTAATTCTGATTGGACCATCCTGAATTAGAAAAATCTATATCCAAACCCAATTTAATACAAGTCAAACCTGTCGGATCAAGTGAATAATCCGATCCTTGAACATATCTAATTTAAACTAGCAGCTTGCTATGGTCATAACAAGTGATTAGATGAATAAATTGCATCACACATTTATAAGTTTTATAGAATATTTCATTTTCATTCATTTCATGTTTACAATAGAATTTGCCACTCAATGTTCATATCGATGTTTACATAATGAAAAAAAGTGGGCTCGTTTGATTTTCGATTAAAATTTATACTACATGGATGTTTACTTAGCACTAATGTATATTTCATTGAATTTTTAACAATAATTGATGTAATAAATGGATTTAAAATATTTTTAAAAAAATTATAAATTCCAAAATTAAATTTTTAAGATCATGAATGAAAATAAAATATTATATAAAAAACATATTGAATGATTGATGTATTTTACTCGTGATTAAATTAACTTGTCAATTAAACAACCTAATGAGTTACAACATTTTTGAAAAAAAAAAAAAAAAACACAAACTTGTCAAAATTTATATAATACGAATTAATAATGTGTCAAAATTTATAATAAATATATAATATTTTAAACACGATTATGACACGAAAAAATAATACGAATACAACATAAATATAGGAATTGTTAGATGTAATGGCAAATGTCATTCGATTACAATGGATATTTCATTCAAACCATGATGCATGATCTTCAAAATGGGATACCCAAATTTTCTAAGGTACATTTTTTTTCAAAACCGTGGTTCTGTTTGCAAGTAATTCAACAATATCAAGCATCAATCTGTTAACTGATCCTAACAATGTAAACACATTAAATCTCTCTTTTGGTCTTTAGTCATTCTGAAGACAAAATAATATGAAAACTTTGAAACTAATTAATCTTTTTCCCTTTTAGTTGTGCCATGATTGTTACAAAGTACTTTGGATTTTCCTTCTATGGCAGCTGATTTTTTGGAAATCGTTGTCAAAGTCAGTCACTTTCATTTGGCTTTGCATAGACTAACTAGGGCGGTAGCAGCCATAACTGTCACCTGAAAAATATACAAGGAAATATATATGTTTATATATTTATTATCACATACATTTATTTGCATGTAAATATTCGTTAATTTATTTATTTTTAAATATATAATTATATATTTTAAAAATAATAAAATACATATTAATTAAAAATTACATGTAAAATTTATTTCATGTACATATTATATCAAATTATTATATTATTTTTAATATTAATGCAAAATTAATTATGAAGATAAAAAAAATTTAATGTAAAATTTAATTTTTTTATTTATATCAAATAAATTAATTCACTTTTTAAGATTAGTAAAAATTAAAACTTTTAAGATAAAACAATTCCACATAAATTTTTAATTTTTTTTATTTATTATCAAATTAATACATTTAACGAAAGTATTTTAATGAAATTAAACTTCTCACTTATAAATTAGATAAATCTTATTAGTAATAAAAAATATATATTTATAATGAAAATTTAGAAATATTTGCACGTAAATACTTAATTTTATATAATAATATATATTAAATAAGTAGTTGTACATTGTAAATATTTAAAATTAATAAAATGCATAATAACATGTAAAATTTGTCTCATGTATAAAATATATGAGAGTAATATAATGTTTTAATGTTAATATAAAATTAAAATTTTAAAAATAAAAAATTAAATAATAATTAAATTAATAAAGTGCATATTAACATGTAAATCTTATTTCATGTATATTAATATATAATATGTTAATTTTATTACTAATTTAAAATTAAAACTCTAAAAAAAATTAATGTAAAATTTAACTTAATTTTATTTATCAAATAAATTTATTTAATGAAAGTAGAGTTTTTATTTATAAATTAGATAAATCTTATTAGTATTTATTTAAAATGGCAATTTAGAAATATAATAAACATATATGTCTATTTTCGTCAGTTCAAAAAACATCTCCATTCGAAACGGATCGATTCAAAATTCATCAAACGATTCGGGTTTTGCCATCCCTAATCTTATCTATTTTTTTATACTTGAATTCTATATAACTATCTACTCAGACATATGTAAGATGGATGTGTGTTATATGAGGGGCAACAGGTATCTATTTTATAAACGTCCAAATAATACTGGGTATAACATAACTGTTTATTAAGAATTTGGATTTGAACTCTATATTCATAGAAGAATTAGGTGTTAAAAGACGTGTTAATGAATAATTGAATATTATGTGCTGGGACCATGAGGAAAATTATATTGATGCAACGATAAATGTCAAAACATCAATAAATAAAAAATAAAAAAAAATTAGAAGCTTGGAGAAGGAAACGATGATTTAAAGACACCTAGCAATTGGAGTACTATTTTTGTCAAGCCTACAAAAGAGCTTCAAGTCCACTTCGTCTTAAATTCTTAAGTTGGTGCTGCCTCTGCTTCCATGGAAGAGTTGCATGTAAGCCACGTAAGAAAGGACGTGGTCCCATTAAAGTGTTTTGCTGTTTTACTCAACTAATTGTTCGTTTAATTTTCAAAGCATCTCAATTCTCAGCTGATCTGTTCTATATTCATTCATCCTAAACATAAAAACAATTTAGAGTAAATTTGAATGTAGATATATGTTTTCTTTTTCTTTTTTTGAATCAGAGAAAGAGCGATTTAAATCCTGCTTTTGAACATGAATGGTGCATCAACTATTTAACCAAATGCTCGAAAAAGAAAAAAAAAATGAGGCTTAACATTTAATTATTTAAGTGATATTATGTAGCATAAATTATTGTGTATGTTACATTAACTCTTCATTTTTTAAAGCTTTTTATTTAATATTTGTATTCAATACATATTCGAATTCGAATATGAGAATATGATTTTTTTAAATATATAAAAGAAATTAAAAAATTTATATCCGATGAATTTGAGCACTTTCTGGACTCTGGAGGAAGAAATGTGTAGAGCAAATCTTAGGACAAGTAAAATTTACTAGTCTAAACTAAAAAAGGATGAGCAGAGACAGACAAGAGCAAACAAAAGTTCCTTTCAGATTTGGAGGACCAAACAATGGTGACTACTATGTTAGAATTGTTACACTGCAAACCGGTGCAAAACTTTTGGTTCCGCACAAGTTTCAAAAATTTGTTACGTAGTTTATTTTTTCTTTTGCTTGGTTTTTGATTGGTTTGTCTAATTTAGAATAGTATGGACAATTATCAAATAAGGTGAAGCATAAAAAATATTTAGTATTTACAATAATAATATAAAAAATTTGATTATTAAATTATAAATGAATTGGCTTGGACGAATTGATTTTTGTTCGTGTTCGTTTGTTTATTTTTGAGTCTGTTTGTGTTTGGCTCGTGTTCTCTAAGGATTTTAAAATTATGTTCGTTTTCAGTTCATTTAAATTAAATGAATAGGTTCACGAATATTAAACAAACATATTCATTAACATATAATCGAGCATATTCATGAACAATTAAAATCTGTTCATGAACAATAAACAAACAAATAAATAAATAAGTTAATTTTAAGTTATTATTAAATAAATGTACTTTACACTAAACTTGCTAATGGGTAGGGTCGGGCCGCGACCCGAAATTTTTTTAATTTCTTTGCCCAAGCTCGGCCCGCGGACCTGAATTCACTGTTCACCCTTAATAAAAATATATATTTATTTTTTTTATAATTAAATTTAAATATTTATTTATTCTATGAACAGTGATCCGAGCCCACCCTCAAGAAAACACCTTGCCAAGCCCGGCCCAGTACGGTCTTTATCATTTTATTTCAAATTATTTTTTGTTTCTTCTTCCAACAATCTAATAATCTTATTGCTAAATTCAACAATGTTCGAGCTATATGTGGTCGTAGACCTATCCACGAGGCATGCTACCCTTCCAACCTGACAAGCTCGATTCGAATTAGACTGGACATGGAATAAGCTATTAATAATATAGATCGGCTTGGTCAGGATTACTGTTTAAATAATAAAAATAATATTTTTATTTAAATCTAATTATAAAAATATATTAAGATTAATATAAAATATTTTAATATATTTTAAATAGTAAAATGAGCTTTCATACTCGAACTGGACCAAGCTGGGCCTGAGCAAGCAAAAAAAATTTTGTTCGAACTTGGGCCAGTCCCGACTTGATCCACAGACACTTTCTTTGATCACTTAAAGCTATTTTCGTTTTTAAATGATTAGATTTGTGTTGCTTGGATCTTAAATTAGTACTAAACAATTAGATTTCACCATGAAAGAAAAAAATCTAAAGCAAATCTAATAGTTTGAGATAAAAAACAATTCCAACATGTTGGATTTGGCTAAATGAAGTTATTTTCAATTAAAAATTAAATAAAAATAATGTTGATGAAACTAATGTATTTTAAAAATATATAAATATTTGACTTAACAAAAAACTCTCAAAATTCAAACCTTCAAAATATTTATTATTATTTATGTAAATATAATATTTTTTTAATTCTTTGACTTTTTTATAATTCTTCACCGTTGCCACTCCAAACAATTGTCAGTTTCTCTTGGAATACGCTCGTGCATGAACCGTACGACCGTATCAACTATGTCACTGTCAGTGGGAGTTTTCATTAGTTGGAAGAGGTTGTTTGTTTTACGCAACTCTTAAGTCTCTAACTAACGTGTTGGAATTATATAGTACATGGGAACATTAAGCAAGTTACAACTACAGTCTTAAAACGTTGTTCTCGACCTTTCTTTTACTACCTAAGAAGCATGAACATCAACGGTACAACACGAATACAGTGACACAATTTTTGTTCAAAAAAAATAGGATAAAATATGACAAGATATAATAATAAAAAAATATTTTTTATGTAGTAGTATATAATAAAAATATAAAATTGATACTTTTCAATTAAATATTAACATACAAATAATTTTTAAAATAATTTTTGAATTTAAAAACTTGAACCTTAAATTTTTCATTAGAATCAAATTGTTCATTGTTAATTCTATATTTGGAAGAAAAAAAAAACCCCTTCATCATGTATCCATACGTATCCAATCGTGTCTTGACTATGTTTTGACCGTATCCGATTTAATTTTTTTTTTATGTGTCCTCGCGTGTCGGAGCTGTATCCGACACTTGAACACTCCCCTGACAGAAGTGTCGGTGCTTCATAGTTTACGACAAATACACGCTCGGAGCCTTGCCTGCTATCATAATCTACCAGACGGATAAAAAATTGAGAGAGATTTTAGTAATTTTGCTTTTTAGGTATTCGAGATTATTGGGATTGAATGCTAAATGTTGAAATTAAGAGAAATTATCTCATTTATCGTAAGTGAAATTTATAAATTTCACAAACAAGATTAGCAAAATGACATATACCTTTAAGATCTATTTAAAAACTAAAATAAAAAGATTTAAAAAAAAAATGAGACATGTGACAATCTTTTCACTTTGTTTGTGAATAAGTTAAAAAAAACTTCATTACCAGTATATTAAAAACGAACTCCTTAAAAATAATAATTCAATATTTTATTAACAGAACGCATGAATTCGATGAATGACACAACGAGTATGTATGTAAATTTGATGAATGAATAATTTCATGAATATGATTTTTATAATAAGTTTGATTAAATACATGAATTAATACACATACATTGGACATTGAAAATATGTGCACATGCATGACTTCCCTCACACAAATCGTATACTTCAAAGACGTCATTATTTTGGTAGTTGAAACTTGAAAGCGAAAAAATATATAGCAATTAATTAATTTTGTAATCTCTATTATTGACGATGGATGAAGGGCAATTTTCATGACAACGACATGGATTTTATTTTTGTCATCATCATTACGTGATTGCTGATTAATTTGTGGTGCCGGGGTCTTGACAATATGATAGTTGATTTAATTTGACGCCCAAAAGCTAATTGATCATGAGAATTGAAGTTGGATTAGTAATTATTTGTTTTTTTTTTTTTATTAACAAAATTTTATTTGTTCATTATTATCATAAATCAGAGTTGTTGAAAGGTTTTAGGTTGTATAAGGAGAATTTAGAGAATTCGGAAAAAAAATCTGTTTGAGAGTAAGGATAATCAGTAAAGATAAGCAAACAGTCAAAAGGGTGTCAGAGTTTGAACTTTTAAGTGCATTCGATACTTAAATGATCAAGTATTCGAGGAAGATAAAGATTCAAAAGAGTAAAAAATCTAGAGAATAAAAATGTGACCTAGATTCAATGCTTTTATGTTCATTCATTTTATACTTGAAATTTTGTGTAGCTGATAATAATTAGATCTGTCCTCTTCTGATCTATAAACCCTAGGCCTGATTTTGAACTTTCAGCCATTGCACTCATTAGGCCTAAAAAGAGTAATCTTTTTTCTTATTCATTTAGACTATTTTTTTTTTGTTTATTTTGTTTAATTTGAATAGTAATTTATTTTTTTTGGTTTGACCAAATTTTATTTTTTTGTGGTTTATGTTAATCTCCTTATTCATATATAATTATATATGTATTTATATTTCATATTAAAATGGCAACTTGTGAGTAATTAAAACCTGCCAAGAATTTAGAAAGGCTATATACATAACAATCACATAAACAAGAAGATAAAGACTCAAAAGAGTAAAAAATCTAGAGAATAAAAATGTGACCTAGATTCAATGCTTTTATATCATTCATTTTATACTTGAAATTTTGTGTAGCTAATAATAATTATAACTGTCTTTTTTTGGCATCTGAGCATTTGGCTCGTTGGTTGGTGCATGCTCCCCTGCTAAAAAAAAACAAGTTCCTCCATCCTCCAAACTATCAAAAAAAAAAAATGTCCTCTTCTGATCTATGAACCCTAGGCCTGATTTTGAACTTTCAGCCATTGCACTCATTAGGCCTAAAACGAGTAATCTTTTTTCTTATTCATTTAGACAATTTATTTGTTTATTTTGTTTAATTTGAATAGTAATTTATTTTTTTTGGTTTATGTTAGTCTCCTTATTCATATATATATATATATATATTTATATTTCATATTAAAATGGCAACTTGTGAGTAATTAAAACCTGCCAAGAATTTAGAAAGACTATATACATAACAATCACATAAACAAGAAGTGCAGATTAGTTTCATATATGAGTTCTTTTTTTATATATTTACGGTAAAAAAAATTAATTTTATAATCGGTGTTAAGAATCTATCACATGTTTCATATATGAATTTTTTTTAGTATAATGTGTGTCACCTTACTACTCGCACTTATAAAATTTAAAACTCTATTAAAAACTTAAAATTTTGCTTGATAGGATAGGATAGATTTGATATGGAAAAAGGAAAGTCGAGAACAAATTTTAATCTAAAGATGCGGTGTATATATAATAAAACATCATGAAAATTGATAATTAATTAAATTGAAATATTTAGTATTTTACTACATCATTTTCTCTTTCCACCCTCTTTATATCAAACAAAATCTTAGTCAAATTCAAATCCTCTCTCACTATATGACTACAAATATATTCCAACATTTGATTTAGTAGTTCAACTATCTTTTGCTTCTGATCTTTTTGTCCAAACAGTGGTGGATCTTGATATATGATCTAGGGGGAACCGATTAAAAGTTTAAGTTTATATATATATATATATATATATATATATATTTTTTCATTTGAGGTATGTCATGATGTTTTACTAATATAAAACATATATGCAAATAATATACTAATAAAAAATAACAAATTCAAAAAAGTATAAATTTTATCAATTCATATATAAATAAAACTATAAGCAAACAAAATACATCAAATAAATAATTTAACCTAAAATTGTGAGCAATGTTTTTTTAAAGATACAAAATATTGAAGAATTAAATATGAACTAAATATCTCATAATCTTTTAATGAATTTTTAAAGAATAACATGACTTTCAAATTAATTTACACAATTTTTTAATCAAAACTGATTAAATTTGAAGCAGAAGAAACAAGAAGACAAATTAAATGAACAGCACCCAAGCGGCAACAGGTACAACAGGTAGGGGTGTTCATTCGGTTAATAACCGAACCGAATTACCCATAACCGAATTAACCGAAATTATTTTTCTATTAACCGTTAACCGAACCGAATAGTTAGTTCGGTTAATTAACCGAACCGAAATTATTTCGGTTAATTCGGTCGGTTTCCGAATTAACCGAAATAAATAAGAAATTTATTTTGCTAACCTATTTTTTTACATGATTTTGTATCCAAATTATCCATCCAAGTCCAACCAATCAAAAAAATAATAATAATTTATTAATTTATTAATATATAAATTAATTTTTAAAAAAAAATATCTAAAAGCATTAAATAATGACTTTTTGAAGAATTTCGGTTAATTCGTGTAATTCGGTTATTTTCGCTTAACCGAACCGAATTAACCGAAAACCGAAATTCTTCAAAACCTTTAACCGTTAATCGAACCGAACTTTATTCGGTTAACCTATTAACTGAACCGAATTAAATTTCGGTCGGTTAATTCGGTTAAAACCGAATAGTGAACAGCCCTAACAACAGGTAGGAAAAGGAAAATTTTTTATTTTTCTTTACTTGATGGAAAGTCTTGATGAGAAATTTAAAATTAAAAAAGTTAATTTAACTTTGCACAATTATGATTTAATATTTATTACAAACCAATTGATTTTAAGAGTTTATGAATAATAATTGACGAATAATATAAAAAGATAAATAACAATGTAGTTTTAATTTTTTTTTTTAAATTATAATGCATAAAATTAATTTATAAACAAATAATAATTTTAGTTTAGAGGGAAAAATAATTTTATTTAATATAAATACATATACAGTAAGGGATTTTAAAAAAAATTTGGGGGGCCAATGGCTTGCACCTCGAACCGCCCCTGTGTCCAAATCTATCAAAATTACATCGATATTTACTAATATCTTATTACAATAATAGATGATTATATTTGATGAATTATCGTTATATAAATATTATATTATATTTGATGAATTGTCGTTATATAAATATTATACACGATCAGTTAATCATACAAATTACATTTTATAAAAAATAAATTTAAAATTTTCAAAGTCCTAAAATAACAAAAAAAAATGTTTATACATTGAGAATGTATTAAATATAAATTTAATAATAATCTCATTAAAAAACAGCTAGCTAGAAAAGAAAAGAAACATCTAGAAATAGAAAAATGTATTATATAAATTGCTTAAGATTTCCTGATCTTACAGTTAATTTGAATATTGATTCATATATTTGAAATCGCAAACTTTATATAAGTCATGACGTATTGAACAAAAATATATATATAAGTCATGACGTAACAAAAATATATTCACCAATCTACTGCTTAGTGCTTACGCGATTCAATTTTTAATTAATTAAGAAGCACTTTACGACCGGCTTGTAAGTTTTCGGCAAGCTACATATATCCTTTGACTTGTCGGCCGGCATTTAGGGTTTTTTTTTTTTTTTAATTGTAGTTAAAATTGAAAATTGCCTTTCTAGGCACATCACCTCTAATTATAATGGTCATGGCTTTCTAGTCAGTGTCACCTCACCTCTAATTTTAAGTAAATTTATTAACTTAATTAATGATCTGTTTATATTACTAAGTTTTCGGCAAGCTAAATATACCCCTAAGTGACTTGCCAATAAATTTAATAATTTTTGTACAAGATTTAAAAATATAATATAAATACGATATATTTAATAGACACAAAAATAATATAATAAATATGACACAATCACAATAGTTTAAACACGAATTAATATAATAAATTTAATACACGTATCGCATTTTTATTTAAAATTTTAATATATTTAATAATTTATATTATATTTATATGATCAATACAAAAAAAATAAAAAACACGATACAAATACTTGAATCTTCAAATTTACTTGACGGCCGACATTTAGGTTTTCTTTTTAATTGTAGTTAAAATTGAAATTGAAAATAGCTTTTCTAGGCACGTAACCGCTAATTATGCCGGGTCAGGGAGAAGGGAGGTTGACCTGGTAAATTATTCCCTGCCACAAATTAAAGCCGTCACCAAAGACCCCGCAGCAAAACCAGTGAAGAAATTATCAAAGACTAAAATGGTTTTAATTAAATGTTATGATTTTTTCGTCGCAAGAACTCCATCAATGCTAATAAATAATAGCAAAGCCTTTAATATCTTCCTTTTCTAGGTTAGATGGAAGTAAAATGAGGCAATCCCAACGGTCAAAAGCCATGCCACACCGGGTCTCTCTTAAGTCTAGAGACCCGATGACTACAATTATTCCCAAGTCTCTTGTTACAAGTTTAATTTTCACCCTCCATTAGATCATTTCAAATAGCTGGTTTTATACCAGAACTCGTATTTTGATTTTATTTTTTTTTTACATGTGATATTGGACTATACAATCCGAGATTATTTTCTCGTATTATATATATATATATTCAATTTCATTCATTTCAAGATTCAATCTTATGATTTTTAAATGAAATCTTAAATCTTAATAATCCGGACGTCTTTTTAAAAATTCATAAATAAATCTCTTTGTTTTTAAGCCTACCTTCATTTTTGGATTAAGTGGAATGAAAAATATTTTGCTGAATTTTTAATTTCAGTAATAGAAACTCAAATATTGATAACCTTAAATACAAAAAATTCTTTTTGTTTTTTCATTCATTAATCTATTTAAAATCTTATTTTAGTGATAAGGATTTAAGCTTTTAAGATCAAATGATAATCTAACTAGTTGATAAAAGTTAACTTTATCTACTCATCTTTTTGCTTATATACTAAATTTAGCTCAACTAATGGAAACAAGGTGAAATTTTGATAAACTGAATCATAAAGTTCTTTTTTTTTTTTTTTTGAAAAAAAAAATCTACAATGTTTAAGACTTTCAAAGTCAAAAGAGCTAAGTAGTAATTAAGATTATAACAACTTGATTCAGATTGTTTAATTTTCATGTAGGTACATGCACGCTCATGGTTTTATTATGGCATGGAACAAAGTCTATTGCATTAATATTTGATCGTTTGGACCCTGTCTTAATGTATGCTTATTTTTGTATTATAATTCATCATTTTCAATATGTTTAAAAAGGTCAAGGAAAATAAAGGAATCTTTAGAAGCACTCATGTTAGACTAGACCTGTTCATGGGTCGAGCCGAGCCTGGTCGCGGTCCGAAAATTTTCTATTTCTTTTATCTAAGTCCGAGCCCTGGGTAGATCCGGACTGGTCCGTCGGCTCGTTTTACTGTTTAAATAATATTAAAAAAATTATTTTAATATTAATATTTATATTAATATTTTCTTGGTACAAAAGAGGTCGTAATCTAGGGATAGGGCAGAGAGTTGCATATATTGAGATTCGAACCTCAGACCTGCTGGATGCCACATTTTAAGGGTGGCTATATGAATCAACTGAGCTAATTATAAGCTCCATATTTAATATTTATATATTTTATAAATTTATATAAAAATAATTTTTATTATATAAACAGTGATTTGGGCCGGACCGGACGAGCCCAAATCGAAAAAACTCTATCCAAGTTCGATGCAATACGGACTAGGCCTGTCGAGCTGGACGAACTACCCGACCTTTAGCAGATCTATGTTAAACTGTATATTCAACTTGAATTAACCAATTTAACTTATTAAACATCACATGATGCCGTCTTTAACGTGGATTGATTTAGTTGATTGAGTATTTATTAGCACTTTAGTAGGTATCAAGATTCGAGTCTCACCAGCAATCTCACTTGAAATGTGATATGTAAGTAATCTTCCTCACTTAAATTTTTATTTAACAAAAAAAAAATGACATGACATTGACATTGACATGATGTCGCACTCAAACTTGATCCTTATTCCCACGAAGCTGAGATGATGAAAATGAAAACAAGATCTAGTTACTATTTTGTCAAAACATGTGTGATAAATGTGTGAAATAATTTAACAACCCTATAGTTGCTTTGCTTATTTCCACAGATTCTATTCATGAGATTTCGTATGAAATGAGTTACTATGAAATATGTATATAGACTTTTTACATTAATTGCATTTGGAAATTGTGGTTACAACTTACAACCTTTCTAGCAATCACTATCGGTCTCTTTTCACGGGTTTTTAGATTATAGAAGGGAGAGTTAGAGGAAATGATATGTTTGAGAGTAAAAAAATAAGTCTATTTTTTCAAAAATTATTTTAAAAAACCAATTTTTACGAAACAACATATTTACTAACTAAAATCATCTAAAATTAAAATCAACACATTTACTAATTTTCCTAATTTTACAGGTGATAAGATTTCAAAAAAGTGCAATTGGGATATGATTAGGATTTTGAGACCTTATCAAGAACTTTTCTTCCCTAATATCAACAAGAAAAAAAAAAAATAATGGGGGTGTACGGCTGTATTGCATGGGACCTATATAGCTCTATAGGCTTGACGAATATTTTGTCTAATACTCCCGGAAAATTTTCTTCAAATGGCACATTTTCCTTAGTTGGTAATATATAATTCAGCAATGTTATTTTTAGGCTGTTAATATTTGAATTGGTTGCAAAAAAAATGGCACCGTACGTGTGATATATAGTTTGAACTTTGAAGAAGAAAATTAAAAAATTAATATATATATATATATATATATATATATATATAGAATC
Source organism: Fremontodendron californicum (assembly GCA_030761205.1). Lineage (NCBI taxonomy): Eukaryota > Viridiplantae > Streptophyta > Magnoliopsida > Malvales > Malvaceae > Fremontodendron > Fremontodendron californicum. The sequence continues at coordinate 1,486,779 of JAULJL010000012.1, forward strand.
TTAGCTTTCATGTAAAGAAATCAAAAAGTTGAAAACTTGTGCAATTTGCATTTGCCGTTATCCAACTCTATTTAAAGCTAAATTTGACATTATTATGATTAGATTGTAATTAAAATCATGATTTGGATCCCTATCATCAATATATCAAAAGAGTTAGGTTGGTTCAGTATTTTTATTGGAAAAAATGTGATTTAAGAATTTTAAATGTTTAAGTGAACTGAAATATCAAAATATATATATTAACATTGAAGTTGATGTGAAACACTATTTTTAACTTCAAAAGTTATCAACCTCAATACTAAAAAAGATCCTAATCTTTTCGAATTATTTTAAAAAATATATATTTTTAATTTTCTATTTTATATACATATTTGACATACACAAAGCAATGATTTTGTTGATTATATAAGCTGTTATAATAGTGTTAATTTTTTCCACCGATTCAACCTCAATTTTCATCATTTTTTAAAAATTAATAAAAAAGTAAAGTAAAGATTTTAAAAATAACAAAAGTAACAAGCACATGAAACTTTAATAATTACTTATGCTATTATTACTTATTCAACTCATGATTCACATTTAAATAATTTTTATGAAAGATCGTTTAAAAACAAAATTAAATCTAAACAAGTCTGAAAATACCCTTAATTAATCGTATTGTAAAAGTAAATAAATAAAAGCGCAAGTTCTTCTTATCACAAGTGTGTACAAAGCTAGATAAGAAGCCAATACCGTGTAACAAACAACTTGTTAATAATTTTGAGTATATATATTATTTATTTATTTTATGTAAATTGTATTGAAATTGTAAGATTATTTTTTGGTGATAAGATTGGTGAGCTTATGAAGCTGTCAGAGAAATTGAGCTGAACTTACATGTACAAAAAATATCATAAGGGCGTCGGAGTTTGAGTTCTGAGACGTATTCTTATATTTAAATCAATAAAAATCTAAAAGAAAATTTGATAATTAGAAATAAGTAGAGTGAATCAAAATTCTTAGAAAGTTTGTCTAAGAGAAAATTTGCCTACTCTTTAATACTTGATGTCTCTGTAATTGTAGACTCAATAGGTGTAAGACAAATGTGTATTATAAAAATGTAAAACATACTCGAACTTGAACTGAACCCAAAAAGATCCGAACTCGAAACAGTCCAAACTCGAAAAAATTCGAACCCAAAAAAAATTTAAACAAAAAAAAAAAATCTAAACCTGAAAAAACCTAAACCCAAAATAATCCGACCCAAACTCATCCAAATTCGTCAAATTGCCATCGTGGGTATAACAATTAAAAATTATATAATATAATATCAAAGAATGAAAGACAAACAAGAAAGGTGGGAAAACAGTCGTATACTTTTCTTAAACAATGATTTATTGTCCCGTAAGCTTGTAGCTTTATTTCCAAGTAAAGTATTTGAAAAGTTAAACATCAAGTTATCAAATTATTTTTCTGAATATCAAGCCGTTATATTGAATTAGACTTTTTTGAACATATGAATTTTCATGATATATCTGCTTACGTGCTTTAATTTAGATGTCTAATAGTATCTTGAATCGTCACAGCTTAGCTTCCCTCAACTTGATATTGCCTTTTCTTAGAGTCTCGAGTCAAAAACATTAATTTAAAAAAAAATTATAGTATTTTTCAACGTTAGAAATAAGTGTTCAAGACTCAACTTGTATTACTTGCCGCTATTAAATGAACCCAAATTAAAATAATCATTAAATTGTTTAGCAAACTATTTGAAATTTATAGAAAATTTCCTTCTCTATTTACTTCCATTATTTTTATTGGCACTTTTGAAAAACAAACCTGATTAATTTAAACATTTTTTTAAAATGGTATTTATAAAATAAAAATTTATAACTAATGCATTTTTATAACTGATAAAAATAATGTATTAAATAAAAAAAATTAATTTTTTTTTTCAATAAGTATCCTTAAAACTTTTCAATGTTATTATTAAGTAATATTTCATCAATGCATTAAAATTAAAATTTTTATTAAATTAAATATTAATTATTATATTTAATTCAAATATATTATTCTTATAAATAATATATTAATTAATTTTAAAATTTAATATAAATTTTTTTAAATCAATAATATTTTAACAAATCTTAGCAAGTATATATAAAGCATACTTGTTAATTAAACTTCTAACTTGTTTTCCTTTTAGCACATTTTCTATTTTTTTTTTAATTTTACTAACGAATGTTTTTATAAATTTTAAAATTAATTAATGTATGGTAAAAATATTACTATATAATAACAGTAAAAAATATAACTAGAACAATCGTTAGCAAATTTTTTCCTTGAATGACTTTCTGGGATGTCACGGACTTGGGTTACAAGGAGACACGTGTACCGCGTAAAGGCCAGTTGTCTGACTCAAAAAGTCAAAAGTCAAATCCCACGTTCTTCCCTCCCAACCAATGGCGTCGTCCATCCAGCGTCTATATAAACCCCACCCGAGCCCCACTTTCTTTTAAACTCAAAGCTCCACAAACAAGACAAAGCTCAAAATTCCAATTTCTTTCTTATTATCTGCCGCCAACAAAAACCTACCAAACAAAAATAGCTTCAAAACACTTACCTCTCAGAAAATGCCGAGAAAAGGAATGAGGAGCCTTTGCTTCAGCCCCATAACGTTGTCGTTTTCCAACTCTCGCCAATCCATGTCACCTTCAAGAACCTCGCTATCTACCAGTACTCCTCGCCGTAGATTCTCCGAATCCATGATCGAGCAAGCCATCGACGCCGCCGCTACAATCATCATGAAATGGGATGCTGAAACGTCGGCTTACGCTAGAGTGACCTCTCTTTTCTACGAAAGCAAAAGAGAAGCCATGCAGTTCATCAGATCCGTTAACGAGCTACAAAAGATCATGCATTTGTTAGTTTCTGATCAAGATTCTGGTTCGGAAAAGCTCATTCAAGCTCAAAATTTGATGCAAATCTCAATGAAGAGGCTTCAGAAAGAGTTTTACCAGATTTTATCGATGAATCGGGCTCATTTGGATCCGGAATCGGTTTCCACCCGATCATCACGGACCTCCGCGAGATCAAGCACGTCGGATTTCGATGAAGACGGTTCACCGGATGATGAGATTCGCACCGCAGGAGATTCCATCTCTGAAATAGAAGAAGTTTCTTCTATGGCTATGTCCGATCTGAAATTGATAGCGGATTGCATGATCTCTTCTGGTTACGCTAAAGAATGCATACATATTTATAAAATTATCCGAAAATCGATTATCGATGAAGGTATTTATAAGCTCGGAATCGAGAAAGTAAGCTCGTCTCAGGTTAATAAAATGGATTGGGATGTACTGGATTTGAAAATCAAGAACTGGTTAGAAGCCGTGAAGATTTCAATGAGGACGCTTTTTACTGGAGAAAGAATCCTCTGCGATCACATCTTTGCTTCGTCGGATTCCATCAAAGAATCTTGCTTTACAGAGATTTCAAAAGAAGGAGCCATGCTTCTGTTTGGATTCCCCGAGCTCGTCGCCAAGACAAAAAAATCGCCGCCGGAGAAAATGTTCCGTGTTCTCGACATGTACACGGCTATTTCAGAGGACTGGCAAGAGATTGAAACGATCTTTTCTTTTGAATCGACTTCAGTCGTCCGACTACAAGCTCTTAACTCGCTGGTTCGACTCAGCGAGTCAGTTCGGTCGTTGTTGACAGATTTTGAGTCAACAATCCAAAAGGACTCGTCCAAAACGATGATTCCAGGCGGCGGTCTGCATCCTCTAACAATCTACTCGATGAATTACCTCACTCTCCTCGCTGATTACAGCAACATCCTCACCGACATTATCTCAGACTGGCCACCGCCTGCGAAATCAACGTTGCCAGCATCTTTCTTCGATAGTCCAGATTCCGACGAATCTCCGGCGCCGGCGATATCCGTCCGCATTGCCTGGCTCATCCTCGTCCTACTCTGCAAACTCGACGGCAAAGCTAAGCATTACAAAGACGTCTCATTATCATACCTGTTTTTAGCCAACAATCTCCAACACGTAATCTCCAGAGTCCGTACATCGAATCTCCAGTATATACTTGGTGAAGAATGGATTACGAAACACGAAGCTAAGGTGAGACAGTTCGCAGCGAATTACGAGCGATTAGCGTGGGGCCATGTGTTCGCTTCATTGCCGGAGAATTCAACGGCTTCGATGACACCGGGGGAAGCTAAAGACTGTTTCAAGAAATTTAATTCAAGCTTTGAAGATGTGTACGGGAAGCAGAGTTCTTGCATCGTACCCGATTCGAAATTGCGAGACGAGATAAAGGTTTCCATTGGGAGAAAACTCGTCGCAGTATATCGGGAGTTTTACGATAAGCATAAATCAACGATTGGAGATGAAAGGAGCGCGAGATTATTTGTCAGATTTTCCCCTGAAGATGTAGGGAATTACTTGTCGGATTTGTTCTTTGGGACGGTTAGTTCCGGGAGTTCATCTACGTCTTCTTCCACGTCGTCTCATCATCGGCGGCATATGCGGTCACCGTTAAGAGCGTAGAGGTTTTTTTTTTTTTTTTTTTTAAAGAAAAAAAAAGTTACGGCGATTTTTTGTAATCGTCAGAATTAGGGGTGTAAATGAGACACTGGTGCTCGCAAGCTATTCGAGTTCGACTCGAAAAAAACTCGAATTCGATTCGGTCATTATCGAGCCGAGCTCGAGCTCGAGCAGCTCGAGCTATCGAGCGAGCCGAATTCGAGTATCTCAATACTCGATTCGAGCGGCTCGCGAGCCTAATCGAGCTTTTGATTTTATAATATATATTTTTATAATAATTTACTATATTACCCTACTGTATAGTGGTGAAACGAGCTCGAGCTCGAACTCGAGCTCGAGTACATAAATTGAGTAAACGAGCTTTATCGAGCCGAACTCGAATAGTTCGATTATATCTCGAGCCGAGCTCGAGCTTGAAAAATGGTATTCGGTCGAGCTCGAGCTCGAGCTCGAGCAGCGAGTTTCGAGTCGAGCTCGAGCTCGAGCAGCTCACTATTCGAGCTCGGCTCGACTCGATTACAGCCCTAGTCAGAATCGGCAATCTTTTAAATTTTAAATTTTAAATTTTAACGGCTTTCTTATGTGTTATTTACATGATAGCCCGTCCACGTCTGTTTATTCTGTTTACAGCACAGATTTGAGATTCATTTCTCTTTCTGCTCAATGCTGATTTTATGTACAACTTGTGTATATAATTTCGTATAAGTTTCAGTTAATCAGATGTCTAGAAACACGAGTTAATAATTTTTTAATAATTATTTTAAGAAAAAATATTACTTTTATTGCATCACTTTTACTGAAATTAAAAATATATATTACTTACATTTTTTTATAAATATTATTTTAATCGGTATTTATTGGCATTAGTAAATATTTTTCTTTTAGTATGATATATATATATATATATAAATATTGAATAATCACCATCATTATTGAATTACATTTTGAGAAATTTGGTTAATTAATGGAGCAAATCTGTATTCCATAATTTTTTTTTTTGGATAAGTAGTTAATTCTATTATCCAAGAAGCAGCATAGCTGCTACAAGTTATAGATGTTACATCAATAAGAGGTTAAGCAAAAATAGCAGAGTTAAGCTTCCAATCTCTACATAAATCCAAGTTGACAGAGTTCATTTTGATTTTGGTGAGGTCGTGCAATCGCAGGGAGACTGTTTCTCTAATCTGCTTCAATATCTATCTTCATTGAGCTCACCTTGATTGTGAAGTCTGCTGTTCCTTTCTCTCCAGACAAAGTAAATCATTGCAGTCCAAGCAATGCGCGTAATGGTTGTGATCAAGGCTCTACCTCGAAGGTTACTCAGTGTCCATTGCAGTTCTCATTCCCAGTTTGCGACGTTTCTGTGAAGTCTGCACAATTCCAACACACGCTTCCAAATCAACTTGGAATACCTGCAGCTGAAAAACAAATGATCTCTTGATTCCTTCTCTTGCTTGCATAGGAGACATGTCTCATCCACTGTCATACTCGAAGAGACCAATCTATCCTTGGTTGGGAGTCGATTTAGTACTGCCATCCAGGATATTATAGAGTGCTTCGGAACATGAAACTTGAACCAGACCAATCTACGCCAAATCACTTTCTCCTTCCTTGGTCTTATCTCCCTCCATACAGCTGCAATTGAGTACTTGTTGCCAGGAAAAGGCCAAACAATACCCTCATCTTCTTGTCTAATCACACAAGAAGCTACTTACCTTAAATGCATAAATTTCCTCCAATTCCAGCTGCAACTGCCGGAGATTGGGATATTCCATTTTTTTCAATCAAGGCAAGTGCCACTTTTTCTTTGTATTCCAACATTTAACAAGGACAGGATTACTCAAAAAAAAAAAAAATGACAGGACAGGACATTGACTAAAGTATCGATCAAAATCTAGTATAGTCGAGATTTGAATTTAAAAATGATTTTATTTGTTTGAATTAGATGCTTTACGAATTACTAAAACTATTCAAATTAAAAGTTTTGTTTTTATGCCATATAAGTAAGATTTTTTGGGCCTAGATCCTGTTTCCAATATGAAAAGAGTGAAACGAGATGGAAGAAAAGCATGAAAGCTGAAAACAAGACATTTCTGCTAAAGCAGAAAAGAAATTGCCAGTCAAATAAATAAAAAAACTGCTGCTGATATAATAAAAACAAAAAAGAAGATTCGGATTCTAGAAAATGCTTATACTAGTCAATACCATAACAGAAATTTCTGGAGAAAAAAAATGAACGGCTGATTTCAAAATTGTCGACATCCAATATTCCTTTCAAACAAAAATATTACAATTAATATTATGTGGTCACACAGCTTTATTTATGGTCAGCAAAAAAAGTTTCCAAGGGGATACGACCTAGTTACCTTTTGAGTTTGACACTTATAAATTGCAACCAAACAACAAGAATATTCATGTGGAACTTTATACAATATGTCTGAGTTCCGGAGATATTTCAATTTCAAACCTAACTTCCAGAACTCATCGGTTCGTCACTCCTGCATTATAATTCCATGAATGCAACAGTAATAAAAATATAAAGCTATATAAATAAAATGAAAATCATATAAAAATATATATATAAAGAGAGTTCGTCTTTTTGATATATTGACAGTGAAATTTTTTAATTTTATAAGCGAGATTAAAAGACTCTCATATGTTTTTTTTTTTTTAATTATTTTTTTTTTAAATAATCCTAAGAGGCATGGATTATGTTACTAATCCCAAAATCTAAAAACTTCACCGCTAATCTCTTTTTTTTTTAATTAATTTTTTATTTTTTAAATAACTCCATCTTTAAATCATTTTAGATTTAAATTCAGGTTGAATTCGGATTTAAATTAGTTAGATATTTTTTATATTTTATAAAAAATTAATTATTTCAATATGTTTTTCAAATTCGAGTTGTTTTTGTATTTTTTTTTTTAAAACAAAAAATTGAATAGATTTGAAATTGAATTTTCTGGAAATTAGATCATTAATTTTTTTATCAAATCAAATTTTGGGTTCAATTTATGGCATACCAATTTCATTGATAGAAATAAAATAAATTATAGAAAAGATAAAATATGAAGAAATTTTTTTTTATTACTACCTAGTTTTTTAATTTATAGTTATAAGTTAGTTATTACCTAGGACCAAATGGGATTTGTCTTTGCCTGGATGTGGGGGTTATTGAGTTTATATCCATTTCCATACGTTACCGTACAATCACAAAGAGACACGATAGGATCGTCGGCAAAAAAAAGCAAACTAACGACATTAAACCGGTGGCCCCGGTGATCGACCGGACGGGCCCGGCAGCTTCATTTACCAATCTCTTCGTTTTAAATTCTTTGCTTTCTCATTAAAGTCTCCATCAACGATCAATGGAAATCATGGAGAAGATGATTTCGTAGTTTTCTCTTTTGCATTTGTTGATGGGGTCTGGCAAAGAAGAAGGTACAGATTCTCTCTTTTTTGATGAGCATTTGGTTTTCGAGAAATCCTGAATGAAATGGAAAGAAACCCAAAAAAAAAAAAATTAATAATAATGCTGCTGCTGCCATTCACTTTCGTGCAATGTAAAGCTTGACATTGCATATATGGGTTCTTTTAAAAGAAGGGAAAAGTTGAAATGTAGATGCATTTTTAGCTATGAAACAGAGAATAGGATCTAGAATTTTGATCTATAAGAATTGGTTTTAATAGGGTATATTGTAGAATTTATGCATTTTTTTTTTCTGAACATGAATGAAATGTGGAGAGAATATTGCGAGAGGGATATGGAGAAGGGACATTTCCGACGGACTGCTCGGTTGGCGGAGACAATACCACCGCCGACGCCGCCAAGGCCTGCCCTAATTCTGTCCAATTCAGGGAAGGCCCTGGTGGTGTCCAATTCTGGCAAGTCTCTAGCAAGTTCTAATTCCGGAAAGCGATTTGATAAAAAGAAGTACGTAAAACAAGTCACCGGACGCCACAATGACACTGAGCTACACTTGGCCGCACAGCGTGGTGATGTTGGAGCAATCAGGCAGATTATGGCAGAAATTGATGCTCAGATGATGGGGACACTTAGTGGAGCAGATTTTGACGCTGAGGTAAGTTGTTTTATGAAACAAATGTATGCATATCAATGTCTTATTATGACATTTTTGAAGGCCTACTTTTTTTATTTACTATGTTAAGAGATTCAAGGTTAATGTTGAATTTGATATGAATTTAAGAATGTTTGCAATTCTCATTCTGATCCTGTCTACATGTTTTTTGAACAAGGTGGCAGAAATAAGGTTAGCAGTTGTGAATGAAGTGAATGAGTTGGGAGAGACGGCGTTGTTCACTGCAGCTGACAAGGGGCATTTGAATGTGGTTAAGGAGCTGTTGCAGTATACGAGTAAGGAGGGCCTTTCATTGAAGAATCAATCTGGGTTCGACCCATTTCATATTGCAGCAAACCAAGGTCATCAAGGTATTAGGACTAGCCTTCTCTCTTATGAGTGTCTATGTTACTCTGACTCTTCGTTTTACCTGAAGTACCCTTGTCCGACACATTCAGACATGGATACGGGGTACGATCCTCCAAATATATGAAAAAAATTAAGCATACACGTGTCGGAGACATATCCGTATCCGACACTCACACACGAATCCAAATAACATAGATGAGTGTAATGAAGGTTGAAATTGAGTAAAATACATTTAGTTTGAAATACTTGTACACAATCACGAAGGTCATGAATCATCAAATCATACTTAATCATGTTAGGGCGGGGGGATGCAAAGAGCTTCAAAGGGTAATGTAGGTTAACAGCAGAGACTTATTTCATAGCACCTTCTTTGGTTGTGGGATAAACAAGAAATTTGCTTGTTTATACTGCAAATATTTGGCATTATCTCAAAGCTATTTCAACATCGAGATTTCCTTTACTTTCAGGCATAAACTACTTAGAATTCTCATGCTGCCAAAACTTTTAATTGATGAAGATCAAAGTCAAGTGCTGATACATGACAAATTGACAATAGGTACTGTTAAAATCAGTGTTTTAGCAAAGGGTCAAAGTAGGTACAATACAAGTATGAAAAACTTAAAAACTGCCATTTGCTATTTCTGAATTGTGCAGGAATCAAAATGATTACTCTGAATGTCTCTTTCTTTTCTGATTCAAGATTCTTAGTGCCATTTTCAAGACATTGAAACTTTGCAAGGAAAGTAAAATAGGAAACCACATAACCAATCAGATTGTTCTCTTCACAAGTTGCATGTTTTCTGGTTGCTTTCATTTATTTTCTCTTAGGATGCTGCAGTTTGTCTCAGTTCAATAATTATCTTTATGCAGCCACTGTCTAGGTGCTATTAGATCACGATCCAGGGCTAAGTAAAACAATTGGACAAGCAAATGCCACCCCTCTTATATCTGCAGCTACAAAAGGACATACAACTGTAGTTAATGAATTGCTCTGCAAAGATCCTAGCTTGCTAGAGATATCAAAAGCAAATGGAAAAAATCCATTACACTTTGCTGCCAGGCAAGGGGCATGTCGATATCGTTAAAGCATTGCTTGACAAGGATTCACAATTGGCAAGAAGGACTGATAGGAAAGGGCAGACATCATTGCATATGGCAGTCAAAGGGGTTAGCTGTGAGGTGGTGAGGTTGCTTCTTAAGGCAGATTCAGCCATTGTAATGCTCCCAGACAAGTTTGGTAATACAGCATTACATGTGGCTACTAGGAAAAAACGGACAGAGGTATTGATTAGTGTTATACATTTATACATATTAAACAATACTTTGCCTCTTCAGCCGTATGGATAGCTGTCAGAGATGCAATTTGGCTGCAATGGTCCAAGTTGTCTCTATGGTTAATTTTCAGTTCTCTCTTCTGATTTGAGGTTCTTTATTTTCTCTCTGTCGCCCCCATTTTTCCCTCCGTTTTTCTTCCCAAATTTTGTTTTCTCAGTTCATCACTTCTTATACATGAGCGAATAATTAGGCTGCAAGCAACATAAATAAATGGCAACCTTGGAAAGAGTTAGTAGAAGGCATTGACTAAGTTGTTTCTTGCAGATAATGAAAGAACTTTACACCTCCCTCACACTAGTGTGAATGCGCTTACAAGAGACCATAAAACAGCTCTTGACATAGCTAAAGGGCTTCCACTCTCTGAGGAAATTGCTGAAATAAAGGACCGCTTGTCTCTTTTTGGTGCTGTCAGAGCAAACGAGCTAAACCATCCACGAGATGAGCTGAGGAAAACTGTGAAAGAGATTAAGAAACATGTGCATACCCAGCTTGAACAAACCCGAAAAACAAACCGAAATGTGAATGGCATTGCCATGGAGCTGCGTAAACTTCATAGGGCAGGTATTAACAATGCCACCAATTCAATCACAGTGGTATCTGTGCTTTTCGCAACAGTTGCATTTGCAGCTATTTTCACAGTTCCTGGGGGTGATAACGACGACGGAATGGCTGTCGTCGTCAGCAAAACATCATTTAAGATCTACACTTGTAAGAGGAGAGTTGAAATCAGAGAGAAAGGTTGTGGAGGTAATCAATAAGTTGATGTGGTTGGCTTCTGTTTGCACTAGTATTTCATTTATTTCTTCATCGTATATAGTGATTGGTCGACATTACAAGTGGGGCTGCAATTCTTGTAACAGTTATAGGAGGAGTAATCATGGCAGGAGTTCTTGGCACCATGACCTATTTTATTGTCAAAAACAAAAGGATTCGGAAAGTAAAAAAGAAAAAGAAGATTTCAGGGAATGAAACATGCTCACAGTGTTTATCAGATTCTGATACAGAACTGAATGCAATCTATGCCATTTAATGTCCAAACTACTTGGAATTGGCCTATGATACCAGTACTTGTAACTTGTAATTCAAGGAAATGAGTGAAGCAGAAAAAGGGGGCAGTTTTGTGTTGTAAGAAGCTTTATTCTGTAAATACAAGATCTTGGGATCACAGTGAAGCTAGCTAGGTGTTCACAGAAGCTACGGATTCTTCTTTCTTTCTTTCTTTTTTTTCAATTCTTTTTCCATAATTTTGAGGATGAATGTAAGATACTGGTCTAGAATTGGAAATAGATAGTTGTCTGTTCATTGGTAGAACAGAATGTGTGACCTATTGCTCTATGTTACTTGGACCCTGGTGCAAATATCGGATAGGGGTATGTGTCCGGCACGAGTAAGTTCAATTTTTTCTCAGTTTTTTCTATGTATTTGGAGGATCCTTGGAGGGTCATATCTCCGTACCTATGTCCGGATATGCGTCGGATACGTGTATCGAATACGAGTACTTCAAGAAAAATGAAGAGTCGGAGCAACATAGCTATTGCTTTTATTTGCACATGTGAATGTGTCTGATAAGCGAGCAAATGAAACCTGAAACAAAACATATAATAATGCAGCCCTTGTCTCTTTGTTTCTTTTCTTTAATCATGCTGTAAAGATGTTGCATATATTATTTGCAGTTGAAAAATCAGATTGTTAAACATAGATTTTCTACTGTTAAGTGCAGAAATTTTGGTTTGTGTGCAAATTTGGGAGGCGAGCTTTACAGCTTCCAAATAATGAGATAATCCAGGCCAAATGTGTTCATTGAAAAAGAAGGATAAAAGGTGTTCTCTCTTTTTCATTCTTCCCTCTATTTTCTTTTCTTTTTACTTAAAAGTTAGCAGAATCCTATATATTTCAACCAATGTTATAACACCAATTTCATGAGCTTCTTAATTTCTTGCATCTATTACCTATGTTGCTCCAACTTTTCATTTTTTTTTGAAATACTCGTATCCGACATATATATGGATATAGGTATGGGAATATGACCCTCCAACGACCCTCCAAATACATGAAAAAATTTAGAAAAAATTGAATATACCCGTTTCGATCAAATACCCGTATTCGACACTCACGTCTGAATATGAGTAACATAGTCTATTACAGGCAGGGCTAGTTTCCTATGTCTAAAACCTTAATAAAGATGTAATAATCAATGGTGGAAATTCTACATGTTAGCTTTGCCTATAAGCTAACAAAATCCCTTATATTGGCAGCATAAACATGCATGTCAGCTACCTTAATTGTATCAATGATGATTTGAGATTTGCCTTTGTGGGTGATGGAGAGGGATTGTTGGAAGAGTGAGCCCAGACTCAGTCCCTCACCATGTAGTAGTAGCCCTTCCCAGTTCCCACCAATGGGCCAATAACATGGCCGCATAAAGAACAGTAAGAGGAAGGTGGAAATGGTTCCCCAAAAGTAAAAAACAAAAAAAAAAAAAAATCTCATTGAGAGACAACAAGATATTGCAGATGGCATAGGGGGGTAGGGATTAGTTAAGCAATCCCCATCATGAAAGTGAAAGAGGTAAGCCATTTATCATCCTTTTTAGTGCTCATTGCGACATTGCTTGCCCCCCACTAATAGTCATAACAGCTGCAACTAATGCTGTAATGCATGAGGTTAGAAACACGATCATGCTCTCAGGCTCTGCCAATTAATTTGCTTTATTTTTAATTGTTTTATTGTGCAACTTGACTAGGGCCCCCATGGGGTGATCAGGTAGGTGATGGATGGAGTTGGAGCCAATTTCACATGGGTAAAGATTGAAAGTTAAGGAGAAGTCTTTGATTGATGTTAAGTGTGAACCCTTCTTTTTTTTTGGTAGTGGGAATTTGGGGAACAATGATGTTAAATTAGAAGTTAATTTTACAATCCCTTTTTCTCAAAATTCCAATAAAGTTCAGCTAAAGTTAAAGCCATGTAATTGTCTTTTTAAAACTTTAATAGCTCTGTTAAAATTTTATGTTATCCATAATATTTTAAATATATAAAAAAATAAAAATATTTACAAATTTGATTCTCTAATTATTTTTTTAAGCTTCCATTTGAAAAAAAAAAAGAAAGAAAACATTAAACGACGTATGAAGTCGAAATAAAGAAAACCTTAGACAAATCAATCAAAGGCCAAAACAAAGCTGTCCTGTCACTCAATTTAGCTTTTGTCGGACATATATATATATATATATATATATATATATATATATATATATATATATATATATATGACTTGGCTCCCGGTGGCTAGCCGGTGCTGCTTAGAAGGAATTTAGGCCCCAAGTCCAAAGGCCAAGGTAGTGCGTGTAACGGTGTAAGTTTGTAGCCGTTGCCGAGTACCTCGCCTCGGCCGGTTGGCCCACCCTTTTCTTTTTTTTTTTTATTTATGTGGCGGCCCTTGACTTGGGTTTTGGCCTTTCTGGTCAATCGCGGGCCTCCTCCTTTTTGGTACTCGGCTTTTATAAATGGGGACACTCAATTTTGACTTTTAAGTTATATTCTCTCTTCTGATTTTTGAACCACATAATAATAAATAAATTTATTTTTAATACATTAGCATGAATTTTTTTTAAATTTATAAGCATACTAAAAATCTGTTATATGTTTTATATCTTAATTAATATACCTTAAGTAGACCTGATAATTAAAGAAAAATTATTTCATTCATTATCAATAGAATTTTTAAGTTTCATAAATGAAAGTAACAGAATTACATATATCTCTTATAGTATATTTTTAAAAAATAAAAATTTTAATTTTAAAAAATAAAACATGTGAAATTCTCTTAATCTCGTTTAATTGATATATTAAAAACGAACTCATAACCAAATACTAAATAGAATTCTCAAATTCTTTCCTTTGTTCAATTACTAGTTTGATCTTAATATCATCATCCACCACTCCAATAATAAAATCCTTTTTGTATAATTGTACTATATCTTTTTTTCCTAAGTGAATGGAGTAGTATTTTGTTCTTCATTTTGCCATGTGATCTTATCTTTTCTTTTTTAAAATAAAAATCCCACCATATATAAATTTTATCTAATTTTATGTTATTTTTTTATTAATTTAGTTTGTGCATTAATTTATTAATTTTTCACATCTTATGAATTTTATTGTTCTCATTTCAAATGCTTACACCTTAATATTAAAAAAAAAATTGTTAACGAGTATCCTAAAGGCACTCTCTAAGGTTAGTTAATATACTATTTATAGTAACAACATTGTATTAAATACAAAAGTTGATAACTTTATTTATCATTTTCAATGCATTGGATAAAAATATTACTATAGTAATCTTAAACAGTGCCCTAAAAGCATTCGTTAGCAAAATCATAAAAAAAAAAAAAATTGACATAATATATTTGATTTTAATTTAAAATTTTAATCATTGAAACATCTTCTTTGGAATAATATTTGAGAAAAAAACAAACCCACATTTAATAGTTAAGAATTGGACTATAATTTTATAAAACAAAACTTGTCACGTCTTTTTTCAAAAAATAAAACCATGATGACAAGTTTTCAAGCTTTCAAAGTGAATAATATCTCATAGCACATGTAGTCCCAACAATTCTTGCATCAACCCACATCTAATAATTAAGAATTAGACTTTAACTTTATAAGAAAGGATTACCTTTCACATATCGAAACGTATTTTCTCAAAAGATAAAATCATGAAGACGAATTTGAAACTTTCAAAATTGACAATATCTCATAACAAATGCAATCCCAACAATTCTTGAATTAATAATATTATCCGTTCCATCAACAATTATATAAAGTTCAAACTATTAGTATTTGTTTTTCTATCATCAAAAATTCAAAATTAACAACAATAGATTGTTTGTCTTCATAATATGAATATTCTTCATTATATTATTATTTTTTATCTCAATTCTCAACCTTTGAAATTAAAAGATATTTTTTTAAAATTCTAGAAACATGGACCACTTTTTTTTTTTTGGATAAGTAAGTGTTTTATTTATCCAGAAAGCAGTTAAACTGCTACATCCAACATCATGTGCAACATGTACTTAAAGCTATACATACTTAAACAATACTTGAACAAAACTTAAGACCACTAATCAATCAGGGAACAATAGCAACATACTTCAGCAATACTTAAAGCTATTCCAGAATGGACAAAGATCCTAGGAAAAAAGTGACAGTCCCCAATCTGCATCCAATCTTCGGTTCACTTCATCAGGACTAATGTTCTTGAGCCCCAACAATCGCATTCTGATGATCTCTTTTATCTGCTCAATGATGGCTCCTTGTGTGGATTGAAGGCGATTAAAACACCTATTATTTCTCTCCCTCCAGATCGAGTAGAGAAAGGCACTCCATGATAAACGCAAAATAACAGAAATGAGAGTTTTTTCTCTGATTCTGTTAACTGCCCATTGCAGCTCTGCTTGCCAGCTCCTTATGCTTCTATGAAGTTGACATAAGCATAGTATATGCCCCCAGATTTCCTTTGAATAGTCACATTCAAAAAATATATGATTCCGGGTTTCTTGCTCAGTTTGACATAGCTCACATTTGCCATCCACCTCCATGCCCCATGACATCAATCTGTTCTTTGTAGGCAGTTTGTCCAATATGGCCATCCAAGCTACCAGTGCATGTTTAGGAATATGAAATGGAAACCAAATCAGTTTATCCCACTCCACCTTGTCCTGCCTAGGCCTGAGATCATTCCAGACTTTAGCCACCATAAATCTGTTCCCAGGGAACTTCCAAGTTAGAGAACCATTCTGGTTGGAGGTGAACCTCAAAGCCAAAGCCCTCAGCTGAAGCATTTTACGCCATGTCCAGCTGCTTCCTGGGGAAGGTTGAACCTGCCACACTGTTCTTCCTTTCAGCACATAGGCATGAAGCCAGGCAATCCACAATGAACCTGCCTGAGAGAGAAGTGCCCATAGGTGCTGAATAATGCAAGCCTTATTCCATATTCCCAAGTCTTTTAATCCAAGACCCCCCTCTGACTTTGGACAGCAAATGGAACTCCATTTTACTCTTGCTCCCTTAGCTGAGTCATCTCTTCCTTTCCAGAAGAATCTGCTGCATAATTGGTTAATTCTTTTAAGAACAGCCTTAGGCAATACAAAGTGCCTGCACCAGAAATTAGACACATTAAAAAGAACAGATTGAATGAGCTGAAGCCTTCCTGCATAGGATAAAATGCGTGCTGCCCAGCCATTGATTCTCTGAGTAATTCTATCGATCAAAGGAGAACAATCCTTTTCAGAGAGTCTTCTTGTGACCAAAGGGACCCCAAGGTACCTAACAGGTAGTTTGCCAAGTTTAAACCCTGTCAACTCTTGCATCTCAAGTAGAGTGGTCCTACTAACACCAGAGGAGAAGACTTCACTCTTGGAAGGGTTTAATTGCAAACCAGAAATGGTATAAAAGTAATGGAGAATACCCTGTATGCCTACAACAGAATCCAAGTTACCCTTTGCAAAAATCAGCAGATCATCTGCAAAGCACAGGTGAGTAAGCTTGATTCTGTGACATTTAGGATGGTAGCTGTAAACTCCATGAAGAGCCCCTGCATCCAGAAGTCTGGATAAAACATTCATAGCAATGACAAAAAGATAAGGAGAGAGAGGGTCTCCCTGCCTTAACCCCTTTGCTCCTTCAAAGTACCCTACTAATCCTCCATTAAGAGAAATTGAGAACTTTGGGGAAGTGATGCATGCCTTGATCCATCCTATGAACTTATCAGGCAATCCATAAACTGATAAAACAGTGAGAATGAAGTCCCAATTTAATGAATCAAAAGCTTTTTGGAGATCAATCTTCATTGCAAAACGGGGGGATAAGGTTGCTCTTCCATACCCTTTGACCAGTTCCTGAGCCATGAGAATATTATCTGAGATGCTTCTCCCTGGTATGAAGGCACTCTGATTGCTGGAGATCATAGTAGGAAGGAGTGGAGTGAGCCTGGCAGTGATGATCCTGGTAATACATTTATAAATGACAGAGCAGCATGAAATAGGCCTGAAGTCCTTCATATGATTAGGATTCTGGCATTTTGGGACAAGAGCAATACATGTAGAGTTAAAGACTGATATCCTGCTCCCTGATTGAAAGAAGGATAAGATTGCTGCAGTGACATCCTCTTCCACAATAGGCCAAGCAGTTTTAAAAAACTGTGCAGTGTATCCATCTGGCCCTGGGGCTTTGTCCCCATTCTGCTCAAACATGGCTTTTTTCACCTCCTCTTTTGTAACAGCCTTAGCTAAATTGTCCTTAGCTTCAGCAGGCAAGGCAGGCTGAATAAGTTCAGTAAGAAGCTCCCTAGGACAGTCTGTGACCTGTTTGTCCTCAGTCCCAATCAACTTCTGAAAGAACCTTACAGCCTCCTTTGAAATTTGGCCAAAATCTTCCAACTTCCTTCCCTCATCATCATAGAGGACTCTGATGGATTGCTTGCTATGCTTTGCTGACACCATTTTATGGAAATAATGAGTGTTCTGATCCCCCTCCTGCAGCCATTTTATCCTTGATTTCTGCCTGTAATAACTTTCCTCAGCCTTTTGGAGTTCCATCAATTCTGCATAGAGTCTTCTTTCTGTTTCAACAAGAGTATTAGATGGCCTTTGATGCAGATTGATCATCTGCATGCTCTCCAATTCTTGCCTTTTATCTTGAACCTTCCCTGAAATGTTGCCATATATGGCCAGGTTAAATGCCCTCAGTACTGCCTTTAATCTCTTCAATTTGTGGAATAGAGTGATCATAGGATTGCCAATGAAAGGCTCTTGCCAAGAGTTTTCCACAATGTTCAGGAACTCTGGATTCCTAGTCCAGAAATTAAAAAACCTAAATGGCTTTGGGGGAGAATGAGCAGTCAAGTTCATCTTTATGTATGCTAGGCAGTGATCAGAAACCATTGGAGCCAAGAACTCAACAAATGAGTGAGCAAACTGTGTATGCCAGCAATCATTCACCAAAACCCTATCAAGCTTTTTAGCCAAATAAGCATCAGTTTGGTGGTTGGACCAAGTGAATGCTGGTCCAGTACTGGTATGATCAAACACTGATAGCTGTGTCAAGCAGTCCTGAAAATCCTTCATATCAGAGGTAAGCATGTAGGAGCCATTGAAATCTGAGCTTTCCTGTGGTCTTGCTATAACATTGAAATCTCCAGCCAAAAGCCAAGGAGAGCCATCAATTCTGCCTTGAATGTCCTGAAGATGGTGCCAAAGCCTTCTTCTACTTATGCCTTCATTGCTTCCATAAATTGCTGTAATGTAGAACCTGGTAGAATTATAAGTGGTGGAGCATGTAATGCTCTGATCAGATGTTGCAATAAGATCAACCTGCATCTGATTTCTCCATAGGAACCATATTCTCCCATTATAAGCTTCTAAGTAGTTGTGATGTAGCTTCCATCCCTGAAAGAGCCTATCTACTATAGCTGGCATGTTTTGTTGTTTCACTCTTGTTTCCAGTAAGCAAACAAGGTCTGCCTTCAGGCAGTTTATTCTCTGTATAATACTTTTCTGCTTTTGAGGGTTGTTTAGCCCCCTAGTATTCCACACTATAAAATTCATGAAAGTTGAGGGGGGGTCACTCCAGAGGCAGGTAAAACTGCCTTACCTCTTTTCCCTTTGTCAATGGGCCCTTTCTTCTTATTCTTCAAGGCTTTCATCAAGTCTGCAACTCCTGCTGCTGCTGCCCTTTGCTTCTTAGGAGAGTTTGGAAGGATTTCCACCAATTGTTCCTCCTCTCTCCATTGCTCAGAGCCACTAGTTTGTCCAGGGTCTACATTTGTCCTCTCTGAGTTACTCAGGATGTCAAATCTGTTTTGGGAACCAGCTAATACTGACTTCTTGCTTTTCTGTATGCTTCTGCTTCCTCTCCCTTTACTGTCCTCATTAACTTCTGTTTCCTTCATACTTGTCTCTTTCTGTTCTTGAGCCATAGGCAGGGCACTGCTTTCAACTTCTACGCTGCTTGTAACCTGTGCATCATGTTTTGACAGTTCTGCTTTAGGCCCCTTTTGGCATACAAGTAATGTTATAACTTTTTAAAACAAAATTAAAATAAATAAAAAATCAAATGTAAAAGGTGATAATCATCGGCTGTTGAACGGTTAGGATCGATCGAGTCGATAGATATCCTGCGGCTACGTATTGCCAGGTCGGATCTTCTCTACAAATCTGAACAAGGACCGCCACGTGTAAAATTCCCATAATTTTTGCCTTTGCGATGCTCCAAAAGGATATTACTGACGTACGGACGGTCAAAGTAACCTTCCAATCAATCGCGCTATGTTCGGTAGATGGTGGGTCCATGTCATTCATTTTACTGCTTACGTGGAAGATCATAATTGGTCATTCTTGTACTACGTAGGACCCCAACCGAAGTGGGATTTTTAAAAGAGAATCCAACGGCAAGTTTCAAGTTTTCAACGGTGTTTGCAAGTTGCTTACAAGGTTTTTGCACTTAAAACTCACCAACTTGGCTAGTGCCTGTAACCATCACCCTCTTGTCCATTTTTGCTTCTAATTTTTCTCTCATTTCTTCATGTTTTTTGTTGTTCTTCTTTGTTCTAAAGAAACCATTTTTTTTTTAATCCTTCAAAGACTTTTTTCCTAATAAACTGTTTCTATAGCAGAGAAGAGACAGGGAAGCTTTGGGTTTTTCAAAGCCTAGAACCAAGGTAAGCCAAGAACCAAGCTTTGGGTCTTTGACTTTATAGTTGGTAGTAAAATTTAACTACCCAATTGTTCTCTTGATTCATTGAATGAAGATAAAGATTCAAACTTGAAGAAAAGTTTCAAATTTTACAGTGCTTGCTTATCTAATGGTTTACTTTTTGTTTTTTGTTTTTTTCTTACATTTATGATTCGTGGTCGTAAATTGTAATTACTATAGATACGAAAATGTGGGGTATTATAATCATGAGTGGGGAGACAAGTGGGTTTAATATTTTAGCTTAAAATATATGTACTGAATTTGGGTTGCAAGGGAAATGTTAAGAATAAGATGATATCAAGGAAATCAAGCTCTCAGGTTTCCCACGTGCTTATACATATCGCTTCTCTCTTCTGAACCATCTTATCTTTTTATATTGATTTCAGGGATTGTTTTTGCTTAAGATGTAGTTTTTGATCTGTCTGTATAGTGAATAATTGAAGTTTTGATTCAAAAGAAACCAAAACTATCAAAAAGAAGAGAAAAAACTTCATTGTTCTTTTGGAAGTTTGCATTAAAGGAACCAAAGGAGGAGGAAAGTGAAACTATGGGAAAAGAGCAAAGCTTTCAGAAAAAGAAGATGACAAAGCAATTGACAGGTAAAAGGGATGATACACCGCTGCACTCAGCTGTTAGAGCAGGAGATTTTGAATTGGTTTTGGAAATAATTAGTGGTGGTGGAGAGGATGGAGAGTTGAAGGATTTGTTGTCTAAGCAGAATCAATCTGGTGAAACTGCCTTATATGTTGCTGCTGAGTGTGGATATGCTGATTTGGTGAAAGAAATGATGAAGTACTATGATATTGTTTTGGCTGGTGTTAAAGCAAGGAATGGCTTTGATGCTTTTCATATTGCTGCCAAGCAAGGGGACTTGGGTGAGTTCCTTAGTTTGCTTTTTCTCTTGATAATCATGTTGAACCATTATGAAAGTCCAACACTGCAATTTCTTTAGCAAATATTTTATCAATTTTTTTTTTCTGTTTCTATTTATTAAGAACTTGTTGAAGTCATCTGATTTGTTTAAAGCTTCCATATTTTATCCCATTCTCAATTTTTTATTCAAACTACCCTCAATTCCTCCTAGCTTCCTCTGCCCTTTATTTGTGTGTATTTTCCTACAGATTATTCTAAATCTTTTTTTTTGTCTACTGTCTCAGAGGTATTGAAGATTCTCATGGAAGCCAATCTTGACCTTTCAATGACTTTTGATTCTTATAACACCACAGCATTACACACTGCTGCATCACAAGGCCACACTGAAGTGGTGAATTTCCTCTTGGAAAAAGGCAGCAACGTGGCAGCAATAGCAAAGAGCAATGGGAAAACTGCCTTGCATTCGGCAGCAAGGTATGGGCATCTAGAGATAGTAAAAGCCCTTTTGTCTAAAGAACCTGGAATTGCAACAAGAGTTGACAAGAAGGGCCAGACAGCTCTACATATGGCGGTTAAAGGACAGAATGTTGAAGTGGTAGATGAGCTAATAAAGTCAGATCCTTCTTTAATAAACATGGTTGATACTAAGGGCAACTCTGCTTTGCATGTAGCAACTCGAAAGGGTCGGATTCAGGTAATTAAAGATTGAACTTTTAGTAATTGTTATGTCTTCTCTTTAGAATATGTCTTTTTTCTGCCAACTTAACTTATTACAGGATGAATTTATAATGGCTTTGCATGTTTGTCAGATATAAGAGAATATCTTAAATCATAGCATCTTATTTCAAGCATTGAACTGGTTTTGGTTATGGAAAGCTGTACAGGTTTTTGCTTTCGGCTTTAGAATAAGCTCCAATTTTAGTTATTGATATGATGGGTTTTAAGTACTTCTTTGCAACAAATAACTAACCAAAGCTATGTTAATCGGACTCGGGTGTGACTGTCGAATACGGATATGTGTCTGACACGGGTATGTTCATATTTTTCAATTTTTTTCAATGTATTTGGAGGATCCTTAGAGGGTCATATCTCCATACCTATATCCGAATATGCATCGGACACGATACTTCAAGAAAAATAAAGAATCGGAGCAACATAGAACCAAAGTTGCTGATAGAATTTATAATCCATCTTATAGAGTTGGAAAAGTCTGTGAGCCTGTCTAATCACCAATTCAATCTTTCAGATTGTTCAAAAGCTGCTAAATGACAATGGAGTTCACAAACTAGTCATCAACAAGTCTGGGGAAACGGCTCTTGACACCGCAGAGAAAAATAAGCTATCTGATATTGCAGGCATCTTGAAAGAACATGGAGTCCAAAGTGCCAAATTTATCAAGACACAACCTATAAATTCGGCTCGAGAACTAAAACAAACTGTAAGTGATATAAAGAATGGGGTTCATCACCAACTTGAGCATACACGGCAAACAAGAAAACGAGTGCAAGGTATAGCTAAGCGGCTCGACAAAATGCATGTTGAAGGTCTCAATAATGCAATCAACTCCACCACAGTGGTGGCTGTTCTCATTGCCACTGTTGCATTTGCTGCCATTTTCAGTGTCCCAGGCCAATATGCTGACAGTCCTGAAGATATAACTTCACCAGGAGTCTCTCCTGGACAAGCTAGAATCGCTTCAAAACTGCCGTTTATGATTTTCATTGTCTTTGACGCCATAGCCCTCTTCATATCATTGGCTGTTGTGGTAGTGCAAACCTCAATTGTAGTTATACAGAGAAAGGCAAAGAAGCAGATGATGGCAGTTATTAATAAGCTTATGTGGTTGGCTTGTGTTCTTATTTCAGTTGCATTTCTTGCACTTTCGTATATTGTAGTTGGAAAAGATGAGAGGTGGTTAGCTAACCTTATTACTGGTATAGGGACTGTTATCATGGTGTCAACATTGGGGACATTGTGTTATTGGGTGATTGTGAACCGTATTGAGGCTTCAAAATTTCGGAGCATCCGAAGGTCTTCAATGAATAGCAGATCTCGGTCATTATCAATGTCATATATGTCTGACACAGAGATTCTGAACAACGAGCACAAAACAATCTATGCGGTTTGAGCTTTTGATGTGTCTTTTATCCTTCTACCTTATGTTACTCGGATTCGGATGTGAGTGTAGGATACGTATATATGTCCGACACGGGTATATTCAATTTTTTCCAAGTTTTTTCATGTATTTGGAGGATCATATTCTCATATCCATATATGCATCGGACACGAATGCTTCAAGAAAAATGAAGAGTCAGAGCAACATAACTTCTACTCTCCTCTTTATCTCATGTACATAGATCTGACTAACTGTAGCAGAATGTCAGCCTCTTATACAGATTGTAAAACAGCAGAGAATATATGGACATTTCCTTTTTGTAGTTCAATGGATCAAGGAAAACAAATTATTAGTCAATGATTTGGCTTCATTGCCTAGATTATCTGTCAACCATTGTTACATTCGTAAGACATGTGCCAACCGACAATCACTCTAATCTCAGAACTTACTGATTGCTTTTTTCCAAAAATAATGCAAAAGCATATCCTTACTACTTCACAACACTTGTGACTTGACTACATAAATTTAACTTCTTTCAAATGAGTACAAAAATAATATGCCTATTTTTGTTTTCTTGGTGAGGTATACCATGGAATTTGAGTCCAAAACTCCAAATCTTTATACTGTGCTTTTCCCATGTCACATGTAGAGGATTTCTGGTGTCATACTGTTCCTTTTCCTCTTCTTGCAAGCCAACAAAGGAAGAGTACAGGTGAGTATTGCAGTAATTCTCCTACGCTATATTACTCGAACTCGGATGTGAGTATCAGATACGGTTATATGTCCGAAATGGGTATATTCAATTTTTCTAAGTTTCTTTATGTATTTGAAGGGTCTTTGGAAGATTATATCCCCATACCCATATTCGAATGAGTCGGACACGGATACTTAAAAAAAATAAAAAAAAGAATCGGAGCAACATAGTTCCTATATTTTCCTTTTGAGTTGACTGGCATCATGGAATAATGAATGACATAGATAACCAATCCCTTTTACCTCATTCATGGCAAATAAAATATCTTATCCCTTTCAATTCTGCTGCCTTTATTGCTAGTCTACACTTTGACCTTCATATGATTCAGTCTTCCTTGGCTGATGCTTCAATTTCACCATGTCGAACATTAGGATGACCAACCAATAGTTTGTATGACTTGGGTATGACATGTTCTTTGTTTTGGCTATTTCAGGAGATGAAATTCATTCCTCCTTGTCTTACTGTTCCCTTTATCTCAAATTTATACTAACTAGAAGTAGACCCGCACTATGCTACGGATGACTTTTTTATGCGGTTGTTTAGAAATAATTATTTCACTTGATTACAGTAATCAAAATAATAACTATAAAAATTATAAGGTTATTCTATATTAAAGTAGATTAAATTATAAATTAAAAATTAAAAAAAAAAAGTTGAACAAAAACAAATTAAACATGGTATTAATAACATACAAATCATTGTTGCAAGATTTAATTAAAAAGCAACTTAAGCAACAGATATTAATATGATGACATTGGCAAAGAGAAAACAAAATAAAATATAGGTAAATAACGGTGAATACAAACTTGTTACTAAATGTAATAAAATAGCAATATTTTATTAACATTCAAAAGAGCCGGCTAAAGTTATTCTAAGCAAGAAAGAGAAATCGTTTGAAACAACATAGTTCACACATGTATGCATCTATCATGTTCAAAAATATTTATAGATTTCCAATCTTTTATCTATCTATACATTTTATATGATTGTAGAATAAGTATGAATTATATAACCATTTCATATGAATTATATAACCATTTAGTTCCCTTCATTACATAATTTACAAACATAAATACCTTTTGTAAGTGATATATACAAATCAATCTCTTCTTGCAAGGGTCATAAAATATTCAACCAAAAGATTGTAGCAATGCATATTCAAGAATTTGAAAATCCATTTTATTTTTACAGGCCAAATTCAATAAAACTAAAATATTAAAAATAAATCAAAGTTATCAAACAACTTACAAAACCAAGACTCAATCTATAAATATAAATCAAAATCACTCAAAAAGCACACCAAAAACTATAAATGTAAACTCAACTCACATCCATTCAATGAATCAAAACAAATTCATCAAAGCAATCCATAACAAAGGATTCATAACTATAAATATGATAAAAAATTAATCCATATCTATCATGAGAATATAAACTCATAAATTTTCATTAGATAAAAAATTTTAAAAATATCTAAAAATGTAATACCATAAAACTGAAACAAATTCAACCTTCAAAACATAAAAATAAAAAATAAAAAAACCTAAAATCCAATGTACCTTTAGTTACAATTTTAGAGCTTTGAAAATACCTTGACAAAAAAAAGTCAATTGCAAAGTAAAGAAAGTCTGTGAGAGTGATGTAAAAGTTTTCAAATATGATAATGGTAAAAAGCTGAAAAAGAAAGTATTTACCTTGTCACAGTACATATATTGAACACTCAAAGGCTCCCCAATATTTTCTGCTTACAACTTGGTCTTAGCAGGCACTCCAATTTTGACCCACTCCAATTATAAAATTGTTTAAAAATAAAAAAAAATTAATAGTAATAATTATAAATACTAATAACATCATATATTTGTCTTGTGAACAACTAAAGTTGTTTAAATATGATGATATTCAAATATGCATTTTGGCAAACACCTCTTAGGTCATAAGCATCTAAATCTAGAAATATATCATATATGGAACAAAGCCAGCTAAAAATAACAACCACGACCCTTAAAGTAAAAAAAAATCAATAGTAAAAAGATAAATTTTCATTAAGCAAAATTATACAATAATGTGCAGTTCTTTCCTTCAACAGGTCTTAAAACTTTAATTAAGGTAAGTAAAACATAAAGCTGCAAACTATGAAGTATCAAAACTTTAATTGCTTGCCCTTACCATATCATTATCACATCAGGATCAATTAGCAAATATTAGAAGTGCAACAATAGTATATTCAAAACTCAAAAGGCTTGAAATCTACTTTTTGTTATTTTCGATTTGACAAAGATACATCAAAATATATATTGAATGAAGCTAAATACATCAAAATGATAATAATAATTACTCATATTTTTCTTTGCTTCAACAAAGAGAAAGTAATCTATAAAACATCAAGTTTCATTATTCCAAACATGAACCAATCAAAGATACAACTAATAACACCAACAACATCTAACATAGCTTAACAAAGCAAGTTGAAATAAAAACTTGAGTCTTGGCTCAATATATCCAATGGTAGACTAATGATAATGAACCAAAATCATATCCAACTTCATATAAAATCAAAATCCAATTTTTTTTTTTTTCAACGAAGAGCTGAGGGAAAGATATGTATCAAAATATGAAAGCAAAAAAAAATATCATTTCAAAATGATATTAACGCCATCCAAAATAGAATTACCTTTTTGTGTCTTGGTCCATTGCCAACCATTAATATATCTATATCCATTAGCTACTACAGCCCTCTTCCTTTACCTTCTTTCTCTTTCACCTTTTCTCTCATTCTTCATAGACCCTTCTCTTTCTCTCTCGTTTTCTAACTTCTTCTTCTTTTTTATCGAGATTTCATGTGTTGTCTCTAATTACCTACATGCTTTGAATAACCCTTGTAATAAAACACAACAAAATTTACAAATAGAACTCAAATGTAGCAAAACTAAAACCACTGAACTATCTAAAAAGCAATAAACAGTTAGAACCAAAACTCACCTCAAACAGTAGCTATTGGAAGCCATACGCTGTAACTAATGCACAAAATCTGATGGTCACTACAAATATTCAATGCAAAATAAGACAGTTTCATATTAATAGGCAACATGAATATTTTGAGAATACCTTTTTTACCAATATTACTGATATTGTTATGCTTGGCATGTAGCATCATAGGGACTAAATGAAGTTTGAAGCATTAAAAGCAAGAAATGGGGGATGGGTGGATGATTTACATGTGAAATAAATAAATCAGAGTCTATAAAGTGATGACACTCGCAAGCAGCAAGAGATAATTACAGTCACAACATTCACATTAGTTCTTTTTCTATTCAATACTTTAAAAAATTAGAGAGCTAATATTGCAAAAGCCAATGGGCCCTTGCTCCTTTCAAGTACCCCATTTCTAATTCAGAGAGATGTGAACTTCTATACCTCTGAATCGGGAATAGCAATTGGATTTGCAGCCTACACTATAGATAGGACTACATGTCTACAACAAGACCAATATAAACGAACCAAATATACAAAACCCCAATGTTATCTATGTACTCAGCTTAAGATTTAGACAGCTCAAATCATGGGGAGCAAGCAAAACAACCTTATATGCACATATGGAGAAACAGAACCTTTAGCTAGACCTTCAAGCACTATGATTTTAACTCCTATTACAGTAAATCCTAAGATAGAACTAATGCTAGCTATCCTCTTGCACCTATATGTAGCTTTTTTCCCAGAAATATATCAGAAGAAATGTCAAGTCAAAGAGTAAGCTAAGAAAAAAAACTAATAGCAGATTTAATGACATACATGAAGAGCTACGAACTTTAACCTATAAAAGAATTAAGTTTAAAGGATCAATACCAATATAACAATACACGTATAACACGAAAAGTAAAAGTAATAATTCGGAAACACACAAATATAGAAAGTTAGATCTGGAAAATATAAATTCTATAATAATTTAATATTGGATGGAAAAGAAACAATGTAATGCTTAATTAGGAATTTTTGGCCAAATAACATGAAAAATATCATTAAATATAAAATTATACATACCTGAAAAGTTATAATACATGAACAGCATTTAAAAACAATTTATTACCTGAAAAGTTATAAATTATGTAAATTAATTAATATAAAAAAGAAAGAAAGAAAGAAATGAAGATCATGAGATTTTTTTTAAAAATAATTATTTTAAAAATAATGAGATTTTTTTCACCTTCGTTTTGTGTCTCCCCTTCAAATTTGGTAATGATTCTTGTTCCTAAATGACTAATTTTTACAACACCATATATATATATATATATATATATATATATATATATATATATATGTTCTAGCATTAGAGAACCGATAGGAAGAAACTCAATCAAAAGAAAAGTGATTAAGCAAGATGATAATCAAAGTAGTTAAAGAGTAAAAGATAAACTGATACTAAAAAATTATGCGACTTTCTTGAAATTAAGTAAACAATGAAAAAGTGCAAATGAAGCAATGTTAACAGTATAAATAATTAAAGTACACACACCATAGATCTATTTTTTTATGGTCTAAGAGAAAAAAACTTATCAGCTATCAAACACAATAGATAAAAATTAATAAAGTTAAATGAAAGGATATGTGCTTATGCTTGATGAGAAAAAATTATAATAAAAGAACTATAACTTCATCCTATCATAGAATTTCAAAATCAATATTTTTTGAACATATTAAAAAAATTCATTAGTATTTTTGTTTCCTACAATTCTTTAGAAAACTCATTAAACTACCATATTTTGAATCCAGATGATGCCTAAATTTTTCTTTAAAGAAATAAACCTGCTATTTCAAAAACTTTATTTCTTCTTATCTCTTTACTTATTTATAAATCAGGAAAAAAAAATGACTGTCTAATCCGAATTTGAAAAAAAAAAACTCAATGATAACCATTAATCTTTTCACTCAAACCACCATAACTCAAGCAACAAACAAAACCAAATTTCCTTTTCCATCAAAACTTTTTTGCTTTCATTTTTTTTTTTCAAATTCAACCCATAAAAAAAATTACTAAAACAATATAATTTTCAAAAGATTTTTTTTTTTTAATAAAAATTTAATTACAAAATGCCTTAACCAAATACAACTTATAGAAAAAAACCTTATCATAATAAATCATTATAAAACGAACACCATCAATATCAATATCAACCAATGTTTGAAGACATACTGAGGTGAAAAAAAAAAATTCAGATCTCAAAATATAACAAATATCATTAACACACATCACAAACCATTTAAAAAAACAAATCATGAAATTTTACAGACATGGGCAATAAAAAAAAAAAAAAGCCAAACAAACTACCTGGAATATTACAAATGAAACTCGTTTTCACAATCTACAAAAGCAACAAACAGCTACAACATAGCATAGTAAAATTTTTAAGTGTTAGTATAATACTATAATAGTAGGCATATGATATTTTGAAATTGTCTACTTAATTTAAAAATAATCAACACACAGGAAAATTAAATAAAACAAATCGTAGAGTTAGAATATGCTAGAAAACACAAATTAGTATAAAACCAAATGATTAATTTTTTTAAAAAAATCTAACTCGTTTATAACACTTACCATGAATATAAGATGATTTTTTTTGGTCCTGTAAAAAAGAAGATAAAAATAAAGATTCCATCAAGAAAGTAATTATAAATTAAGAGAAAATATGATCCAAATTTTTTTTTAAAAAAATCTAACCAATTTTTTTTAAAAATATATTTATGGAATAAACCAATCAGATCCATCGACCATGGGTTGGATCCGGAGTTTTGATGGCTGGAAACGACACAAATGGGTTGGATCTAAAAAAATTGGGATGAAAGTTAAAAAAAAAAATCAGATAATTTAAAAAAAAAGAAAAAAAAAAAGGAATAACCGATCACCATGGTCGAATCTGACCTTACTATAGTCCGGCCTCAAGCTGACCGGATCTGACCAAAGCCTACACCTTTCCCTCCCTCTCCCTTAGCTAAAGTCGATCCGATCACCATTATCTCTTATTATACGACCGGATCTAAAAAAGGAAAAAAAAAAAAAAAAGCAAGTGGGTGGCTTAAAGTAGAGGTGGTCATGGGCCGGGCCGCGGTCCGGTTTTTTTTTTTCCTCTGCCCAGGCCCGGCTTTGGGTTGTCCAAGCCCGCCCGTTTAGGCCCGAATCACTGTTCATTGGAATAAAAAAATAATTTTTTATTTTTTTATAATTAAAATTAAATAAAATAATATTATTATAATAAAAATCACTGTTCCGGGCAGGCCCGAAACATAAATTATCCTGTCCAGGCCCGACCTGTGAGCAAATTTAGCTTAAAGGGATGAGAGCTGGTGAAAGGTTGAAAGGAAAAAGAGAGAAAGCTAAAGATTAAGTGAAGAAATAAAAGGTACCATAAAAGTTAAAGAAAAAAGTTTTAAAAAAAAAAAAGGCAAAGAAAAGATAAAGCGAAAAAAAAATACAATAAAGAAAGAAGACAAAGTGAAGTGCATGGGTGTGCACTTCACTTTGTTTTTGTTTTTTTAATTAAAATTAAAATTTAAAAAATAATAATAATTTAAAAAAGATTAAGAATTTTTTTCAGTAAAATAGATATTTGAATTTGAAAAATTATTGGATCATGCTCAAATCTAAAAAATTTGGATTTAAAAAAAATATTTATTTTTTAATTAAAAATTACAATGTCTATATTTATTTTTAAAATATTATTTATAACTTATTTTCCATATTTCAATAAAATTCTGATTAAATTTGACTCGATCAAATAATTTGTTTAAAGTTGATCTGATTTGATTTTAAAATTAAAAAATTAAATTCAAGTGTCAAACCCGAATGGTACGAACCCGAAATGATCTGAACCCAAAAATGACACAAAAATTTTAAAACTCGAATTGATTCAACCTGAATTGACATGATCCAAAATTAATCCAACTTTTCCAATTAACAGGTCTAAAATAATAGTTAAAGTAAAAGAAATTTAATTTTAAAAATGTTAAAAAGAAGACAAAATGGTGTGTGTTTAAAATAACTTAAATTTTCTCACCAAATTCTCACAAATTCTTCTATTTATCTTGACCACTTTTTTTATTTTTTTAATATTTAATAAAATAACTTAATTTAAAATAATTAAAAAAAAAAACTAAAACTTAAATTTAAATTTAAATTTAAATTTAAATTTAACAGTGCCCATGCCACGTGTACACTCTCTTCATGTAGAAAAAAATCCAAGATTTATAGTAAAGATATAATACTTTAAATACACAAAAAAAGAACACGAATACGAACACACAAATCTATATAAAACTAATTATTAACGTGTAAAATTTTATATAAATTTATAATACTTTGAAACAGAAAAAATACACGAACATGAACACGCCACGAATACATAATTTTTTTAAAAAATCGATTCACTATGAAAAATTATGCAAAATATGTCATGAATTGAGACACAATACGAACACACAAAATTTTCTCTAAATTGAAACACAATAATAAACTATGTAAAATATGAGATAAATTGAGACACGACACGAACACAACATAGAAAAATAATTAAAACACACCATGAAAAATAACATGAACATGAAACGAATATACAAACATGTAAAAATATACGTAAAACGAATTATTAACGTGTAAAAATTTATATAAATTTATAATAATTTAAATACAAAAAAAAACACAATACAGAAAAATAATTAAAACACACCACGAAAAATAATATGAATATGAATACGAAACGAATATACGAACGTGTAAAAATATACATAAAACGAATTATTAACTTGTATAAATTTATATAAACTTATAATATTTTAAATACAAAAAAAAAACATAGAAAAATAATTAATACACATTACGAAAAATAACATGAATACGAAACGAATATACAAAAGTGTAAAAATATACATAAAATAATTATTAACGTGTAAAATTTATAATACTTTAAATACAAAAAAAAATACATAAATTTTTTTTTCTCTTTCTTTTCTCCCTTCTTTCTTTTTTCTTTTTTTTTTTCTTTCTTCTCTCCTTTCATTCTTTTCTCTTCCCTACACACAAAAAAAAAAAAAAAATCAATCTAAACAGTACCGGGCGACGTTAACAGTCTCTTTGGACTGGAAAAAAGCTGATATTTATATATAGGATGGCTTTCACTTTCTGTCATTCGGTCGGAATCTGTAATGAATATGATAGTGTTCTCTTTGTTTTGCTATCAAACATCTGACCTAGTAGTTTAAAAACTTTTAGGCAAGTAACAAAGAAAAAATGGGAATACCTAGAAATGCAAGCTGAAAACTGCTAATTAAAGAATTTATGATATACCATGTTGTAAAGACAAATTGCTTTCCTTAGATGGTATTTCTTCCTTCAGTTTTTCTTCATAATATTTTTCATTTCTAGATTAGTTCCACTTAATTCCATAGGTATATCTTTAAAGATGAAAGCTGTAAAGTTTAATACTCCCTGGTAATGTTGAATAATACTATGGCTTCATTCAAGTGAGGGCAGCAGCTATATTACTCGGACTCGGGAGTGAATGTCGGATACGGATATGCTCAAAAATTTTAAAGTTTTTTCATATATTTGGAGGATCATAACCCCATATCCATTTCCGAATATGTGTCGGACATAGGTGTCGGACACGAAGTAACATAGGGCAGCAGGACTTGACCATAATGGTGATAAACTCTATCTGCTAGTAGGACATTTGCTTCCTAGAACATCTTGGCATGTCTCTCCCATTTAAATTCTTGTTATTTGACTTTTTTCTGGTGGCAAAGCAATCAGCATTTGTACAAAGTCCATGAGTTTCATAGAAAATTTTCAATTTCTGAAAAAGCTGTCAGCATTTTTTGCTGTGTCATGCCTTTTTTTTTTTATGATTGTTTAATGGTTGTTTTCTCTTCAATCTATGCTAAATTTCTTTCATTCTTTTCTTGTTGATAATCAGGACAGGAGCAAAGAGGACGTTAAAGGAGATCGATCGATTGAGAAAAAAAGTTGCCCAAATGAATCAGACTATCAGACAACACAAACAATGGACCTACTAATGCAGTTTTACATTTTTGCTTTCCAATTTTTCCAAGTAATAACTTGAAATATTTTTAAAGTTCTAAAGCAGAGATTTGAATTTGAGTTGAGGGAACATTGTGCTGAAGGTGCACTGTGCTTCAGAACAAAGTGTAAGAAGATGGCAAGTTGCTTACAGAAATTTTTATAATTTAAAATTGTTTTCAGGAAATAATATTGATGACTTGAATCTATCCTGACACTTTTCACATGCTGACATGGTCCCAGTCCCAGCAATTCCAAATAACTTCATCTTTTTGTTTTTGGCAATTCAAATCTTCATCCAAATAGGTCTATTAGGACATGCAATTTCTTTTCTTGATTGCTTAGGTCAGTAGATCATGAATAATTGGATTCTCACTTGAATATGTACCCTTCTTTAATGAAGTAAAGGAGGAGTCAAATGGCAATACAAACCTTTTGATGCCAAACTTACTTCTTTACCTCAATAAGCAAGAAGCAGACATAACACTTTCAAAGAGTTCATTACTGAATGAACCTTACTTCTAGGGGAGGCCATGGAATGCAATAGCTATGTTGCTCCGACTCTTCATTTTTCTTGAAATATCCGTGTCTGATACATATTCGGACATGGGTATGGGGATATGATCCTCAAAGGACCCTCCAAATACATGAAAAAACTTAGAGAAAACTGAACATACCCATGTCGGACACATACTCGTATCCGACATATCCGAGTCCGAGTAACATAGTGCAATAGTAAGGTATCTGTCTATCTGATCTGTTCCATCCCCTAACACTATATTGTAAGCTAACAATTAGATTGAACAGTTTTTCATCCTTATACTTTCCTTTCCTCCATACTAAACCCAGCTAGTCCCATAGTTACTTAACAGAAGTTATACATCGCGTATATGCGCGATAAGCATGTACTTTTGGACTCCAACTTTTAGTCTTTTTGCATAGATAGCTCAAGTTTCCATTGAAATTAAGATTCATTTTACAGATTTACAAGTTTTAGTACCTTCCACTTCCATTCTTTCACTAAATGGACAAACCTGATCATACAGGTGGGGCAAAAGGAGTTTGCTTTTTTATACTTGTCTACACTCCTGGTGCTCAACATCTGTCAATTAGCTGCTATACAATTTTCATTATTTTGCTCCCCATTCTTGTCAAAAATCTAGCAGGCATGTTTTTTTTAGTTTAATGTTTAGTCAAAATCATGAGAAAATAACAAAAAGATGAATGGAAATTTTTGTTTTGTTTGAGACAGCTAAAGTTTGGTTCATTTCTTTTTCAAATTTTGAGGATAATAATGACAGTTCGCATTTGCCGTGTGTAGCAACGGTTTTTAGCTCGGGTCGGATTCGAATCCGACCCGGGCCATTTGCAAACAGGGCCTGCTATTCAGCAGGCCCGATCCGCAAGCCCACCAGGCCTGCTGTCCAGGCCCAATTGATGGGCCTGCCCACTGGCCCATTTCCCTATCCCTGCCCCCAAACCCTAGCCCCTGCAGATCCCCTCCCTCACCAACCCTAACTGCCCCCAGCCAGAAACCCTAGCCACCTGACAGCCCTCTGCCACACGCCACCCTCCCCCACACGCCACCACCAACCCTGCACAGCCACCCCAACACGCCAACCACCCCCCACACCACCCACCTACACAAGCAACCCACTTTAAAACCGCAACCAAAAGCAAAAAATAGGAGGCCCCTCAGCCAGAGGAGGACTCCCAGACACCCCGAACCGACCCCTGAAATAGATCGGACCCCCTCTCTCAGGCTTCTCCCACCAAAAAAAAAGAAAACCTCTCAACCCCGACCCCTGATCAAAAAGAAAAAAGAGATCCGAAAAAAAGGGGAAACCCGAACCAAAAAAAACGATCCCTGCAAAAAAAAGAAACCAGCCACACAAAAAAATACAAAAAAAAAAACCAAAGCAGCAGCAAAAAAAAAACCAAAAAACGAAGGGTCGAAACCCAGATCTAGGGGTTTCGGCTGCGATTCGGGCAAAACGGAGCCCGAATCCAAGAAGAGGAGGCCGAAATCCCCCCAGGTGCGAAGTTCGGAGCTCATCGGCCGCCGACGAACGGCAGCCGACGGCGAGGCACGGCGGCCGGCGCGGTGGCCGGTCGTCGGTTTCTGGGCATTTGGGGTTTCTGTTTTTGTGTTTGAAGAAAGAGAAGAGAGAAAAGAGAAAGATGAGAGAGAAAGAAAGAAAAAAAATAAAAAATAAATGAAAAATAAAAAGGGGGCTATTTATAGCCCCCTGGAAGCGGGTCGGCAGACCCGCGCGTCGACCCGGGGTCCGCGCGGGTAACCCGCCCCCCCAAAAAAAAAGAGAAAGGGAACCGGACCTGGCCCAATCACCAGGCCCTGGGCCCAGCTGACCAGGCCTTGGGCCCAGCAGCCCAGGCCTGATTTTGGGCCAGGGAAGAAAAAGAAAGAAAAAAAAAGAGAAAATTAAAATTAAAATTTTAAAAATAATAATAATAATTAAAATTAAAATTAAAATTTTTTTTAAAAAAAAAGGAAAGGGAAAAAAAATAATAGAAAAAAATAAGTAAAATTAAAAAAGGAAAAATATAAAAACAAATATATAAAAACAATATAAAAAAAGGGTAAATTTTGAAAATATTAAAAAAATAATAATAATAAAAAAATTCACGATGATCGATTTTGACGTTTTGATTTTTTTATTTTTGACATCTTCAGGTGGTCGAAAAGAACAAAGAATTTAGTGAAGATCAAGTCCGGCATTTTAATTTTCCGATTCTCGACATTTTTCAGGTATGATTTAACTTCTTTTATTATTTTTTATTATATTATTATTTTTATTTATTTATTTTTGTCCAGCATCCGACATATTTTTTTATTCGGTTTCGGTTTTAAAAATTATAAAATAATAATTCTTTTAATACATGTCTTTTAAAATTATTTTCGGTATATAAAATTCTCTAAAAACGGATTTCTTTCTCAGGATGGTCGGAACATCAATCGTTCTTTGAATTGGTCCGAGTAAGAATAATAATCGAAACATTATCGAAAATATCGGAGTGATTCGAGAATTATTCTTACATAGATAATTTTTATTTCGAAATTAATTATTAAAAGCATTTTAATTTACTTTTCGAAAAAAAAGTGAATTACCAACGACGGAATTCGAAGGACGTCACGGTAGTGATTCCTAAGATATCTTGAGGTGAGAGAACTTCGTTAAATATCACCACGAGTGGTGGGAGTATTTAGCGATATGCTCGATACAAAAATACATAAAAAAAAATGAAAATAATAAAAATGAATAAATAGTGAATGCGCTCGATATTTTGCCATGCTCGTGTTTTTAATATTATGATTTGCATGTTTAATTTTATAGTTATATGCTAAGTCGTATGCATCCGATATTTAAATATTCGCATCATACGCATTTAAATAAAAATGGATGTAAATTGCCGACGACGGAATTCGAAGGACATCACGGTTGTGATTCCTAAGATATCTCGAGGTGAGAAGATCTCGTTAAATACCAACAAGAGTATTGGGAATATTTAACGAGCATTTTCGATAACAAATTTATGTTCACTTTCGATTTTTTTTTAAAATACAAACGGTTCAAAAATTCAAAAAATAATAAACATTTTTTTTAAAATAAAATAAAATAAAATAAAAGAGAATATTTTTTTAAATATTGATGTCAAGTTCCTTAAATCGAGATTTAAGATAACATGTGATTAAATGGTATCGTTTTCTAAACGGGCGTTTCGGGGGTGCTAATCCTTCCCCGCACGTAACCGACTCCCGAACCTAATTTTGTTTTTCTCTCTGGTTCAAAACGCGGACTTCGAAATTGGTTTTATAAAGTGTTTTAATTAATTTTAAAATATTTTATTGAAACCGCTTTTAATAGGTGGCCAATCACACCTAGCAAAAAAGATTGGTGACAACTCCATTTTTGTTTTTAAATTCGTCTTAGCGGTCGAAAAAACCGTTATGACAGCGTGTAGACGCTCTTTAGAGGTAGAAAGAGGATATATCTTGGTACAGTTTCATAAATAGTAATATAATTCAATAATACAAAGCTTTTGGTACAGATTAGTCTTAATTTGCAGTAAACTATGCTACTCTTTGCAGGGGGTGATCATGCTTGTCCTGAACAAAGGTTTTTTTAGGTATCAAAATATAATCTAAACCCACTTTTTGTAAACAAAGATTGCAGTGTCTCTCCCTCATGCAAAGGGACTTATTTGACCAGTGTTAAAAAAAGGCCACTTATTGTTATTGGCTTGTTTAGATAAGGTGCATTAAAACTTATATATAATAGTCGGTCATTTTTTATTGATTTAAGTTTTTGAGATAATTAATCATTTAATTTAATATGATATCAGAGTTCTCAAGTTCAAATCCTGACAACTACTTTCACTTTTATTATTTCTTCACCCAGTGTCTTATTGTCTATCAGACTATGCATTGCTATTCTAATCATTTTCGGTTTACACCTTTTTCTTACACTTGGGTTTAAGGGTTCAAGTGCAAACTTATTAATCATTCATCCGGCTTGTATGATAATTGAACATTTTCCTATAAGCTTACTTTTGAGATAATTGATCATCCAATTTAATAAAATGAAAATAGAATGATTTTTTTAGAACCTACTTTTGAAATCATTTTTAATATTGAGTTGAGAGATAATAAAGTCATCTTTTTATTCATTGAAATGATTCAAATAAAGTGCAGTTTCTCTTTACAAAAGAGAAAAGATAAAAAAAAAGATAGCAGTCCTCATTTTCTGGATATATACAAATCTCCCCACTTCCTGAATAAAGCCTGAAAGGCTGAAACAGTAATGGAGAATCTCTAGTTTAGAGAAAAGCTTCATGTAAAAAAAACTTTTGTAAGAAACACCTTGTTTTTACAGAATCTAAAGATTTAAGGTTCTGATGATCTTAGTGAAAAGGGTTTTTTTTTTTCACTTGAGGGGGAACTGATACTTGTTTTCTGGATGTTTTGTTCATTGTTATCAACAGAAATTGACTTTTAACTTAGCATCAATAGAGTAAAACTTAGTTAAGTGGTAAGGATCATTGTCAAATCATTGTAAAAGAGAATGTCTTGTCTCAGTCCAAGGAGAAAAAAAAAAAGGAAATCTGGGAAAAAGAAAAATCAAGCAAACAGATATTGGATTCAATCAATTCTAATCATGCAATATCTTGAACAAGTACAAAAAGGAAGGCTATATAGTGGGGCTAGACTATTGATTTTGAATGATAAACTTCCATGGAAGAATCTCTAATCATTTTTTTTATCCTTTATTATTTGAACAAATGGACTTCATTATGTTCTTCCACATAAAAGTATTACAGGAACATTAACAAATTGGTCTTATCTAACATTGCTGAAAAATCATGCAAACTTACTTTGAAGAATGTAACAGCAACTGGATTTTCAGCCTTTTTCCAAATTATTTTCATATTCATATGCTGCAAAGTCCTAGTCTTTCTTGGTCCCCCACTAAATGAAATCTTTAAAGCAGAAAGCTAACAAACCCCAAGTTCAGTTGCAGTCTTTCTTGAACTAGATAGCTGCTGAGACTGCTTACAGTGAGCAATTGCTCCCTCAATTGAATTTTCAATCTCTGAATTCGCGCTGTTGCTCCTCTTCAGCAACTGTAAATCACAGAATCCGCTTGAACTGAATGAAAAAGATGAAGAAGAAGAAGAGGAACCAGATGAAGATGTAGATGTAGACAAAGACTTTGTTGGAGAGTGCCTTTGAATTACCCCTGAAAAAGACCTCCTATGGCTATTTGCAGCATCCTCAACCAACTCCTTGTCAATGCTCTTCATAATAATACTTGATATTTTGTATCTTTCATTATCAATCTTTCCAAACGGGTTCTTCTTTGCCATTTTCATGTAATTGTTTGCACAATCTTTGCTCTTTGAAACATTTTCTGCTTCTGCATTGCTTGCTGCTTTGGCACAAGACTCATCTGAACAAGCAGATTTACTAAACAAAGACTTAAGATACGCCCGGGATGCCTTGAGCTTTTGGCTTATTGAAGATTGCTTGATCTGCTTCAGCTTTCTAGACCAAGACTTCTTCAAATTATTGCCAATGAATCCATTCAGTTCAGTTGACCATTCAAAGAAATAGTCATCCGGGTTTACTTCATTACTCACCCTGCAGGATTCCAATGGGGTACTTGTATTAGTTGAAGAAGGAATAGCAGAATTTTCTTCAAAGGGTGCTTCAGTTTTGCACTCAAATGTAGAACTGTTGGAACTTTGTAGTAGTTTCTGAACCATTTGCAAGCGAGGAGGGAGGTGAAGGGGAAGGAGTTTTCCTTTGTAGAAAAGCTCATCAGCTGGGGAAGTTGAGGTAATTTCTCCATCTTGAGAAACTGAACACATTTGAAACTCAAACTCTCTGCTTTGTGGTGGAGAGTTTATAGAGTAAAACAAGAAGTTGGAAGATGAGCTTACCTCCATATCAATATAGTCTTCATCAGCTTGGCTTGTGCCCATCTTTTGAACTGTCAAAAACCCTATATTTTTCTCTCTTGGAGAATGGAGATGCTTAGCTTATGGGGAGGTGAGCTTGATTGAGGAAAGAGAGGGGGCAGGGTATCCTTTAAAGTGAGAATGGAGCCAAGTTAGAAAAATAAAAAATCATAAGGTAAGGAGTTGTCAGGTCTTTTCCATTTTTTTCCCCACTCTCTTTTTCTCCTTGGTAGTAATATCTTGAATGGTTCCAAACAATTGAATTCACAAAATAGTGTGGATATTTCTCCCCTCAGCTGAACAGCTTCTGACTGACCCATGTATGTATCTATGTTATCCAGACTCGTGAGTGTCGGACATGAGTATGTGTCCAACATGAGTATTCTCGAAATTTTTTATAATTTTTTCATATATTTAGAGGATTATGTACGAATATGTGTCGGACACAAGTGTCGAACACGGGTATTTTAGAAAAAATGAAGAATCCTGATAACATAGGTATGTATTACTAGTATTTTTGCATTTTATCCCTTCAATTCTGCATCAAAGTTACAGTAGCCTTGACTTGAATTATGTTATTACTTGAGTATTAGTATATATATATATATATATATTTTTTTTTTACTATTTCATCATTTACCTCATGCCCTTTTTACCTCCTAAATTCTGCATTCAAAAGGTGAATTACAAACATTTGTCTTCTTATTCCAATTTTTTTTTTTTTTTTTTTTTCAGTTTGAAAGAAAAGAGTGCAAAGAATCTTCTCATTATATATATTATCATTCCTTTTTCTCCCTTGAATTTGACTTGCATCTATAGCCAATGAACTTCTGACACATACTAGTAAGCTTAAGGGTGAGCTTAGAACCATCTGATCAAATCCCTATAATGCAAAGGACTGTATAGATAGAGTGTAGAAAAGTGGATAACAATGTTGGTGCACCCCATGTTTTCTAAAACACTTAAGAGTGTTGCCATGTTTATATACTTTGAACTTGAAATATGGTGCAGAAAGTTAGAATCTTCCACCACCAGAAAGAAGGTGACTGTACCCTTTGTTTTTTTTATTGAAAGTTTCAATGTAATTGCAGCACACACAAATCTCTTCAACAGTGTTAAAGAAAATGAAAGGAGAAGAAGAATAGATCAAAAGAGCTAAGATATGGAATCTTATTTGAAATTATGATATCCATGATAGTGTATCCACTTGGGATTTCTCAAGGATTTAGGCATCTGCTGCCAGTCTGCTTTAGTTTAACTGCATATACCTATGTTATTCGGGCTTAGATATGAGTGTCGGACACGGGTATATTCAATTTTTTTCAAGATTTTCATGTATTTGGAGGATTATATTTTCATACCCATGTTCGGATATACGTTGGATATGCATATTTCAAAAAAAATAAGAGTCGGAAAAGCATCCGTATATACCATACCCACTTCCCTTACCAGACCATAAGCTTCATACTCATTACCTGCAAAGTTGTATTGATCTTAACCTAGTTGGTGAAGTAAAGTATGGTTTTCTCTCTAGTTTATTGATTTGGTTCAATCCTAGAAACAGCATTATTATTATTTTTTTTAACAAAGGAGGCCGAAATTTGGGATAGTAAAAGGATTATAACTGCTGAAATTCGAATCTCAAATCTTTTGGATATCAACTTTTAAAATGTGACTGCATGAACCAACAACTGTACTAAGTTTCGGTTTAGCATTATTTCTAGAATATGAAACAAAATACCAATTATATATAGACAAGACTTGGTTGTTTTCTGCACATCTACAAACTTCTCTGCAGCAAAATTTAAATTTCAAAAGGCCAGCCCTTTTTCCAAAACCTGGTTTACAATTCAATAATAAATTAGAGCCTAAGAGAAAGAGAGGGAGAGAGCTATTATTATATTCACAAGTTTCCAAACCTTTAAGCTAAATTATACGTATTCTCCAAGAACTGCTATGTGATGCATCAGCCTATTGCTATGGGGACTATGTATTGTATTCTATTGTATATGCCAACCAGCCCTTGACTTGGTCAAAGCATGGGAGAATTTTTAACCCTTTTTTCTTCTCTTGATTATTCTCCCATTTTTAGAAATTTTCACTGCAGCTGTTCAGCTAACTAACAACAAACATAAGCTCCATTCACAAAAAAAAAAAAAAAAAAAAAAAACATTTTAGTTTGGTTTTTTTTTTTTTTCTTGTCTCCTCTTGTAATAGCTGTTTACTTTGGTCAAAACCCTCCAACTTTGATCCAAAACCAGCCCCAATATTTAATAAGCACATTGCACCTTGAATTTGTAGCTTTATACATTATAGCAACAAGTCCTTAAAAACAAGAAATAAAAGTTAAGGTAACAATCACTAGTTCAGTTTTGTAGTAAAAGAGTTTGAGATATAAATTTTAAATTGAAGGGTAAAAAACATTTTAGTTTTTATTTATTTATTTATTTGAGGGTGAAAACAATGAATGAAGATTAAAAAGAAGGAATCAAATACAAAGCCAATCAGTGATCTGAAATAAGGTTAAGCCAATTTTGCTGCAACAAATGAAGCAGGTTTTCACGTGATGCTGGTCTGAGCACCAAAAGGCTTTGTTTTTGTTCATTTACAGGTCACTCAAGTTCACAGGGGGAGGGATCTCTGAGTTCTCACTTTCATTAGTGGCAATTAGCTTTTTAACTCTAATGCCTGCATCATTTGCCTTCTGATCAGGCTTCTGAGTTCTGAGCCACTGTCAAAAAAGACTCAAAGTCACAATTACAACTCAGAGCTGAGATCTACAAGTTCAAAAGGCTAAGGTCCAATGTGTCATGGGATGGGAGTCACTTTCAGAAAACTCCCTTTACAAGTGGATTTATGGTACCAAGTACTAACCTTTATAAAGTTGTTTTCTTTTGGGTTATATCAGCACACCTATTTCCTTCTCTAAAGCTTGCAAGAGCAAAGATTAGGACCGGATTGAATCTTAATCATGGAAAATTCTAAGGAAAGTTTCTTAAAATGAGTTTTTTGTAGTCTTCATTATATATGTAATTTATCATGTTCATATGTAATTTATGTAATGTTTATATGTAAAAAAAAAAAAAAATTACATATGTAAAAAGTTACATAAATACATGACATATTTATTATGTTTATATGTAATTGTCATGTTTATATGTAAAAAAAAAAATACATATAAACATAACAACTTTATGTAATTTATCATATTTATATGTAATTTTATCATGTTTATATGTAATTTTATCATATTTATATATAATAGAGTCTATTTTAAACTCACTTGGGAGCTAAAACTCCCCCTTAATCATTGCAATAATGGCAGCAGCATCTAACACAGTTTTCAAGTTTTCAACATTTCAGTTGTTTTGCAAGCATTAACCCATCCTTAAGTGCCAAATTTCAGCTAAGATTTTATCTCCTTTTCCAATAAACCTTGAAGATCCAATAATCCATTTTACTTCATTGATCCAGTGACAATCTCTTAGGAGGTTTTGTTTTGGGTCATAGATACACCTCTTAGTACCATTGATTCATTTTCTTATATTATCCGTAAATGTGTTCGACGTATATTCGAATATAAATATAAATATATATAGATTTTTTTTTAAAAAAATTAGACACATATTTATATTCGATATCTCGGT
The DNA here is from genome assembly GCA_030761205.1 of Fremontodendron californicum. Lineage (NCBI taxonomy): Eukaryota > Viridiplantae > Streptophyta > Magnoliopsida > Malvales > Malvaceae > Fremontodendron > Fremontodendron californicum. The sequence goes on from JAULJL010000012.1 coordinate 1,529,784, forward strand.
CAATTTCAAAAACCAAAGTAATAAATTTGTAATAAATCTCACTTAATTACAAACATTAACAAAATCTAAAAAAATAATTTTTTTTTAACGATTACTATAAAATAAAAAATAAAAATAAAAACTACAAAAGAATAATTATTTTAAAAATTCATTAAATATAAAAATTATTAATTTATACTTTTAAAAATTAATGGAAAGAAATGCAAGCAAAGCAAGCATGGGTAATGTAATAAAAGAAGCTGTTAATTGTAACAAGGGAAAGCCGATGCGCTTCCCCTTTTAAACTCAAACGCTCACTCCCATTTCCTGTCCAAACCACCGCAACAACCACGCCAACCGCCGCAATAAATTCCCCCAAATGACGAAAATACCCTTATTCCTCCTTTTCCTCCTCTCCTTCCTCTCCTCCACCACCGCCGAGATCAAAACCCTAACCATCAACTCCGACTCCCGTCCCATGATTCTCTTCGAAAAATTCGGTTTCACCCACACCGGCCACGTCGCCATCTCCGTTTCCTCCGTCTCCGTCTCTTCCACCCTCAACGCCCCCAATCCCGACGCTTCCCGCCTCGGCTTCTTCCTCTTATCTGAAGAATCTCTCCTCCAAATCATCCTCGAGATCCAACAGAACCCTCACTTTTGCGTTCTCGATTCTCACTATATCCAACACCTCTTCACTTTTAGCGACCTCTCACCACCTCCCCTCTCCCGTTTCAACCGCTCTTACCCCGTTTCTTCCCCCAATGAATACTCTCTCTTTTTCTCGAATTGCGCTCCCGAAACGCGCGTTTCGATGAAAGTCCGAACCGAAATCTACAACATCGACCGCGACGGTTCTAAAGATTACCTCTCCGCTGGTCTAACCCAACTCCCTTCTCTTTACGCCTTCTTCTCAATCCTATACTTAGGCTTCTTGGGTTATTGGATCTACGTTTGTTATACTAATAAACGATCCGTACACCGGATCCATTTATTAATGGCCGGATTGCTTTTATTCAAAGCTTTGAATCTGATCTGCGCCGCCGAAGATAAGCATGTCGTTAAAGTTACCGGAACCCCTCACGGTTGGGATGTTTTGTTCTACATTTTCCAATTTATTCGTGTCGTTTTGTTATTTACTGTTATCGTTTTGATCGGCACCGGTTGGTCGTTTTTGAAACCCTTTTTACAAGAAAGGGAAAAGAAAGTTTTGATGATCGTGATTCCGCTTCAAGTTTTAGCTAATATTGCTTCGGTTGTGATCGGAGAAACTGGGCCGTTTATTAAAGATTGGGTCACGTGGAATCAGGTGTTTTTGCTTGTTGATATTATCTGCTGTTGCGCGATTATTTTCCCAATTGTTTGGTCGATTCGTTCGTTGAGAGAAACATCGAAAACTGATGGGAAAGCAGCGAGGAATTTGGCCAAGTTGACTCTGTTTAGGCAATTTTATATTGTGGTGATTGGGTATTTGTATTTTACAAGAATTGTGGTGTTTGCTTTGAGGACGATCGCAGCTTATAAGTATCAATGGGTTAGCAATGCAGCCGAGGAGTCCGCGAGTTTGGCGTTTTATTTGGTGATCTTTTATATGTTTAGGCCGGTGGAGAAAAATGAGTACTTTATTCTTGACGAGGAAGATGAAGAGGCTGCTGAGCTCGCTCTTAGAGATGAAGAATTCGAGCTTTGAGAAAATGGGGTCAGTTGAAACGAGAAATTGATACAAAGGGTACTTTGCATTTTACTTTTGATGCAAATGGGATTAGTTTACAGGGTTTTTTTAGTGAATTTTACGGATACAAATTGCTGCATCAGGTCTGCAACTGCTGCTGCTCTTTTCTTTACTGTTTTAATTTGTTTAACTTGTTATAAGAACATGAATTTGTTTCCATTAGTTACTGTATTTCTGCCTAATGAAATTCTCACGTTATGAAGCTCATAATGAATTTTGCACTTTAAACTTCCCGAATAATTCATTATTAGGCAGTGATTTGAGATGAATGACCTATATTATGCTGTTATAAAACAAATGACCTTTTGTCTAAGAAAATTATATGCAAGTTTTGTGTAATTGATCTGGGCATCTAGCTTTATTCAATTTTGTAACATGGATGATAGATAGAGGGCCGCATAATTTATGTGGGATTGACTGGTTGATCAGGATTAGCTATGTGATTAGTGGTTAAAATCATTTATTGATTTATTTTGTTTTTCCATTTGGCTTCCATCAGTCAAATTGGAGTCAAGCAATGCCCAATTTCTGCCTTTCCATTTGGCTTGTCAATGGAATTATTTTGTATAGTTCCATTCTATTCAAATTGGTCTTTCTTATTAACAATGTTGTTTTCGTTTTTTATGGTTGTGCTTTTGAGATATGTTCTTCCGGGTGGCTGCCTGAAACTTTAATGATTTATAGCCCTTCCATTGTTTTTGGACTGTATATGTAAATGAAAAAAAAAAGGAATATGCAAAAGGCCTAGTATTAGTTATTGTTTATTTGTCTTGGCTCTCTTGAGGAGTTTCTTTGGTTAGGAGGACTTTATCAATACTGTTGTAAGATGGCACTGAGAAATATGCATGATAATTAAACTGCTAGTCCTAGTTTTAGTTGAACGAAAGGTGAAGATGAAAATCTGAGATTATATCAGTTTTGCCCTTCATGGTCCTCACTACCTTAATCATGATCCTTTTTTTTTTTGAACAAATGAGGCCGCAGTTTTGAGATAAGAGAAGGGGTTGCAGATAATATTCAAATTTCAGACTTGTTGGATGTCATTACTTAATAATGGCTTTATGGACCAATATGACTAAATTTCGGGTTCAATCACGATTCTGTATTGAACTAAAGAAAGCTAATAAAACAAGACAGAAATTGGCAGAAGATTAATGTTAACATGAATTCAGATAACTGTGAGATTTGGGATTTGGTTTCAAATATATAAAGTGTATGTAGCCTTACCTCTCTTTTATTTGTTTATTTGTTGAAAATATGATATTCCAGGTTTAATCAATCTTCTCTTCTGTACAATCACAAAATCACTAAAAGACTTTATTAGTTTAGTTGACACAGCCCCTTTTTACAACCTCTTTCAACTTAAACTATCCTGTTTTGTTTTTTCAGTGTTTATAAGAAATTAATCAGGTTTCATTGAAAAATTAAAAGGTAACTTCTCCCATCAGTTGAGCTATGACAACAATGGATGAAATGATGATAATGTTGAACCATAAGACAATGTTTCATTCATTGTGATGAGGAATAATGTTCTCTCCCTTTATTTTTTTTCCTTGAATAGGAAAGGAAAGGAAAATAAAGGTAAGTAGAGGAAAGGGAAAAATCATTCTTTTATTTGAGAAAATTTTTAAATTAAATAAAGAAAGTGAGAGAAATTAAATATCTTTTGTTTTTTCTTGAAATGTTCATTCATAGGTTTAGGTGGCTCTTGGTTTTTCCCATGATCCGTTTTATTTAATCGATGGTTCCAACAAAAGCAAACAATTAACAATTAAATTAATATTTTTTAATATTTAAATATTCAAATCGAATAAAAAATCTAATTTAATAATTCAAAAGGTAAGATAATTTTTTTAATTAAATGGATTTAATAGAAGGATTATTATCTGGTACACCGTCAGTGGTGTACCTGATAATAATCCTTAATAGAATAAGAATAAAATTAATAATAATAGATTTTTTAATTCTAAAATAATAAATAAACAGAGTAATTTTTGACACGATATGAATACGATGTGTGAAAAATAATACAATACAAATACACAAATATGTCAAAATTGATATAGCATGAATTATTAACAATGACAATTTATATAAATATATAATACTTTAAATATGATTATGATACGAGTATAACATAAACATCTAATTCTTCTAGGGCCAACTGAAGCTAAACCTGTTAAAAAAAATAAGGGACTCCTATTATACTCTAGCATCTCACTTTTGCATCTCCTACTTTAAGTAACCCCGCTGAGAAAAAAAAAAAAAAAAAGGATACAAGTTCATAGAGAAGTAAATTTTACAATTTTCTTCGATCATTTTCCAGGTGAAATATAATTGAAAGAAGAAACCCAGTTTTATGTGCTTCCATTCCAGGTTTTGATGAGCTCCACTTGAAGCAAGATGGAGTATTTAGTCATTAGAATTTGCAACGTAGATTGCAAGTATGAGCAAAGCTTGGTGACTGCTATGCTATGATTGTATCTAAAATTCTAAATTCTTTTCATTTTTTTTTTTTTGTTTTGGTCAAGAGCTAGTCAATCCTTATCAGCCATGCTCTTTCCCTGGTCCCTGCCATTGTTAAGCCATGAAAACTCCTTTTCCGATAAAACATTCTTCATAAATAATGGCTATTAATAAAGGTAAGAGGTTCATAATTTACTGCAACAATAGACTTTCGCAAACAGACCCTGATTGACGGATTATTAATGATTATATATATATATATATATTCATGTTCTTGGGGTTTGGTCTGTGGAATCAAAATCTTGTTTGTTTTTATAAAAGGGTATCCAATGCATGCACTCGTTTCTCTGTCAATTTGACCTGATATAAGCAGCCTAGCCTTGTCATTTTCAACAGAGCCAAAACACCAAATTATCTAACAAGCTCAAGCTATTCATAATCTTCCACCAGAATCTCTCTCCATACTTTGGACGAATATTGCGTTATTCGAATTTTTTATTTTAATTTTTTAAGTATTTATAGCTTACTTGTATTTGATATATATTTGATATGATCTATTAAATATATTTAAAAAAATTGAAAAATTAAATATATTTATGTCAAATGTATATACATGTATCCAATACTAATCCTCTACTCCGGATAACATAGTTTTCAAATGCAATATATATAATTTGCTCATTACAAGCTAACAACTGGTAAATACTTGTGTAAAAAGGCATTCATTTGAAGGTGGGTGGTCAAAAAGAACTTAGAGAAAGTATACAAATCAGCTGAATTACTGCTGCAACTTTTTTTAACAGATACTATATAACTTTTTGCTGTCAAATTCTCACATCCTCAGAATTTTCTTTAAAAAGAAGACAAAGACAAAGAATCTGAATTTGAATTGCAAAGGGCTTTAATCTAATCCCCTTAACTACGGATTCAAGAAAAAATAAATAAAAATACTTACTAAATTGAGATATCGCAAGAGATTAATAAAGATGAATTTGATGAAATAAAAAGGGAAAAATATCAGACAATGTTTTTAGCAAATTAATATACAAAGGAAAGGTCCCTACTTAGCTTTGAACAAATTAAATAAACCCAAAACCCTTTTCTCTTAAACATGCAAAATTAAGAAAATGAAATCAAATAATAATCACCCAAAAAAGTTTCAGAATAAAACATTCCTTTGATCCACAACATCTACACTAGCAGAGCAAGAAAGCAACCTATTAAAAACCCTAAACAATACAACCTCTACTTTCTTCCAAACCAAACACTTCCTTCTAATAATAAGTCTCTTTGGGCTGCTCTTCCTCTTCCCATGAGCCGCACCCACCTTCTCTTTAACTTTCCCAAAGCATTTCACAGTCTTTTCAGGCACAGTTTCTTTCCTGGAAAACTTATAGCTCCTCAGATACATCTGCCTGCAGGAGATACTGTCAACAACTTTAGGATGTCCATGCAAGCCTGAGTACTTCCTTGACCTAACAAACTCTGCATCTGACTCTGGCCATTTGTAAAGATTCACATAGGTTGCCCTGACAGGCACTTTGGGGTCTTTAGCATCATTCAAACAACTAGAAATGCAAACAGAACTCATTTCTTGAAAGGGTTTTTTTTTCTTTTTCTTTTTGAGGGTCTGGCCGGGTAATCAAATTTATGAAATGGGTTTTTGCAGTTATAATTTATAAACTTGAAAGAAAAAAAAAAGCTTAGATTTCAAGAAAAGATATATAGTATAATGAAAAAGAAAGAAAGGGGGGGGGGAAATGGGGTTGGTTCCAAGTGGGATTTATTCATGCCATGATTTAACATAATTAGCAGCAATGAAGGTGTTTTTTTTTAGCACTGATGTGTGCTGTTAGGCCAAGAGTGGATAGGCTAATGATGTTTATTTTTATTGACCAAAATGGGCTGCCATAAAGTAGATTTATGGTTGGAGTATAAGTAGGAGTTTCAATGTGGTCTTGGGGGGTAAATATGTAAAACCAAAAAAGACTTTGCTGAGTCAACTAAAAATAAAATCCATGCCTCTGTAATTAAATACTTAACTACTAACTACACCTTGGTTTCCAAGTATTTGTCAAATCATTTTGACAGTTTGATTCATTCATATGGGAGAGGGTTTTTGATGTTGAAATCAACCTAATTTTGTGATTAGTCAGTTTCATATTCATAACTGTGAAAGTGATTAAACTACTAAAACTTTGTTGAGTCGAAGAGATATGATAATTTTGAACACGATATAAAGATACGATATGAATATAATATGTTTAATAAATATAAAAATAGTATAACAAATATGATACATTTAATACACGTATTATAATCATGTTTAAAGTTTTGATACATTTAATAATTTATATTATATTTATACGAAAAAAACATATAAAACACAACACTCATTCACGGATTGCTAATTTTAGGTCTGACTATCTTCTACAATTATATACACAACCATTGTTATCCATTTACATATGGCTCACAATTTATTAGTAAAAAATCTATAAACATGTTTGGTGCTTAATTTTCATGTATTTTAAACCAGTTTTTGTAATATGTTCAATTAATAGCTTGAAAACCCAAATATCATGTGTTTCTCAATTAATTATTGCATTCTACAATACCTTCTAGCCATATTATTTTCTATCCTTTTGCAGTGTACTAAAACATGGGGTTTCTGTCATGTGATGGGAGTTTGGAATATTCTCTCTAGAATGCCTTATACAAAGGCTAGCTATTATGGCCATGCATGAATAATAGGTAGATCAATGTGTTTGTAATAGTTTCTTTTCTTTTGTTTTTTTTTTTCTTTATTTTATTGAGAAAACAAATCAAAAGAATTTATTCAAGAAAGAAATAGATTATTTCAAACTAGATACATCTTTTTATATATATATAAAAAAAAGTCACAATCTAAAAATAAAAGAAAAAATTATAAGTGTTAAAATTCGAACTTCAAATATATTAAATGTTGTTGAATTAAACCCCAAAATTAAACTAGAACATCTTTGGCAATTGCTAATATAATTATATTTGTTTTTTTATACAAAGGATGCCGCAGCTTAGGAATAGGGAAAGGGATTGCAGATATTGGGATTCGAACTTTAGACCTACTAAAAATAGCCTCTTAAAGATAACTACATGAATCAACTGAGTTAAACTCCTAATTCTACTAATATAATCGTTTTTATAATACAATTAAAGTATCTCAAATTTTGCTTGAAAGTTGAGACTAATCCTTTTTTGGAGGATGTTAAAAATTCACCATTTGGCCCATTTCTCTTTTTATAGAACGGATGTAGCCTTACTGCTTTAGGACCTTATAACTAAGGCCTGTTAAAGAAGGGTAGAATTACAAGGAGAATCACTTAATTTCAAAAAGTTCAAGCCCAAGCCTAAGTCCATAATTCTTTCTCTGGAATTACCCAAAATAGATCCTACAAAATGTAATCAATGGGATCACCCCATCCTACACCAACTCGAGAAGTTTTAGATCTTTTGTTGATTTCTAAGTTTCCTGGTCCCTTCCAATTTGCCATTTTTTAATTAATTAGTGAGGACATTTTTTTTAAGTTTGTTTTAAATTTGATAATTTTAGATACGATAAAAAAAAATTAAAATATAATATAAAATATGACATAAATATATAAATATGTTAAAATTTATATAATATAAATTATTAATATATTAAAATTTATATGGGAGAAGGTTTTTGATGTTGAAATCAACCTAATTTTGTGATTAGTCAGTTTCATATTCATAAAGGTGAAAGTGATTAAACTACTAGAACTTTGTTGGATTGGAAAGATACGGTAATTTTGTATAAGATACGAAAATATATGATATAAATACAATATGTTTAATAAATAAGAAAATAATATAATAAATAGGACATAACATATTTAAATATAATTAACATGATACGTTTAATACACATATCGTAATTATGTTTAGAATTTTGACTTAATAATTTATGTTGTATTTATATTTACACGATTGATACGAAATAAAAAATACAAAAACTCAACACTGATTGCTAAATCTAGGTCAAACTGTCTTCTACAGTTATATACACAACCATTGTTATCCATTTACATATGGCTCACAATTTATTAGTAAAAACTCTATAAACATGTTTGGTGCTTAATTTTCATGTGTTTTAAACCAGTTTTTGTAATATGTTCAAGGGAAATGTTAATCAATGACTATAGGCACTGGTTAAGGTATTATATATAGAAAGAAAAATATAATTAATGTATTTTTTTTTAATTCAGTAAAAGTAATGTATTAAATATAAAAAAAAAATTTCTTAAAAGATAAATAAATAAAGAGTTTTGCTAACTAGTGCCCTTAGGACACTCTTTAAGGTTATTTAATATACTATTTATAGTAATAACATTGTATTAATTGTAAAAATTGATAACTTTATTCATCATTTTCAATACATTGGGTGAAGATATTACTATATATAGTAATCTTAAAGAGTGTCATTATGACACTTGTTAGCAAAATCTAATAAATAATTTTTAACCAGTACCTATAGGCACCTATTAAGTGAACCCTAGCTTGAAAATCCAAATATCATGTGTTTCTCAATTAATTATGCATTCTACACCTTCTGCTTCTAGCCATATTATTTTCTATCCTTTAGCTGTGTACTAAACCATGGGGTTTCTCATTTCTGTCATGTGATATTGGAGTTTGGAATTTACTTTAGAATGCCTATACAAGGCTAGCTTTTATGGCCATGCATGAATAAGAGTTGGAACAATGTGTTTGTAATAGTTTCTTTTGTTTTTTCTTTTCTTTTATTGGGAAAACAAATGAAAATAATTTATTCAATAAAGAGAGAATATTTCAAACTAGATACATTTTGTTTTTGTTTTTTTTTTTAAGGAGGACGTAATTTGAGGATAAGAGAAGAAGTTGCAGATGTTGAGATTCGAATCCTAAACGTATTAGATGCCATATCTGAAAAGTGATTACATGAATCAACTAGGTTTAACATTAAGTTCAAACTAGATACGTCTTTGGCAATTTCTAATATAATCATTTTTTATAATACAATTAGGTTGCGTTTGGAAACTTGGATTTCAAAAGATGGATTTGGATTTCAAAAATAGTGAAAATTGTTTAATAAAACACATGTAAATGTAACATTAATGATTATTTTTCAAATCTATAGATTTGTTGGATGCCTATTTAGTGGTGAATTTGAAATACCTATAACTATTTGTGAATTTGAAATTCATGTTTTTATTCCTTTCAAATATATAACCATATTAAATCTTAACTAATTTATACATAGTGTATGCATCACATTCTCATAATTTATATAATAAATGAAATCCAAATCTAAATTTTCAAATTCATGTTTTCAAACATAGTATTAGAGTATTTCAAACTTTGCTTGGAACTAATCCCTTTTCGGATAATGTTAGGGATTCACACTCTCACGTATAGAAAAATAACTATGCTTTATATTCGTGTAATTTTTCGTGTCATAATTATGTTTAAGGTTTTATATATTTATATAAATTTGACACGTTAATAATTTATATTGTATAAATTTTAACACATTCTTGTGTTCATGTCGTGTTTTAATTATTTTTTCGTGTTCAAAATTGTTAAATCTTGCCAACCATTGGGCCCATTTCTCTTTTTATAAAACGGATGTAGCCTGCCTGCCTGCCTTAGGACCTTATAACTAAGGCCTGTTAAAGAAGGCCTAAATTACAAGGAGAATCATTTCATTTCTAAAAGTTTAAGCCCAAGCTTTTTCCCTGGAAGTAGCCAAAATAGATCAAACAAAATGTAATTAATGGGATGAACCCTACAAAAAGCATCCAAGGTTAAAGCTTTTGTTTTTGTTTTTGTGCATTTTAATTTTAGTCAAACCCTAACTTGTTTTTCAGTTTTTCTTCCTTTGTCTGTCTTTTCTATTTCTTGGTTTTTTCTCATACATTGTCTTGGTCTATATATGCCTGAGCCTCACTTCCTGCTGATTCTTTTTCTTTGTTCAATTCCTTGTGATTTTGATTTTTTAACAATATTTGTATCATTTGAATTAATTAATCAAACCAGAAATGTCATGCTCAGATTTAATTTCCAGCTTCCCTTTTTTTGTTTTCTCCCCCACAAACATCAGCCAAAAAGAATATGTTTTAGAAATTTGGGGACCTAAAACACAACATCCGACACCAACTCGAGAAGTTTTAGATCTTTTGTTGATTTTTAAGTTTCCTGGTCCCTTCCAATTTGCCCTTTTTTACTTAATTAGTGGCACACTTTTTTCTCTTTTTTAAAGTTTTTTTTTTTTTAAATTTGATAATTTTAGATATAATAAAAAAATAATAATTAAAATATGATACAAAACACGATATAACACGACAAAAAAAATATAAATATATTAAAATTTATATAATATAAATTATTAATATATTAAAATTTATATAAATATATATATTAAATATAATTATTTAAGAAAGAAAATTAGTAGAGGAAAGTCTGCTTAGAATTTTGTTCCAATTGGGTGTTAAGTAACTTGTGAGGACCGCATGTCGAATTTTCCAACTTAAAATTTTGTGGAAAGTGGAAACTTAGAGGGATTTTGTCAGGTTTTTGGAATCTTCAAAGTTGGATGATCACGAAACTGTTCCAAGTTGATGAAATCTCTTGTCTGTTGCTGCCTTTTGCTATAGCATCCCAATGTAGAAAATAAAAAATAAAAAATTCCCATTCCACTTCACATGTTTCTCAGTCATAAATTGACTTTTGATTTACAATGTTGTCTTAATTTGAATTTTGATGATATTTTGAATTGAAAGTAGTTTTAGGCACTTCAATTTTACTTACTTCTACTAAGTGTATTACTAATATTTTCATATTTTAAGTACTCCAAATTGCATCTAAATCACTTTGTTTAATCCATTAATTTAGTAAGGGGTAGACCTGCTCACGGGCCGGGTAGCCCGCCCGGCCCGGCAAGCCCGGCCCAATACGGGTCGGGCTTGGGTAGGCAATTTCATGTTTCGGGCCGGCCCGGCCCGAAACAGTGTTTTTTTTATTATTATAATATTATTTTATTTAATTTTAATTTTAAAAAATAAAAAAATATTTTTTTATTCCAATGAACAGTGATTCGGGCTTAAACGGGCGGACTTGGACAACCCAAACCCGAGCCTGGGCAAAAAGTAAAATAAAAAATGGCCGCGGCCCGACCCGGCCCATGAGCAAGTCTAGTAAGTGGCATGCTTTTTAGATTTGTTTTAATGCTTTGGAATCTTAAATCTTTGTGATTAGTACAATATTTATGAGATGCTAACAATGGTCACGTGATTGATAGATCTATTCATTAATTATATTTGAGATATAATTTTTATAATTTGATTTGATTTGCTTCAGTTTGAATTATAATTTAATTAATAAAAAAATTTAAATTTAATTATAAAATATATAAAAATAAAATTTTTGAATATATTTTAAACAGTAAAACGAGTTTTGGATTAGATTTAAGCTTATTTGAATAAGTAAATTTTTTACTATTTGGTTCTAACTCGATTAGGTTCGAGCCATGAACATTTTTAATGATCAATGATAAAGTATTTGATTCTTAATTTTAAATACTACAAAATAACATTTATGAGATAAATTTGAAAGAAAAAAAAATTATTAGGGTGAATTATTCATCTGATCATTTAATTATGAACTTTGTAAGAAATGGGTAATTTACCCTTTTGATTATGTAGTGTAATATGAACTCCTACTAAAAGATTAGATCCAAATAAGTCATTGAAAAGATATTAAAAGAATTTGACAATTAAACAAAGAAAAAAAATTATGAAAATTTAAATTTTGTTTAACATCCATGTAGTAAACAAATATTATTTCAAATTAGTTTATGAACAAAGATCAAACCTTCACTTAGATCATTTCATTTTTTTTTTTTTTTGTTCTTAATAAAGTATTATTTTTCTTAGAAAATAAATCATGGGGATGGATGAGCATTGAGCAGTGAGCAGGTCCCACGGGGCAGATGTGCGTGCCTGCCTTAGACACTGACAGATTACGAATCAAAAACTTTAATCCTTCTCGCTACACTTTTTTATGGCAAATTGGCAATAATGGAGAAATGAACCATTTGGAATTTGAAAGGAAATTTTGACCTCTTTGCTTTTTTTTTTTTTTTTTTTTTCGACGGATTTGGATTCAAACTCAAGAACATTCTAAGAAACCTCCAAGCACACACTTCGATAAGCAAAAATTAAATAACAACTCGTTTTCAATTTCCTTTTTTTTTTTTTTTTTTAATTTTTTATATTCATCCGATCATGTTACTCAGTAGTTATTGCCATGCTTGAATACAAATATATTACTTCCAGAGCAATATATTTTAATAATTTGATGGTAATTATTGTCATGTGTGTATACATTGGATTAACTGCTTAAGTTAATTTGATTTAATTTAAAAATAAAAAAATTAAATTTGAATAATTTGAATATCAAATCCGAACAATATAAACTCGAACAATTCGAGTGTCAAATCTGAATAATCTGAATCCGAAATGATCCGAACTTAAAATGATCTGAATTCGAAATAATCCAAACTAAAAAATAATTCAAAAATTTTAAAACCTAAATTGATCCAATTCGAAATCAATCCGATTCGTGGTCTAATTTAGTAATAATAAGTTCAATTCTTATGTGAGTAATGTCGTCTTAAATTAAGTATTTAATCTATGTATTATTTGATTCATAAATAAAATATAAAAAAGATAACTATAGGTGAACATTAAATAATGCTATTGCTAGCTGTTTTTAGGATGATTTATGTTAAATTTTGTTTCTAATTCCTAAAGAAGCAAACTAATCAATCAAATTACAACACTTTTATCTCAATTTGTTAGGTAGTTAATATATAAGTTTTGTGATAAGAAATCTCAAGATAAAATTTTAAACTCTGGAATTGTCAAAGTGCTTTCATATGCTTCAATGCTTGGACTCTTTGAATCTTGAATTTCCCTAAAAGACAAAGCCTTAATGTCATCATTTTTAATTAAAAATAAAACTACAAAGCTTGGCAAATAAGCATCCAAAGAGCCATTGAAAGTGACCCAAAAAAAAAAAAAAGTGTTTTAAAAAAAATTATCCACGATAAGTGAAATTTTCAGATCTTATAAACAAGATTAGTAAGATAATATATATTTTTAAAAATACATTAAAAAAAAAGATATGTGATAAATTTTAACATCGTTTGTGAAATTAAAAAAATTTACCATCAATATATCATAACGGAGTTTAAAACAAGGGGTTAGCATAGTTTTTAAGTTTGGGTGCAAATTCTAATGAGTTTCTTAGTTAGAACAATGCCCAAATTTGGTGATATGTTTGAGATGCTTTACCTTTGGCCCAAGTTTCTTTTTCTTTATAACAAATATAAATACCATGGGTCAAACTCGAAGATGGCCATAGATACATACATTTCCAAAAGACAAGTCTTTATGGGAAATATTAAAAGTCAAGAAAAAACAAATGGTATGCGCATTTTCTATGGTGGGTTTGGTGATTTTGAAATGTTTTTGAGTTTTGACCATTGCTTCAAAAAGTAGTATTTGTCAAGCTTTTTTATGCTATTGTCGCTTCCCGTTTGTGACTTTTTACTATTCAGTTATAATCATTGTCGATTAAAATTATTTAAAAATCGAATTATTCACTCGATTAAATAAGTTTTGTTAGAATTTGGTTGGATTTAAAATATAATATTTTAGGTATTGTCTCGCTTGAATTATAATTAATATAAAATATTTTTATTTAAATTTAATTATATAAATATTAATATAATTTTTTTAAATATTTTAATATATTTTTAAAATTTTGGAGTCTTAATCCCTGTTAATCCTTTGAACACTACAGAAGATTTAACTTTCAATTGGAGCTTTGATACGATGAGAAGGTTTCTTACTACAGTTTTTGTGTGTTAAGACTTTAAAGGGTCATGTACTCAAGTCAAATCGAGTTAATAAAATACCATACTCAAGTTTAGTTCAATTCAAAAATTCAAGATTCAAAGTTTTATTTGAACTTTATCGAGCTTCATTTTTTATACTTGTTTTTGACTTGTAATTTAATTCAATAAATTCGAATTGATTCGATAAAATCGTAAATATAAATATTTAACACTTTATTTATATCGATTACTTATGTATACATTTTAAATATATTTTAAAATTAATAATTTATTTAGATTTATAATTCTCTCGAATTGAGTATTAAAATATTCAAATTTATTCAACTTATTACTTGAGTAACTCAAACTCAAGTTTGATTCAATAATAAAAAAATTAAGCTCAAATATTCATCAAATAGGGTTCGAGTAACTAACAAATAATTTAACTCGTTTAAGTCCTAATCTTACTTTATCAAACGAGTTTTCAGGTTGTTGGAGTAATAAAATTTTATTTACTGTATTTTCTTTGTTGTTTTTGTTTTTGTTTTTTTATCCCCTATTTATCTACATTTACAAAGGCAACAACAGTGCAAGTGCAAAAACAAAGGAAGGAAAGAAAAAGAAAATAGCCCCTACAGGTAAAGCTAAAACCTGTCCAATAGAAAACTGTCAAATTAAAAAATAAAATAAAAATGTTCAGATTTTGCCAGCTGTGAGATCTAAACAAACGTCATATTTTTACCCTATGGTATGGTACGGCGAAGTTTCGTTAATCACAAAATAAAAAAAATAAAAAAGAAAATGAATCGCAGATGGAAAGAGACGGAGAGAGAGAAACAAGTATAAATAAAAGCAGAGAAGAAGCAAAAGAGAGAGAGGAATATAGCACAAAACCTCGATTCCAGTGAAACCTAAGCTTCCTCTTTCTCGCCCTTTTCTCGATAACCAAACAAACCTTAATCTCCCCCCCTACCCTAGGGTTTCTCAAGATCGATCTTCGTATCGTAACCGATCCAAAAAATGGGAAAAGGAGGTGAAGATTATGGAAAACGAGAAACTATCACCTGTAAACCTACCGATCCAGATGTATTCCCCGCTTGGGCCAAAGATATCCAAGAATGCGAGAAGCATTATCGAGTTAACAGAAAATCGGGATTATCATCGGCGGAAGTCGAAAATCGGCGCAAGATCTACGGCTATAACGAGTTGGAAAAGCACGAAGGGCAATCAATATGGAGTTTAATCCTAGACCAGTTCAACGACACGTTAGTTCGAATCTTACTCTTGGCCGCAGTAATTTCTTTTGTACTCGCTTGGTACGACGGTGAAGAAGGCGGTGAAAAGGAAATTACTGCGTTCGTTGAACCGTTGGTAATTTTTTTGATCTTGATCGTGAACGCAATCGTCGGTGTTTGGCAAGAGAATAATGCGGAGAAAGCATTGGAAGCTTTGAAAGAGATCCAATCGGAACAAGCCATGGTGATTCGTGATGGAATCAAAATCCCTAATTTGCCGGCTAAAGAGCTTGTTCCCGGTGATATCGTGGAACTCAAAGTAGGTGATAGAGTACCCGCCGACATGAGAGTTTTGGAGTTAGTTAGTTCAACTTTGAGACTCGAGCAAGGTTCGTTAACGGGGGAGAGCGAGGCGGTTAATAAAACTAACAAGTTAGTTGGCGAAGATGCTGATATTCAAGGGAAAAAAAGCATGGTTTTTGCGGGAACAACGGTGGTTAACGGAAATTGTTTCTGTTTGGTTACCCAAATTGGGATGGAAACGGAGATCGGAAAAGTACATAGTCAAATCCACGAGGCGGCACAGAGTGAAGAAGATACGCCGTTAAAGAAGAAGTTGAACGAGTTCGGAGAGGTTCTAACTATGATAATTGGGGTAATTTGTGGGTTTGTTTGGTTAATTAATGTTAAATATTTTCTCAGTTGGGAATATATTGATGGTTGGCCTAGGAATTTTAAGTTTTCGTTTGAGAAATGTACGTATTATTTTGAAATTGCGGTGGCTTTGGCTGTTGCTGCAATTCCTGAAGGCTTGCCGGCAGTTATTACTACTTGTTTAGCACTTGGGACACGAAAAATGGCTCAAAAGAACGCGCTGGTGAGGAGGTTACCGAGTGTTGAGACATTAGGATGTACTACTGTGATTTGCTCTGACAAAACAGGGACTTTGACGACCAATCAGATGGCAGTAGCTAAGCTTGTGGCTATGGGAGGTGATGCGAGTAGGTTGCGAAGTTTCAGGGTTGATGGCACAACGTATAATCCTTCTGATGGGAAAATACATGATTGGCCAAGTGGTGGATTGGATGCTAATCTTGAAACAATCGCCAAGATTGCTGCAATATGTAATGATGCTGGTGTAACCCATTCTGACAATAAGTTTGTAGCTCATGGAATGCCTACTGAGGCAGCGATAAAGGTTATTTAGCACTTACTCTTGGTTGCTTTCTTAACGTGTTTATAAATTGTGATTATTACGTTTAGAGATTGAGGTCAATGTTCAGTGAAGCTTTCACCAATGGAGTTGATGTATATTTTTGTTGATCTATAACTGCTCTGAAGTAGGCATTATAGTGACTTTAATCTCTGATTCATCTCTGTTTCTTCTTGCTACAGGTTCTTGTTGAGAAAATGGGCCTCCCGAAAGGATCGCACAGTGGTGGATCAGCTGGCAATGATGTTCTAGGTATGTTGGATGTTCACATGCTTTATTTTTACTTTTGTTAGTTCCTTTCTAGCATTAAGACTTGTAAACTTAGATATGTTACTTAATGTGCTCTAAAGGTTGTTGCCAATGGTGGAATGAGTATGTGCGTCGGATTGCGACCCTTGAGTTCGATCGTGATAGGAAGTCCATGGGTGTTATTGTCAATTCCAAATCAGGAAGAAGGTCATTGTTAGTGAAGGTGCTATCTCTATCTCACTCATGTGATTTTCTTACATAAAAGCCAAAATTTTGTTTTTAGGCATTTGATTATCGTGTGATCCACCAGGAAATGCTTGTTTTGATTTGCAGATAGCCCTGCTCATCTGTCTCTTTTTCCTCTGTTGAGATTTAAATTCTTTTGCCCTGTTAAGTTAAAAAATGATGTGCATGATAGGGTTTTGAATGTTGTATGGTACTTATTGCTGCTGCTTAACATCTGCATCAAGGAATTCTTTCTTACATCTACTGTAACTTTAACCTCCATGATTGTTTCTCTTTCGCTCTAAGCCTCTTAACTTGAATTACATATTGAATTACATACTTTGGCAGGGAGCTGTAGAGAACTTACTGGAGAGAAGCTCAAAGATGCAGTTGCTTGATGGTTCTGTTGTACCACTGGATCAGATTTCAAGGAACCTTGTTTCCAATGCACTTCAAGATATGTCAAGCGGTGCATTGCGCTGCTTGGGTTTTGCATACAAAGATGAGCTCCCTGAGTTTGAAACCTATGATGGCAGTGATGATCATCCAGCTCATAACCTATTACTTGACCCATCCAACTATTCATCAATTGAGAGCAATCTCACTTTTGTTGGCTTGGTGGGACTGAGGGTGAGTTACAATGTTTCGAATCACTTTCTTTACTTATAATTCTTTTAATTATACGTTTCTCTGGTGAACTAACTCCGCTTGGTAATGCCATTAAATGTTTGCAGGACCCTCCACGTGAAGAGGTCCATCAAGCAATTGAGGACTGTAAAGCGGCTGGTATTCGTGTTATGGTTATAACTGGAGATAACAAGAATACTGCAGAAGCTATATGCCGTGAAATAGGTGTCTTCGGGCCCATGGAAGACATCAGTTCAAAAAGTTTAACTGGAAAGGTGTTTATGGAGCTGTTGGATAAGAAAGCTCATCTGAGACAAAGTGGTGGGCTTCTATTTTCTAGAGCCGAACCAAGACACAAGCAGGAAATAGTGAGATTGCTAAAGGAAGATGGAGAGGTGGTAGCTATGACTGGTGATGGAGTAAATGATGCACCTGCCTTGAAACTGGCTGATATAGGGATTGCTATGGGCATTGCTGGAACAGAGGTATTTTTTTTCATTTTTTTTCTTCACTGATTTCAGATTTCAGAGTGTTGGAATGAAAGGCTAATTATTTAAAATGAAAAATGAAAAGCTAGTTCTACAGGAAGATCACTAAGGTGATGGTTACAGCTTAATACTAATGTTTCATGTTCTTCAATTGGATGGATGTTGATGGGTGCTTGGAAATGTACTTACGGTTTTTTCATCCAATTTGTTGGAAAAGAGGACCGTGATTTGTTATTATTCATGATGCTCTGTTCTAGTTTAAGTTAATGCTTTCTTGTTCCTCTTTTCACCATCCCATATCATTTTTTCCTCAAATCGTTTTAATTCTTTCCATCTGCCAGGTTGCAAAGGAAGCTTCTGACATGGTGTTGGCAGATGACAATTTTAATACAATTGTTGCTGCTGTTGGTGAAGGCAGATCCATTTACAACAACATGAAAGCTTTTATCAGGTTGGTTGTAAGCTTTTATCGCGCTTATTAATTATCGTCTATAATAATATTCTTTGGAGTTCTTCTTTGGATGCTAAGACACATTATTTTATTTCTTCTATTTTAATCCTATTTCAGGTACATGATCTCGTCAAATATTGGTGAGGTTGCCTCCATATTTCTAACAGCAGCTTTAGGTATACCTGAGGGCCTGATTCCAGTCCAGCTTCTCTGGGTCAATCTCGTTACGGATGGACCTCCTGCAACAGCTTTGGGATTCAATCCTCCGGACAATGACATCATGAAGAAGCCTCCTCGGAGAAGTGATGACTCACTCATCACTGCTTGGATATTATTCCGCTATCTGGTAGATAAAGATTGTCTCCTTTGGTCTTCTTTTTAATATTAAATTTTTTAGTTTAGACCTTTGCTTGATTTTGTTCGGTATGTTTGAGTTCTTTATCTTACTTTATTGCTTTGCACAGGTCATTGGACTATATGTTGGAATAGCAACTGTTGGTGTCTTCATCATTTGGTACACACATGGTTCCTTCTTGGGCATAGATCTTAGTGGGGACGGCCACACCCTTGTCGCCTACTCGCAGCTTGCCAACTGGGGCCAGTGCTCATCCTGGAATAATTTCACTGTTTCACCTTTCACCGCGGGAAATCAGGTCTTCTCCTTTGAAAATAATCCTTGTGATTACTTCCAGGGTGGCAAAGTAAAAGCCATGACCCTTTCTCTTTCTGTTTTGGTTGCCATTGAAATGTTCAACTCCCTTAATGCCCTTTCTGAGGATGGAAGCCTTTTGACAATGCCTCCATGGGTTAACCCTTGGCTCCTTCTGGCCATGTCTGTGTCATTTGGCCTGCACTTCTTGATCCTCTATGTCCCATTCCTTGCTCAAGTTTTTGGTATCGTGCCTTTAAGCTTTAATGAATGGCTGCTGGTTCTGGCTGTTACACTCCCCGTGATTTTGATCGATGAGATCTTGAAGTTCATAGGGAGGTCTACAAGTGGGACAAGATCATCCAGTCAAAGACCTTTAAAACCCAAATCAGAGTGAAAGACGGCTTCGTAGAAATTCGAGAAGTTGGATGGCTCTTCTGATACTGCCTCTAAACAGATGAAATTCCTCCTTAACATAGTGTTTTTGCCATCTGAATTCTGTTATTGGTTTCATCTGTAACCCCAACTTAATTTTACAAAGGGGGGATGGTTTGGGCCACAAAAGAACTAGCTAAACTATTCCTTTATCCCTTTTGTTTTGTAGGTTTTATGAAAACTCATTTTTTACCTGTTAGAAAATGCAAAAAAAAGGAACATTTTTTAATTACTAACTCTTACCTCTGATAACCATTTGCCAGCATTTTTTTATTTATTACTAGCTGTTACTTCTCTGTTAATCATTTGTCAGATAGATAAACGTGTTGGATTAATTATATTAATCGTGTCGTGTTTTCATAATGACAAAATATCAGATCTAAAATTACCAGTTTTAGGGTAAATGATTGATGCCAAACAATCTCGTAAAAGTAGCTGTCCCTATTTTCTACCAGACATGGAAAAGCAAGAACAAGATGTTGGAACTTGGAACGTTGAAGTTTATTATCATTAAGTAATTTATTTCTTTTTCTCACCCTTTGATCCCCCATTCCTCTACACTACCGTCGTTGATGGAGAATCAAGTAAAGCCTAAGCAAACAGCTTCACCGGCCTAAGTACAGATGATTATTCGGTCACTTCGTTTTAAAATTTCGAAAATCTATTAAATTGACTATGCTTATAAAATCGACCGAAAAAATTTTTAAAATCGAAAAAATCAAAACCGACTTAAGTCGATCGGTTCAGTCGGTTTAATCGGTTTTAATTATTTAAAAAATAATTTATTTATTATATATTATTATATAATATAAATTTATATTATATTATATATAAATTTAAATTATTAATAAATATATTTTACTTATATTATATTTAAAATAAAATTAAAAGGGTCGATTAGTTCAATCTATATAGTTATCAATTTTAAAAACCGACAACCGACCGAATTAATCGATTAAATCGATTTTCATAATTGACTAAATTTAAAATCGAATAAATCAAACCGAATTAACAAAATTTAATTGATTTAATCGATTAAATCGATTCAAACCGATTAATACTCACCCCTAAGCCCAAGCTGAAATTGACGAAGGTTGAAGAAAGGGTTGAAAACAATAAAAAAAAAAAAAAAACTTTGCTTTAAGGGTATGAAAAAGTCATGAAATCATGATCCATCTGGCCTGCGCCAAGCTTATATTTTTACGTAAGATGATCCATCCACGTTACCTTTACCTTGCAATGCCATCAGCTTTTAGTTGGGTAAGGTGTTGACTGATCAATGCAGCTGAGCTGAGTGCAATTACAAATATTAGCAACTTTATTGCATCAGCCATATCAAGCAATATATTAGTGATCTTATGCAAAGTATTCCTCAAGTCAACTTTCTATAATTGGATGGATCATGGATAGGTAAGCAGTAGTTTGTATTGTACTCAGGTTCAATTGGCCATGTAAGAGAACTTGTCTGCTTTTTCTTGCCTACTCAAAAACAACCATAATGTTGGATGGATTATTATTTTATCCTTTTATTATTAAATACGTTAAAATTTTAAATACGAATATGATATATGTTTTAAATGTATCGTATTAATTTTGTTTAAACATGTTGTGTCATATTTACTACACTTTCAGTGACGGATCTTGATATTTGATTTTGAGGGTGTCAATCAATATATTACTAAATTTTAATTTTTTTATTATATTATATATATATGCAAGCAATATACTAACAAAAATAAACACGCTTTTAAAATTTTAAATTTTATCAATTCATAAAAAATATATAAAGAAACAACATAAAACAAATAATTCTATACATAATATATCAAATAAATAATTTTATTTAAAATTATGGACAATTTTATTTTTAAAAAAATATAAATATATCAATTGCTAAATAATATATATTTTCATCAAAACAAGAAAATAAATATTTCATTAAAATAATAAAGTCCAAAGTTTGAGTTTAAAAGTTACGATATTTTTATAATATTTTATAAAATGATTTCAATCTAACTTTTGTGTTAATGAAAAATTGTATAGTAATAGGAGAAAAAAAATCTAAGATAAAATTAAAAGTTAAAAATTATATGAAAAAAATTGTAGTTAGCTAAAAATGAATATATATATATATATATATATATATTTGGTACTTAGTTGAAGATTTAGAGTCTTATTGAAAAAGTTAAAAAGTCAATTTAGCTTTTGTTAAATTTAAATAAATGTGATTTAACTTTTGTGAGAAACTTTTTGATTTTAAGGATTTGTAAGTTATGACTAGTTAATAGAATAAATAAACAAATGATAATTCTTAAATGATAATACATAAAATTAAATAAAAAAATTACATAAATAAGTAAAATTAATAATGTTAATTTTAAAAAAAACCATTTAAATCTATTATATATATATATATTAAGAAGAATTTAAAAATTTTGGGGGGTCTTGGCCCCCCTCTCCTACTAAGAGCCGTCATTGTACACTCTTTTCGTATTTATTAAATGTATTGTGTCTGTATCAGTGTATCGTGTAATGTAATTATATACTCATATGGCAATATACAAATAATGAGAAATTAATTCCATTCATATAATTGTAATTAAGACAGTGACAACTAAAATAACAAAGTTAAAAAAGTGATAAACAACTACAACTACAGCATCTTTAAGCAAAAGCAGATTCAATCTCATAAATGTATTAACTTAATCACCATCAAAACAAATGAAATATTAACCAACCCAATAGTTTAGAAAAGCTAAATTGATTGCCCACATCAAGGTATGAGGAAGTAGTAAAGTATTGCAGTTAGGAGATATGGGAAAAGGATTGCGAATTCTGATATTCGAATTTCAAATCTGCTGAATGCTATTTTTAAAAATTGATTATATTAACTAACTGAGCTAAACCCGATTTCAGTATTGAACCTTTTTGGCATTCCTCAAATATAGCTTTCCTTAAGTAATTTGAGCTTTTACCACTTTTTCTTATCTTCCAAACCAAACCCATTTCTCAATCAGACATTTCTTGTACAGCAACACAGTCCAGAAAGCAGATGAACACACCCAACCACACCAAACATTAATATTCTTGACATTTTTTTTTAAACTTTGCCAAGCAAATATATTCAATTACAACATCATTCAAATGTCTTAGATTGAAGGTTTTCGTAAAGAAAAGAAGGCGTGCAAAAGCTAAATTAGGAAGTGTAGCTCACCCTTCTCCCTCTCTTTTCATACAAATTAAATGATTTCAATGGCTGGAGACGGCACGCTTAATTTGTTAAGACTTTTAAATAAAAGTATTTGGCTTTCGGGTTGCTTTCGTTTCTGTTAGTTTTCTTGTAAACAAACACAACCTATTTGCAACTTCTATAAACGACAAGATAATTGTCAAGGAATTGATATATGGGTCAAAACAATTTCCTAGACCTGTTAATTAAACAGGTTGGATTGATTTTTGATCGAGTCAATTTGAATTGGATCAATTTGAATCTTATAAATTTTTGTTACATTTTCGAGTTTGAATCTAAATTGATAGATTTACCATAAGCAGATCAGATGGATCATAACTCAAACATGCAAATGCAATGCAATAAAATTAATAAATCTCACTTGTTAAACATATAAGTTTCTTTTTATCTGTGTTTTAAGTATTTATTTTTAATAAAAAAAAAACAAATAATAAAAATACTAATTTAGCTTAATTTTTTATTGATTGACTCAACTTGACTTGGATTATTATTTAATTAATAAAAATATTTTATTTAAATTTAATTATGAAAATATATAAATATTTTTTTAAACAATAAAATGAATTTTTGATTCAACGAACCAGCTCGGACCAGCTTAAGCAAAAAAATTTATTATTCAAACTTGACTCGATCTGACCGAACTCATACACCTAAATATGTACTACTCCTATTTTCATAGTATAGTACTTACCTTCTACACATTTATTCTTTTAAGGACTTGTATTTTATGCAGTGGATTAGCACTTTAATAAATTTTTTTAAAAAATAAATACAAATAATTTTATTTTTATCAAATATAAATCCTTCTTTTAATTAACAATGAAGACTTGGTAAAAGGTGTAGGATCTTTAACAAAGCTGCGCAACTTCTTTCACCTACTATACGCAGTACGCAAGGGGTTAGATACTAGAAATAACCAAACCTCTTGACCATTCTTTTTCTCTTTCTCTCTTTTCCTTATTATAAACCCTTCACTTAAAGATTTTTTTTTGCAACCAAGAAACCCCCAAGCATAGTCACAAAAAACTATGTCATTTGTAGGAGGAACAAAGAAGTCGCCGGGGAAGCCAGTGACCGGTGACAACCTCCCACTTATTAACAGTTCCAAACAAATGGAACTCCAAAAGTACCCCAAAACAGCTAAACCAACAATCTCTCATACACTAGCTGAGCTTCTGATGCTTGTAGATGATGCCCAAACTGATGGCTCTGGTAACAATACTCCGATTAATCATCGAGTCCTTGAGCTTGGTTATGCTTGTAGCTCACTCCCATCGTCGACGTATCCATTTGTTCTTTCTTTTAACAACTTAACTTACAGTGTCAAAGTTCGGAAGAGGTTGGCATTGCCGTTTTTTGGGAAGGGCAATAAGCTTGATCAGTCTCATGAGATTAACACCAAGATATTGTTGAATGATATTTCGGGTGAAGCAAGAGAAGGTGAAATCATGGCTGTTCTTGGTGCAAGTGGATCTGGTAAATCCACTTTGATTGATGCAGTTGCGAACCGGATTGCGA
Source organism: Fremontodendron californicum (assembly GCA_030761205.1). Classification (NCBI taxonomy): domain Eukaryota; kingdom Viridiplantae; phylum Streptophyta; class Magnoliopsida; order Malvales; family Malvaceae; genus Fremontodendron; species Fremontodendron californicum. Next base: position 1,554,241 of record JAULJL010000012.1, read on the forward strand.
AAGAGAGCTTAAAAGGTTCTTTAACTTTGAATGGTGAGGTTTTGGAGTCGAGACTTTTGAGGGTGATTTCTGCTTATGTTATGCAAGATGATCTTTTGTTTCCAATGCTTACTGTCGAAGAGACACTCATGTTTTCGGCTGAGTTCAGGCTTCCTCGCTCGCTTTCAAAAAAGAAAAAGAAGGCTAGAGTTCAAGTTTTGATTGATCAGCTAGGCCTGAGAAATGCAGCAAAGACTGTGATTGGAGATGAAGGACATAGAGGTGTCTCTGGAGGTGAACGCAGGCGAGTTTCTATCGGAATCGACATAATTCATGATCCAATTGTCTTGTTTCTCGATGAACCAACTTCGGGATTGGACTCAACAAGCGCATTCATGGTTGTCAAGGTCTTGCAGCGAATTGCGCAGAGTGGAAGCATTGTAATGATGTCCATTCATCAGCCAAGTTACAGAATTATGAGCTTACTTGACCGTTTGATTTTCCTTTCACATGGACACACTGTGTATAGTGGCTCTCCTGCAAGCCTACCTCGTTTCTTTGCAGAATTTGGTCATCCTATTCCGGAGAACGATAACAAGACTGAGTTCGCTCTTGATTTGATTCGTGAACTTGAAGAAACTCCTGGTGGAACAAAACGCTTAGTTGAATTCAACAAGTCATGGCAGGCTAGAAAGAATCCTACTAGAAATGGCCGCTTCTCCTCCAGCAAACCAAATATTCTTTCACTTAAAGATGCAATCAGTGCAAGCATTTCTCGAGGAAAGCTAGTCTCTGGTACTGCTGCAACAAATGATTCCAATTTAACATCTTCAGTGCCAACTTTTGCTAATCCATTTTGGATAGAAATCATAGTAATTGCCAAAAGATCGGTTACAAATTCAATAAGAATGCCTGAATTGTTTGGGATTCGCTTGGGTGCAGTTCTTGTCACTGGGATCATCTTAGCTACCATGTTTTGGCAGCTAGACAATTCGCCTAAAGGCATCCAAGAACGTTTAGGCTTCTTTGCTTTCGCCATGTCCACCACCTTCTACACTTGTGCTGAAGCAATCCCAGTATTCCTTCAAGAAAGATACATCTTCATGAGAGAAACAGCTTATAATGCTTATCGACGTTCATCATATGTATTATCTCACTCTCTAATCTCCATTCCTTCTCTAATCATCCTCTCAATCGCCTTCGCTGCAACAACGTTTTGGGCAGTAGGCCTTGCCGGTGGCTTTTCCGGCTTCTTTTTCTTCTTCTTAACAATCTTTGCTGCCTTTTGGGCTGGAAGCTCGTTTGTAACATTCCTTTCAGGCATAGTCTCCCATGTCATGTTAGGTTTCACTGTCGTTGTAGCCATCTTAGCCTATTTCCTACTCTTCAGCGGATTCTTCATTTCTCGAGATAGAATACCCTTATATTGGATTTGGTTTCACTACATCTCTCTCGTGAAATATCCTTACGAAGGTGTTTTGCAGAACGAATTCGATGATCCAACAACATGCTTCATTAGAGGCGCTCAAATGTTTGACAACACGCCTCTTGGGGCAGTTCCCATGTCGATAAAGTTGAAGCTGTTGGAAAGTATGAGCAGTGTTTTGGGCGTGAATATAACGAGCTCAACTTGTGTGACAACCGGGAGGGATATCCTGGTGCAGCAAGGTATAACTGATATAAGCAAATGGAACTGCTTGTGGATTATTATTGCCTGGGGATTTTTCTTTAGAATTTTATTTTACTTTACATTGTTGTTGGGGAGCAAGAACAAGAGAAGGTAAATAAGCTTGTAAGAAGATTGTGGTAATTAAGGGATTTTTAATGTTCTTGTTAAACAGTTTAATTATTCTTCATAAAAAAATAGGATGTAGCTGTAAGCTGTTGTCTTTGGCTCATATGTAGTTCAAGACTTCAAGTTACTAATATTTGTTATATTTCACATTGTGTAAACATATTTCCCACCAAGTTTCAATCTATTTTACTCGGACTCGGATGTGAGTGTCGGATATGAATACGTGTCCAACACGGGTATGTTAAATTTTTTTAAAAAAGTTTTTTCATGTATTTGGAAGATTCTTGGAGGGTCATATCTCCAAATATGTGTAGGACACGGATATCGAACACGAATACTTTAAAAAAAATGAAAAATCGGAGCAACATAAATTTCAATAATCGTCAGAAGGGGATGTTCCATTGATTTTCTTGAATCCTGATGCTTAAAGGTACCCTGGGTTAAAAGAATATTTGTTAGAAGACTGATACTTGAATCATTGGATAAAAACTCGAATTTAAGCCAATTTATATTTCTTAATTAATGAAACCAAATTGCTAGTAAGAGACGAATTAGGTGATTCAGGTTGTAGTTTTATGAAAAGAGCTAAGGATTCAATGAAAGAAAAAGGGAAAAGAAAAACAAAGATATAAAACAGTTAAATGACAAACAATGTAGGGACTGAGGCAGCCAGCTGGGCCCTGGAATTGAACTTTTAGCTCTAGTTAGATGAAACTTTCCTTTAATTCTTAACCTTCCATTACTATATAGTTCTGTCCCTACTGTCATGGCACCAACTGCAAAAACAAAGCTACCAATAACCGGAATTAATGACAAAAAAATGTCATTAATATTCGACCAATCTGGTTAGTTATAGCCATAAAATATTATCCTTTCTGTATATTTGAACAGGCTAGAGTAAGGAGATACAGTTGGATCCTGATTTAAAGTTAGTGTTGTTTCTCCGAAGTTTCTTCAACTCTATAGCTTTGGGGTTTGACTTTAACCTCAAGCTAGCTTTAGGAAGCTACATATATACTTAACCATACAAATTAAAACGACTGAATCTTCAAAGAATTTAAAATGTTCTTCTGAAGGGAATTCTTGAATCTCCATTTATGGTTTTTCGCCTCTCTTGTCAAAGAATATTTAAAACCCTTGCCTGCCAATGTCCAACTTGCAGGGGGAACAGTGCTCGGTGATGGAGGATATTTGAGTTGATCCTGGAGCAAGCTGGATTTACACTTTCAAGCACGTCGCAATTTCTAAAATTTAATTTTTTTTTTTTTTTGGTCACTCAAATTCTCCATTACTTAATTACAATTCTAGCAATCCTATATCTAATCACACGACCAAAACCATTATTACAACATAGTAATTAGTATAAATAGGTACATAAAATGCAAGACATCTTTGTTTTTGTATGTTCTTTTTTTGTATAATGGAGTTTAAATAATTTCTTCCTTCTAATGGAGTTTGTTTTTGTATGTTCTTTTTTTTTCAACTTAAATTTCTAATTTTCTTTCAAGAAAAAACCAATAGTTCAAATAAAATTTATTGATGGATGTACTTTAGAGATGAAGCTGAGTAAATCCTTTAAGGTTGTCAGATTAAGATTGAGAGAGATCTTCGAAGCATCAGAATTTAATTAAAAAAAACGTACTTTAATATTTAAATCAATAAAAGTTTTCAATATTTTCTCTTTATCTTTTCTCGACATTTATTTATTTATATATATCGTGTTATTGAATGCTTATGAGTTTGACAAATATATTTAAAATTGTTGAACAATGATAAATCATTAAATATTTTACATATAATGATCCAACTTCACGACACTAAAGTGATTCAACAAAACCATCAAATTAACTTATTATTTAATTTTTTCAAAAAATTAAGTTAAATTACATAAAAGAAAGAAATGCCAAACGCCTAATTTAGGTAGCGTTCGGCCCAAGTAATCATTCCTAAGCCCAAGTCTACAGTCAATGGTATCGTTGAATCTTTACCCTTGGATTAAACCAAAACGCATCCTAACCGTCGACGTGATCAGTTTGTTTATACATATAAATAAATCTTATAAACAACTTTTTTTTTTTTTGGGTTTAATCGAAGCTATTTGGTTTTTTTACCTTCCAGGTATGAATGATCAATTTTATCTCCCTAACTCTAATTTAGGGTTCCATAAGAGTTTTAATTGCGCCCTCTCTTGATTTCATTGATGATAAGCCTCTGAATTTCGTAAAATTTCCCCAATTCACACTATAATTTGGCATAGATATTTAGAACAATTAAATTTTAGGGTTTCGAGTTGTTTTTCTACAGGATAAAGTTAATGATTGATCTAATATTATAATTGGTTTGGGTTTGTCAAATGTGATTAAACGATGCCCAAATTTGATCTTTTTATGGTTTTCTCTTATTGATTTTTATATTTATGTTTGCAGTTTCAAGAATGCCTCGCTACGATGATCGTTATGGTAATACTCGTCTGTATGTTGGCCGTATCTCCTCACGAACGCGAGCACGTGATCTAGAACGTCTCTTCAGCCGATATGGGAGGTAGTTATGGTTTCCTGAGTTTCAATGCTATGAAAATTGTTATAAAACTTATCTCCCAGCTGAATTTTGCAGATATAGTTTATCAAATATTGGATTACATAATTAATTACAGTATATATGAAACATAGTTTGATGTCACAGTTTACAATAACATTATGCTTATTTAAATTTTCCGTAATATGGGGTTTGGCTATTTTGCAATGTATAGTACAGTAATTACTTCTATGAATCGTGTCTCTCGATATATGTTAATTACTTTTGAGATGGGGACATGGCTATTTGAATTAGCAGTATGGGGTTTGGCGAGGGGAATGGTCTCTTAATGAGATGTAGGGGTGCTTAGGTCTTCACCAAGCTTGCTTTGTGCTTGGATTTACGCTGACTATTCATGATCTTATCTGTGTGGGAACCTCCTGCCCCTAGGTGTTGTTGTAGTGTGTTTTAACTTGGATGATCTTGTTGAAGGTTTCTGGGCTTTTGCCAAACCTGGAGCCTATGGTGAGAGGGTCGGCCTTGGTGGAATTGGTGCAAATTCTTGCCCTGTGTATAGAACACTTTGGCGATTCTTTCTGTAGTATTATTCCGTGTTTTAGTGGAAATGGCAACAATCTCAAACTGGTGTCTAGTTCGTCTATGATGGGTGAAGTATCATACACTTGCAGTAATTAAGTAATGATGGCCTTACTATTTCTGGCAACCATTTCCGCAGAATACGTGATGTGGATATGAAGCATGACTTCGCCTTTGTTGTAAGTGATACTCCCTTCTTTTTATGGGTGTTTTGTTTGTTTTTTGGCTCACTTTCTGTAAACAGGAATTTAGCAATCCTCGAGATGCTGATGATGCAAGGTACAGCTTGGATGGTCGGGACTTTGACGGAAGTCGTATTATTGTTGAGTTTGCAAGGGGGGTGAGTTTTTATTAACTTATTCTTTTAACATTCTTGAATCGATGTTTTCTGCTAGATTTAACTGTATTTTGTTCTAAATGCTTGCATGAATTTGATCCGTCTTTTTGTTTTGATGTTGGTTAGGTACCACGAGGTTCTCGAGAATATCTAGGAAGAGGTCCCCCTCCTGGATCTGGTCGCTGCTTTAATTGTGGTATTGATGGCCATTGGGCCCGAGATTGTAAAGCTGGGGACTGGAAGAACAAATGTTATCGTTGTGGAGAAAGAGGTCACATAGAACGAAACTGCAAGAATAGTCCCCGAAAGCTGAAGTAATCTATTTTCCACTATGACTTGCTCACCTTGTCAATCTGATTTTATGACCCCTTCTTTATTTTTGGGGTTAAATCACTTGCAAAATTTGATTCCATTCATGCTTATGTTTTGTTGTTTTATGTGTATAACAGACGTGGCCGTAGTTATTCTCGATCACCATTTAGATCACGTTCTCCTCGCCGTGGCAGAAGCTGGAGTCAAAGTTACAGCCGAGGCCGGAGTTACTCGTAAGTTAATTTCTAGCCAATGGGAAGAAAAAAAAGAGTCAGTAGTTAGCATATCTGTGCAAAAAAGTTTGAACTTCATTAATTCATAAAGTTTGTACCTTTAATTAGTTGTAGTTTTTCTGACAAAATAAAAAGAATGGAAGCATTATCTATCATGAATGAGGTGCTTTCAACATGAATATTGGATATAGAGAATTGGGAAAATGGATTGGCAACTAAAAAAGTGCACATTATTTTTCCTTTCCATAAAACAATTTTAAGAATTGTCTTCATGTACTAATAATTTATTCTTCTTTTAACTGTTCACGTTTTTATGCCAGTCGTTCAAGATCTCCAGCAAGGAGAGAGCAAAGTTTTGAGCACGGTAATAGATTATCGAGCCCCGAGCCCAAGGACAACCCACCTATCTCCAAGGGGAGGAAGCGCAGTCCAACACCCAATGGACGCTGCAGTCTGCAGGAGAGAGGTAGCCCTTCTCCACGAAATGGGAAATTGGCTGCTCAGCAAGATGAGACCGATTACAGCAGTAGTCCCAGCAGGAGCCCTGCTAGTTCTGACAGAGATGAGAGCCCTGCCAGAAGGCAGTATCAAAGCCTTTCCGATGCCAATGGTCGCAGCCGAAGTCGCAGTCCAAGGGACAACAATAGTCCGGTTAACGATGAATATGATGACCCCCTCACCCCTAGCGGCAGCGAGTCACCTTAAAACGTGCTCCCCTGCCTCCCATATCATCTGTAATACCACCCCCTACTAGTTCCTTTTCCAGCTTGTCATGTTACATTAAAACCATAGGATGTTATACTTTAAACTTAGGAGATAAAGATTCGCTGACTATATAATTTTCTGAAACTTCTTTGATTTTCAATTCTTGCATCATTTTCTAGTGCGCAGTTGTAAAACATGTCGTGCTGATGTTTTATGCTATCTTTTTCTGGTTTTGTCTCCTACTGATTGTAGCCATACTTTCATTTCCCTTTTCCAGGCTATAGTGTTAAATATCTTGTATATTCTCAGAATCAAAAATATCAACCTATCAAGTTTATCTCAGTACGATTTTTATTAACCGACAAATGTCCCACATCACTGCGCTGCCTCGTTTCGGCATTTTGAGTTCGGCTCACAAGCCTGGACAGAAAGGTAAGAAAACAAAGCCGAGCAAAAACACCGTGGGCTTTGGTGCAGGGAGGAAGGAGATATGGCGGTGCGTGGAAAACTGCGGCGCATGCTGTAAGTTGGTCAAAGGTCCTGCCTTTGCCACACCTGAAGAAATCTTCAGTGACCCTTCTGATGTTGAGGTTGGCCTCGTTTGAACAACATCTTGCGCACCATTTGTTTGATAAAATGATTGGTACTAGGACCTAATAGAAACAGAAATAATAGCCAATACCTTCATTGGTAGTTTCGTTTTCGGAAATTAGATGTATCAAGCAATAATATCATAATCACTATAACGAAGCTAAACATAATCTCCGTTTGCACAGAGATAATCATATCATCATCTTAAATTTAACACACAAATTTTTTTTTTTTTTTTTGGTGTTTAGCTTTACAGAAGCTTAATAGGTCCTGATGGATGGTGCATCCACTATGAGAAAAGCACACGCACTTGCTCCATTTACTCTGGTGAGCCTTTATTATTAGGATTTGGCTATAAATCTCTAAGGATATATCTAGCAGTTTGACCTTCAAATCTTCGTATTAAGAGCCTTTTTCCCTTTCAGATCGTCCATATTTTTGCCGCGTGGAACCTGATATATTCAAGAAGCTATATGGAATTGAGAATAGAAAGTTCAACAAAGAGGCTTGCAGGTCCGACCATGCTCTTTCTTATGCATTAAGCCTTAAGATATTGGGGCTTTTCGCCCTATACAAACAGTGGATGGGGAACCTTTTTTTTTTTTTGTTTGTTTGTTAATGCCTTGTCTGGGTCATACTTGTTTTGCATGCAGTTGCTGTAAGGACACCATCAAGGCAATTTATGGACCGCATTCGAAGGAGTTGAACAACTTCAGCAGGTCCATTAAGGATTCTGGTTCTGGTTCTGGTTAAGCTGCCTGAAAATCTCAAGGTCTTTTCACCTTCTTCCTTCCATCAATTCATTAAACTAAGTATAAATTGGTCCATCTATGAGTCTCTTTTCGACCATCTTCCTTGGCTAACAGTTTGTATATGCTGCTTGCATTAACAGGCTGCAGAGTCCAAACCCAGCTTGCCTCTGTTCCTAATTTCCTATTCAAAGAAGTAAAAGCGTATTATATACACAAGGCTCTTATATTTCTGAGAAAAAAATCGTGAAGGAGAATTAATATCAGATGGATTGATACAACAATTCTCAATCTTTCATGCTTTGGTCTAAATGAATAACCCGTTATAATTTATTGTGTTATAAAAACGTTATTCAAAGAATAAATTAAGCCGGAAACATTATCCAGAGTCATATAAAGTGCAGGATTCAAAGAATGAACCGTTATTCTAGGTTCATTCGTCGAGCCAATCCTCCAAATATTGCTGATAATGGTGGAAATTCGACTTCTTAGAGTCCTTTGATTTGGCTGCTTTGCAGTTGTCTACTATAGTTGATTTATTGATTAATGGTTATTAAATTCGGTTAATAACAGAACTGATCGCAGAAATCAGTTAAGAGATTCATTAAGTTAGGAATACTGAAGAGTCGAGGAGGGATCTCTGTTTCCACCATCTTCATTCTCCACAACCAAGTGAAGACAAGCCAGTCAGTTCTTTTTTCCTTTCTTGGTAAATAAGCCAGGCAATTTCTTGAAAGATCCCTTTTGAGTTCAATCATTCGATAAAAAGATTGTTCCTTCAAATAATCCCTTGTATTAATCTATATTTGTTGCTATAGTATCCAAAATTGCAATAACATTCAAAGTATTGTTCTCTCTCTCACACACAATGCAATCATTTGTGTAAAATACTCAACTTCTGATGATTCCATATTTTCCATTTTAACACCAAAAAGGCATTTTTCTTCATTACCAGTCTTAGGACCTAGATAGTATAACAGGGCCACAAAGCTCAACTATATACATATCTGAAAGCCACCTTAGAATACACAGTTGTTGAAATATCTGTTAAATTTTGCACAAAGAAGTGGCACTATATTTCTTTTCCCTCCACAAAAAACAAAATTTATGTAAGGATCAACTTACTGTACAGGAGGTAACCAAGTTGTTTTATCATATTATAGTACCAAGCCCTAGTTCATCCTCAATGTCATCCCCTTCTTCAAACAGCTTTAAGAACCGAGCCTGATCTTGTTGCCTCTTCTTCTTTTGCCAGTATTTATAAGCCACAACCAGTGCAATTATTGTTACAATTGAAATCAGCACACTAATCAGTATAACTACAGCAACATGCATTCGATTCCCATCGTCATCCTTTTCTTCAGGGGCTGTATTAGAAGCTACTAATACACAGCAAATAAAAATTTGTTATATTGAAAAGACCTTGTGCATTTGAATTTAAACAGGGATATTACGAATGCAACTGCACACTTGAAAACGGGCGAGCTTAATCGGACAATTTGAGAACTGTACAACTATGTTACTACGACTCTTTATTTTCCCTGAAATATCCGTATCCGACACTCATGTCCGACACATATTCGGACAAGGGTGTATGAGAGTATGATCTTTCAAAAATATATGAAAAAACTTTTAAAAAATTGAGCATACCCGTGTCGGACACATACCCGTATTCGACACTCACCCTAAGTCCGAGTAACATAGTTGTACAAGAGAGGAAAAAGAATCCACATGAATACATTATGAATAAGTTGTCCTGTCAGCCTTAAACCTTCGCAGGCAATTCCAAGGTCCCGCTGATATGGCCAACCTTAGCCCTTCAAGGATTACCAATTTTTCATTTTCAATTTACTAGTATTTGGCTCTTTTTATGATACCAAAGGAACTTTGGATGTTCTAGTTAAATGGGGCCAAAGAAGCCAATTTAGTTTCAGCAATATTTTAGCTTTTCTTCTAGAATAACTAACCAGAAAATCTAATATATGAACATTTACAAAATGGATGATTAATATCCATAAAATGTATTGAGATACCAAGCATGCCCTGAACTATAGCCCATTAATATGGCATAACAGCTCCTAAGAATAAAGTTGGAGACAAAAGGAAACAAATCTTACCAGCTGGAAGAGATGCACATTCTGGACAGCGGAAAGTAACATTAAGTTCCTTTTCTTTAAACAATATATATTTCCCATCAGCTTTAAAGTCAGAAGCACAGAACTCCCACTCATCATATACATCATCTGATTTAATTATGTCCTTCTCGTAGAATCCACACCGCTTGCATTTCTTGCTTTCAAGTTCAGTAAGAGGCTGAAAACACAAAGATTACAATTTTATTGCATACTCTTAGAAAAAAATTGTCATACATGCAAATTTGATATAGCAGCGACAACTCGTTAAAGGCTTAGTTAAAGTAAAATGATGTAATAGCGTGCTTATCCAGAACATCAAGTTATCCAAGACCAATCTTGTTGTGAAGCTCACATGGGCAGCCTAGTCAATTACTTCATATGTCTTTCAATGTAACGGTAACACACAGAGAGCTAAAATTTAACCAAGTCCCTAAAAAACCATTGGTTCAGCCTATGTTACTCGGACTCGGGTGTGAGTGTCGGGTAAGGATATGTGTCGGACACGGATATGTTTAGTTTTTTCTAAGTTTTTTCATGTATTTGAAGGGTCCTTGAAGGGTCATATCACCATACCCATGTCTGAATATGCATTTGACACGGGTGTCAAACACGGGTACTTCAAGAAAAATGAAGAGTCGGAGTAACATAGGGTCCAGCACTCATAATGCGAGTATCTACATTAGGTCGGCATCCATATAGAAGAGAGAATTTAAAGATTACAACTTTCACTAAGTTTCCATTAGCAAAAAAGAGGGTATCATGTCACTATACAATAGGAGTAAAAACCAAACCAATAAAACATGATATAGAGCCATAAAATTCCCTAAAAACCACCAAAAGAAAAAAAAAAAAAAAAAATACACAGAACACCAAAAGACACCTTTTTTCAGCTCTGGGATTGCATATTTCATAAAACTAGACATAATTGAAGTTTTAATATTAATTTTCTAATAATTACATGATCAAGAAAAAGTTCTGAAACATTGAGCACTGAAGTTTATTCTATCAATTCATTTTACACCAGCTGACAGTATTGAAAATACAAAAAAGATTGAAAATCAGGGTGAATTACGTAAAAACCTGCCAAGATTCTTCACCCTTGAAAGAATAGAAGACGCCTGTTTCGGTGACATCTGGCAACACCGTCCCGTTCTCTCCTTTGCAGACAAAATAAACCGTCGGTTTTGCTATCCACTCGTGCTTGTTGAATATTTCAATTGAATCCAATGTAACAACTGCCGATGAAATTAATCCTAAAAACAAAAACAAATTATAGAAAAGGTTGCATCTTAAATCTTAATTTCAAAATTTCTGCTCAAAAACATGAATTTAATCTTTAAAAAAGAAAGAAAGAAGAGAGAATTAAGAAAGTCAACGTGTTAAAAACATGTCAACATCAAGACTACTACATAAGTTCCGTTTGTTTGTTTCTCGGGAAAGTTAATTTTACCTGAAAAACAGCAGAAGAAGATCCACCAAACGAGAAAACGGAAGAAAATTCTCGAATTTAGCCGATGACGAATCGACATAGCGAGCTAAAAACAATATCAAAATTTCGATAAGGAAAAAGGGAAACAATTAATCAGACAAATTAGGAAAAGTGCGCAGTACGCACCTTTCCTTCCTCTACTTTTTCCTTTTTTTTATTTAATCTTTGGTAAACGAAGGAATAAAGAAAATTCTTATAAGAGAAATGGCGGTTTCGAAAGTTATCTTGATGCGTGGGAGAGAAGGCAAAAGAACAAAGAAAAAGGGATAGCTGACCGGTTCGCACTGCGGGTAATTGGACGGGGGTAGCGTCTTTGGTAAGCGGGGTGCGCAATGAGCACCCTGCTTTTAAGATCTCGCCACGTCATGGGAGTATTGTTTACGTGGCGAGATCTGTAGTGGTTTGGGTTTGGGCTTTGAAAGGAAAGTGGTTGGCATTGGACTTTTTAACTGACATGATGGCCAGTTATGGTAAGTCTTTACATTCTCATTTAGAATTCAATACATATATATTTGTTTGACATTTGGCATCATCTCATTGGATGAAAAGAGGTTGAATGGATGGGTTGGAAGAGGTTGAATTGTTTGATTTAGCATTTATTTTAGGTGGATTAAACAATTGTATTTCTTAGTATTATTTTTTTTGTATTTCAATCACGTATAACGTATTATATATTTATAAAAAATTTAATACGTTAATAATTTATTTTATATAAATTTTGATATATTCGTTTATTCGTATCGTGTTAACGTTATTTTTTAATATAATGTCATATTTCATGTTGTGTTTTAAATATTGGGTACAATATTGCAGAAAACAGAAATTGCTAGTTCCTCCCTACTTCATATAACAACCTCGTTCAACATTTAAAATCTTGATCTGGCTACAACTTTTTTGGCCAATGATTTAGCTACAATTTGATCAATACAATTTTCTACACCTTATCTCAATCTACAGTAAGGTTAAAATGCATCCTTCCTGCCTTATTCTGCCAAAAACAATCTCAATAAGAAGGGCAATCTCAGATTATCAGAAACAGAAATCAAAGTTAAAAACTGAAATATCTTCAAGACCAACTTGACTTTGGAGAAGGGCAGGACCCAATTAGCAATTATCCTGAAATGACTGCAGCAAGCCAGTGATGAATATCGTCATTTCCATCCCAGACCAATTCACCATGCAGTTTTATCTTATGTTGCTCCGACTCTTCACTTTTCTCTAAGTACTCGTATCCGACACTCGAGTCCGACGCATATCCAGACATGGGTATTGGATATGATCCTTCAAGGACCCTCCAAATACATGAAAAAACTTTTAAAAAAATTGAACATACACGTATCCGACACTCACATCCGAATCCGAGTAACAAAGGTTCTATCCATAAAGATGAGTCTCAACGTTTCATACGTCTTGAAAGGCTTGAAAAGTATCTTCATCAGAGCTCTGTACACTAGAAAAGACAAATGAACCTTTGCATCATATTGCATAATCCTCTGGCAACAAAATAAGACATTAATCTTAAGTAGTGAAAGCCAGAAAACCAGAATTGAATGATGCTTATAACCACATCCTGGTTCTGATACAGAATTTAAATTGTTGAACACAAAGCATCATCAACCTCTTCCTCGTGCATTTCTGGCACATAACCTAACATTCTCATATGGTCTACCAAGCAACTCAAAACACCAAGAGTTTCAATCACCTTAGTATTTGACTTGTCTTCAGCTCTAAACCTATAAACTTCATTCTTAACCTCAATCCAGCTGTACCCAGGATTCGTTTTCAGTCCTTTATCTTTCATCAGTTTACGTACTCTAGCTGCCTGACCCCATTGCCTTGCAGTAGCATATAAATTCGCCAACTGAACATGGGTAGCAGCACACCCGGGTTCTAACAATAGCCTGCTCTCGGCAGCCTCTATCCCAATCTGAATGCTCCCATGAAGCCTGCAAGACAAAAGCAAAGAACCCCATATAACAGCATTGGGACAAATCGGCATCTTTAAAATAAAATCTCGAGCCTCCTCTAATAATCCAGCACGGCCAAGAAGATCAACAACGCATGAATAATGATCCAGTGCCGGCTCAACACCATGTACAACCATTGAATCAAAATAAACACGACCTTGTTCAACAAGACCTGCGTGACGACACGAAGAGAGCACTCCAAGAAAAGTAATAGCATCTGGTTTTATCTTCTCCTCCTTTATCTTTTCAAAAAATTGAATAGCCTCCATTGCAAGGCCATGTTGAGCATATCCTGCGATCATTGAATTCCAAGACACAATATCTTTATTACCGGCCATCTTCTTAAATATAAACAATGCATCTTCAACACTCCCACATTTACAATACATAGAAATAAGAGCATTACAAACATAACTATACGAATGGAAACCCATTCGAATAACTTGACAATGAGCACTTCTCCCTTGCCCCAAAGCTCCACTACCTGTACAAGCTCTCAAAAGACTTGTCAATGTGAAATCATTTGGCTTTAAAGTCAAATTCTTCATCATATTATATAGCTCCAAACATATATCAATCTGCCATCCTTGTGCGAATCCAGCAATGATAGTAGTCCAAGAAACTACATTTTTAACAGGCATTTCTTCAAACACTTTATAAGCCTTCTCCAACTCGCCACATTTTCCATAGAAAGCAACCAAAGAACTTCCCACATAAACGTTTGGGAAAAACCCAGTTTTTATTGCTAAGCAATGATACTGAATTCCCCCACAAAGGTTACGTCTTGACCCACATGAACTTATAGCATTTGACAGAACAATTGGATTAAATTTGTAATTTTCTTTGTTTATAACAGGAGGCTCTAGAATTTCGTTGAAGAAAATTGAGAGATTATCCGTTAGTGAATCTGAATAAGCAAAATCATTGGAAAAAATTTGGGCAGTAAATTGATCAGAATCTGTTTGTAAAAAGCCTTGAATGAGACGAAGATGGTTTTGACGGGAAGTGGAAGGAGTTGGTATGGGGGATATGATGTCCCTGATTCTCAATGCCTTGTTTAGTTTCTTGCTTGGAGGATTCAGTTTTAGTCTGTAAGAAGAGAAAGGATTAGATTGAGATAGACAGAAGAGAACAGGTTTCAAAGTGAAGAAAGAATTCCTTTGGCTAACTGATTTAAGTAGAAGTATATTCATGGCTGAGAGCAACCCATGAATGTATGCAATTTCAACAACTCAAGGGTAAAAACCCGGGTCGTTGGTCGTTAAGTGTTACTACTTAGAACCTGAATCCCAACCGAGTTACAGGATTGAAACAAGAATCTTTTCTACACGTGTGGCGTTGGCTGTCTTTTCATTTGTTACTTCTTCTTTGGGAAAAATATTAGTCAATGACTAAAAAGTCTAAAATGATATTTATAAGAAAATATATAATTAATATATTAATTTTTTTTAAAAAAATAATAAATATAATATATTAAATATAAAATAATTTTAATTAATCCTTATAGACATCCGTTAAATCGACTTTAAACTTTATAAATCTTTACTGATAGTAAAATCGGATCTCAACTTCATACTAAAGCATTTCATTATGGTAAATACCATAATCTTTGTTCGGGACTATACCAGTTCAATACTTCAATGTCATCATCAACAGTATGGAATGTAGTACAATTATAAACTCGACTTCTTCTTTTTCAAAAAAAAAATAACTAAAAAGAAGTGAAAAGAAAAAAAAAAATAGTTGGTCATGCTAGAGAAAATACGGATTTTAAAAGAAAAAGGTTCTACCAAAATTTATCATTAGTTACAAGCAACATAAGTAAATTTATCCTTAGAAACAACCTCTTTCCTTGCATCCAAATCAAGATAATCAATACCGTACCGATGAACATACCATTTTTATTCTGATATTGATACGTATCGATATCGTTATGTTTCGAACCGTTGTGTTTCGAAGTACCATTTCGGATTTACGAATATTTTTTAAATATTTTTTCATATATCTATATGTATAATTTATTTTTAAGTTTTTTAATAAAATATATATTATATACACGTGCAAATATAAATTACATGCATATATATGTTTTTATACAAATATAAATTTTAAATATTTAATATCTCAAATTTTTAAACATCAAATAGATAAAATAAATATTAAAATGTTAAAAAAAAATATAATAAATTATTATTAATTATGTTCAATAACCTAATTTAATGACCATATATATATTTTAAATATAATTATAAAAAAAATAAAAATATCGTGACACAAAAAATATTGAAATTGATTTAAAAATTCAAATAAATGAATTTTTAAATTAAAAAAAATTAAAAAATCAAAATCTTGTATCAACCGATACGGATCGGTATTGACCGGTACAGACCAATACGGACCGATACCAAAACCGGAACGGAATGATACTAGTACCGTTTCAATTTACCTTGAAAACGATACCGACCGGTACGACTAGTGCCGGTACCGATAACTCTGATCCAAATACCAATTATACAAATTTCCTAGGAGTAACTCCAGTCCCCATTTCATTGAACGCCCAATCAACTGAACTAAAAAAAGAACAGAGATAATTACCAGAAGTTTAAAGAAAATGTTTGATTTTCTGATTCCCCCAATCATGTTTAACACAAAAATATCCAAGCAAACAACAAATTTCAAAACAAAATATTACATGACTAAACAAGAAACTGAGGAAACATTAAACAGCCTTCACTCCCAGCATAATTACCTTGCAGATCAGCCAATTCAACTGGTGAGACCAAGGGAAGCTAGCAATCACCTTAAAGGGCAGTGTTTAGTCATCATCTCAAATACACACCAGAAAAATCAGAAATTCTGAAGTAACAGACTCAGAAAAAGTTTTAGCTTTTGGATCACATAATCTCATTATTGAAAATATTATCCATATGAAATCTTCACATTATAAAACCATTCCCAATTTTCAACATTTCTCTCATATGATCAAATGCTGAACAGCAATAGTAACATATACGGAACAACATTGCACTGATAATTTGTAATAGAAAAATACTAATTAATTAAGTTTGATTTAAACCATTTGAGCCACGAGTATCATGAAACATAGCACACATATGCATACAAACATACAAAATTGCAAACAAATGCATGCAAACCTGCAAACGAGCACGTAAATAAACATGCATGCTCATGCACATACCTAACAAATGTTTTTTTTTTCTTTTTTTTAAATAAAAGGGAAAATACCAAATATATTTAAGAGGCACAAAAATAACAAGATGACAGTCAGAGATCAAATGAACAATAACAATTTAAAGATAAGGCCCCTTAGTTACAAACTCCAACACTACGGCCTTTCAAATAATTTTTTAATCTAAATACAGAAAACAAAGTTATCCATGTTTGCTCAGATCAAAGGCATCTAAGTTTTTCATTTGTCCTGCAGCCAAAGCCAAACCACCAAACCCCCCAGAAAAAAAAAAACCCTACAAACTCCAACATATAAAAACCAGAATAAGAAGAAATTCCTCTTGCTTTTAGCTATTTAAAAAAAAATAGAGAGAGAGAGCCCAAGATTTCCTATGAAGCATGTACCGTTTGCTACTTTAACCCATGGAAATAGATGTCAGACTCAATATGAATTCCTACTGCTGTCTCACACTTGATCATACTATGCAACTTGGAATAGTATAAGATGCTGTCCAAATTTTGCCACGACAAAGAAACAAACCAACTAATTTTTTTAATAGGAAACTACTTATCACTCCATATTTTCTCAATTATATTATCAAAAGGGAAAAGTTGAAAATTTCTAGCCATTACTTCAGAATTTCTAATGCTCTTTGTAAGATTAGAGATAGATAAACACTACAGGTGGTCGTTGATTCCTCTAGGCCTCACCAAGTGAATAGACACCATAGCCGTGCCTGAAATGAGAAAGAACACCTTCCAAACTGCCAAAATAAACCTCTTCACTGCTTTGGAAATCCATTTGGGGATGGAGTACTGCATCTAAGAATTCCGAAGTTGGAATGAAAACATTGTAAAGATGACATTGAGGATCACAAGCTGTTAGAAAACTAGACCTGAAAAAGAAAAACAGTAATGCAAAATATAAGTAATTGATAATATTATGAATTAAACAAGTATATTTGTGTACATAGCTGTAGACATACAAGATTAAAGCAATGTGTATCTCAAAATATACCTTATAACTACGTAGGCAATTTCTATTTAGAGTCCTCCACCAGTCTTTCCAGCAATAGGAGCTTCCTGAAAACAAGGGTATATAAAAATCAGTATCCCAAGACAGCACCTTTAAACCTGCCAGAGAAACAACTAATTAGGGCCTAACTGGTTCAATATTTCTCTTGCCATTCACCTAGGGTAAAGAACTCGATGGAGGATTCGAAAATCTGGAAAGACAAGAAAAAAGTCAAATTTCAATCTCAACATGCATAAATGTTTTCAATAAAGATTTATGAAGGCATTTATAGATCTCTGACATGTAGGAAACAGTTCTTTAGCAATGGAACATACCTGATTGTTCTTGCTTTTCTTTTTTCTTCTTCCACTGTATCAGGTTTGGAATATGGTGCAAATCTGACAGGACGAGCTTTCTTTTTTGCCTCCTCATCAGTAGCCGTAGCGGGTACAGCAAGCCCAAACCTGAGAAACCACACAAAAAAAAAAAAAATTAACAAACTGTCTAAATGCAACTCCAGTCATATTATAACTGGGTAAAGGTTGTAGGGAACAAAAACCTCTCTGCTCTAGCCTTCCTCTTCAGCTCCTCTGATTGCTTAGATGCTTCTGATCCATTTGAGCTGGGTGCATTGCCAAACCTGCAATATGATTGGTCCACAGTCAACAAGTTAGAAACACAAGGAAAAGTCAAGAAATGAAGCTCAAGATCCACAAATACAGCTTTGCCTTCAACAAAAACCCTTCCAGTACAACATTATAATTAGACATAGAGTTTCTTTCTAATCACATAAAAGATAAAACTAAGGTAAGATTCGCATTATCTTGCGAAGATGTCCCAGCCAAACACGCAGGGATGCTTAGTAAGGCAACTAGGTAAGATTATGAAGGGGTTAGACTCGTTTCTTGAGAACCAACGGATAAATTGATTAATTAAGAGACAATAATTTTGAAAATTATGAGTTGTTAAGAAATTCTAAACAATATAGAACGAGTACATAAATTTGAGAGACAAATTCAAGAGCATTATTATGATATATTGATATTACCTATATGCTTCTCAGCGCATCAATAATAAAAAATTAGCATTTACAGAGAATCATCAGAATAGTCATTTCCAGAAATAAATCAAAATAAAATAAACAATTTCTTCTTTCTCTTTAGAAATTCCCATCAACTAATTGTAAACAAAGACAAAAACCCTAAATATTAACAAAATAAAAAGGGAAAAATAAAAGAAGTTACCTCTCAGCCCTAGTATTACGCTTCTCTTGCTCAGAAAACTGGACTGGTACGCCAAACCGCTCAGCTCGGCGAATCTTCTTCTGGGTATTGTTAACGGGATCGCTGCTATTCCCTGCTACCGAGCCCACACTAGTCCCGGAGGTCTTGGAACCCTCGCTCTCCTTTACAGATACTTCAGAAACGGAAGGAGTAACAGTGGTAGGAGGATCTGACTTATCCGTAGAAGGTGAGGAGGGGTCTATAATCGTCTTAGGGTTTGGTTCTGCCGATGAATCGGAGGCGGATGCGACAGGAGCTGGATTGGTTGCGGTGGCGACGGGCTTCTCGGTGGAGGTTGCCATCGGAGTGGTAGGTAGGATTGCGTGAAGAGTACGAACCGAGGCCTAAGAGCGTGAGGCGGTGAGAAGCAGTTGAGGGTTTTTTTTTTTTCTCAAAGAAAAACGTGAGCCCAGATGTGAAAGCGCTGGGATTTTTTTTTTTTCCTATGTAAGATTCTTTTGATGGTTGACTTTTTATGGGTTTATTTTTTAAAATTTTTTAAATTTTTTATTTATTTTTTTAATTAAAAAATTTTAAAAAATAAAAATAATATGTCTAAAATTAATTTTTTTTTATTTTTTAAAATTTTTTTTAAATTTTAAAAATATATATATTTAAATATTTTATTTTTTAAATTTATTTTCAATTAAAATTTTTAAAAAATAATATTTTTTTAATAAGAGGGAAAATAAAAATAAATTTTTATTAAAGGTAATTTTGTTTTTACAATATTTTTTTATAATAATTTCTAATTATTCATTTTTTTTAAATAAACATTTAACAAATATTTCTTTTGAAATGCATGTTTTTCATATTTACCCATTTTTTTTATTGGTCAAAGCCTAATTACCCGGCCTGTTTTTTATTCTTTGGGTCGAAGAAGCTATCTTCAGCCACACAAAATGCATTGATAGTAATAATTATTTTTGCATTTCAAATTAACAAAGGTTTTTAAGATGTGACTTGAATGAATTTCACTTTTCAAAGTGAATCAATCAAGTAGAACTTGATCAAAGGGCATCCATACATAAATTCATCAAACCATTTCAGCTCAACAAGTCAATAATGATTGAACTTATAAATCTTTTTGAAATTATAAAATATGCTGCTTAATACATCAAAAATATAAAATTCAAAATGTTTAACATGAAAATAAGTTAATTAAAATTGAAATTAATAGAGAACAAAGAAAGTTTATTGAATTCAAGCTCTCGACCATGATGAATTTGGATAAACTTAATTGAACTTAATATCGAATAAGCTAAATTATCGATTGTTTGAGAATTTTGAATGTTTACATATCACCAAACTCAATATCTAAAGATTGTTTATAAAGAAAATGACTCATATAGCTTGAACAAGATTTATCAATTTTTAAAAAAATCAAAAAAAAGTTTTTATCAAGACTAAAAATAAGCTAAACTAAGACCGAAATTGAGTATAACACTGAATTAAAATTGTTTTGTGTGCGTAGAGAACATAAGTATAACACTTAGATTTGTTCATAGGTTGGGTCGCGACTCAAAAATTTTATTTTTTTCTTGTCTAAGCCCATTTTGGCTTTGATCGACCCGTATAAACTCGTTTTACTATTCAAAAATATTAAAATATTTTATAATTAAATTTAAATAAAAAATTATTTTTTATTTAATAAATAATAATTCGGATCTGATTGGTCGGTCCGAATTACAAAATATTTTGTCCAAACTCGATTTAATATGAGCCGGACTACCCGATCCATAGACAGGTTAAATTAACACTTAGCTATTTCATAAAACCTTCAACCTCAATATTCTTTGACGATAATAAATTTTATGTTTATCATGATACATTTCTATCGATCACAATTGATTAATTCCTTATCAAAACATCATGAAAAAAATGATTTCTTTGATAACGGCAAATTCTGAAAAATATGAGTAATTGCTAGATGTAAGAGTTTTCAACTAGACCTGCTCACGGGTCGGGCAGCCCGCCCAGCCCACCCGGCCCGACTCGTATTGGGCCGGGTCTGGGCAGGAGTTTTTATGTTTCGGGCCGGCCCGGCCCGGAACAATAATTTTTAATATAATATTATTATTTTATTTAATTTTAATTATAAAAAATAAAAAAAAAATATTTTTTTATTCCAATGAACAGTGATTCGGGCCTAAACGGGCGGGCTTGGGCTACCCAGGGCCGGGCCTGGGCAGAGAAAAAACGGGCCGCGGCCCGGCCCGGCCCATGATCACCTCTATTTTCAACCATATTTGTAACCATTTATGCTTGACCAAATCTTCATCTTCTACTCCCTTTGATTCTCAAAAATAATTAGGTGAATCTTATGAGTAACGAAATTTTAGCATCTGAAAATTTAACTTTTGGCACATTATGAGATATTTTGTTGTTAAGATTCTCATCAAATATCATGTGACAATCATCCAATGGATGGTGGAATTATGGTATAAACACTTTTCGTTTCTTGTTTTTGTTGGCATTTTTACATTTTTTTTTTTTTTACTCAAATAAGTATATTTTCTTTTAGGATTCCAAATTTTGAAGTGAGCAACAGAGTAATTATTATATTGATAGAAGCACATTTAATTGTAAAAAGAAATTGAAATTTATATAGTATTAAATAATAAATATTACTATACATTACCTTTTTCTATGTTTAATGAAATTATGTATTAGCCTAACTTGTCATACTTTGGTGATATAGGATATTTTTTAGAGTTAATATGTAATTTGTGCTTTGAATTATAATATTTTATCGATTTAAAATTTTAAAAATTCACAATCAAATATTTAAACTGTAACTAATCACTCTTAAAAAACATTTTCCACATGTTTAATGTTGTAACTTCCTCAACGTATTCATATACCACCCATCAAGTATATTATTTTTTAAAATCATAATTTTAATTTTTTTCACCCACATAAAAAATTTGAGAAATCTAGTATATTTTAGTACAATTAGGATATCTTCAAACTTTGCTTATAATCTCGTTTTCAGACGATTTTAGAGGTGTATTTCTCCTACTAACATTCAAGATTTTATTTATCAAAATACGTACAAAAATATAATTCTTATTACCCGCAAAGAAAGAAAATAACTTTTTTTTTTTAATGGAGTGGATTAACTCTTATGAGTACTTAATTAATATATTGAATCTTGATATATATTTTTTAGGAGGGATCCACTTAATTATATTAGTATAAAATTAATTTTTACGTATTTTTGTAAAATTTTACATGATTTTATATATTTTTTAATCTAACAGTTAAATTTCATGCATCATTCATATAGATCGTGTACATCAAATTTTGAATAAATTAAAAAAAAATAACTATTTATTTGATATAAAAAAAATTAACCATTAAATATATATAAAAAGATCGATTGACGTAATATAAATAAGATCGATTCGAAATTTTACGGGTATGAAAAGTGCTAATCTAACGATTAATTTATTAAAATATTAATTATACATAAAATTACAAA
Source organism: Fremontodendron californicum (assembly GCA_030761205.1). Taxonomy (NCBI): domain Eukaryota; kingdom Viridiplantae; phylum Streptophyta; class Magnoliopsida; order Malvales; family Malvaceae; genus Fremontodendron; species Fremontodendron californicum. The sequence goes on from JAULJL010000012.1 coordinate 1,576,615, forward strand.
AATATAAACAAAATAATTAATTTTAAACTAATATAAATTAATCCCTCAATTTTTTTTTACCCAGCATGAAAAACTTGTCCTCCTATAAATAGAATTCTCATTTTAGCTTTGAAGTGGTAGAAGTAGAATGAGAATTTACAAACTGTATAAAGTAAAAAAAGAAAAGAAAAATAAAGAAAACGATCAAATCTAAAAAAACAGGAACAGCAGCTTCGAATCAAACGACTTCGTTTCCATACATAACGATTCTAGTTGGACCATATTAAAGAAGTGGACTGTCAGTACGCAGGTAGAGTCTTTTAGTTCTTAACCACAAAAACCAGCGAACAAAACAAATTTCATTTCTGGGGAACCAAACAAAATATAATACTAATTCAATTTCAGTGGATAAGAAGATTTATTTAGGCCGCTCTCTTTCCCTTTCTCCACATTCAATCAAAATTCCAAACCAGCGGAGCTCGGAACTCAAAACTTCCATGGGATTAGCTTCAGCCGTTCACCACAGCGGTGGCATTCGAATCTCTCTCAATTTTGATTTCAGGGTTGCCCCAATATCGCCTGCGGTTCAGTCTCCCAGATGGACCAAACTCCGGTTCTCCCATCCTCGTCTCTCCACTGCCCATCCAGGTCTCCCTCCGCCATACTCTTGTATATCAAGCGTTAATTATTTAACTAACCTACTTGATTTTGATGATTTATGTTCTTTTTTTTTTTTACATTTCCATTTTAATTTGTGATTGAACTTACAGTTAGCCTTAGCCATAACCGCCGTGCAAAATGTTTCCCAGTTGCTCGCTCCAGGGGAATGGAGCAGGAGGATGATTTGTCTACAGGTAATTTATTTATTTTATTAACTTTATGAATTTATATTAATCTCCAAAATGGAAGCATTCATTTTGGGTTGAATTTCATTGTTGTTGGAGAAAATGATGGATTTATGGGATAAATCTGCAGAAGAGGAGAGGATAGCTTCGCATTCTTATGCTGATTCAAAGGAGAAACTTCAGGAAAATAAAACTTATGCATCATCTGTTAAAACTGTTGCTTTGTGGGTCAGTTCTCTCAAAATTATTGTCATTTATCCTTTATTGAATATAGATTGGTTTACTCCTTCTATGGATTGAAGACATTTTGGGTATTAATTCCCATGTTTAGGTGTGCGCTGCGGTAGCTTTTGGAGTTTGTCTGGGATTGAAGGAGGGAGTTGGCAAGGCAACAGAATTTTTTGCTGGGTATGTAGGATGTGAGTTTCGAAAGTTACCCATTAGTCAGTTGTTCCAGTATATCTATCTGACTTGTCATGCATGGCCTTTTTTTTTTTTTTTTTTTTTCAATGAATTTTATACTTTCCAGCTTGGTTTTTTTTTTCCTGCTATTTCTGTAGTTATGATTTCCTTTCAGGTATATATTGGAGCAAAGTTTGTCAGTAGACAATTTGTTTGTCTTTGTTCTGATTTTCAAGTACTTCAAAGTGCCACATATGTATCAGGTGCCATACATTTATTTATCTGCTTAAGTCAATGTTACGATTCCATATAACTATAGAGCCTAAGGCTGTCAATTTTTAGCACAACATCTCTGGAAAAGACGTACTCACACAAGATGAGCTATTCCATGTTAACCCCTTGTAATTGAAAGTTTGTTATGTTCAAAATGTAGAACCGGGTTCTTTCATATGGTATTGCTGGTGCAGTCATCTTTCGTTTGTCGTTGATACTACTTGGAACAGCCACCCTTCAGGTAGATCATTGTTCACTTATTAAGTTTGCATCTGTTTGCCCATGAACCATGCTTTACTTCTTGTCTGGGCTCATGAAGTCTCCTGTGCTGTTTTAGAGGTTTGAAGCGGTCAACCTACTACTGGCTGCTATACTCCTATTCTCATCTTTCAAGGTGCTGTATTTCTACTGATTGGTGTGGCAATCAAATTGCTATTTATCTATTATATTTTAGTGGTATTGATAACTCTATCAAATGTATTTTCCAAATTTATGACAGTTCTGCATGTGCTATATTGCTTCATTGAGTTCAAATTCTAATGGCTTATCATTTTGTATTATCTTGTGATAGCTATTTGCCAGTGAGGAAGATGACACTGATCTGTCCGACAACTTCATAGTGAAGACATGCCAGAGATTTATCCCCGTCACATGTAATATTCTACCTTTGCGTTAAATTCCCTTCTACTTTCAGTCTAAGCTCATGTAGTTTATTTTGTTTATTCTTTAAAGGTTGACTACTTATGTGCAGACTGCAACCTTTGATGTTTTGGTGAACCATTTGAGCTAATTTCTTTGCATTGGTTAATGCTTGTGATTAAGGTTTTAATTCCTTTTGCTTTTATCATTGCAGCTAATTATGATGGCAATAAATTTATAACAAAACAGGATGGCGTTTGGAAAGTAAGTCATCCTATAACAGTTTTCACATTCTCTATTCTTGTTAACTTCATCACATCATATGTTGTGTGAACTAGCAAAATTTTCTTATTCTGAAACATATTTAAATTCCTTTACTGAGTTCAATGAATTCTTCATTCTAACAGGTGTCAAATATTTTGGGCAGGCCACTCCTTTGCTTCTCACAGTAGCAGTTATTGAGCTCAGTGATATAGCATTTGCTGTAGGTTCTCATGATTCCTCACCCATGCCTGGCATATGGACTTTGCTGGTTAATGATGCAACGAGGATAATGATGCAATTTTTCATTTTCTTTAGGTCGACTCAATACCAGCTGTTTTTGGTGTTACACGGGATCCTTTCATAGTTTTTTCATCTAATATCTTCGCCATCTTAGGTAATTCTTGTTGTTGTCATCTCAACATAGATCTCTCTCTCTCTCTCTCTCTAATAGAGGAGGATTAATTTACTATATTGCTGTCCCTTCAAGGTTTAAGGTCACTTTACACACTCATTGCTGAGGGTATGGCAGATTTGGAATACCTACAGGTAAAGTTTTACTCTCTTCACTTACCTTCTTATGCATGCCTTAGACTTGACGCGAGTAAAAATGTAGAACTTCGAATATAAGTTGTACATTGAAGAGAATGTTTTCAATCATCATCATATGTAATCGAAGATTATCTGGATAAATACATCCATGCAACTCATACAAATTGGTTCATGTCAATATTCTGTTGGCAATTTGTAATTCCCTCGCAGATTATTGTTGTAAGTTGATAAGTACAAATTCGTACTGACAACTTTTATACTGGTATTTCTTTTCCCTTCCTTTGGCAGCCTTCCATTGCAATTGTTCTAGGTTTCATTGGGTGCAAAATGATCCTGGATTTCTTTGGTTTGTACCTTGGATCCGTATCAGTCAATATAAATTCTCTTTTTTTTTTTGTAAAAGAACTAAAAAGAGATCTTTAAGTTTTTAACTGTTTTTATGCAGGATTTCATATATCTACAGAGGCCTCGCTTGGTTTTGTAGCGACAAGTCTTAGTGCTGGAGTGCTGTTGAGTTTAGCAAAGAAGGCTGACTAGGTGAAGTGCAAGATCAGGTGAAGGGTCTGTATTCTGTATGTTTATTCTTCAGTATAAGTGAGCACTAAAATTGCTGCTCATTCTTTGTTTCTCACCTCTCTTCAATCATTAATAATGAAGATTAATTATAGCTGTTTCATTCCTCCATGTCTTTTCTTGCCCTCCATTTTCTATTCTTGGCGTGAGGTGAAAAGAATGTTTTCAAAAAAGGCTTTATAAGAGTAAGTTACTGGGCAGTCTGGGCTTAAATAATTAAAAGATTGTCATTTACGGAAGAATGTTGTTTTCAGTGATGCCTTAAGGAATTAAATTAGCTATCACACTGCAGATCTATGTTACTCGAACTCGGGTGTGAGTGTCGGATATGAGTATGTATCCGATACGGGTATATGGAAGGTTTTTAGAGGATCATATTCCCATATCCATGTCCGGATATGTGTCGGATACGGGTGTCGGATATAAGTACTTCAAGAAAAAGGAAGAGCCGAAGGCTCGGAGCAACATAGCTGCAGATTAAAGAAGCTGTTTCGAGTCAGATTCTGCTGTTTTGAAACCCTTAGTTAATGATCCTTTTAGACCTTCTTGCTGGGAAGTTGATGCCCTAATCCAAAGCATCAGGTTGTCAAGAACCGGCAATCTTCTTTCAGGTTTTGTCATTTTTGTCATGAAGGAAATCGAGTGACTGATTGTATCCTGTAAAGCCAAACTTCGAATATGTCCATTTAACTAGGATTCTTATTAATTTTGGTTTTTTGTTGTTGAATGTCTGAAAAAGAATAAAGAGCATTTTTTGTGTTTTTCATAGTCTATTAACATCTGTAAGTCTGTACTTTACTAAGCTTTGCATAGCAAATTGTGGTTTAATGGAATGAGGAAATGTCTTTCTCATCATCTTCTTTTTCCCTTGTTCACTGGGGTTCGATCTGAACCAGAATTTCTTGGTAAATGGTTTTGAATCAGTTTTTACGTAAGTTACGTGCTGCGAGTTTGTTGAGCAAGCTTTGATGGAGTTGTGGACAACATATGTACTGTTTATAGCTTCTCTGTTCAATTTATTAGTAATGGATTTGATAATTTTTGCAAGCATAACTGCAAAATTAAGGTGCATTTTTTTTAATATCAAACATATATTTATATTCGATACTTAACGAATTCGAATATAAATATTTTAAAATATTTAACGAATTCGAATATAAATATTTCAAAACAAAGAGGCCAAAATTTATAGAAGAATCACAAAATTCGAAGATGAAATATAAATATTTCAAAACACAAAATTAATAGTCTGATGCCGCCGTTGCTGACGACTTTCAGAATTTTCCATCTTCAATTTGGTCAAAGTAAGAAAAGCAAACTATGTAATTTTCCGTAATACCAAACAGCTGAGAAGAAAATTCTCTGCTCCATGAAAAAAATGCAAAACGAATGAGAAGTGTATTTTAATTTTTATATTATATAAATGAGTAATTTAATATTTGTACGTTTATAATTATTTCAGAAAAATAAAATTGCTAATGATGTTAATAAAAAGTCGTCTAAATACTAACAGAAAATATGATTTGAAAAAAAATAATAATGTGTCAAATTTTTTTACTCATGTAAAATTTTAAAAAATATAATTTCTTTAACCTCAAATCCCTCTCTTACCCATAAAAATATATCCTCATTTTTTCAAGTGTAAGGTTTTTAAATTTCACTTCAGCAAAAAAATTTGACACACCATATTTTTTTTTTAAATCATTGATTCTGTCAATTTTACATATTCATATTAGCATTTAGATGATATCTCATTAATACCAATTTTATTTCTTCATACCAATTTTAAAGTTAAAATACATTTTTAATTATACTATAAAAACTGTCTAGATACTTCAATCATAATATGGGAGGATTTGGAAAGAAAAAATAAACCTCCCATAATCTTTATCATGAAACCGTTCCCTCTAGATCCTGCCACCTAAACACTTAATTTCGTCATTGCTGACTATCACTTAATGCTTCAACCTAATATAAAGTCAAGTACTTCCTCTTCTGCATGTGGACACAATTGTGAACCAAATTAAAATCACACCGAACAAACCAATAAAAGGCAAACTTTTTTTTTACCAACTCTCGAACCTTGCTTGAGCAGTTTAAATATCAAGCACTTGAGAGGAGAGCCAGTAGAAAAAGGCAAACTTTTGAAGCTGAACACTCCAGAATTACCCAACAGCGATGGCTACTGAGTAAGAATCTTGAACTAGCTTCTCAATTTTCAAGCTTCTTCGACAAGTTTAGCTTCTGGGTTTCTTTAAAAATCATGTCTTTTTCTTTGGTTTGTAATTTTAGAAGTGTAGAGTCTTTGCCTCCTCCATTGGATGCTACTGCTGAGCAACCCCCAATCTTTGATGGAACTACCAGGTTTCAAACTTTCTTTCTCTGGCTTTTCTTTTGAATAGTCTTTTCTCTTATACTTTTTTACAACTATCTTGTTTGCTTGTGATTATTGCCCACATGATAAAGTTGATCATTTTTTTCCTCCTCCTTTTGAAGGTTGTATACTTCTTATTCTTGCCCTTTTGCACAGCGTGTGTGGATCACCAGGAATTATAAGGTTGTCCATTGATTTTGTTTGCATTATTCTTTTTTTTTCCCCTGGTTTTTAAAGCCTTAGTGCATGAAATTGTTGATTACTTTTTCCTTTCCCCACTTTTTCATGTAAATAATTGTCGTGAATTGTGTTGGGTTGCAGGGATTGCAAGACAAGATTAAATTGGTCCCTTTGAACCTTCAAAATAGGCCTGCTTGGTACAAAGAAAAAGTTTACCCTGAAAACAAGGTGAGGCATGTGAAGATATCAAGATACTACTATATATTAGGCTTTTTCAATAATGATCAAGTTAAAAAAAGGTTGAAAATCTGTTCTGAATTTGGTAGAGCTATTTGATCTTGTCTAGGATCGCATCTCCAAGATCCATGGAGAATTTTGTCAATAAAAAATTTATGTATGAAAATCAAAATGGTGACTCTTTTGTCAACTTGTTGGAACATTTTGATGCTTGGACTTATTATGCTTTTTGTTTTGAGTGGGTAACTTCATTCTAGGTTATAAAATTGCATTCTTTTCCTAGTATATGTTGAGTTATGGCTATTGGAAAAAGATCTATTTTCAATAATAAATTAGTGATAAATTTCCTATCACTCCTTTTGGAGTTTTGCTCAAACTTTGGGATCAGCATTGAAAGTTTGAACTTTATGTACCCTTTTCCTTATTATTTACTATGTTAATTAATTTCATTTTCAGGTGCCATCCTTGGAGCATAATGGCAAAATCATTGGGGAGAGTCTTGATCTGATTAAATATGTTGACAGCAACTTTGAAGGACCTTCTCTTTTACCTAATGTAAGATCTGTGAAATTGTTTAGTGCTCTCAATGAAGGCTTCTCTTTCTATCTATATTAACTAAAAGTAATCTTTTGAAAATATTTTAGGATCCTGACAAAAAAAAGTTCTTTGAGGAGTTGTTGTCATACGTTGACAAATTTGTAGGAACAATTTTTACTTCATTTAAAGGAGACGCAACAAAAGAAGCTGGTTAGTCTGAAAGATGCTTCTAATTTTACTGACATTATCTTGTATTTGTATATAATATGATATGAATTAACTAAAACTTAGGACTTGAATTAGGTGCTGCTTTTGATCACTTGGAAGATGCTCTTAAAAAATATGATGATGGCCCATTCCTCCTTGGCCAGTACTTTAGTCTGGTAAGTTGGCTGTCCACTGGTGCTAAATTGCTTTCCTGGTGCTGCAATTTTATGTCATTGTTGTTTCTTAACTGAGTTGCAATGTGTTTAAAAACACGTAAAAGGTTAAATTAATGATAATCTCTCAGAAAACATTTATAGTTTGGTAACTATTGTAATCAATAATAGCTATGGCTATATCATTATGTATCATTTCAGTCAAGATATATGAATGAAATTGTCATTTTCAGGCGGACATTGCCTACATTACTTTTGTTGAAAGATTCCAGATCTTCTTATCGGAGGCGTTTAAGTATGACATCACAGCAGGCAGGCCTAAACTGGCAGCATGGATTGAGGTACAATTTAAAAGCTTTATGTATATATATATATATGTGTGTGTGTGTGTGTTCTATCTACATCCAGTTGTGAAATTTTCAATGAAAGAATTGGTTCTACCATCATGTTTATAAGTGTTCACTTGTTTCGGTGTAAAATTCTTTGCTCATTTTGTAGCCATCTAAACCTCATCATAACAATGGCCTACAGACTATGTTACTCGGACTTGGGTTTGAGTGTCGGACACAGGTATATGTCCGACATGGGTATGTTCAATTTTTTTTTAAAATTTTCATGTATTCGAAAGGTCCTTGGAGGATCATATCCTCATGTCCATGTCCGGATATGTATCGGACATAAGTGTTGAACACGGGTACTTCAAGAAAAATGAAGAGTCGGAGCAACATAGCCTACGGATTCATAGTCACTCTGCTGCTGAAGACATGCAGACTTTGTGAATGTTTGTTAAAATGCTTTTGCACATTGAGAATTGTTTTGCTTACATAATTTTCTGCTTCTAGTTTGCTAAGGAATGTTATTATTCTTCTCAAGCTAGCCCCAGCTAGCTTTTACTGGTGTTTACTTTCCTCTTTAACTTCCAATTATAACTGCATGAGTTGCACAAGCACGGTCCTATCTCAAAACATTCAGATCAAGAGGCTTAGAAATAGCCGATATACACTTCTGCAACATTTCTTTCTTTGTTTTAGTTCTTAAATAATATTTTTTTTATTGCAATAAATTTGCAATGCAGGAGGTGAACAAGATCGATGCCTATAAGCAGACCAAGAAAACTGATTCAAAAGAATTAGTGGAATTTTACAAGCAGCGATTCTTGGTACTAGAAGACTATCGACTCCCTTAACATAGATTAATTATTATTACTAGTTCATCATTGGTTAATGCAAGAAGTTGCTAGCTAACTACTGTTATAAAATCTCATTGCAGGCTCAGAAGTGATGAAATGCTGCCATCTTAAGATATATATGCATGACAATAAGCTTGGCTGGTGCACCCTCATCAGTGTTTCTTTTTTCTTTTCTTTTCAGACCAAATCTATGATAGTATGATGTACTTGTGCCAGTGAGAAAGGCCTTAGTTTGTACTAGTATTTGGCATTTGCATAAATAAATTTGAAGCAACTGAGATGTTGTGTTAAATACGGTGATATGAACTCTGAGTTTAGTTTATATGATTCATACAATCTCTTTTAAAATATAACATCTAAGCTTGAGATTCAAATTTCAGCATCTATAATTATTTCTTCTATTTTCAGATTGTAATTTTTTTTATCTATATTCTATAATTATTATTTTTTTTTTTATAAAAACATCAACTCTAAAAACTCAAATAATGAGTGACATATATATTTTTTATAATTTTTAATATAATTTTTATGTTTTTAATTAATAATTTTTTTTATTAAAATTAAAATATTGAATAATTTTATTTATTTTTTATTGATCTGGAAATCTTTAATAATGTAAAATTTTCTTAATTATTTTTTTATTAAAATTAAAATATTGAATAATTTTATTTATTTATTAATTTTGAAATCCTTATTAATGTAAACTTTTTTTAATTGATATATATATTTTAATCTAATATTTAATTAATGAATTTTTATAAAATTCAAATATTGGTTAATCTTTATTTATTATTTCCTTATTAATTTTGAAATCCTTATTAATGTAAAATATTTTTAATTGATATATATATATTTTTTTATTAATTATTTTTAATCTAATTTTTTATTAATGAATTTTTATTAAATTAAAATATTGGCTAATTTTTATTTTTTATTTTTTTTTAATCTTGAAGTCCTTATTAATGTAAATTTTTCTTAATTGATATAACTTTTATTATTATTAACTAATTTTTTAATCTAAGTTTGTATTAAATTAAAATATTAATTAATCTTTATTTATTACTTTCTTATTAACTTTGAAAAAGAATATTATTAAAATAAAATTTTATTTTTATTTTAATAATATTATTAAAATAATGCTAATACGAATGGGGCTAAAAACTAATACAAATGAGATTGTAATTGTAATTTATTAATTTTTAGTTGTTGAAGAAAACAAAAACAAAACAAAGTAAGAAATAAATAAATAAAGCAACCATCGATTTTGGAAGGGTTGTTTTAATTGTTTATTTGTTAAGATGAGATAATTGTAAAAAGTAGGAAGAGTTGAAGAAACATAGTTTCGTGATCTTTTCATAGTACATAAAATTATATTGTGGTCAAATCAAATATGTAAATTAAGTTTGTCATTTTATCAAATGATTGTTATTAATAAAGTTTAAATTTAACTATATCACAAACATTAAAAAATTTCTTCTATTATTAAATTATAAAATAATTTGAGTAAATAATTGTTATGTCTAACTAAAAATGTATGGTGATTATAAACATAAAAAATTCTTAATTAATTGATGATATATTCATGAAATAATCACTTGCATAAACAATTAGCTTTGAAAATTAGGATGTGAACCAATTTTGTATTTTTATTTTCCATTTTTTATTAAATTCATATTATATTTTAATATTTATAATTTATACTACATATGATTAGAAGTGACATGTAAAGATTTTAATTTTCATAGAATCAATCAAATTATAAAATTTTATAAAGAGAGTCAATACGTTAAATACGATTTTTTTAGTTTTTATATATTACAATTATAAAAATGTTTATTGTAATTTACATAAATTTTTTTATTAAGAAAAATTACAACTTATATTATCATTGTTACAAAAATTTATTACATTTTATGTAAATTGTTACAGTACCATGTAACATATTTATATAATGAAAAAGTTGTTATTATCACTTTTTTTATAACTGTAAAAAATTTATGTTATTCATAATAAAAATAAGTAATTGTAACAACATTTAGTATTTACACTCTATAATAAAAATTGTAAAAACCATACTTTCTTAAGAAAAATATGTAAATATAATAAAAGTTATAATATTATTTTGTATTATCTTATCTTAATAAATTATGTAACTAAGTAAAAAAAAAATTATGTAAACATAATAAAATTAACATTATCACTTTTTTTATCTTTTGTAAAAAATTACGTAACTTAATAAATAAATTATGTAAATATAATAAAAGTTGTTATTATCATATTTTTATCTTCTGCAAAAAAATTATACTATTCATAAAAAAAAATTATAATAATATTTAGTATTTACATCCTATAACAAAAATTATAAAAAAACATATTTAAAAAAAAAAGTAAACATAATAAAAATTATAATACAATTTTGTATTATCTTATCTTCATAAATTATATAACTAAAATGAAATTAATATTATTATTTTTTATTATTTTTTTGTAAAAATTTATGTAAATATAATAAAAATTATAATATTATTTTGTATTATCATATATAATTATAATAATATTTAAATTTAAAAAAAAAATGATTTTAACCAGTAATCAAAACATTGGTGATCGTGCCATATCAAGAGCCCAGGGAAGCTCACCGTAACGAACCGACCCCAGAAGCTCCCAACGGGCCAACCCGGAAAACTGCAAAACAGCTGAGAGAATTTGGAAAAAAAAAAAAAAAAAAATTGAAAAACATGTCATCAATAATTAAATTATTGTTAAATGATATAATAATAAAAATTATTTAAAAAAAAATAAAAAATTATTAAAAAAAATATAAAGACAAAATTACTCTTGATAAAAAAAAATTATCTTTCCTTTTTCTCTTATTTTTTAACTTATTTTTTAATTAAAAAATAAAGTTTTCTGAAAATAATTTTTTTTAATTTTTAAAAAATATTTTTTTAATTTAAAATTTTTTATTTACTTTTTTTTAATTATTTTTTTAAAAATAACATTATTTTTTCTATTTTTTTTAAAATTTTTAAAAAAATAAATATTTAAATATTTTATTTTTTAAATTTTTTTTAATTAAAATTTTTAGAAAATAATATTTTTTTAATAGAAGAGAAAAGAAAAATAAATTTTTTTATTAAAAAATTTAGTCTTCACAATATCTTTTATAATAATTTATATTTGTTCATTTTTTTAAATAATTTTTATCCATTGTATCATTTAACAATAATTTTATTATTGACAACATATTTTTCAAATTTATCCCAAAAAAAAATCTCATAATCTTTCTCATAAAACGGTTCCCTCTAGATCTGCCACCTGAACACTCAATTTCGTCATGGCTGACTATCACTTGAATGCTTCACCCTATATAAGGGCAAGTACTTCCTCTTCTGCATGTATTAAATCACACAAAACAAACCAAGAAAAGTCAAACTTTTGAAGCTGAACACTCCAGAATTACCCAACAGCAATGGCTACTGAGTAAGAATCTTGAACTAGCTTCTCAATTTACAAGCTTCTTTGACAAGTTTAGTTTCTGGGTTTCTCTAAAAATCATGTCTTTTTCTTTGGTTTGTAATTTTAGAAGTTCAGAGTCTTTGCCTCCTCCATTGGATGCTACTGCTGAGCAACCCCCAATCTTTGATGGAACTACCAGGTTTTTTTTTTTCTCTGGGTTTTCTTTTGAATAGTCTTTTCTGTTATACGTTTTTACTGCTAACTTGTTTGCTTGTGTTTATTGCCCACATGATAAAGTTGATCATTTTTTTGCCTCCTTTTAAAGGTTGTATACTTCTTATTCTTGCCCTTTTGCACAGCGTGTGTGGATCACCAGGAATTATAAGGTTGTCTAATTCCATTGATTTTGTTTGCCTTATTCTTTTTTTCCCTGATTTTTAAAGCCTTAGTGCATGAAATCGTTGATTATCATTTCCCCACTTTTTCATGTAAATAATTGTCGTGAATTTTGTTGGCTTGCAGGAATTGCAAGACAAGATTAAATTGGTTCCTCTGAACCTTCAAAATAGGCCTGTTTGGTACAAGGAAAAAGTTTACCCTGAAAACAAGGTGAGTCATGTGAAGATATTCACGATACTACTATATATTAGGCTTTTTCAATAATGAACAAGTTAAAAAAGGTTGAAAATCTGTTCTGAATTTGGTATAGCTATTTGATCTTGTCTAGGATCGCATCTCCAAGTTCCATGGAGAAATTTGTCAATAAAAAATTTATGTATGAGAATCAAAATGGTGCTTTAATGCTTGACTTGTTAGACTTTTTGTTTTGAGTGGGTAACTTCATTCTAGGTTATAAAATGCTTTCTTTTCCTAGTATATATTGAGTTATGGGCTTATGGCTATAGGAAAAAGATCCCTTTTTAATAATAAATTAGTGATAAATTTCCTATCACTCCTTTTGGAGTTTTGCTCAAAGTTTGGTATCAGCATTGAAAGTTTTTGAACTTTATGTACCCTTTTCCTTATTATTTACTATGTTAATTAATTTCATTTTCAGGTGCCAGCCTTGGAACATAATGGCAAAGTCATTGGGGAGAGTCTTGATCTGATTAAATATATTGATAGCAACTTTGAAGGACCTTCTCTTTTACCTAATGTAAGATCTGTGAAATTGTTTAGTGCTCTCAATGAAGGCTTCTCTTTCTATCTATATTAACTAAAGTAATCTTTTGAAAATGTTTTAGGATCCTGACAAAAAAAAGTTCTTTGAGGAGTTGTTGTCATACGTGGACAAATTTGTAGGAACAGTTTTTACTTCATTTAAAGGAGACGCAACAAAAGAAGCTGGTTAGTCTGAAAGATGCTTCTAATTTTTCTGACATTATCTTGTATTTGTATATAATATGATATGAATTAACTAAAACTTAGGACTTGAATTAGGTGCTGCTTTTGATCACTTGGAAGATGCTCTTAAAAAATATGATGATGGCCCATTCCTCCTTGGCCAGTACTTTAGTCTGGTAAGTTGGCTTTCCAATGGTGCTAAATTGTTTTCCTGGTGCTGAAATTTTATGTCATTGTTGTTTCTTAACTGAGTTGCAATGTGTTCAAAAACACGTAAAAGGTTAAATTAATGATAATCTCTCAGAAAACATTTATAGTTTGGTAACTATTGTAATCAATAATAGCTATGGCGATATCATTTGAGTTTTTCAGTTAAGATATATGAATGAAATTGTCATTTTCAGGCGGACATTGCCTACATTACTTTTGTTGAAAGATTCCAGATCTTCTTGTCGGAGGCGTTTAAGTATGACATCACAGCAGGCAGGCCTAAACTGGCAGCATGGATTGAGGTATAATTTAAAAGCTTTATATATATATATATATATGTGTGTGTGTGTGTGTGTGTTCTATCTACATCCAGTTGTGAATGTTTCAAGGAAAGAATTGGTTCTACCATCATGTTTATAAGTGTTCACTTGTTTCGGTGTAAAATGCTTTGCTCATTTTGTAGCCATCTAAACCTCATCTCAGAACTCAGACTTGGGTGTACTTGTCGGACACAAGTATGTGTCCGACACGGGTATGTTCAATTTTTTTTCAAAATTTTCATGTATTTGGAAGGTTTTTGGAGGATCATATCCCTGTGTCCATGTCTGGATATGTATCGGACATAAGTCTTGAACACGGGTACTTCAAGAAAAAATGGAGTCGGAGCAACATAGCCTACAGATTCATAGTCACTCTGCTGTTGAAGACATGCAGACTTTGTGAATGTTTGTTAAAATGCTTTTGCACATTGAGAATTGTTTTGCTTACATAATTTTCTGCTTCTAGTTTGCTAAGGAATGTTATTATTCTTCTCAAATTAGCCCCAGCTAGCTTTTACTGGTGTTTACTTTCCTCTTAACTTCCAATTATAACTGCATCAGTTGCACAATCACGGTCCTATCTCCAACATTCAGATCAAGAGGCTAAGAAATAGCCAACATACCCTTCTGCAACATTTCTTTCTTTGTTTTAGTTCTTAAATAATATTTTTTATTGCGATAAATTTGCAATGCAGGAGGTGAACAAGATCGATGCCTATAAGCAGACCAAGAAAACCGATCCAAAAGAATTAGTGGAATATTATAAGCAGCGATTCTTGGTACTAGAAGACTATCGACTCCCTTAACATAGATTATTACTAGTTCATTATTGGTTAATGCAAGAAGTTGCTAATTACTGTTATAAATCTCATTGCAGGCTCAGAAGTGATGAAATTGCTGCCATCTTAAGATATATATATGCATGACAATAAGCTTGGTGCTCGTATGATATACTTGTGCCAGTGTGAAAGACCTTAGTTTGTACTAGTATTTGGCATTTGCATGAATAAATTTGAAGCAACTGAGAAGTTGTATTAAATATGGTGATCTAAATTCTGGTTTAGTTAAGTTGGTTCATGCTAAATTGTAGCATTCAACGGGTTTAAGATTCGAATTTTAATATTTGGAATTTTTTCTCATATTTTCATATTGTGGTCTTTTTTTATATAATTTTTTTTATGATAAGTGTGATTCTAATCCATTACTTCATTTATAATACTTAAAACAACTCCAAATCTAAGTTAGCCGCTTTGATTAATGGATGTTTATCAAGGGATGGTATATATATATATATATATATATATATATATATATATATATATATGAAATAACGAAAATATTTCCTTCAAAATGAAGATGTTGAACTCTCTTAAGCTAAGAATTATGTTGATTAATTTCTTTTGTATTTTTGCTCGCTTGGTAATTGTACAAAAAAATACAGTAAAAAAAACTGAAAATCCAGTTAACAGAAATCAAGAAACATCCACTTCCGAATCATACGAATTAAACCCAAATTTTTGTTAATCATCATAATAATTAAAAAAAAAAAAAAACAAATTCCAGTTGTTAATCAACCCGACAATGAAGGAGTCGAACTTGAATCTCCTTCAATCTCTCGAACCAAAGAGGCACTTCAGTTTTCTTGTTCCTACATTTGTCTTTTAAACCCTGTTTTTTTGTCTTTCTTACTTTGACAATTTCTAGGTTTTAGATTTCTACTGTTTCAGCTAAGCAAAATTTGAACAAAAAGAACTAATCTAAACAAACAAATGTAACTTCTTTCACTGAATAATCAGCTTGTTCAAGCTCTTATTAATTTTGGTTTGAATGGGTTTTTGTTTTTTGAGCTGAAAAAAAAAAGAACAGAAATATTGATTTATTTTCATATGGATTTTGTAGTCTCTTTTTGGTGGGTTTTTGGGGGAGTGTAAGCTTTAGTAACAAAAGAGTGTTGGGGGGTTTTTGTTTGTGAAATGTGGCATGAGTTTTAATGTAAAGCAAAAGAAAGCTATGGGCAATTATAGAATTGCAAGTGTTTGTCAAGTATGTTATTGTCCTTGGTGAGCAGGCGCTCATTGGAGGTTGATTCCAGGCAAGTTTCAGATATATTTTTTTTATGCCCTTTGCATATTCATTTTAGTATATTTTAAGATTGATAACTTCATAAATCTTATCGTTTTTGGTCTAAATTTCTAGTCATTTTGAGGTTGAACTTGGTTCTAGTCAGGATCTTAGAGTGATGGAACTTTTTTTTTTTTTAATTTCTTTCAATTTTCTTTTTCAAATTCTTCATTGTTTTTGGGTAGAATGTGTGCTCTTGGTTTAATTTGCATTTGAATATGTGCACAATAATGTGGACAGGGACGCCTATGGATTTGCTTTGAGACCTCAAAACATACAATCATATCGACAGTACGTTAATATCTACAAGGTACAAATTTCCATGGAGGTTCAAATTCTTGTATTCTAATGATCCGTTGCTTGCATTTACCCAAATGAATATGTATGGTCAGTTTTTGGTTATTGATATAGTAATTCATTATATCAGGAAGAGGAAGAGGAAAGATTAGAGAAATGGAAGATCTTCCTTGAACGTCATGCAAAACCTACTGAACCATGCCTATCTGAGGAGGAAGATAGAAAAACAATGCAACCTGAAGCTACTGAGCTGAAAAATAAGGCTCGTCTCGAGGAGGAAAATAAAGAGACATTACTTGCGGAAGGAGATGCTCCAAGTGTGAAGCTTGATTCTGCTAGTTCAATAGAAAGTGAAACAAGAAAGCCTGATTCTGCTGGTTCGTCAGAAAGTGAAACAGAAAAGCCTAATTCTGCTCACTCAACAGAAAGTGCAAGAGAAAAGGAAGTGCAGCTTGCAGAAGAAACAAAGACACGTAGGGTCAAAAGATGGGCTAAGACCAGACCAGCCCTTTGTGCCATTGAGAATATGATGAATTCAAGGGTTAAGGGAAAGAATATGAAAAATATGATTATGAATGAAAGTGGAGACCATCTTCCATCAATAAAAGAGGCAAGATCTCCAGAAGGAGAATCCGAGGATGAGTTTGAGTTTGAGGAAAAGGTATGTGTTAATGAGATCTCGGCTAGGGGAGAAAGTAATGCAGGCAATGGGGCTTATCACGAATCCTTTTTTCCTTGGAAAGAGGAGCTGCAGAGCCTTGTTCATGGAGGAGTGCCAAAGGATCTAAGAGGGGAGGTGAGGTTGAAACTTCTCTGTTTGTTATTGTCTTAATATTTATTTGTTGAAAAAATGCATTGTCTGCTATAATACGATCATTGCAGGTATGGCAAGCTTTTGTAGGTGTTAAGGCACGACGAGTGGAGAGATATTACGAGGATTTGCTGGCTCAAGAAGACTATGATGATGATCAGCATAGTAACTCATCTGGTGTGTTTGGAAAATGGAGAAAGCAGATTGAGAAGGTCATTAGATGCATGCGCCTTGGACTTTATTGTTCAATCTTTTCAATTCGTAGGTGCTACATCTTTTGCTTTAAAATGTTTTCACATTTCTCCCTAGGCTAACTTGTCTGTTTGTTTTTCAGGATTTACCGCGGACTTTTCCAGGTCATCCAGCTCTGAATGATCATGGTAGGGATTCCTTGAGGCGTTTACTTTTAGCATATGCTCGACATAACCCCTCTGTTGGGTATTGTCAGGTAATTGCTGAATTAAAAGTTCTTTTTTGTTGGTAATTGAGGCTGTCAGAGATTGAACCCTGTTCATTGGAACTAAGAGTCCAGCACTCTACCAACATACCGCTGTTGGCTGAATTAAAAGTTCTTGTTCTCTGAATTTAGTTGAACTGGTACTAATGTTTTAGTATTACCTTTAATTGATTTCTCTCTTTCAAACTTGCTCATATTATGGAAACTTTCTTCACCTTTATCAGTAGAAACCTACTTATACTTTTCATAATTGTCCATCTAGATCACAGCTCTCTCTCTCACTCACTCAAGTTTTATTTGCACTCTTATGTTCTTTAGATCTATCTAAGAAAATTTTAGTTAGAATTTATCTAAAAATTTGTCCAATTTCTTATCATTTCCTTCATTTAAGTAATGCTATTGCTGTATAAGCACAGCACAACGAGGTCATCGTTCTGTTGATTGATAAATTTTGGTACCTCAAGAACAACTCTGATGTTCTAAAACTTTGACCGTGCTTATGTTAAATTAAAAAATTTCACCTCACCAGTGGATCAAACTGCTCACCAATAGTACATAAGTATATGAGTTTTTTCCCTTGCTAAATCTAACTCGCCAGAAAAGTTGTGAGCATAAAGCTTAAGTGCAACTTGAGAGCCGAACGTCCAGTGGGGTATTATTGAAAGTTTTTAGTTTAAACACATGGCATGATTTTTACCTTTGGATTTCTAGGATTTATATTGCTCTAAATGGATCTTAATGACCTCCCTTTGCACATGATTAATTATTTTAATAATTAGTTACCCCTTGTACTTATTCTTGTCTTTTAATTTGACATCAAACACATGCAGGCTATGAATTTCTTTGCTGGATTATTGCTACTTCTGATGCCAGAGGAAAATGCCTTTTGGTAGGTTCAGGTAACTTTTTATGAAAAGGTTGATTTCTATCTAGAGTATATTTTGTACGTTTTATTTTGGCCACCTTTTATCTCAGTAATTGTTGTGAAAGACAATTTCTTCTTCTCTGCAAAAAGGAAAAAAAAAAGGAGTCTCTTTTCTAAACATGGTTGTCTTATTCTCTTTTGCTAATTGTTGTACAAAGGCAAATATAGACACATGCATACTCATGATTCAAGAATAGCTAGGTCATCTTTAAAAACTGATTTCTTTCAATGTATTCTCAGGACCTTGGTGGGCATTATTGATGATTACTTTGACGGGTACTATACAGAGGAAATGATAGAATCTCAGGTTTTTAATTTTGTTACATTTTTTAATGATATTCCATGTTCCTTATCAAATTTCTCTAGTTGCTTAGAAGTTTAGCATGTATCTACATGTTCACCAACATGCTGATATTGCAGTATTTCTAAAGGGATTTTGCCAATTTACAACCAATATGCTGATCTAGCAGTATCTTATAATTCTAAATATTTCTATTTTCATAGGTTGATCAACTTGTATTCGAAGAGTTGATGCGTGAAAGATTGCCCAAATTGGGTTTGTTTACTTTTCAACATTTTCTTTATCAATTATCTTCCCATGCATTACATGAAACAATATGGGTGATTTTTTATTTCATGTATGCTAATGGTGCAGTCAATCATCTGGATTACTTGGGAGTGCAGGTGGCATGGATTTCTACACCGTGGTTTCTTTCCATTTTTGTTAATATGCTTCCTTGGGAAAGTGGTAAGATTTAAAGTTAGTGCTGCAAGTTAAATTTATTTTCTAATTATTTCAGTCAAAATGCTTAGTTCTGAGCACTCTGCACTCTTTGTTAGAAATCATGTTTACCTTGTAATGGATTTCTTGGTCTCCAGTTCTTCGCATTTGGGATGTGATTCTATTTGAAGGAAATCGTGTTATGCTATTTCGAACGGCCCTTGCTTTAATGGAGCTATATGGTATTGAGATTTCATATTTATTAAATATGTGAAGCATTAAATGTGGATGATGAATTCAAAAAGCAGTCTTTTTTTTTTGGCCACACAAAAAGCAGTCTAGTTACATGAAGTTTACTGCAGCTCCTGCCTTAGTTACAACTAAGGATGCTGGGGATGCCATCACTTTGCTGCAATCCCTTGCTGGCTCAACATTTGACAGCAGTCGACTTGTTTTGACTGCCTGCATGGGTTTTTTGGCTGTGACTGATGGCAAATTACAGGCGTTGAGAGAAAAGCATAGACCGGCTGTGCTACTGGTTGTTGAGGAAAGAACAAAAGGAGATCGAGTTTGGAAAGATTCAAAAGGACTTGCATCTAAGCTGTATAGTTTTAAGCACGATCGTGGATCACTGCAGGAGGAAACAAAGCCTGCTGAAGATTTAGCTGACGGAAACACATCTAAGTTGGAGCCCCGTTCCTCTGATCTGGATGAATTGCTCTGTAGCCTAAATGCAGATTCAGAAGTTGATTCCCTACCAGATCTTCAGGAGCAGGTACTTTTCTTTGTTTGTCTTCTTAGCACTTGTACACTGCATTTCTAATATTTTAGGAAGTATTCACCAATGATACCTGTTTTATACTTCATGGTCCACATACCGCAGATTGTATGTGCTTAATGTATTGATATTTGATTTAGTAAGTTCCATGAGCAATTGATGTTTGCTTACTTTTCTTTCAACTTAGCAACTTTAACCAAATTCTAGTTTGAGTTGCTCACGTTCAGTGATGTAAATATAGAAAACTACATATCAGATTCAAAGAATTAGTATGGCTTCAGCATAATCTTGCATAACCTGGGTAGAAGGATGTTGATTTAGTTCCTTGTTGGCATTTTGACGATTCACAAAACATCAATGCTGCTAGATATTGCAAATATAAGAACATTGACTGAAGGACCTTTAACTACAACGAATGAACTCTTGAATTTTGATATGATTGGACAAACCTAATAACCTAATCTCCTAAGTACTACATTTCTAACCTAATAACCCTGACTGAGCTGTAATTATACTCACTGAGCTTATTCTTGGTTTTCTAACAGTGTTTCACTTGTAATTAATTGGATGGATATGAATCATCACTGTGGAACTCCTTTGAAATTTCAATGATTAACAGTTTATGTGCAGGTTGATTGGATGAAGGTTGAGTTGTATAGGCTGCTTGAGGAAAAAAGAGCTGCTGTGCTCCGGTTAGTATATTCTACTGTCTATGGTTTCTGATTTTTTTCTCAAACATTCTGTTTCAAATTGCCGTGTGGCTCTGCTTTTTTCGATGATGGTAATATAGTAACTGAGTCTAGGCCAAGTATTGCAGTTTCAGTCATGCAATTCTATGTTGCTCCGACTCTTCATTTTTCTTGAAGTATCCATGTTCGACACCCGTATCCGACGCATATCCGGACATGGACATGGGGATATGATCCTCCAAGGACCCTCCAAATACATGGAAATCTTGGAAAAAAATTGAACATACCCGTGTCCGACACTCACATCCGAGTCCGAGTAACATAGATGCAATTTATTGACCAGCCTACTCATCTCGTTTGTGCACTTTTGGTTAATGTGTATGGATGGCAGCATCCAGTAGTACAGCTTTCTCTTTTTAGAGAACTGTTGTATTTATCCTTCTTGACGCTGTTGGGCCTTTTCATGTGCTACATTCCTTATTAGTCGTCATAGATATGAAACATAAAGCATCATATCTGCCAGTTATCTCATCATTTAAGGGGAGTTGCTTTATCCAAGATAGCTGTGGATGAAAGTGCATCTCGTGGAATTATAGATAGCAATCTGCTTCAAAATTAGGAATGACTCCCATATGACCATTTTCATGTTTTCTTAGCATGAATTATTTCTGATACTGTCGACGTGCTTCGATAACCTATCATTTTATGTGTAACTGTGGTTCCTGTTCTTTTCCAGAGCTGAGGAGCTAGAGACAGCACTTGTGGAGTTGGCCAAAGAAGATAACCGACGACTATTGAGTGCAAAGGTATATGTAAATTTATTTGTATGAATATGTTAGACCTGCCCGGCATATCATTTGGTCAATGGCAATACTTCTCCTACTGTTCTGTGAGCTTTGGGTTACTCAGGTTGCTTGCAGGATTTGAAGTTTGTTAATAATGCTGCAGATTGAACAGTTAGAGCAAGAGGTGGCTGATCTAAACCAAGCTCTTGCTGATAAGAAAGAACAGGAAGCTGCAGTGCTTAAGGTATAATTTTGCCCTATGTTACTCGGACTCGGTTGTGAGTGTCGGACATAGGTATGCTCAATTTTTTCTAAGTTTTTTCATATATATGGAGGATCGTACCCTCATACCCATGTCCGAATATGTGTCGGACACGGGTGTTGGATACAGGTACTTCAGGGAAAATGAAAAGTCGGAGTAACATAGATTTTGCCTCTTCTCTAATGCATTTTTATGGAACTATTGCTTAATTCTTATTCTATTATGAGTCCTCTAGTGATTTTTAGAATCTACGTGCTACAGGTTTTGATGCGGCTGGAGCAGGAGCAAAGGATAAATGAAGATGCTCGCAGAAATGCAGAGAAAGAGGCAGCTGCCCAGAGATATGCAAATACTGTGCTTCAGGTTCTCTTCTGTTCTTGATGTCCTAGTTATCACAGATAATGTTAAAACTATAGATTTCGTATTGTTCTTCATGTAGGATTGAAAGAGAAGTTCAAAGATATTTGAGTATACACCAAGGAGGAATCTACTCAATTCTGTTTTTTCAGTTGAGTTTCATGCAAAATGATATATTCTTGTGATGGACTCCTATCAAGAAATTTTAGCTACTGTTAGGCAATTTGTTTCCGATAACAACTTCATGGCTCGGTTAAGCTGTCCAATGGTTTATGTATTTTCCCACATTATCCGGTTAAAGTATCTAGATAGTCATTGTACTATAATCAAAAGTGCATTTTAGTCTCTGTACTTGTACGTTTGAAATTGGTGTAAAGAAGTAAAATTGATAACTGTGTTAATGAAAAACCATCTAAATGCTGACGTGGACATGTGAAACTAACAGAAAAAATGACTTGGAAAAAAATGATGACGTGTCAAATATTTTTGCTCAGGTGGAATTTAGAAACTGACAGAATAGATGACTTCGAAAAAAAAATGATGACATGTTTTTACAGGTAAGGAAGGGATTTGGGTAAAAAAAAAATTATGTTTTTCTAAATTTCACTTGAGTAAAAAATTTAACACGTCATCATTTTTTTTTCCAAATCATCTTTTTTGTCAGTTTCATATGTCCATGTTAGCATTTAGACGGTTTCCATTAATACTGTTACCAATTTTACTTCTTTGCACCAATTTCAAACGTACAAAGATTAAATTACTCACTTCTATAGTACAAAGACTAAATTGCACTTTTGACTATAGTACAGGGACTGTTTAAATACTTTAACCTCATTATCCTCAACATTTTACTTCAATTATATTGTATATCTTATATGTTTCTCCATACCTTAGTTCTCCTGTTCGCATAAAATGATTGACGAATTCAAAACTTGATATGCTGTATTTTTCTTAACTGTTTCAAGTCTTTCATCATAAGAATTAAGGTTTGTTCTACTCTTATAATTCATGAATTATGCAATTCATTCTTAAGGTGCCTTATGGCTGATTGCTACTTTCTTTTCTGCTCTGATTAAATTCAAGATCCCATGAGTAGAGTGTATTTTTTTTTTCCCTTCTTTCTTTTGTGACTATATTGATTCTCAAAAAAATATTAAATTTGCAGGAAAAATATGAGAAGGCTATGGCTTCTATTGCTCAGATGGAGAAGAGGGTGGTTATGGCAGAATCATTGTTGGAGGCTACCTTGCAATATGAATCTGGCCAAGCTAAAGCACTATCTTCTCCGCGGTAAGAAAAGTTTGTAAGCATCGTTCTCTTCTAACATTCACTTATTTACGTAAGAAAAAGAGAATTCTAAACATTACGACCCATATCTCCACTTCTATATCTTCCTCGTATTCAAAATGTTTTGATAAATTTTCAATTAGCTTGATGATGATGAAGAAAACTATGGGCCACATGAAATGCAAAGAGCATAGGTACTTTGATCCAGCTATAGAAGAAAACTTAAAACTTAATGTTGTTCTAACCCTTAAGATGCCCCTAAGAAACAAAGGCTATACTCATTAAATTGCAGAAGTTGGTAGAAGGTCTCTTGGTAATATATATATATATATATATATATATATATATATATATGATTCCAGTCTAGGGAACAGGTTGAAAATGCTTTTATACAAACTCTAAAATGAAAGGGAAATAGGGAATGATCTATTTCATTTATATTTTAAATTTTTTTTACAGAACAATTAATTTTTTCTGTTATTTCCAAAATATAAACCGTTGTCCGCTTGTATTCTCATGTATCACAAAAGTGCATTCCTGATTGAAATAAGATTGTAAAGCTGTTGCAAGTTATAGTTGAAAACAGTCATCCTTTAAATTTTAAGGCTGAGATTTTCAGTGACATTTAGATCTCTACTAAACAACAAGACAACTATGTTGCTCCGACTCTTCATTTTTCTTGAAGTACCCGTGTCGGACACTTGTTTCCGATACATATCCGGACATGGGTATGGGGATATGACCCTCCTAAAACCCTCCAAATGAATGGAAAAACTTAGAAAAAATTGAAGATACCCGTATCCGACATTCACACCCGAGTCCGAGTAACATAGCAGGACAATGCTATTGTGCGGCTAGAGATTTTGCTTATGCATGTTCTGAATTATGTTTGCTTAATGGATATTTTTCCTCAAGTTTCCAGATGCATCTACATAGTTGTGTCTTAACAAAGATAGCATGCTTTTGTAGGACTCAGCGAGACAGTCCCAGAAAAAGGGCGGGGCTATTGTCATTTGGACTTGGCTGGCGTGACAGGAACAAGGTAAATATTTACATTGCAATGTTTTGGCAGGTTTTACTTGCAACGAAGGCTTTAAGTTTGTCAGTCCTTGATTTCTATTATTCATTCTCATCTGAGATGAAATACTTTATTCAATTGTTTTGGAGCATTAACTGCATATTATGAAAGTATAAATCTATTCCCTTAAAGTAGAGGTAATGGCTATGTTGCTCCAACTCTTCATTTTTCTTGAAGTACTCGTGTCTGACACTTGTGTCCGACGCATATCCGGACATGGGTATGAGGATATAATCCTCCAAATACATGAAAATCTTAGACAAAATTGAACATACCCCTGTCCGACACTCACACCCGAGTCCGAGTAACATAGGGTAATGGTGCTACAATTGTTTTGACATTTTCTATTAGGTTTAGAGTTCAGAAAATGTTGCTTACCTACTTTCTATGCATTTATCTGAAGCTTGTAAACTTGAATTTGATATGGCAGGGCAAACCTAATGTCGAGTCTACTGGTAAATCTGACCCAAGCACAACACAGGAAGAAACTCACACCCAAGACCAAGAGAAGAGCTCTAGTTAGGGCTAGTCCTGGTTCCATGTTATCCTTTGAATTTGTGCCTCCACTGCTAAAGAAGTAACTTCTCTGCATCTGTTCTTGAGTTTTAATTGCTCTTTTTTCCTTATTTGTAGTTATGAATATACCGGCAATTAATGCTAAGAGGGTTCTATTTGTATAAAGTATCAATTTGAACCCAAGTAGACTTGTAGAAGTAGATTGAATTGAATATAATCATATGTGCAGCAGCATATTATACATTGTTCAGTAAACAAAGATTTTTATTTTAGTATCCACAATATTGCAATACCGTCGCGATTGATTCTATCATTCTATTGAGATTTCATGCATTCAGTATAGTATAACTGTACAAGAAAATATCACTGCCTGGTAAGAAGGCATCTCGTTATATTATGAATATGATTGAAATTTCATGTACATAGGGAAAACAGAAGCTACAAATATCTCCTAATAACAAACAAAATAGCTTATAAAATTGTGCCTTCGTTTTGTAAGAATTAAGCAAAATTTGATAACAAGGCATGTTGTGTTATGCAGGCAGTGAGCATTTAGCCTAAAACTCAGTAACATCATCAATACCTGCATATATATCAACAGTTGGCAGATCTCAGAGAAGCCCCAAATGATCATAAAGAATCCAAGCAAGTATCAACTTAGCCTTCTCGTCCGATCCCTTTCAGAGCCACTGCCACCATTGAGCTTCTTATCTCTATCTCTCTTTGTCCGAGGAGGAGTACCGGGGGCGAAACGGGAACCGTGTACTGGCTGTGTATCTGGTTCAAATTTTTGAGAAGCAAGGTAAGTCAAAGCTGTGACTATATCAGCAATGAGAGGTCTCATATTTGGCTGTTCTTGAACACACATTGCTGCCACTGCAAGTGCTTGGTATAAGCCCCTTGGAGGATATTGACCTTGGAGCATTGGATCAGCCATTTGAGAGAATTTTTTTCGATCTTTGAATAATGGACTTGCCTGCAAAAGGTTAAGATAGAAGTGAAGCTTTTGCAACCAGACAGAAAAAACCACTGTTTTTTAGCTTTTATCTGTAACTTTTGCTTGTGAAATAGCTAATGTAAGCTATGGTTGAAGGCTAATTACAACAAAATTGGAAGCAAGTATCTGTTTCTTACCCATGCTACTAGATTCTGTTCCCCAGCAGCTTTAGAATTATCAATTGCTTTCCTGCCGGTTATGATTTCTAGAAGAACAACCCCAAAGCTATAAACGTCTGATTTTACAGTTAGTTGACCAGTCATTGCATACTCTGGGGCACAGTATCCATAGGTGCCCATAACCCTTGTAGATACGTGGGTGTTATCGCCAACAGGCCCAAGCTTGGCCAAGCCAAAATCAGATAGCTTGGGAAAATATCCTTCACCAAGTAAAATGTTGGAGCATTTCAAATCTCGGTATATAACAGGGGGACTGGCTTTGTCATGTAAATACTCCAATCCCTTTGCAGCTCCAGCAGCTATTTTCATTCTTGTATTCCAATCCAGTCTTTTCTTACCAGGTGAAATGTCTGCAAATAATAAGCATAAGAAATATAGTAGTAAATAACAAATCATGAGGAGTTTAATGCCATATATACCGTGTAAATGGTCTTCCAGAGATCCTAAGGGCATATATTCATAAACCAGAAGCCTTTGATCTCCATTAGCACAGTAACCAGTAAGATTAACAAGGTTAGGATGGTGAAGTAGGCTCAGCATTAGAACCTCAACAAGAAATTCCCTGTTCCCTTGCAAACCATTACGATCAAGTTGCTTTATAGCAACAACCTACAACCGATCATAAAAAACAAGATTCAATTACCAGTTTGCCACCTTCATCATGTGAAAGCAACTATGTTACTCGGATCCGAGTGTGAGTGTCGGATACGGGTATGCGTCCGACATGGGTATGTTTAATTCTTTTTAAGTTTTTTCATGTACTTAGAGGATCATATTCATATCCCTATACCCATGTCCATATATATGTCGGACACGGGTGTCGGATACGGATACTTCAAGAAAAATAAAGAGTCGGAGCAACATAGGAAAGCAAGCCTGCATTTAACTTGTGTAAGCTGTAAATATTGTTTCAGGTTTTTTTCGTTTTACAACTAACCCGATTTGTACTCTCCAGACGCCCTTTGTACACTCTACCGAAGCCTCCTTCTCCCAAAAGGCATTCTGCACTAAAATTTTTAGTTGCCATTGCCAATTCACGAAATGGAAAAGTCTGTGCAGCAATATGTTCACTTCCTCCGCTTTTAGATGTCTCCCCACTTGACGAGGAATCTGTTTTCAATTTGTCTGAATGAATAAAAGATGATGAAAAAATGTTGGCAAAGGCCAAATACTTGTATGCATTTCATTCTAGAAGAGAAAAAACAAGCCACACTACTGAAACCTCATTATAGAACAGGAAATGAAAAATACAAACATCAAGAATGGAGGACTGAGCTGGATTTTGCCAAGGCATGAGGTCTAAGACTAATCCATCCTCCGACCAAAACTTCACCTCACAAAACCAATCATACACCTTGCTTTTATATTTCAAGTCATATGCAACATATGAGGTGTATCAAAAATCTAACTTTAGCAAGGATTTTGCTACTTTGATCCATCACTTGAATTTAACCGACAAAATGAAGGGGGAAAAAAAAAAGGATCAAGCCTTGCAGAGAGTTACAAATAAGGAGGAGAGCAGAATAATCAATGACAAAGTGCAACACTTTCACAACGTATACTTATGATTTTATATATTGATTCAAAGAAGCTTGTCTGCTAGATATCCTAATACTTTACATTAAAAAATAAAATTAGAGAGAATCCAAAACTGTAAGTAAAATTCATAAGCAGTCTAGCTTGCAAAACAGAACCAGTTCCATTCATTACCTGATACCTACCAGTATGCTGCAAAGAAACTACCCTTTTAAGCTAATAAAAAATAAACATTTGATCAAGCAATCAAGTCTAATTTTCTTCCTTTTCCCATTCTAATTATTCAATTTTTTTATCCAAATTATATCTGACTATCCAAAACAATCCACAATTACCTAACAACTAATCAAATTACATAAAACCCAGAAAAAAAAAACATATATTTATTTTCAAAAACCAATAAAACACATAGAAAAGAACATAACAGCTAGCATAAAAGACATCTTTCTGTGACAGAATGATTATTAACATAAAAAGCAAAAGAAAGGGTCAAATTACTTTTATTGACTTTTACATGAAAAAGCTTTACCTGAAGTAGGTTTGATTTGATCAAGTGCCATCTGTTCCATCTTTTTCTTCTTCTTAGACTTATTAGCTTTGGAATTTGATTTCCCAGAACAAGGAAGCCACCCCATGATTCTTCTTCTTCTTTGCTTCTTTCTCTTCCTTTTTTACTTCAAAATAAACTTTACTGCTATCAAAAATCTCAATAAAAACATTAAAGCAATATCAACCCATTTCTTGAATAACCTTAACAACACCCAAAAACACAGAAACTTTGACGAAGATTTCACAAGTTTTCATTACAAAGATGAAAGAGCCAAACGTTTTTGTTTTTCAGTAACGTTTACTTTTTGTTTTTTATTATTTATTAGTTTATATTTATTTTTATTCCTTTTAGAATTACGTGATTGGCTTAAACATTTTTATTTTTGGACCACTTTTACGGTGTCGTTTTACATGGGAGGAAATAAATGAAGTAAAAAAAAGATGGTCCTCTAACGTGGGTCCCATTAACGGGATTCATTGTTATCTTCTTGAATAGAAAAAGATGGATATTTTCTAACCGTCTGATCTGATCTGATTAAATAATAAAATAAGACCACCAATAGAATAAAATTGACGGTCATAATTGAAATTTACACGTGGACTTTGGTTTATGAACAGCAGGTTTTTAATTATACCTTCATTTATATTTAATTGGATTAAATGAAGAGAATATATATTTATATATTTATTATGAAGAAGTGATTCATTTATATTAGTGTAAAATTAAATTAATTTTATATATTTTTATAATTTTTTATATGATTTATATTTGTTTAATCCGACCGTCGTATTTTATATTCTATTCACGTAAATCATGCACGTCGAGTTTTTAGTAAATTAAAAATATCTAACTATTTGTTCGATGTAATAAACTTTCAACCGTCAAATATATATTGAAAAAGATGATATTCTCGATCGATATGATAAAAATATCGGATCAATTTAAAACTTTACGTGCACGACGAGTATAATTAAATTAGATTTCTTATTAAACTTTTATATCAAAAATTTTATTTCTTATAATTTTTTAATATTATAAAAAGTAAAATTTAATTTATGATTAAAATTTTATAAAAATAAAATATAAATTCTATAATAAATTATGAAAATATATAAAATTAATTTATTTTATATTAATGTAAGTCAATTCTTTCTCTTTATTATATATAGAGAGAGATATCAAATTAAGGTGACACATGCATATGACAGAAGATGAACATTTGGCTCATCTCAGTCATGGCGGAGTCTGTAATTTATTCCACAGTCACATGATATGATATCTGTCTCCTTCTCTTCTAGTAGAAACAAGAGTTTCAACTTAAAATATCCTTTTTGTATATTATCGCGATATCGTTAGAAGATTTTGTGTGGCATGTAAAAATTCGAGAATTCGAACAATAATTTTTCCATTCTCACAAAAAAAATTAGTTAGAAAAATTATTGTTGTTGTACCCAAAAAAAAAAAAAAAAAGGGGGGAGGAATGACCTATTCAAATCCAGCTGCAAGATTCTTCTCTTTTTTTCCCTTTCAGAATCAACCTTTTCAAAGTTTTATTGAAGCAAGCAGGCACTGATCATCATTCATCAATGAGCCAAGATTATGACCCATTGCCATTTTTCTCTTTCGCTATACGTAAGAGAGATATATACTATCACGGTTTGATTGCTTTGCAATGTTAAATATCTTAACAAGTTAACACTCAGCTCATGCATGGCCGCCAGTTACGTTGAGTCGTAACAGTACATATTCATGAACATGTCTTCCATGGAGAAGCGTAAAAAAGTTAGCTACTTTTAATTAACTTTAGACATGGAAATTGGAAACTACTGCTCGTTTGAATACCTTGGTGATGAAAATGACCAAAATTACATGTAATACAAAACTTTTGAGTCATGCTAATGCAGAATTTGGGTATCAAAATTGTGCAGATATTTAACAAAAAGAGGCAGCAAAAAGTTCCAACTGGACTTTGAATGCCATCTCTCTGAGACAGCATCATAATCTACATAAATTCTTGGCATAAAAAACCAGAAGTTAGAATTGATCACTTCAGAACAAAGACCTAATAAAGCTGCCTGAAGTTGTTGCAGGACCTCTAGAAAACTGAAACAAGACAGTGCTGATGATACATATCACATATTAGATGTGCAGAAAACAATTAATTAGAAAAAGAAAAAGAAGGTAATGCTGAAGGCAGCAATAGAAGAAGATGAGAATCCATAATATCCTCCTTAAAAGTGAAAACTGCCTTCATCAAGCAAGACTTATACTAGCAGAAAGTCATATATTGTATGCTTCACAGTCACTCAGTCGTCACTTCAGGGCTTTGGTTCTGAAGCCCTTGAGTCCTGACACAGCCTTTATCAGACCAAATATATATTTCAGTTGCCTTCATCACTTGTCTTTACTAGCAGGTGATTTAGAAACTGGTATAGAGGCAACAGGATTTGTGTTCCTCAGCTGCATCTCATGGTTATGTTTGCCTTCATACGTTGTAATGAAAGCTTTTGGATCATCTGATGATGCTCTTTCCACATGCTTCCGCACATTGCATTTTAGACTAGTGCATCTGTAGTAACTTCTGCGAGACAGATTATCACGAGCAGTAAGAAAACAAGCGTAAAAATTTACATAATTAGCAATCAATGCATATATAGCACCCATATATATGAAGTAAGTATTATAGATGTTGCATCTATTATATTAGTTGCAGATGATAGTAGCAGGCTCTACTTTTAATGGAGGCCAATCCATCTCCGATATATGAAAGATCAATAATAGTTTTCAGCTTGCTCCGACTCTTCATTTTTCTTGAAGTATTCGTGTCAGATACTCGTATCCGACACATATCCGGACATGGGTATTATGACCCTCCAAATACATGAAAAAACTTCAGAAAAAATTGAACATACCCGTATCCGACACTCACATCCAAATCCGAGTAACATAGGTTTTCAGAAATCTCCAGGTTCTTTTGAATATGGGCTATGAGGAGGTTGCAATTGCATTGTTCAAACAGACAACCAACTGCATGCAAAAGTGTTTACACTATACCAAAAATAACATAATTCAAGCATCAATCAGAGTAAAACAAGATCACTCAAAGTAGGAAGGACTAAAATTTTCTTCAAAGGGATTTGAGACAGCCACATTAAGCCTAAAGGATGTACTATATATCAGCTATGATGATGCGTATTTTAAACAAGTTGAATTTCAACCTGGGATATTGATTTCCCTTCACCACCTTCTGCCCATATTTTCTCCATCGAAAGCCATCTCCTATAATTTCAGAATCAGTAGAACTTTGCACTATAACACGAGGTTCTTGGATGCCTTCCCCTGAGGTGCCCACTTCACTGAATTGATTCTCACTTTTCCTAAAAACGAAAAACAGATCACAGTTCAACATAAATTAGGAGTTTAATTTCAGTTGCTTAACATAAAATCCATATCATTCCAATTTCTTACCTTCTTTTACTTCTAGGATCATCATCATCTCCCTCCTTGCTTCCTTCCTCACATTCCCCACTAAGACCATTGGAATTTTCAGAATTTCCACCAGCATTAACACCTCCAGCAATAACATGTTCATAAGGTAGCAGAGCATTGCCTTGATAAGATGGGGGAGCAGCAGACAACTTGACTTCATTCTGATTTTCAACTCTACCTTCAGAAACTTCATTCCTTTCATTAGGATTATTACTCCACAATGAGTTATTATTCGTATCTTGACCAGTTGCATCAGAAGTAAATCCTAACCCTTGGGTCCCTGATGAATTTCGTTTGGGAGGCTGAGGCTTTGAATGGTTATGTTCACCATTGTAAACAATTTCAGCTATTTGACCATCAAATGATCTTTCAACTTTCTTTTTTACAGGACAATTCGGGTGCGTACACTTATAGTAGCTTCGTGGATACTCACTTCCTTTCACTTGCTTTTGTCCATATTTCCTCCAATTATAGCCATCATAAGAAGGTCGATCACCATTTGCTACAGCAGGTAAATTTTTTGGGTCCTCCTCCATGTTCTGAGATCCCACCTTTGCAGGTTCACTTGTCAGATCTGTTTCTGCATGTGATGGAGTATTCTGGTGAAGAATATTTGGGGTAACTTGGGTTCTGAAATTCTTTTTCCCTTGGTTTGTATGTTGAGCTGGTGCCTCTGTTGATTGCAGTGTTAGTTGATTGCTAGCACTGTAGTTTCCCTGCAAAAATTGAAACTCTAAAATCAGTAGATATGGCATAGATAATGAGCATCTCAGGGGACAAAACTGGACACTATATTGCTCCGATTCTTCATTTTTCTTGAAGTATTTGTGTCCGACACTCGTGTCCGACGCATTTTCGGACATGGGTAAGAGAATATGACCCTCCAAAGATCCTCCAAATACATGGAAAAACTTTTAAAAAATTGAAAATACCCATGTCGGACACATACCCGTATCCGACAGTCACACTCGAGTCCGAGTAAAATAGACTGGGCGATCAAATAGTCAAGAAAACAAAAAAAATATTATCGTTGAGAGTTGAGAGTTGAGACTTTAACTAGAAAGTAGCAGTTTCTCAAGCAGATAAACTAAAGCATAGAATTCTGCTACTGACCATGTTTGCCAATAGAGAAACAGTTGTCTTTGATACAAGCTTTGCCTGTGGTTTGTATACTACTACAGTAGGTTTGACATTTGATTTTAAAAACTTATCAGAGGAATAATTAGAAACAACTATTCCAGAGAGCTCTGCCTGAAATTATCAGATGACAAAAATATGAGAGTTAGAAAGATCTTGAAATGAGAAAAAAAGGTATTTCAGATGAAACTAAGAGGAAACCTGGGAAGAAATCATAGCAGATGGAGCACGATTCAGAACTGGCTTAAACCTCACTGTCTTTGGTCTAATTGCAGGAACTGCATTTTCAGAACAGGCATTAGGGGGTGAGGCATTTATAGCTCCTGCAAGGAGCTCCGAGAAAGACTTAAAACTCGAACAAGTAGGCCTTGAAGCTACTGGTTTAGCTATGACTATCCTCTCTGCTTTTTTCACCTCCATTTTAATAAATTATCCGAAAGGCCAATTATATTTTACTGGTGCATAATGTGCCAGAAGGAACCCAGTTAGCTGGATAGCAGTAAACTTGCTGAAGGACGATTTGCAGAAGATGTTTTAGAAGTGTCACTCTCTATCAATGCCAGCTTCAGTTATGCAAAGCTCAAAATCAACATATTCAGACCTGAATGCACCAGGATTATATAAGTAACATGTCTAAACAGCAGATTAAATTGACAAGAGTTACATGC
Organism: Fremontodendron californicum; assembly: GCA_030761205.1. Taxonomy (NCBI): domain Eukaryota; kingdom Viridiplantae; phylum Streptophyta; class Magnoliopsida; order Malvales; family Malvaceae; genus Fremontodendron; species Fremontodendron californicum. Next base: position 1,610,009 of record JAULJL010000012.1, read on the forward strand.
ATATGAGTGTGTGTTTGCAAAATGAGATAGAATGATAGATGCATATCCCTATGTTACTCGGAGTAGGGTGTGGGTATGTTCAATTTTTTCTAAGATTTTCATGTATTTGGAGAGTTCTTGGAGGATCATATTCTTAGAATATGGCTTGAATATAGCTTGAATATGGCTCATTCACCATAGGTGGCTTAGCACCAATAATGGAGCTACCACTTGCACCACTTGCACCACCAATAATGGAAGCTACCACTTGCAAATGGATGGTGGCTATGGTGGCTACCACTTGCATGTGTTCACACCAAGATAGGTGGTGGATGGTGGCTATGGTAGGCTATGGTGGCTGCCACTTGATGTATGTTCACACCTTGATATTATGGCTATAAATAGCCATGTAGAGATGAGAGAGTTGAGTAGAGTTGAGTATGTGTTAGAGCTAAATTGTTGAAGCAAATACTCTGTGTTTATAGAGTAATTCGGTATTGTGTTGAGTTGTGAGTTCAGTGCTTGTGTAGCACCTTGAATTCGGTATATGTTTGTACTCTAAACTCCATTAATACAAAGCTTCAAGCTCCTCCTCCCGTGGATGTAGGCACAGTTGCCGAACCACGTAAAATATCGGTGTTTTTTCAGTGTGTTTAAATCGGTTTTAGTAATATCAATTCGCTTCCGCACAACAAATTGGTATCAGAGCCAATTTTTACGTAAAACCGAGTTTGTTCGATTCTGTCCGTATTTCAAAAGTGCTCCAAATTGTGTTTTGAAAATACCAGGTTGAAGAGGTCGTCGAGAGGAGTGCAGCTGAATCAACCAGAGCGCCAGAAACCGTCGCACGCGCCCGCACGCGCCGCCAGAAGGGGCTGAGAGTGATCCTCACGCGCCCACGCGCCGCACGCGCCACCAGAGGTTGAAGACGCGTGAAGCCCACGCGCCACACGCGCCGCACGCGCCTCCAGAGGTTGAAGACGCGTGAATCCCACGCGCCACACGCGCCGCACGCGCCGGTGAGAGAACAGCCTCCACGCGCCCCACGCGCCGCCCCACGCGCCGCCGTACGCGCCCCACGCGCCGCCGCAGCTCCGACCAACTTTTTCGGGCTATTTTTTGAGCCGTTTCAGAACACTATTCCGAGACTTTTCCGAGCCGGTTGAGCTAAACCGAGTCCATTTCGAGCCAGTTGTAGCAGAATATTTGCAGAATATTCACCGTGTGTCCAAAATTTACACAGTTGGACCCGTTCCTGGCTATTTCGACTATTCCGGACTCAACCGCGGCATCCGTTTTTCCATACAGGTACCGGAAAAACACTTTGTTGGTAATTTTGTTTTATTACCATGGCAGAATCATTAGAGACACATGAAACAACCAGCAGCGCACGATCAAGTTCTTATATCAGAAAGAACTCGATGACCACTGCAAAGTTCGAGGTGGAGAAATATGATGGCACCACCAACTTTGGCATGTGGCAGTGCGAAGTTCAGGATCTGTTATTCCGAGAGGGTTCATATATCGCTCTGGAAGACAGGCCCAGAGATATTTCGGAAGATGACTGGAAATTTGTCAACCGTCAGGCTTGTGGCACAATCCGGTTATGCCTAGCCAAGGACCAGAAGTACTTTGTCATGAGAGAGAATAATGCAAAAACTCTCTGGAAACAACTTGAGGACAAGTACATGACAAAAAGCATGGAGAACAGACTCTATCTGAAGAAGAAGCTGTTCCGCTTCCAGTATGTGCAAGGTATCACCATGCAGGAGCATCTAGTAAGTTTTAACAAAATCCTCGCTGATCTTGAAAATCTAGATGCAAATATCTCTGATGAAGATAAGGCTCTTACTCTGTTAAATTCCTTGCCTGATAGCTATGATCATTTAACCACTACACTGTTGTATGGTAAAAATGATATAGAATATGTTAATGTTAGTAATGCTCTGGTGAATAATGAGTATCGGAAAAAGGATCAGCATGATCACCAGAATACTACACCAGAAGCTTTAACTGTGTACAGAGGCAGGACGAGCAACCAAGGAGCCGGAGAAAACAAGCGAGGTAAATCCCGCTCAAGGAGGGGATCATCGAGAACACGACTCTCGAGGGACGAGTGTGCCTTTTGCCATGAGAAAGGGCATTGGAGGAATAACTGTCCCAACATGGAGAGGTCGATTGTGAGTGTAGCTCAAGAATCTGAGGGAGAAGAAGACTCTGCATTTACGATTTCCACAACAACATACTCTTCAGATCAATGGATTCTGGATTCCGGATGTTCCTACCATATGTGTCCGAACCGGATGTGGTTCTCAAACTTCAAAGAGTTTGATGGAGGGATTGTCCATATGGGCAATGACAATACTTGTCACACTAGAGGCATCGGAACAATCCAACTGAAAATGCATGACGGTACAATCAGACAACTTACAGACGTAAGGTATGTCCCTGATCTCAAGAAGAACCTCATATCACTGGGGGTCTTAGACTCAAATGGTTACAAGGTGACCATACAGAATGGAGTCCTGAGAGTTGTACGTGGAGCATTCTTAGCAATGAAGGGTTATATGAAGGGAAATCTGTATCTCCTTGACAGAGAAACCGTGACAGGCAGAACAGCAGCCTCTCACAGAATGATGGGATAAATCGACACTTCACTGTTCCTAGCACTCCCCAGCAGAATGGAGTTGCAGAAAGGACGAACCGAACTTTGGTTGATAAAGTTCGCTGCATGTTATCCCAGTCGAGCTTGAGCAAAGCATTTTGGGCGGAGGCTTTACTGTTCGCCTCCCACATTATCAACAGACTAACCTCCACTGATGGGAAGACTCCCATAGAGGTATAGTCCGGATATTCTGCCATTGAATATGATCGGCTTAGTAGTAACGGATGCAAAACTGGATCCTAGAGCCAAGAAAGCTGTCTTCATGGGCTTTAGTGAAGGAGTAAAAGCAGTCCGATTGTGGAACCTTGAGTCAAAGAGAGTCATCGTAAGCCGAGATGTTGCCTTTGACGAATCTGTAATGCTGAAACTGTCAACTCCAGAGAATGTGAACCAAGATTCTCTAAAGCAGGTGGAGTTTGAATCAGAATCTGATGACACCTTAATTGAAGTGGAGGAGTCATCACCGGAAATCTTTCAGCAACTTGAATCAGTTGTCACCAGTAGACCGAATAGACATATTCGGAAACCTGCTCGATACACAGACGTGGTGACATACGCCCTTCCAGTAATTGATGATGATGTTCTGATCAATTACAAAGAAGCTGTAAACAGCCCTGTGCATGCCCAGTGGAAGGAGGCGATCAGAATTGGAAGTTGGTTCCACTTCCAACACTCAAGATATCAATTGGGTGCAAATGGGTCTTTGCCAAAAAGGAGGGTGCTACCGGCAAAGACAGCATCAGATACAAAGCCAGATTGGTAGCCAAAGGTTAGGCTCAAAAAGAAGGAATAGACTACAATGAGGTATTTTCACCTGTTGTTAAGCATGCATCTATTCAGATCTTATTGGCTTTAGTAGCACAGTATAACCTAGAGATAGTTCAACTTGATGTAAAAACTGCATTCCTCCATGGTTCCGTAGAGGAGGAAATTTGTATGACTCAACCAGATGGTTCTGGAGTCCCCGGTCGCAGAGATTACAAAAGCAAGCTGAACTGATCACTGTATGGTCTGAAACAATCCCGTGACAGCTGTACAAACGGTTGGACTGTTTCAAGACAGGATGAAAAGTACACACACAGTCAATTTGATCAATGTGTTTATTTCCGGAAACTTCAAGATGGATCATTTGTCTATCTGCTGAAAAAGGCAAGGTGGAGATCGACAGGCTGAAGGCTCAACTGAGCTCAGAGTTCGAGATGATCTTGGAGAAGCTAAGAAAATTCCTGGGAAGTAGACAGAAAAATTGACTCAGGCTCAGTGCATTGATGAATCATGCCAATGCAGTAGGTGCCCTGATATGTGAGTAATGGTGTGTACATTTGAAGGAGAAAAGAGGAAGCTCTGATCTGTGAAATCTCTCTGTGGATTCTCGCCAAGGTGGAGATTCTTAGAATATGGCTTGAATATAGCTTGAATATGGCTCATTCACCATAGGTGGCTTAGCACCAATAATGGAGCTACCACTTGCACCACTTGCACCACCAATAATGGAAGCTACCACTTGCAAATGGATGGTGGCTATGGTGGCTACCACTTGCATGTGTTCACACCAAGATAGGTGGTGGATGGTGGCTATGGTAGGCTATGGTGGCTGCCACTTGATGCATGTTCACACCTTGATATTATGGCTATAAATAGCCATGTAGAGATGAGAGAGTTGAGTAGAGTTGAGTATGTGTTAGAGCTAAATTGTTGAAGCAAATACTCTGTGTTTATAGAGTAATTCGGTATTGTGTTGAGTTGTGAGTTCAGTGCTTGTGTAGCACCTTGAATTCGGTATATGTTTGTACTCTAAACTCCATTAATACAAAGCTTCAAGCTCCTCCTCCCGTGGATGTAGGCACAGTTGCCGAACCACGTAAAATATCGGTGTTTTTTCAGTGTGTTTAAATCGGTTTTAGTAATATCAATTCGCTTCCGCACAACACATATCTCCATACCCATGTCCGGATATGTTTAGGATACGGGTACTTCAAGAAAAATGAAGAGTCGGAGCAACATAGACATATCCTAAGCGAAACAACTCAGAGTGAGGTACAGCATATATATCCCAGTAGCAAAATCTGTTTATAGAGTTCATAAAAACTTGCTTTAACTCAACATTGTGCCATATTCTGATGCTAATAGGATCATCTCTAGAATACGGCATTGTTTCATCATATTTTACCTCCGAAATATTAGTATGACAATGAAAATTACCTTCATAATTGAAAAAACCATAAGTTTTAGACAGGAAGATATAAAAGACATAGAGAAAGGTAATGAAGAGGCTCCAAAAACTAGAACCTCCTTCTCAGCCCCTCTAGTAAAATGCTAATGTACAAAATAATGGCAATTTATCTATGTTGCTCCGATTTTCATTTTTCTTGAAGTATTCGTGTCCGACGCATATCCGGACGGATATGGAGATATGATCATCCAAAGACCCTCCAAATACATAAAAATCTTGAAAAAAATTGAACATATCCGTGTTAGATATATATACATATCCGACACTCACTCCTAGTCCAGTAAAATAGCTGGTAACAGGAATTTTCATTTTAAAGTTATGCCAAATGAATAAATTGGATAAAACAGAAATATATCTTGCTTTCTGGAAAGTCTCTAAAGCTCCACTCATAGTTGAACGTAGTTTAATAATTAAACCAACTTTTGCTGACAGAGAACACTTTCTCTCTTCAACCTTCAAAGTAACTACAAGCCAACAGCATTTTGAAGCCATATTTTCACTCAGAAAGTAAAATTGATATGCAGTAACTTCCCAATTTTGTCCATTTTATAAAACAATTACTAGTTATTTCCCAGATTTCCTCGCCAGCAGCATGTTTAATGAAGCTCAAACATTTTCTGTGCTGCTGGAAAACAACAATAACACAATCACAATCGCTTCACCCTTACCTTAGAACTATTTAGAAGATGACTCTTTTGCTATTTGATTGTCATAGTCTCTTCTTCAGTGGCCATGGAGAGCCTAAATTTCAGGATTTCCTAATAAAATGTAGGCCAGGACCCAGAAAATTACCCATAAATCAAGATAAAGTTTTTCTTTATTTCCACCATGACCAAATATCAAGATAAAGCTTCCTACCAACCTACAGTAACTACAATAAAACACTTCAATCTTTATCCAGGAGATTCCAGTCTTTAATTCATCAAATAAACAAACTATTGTGAACTCAAATCTTTTTCTAGAAAAATTAAACTACCCCATATAGCATTATGAAGAAGAAGAAAAAAAAAAGGAGCAAATATTTAGGATTGTGCAAAAAAAAAAAAAGCTAGTTTTAACATCATTTGAGAACTATATACTTTGTCACAGAAAAAAAAAAGGTCCTCCTTTACAAAGAAAACCCAAACCCCAAAATATTTTTTTTACAAAAAAAAATGAGGGAATCTAAGTTCAACTGATAACATAAAAGTAAAAAAGTAGATAAACAACAAAAAAGAAAAAAATAATAGAGCTAAAGAAAATGAGAACTGACCAGAATGGTAGATAAGTAACAAAGTGACAACTTGTTTTTGCTTTAATGAAATCTCATTTGATTCACTCTTTTCAGCTCAGTCTGCATGACAGACCAAGGAAATTTATGAGAAAAACAAAACAACATAATTTTATTACTCGGAAACTTCTTAGCAGAAAAAAAATGTAAATATATAAATATATATTTATATATAAGGAAACGTGACTGAAACCCTGAAACACAAAGAACTTGACCTCGAATAAAGAGAAACCTTAACCTGTTAACAGAGGAAACACCAGGCTTATGTTTACTGGATACATATATACATTTTTGAAATGATTGTTTTTGTATGTTCTTTGAACTTATTAAAGGGAAAAAAAAAAAACAGCTTTGGAAAGGAAAAAAAAAAGGTTTAAGCTGAACTGGTTTTCTTTGAGTAACAAATTTATTTTAAGACAATGGAAAAAGATTAGATTTCAAAGTCTGTTCAGTGTCTGAAACTGGAAACAAGAGGAAGTTCATAGTTTTTTGACAAGGAAAGAGCAAAAAAGAAGGAATAAGGAAAGGTTGCTGAGGTTAAAAGGAAGAAAAAAAGAGCTTGAAATCCCACTGAAGTATTCTTATTTTTTGTTTTATTTAATATTTTAAAAAATATTTTCTGATTTTCGATTTGTTGTTTTGGAATTTGAATTTGGTATAATATTAGATTTGTATCATAAACTGTGATTGGTGGGTTACACGGGGAGAGAGAGAGAGTGATGGTACGGCCAACTAACTCTCTCTACGACTACTACCCTTTTGACTCTCTTATAAGTAATTCGTACTTAAGTGTCTTATTTTATATTTTGTTGTATTAGTAGTACAAATATAAATATAATATATATATTTTATTAAATGTGTTAAAATTTTAAATAAAAATATAAGATATATATTAAACGTATTGTATTAATGATATTAATAAAATTTAAATTTGTAATTTTATATTTATTAAACATATCATATTTATGTCATATTTAAAATTAACAAGATATAAATTTCTTCCTTCATTAAAATGAAAACTCTGGCCCACTTTTTTTTATCGTAACGCATGTTATAAGATATTATCCGTTTTGATCTATTAGGTCTCACGATTTTGTTTATAAAAGTATTTCACAGGTTGAAGATGATGTGAATGCTTACATATTTAATCGAACTCTAATAGATAATCGATATAAGATTCATGACTCTTCTTTAGGATCAAATATTGTATCTATTTTTTTTTTTAAAGACTGTTTTACTCATGGTTTTATTATAAAAAGAAAAAATTTACAAGGGCAAAAGAGTCTTTCCATGTGACTTATTTTTTACGGGGAAAGCATGAGCATTTGAGTATATATAAATGAAACCCTTGGGGAGGATTGGAGACTAGAAGTGTTCGTTCGGTTAATTCGTTTAATAATCGAATCGAATTATCATTAATCGAATTAATCGAATTTGTTTTTTCATTAACCGTTAATCGAATCAAAATATTAAAACGGTTAATTAATCAAATCGAAATTATTTCGGTTAATTTGGTCGGTTTTCAAATTAACCGAAATATTTACCTAATTTATTTTGCAACCTATTTTAATACATGATTTTATATCCAAACAATCTATCCAACCAACCAAAATCCAAAAACAAAGCATAATAAAACTATTATAAAATCCAAATATCAAACATACTAAACAACTAAACATACAATATTTACTATAGTTCGGTTAATTCGTGTAATTAGGTTTTTTTCGCTTAAACGAACCGAATTAACCGATAACCGAAATATTCCAAAAGCATTAACCATTAACCGAACCGAACTTTGTTCGGTTAACCGATTAACCGAACGGAAAAAAATTTCGATCGATTAATTCGGTTAAATCCGAATAATTAACACCCTTATTGGAGACTGGTTTCAATCTGTATGGTTGAAGAATCAAATGATTCAAATCTGTTGAGTTATTGATTTCAAGCAATTTTTTTTGCAAAATTTCAATTGGCAACATTAGTCAGAGAAGTTGGGCAACAAAAAACTTTAGTCAATGAAGATATATATTAATAATTGTAACATTGTTGATATTTTGAAAAAAAAAAAAATCCGTATTCAATATTATAGTCTTGTTAGTGGTGATCAAAATTCTATATTTCATTTGAATGGTCGGTAAGAATTTTTTTATCGACCATCCAAATAAATTAACATTAATATTGTGAGGAGAATGGCTTCCCAATGCATAGCAGGTATTATTACTAAATGAGGTTATATACTATTAACTTTGAACATCTTTTAATCTTTAACAACCATCAAATAATTATATCTTAAAAAACTATTTTCAAGTTTTTGTTAGCAAATTTTAAGTTGTATTTATAATACATAATTTATATTTAATGCACTAACAATGTATAAATCTATACACTATCAGTGAATCAGATAATAATACATCATTAAAAGTTTTTAAAATACAGATAATTTTATTTTTATATGAAATGACATCATCTAATTCACTGACAATATATAGTACATTAAATATAAACTCTATAATATATTATAAGACAAACAGGTTAGCAAATCAATTTGATATTTTTGTTATGTTTAAAAATCAAAAGACATACACATTTTCATTTCAGCCATTGAAAAAACTTGAGTTTGAGCGTTCAAAACAATCCATAAAATGACTTCTTCTTTTTCTTAAATAAATATAACTTAATTTTTAAATAAATATAACTTAATTTTTTAATACAATAATTAGAATTTACTTACTCAAACTGTTGAATAATGAAAATCAAAGTTGGAAATTATTTAACTTTTTCTTGACATGGTTTTGAGTATTAGTTGAAGTTTTGGTTTGGAATGTTAGTTGGGAGGAAGATAAAAAATAAAAATAAAAATAAAAAAAAAAAGAAAAAAGACATTGGGGAGGTGGGGGCTGTCCAACTTTCAAACCGAAATTCTAAGTTATGACTGGTAGTTGTGTTATGTCTAACACGTGACGTGCCCTCTATTTGCAATATTTTTTCCATTGATTTTGTTATTTTATTTGCTAATTTCAAATTTTGTCTTTTCTAAAATTTAAAGAGGCAAATTAAACAATGACATTGATTGAAGTAATTTTGTACATGTCAACTAACGTTGATAATATTAAACACGATATAAATATAATTAAAATATAATATAAAAAAATACGAATATATGAATATATTAAATTTTATATAACATAAATTATTAATACGTCAAAATTTATATATAAATATAAAACATCTTAAATACAATTATGATATAAAAAAATACATAAATATAATATAAATACACGAATTATCACATATAATGTCAATAATTCTATGATTTAATGATATAATATTATATTTTTAATTATAGTGATCGAAATTTAATTTTTGATAATTTTTAAGTATACAAAAATGTAATTTTGTCTCATTAATGAAAAAATTAAATGTAAACTGTTGAAAGTTGACACATCAAAAATAATCTAGAAGCAGCTTAATTTGATAAATAGTCAATTATTGGAGCTGGAGGTAACCTAAAACTTAAAAGTGTTAATAAATTAAGCTTTTGAAGAAGAAGACAACCAAGTCAACCTCTTTCATTGGCCCTCGAGAAAACTGCTAGTAAAAATCAAAATAATATTAAATTAAATATTACCATTGTTCAATTTCTAACAATTTTAAATATAAAAATAAATAATTCTTTCTCAAATTCATAGATTTTTTCCCTAAACAATATTTGTTTAATATTATCAATGGCCCACTGGTTTTGAATTGAATGCATAAACTTGTTATAGTGGAATCCTACTCAGAATAAGCGGTCAAAATCTCAAAGCTTATCCAAAGGAATTAAATCTGATAATTTATGTATCTCGTGTTTTTATTTTGTATCAGTTATGTAAATATAAATAATATATAAATTATTAAATATATTAAAATTTTAAAAATGAATTCGATACATGTATTAAATGTATTGTGTTAATTATATTTAAATGTATCGAAATTATTATATTATTTTTGTATTTATTAAACATATCATATATTATGGTTGTGTCATATTTTTATATTGTATAAAAAATTATTAGATATAAAAAGAACCCAACGTCTCCACCTGAGCACCATCACTTAGGGATGACAATAGAACGGAGCGAGACGGGGGCGGAATTTGCAGTATTCACTCTCGCCCTGCCATTAGACTATTCTGTCCCGTTCCGTTTCGTTATGGATGTTGAAATTTCAATACCACTATCACCTTCATAGATGTCGGTTATATCCATAATCGCCCCATCCTATACTTATTAGTTATCTCTAATTCTTTTAAATAATAAAACATTGTAAAAAAATTTAAATATAAATTCAATATAAACGAGTTTTTAATCTTGGGAGAGAGAAAAATAATGTATTAGGTTTAGATTTAAAAAAAAGAAAAAAAAATAATAGGTTTAGTTGTATTACTTTATTATTCTTTTAAAACCTAAATATTTAAGGGTAAAAAAGTAAATTCGTTCTAAAATTACTTCATCTCCGTCGTTCAAAAAAAAATTGCTCCGTCCTGTTTCGTTTTCACTGTTCAAAATAAAAAATTTCCCATTTAAAATCAATCGATTCGAAATCCATAAGATAATTCAGGTTTTGCCCTCCCTACCCCCACTCCTACCCTGTTCAGCTTGCCGAATCTATTGTACCATACCAAAATAAAAGGCTTTCCAATCTATTTTATAAAAAGTTTGAGATATGAATTTGCAGGATTTAAAATCATCGGATTGGTTAGCTACAAAACATTTAGCAATCTTTTTGGTGTCTTCTTCATGTACGAATCCTCGGCATAGCCTGAAGAGCTGATTCTTTACGGGTTGCTTAATAATGCTTATCCTCGTACCGTCTGCATAGCTTAGATTAGTCCATTGTAAGCTCTTCCCTGACCCATCCTCCAAAAGAAGGAAAAAAAAATAAAGGATCAAACTTAAATGGTATGATCCAGTAAGAAGCATGGGAGACCCCTCACTGGGCTTGTATTTCGGAATCTATCCGCCTGGCATCGAGCTTGGGCTTTGATGATGAAGTGATAATTGAATCTTGTTCCCTTTCTTCTGTAAAAACCTGATCTAGCATAAAAAGCCACCCAGAGAAGAAAACTACCCAGTAAGGATTGGTTGGCAAATTATTGGAGCTGCTGTTGAAACATCCAAAAAGAGTATTGGTTAGACCTGCTCCGAGCCGAGACCCGATTTTTTTTTTTTCTTTGCTCAGGCCCAATCCTGGATCGACCCGACCCGACCCGTTAGATCCGAATATACTGTTTATTGGAATAAAAAAAAAATATATTTTTATATTTTTATAATTAAAATTAAATAAAATAATATTATTATAATAAATAATTACTGTTTTGGGCCGAATATATTGTCTAAATCCGATCTAATATGGACCGAATTTATCGGACCGTACGGACTATCCGACCTATGAACAGGTCTAGTATTGGATAGCTTCTATCCCATCCCATCAAAAGTTCAAATACTCGCCACCACCGAGGCTCGTGTCGATTTTGATAGCGGGTGCAGTGCTAGAGGCTTTACCACAAGAATTAATGAATAAAAAATTAGATCAAAAATTAAATTAGTGTAACTTTCGAATCATCGATTTAATTGATTGATTTGAATTATTTAATTAAATATTAAATATATAATTTTGATATTAAATATAATAATTAATTAATAAAAATATGTATTTATTTTAATGATATAATTTTTAATATATATTAAAAAATTAAAATTTTAAATTTCATCATTTATATAAATAATTTTAATAAAAAAAATAAAAAATTTAATTTTTTATTGGTTCATTGCATATCCAATTCTTTAATATATGCCGGATTGAAGCCATGACAATTTCTCTCTCGACAAGTCTTTTGCCTAACACATTCGAATCCAACGGAAACCAAAAATCAGAGCTTCACACGTGAATTTCTTAACCAACCATCGAGTTTCAGTCTCAAACACTGTAGAAACGAGAAACAAAGTCAGTCTTGACACGACGGAATCCACTAGTGGCCTCAACTGTCTCTAGTTTAGATCTATTCATGGATCGGATAATCCGTTCAATCCGACTCATACTGAATCGAGCTTAGATTATATATTTTATAATTCGTGTTTGTCCGACCTCAATTACTATTTATTAAATAAAAATATATTTTTTATTTAAATTTAATTATAATATACATAAATATTAATATAAAAATATTTTTTTAACATTTTTAATATTTTTTAATAATAAAACGGGTTTATATGGGCCTATCTGAACCCGGTCCGAATGGGTTTGGGCAAGAAAAAAATATATTTTCCAAACAGCTGTCTGGCTCGGTCCATGGACAGATCTGTTCTAGTTTTACCGGAAAGTATTATATTTTTTCCTCAACTGTCCTTACTTATTGTTCTTTTTAAAATTATTATATATTAATTTTAATACATTAATAATTTATGTTATATAAGTTTTGATATATTGTATGTATTTATATGGTATTTGTTTTAACTTTTTTGTATTTTTATCATATTTTATGTTGTATTTTAATTATTTTTATATTATATAATATCATGTAAAAGTGTTATGTTCAAAATTAACAAGTGACAATGTTAGATTCCTCAACATTACATAAATAATTCCTATGCATGACTAAAGTTAACTTTACATTTTCTTTTGGATGATTAAAACTTTTTTCATTTAAAAGAAAGTAGTAGGAATACACTGAACAATATATAGTATAAAAAGAGGATTAATATTTTATTTAGAGAAAAAATAGTTTAATACCCATTTTAATTTTTATTCAAAAGCAAATACTAGCAGAATTTAATAATTTATCCAAATGAAAAGTCACCACACCTCAAATCTATCTAAAAAAGAAAAAGGGTACTATTGTAATTGTAAAATAAAGCTTATACCGGAGAAAGCTCGTGGTATAACAACATCAAACCAATATATACCCCAGAAATCGGCCACGTCAACAAACACCAGGGCTACAATCGTCAATTCAAAAACTCAGACGCAGCTTCTCGATCCCGTCCTTGTCCAGAAATCCAAACCACGCCCCAACGCCAGTCTGAGCCTCCTTTCCCCCCGCCCACAATCTCCTCCCCCAAATCAACCCATTCAGTTCAATTCCAAAACCCTAAAAACCAAAAATCGGATCAATCAGATTGCTTTTTTTAAGAAAAAATTGGATTCGATTGATTAAGAGGAAAAAGGAAAGGAGAGGTTTCGATTTTTTTATGGTGATAAGAGATGCCGCCCAAGCAAGCCTCAAAATCAGAATTATCAAAGAAGCAGAAGATCGTAGAAGACAAGACCTTCGGTCTTAAAAACAAGAATAAGAGCAAAAATGTTCAAAAATACGTCCAAAATCTTAAGCAGTCCGTACAACCCAAACCCGACGCGAGTAAAATCGCTCAAAAGGTTCGGCCCCTCCCCCGATTACTCCTTTTATTTATACCTCTTAATTTATAGATGTGAAAGATTAAAAACTGTTTTTAAGATTTTTTTCCTCTTTTTTTATTGTATTGTTTAGGAGAAAGAAAAGAAATTAGAATCTGAATTTCTGGAGAAACAAATTTGTATAAATTAGTTTACTTTGTATGAAATTGAAAAGCATATAATTTTTTATTGTAAAGCAAAATGGTTTACTCTCTTGATTGGAAATTTTGGTTCTTTAGGAAGTGAAAAATTCAGTGAAGATAAAATCAAATTGCAAAACATATAGTATCTTTTTTCTCTAGTAATTGAGCTTAGACATTGAAATATTATTTTCTTAATCAATTCTTTTAACTCAGAAAAAGAAAGAGGAGGAGAAGGCCAAAGAGAAGGAGCTCAATGACTTGTTCAAGATTGCTGTTACTCAGCCGAAAGTGCCTGTTGGTAATTGTCCCATCTTTTCCTCTTTAGTTTCGTCATGATTATCGCTGGCTTATGTTTTTAGATGATGCTTTTTTTAGTATGTGTTTATATGGGTTGGTTTAGTGGGAATTCAAAGTTTAGAACTAATAATTAGGTCTTGAGCAGGTGTTGATCCCAAGTCAATATTATGTGAATTCTATAAAGTGGGACAGTGTGCCAAAGGTTTTAAATGCAAGTTCTCACATGACCTGAATGTTCAGAGGAAAGGCGAGAAGATTGACATTTTCAGTGATAAGCGCGACCAAGGTTAATCCCCAAATGAAATTTTATGTTTTTTGATTGTTATCTACTTATTATGCAGTAATATTGAAGGTTGTTCTGATTTTTATATGTTCGGTGGTTTCTTTCTTTAAGAAACAATGGAGGATTGGGATCAAGAAACTTTGGAGAAGGTCGTGGAATCAAAGACGAAGGAGTATCAGCAGAATAAGCCTACTGATATTGTAAGCTTCTGCTGTTGGTCCTGTGTATGTTTGATGATTATTTGAGAACTTATATTCTGCTGAACTCTATATTTGTTAAATGATCATATGCTTGCTCATTTATATGTGAAAGTCATGCCTTTGAACTCTGTGGGAATTTCTTCTATCGTGGACGATGGCCAATGTAAAGCTAGTGTGAGATGTCTTTTGTTATATTCTGAAGCATTTGCATCTGAATACATATTATGAGTTTCACCTAATGTGGAAATTATTAATTAGATATGCAGAGGATAAGGAGAGGGAGAGGTAAAATCAGATGGCTATGAGGATAAAGTTGGTGTAAATTGTAGGGTTTAGCTGTGTGACTTGAGATATTCATTTCTCTTCTTTTGCCTCTTTATGCAGGTTTGTAAATACTTTTTGGAAGCTGTGGAAAAGAAACAATATGGTTGGTTTTGGGTCTGCCCAAATGGTGGTAAAGATTGTCATTATAGGCATGCTCTTCCCCCAGGATATGTCCTAAAGTCTCAGATGAAGGCTCTGATAGAGGAAGAGAGTGAAAAAACTCCAATTGAGGATGAGATTGAGAATCAGGTAATAATTAGATTTGCTGGAATCAACCTGCCATCCCTCCATCAACATAGTTCGTTACTTTATTTTCATTAGGTATTTAACTTAGCTAACTAGTTCATGTCTTTGGCTGTAGCGTGCCAAATTAAAAACTTCAACTCCTATGACTCCTGAGTTATTTATGGAATGGAAGAAGAAGAAGATAGCAGAAAGAGATGAAAGTTTGGCTACACAGAAGGCAGAAAGGGCTAAGAATGACCGCATGAGGTATGCCCTTCGTGGCCTGTGCGCTTTCACACATGTTTATAAATAGAGAGTGTGTGCGCATGTGTTTGCTTTCTTGAGAGTCATTTGCTAAATTTCTTGTTCTTGTGCTTTGTTGCAGTGGTCGTGAACTATTTATGTCAAACGCTAGTTTATTTGTGGATGATGATGAGGCATATGAGAAATACCAAAGAGAGGAAGAACCTGATGCTCCAGAAAATAAGGTACTCTTTTGCTTGGCATCTTCTATATTTTCCTTGAAGCTCCGGTGAGCTTCATGAATCACTCTGGTGAATGAGAGGTGGAATTGCTGGTAATACATCTTTAAGATGCTTCTATATGCTGAACAGATGTGGTAGAGCATTGCCTTTTCTAGGTCTTTTAAAGAAAAAAAATTACTAGCTATAGACTCGTAATAAGAGTTTCCAAATTTTAAGCAACATAAATTGTTGTTCATTGCTTCAGAAGAAAAATGTGACTGCCATTTTGCTACCTCTAGTGCTGCTAAGTTACAACTTACAAGTATTGACACTACCTTACATTTATCATTTTCCACAGAATCATGCCATCATGGCACATTTTTTACTAACATAAAGCTAACACTAGAACTTGGTCAGAGGAAATTGGAGTAAAGACTGAAGTAAAAAGTATTTTGAAATATACCCATCTTGAAACAGCTTAAAACTGTCCCGGCTCCCGAGGATCTTTATGTTTCCATACCTTGCCCTACCTTGATCCTCAGAGGGAGCAGGGTTGAAAAAAAAGCACATCCCTGATTGTGGCGGTCATATCTAACATGTATTCTTCCTGGTTTACTGTCTTCTTTAACGAAGATTTTTGGCCCTTCTTTGTAGTGCTTGATATTATGGCCAAACCTTGGAAATATGATTGGTTCATAGAATAGAATTGGAATGCATGCAAAGTATATACACTTTTGACACTAATATGCCTTGGGCATACTGATATGTAATGGACTAGTTGATGCTGAATATTTCTTGTTTTGCACATTCATCTTCAGGCCAATAATAATTCAGCTGCTGCTGGACCAAGTACCTCAGCAACAACTGATGCTGATGCTCTTCCGGATGATGATGACGAAGATGATGAATTGGACATGGATGAATTAAATGAACTAGAAGCAAGCTTAGCAAAAACGTCAATTCAAATTCAGGAGCCTAATGTAGAAGCTTAATTTTGAGACGTGCAGAGTCTTTAGTCCACATGCGTTTTAAAGTGTTGACTCTATGATCCTGCTGCAAATTACTTGCCGTCACGATTTCACCTGTAGCTTTAAGACTACTGAGCTTGCTGTTATCCTGGCAGAGTGGCAGTCATGGTCATTATACTTATATTTTAAGGTTCACCTATAAGCCTAATGCTGCACGATCATATGGTGAAATTGCAAGTTGTATCCCTTTTTTGATGCTGGGTTTCTCTCAATCATGAGGATCATGAATATGATTGTGGGTTTTCTTATTCTTATTAAGCTTTTAGGCACTTGAGCATGATTCTCTTATGAGGAATAAACTCGTTTTTAAGTATTATTATCAATGGCGGATCATACAAGGAGCCAGGGGGAGCCTTGGCCCCCCCAAATTTTTTGAAATCTCCTAGTATAAATATGTATTTATATTAAATACATTTAAATTGGCCCCTCCAAATTAAAATTAAAATTATTATTTTTAATTTAATTTTAATTTTATGCATTGACAAAATGAGTTAAAATATTATTGTTGTTTATCTATTTATTTAATCCACCAATAATTATTTACAAAGACTTAAGCTTGTCACAAGTATTAAGTCACAATCATATAAATTTTAAAAGTACAAAATTGATTTTCTAGCTTTCTCGAGATAACTTTTCTTCTTATATATTTCAATCTATTCTATATCTTTGTGACCGTTTTCAATGTGTTTTGTTTAATCATTTGAGTTACCACTTGTCAACCATTTTTACAAAGCTAAAATTGTTGTTAAGAGTTTTAAAATATATATATATATATATATGTATATATATTATTGTCTTCATATAAATAATCTTAAACCTTTTGTGTTTAGTCAAAAAATCGGGACAGTTCTTTCTTAAATTCTGTTATAATGCTATATAAATTGATTTGTCTTAGTTGTTTATGAAAAATTCTTCTTTTACCAAGCTTGATACTTTCGCTTATTGAGATTTTATTATGAAAATTAAATTGATAATAGATTTGTAAATTTATGAATTACTAAAATTTATATATTTTATTAGTATATTGTTTGCATATATCTTTTATATTAGAAAAAATTCGAAAAATATATCAAATGAAAATAAAAAGATATAATTTTAATCGGCCCCTTCAAGATCAATTGTCAAGATCCGCCACTGATTATTATAACGTGATTTACACTGATCTATCCTATGTTAGTCTAATTATGTTCTTTTGGAGGAAGTCTAATTATGTTGTGTTGCTTTATATCATCATTGGCATTTGGCAGTGTCATTGTCTGATCACAGATGCATGCATTTATATATTTGTTCTAGCTTTCTTAGAGGGAAAGATTTAAGCTCATGAATCCCAGTTGATTTTGCACTGCTAGAAAAAGTATAATTATTCATGAACTTTGCCACACGGCAGGTGCTATGTGTCTGCCATTGGTCTGCTTCAAACCTCTATTGATAAAAACATTGTCTAGTCTATTGCTTCTTTTTTTTCAATTATTTTTCCTGTCGATGATGTCTTGGGTTACTTGAGATCTTTTGACAAGTTTCAGGACAGAATTTATGATCTTAACTAAATTTGAAAGTTTTGAATATGAAAAATAATGCAAATATGATATAAATATACGAACGTGTTAAAAATAAATATGTAATATTTTAAACAAGATAATGATGACATATAACATTAATACTGTATTAATACACGAATTGTCCTATCAAATTTCAGCATTAGCTTAGAAAAATGTTAGAAACAAACAAGAATGTTAAGACGCTCAAGAAAGCAAAACAGACAAAAATGATGACAAAAACATCCAATGATCCAAAGTAAAGTGGGTCAGGAAAAACTGATGTATACAAAAGAAACGAGTAGCAGTTCCATTAAAAAGAGCAACCAACGGACAATGTTTACTATTTGAGTGTCGTGTACGAAGTACGAACCAGACATTTCATGTCATTTCGTCAATGATTTGGCAACTAACGGGATAAGATCATAGCTTCAAAAACTGATCTTTTTGAAGTGCTTTTGTTGCACGAGGGTATCCAACATCATCCCTGCATAAGCAAGCAACCCAATTTCCTTAATGCTGTTTTCATTGAAATTTCTTCTATTCTTGAATAGTAGTAGTATTACTACTGAATTTTTTGTTTTGAATTTTTACACTAGAAAAATTATTGAAACTAATCAGCTTGGTCATACGCAGATCTGACTATTCGTATATTCGTATTGTATTCGTGTATTTTCTTGTGTTATGATCGTGTTTAAGATGTTTATATTAATATAAAATTATGATGTGTTAATAATTTGTGTTATATAAATATTGACACATTCGTGTATTCGCTTTTTTTTTCATGTCATGTCGTGTTCAATATTGCCGAATTTAATCATATGTGAATTTCAAAGGTTTAAACAGAAGGGTTGGGGCCTAAAATGTTTACCCAATATAAAAAAAAATAAAAAACATGTTTTTTAGTAGTATTACTTTTGGCATAATAATCTACAACCTATTTAGATCCAATTATGGTGAAATATGAGCTTAAAAAAGGGGTAGCTTTGCAAGGCAAAAAAAAGGAAGAAATCACAAGGTAAAACTGTTTTCAGTATTGATCCCTGGGACTTATCTTGTCTGTCCTTGTAATTTCTTATTAAGACCATCTTGTTTATTTCATACCAGAAATGATCATGTCGGAAAATTTGATAAGAAATCACTTAATTATCCAACAAAATTCTTCTCTTATATTAGCAAAAATTTCTCCTAGGAATACTCTTAAGTCTTACCTTAAAAGTACTTGTGAAGTATAGAAAACAATTGAGTAAAAAATTTCTGTTGGCAGCCTTAAACAAAAGCAATTGGAACATATATATGATTTAAATAGCTTTTCGATGTAATTGCACTTTGAATCCTAATTCCTATCCCCACATGCTACCACAGTCTCGTTAAAATATAGTTAAAAAGACAGAACACCAATTATTTGGGACCTTTTGTCCGTACAGATAACAAAAGCTTTTTGTTTCATCCATGGAACTGGGTCTTGAAGTTCTAGTTTCATGCAGCAGAACCAGAGATGATGGTTGATCTTGAATTCATCGCCTTTTATTGGCCAAATTAGATGAAGCAAGAAAATCTTATCATTGTTTGCACCTTTTAGGACTTTTCATTTTTCCTAAAGTATATGGATATATGAATATTATCTTCCAAATATATGAAAAAACTGAGTATATTCATATCCGACACTCACCCGAATCATAATCACATAACTTTTTAGAACTAGCTGAGCATGGAACCATTAACCAAAAGAAGAAAATGCAATTTGGAAATTTACAGCACAAAAAATGAATAATGCTTTATGCTATACTGCTTACTGATTTTTAAATATTAAACCTTTACTGCCCAGTTTTGTCTGAGAAAGAGAAAGAAACTACAGAAAAAAAAAACAATATAGGGAATTTGGGGTTGAGGATAATCGAAATAAAGATACATGAGAATTCTCATGGAAGAGCACTACATTAGTATCACTCAACCTATGTTGTTCCGACTCTTTATTTTTTTTAAAGTATTTCTGTCCGACACGCGTGTCCGACGCATATCCGGACATGTGTATGGGGATATGATCTTCCAAGGACTCTCCAAATACATGGAAATCTCGAAAAAAATTGAACATACCCGTGTCCGACAGTCATACCCGAGTCCGAATAACACAGCAGTCAACTACTTTCATGGAACAATGCAGCAAAGGGTTGAAGCAAGCTTAAACCAGCATATTTCTAGGCAATGCTGAAGAAGAAAGTTGTTGAAACTTCTCATTTTCTGTAGAAGTAATCACCCTGATCATTTCCTCTGATGTCACCTTCTTCTTTCTTTGCAAACCTCTTCCTGCTTTTGATGCTACTCCTAACACAGATTCGATTATAATGCATATGATTCTAACCTTGATCTGGCCTCTTTTTGGAGGTAGCCTTGTTTTCTTTAGCCCACCTTGTGCCTTCGCCGTAGCCATTGATGGATATATAGTTAAAAACTTGAACCAAGTTTCAGAGGAAAGAAGGCAATTGCTCAGAAAGAAATATTTTTGTTACAATATAAACTGATCAAATTAAGCTACAAAAATATAGCTGGAGGCTTTATAAAATGGTGTGGAAATTTGGGAGACTCATGGCGTTTTATATACTGAGAGGCCATTAGCTTGTCTCCTCCTTTTCCTTTTCTTTTTCTTTTTTTTTTTTTTTTTTCTGTTGGAAA
This sequence comes from Fremontodendron californicum, assembly GCA_030761205.1. NCBI lineage: Eukaryota > Viridiplantae > Streptophyta > Magnoliopsida > Malvales > Malvaceae > Fremontodendron > Fremontodendron californicum. Next base: position 1,630,759 of record JAULJL010000012.1, read on the forward strand.
AAAAGGGTTGACTGGTGGGGCAGATGACTAAGGGCTAGTTTAGCATTGTTGTTGGAAAAAGCTTGGGTTGAAAAAAGTTCGAGTTGAAAAAAGTGTGTTTATAAAGTGTGGTGAAAAAGTGTGATTTAAAAACTTTTAAGTGTTTAGCATTGCTGTGAAAAAGTGTTGTAGAAAATTGAAATGTCAAAAAAAGATATGTTTAAAATAATAAAAGTGTAAAGATGTGAGGATAATAAAGTTATTTTATCCAAAAGCCAGCTTTTAAAGCCCAAAAGCTATATTTTTTTGCTTTTTGGTTTGGCTTTTCAAACCATGATTTCAACAGCAGAAGCCAATTTTTTTTATCTGTTTAGCATTGCGTTTGCGATGAAAAGTAGCTTTTGACCTCAAAAACTGTGCCAGAAGCAATGCTAAACGAAGCCTAAGCCTTCTTACTTGATTCACTAGATTTTACTCTCAGTTAAATTTCATTGTAACAATTGCCAGATTAGTATGTTTGCTTTCATGTATAATTTGAAACTTTTAACAATTCAGATGTTAGAGAATGTACCTAGCATGATTACTTCAACCATGGATTTCAGAACTCATGATTTGGCTGTTTTAAAAGTTACTTTCAAGGTTAATCTTATTAATTATTCAAACTTCAACACATTCATGTATAGAATCATTGGCAATGGAACTGCAATTCTCTTTCAGCTTGAGGGTCCAATCAAAATTGAAAGGAAAAAGTGAAAAAACAAGAAAGAAAAAAAAAACAAGAAATAGATGTGAACACAATGCTACATAAGACCAGGTAAAACTATTTTATTATGGTTTTGAAAGGAAGATTTTTAACTAACAAAGGTCCAAGTCCACGTTCACCATGTCAAGCTCAAAACTCCATTAATGTCTCTTATTCTATTTTTTCTGGTCATTCTTGTCTACCCTTGAAAATGACTAATGAAATAACCTGTACTAAGGACCCAGACAAGATATTAGGTGTTCAAAGGTGAAGAGAAGACAATAGGTAGAAGCAGAATAGGATTAAAACCATTTTTTTGGGTCTAGTTCCACTTTCTTGGGCGGAAAACAAATGGAAAGGCCAAGAATCGTCACATAAAAGCCGTAATGCCAATTTTGTTTTTTTGGTACAAAGGAGGCCGCAGCCTAGGGATAGAGGAAGAGGTTACAGATGTTGAGATTTGAACCCCAGACTTACTGGATGTCACCTCTTAAAGGTGACTGCATGAACCAACTGAACTAAACTCCGGGTTCGCCTTAATGCCAGTTTTGGTGATGGCTGCTGGACTTTTCTTGCACTCCTTAGCTCAACCTCAGACATAATCATCAAGAAGGTGAGACTCATGCCAACCAATTGGCTAACATGGGTGCTTTCCAGGCCCCTTTGGCTACCCATATCATCCTCTTCAGCATCTCCTGCAAACTGTTGTTTGTCAACCTATATCAGTTTAGCTGTTAGTCCAGATAGCAACTTGTGACTGTTAATGAACAGAATTATTGTTTGGTATCAACAGTTAAAGACCAACTGAACTAAACTCCGGGTTCGCCTTAATGCCAGTTTTGGTGATGGCTGCTGGACTTTTCTTGCACTCCTTAGCTCAACCTCAGACATAATCATCAAGAAGGTGAGACTCATGCCAACCAATTGGCTAACATGGGTGCTTTCCAGGCCCCTTTGGCTACCCATATCATCCTCTTCAGCATCTCCTGCAAACTGTTGTTTGTCAACCTATATCAGTTTAGCTGTTAGTCCAGATAGCAACTTGTGACTGTTAATGAACAGAATTATTGTTTGGTATCAACAGTTAAAGACCAATTGGTAGGGGCTAAGAAAGGCAAAATTCCATATAAAACAGAAGAGTCATGAAAATGCAGTAGGAATTAGATTCAACAGTCAAAGAAAGAAGGCATGTTTGAAAAGATATTCTCCTTACACAAAGTGTTTTATTCCTCCCAGAAATCTAGAACAAAGCATGCTGCGAATGTGTTTCTGTTACATTACTTCCTCCCCCATGTCATAAGAATGCAAGATAACAGCAACCATTCATGGATGACTAAGATCTTAAGTCTTAACCTGTCCAAACAAATTTTCTATTTACCTTCAGCTCAGATAGGGGTGTGCAAAAAGGCCGACCGAAACCGATACCATTGGACCCATTCGGTTCGGTTTCGGTTGTGATCGGTTAACAAGTTCGGTTTAAAGGTGTTTATTCGATCGATTTACGATTTTTGTTCTCTAAACTGAACTGATTGAAAAAACTGACATTTAATTAAAATATATATATATTATTTAAATCCAAACCCATAACCAATTATAAGAAACCCACACCCATAACCAATACCCATAAGGCCAAAACTATAAGCCCATTACCATAACCCATTGATATTTGGTCCCCATCCTGATCTGGCCAAACCGATCGAACCGATTAAATTTGGTTTGATTGGTTCGGTTTTAAAAGTCTTTGTAGTTCAGTTCCGACCATTTTATATATTTATTCGGTTTAATCGGTTTTATATGCTCACCCTTAAGTTCAGATGCTCTTAATTTCCTATTTATGCCAACAGAACGACTTATTCAGCATGAACCTGCATTACAAAACTCCTCTAAACATATACTCATTGGTATGGAAGTTTTACTAAGTTTACACAAAATGGGAAAAATGAAGAAAACAAGTGTTTGTAAACAAAACAAATAGACTAATTAAAAGATAACCAGTATCTGAATTTACTTACAAAATTCTGGTTTACAGTACTTACTCCCCTATATACTCATTTCATTCTGACACTGTTCCTTTTACAGCAAATGAACATGCTTTTTCCAAAGGGAAAATTAGAATCACTTAACTGGTGCAAGGATGGTATACAGCAAAAGGAATGAGACTATTATTATTGCCCCTACTAAAGTAAATCCTGGACTGGTCCATAACATGAGATTTGATCTCTCATTTCTCTTTATGGGATCAACCTCTTCAGACAAGGGATAGTTTGATTGTCTAGGATTCCAGGTAACATACTTGTCAGGAGAAAACCCTGAAAAGAAGGACTTTTTGCTTTGCTTCCTGAAATTTGACCACGCCTTATCCCAATCAGTAGAGATTTTATCACCTCAGGTATGTTGTGTGAGTAATTAAGTAGAAGAAACAATATAAGGGCAATCTATGTTACTCGGACTCGGGTGTAAGTGTCGGACACGGATATGTTCAATTTTTTTTAAAGATTTTCATGTATTTGGAGGATCATCTCCATACCCATGTCCGGATATGCATCGGACACAGGTGTCAGACACGAGTACTTCAAAAAAAAATAAAGAGTCGGAGCAATAGAGGGCAATGTAAAATGGAGTAGCTAAATCATAAGAAAGTGATCTTATACCAACATAGCAGAGTTAAATCATTGTTCGTACTAGTCCTAATCCAAAAAATTCTTTTAATATCAATGGAAATACGCAATCTAGCTAATATTTGACAAAGACTGCACTCTGCTGCAATATCAGTCTATGTTGCTACGACTTTTTATTTTTTTTAAAGTACTCGTGTCCGACACCCATGTTCCAAGTATATCCGGGCATGGGTATGGGGATATGATCTTCCAAAAACCTTCCAAATACATGGAAATCTTGGAAAATATTGAACATACCCGTGTCGGCCAGTGTCTGACACTCACACCTGAGTCCAAGTAACATAGATATCAGTTAACACCATATAAAAGTTGTATTTTGTTATTTTAGTTTCCAGCCATGGAAAACATGGAGTTATTAAATAGACATGGATTCCATAAGATAAATCAAGTTAGTGTCTGATGCAAACATAATTCCATGAAGGAAGGAGAAACATTATGTATGAGTCCATCTGTTTGCTAATGTACTAATGCATATACATTATAGCAGTGAGGAGAAACTATAAGGGGGAAGAACAATTTATGGTATGACAACTTTTACCAGAAGAGAAAAGAAAAGAGTCCTAAACAAGGGCAGGTAGCAGGGCACTAGCAAATTATGTTGCTCCGATTCTTCATTTTTCTTGAAGTATCCGTGTCCGGCACATATCTGGACATGGGCATGGAGATATGATCTTCTGAAGGCCCTCCAAATACATGAAAATCTTGAAAAAAAAAAAATTGAACATACCCGTGTCCAATACTCACGCCCGAGTCCGAGTATAACATTTTGCCTCCATAGTAGAGATGAGAATCACTTTTCTTAATTCTAAAGTATTTATTGTGCATATCCACAAGTCCTAATCTAAAGGAATTTATCTTTAAATGTGCTCTCCAAGTCAACCAAGTTCAGCCACTACTGCCTAAAAATCAGAAGAAAAGTACATGGCATGGGTATATTTACATAAGCATTATGACAATCACAGGCAAATTGGATATATAATAAGATTAACTATACAAAAACTTTGGATTATAGATAATGTAACGACAACCAGGAATATTCACATTCTTAATAGCTTATCTGAGTACTAATTCCATTCCCATTCGATCCAATCTCTGATGTCAAAAAGTAAAATAGAATTTATGAGTAATAGCGGTTTTTTTATTTTGGGGAAGGAGGATTCGAATATGCTTTTTGAGTAGAAGATCATGCACCAACTACCTATGTTATCCAGACGCTTCATTTTCTTTAAAAAATTCATGTCCGATATATATTCGAACATTAGTATGGGTTATGATGCTCCAAATATATGAAAAATTTAGAAAAAAAATTGAATATATCTGTGTCGAAGATATATATCTGTATCCGATATTCACTTCAAAATCCAGATAACATAGGCAACCATTGAGCAAAATGCTCGGATACTTCGAATCCTGATCTTGAACACAAACTCATATAACTCCATTTGCTTAAACTCTCTAGTTAGAATAGCTTAGTGACACTAATACCAACCCAGATAATTAGAACATTAATAAAACTTAAACATTAGCAGCTGCAAAACCAATAATAAAAGACGTATTTGTTTTATTCTTTCTCAGCTAACCCAATTGGCAATGTACCTCAAAACAACCTAAACTCATTTACTTCCAACAAAACAGGCAAATTAACAAAAACCAAACATATAGCAAAATACCCTTTTGGCATTTAAGTGAAATTATTGTTGAGTTGATAGATAGGAGCCTAGAAATTAGCTGATGACATACCGCTGTTATCACCATTTTATTGAGGTTGCTGCGAGTCTTGTTTGGAGCAAAAAGTTTTGAAAGAAGAAGTAGGATAAGAATATGTAGATTTCTTTGATGTTCTCCAAAAACTTGAGATGTTAAGCTGCCGATTCCAGCTTGAAAGTCCATTAGCATCTGAAAACTGAAGATTCCCCAATTACACCTACTCACCTTCAATGATCTTTCTTTCTCTCCCACACACATAAATGAAAAGAAAAGAAAAAAAATCATTTTTGGCTTGTTTCTTATCCATCAGGAAAAACTGACACCTTAAATTCCTCCATGTCATCATTGAAGTGACACGTGGCAGCATAGCAGTTTTTAAAAAAAATTCAGTATGAAAAAATAGGAAAATTCTAAAAAAGCCGTCTTAATATAAGCTTCATATGGGCTTAGATAAACTTGAGCCATTAGATAAAAAATATTTCATCTCAATCGTTCATTACAAAAATGAAAAGAAAAACTTTATTTACCGTTAACCGAGTAACATTTAACCTAAAAGAAAAAGTCTTCAATTTTTGTCTTTCGTTCATTTTCAGCCGCTGCCCAGTACCATCTCTTTCCCTCAAACGAATCGCCACTTGACATCGCCAAGATGTGAAGAGGAAGAAGATGGGACGATGGCAATGGTGAACATAACGAAGAACGTGGAAAAGCAAAAGAAACGGTAGTCCTGATTCCTGAAAGACCAAGAATCTGAACAAACACCAAAACTTCAAAACAGTGCCAGGTTTGTAAATTTCGCCACTTTCCAGGCTTTCCTGTTCTTGCTTCCCTTGTATCTTTGATTCAGGTTACTGATTACTGTGCATCATTTTGTTCTAGCAAAGATTCTACCAGAGTGAAGCCAATGGGAACCAAGATAGAGGAGCCCCAGATTTCTGAAATGTCGTTGGATCCTCCTGATAATATTAACCCACAAGTAAGAAAGTTCTTTCTGCCATGCTTTTTTCACCTCTTTATGTGAGATTAGTGTCAAATGTTATTTTCCTGTTTAGGTTATGAAAGAATTATTCCTGGGTATTTGCTTCACTTTTTGTTCTGTCCTTGTTTCAGCTTCTTGTTTTTGCTCTGGGATTTACAGAGTTTGGTGATTCCGAATTTGTTTTAAATAGATAGGAAGATTCATAATAATGTGCCCCAAAACCCGAACATGCAGATGGTTCTCGGTCATCTGTTCGATGTTTGTCAGGAGCAACTCTACCTCGTCTTAGCTTTCGGTTTAAGCTTACGCAGTACCTGGATCTTTTCCATCCCTGAGTTTGTTGTTGTAGAAACAAGACGGAATCGAAGATCTTTCCTAAGACGTCAAACCACTTTAGTTCTTTTTCACCTCCCTCGTCTTCACTCCTAGATTTTGGCTTAGCAGAACTTGTTTCTCTCATGCCGTCCCTTGCAACCTGGGCTTTGCATGGTTATTTTTTAAGTTCTCTCTTTGCTATATAATTTACATGGTTTACTGGTTTGAAGTATGATTGTATTGCTTCTTTTTTGCCTTTAATCTGAACTTGCTGCCATAGTCCCTTTACACCTGTAGAATATAAACAATTATCTTTGTTTACATTGGCGCATAAACCAGCATCATAGTTAGATTTTTATGGGTTTACCTATTGTTATTCTATGTAGCAGACTTGTATCTGCTTCGTTTGGATTTTTGAAATAAAACTTTTAATTATCCAAAAAAAACAATGAATAGTTGAATTCATATTCTATCACTAGATTCTGATGTCTTTCTCTTTTTTTTTTTTTTTTTTTTTCTTTATGTGAGTTGCAGTCTCGTTTGTTTTTAAAAAAATCAGAAGAAGTTTGGCCTACTGGTTGATCCTCTAATTCGAGGATGTTATCCTTGCCGTTGCTTGAACTATGCAATTGCAATTACTGCTATGTGTCTCAATGAAGAAGCCAACTTTCGCCCACTTATTGGTGATTAGAGCTGTCAAGAAACTTCGATCATGTAAGCTGCAACTCATTTTTATTACAGATTTTAGCATATTTTAGAATGCTCTCTTCTGCACTTTGCTTCTCTTTTTTTTTTTCGTTGTCACGAGAATTGAACAAAACTGATTTTTTATTCCTTTTCATATGGTTTGTTGAGAATATATTCTGAAACATAGTAGAGAGTTGGTTTTGATTCCTTTAGATCATTCTTTTCCCTCTTTGATAAATGGTGCTTGATAGTTTTTAACTCTTTTTCTTCCTTTGCTTTAATCAAACAGAAAAGAAAGATAGAATTAGCATTTGACTGATGTGGGTTTTGCTATAAATTGCTGTAGGTTATTACCTCATCGAGCATGAAAATTATTTCGAGCATAAATATTTTCAAATGTTGTTATTTTCTTAATCAGTTTTTAGTTTTGGTTTGTCAATTTTACAGAGTTTTGAGATCTGAGTTGAAACTGCAGATGGTGATATACGGTATTGGCAACATTGAGTCTCATGAAACTCCTCGACTTCAGCTTAGCCTTGCAGTTTATGAAAAGAAAGTTCAGTTGGATTAGAGATATAGAGGTGTTTGATCCAGTTCTATCTGCAACTGAGTCTCGGGTTTTAGAGTCCCTTGGCTATTCCGTTCTATCTCCAATATTTTTGTATAAAACGAAGTTTTTATGTACTCTTTGTGTTCAATATTCATAATTAATTAAGCAGCAAATTCCGTAGTGCCAAGGATGGTGCCTACACATAGGTAAAACTTGACTGAATTTCGTCTTCTTTCTACAACGCCGGACATGTTTTCAGTAATTATATCTAGTTCTTGGCGACGGTTAGCATTCAGCTTTGATAGATTGGCTCGTGTTCTTGTATCAATATATTGCTTTCTAATATTAGCAATAATACTATCTGCAAGCCAAAGCAGAATAGGAGACAAGAAAAAAGAATCAAACTTATCTAATTGTGATCATCAATACTACCTAATTTCCATATTGCTTAATGTTGAAAATAAAAAATTGGAAACGTGAAAGCAATATGTTGATACAATTAATTCTTAGATTATATTTCCTTAAGTTTCCTCTGGTTATTTAACAATCAAATGCCATAATTGCTTCAAACTTGTTAATATAAGCTATAAACTGATTATTGGGGATATTACCAAATCTAATAAAGCTGTATGGTCTTGTAATTTTCTTTATGAGGCTATGATCAAACTTGTCAAACTCCTTTTGCAAATCCTGGAGATAATGGAAAGCTAGTTTTCTTGGATAGGAAGAATCGCGCAAAGTGATGAAGCAGATTCCGTTCACGACCAAATAGCTTAAGGGAAAAAGAAAAAAGATCAAGCAAACTAGTAGTAAATGATTTAGAGGATGATGAAGCGATTGTCCAAAGATATTGAAAATTTTAATTGTCACGTTTCTTAGCGGTTTTGGCTAGCTCAAATTAAATCTACTAATTATTATATTTTTTTTATGTTACCCGAATTCGGGATGAATGTCGGATATGAATATGTGTCTGACATGGGTGTACTTATTTTTTTTAAAAGTTTTTTCATATACTTGGAGGATCATACTCTATATCCATGTCCGAAATGACTTCAGCATTGGAGTCTACATAAAAAAATGTAAATTTTTAATTTAATGAATACAAATAAACATTTTATATTTATAAATTATTTAATTTTTTATAAAAAATAATTAATTTAGAAAAAAATAAATAAGAAAAAGAAAAATAATTTTTTTAATAAAAATAATGTAAAAATATTATATTTTATAAATTATTATATTTTTGAAAATTTAATTTAATTTAAATTACTTGTAATATATTTGTGTAATTTACGTAATATTAAGTAGTAAAAAAAATTACATAGATTATGACCAATATTTGATTCCCTCTTTTCATTACATAAATAGATTACATGACAATATCCTTTAATGATTTATGTAATTTATTATGTTTATATGTAAGTTGTAATTTGTTTATATGTAAAAAAAAATAAAAAAAATTACATAAATACATGAGAACTTTTGATTCATTTTTTTTTCCAGTTACATAAATACATGACAATATCCTTTAATAATTTATGTAATTTGTCATGTTTATATGTAATTTCGATCATGTTTATATGTAAAAAAAATTACATAAATATATGATAACTTTTGATTCCCTTTTTTCAATTACATAAATACATAACATTATTCTGTAATGATTTATGTAATTTGTCATGTTTATATGTAATTTCGGTCACATATAAACATGACAAATTACATATAAACATGACAAAATGACAAATTACATATAAACATGACAAATTACATATAAACATGACAAATTAAAATTTTACTAATTTTCAATTTTATGGATTGAAAGTTTGCATCGAGACAACTTTTGATTCCCTTTTTTCAATTACATAAATACATGACAATATCCTTTAATGTTTAATTTTATAGATTGAAAGTTTGAGGCTTTTTTCCTCTCATATATAAATTTTTTGCAGCAATATAAAAAGATTAAAATTAAAATTTTACTAATGTTTAATTTTATGGATTGAAAGTTTGCATCGAAATTAAATTATATTAATTTCATGTGTTAATTGAAGGCAAATATATACGGATGAATTATTTGTCATAAATTAAAGATTATTGTTATTTTGTACATGCATGAAGATAAAATGCATGTTGAGTTACGAATCCATACACTCCAAAACAACTGCTTTTCTAGCATGAATGTTTTATATTGTTTTTATCACCAAAGTAAAGAAAATAATACTTATATGAAATTCTTATTATCCCAATATCCAAAGTAAAGGACTAGAAAATTTAACTTGTCAATGCATCATTTGTAAAATTTTATATGCGAGTGTTTATATGTAATTTATCATGTTTATATGTAATTTGTTATGTTTATATGTAATTTGTCATGTTTATATATAATTTGTCATATTTATATGTAATTTGTCATTTTGTCATGTTTATATGTAATTTGTCATGTTTATATGTAATTTATCATGTTTATATGTAATTTATCATTTTGTCATGTTTGTATGTAATTTGCTATGTTTATATGTAATTTGTCATGTTTATATGTAATTTGTCATCTTTATATGTAATTTGTAATTTGTCATGTTTATATGTAATTTGTCATCTTTATATGTAATTTGTCATTTTGTCATGTTTATATGTAATTTGTTATGTTTATATGTAATTTGTCATATTTATATGTAACTTGTCATTTTGTCATGTTTATATGTAATTTGTTATGTTTATATGTAATTTTTCATGTTTATATGTAATTTTTCATCTTTATATGTAATTTATTATTTTGTCATGTTTATATGTAATTTGTCATTTGTCATGTTTATATGTAATTTTTCATGTTTATATGTAATTTGTCATATTCATATGTAATTTGTTATGTTTATATGTAATTTGTCGTCTTTATATGTAATTTGTCATATTTATATGTAATTTTTCATATTTGTCATGTTTATATGTAATTTGTCATGTTTATATGTAATTTGTTATGTTTATATGTAATTTGTCATGTTTATATGTAATTTATCATCTTTATATGTAATTTATCATTTTGTCATGTTTATATGTAATTTTGTCATCTTTATATGTAATTTCTCATGTTTATATGTAATTTGTTATGTTTATATGTAATTTGTCATTTATCATGTTTATATGTAATTTTTCATGTTTATATGTAATTTGTCATCTTTATATGTAATTTGTCATGTTTATATGTAATTTGTCATATTTGTCATGTTTATATGTAATTTGTCATGTTTATATGTAAACTGTTATATTTATATGTAATTTTGATCATGTTTATATGTAAAAATTGATAACCTGTTATTCAAATTTTTTAATCTTAAAACTTACCAAAAACTTATTTTAAGAAGCTCATTATAAAATCCCGAAAAAATACATTCATTCTAGGTGTTTTAACTTTTAAGGCTTATTTTAATATTTTCTCTCAAGCTGAGGATTGAGGACAATCTCAAAGGATGTTGGTGCCAACTGCCAAGCATTATATCTTATTTCTTTTCATGGTAATATATTTTTTTGAAGAGAGAGACTTGCTTAAGTAAGAGAAAGCATTATATTAATTGTATTCAACTTTTTTAGTTGAATTAAAGTAATAGTATAAGTTATGATAAAATATAGGGTAAATTTAAAAAATAAGTTCTAAATAATTAAATAATTATTAAATGATCTAATGGTCAAAAATTATTTGAAAAAAAATAAAAGATTTAAAAATTATTAAAAAAATATTGTAAAAACAAAATTACTTTTAATGAAAAAAACTTCATTTTTCTTTCTCCTCTCATGAAATATTATTTTTTTAAAATTTTAATTAAAAATAAATTTTTAAAATAGAATATTTATTTTTCTAAAAATTTTTAAAAATAAAAAAAATTAATTTTAGAAATATTATTTTTTATTTCTTCAAATATTTTAATTTTAAAAAGTAAATTAAAATATTAAAATATTTATTTTTTAAAATTAAAAATATTTATTTTCAAAAAGAAAATTATTTTTAATTAAAAAATAAATTAAAAAATAAGAGAAAAGAGTGGAAATTTTTTTTTATTAAGGGTAATTTGTCTTTATAATTTTCTTTCTAATAATTTTTTATTTTTTCAAATAATTTTTACTCATTATATCATTTAACAATAATTATATTGTTAATTGTATGTTTTTTAAATTTACCCTAAAATATATTAATAAAGTTTTTTTTTTACTTTTTAATTATCCAATATAAAATTATAAACTACATTAAAAAAAATATAAATATATTATTGTAGAATCATTAACTACCATAAATATATGTCTAGTTAATGAAAGACACATGACATTATGAAGGGACGATTGAGAATCAGTCGGTCCATAAATTAATAATGAGCAATCACATCATATTTTCTTTATCTTATTCTTACCCCTCCTTTGTTGCCAATTTCAGTGGCAACCAAATAATCAAATCAAAAATATCTTTTTTCTAATTCCTTGGCGCTAACTGCTAAGCCAAGTCTGACTTCCCCTAACCTCTATTTGTGTCTGTCCTCTCATTCCCATGTTCGTCTAAATGGTCGGCAGATTGGGCCTAACACAACCACATGAATTTAATAACTTCTCTGTTCAAACTTCCGCGTATAATCATGTCGGTTTAAGTATTCACCTAATTTTTATACTGTAATAAATAAATAAAAATTTAATTTTTATATTATAAAAGTGAAAATTTTAATTTTTATACAATTAAAATAGGTACAAATAAATAAAATTGATAACGGTGTTAATGAAAAATCGTTAAAATGCTGAAGTAGATTCGTAAAATCTAACATATTTAGATATATTTCAAGTCATATTTTATTTCAAATCATTAATTCTGTTAAATTTTACTAGTTCGCGTCAGTATTTTAACAGTTTTTCATTAATATCGTCATCAATTTTATTTATTTGCACTAATTTCAATTGTACAGGGATTAAATTACTCACTTTTACAGTACAATGACTAAATTATTCTTTTTACTACAGTACAAGAATTATGTGAATACTTAAACTCATCAGATCACATATAGGATTAGTTTAGTTTTTTGATTTGGATTTTTAAATTATAATTTTAATAGTAAAAATTAATTTTTTTTATCTATTTAAAATTGCGTTTGATGTGAAAAATAATTTTTGATTTCAAAAACTATTCTAAAAACAATACTAAAAAAAACCATAATAAAAAAAATCATATGATCCATAACCCATAACTATTAAAAATGCGCAAATGTCATGCGTTATTATCGTTTTTTTACAAAATTGGAATGTAACATTCACGATTATATCTTCAAAGTTTTATTTTATTTTATTTTTTTAATGTGATATTGAAATTCTCTATTTATTATTTTTTAAAATGTTTGACATGATATTTTCTTTCACTCAATCTCGTAACATTATGTTTATTCCGCTTGAAGCGTTCGACATGGACACAGTTGATACAGCATACCCAACTCGGAGCACTAAACATGATTAATTTATAATTAATTAAATATGTTACTTGGCAAATATACATAATTTGATCAATCAAAATTTATCTAGGAGTCAATTAATCCAATTATATTTTATTGAATGCGACATAATATTTTTTTTTCTCTAATTAAATTAGAACTATTTAAAAATAAAATAAAAGAAGTTAAGTTATTTCAGAATTCTGTTTCATAGGATGGCACTATAAATACAACTCTCCTCCTCCAATTTATTAGACACAAGTTTCAATTTGGAAGAAAAAAATGATATTGAAAAACTCAACCTCTACAAATTAAGCTCTAATTGCACTTCTGAATAATAAAATCAAGTCTTTCAATATTCTTAAAGTAGAATTTCTACTTAAGAAAGGAATAAGAAATTTTTTTTTATTTTGAAAATTTTAAAAATTACAATTTTTACACCTAAATAATAAAATTAATTTTTTTCATCAGTTTCTTAGTACACAAAATTTATCTCAATTTATGAAAATTTAATTTTAGAATACCAACCTAACATAAAAAAAAACTCTATTAATATAAAAAGGGAAAAAATTAAAATCTCGTTTATTTTTCATTACTACAATAGATAATTTTAACTTATTTTTATAACTATCATCATTATAATAATAACATGAATATAAAATGTATTCAATTAATTAACTATTTATAAACACATATTAAAAAATTATTAAAAAAAAAACATCAAAAGAGACATAAAAAAATAAAAAAAAAGCAGAAAAAATTTGTTCTATAAATTGCTACTTGCTAGTTATGGAGAGGTCATCCAATCACACTGCCTAGTGAATAAGCCGACACAAGAAAGAAACCTCTCACTAAGGATAAAGACCATAAAATAAAATCGGCGTAGACGAGGAATTGAAACCAGACGATTAATTGAACGGCCTTAGATGACTCACCTCTACCCGCCAAACAACTAAGCTAATCTCTCTCTCTCTCTCTGTGTATATCTGAAAGTCAGTCAGTCATATTGTCTACATTTTGGTAGCAAAAAAAGTGAAAAACCAAAGGAAAGAAAAGAAACAGAGAAAAAACATGAACTCATTATCGCCTCCTCCGCCGCAGTCTTCCACCTCCACCACCGCCGCTGATGGTTCTGGAAAGAAATTCAGGAAACCTTACACCATCACCAAGTCACGTGAGAGCTGGACTGAAGAAGAACACGACAAGTTCCTTGAAGCTCTTCAATTGTATGTTCTTATTCTTCTTTTAAAGCTTCTTTATTTATTATTTTTTAAAGGTGAAACTTTTGGTCAATTTTTGTTCTTTTTTGAAAAAAATAAAATAAAAATGAATTTCAAGTACCCAATTCCTTGATTTACTGTTTTCTTCGTTTTCCAACTTCCCATCTCCTTTTAGTGGGAAATTTTCCCTTTTCGTGCTGTTTCTTAGTTTCAATTCTTCTGTTTTGGCAAGTTTAGAACATGGAAAATCTTGAATAAGTCATTTCTTGTATCAATTTGAACTGGATGTTTTGTTCGGAGAAATTGATGCTGTAAACTTGGTACTCAATTCAAGTTGTTTTGGAGCTTAGTTTTGGCTGAATTTGGTATAAGAATTTAACTAATCATAATTTAAAACTTCCTTTTTCGAGTTTTTCTTTCTTGTTTAGCATATGATTTGCAGCTGTTGCCTTGTTTCTATTTGTGCTTATTAGCAATTTAAACTGTGAGGATTAATGTTTCTTTATAATAGAAAAACACTCTTATTAGCTTGATTATTATATAGTTAATAGTTTTTATTATTATTATTTTCTTGCTGACTTAGGTTTGACCGTGACTGGAAAAAAATTGAAGATTTTGTCGGTTCAAAGACAGTTATCCAGGTTTAAAGACAATGATTTGATGTTTTGAGCCAAGGTTATTCATCTTTAATCTCATTTGATTCATTTTTTAAAAATGAATATATTTGTTGCCTTTTCAGATTCGAAGTCATGCCCAAAAATACTTTTTGAAGGTTCAAAAGAATGGGACAATCACACATGTGCCTCCTCCTCGCCCCAAGCGCAAAGCTTCTCACCCTTACCCACAAAAGGCATCTAAAAATGGTTTGTTTTTAAAACGGATTGTGATGATATATTGATTGAATTATTGGGTTATTATTACATTTTTACATGCTCTTAAATTTGCAGTTTTAGTGCCATTGCAAGCATCCATGGCTTATCCTTCTTCAATAAATACCATTGCACTTGGATATGCTCCCTGGGATGAAGCTTCCATGCTGGTAAACACTGCCTCAAGCAAAACCATGCTACCGCAAGATGAATTTACAAGTCTTCGAGGCGCTGAAGGCATGAATTATTCTCTCTGTTGTTTTTCTTTGTTATAATAGTAGTAGACTAGCTTCCCTAAAGGAAACTTTCCAGCACTTCTTATGCATACAACGTTACTGATTCAGCTGATATTGGATCAAAGGGCGTAGCAAGGATTAGTAACAGTGGTGTTAGTGGCATTGGAAGCTCAAGTAAGACAATACCTAGTTCCGATATGCCAAAGCAAGCGAAACAAGCCCCCATGATTCATGGTAATTCTGTTGACCATAACTAATTCTTTTCTCCAGTTACTTTGTTTGTACTTGATGGTATATGTCAGCTTTATCTCTGTTTTGCAGGTATACCTGATTTTGCTGAAGTTTATAACTTCATTGGGAGTGTCTTCGATCCAGATACCAAAGGGCACGTACAAAAACTCAAAGAGATGGATCCTATAAATTTTGAAACTGTGAGTCAAATAGCACTTATTTTTTGTTTCAACAGTTCATATATATTTGTAGTATATAACTATATATAATAAAATGCCCAAATTTACATTAAATGATGTAGAATTTGTAAAAAAAAAAAAAAAAACTGGTTAAGATGACCTTGTTTTTGGTCGGTAATGACCACTAACCACTTAAATAAAGTTCACAAATCAGTATCTAGGCCTATAATCTTATGTGTTTGTATTTTCCTTTTAACCGTCTGGTGATTGGGTTACATAATGACAGTATCCCTTTGTCTGGAAACTCTTTAAAATTGCAATGGGCCCATATATAAAGTTGTTGTTGTTCTGTTAGATCCTTAGAGTTCGTTGCATATTTTGGACTGCATGGTACATAAAGCTTAACTTTTTTCTTGGAGTGTTGTACAAGCTTTAACAGCCAATTATAGAATCATCTTCTGCATCCTCTCATGGATGAATGCAGTGGGAGGCTGATCTTTCAATTTTATTTTCATCTGAAGCAATAGAATTAGTGGTTACATTTCAGTATTGCAAAATAATATGAGAAGTGCATAATAGGTTATCATGGGAAAGCTTCCACAAATTTGTTTTAGAACAGCCATCTCTGCATTCAGAAGTTTTCTGATGTCACTATATATCAAAAAAGATTTGTTTGATGTTGCCTCGTAATATCAGAAGACTGATTGAAAACTACTTTTGATTCATGTACACTATCTGCCCCATAAAATTTCCTTATTCTAAATCATCTGAGTTACTGTATGTAATTCGTTTTTGTGACTTTGTGCAGGTTTTATTACTGATGAGGAACCTCACTGTTAACTTGTGTAGTCCTGATTCTGAGCCAATTGTAAGTATTGTTGAAGTTTATGTTTATGTTTATACTTCATGTATTTTCCATTCAAAGTTTATTGACTTGGGAAACTATTTGCTCTCAAGTTTCTGTTTTTTTTTCTTCTTCCTTTTGATACAAAATGTCTCATGATTATGTTGCTACTACATATGCATAATCGTTTACAATCCTCGAGTACTCACATATTTCAGTTTCTTCTTGGTTACTCGAACAAGAGAAAACCAACAAAACTTTTTTTTTCCTTATCAATGAGCATGGACTACTTTTTTATTTTTTTAACTGTTCTTTATGCTGACTAATTGATCCTTGGTTGTTGCAGAGGAAGGCCCTGTCCTCATATGATGTCAGCACAAACACGGTGGGAGTTACCGCGGGAATTATTCCACAGAACCAAACGAATGATATATTGTGTTAAGCTGTTTATTATGTAGGACTTGTCCGCAAGTACGTGCTTTTCATATTTTTCCTCTCTACTTTCATTGTAACTTTCTCCTTTTGCTGCATCTGGAATGGAATTTCTGTTTTCTTCATCTTATCTGTCTAAAGTGCCTAATGGGACTTGGGCAGCTTGCTTGGAGGTTTACTAGGTGAAGGAGTTGCAGGCTTGCAGCCATCAGGCGGAGAAAATGGTAGAAATGATGAGTGGAAGAAAAGTTATCTACTACAGACTTCAAGCTCCTTGGTGTCCAGCGAGATCTAGCCGAATGGCTGTCACCATGTTTTGACCTTTGTATATATTCTTGTGAGGTTTGTTTATTAGCCGTTTTACCTAATTGCGAAATATGCCTTACAATAGAAGTGAAACTACGAGAATTTGAACATATTTGTAATAAGGAGTTCTGCCTTGTGAATGTAGCTATAAGGATCTCCATGACAACATATAGATTTCTTATCTATTATCATATTGGTCATTAAACACGTATTCTACAACAATATTATCTCTTAGTTTGACTAAAATTTGATGGGATCGTAGAAAGGTTAAAGGCACCCAGGTTGCTGATGATGTTCAAGACATTCTTGAGCTCATTAAAAGATCATCTTGCTCATGGAAGGAAACTCGCAGATTGATTCGCCAACCATAGCAGACTTGTATGGAGAATTTCACTTTATCTTATCCCTCCTCCTCGGCCCGTGTCTTTTGCCTTTTAGCAGATTAGCTGGGATCCTGCATAGTTGGCGCCAAGCAGCTAGTTCCTTTGTACCATTGTAAGTTGTTAATATCAAACTAGTTGTAAGAAAACAATATATTCGTGTAATAATTTTGACATTGAAAGTCTCTTTCTCTTCTTTCCCCCTCTCGTCACCTATTTTTCACCTCAAGGTTCTTGCCTCGCTTCTGCCACATAAAAATGGATGATTTTCTTTTGAGATGAGGACAATACTTTGTACTAACAACATAAGAACAAAGCTTTTTCTCACTATTTGGTATTAGATAATGGTATTTCATTTGTTGTAGCACATTAATATTTAATCTGCTGAGTTATTAGACATTATAATAATGTCTTAAATCCTAACTAATAATAAGTCTCAGAACAGCTTAATTGAACTCAAGTTAACATGAATAATCCCTTGATCCACCTCCTTCATTCTATGCAACTTGATAAACAAATCAATCATCTCCATCGACAACATCTTCATCCTCTTCAAATCTGTATGTTCTGTCGCATTTCAGACACCATTTCAACACCCATTGCAGGCAGGAACAAAAGGGTAAAACAGGCGTCGCCTGGCCCAATATATTATTTTTGGTTCGGACCATCTGGTGTTCCATTTCGATACCCTGTAAGAAAACTGCCCCGACCCGCTGACCAGCAACAAATTAGCCAACCCCCTTATTTTCTTTCTTCCTCAACCTGATTCTTCAGTCAAAGTTTCACATATTTCTACGAAATTAACAAAGCAAATTATGTGAAGGGGAAGAACCTGGGGTTTAGGCAGTTAGTTCATGCAACAGGAAAGTTTAGGATTCAGATCTCAACGCCTGCAATCAAATAAGCTGCGTCCTCTTTGTTAAAATCAGATTTGCTGTTATTGGTAAGATTACATCTCTGATAAAATCAATGAACAATTTCTGATTGTATCACTTATTTCTGTGTAATTCCAGTCTCTAGATATCAATTTTGTTTTGTTAGATTATTAACCCATAGCTGCAATCACTTTCTTTTCTCTCCAATTCCTTGAAAAAATTTCATTGTGAACAAGTAGTAATAGAAATCAAGCAAATTGAAAATGCTGCAACATCAAATAGTTCAATCCCCAGCCAGGTTGGGCTTAACAAACCCTAATTCACCTTCTCTTCAAAACCCTACTCCTCCCAAATACCCTTCTTCTCAACCCCAACCGCCGCCGCAGCAACAACCTAACTCCAATGTTTCCGCCACAACAACCTCTTCAACTCTCCTTTCTCTTCTTCCTCCACTCCCCAGAGCTCAATCCCTTCTCCTCCAAATGGCTTCCTTAGCTTCCAAACTCTTCGAAGTCTCCCCTAATCGTGCCGTTTGGGTTCCGGCTTTTCGTGGATCTCTCCCTTCTTTCCTCTCTTCACAAATCCAATCAATGCCTCCACCTCCACTTGAATCCACCCCTACTTCCACTAAAGAAGTCATCTCGTTGTTCACTTCCCTCCAAACCCAACTCTTCGAAGCCGTTGCCCAACTTCAAGAAATCCTCGATCTTCAAGATGCTAGGCAGAAAATTGCAAGGGAAATTAGGTTTAAAGATGGTGCAGTCCTTGCTTTTGCTAATAAACTTAAAGAGACGGAGCGGGTTCTTGATATTCTTTTTGATGATTATTCTGATTATCGGAAGCCAAAGAGGTTGAAATTGGAGAATGATGGTGTGGAGGGTGATGATGATTCTTGTACCACTACAGTTGCATCTCAGTTGAATTTGTCGGATATTTTGTCATATGCGCATCGCATTAGTTACACTACTTTTGCACCTCCTGAGTTTGGTGCTGGGCAGGCACCGCTTCGTGGGGCACTCCCCCCTGCTCCACAGGATGAGCAGATGCGTGCTTCTCAGCTGTATAACTTCGCTGATCTTGATATCGGTTTACCTAAAACAGTTGAGACTAAGGAGAAAACTGTTGAGGCCATCATTGAGCCACCACCTGCACAGCCTGCGGATACCAATCCGCTTGCAAATTTGGCAGCTCTTCAGGGTTTGCTTCCTCCAAATTTTACAGTTCCATCAGGCTGGAAACCTGGAATGCCAGTGGAGTTGCCAACCGACTTGCCTGTGCCACCACCAGGATGGAAGCCTGGGGACCCAGTGCCACTGCCTTCGTTGGACTCCTTGCCTATTCCACCTCAAGGATTGCGTAAGCCACATGAGCCAATTCAGGTGCGACACGTTGAGCTGGATATTCTTGATCCAGATGATGATAGCAGTGATTATAGTAGTGATGAGGGAAGCTCTGATGATGAAGATTGATAGAGTGGTGGTTTGAATTACTTGAAGTAAGTGTACTTGCAACTTGTAACTCATTGTGTTTATGAACAAAATGGAATTTTGAGTTTCATTCATTTACCCCAATGCTAAGCAAGTTGCAATTTGTGGAGTCTTTTTTAGTCACTGACCAATGTGAATGTCTTCAGTTTGGAAAATAGTAGTATTTCCTAGATTATGTAATCGTTTCTTGTCATGTAACTGAATAGAAAATGAGAAGCACTAGGCTTTTTTTATGCTAACATTCAGTATCGTGGTAAAAAAAAAAGATGATGGTAGGGCAGGAAAGCAATTCTTTTAAGTATCATTCTTCATTAGGAATTCATTGATTTGCCTATAGAAGAACTAATGAATGGGATATATAAAATTGCAAGAACTGTTACTGTATTATTCCTGTGAATAAAGAGCTATAAATCTGTGAGGATTGCACAACTTGGTACTTACAGACATAATGGAGATGATCTTTCTTGCAGAAGATACTTTAAAAGGAAAATTGTTGTGAGGATACTTAAATATTGGATGGGGATCTCCACAGGGTGTAGTAGTTTAAAGGAGTAAAAGGGTTGTAAAATATGTATATGAATATGATTAAGGGCATTTTTTGATGGAATGATAACTTATTAGTTTGCTTGGCAAATGAAATGGCTTATAGAGGTCAGAGGGTCATATATTAAATGATTATTTACAATGTTTTAAGTTTATATATATATATATATATATATATATATATATATATAGGTAAATTGTGGATTTCATGCTTTGGAATGAAATTGCTTATAAGGTAGTGAAATAAGAAGTGGCTATGTTAATAATTATGGTTTAGCAAGTGGAATAGTGGAGAAGATGGATGAGTTCTGACTTCAACTTTTCTTTTATAACTAATAAACATTCAAGCTTGCACTCATATTTCTTGCTATATCATCTAAGAACCCTACTCAACATTCATGAGACCCTTTTTTTTTTGCTATAAAGTAAGAAATTACATATTTATTTATAATTAATTAATTTGAAAAGATAAAAGAAATATGTTATTTTCAAGTTTCAACCTATTTTTTTTGGAATTTTAGGTTCTGTTTGATTGATATTTTTTTATAAAAGGAAATATAAAATATAAAAATAAACTGGAAATAATGAAAAATTAATAACAAAAAACAAAAACACCAATCAAACAAAATTTAAAAAAAACTGATTTTTTTGGAAAAAAATATAAAACAAAGCTTGGACATTCAGTAAATCTTTTTGGCCCATAAATTGAACTATGCTCTGGGCTATTATATTCGTGTCTATCCGTCTAAAATCTTATTCTTGGGCCGTTTACTAATAGAACGGAATAATCCCGTAACCAAACAACACAAACCCTACCATAGTTTCTTACTTTCTTAAAACCTCCATCCACCCTCCGCAAAACCCTAGTTTTCCTCTCTTTCATTTTATTCATTCCCCAAGCTCTCTGTCTCATTCCAAACCCTAAACAATGGCAGCCGCCGCCCGACCTCTTGTCAACGTCCAAACCATAGAATCCGACATGGCCACTGACGCTACACCTACCGTCCCTCTCGCTGATGTTATGAAAGCCTCGATCCGACCCGACATCGTCACCTATGTCCACGACAACATCTCCAAAAACCGCCGCCAACCCTACGCCGTCTCCAAACGCGCCGGTCACCAAACCTCCGCCGAGTCCTGGGGTACCGGCCGTGCTGTCTCACGTATCCCCCGTGTTCCTGGTGGCGGTACTCACCGTGCAGGCCAAGGTGCTTTTGGAAACATGTGTCGTGGAGGTCGCATGTTTGCTCCTACCAAGATCTGGCGTCGCTGGCACCGGAAAATCAACGTTAACCAGAAGCGTTACGCCGTTGCTTCCGCCATCGCTGCCTCTGCTATCCCCTCCCTCGTCATGGCACGTGGCCACCGCATCGAGGCTGTTCCGGAAATGCCTCTGGTCATATCTGACGCTGCGGAGAGCGTGGAGAAAACCTCGGCTGCAATTAAGGTTTTGAAACAGGTCGGAGCATATCCTGACGTGGAAAAGGCTAAGGACAGCCAAGGAATACGACCCGGAAAAGGGAAAATGAGGAACCGGAGGTACATTTCCCGTAAAGGTCCGTTGATTGTTTACGGAACCGAGGGGGCAAAGCTCGTTAAAGCCTTCAGGAACCTTCCTGGAGTCGAGATTGCCAACGTGGAGAGGCTTAATCTGTTGAAACTCGCTCCTGGTGGACACCTTGGAAGGTTCATTATTTGGACCAAATCGGCTTACGAGAAGCTTGACTCTATTTATGGGTCATTTGAGAAGCCTTCTGAGAAGAAGAAAGGGTATGTCTTGCCTCGCGCTAAGATGGTGAATGCTGATTTGGCTAGGATTATTAACTCTGATGAGGTACAATCAGTGGTGAAGCCAATCAAGAAGGAGATCAAGAGGGCACCTTTGAAGAAGAATCCACTTAAGAATTTGAATGCTATGCTGAAGTTGAACCCGTATGCAAAGACTGCTAGGAGGATGTCTCTTTTGGCTGAGGCACAACGTGTTAAGGCTAAGAAGGAGAAGCTTGACAAGAAGAGGAAGCCCATTTCTAAGGTCTATCGATTATGTTTTCATTTGCCATGTTTTCTTAATGCTTTTGAGTTTCTTAAGGATGATAATTGCAATTTTCTGTGGCTTAAATCGACGCCTTATATTATGGCAATCGAATTATGTGTGCTTTTACTTAATTTTTATGCCTTTGGATATTTTTGCTTCTTGAATTTTACTGTGATTATTATATTTTATAAAGGAATTTTTTTGCTTATTACTGCTTCATAATTGTTTGTCTAATTGCTGTTTATATTGTTACTGTGCTTATGAAATTACTCTTTTTTGGTGTAGAGCTCCTAGAAGTGTCTATTTTGGTTACCTCTGTTGACAATAAGAGCTGTTGCTGCTTAATGCTTCGTTTCTTTTTGATTACGTGCTCTTAAAGGAACATATATCTTTGCATTTGGGGGGTGATACTTATTTGGATGATTCTACCTTATACCTGTTCTTGAGTCATCTTTTCACCATGTTTGTCATTTGGTGTGAGTTTGCACTATTTGTTTGAGTCATTTAGTTTAGTCATATGCTAGATGAGTTTTATGCTTTGATGGTTCCACCTTTATGTTGAGCAGGAATTAGAGATCAAAATGACTTATAATGACATTCTTTTTGGTTCACTTTACCATGTTCTAGTCATTTGTTATATTCAAATTATGAGTGCAAATGTTTGCATCTTTATGAGATTCAAATTGTTTCCTGCATTTTTCATTTTTTTTTTTTTTTTTTACATTCTTACTCAGGCTTGATTGACATTTTCATCAATTTCTTATCTGGCATACCATTGTATTCTCTGTTCATCTTGAGAAAAAAATTGTTTATTTATGATTCTAGCCTGCATGTTGTTATTTTGGTTCTTAATTATTATTGCGATGGATCCCTTATCTATTTTAGAATTGGCCTTCGGAAAAATGTTGATTTGCTGAATGCAATGTTAGTTTATTAACCCCTTACTCCTTCCATCTGTCTCTCTCTTGGGTGTTTCAGGAGGAGGCAACAGCAATCAAGTCAGCGGGCAAAGCATGGTATCAGACTATGATCTCCGACAGTGATTATACAGAATTTGAGAACTTCTCTAAGTGGTTGGGCGCGTCTCAGTAATTTATTTTTTTGCTTTAGAAATTCCCACAGACAATGTTTTTATAAGTTTTGTTTTGTCGTTGAAATTTTATTTGTTTTGCTGCTTTGAGTTGTGGATGACAATGGGGTGGAAGGAAAATTAGTAGAATGGCATGCTCCCGAGCTCTGTTTTCTGGTGCCTCCACCCTGTTTTCGCATCTTATGGCCTTGTGGAATAGTTTCTATTAAAACGAGGAGAACAAGAAGAAGAATGAAATAGTTTACAAGTCTCATTGTTCTTTATGTTATTGAGATGATTGTTTTGCAGTGTCCTACTTAAACTTTATGTTATTGGTTATTGGTTTCTTTGTGACTGGAAATTGTTTCTAGCATAAATATTTTCAAATGTTAGTTCTTTAGACTTGGAGTCTTGGTTTGTCTATTACTTTGAGGTTGATAAACAGCGGCCCATTGGTTCACCGATGGATTCTGGCAAAGGTTGGAGATCGATCCCATTGATCTTTAGCATTTGTAAAATCTTTTTCTAGTAAGATTTTTACCAATTGGGAGCATTTGTAAATTTTTCTAATCTAATATTCTTTAGGTAAATTATTACGAGGTTGATTACTCAATGCGGAAAGGTTATGCATTGGGCGTCAACTCGGTTAGTTTCTCTCTGTGTGGGTTCGGTGGAATTGGCCTTGCTGTAGAGTTTTACCAACAAATTACCCGATTTATTGTCTGGCTGGAACTGGAAGGCCCATATCATGTCCTCTTGCAAGTTTTTTCAAGTCTAGCTCTAGACTCCCCGAATGGAATCTCCTACATCATCCTTGCAGCCCAAAAGTTTTATATTTCAAACGTTATTATTAGGCTTTTTTTTTTTTTTTTTCCAAAAAAGAAGCATATATCAGTTTGCTAAAATTAATTTTGTTGGCTTATACTCCAATGTTCATAAAGATCTCTATTTTACAGTGTTTGCATTGCATTTACTTACATTTCATAAAAAAGAACAACAATCTTAGCTTGGACGTTCAATCATTTTCTTAGTCCATAAATTGAACAATGCTCTGCTCTGGGCTATTATATTCGATCGGCAGCTCAATGGCCTAAAATCTTATTCTCATTGACCCGTTTACTAATAGAATAAAAATAATCCCGTAACCAAACAATCTTAACCCTACAATAGTTTCTTAACACCTCCACATTTCCACACTCCTCAAAACTGTAGAGCCCCTCTCTTTCTCTCATTTTTACTTCATTTTCAGATTTTCTCCCCACTATCTCTCTCACAACCAAAACCCTAAACAATGGCAGCCGCCGCCCGACCTCTGGTCTCCGTCCAAACCATGGAATCCGACATGGCCACTGACGCCACCCCTACCGTCCCTCTCGCTGATGTTATGAAAGCCTCGATCCGACCCGACATCGTCACCTATGTCCACGACAACATCTCCAAAAACCGCCGCCAACCGTACGCCGTCTCGAAACGCGCTGGTCACCAAACCTCCGCCGAATCCTGGGGTACCGGCCGTGCCGTCTCACGTATCCCCCGTGTTCCTGGTGGCGGTACTCACCGTGCGGGACAAGGTGCTTTTGGAAACATGTGTCGTGGAGGTCGTATGTTTGCTCCTACCAAGATCTGGCGCCGCTGGCACCGGAAAATCAACGTTAACCAGAAGCGTTACGCCGTTGCTTCCGCCATCGCTGCCTCTGCTATCCCCTCCCTCGTCATGGCACGTGGCCACCGCATCGAGGCTGTTCCGGAAATGCCTCTGGTCATATCTGACGCTGTGGAGAGCGTGGAGAAAACCTCGGCTGCAATTAAGGTTTTGAAACAGGTCGGAGCGTATCCTGACGTGGAAAAAGCCAAGGACAGCCAAGGAATCCGACCCGGAAAAGGGAAAATGAGGAACCGGAGGTATATTTCCCGTAAAGGTCCGTTGATTGTTTACGGAACCGAGGGGGCAAAGCTCGTTAAAGCCTTCCGGAACCTTCCTGGAGTCGAGGTAGCCAACGTGGAGAGGCTTAATCTGTTGAAACTCGCTCCTGGTGGACACCTTGGAAGGTTCATTATTTGGACCAAATCGGCTTACGAGAAGCTTGACTCTATTTATGGGTCATTTGAGAAGCCTTCTGAGAAGAAGAAAGGTTATGTATTGCCTCGCGCTAAGATGGTGAATGCTGATTTGGCTAGGATTATTAACTCTGATGAAGTGCAATCGGTCGTGAAGCCGATTAAGAAGGAGATCAAGAGGGCACCTTTGAAGAAGAATCCACTTAAAAACTTGAATGCTATGCTGAAGTTGAACCCGTATGCAAAGACTGCTAGGAGGATGTCTCTTTTGGCTGAGGCACAACGTGTTAAGGCTAAGAAGGAGAAGCTTGACAAGAAGAGGAAGCCCATTTCTAAGGTATATCGATTCTGTTTTCTTTTTCTATGTTTTCTTAATGCTTTTGAGTTTTCTTAATGATGATAATTGCAATTTTCTGTGAGTTATGCTGGTGTCTTATTGTATATGTCAATGGAAAATTATGTGTGCTTTTACTTAATGTTTTATGTCTTTGGATATTTTGCTTCTTGAATTGACTGTGATTGTTATATAATTAAAGGAATCTTTTTACTTATTACTGCTTCTGTGCTTCATAATTGTTTGATTAGTTACTGTTTATACTTTATACTGTTGTTGTGCTTATGACATTACTCGTTTTTGGTGTAGAGCTCCTAGAAATGTGTTTATTTTAGTTTGTACAAGTTTTATTTGTTGAGATATTACCTCTATTGACAATAAGGGCTGTTATTGCTTGATACCATGCTTGGTTGCTTTCTGACTACACACACTCTTATGGAACATATATCTTGCATTTGGGGGGTGGTACTTATTTGGATGGCTCTACTTTATACCTTTTCTTGAGTCATCTTTTCTCCATGTTTATCATTTGGTGTGAGTTTGCACTTTTTGTTTGAGTCATTTAATTTAGTCATATGCTAGATGAGTTTTATGCTTTAATGCTTCCACCTTTTGTTGAGCATGAATTTGGGCTCAAAATGACTTATAATGACATTCTTTTTCATTCACTTTACCCTGTTCTAGTCATTTGTTGTATTCAAGTTATGGTTGCAAATGTTTGCATCTTTATAACATTCAAATTGTTTCCTGCATTTTTCATTCTGTTTCTTTACATTCTTACTCAGGCCTGATTGACATTTTCATCAATTTTATCTGGCATACCATTGTATTCTCTGTTCATCTTGAGAAAAAATTGTGTATTGATGATTCTACCTTGCATGTTGTTAGTTTGGTATTTAATTATTATTATTATTTTTTTTGATATGGATTACTTATCTATTTTAGAACTGGCCTTGGGAAAATATTGATTTGTTGAATGCAAATGTTAGTTTATTGACTCCTTACTCCTTCCATTTGTCTTTCTTTTGGATGTTTCAGGAGGAGGCAACAGCAATCAAATCAGCGGGCAAAGCATGGTATCAGACAATGATCTCCGACAGTGATTACACAGAGTTTGAGAACTTCTCTAAGTGGTTGGGCGCGTCTCAATAATTTAGTTTTTGCTTTAGAAATTCCCACAGACAATGTTTGTTGTATTAGTTTTGTTTTGATGTTCTTGGAGTTATGGGTGAGAATAGAATGGAAGGAAAATTAGAAGAATGGCATGCTCAGGAGCTCTTTTTTTTGGCGTCTTCACCCTGTTTTCACATTTTATAGCCTTGTGGAATAGTTTCTATTAAAATAGCCTTGTGGAATAGTTTCTATTAAAATGAGGAGAACAAGAAGAATTAAATAGTTTACAAGTCTTATTGGTCTTAATGTTATTGAGATGTTTGTTTTGCAGTGCCCTACGTAAAACTTTATGTTATTAGTTTCTTGGTGTCTGAAAATTGTTTGGAGCATAAATATAATCAAATGTTGGTTCTTTTCTTAAGTCCTTTAGACTTGGTTTGTCAATTATTACGAGGTTGATGAACAGCGCCCGAATGATCCACCGATGGATTTTAGTAAGGTTGGATCTCGATCTTCGCCACTTGTAAATTTTTCTTTTAGTAAGGTTGGAAGGTTAGGATCAATTTCTAGTAAGGTTCACTGATGGAATTTTAGGAAAGTTGGGATCGATCTTTAGCATTTATAAATGGCTTAAATATAAAATTAAAGAATTGTTCATTTCGGGTAATTATGGTATAAATTTTTGGCTTGATTAGGTATCTGATTTTGACTCGATTGGTACAAATTTTTTTGTTTGTTTCACTGAAAATGATTTACGAAAAATTATTTTTGTATTTTTTTGGTGTTTAGTTTGCGAAAAAATTGATTGATTAACGAAAAAGAAAGATTTTTTTTGTTTAAATTGTCTTCCCTTTTCCTTTTTAAAAAAGGAAAGATAATTTTCGAAAAATAACTGTCATGAGCAGGGCTATTTAAATCGAAATTTGAACATCATATTTTAAATCGAAATTTAACTTGACTCGAGCCAAATATTATTATATTAATAAAAATATTTATTTTTTAATTATAAAAATATATTAAAATATTAATATAAACATATTTTAATATTGTAATTTTCAATATTTTATTTAATATTATTAAATCTACATATTTATATATATATATTTTAATTATATAATATAATATTTATATTTTAATAATAAATAATAAATTATTAAGATATCATTTATTATTTTAATAAAAATATTATTTCATATAACAATATCATTATTTTAATAATATATTGGAACACTATAAATATTTTAAAATTTAAATAATATTTTATTGAATAATGATTTTATATTACTATTTTAATAATAAATATATAAAAATTATACTTTATTATTATTTAATAATAAAAGTTTTTAAGTATAAAAAGATTATTATTTTAATAGTATAAATATTAATTAATAAAAATAATATTTTAATAATTATTAGAACATTTTAAATATTTAATAATAAATAATATTAGTAGAAATAATAATATTATTTTTTAATATTTTAATGATAAATATTTTAATATTTATGCCATATTACTATTTGAAAAAGTAGAAGTAATATTTTAATAATAATTATATTAATATAAATAATATTTTAATATTTATATTAATATTAATATTAATATTCCTATTACTATTTGAAAATTTAAAAAATAATATTTTATCATTATTATATTAATATAAATAAAATTTAATAATTATTATATTAATCAAAATAATATTTTAATAATCATTATATTAATTGAAATAATATTCTAATAATAATTATAATATTTTAAATATTAATATAATTAATGTTTTAGTAATAAATAGTATTATTTTAAGTATTTAATATTAATATAATATTTTAGTATGAATTATTAAAATTTTAATAAGAAATCATTTTTAATATTTTAATAATTAATAATTAATATTTATGTCAATATTGATATTTGAAAAAAAAATAGATTTTTCATAAAATAACCAAACAATAGAAAACATTTTTCAATAAATCATCCAAACATCAAAAAAAATCTCTAATTTTTCTGAAAATATTCATATTTTCCAAAAAATATTTTCTGCAAAACAAACTGATCGTAAATATCAAAATGAGCTAAAAAAAAAATTAGATGCTAAAATAAGAAAAGATGTATGGGCTCTTTTATATATAAGCCTTTATAAATTTTGTTCCCTAATTTTCTTTGTGTGGGCTCGGTGGAAGAGGCCTGCTGTAGAGGTTACCAACGCATTACCTAATATATTGTCTGGCTGGAACCTGAATGCCATGCCATTGCTGGTAATTTGGAAGGCCCATATCATTCAATTTTCGCATCTGCCGATAACACGTCGGGCATTCCGCATTCTTTTTCTTACTCCTTGAAAATGACATTTTTCTCATTTTAAAAATAATATTTATTATTAATAATAGTTTTTATATTCAAATATTAATTTAAATTTGGTAATCTTATATATGTCATATTGTACTTTTTTATATAAATCTCATAAATATAATAATATAAATTATTAAAATTTTAAACATCAATTTTATAATTATATTTATTAAATATATCATATTTTTATATCTAATTTAAAATTAATAGATCTATTTAATTTAATTAGTTGGAGTTATTTTATATCCAATACGAGTGGGCCCATCTGGTTTGGGTTAGGCCCACATGTATGGGACAGGTGGAGCCTTTTTAGAACGTTGGTGACGTGTACAAATGGTGCCCTCTAAGACAATCCCAAAGCAATATGCATTTTTTTGTTTATTCAACGAAGGATCTTCTTCATGGGAGTATTTCCTCTTTAGATCATCATTGTCTGCTTTCTCTTTCTTTTTCTTTTTCCTGATTTTTATATGAGAATCCAATTTTACTTTCTTATTATTGAGTTTTCATTTGCATTTGGCTATAAAATTATGGAAAATAAATTGTTAACATCTTGATATATAATTCATATTTATTGAATTATAAGTTAGAATTTCTAATTATTTTTTACTTGTGGTGGGTCTAATACAAGCTATTTAAGTGGATGGGAGTTTAAGTAGAGGTCTTATATTGAAATCATAACACAATTATTATTTTATAATTTTATTGTGTTTTTATTTAACTTATAACAATCAAATGTTTGATTTCAGTATTGTAGATTATAGTATTATTTGAGAGCTTGTTCTTTTATTTTTGTTTGATTTTAATGAATATCATATATTTGTAATTTTATTACATGAAAAATTATATTATTCACTGCCATTGAAGTTATAAATTATACTAGTAGAGTTAACAAGATGATATATATGGTGTAAAATATATTAAACTTAATTAAAAAAAAAGTGAAATATGTTTTAGTCACTTAACTTCGTTGTAAAATTTTAAAATTTCATAAATATTATATAAAGAATGCTTTTTAAAATAATCAAATTATAATTAAATAAAAAAGCAAATCTCTTTTTCTTATATAGACTAGAATATGATAATTGTCTAAGCTTAACGTGATTAACCAGAGAAATGAAAATTTAGATCAATTTAGAAAAATAGCTTATTTAATAGTAGTAAATAAGTTATAAAATCAGCCTAATGCTATAAATGAAAAGGATGTAATTAACACTATATTTTTGTGTGAGTAAATACATTTAACATTGTGATTGACAGAAGCATATCAACTCATGGATATTATTATTAGTGAACCACCTTATATTCCCATCAACCATATACATATAGATTTTATAAATGCAAAGTAGAAAAAATAGAATTTTCCATTTTTAAAATCAAGAAATAAAACCTTTATGATTCATGTAAAAATCTAATAAATCTGTAAACGCTATGTTTTTAGACCTGCTCACGGGTCGGACAGTCCGTTCAATTTGACAGATCTGGTTCGTATTGGATTGGATTTAAGCATAATGTTTTTGATCCAGACAGGTCTGATCCGAAACAATTTTTTTATTAAAATAATATTATTTAATTTTAATTATAAAAATATATAAAATAATATTTTATTATAATAAACAGTAAATTCAGATTTATGGATCGGACCGAGCTCGTCCAGAACGAGACCTAAACAAAAAATTTTAAAAAAAAATCGAATGACGACTTGATCCGATCCGATCATGAACACCTCTAGTTGGTATCAGGTTTTACTAAGGATGTCAATGGAGCGGGGCGGGGGCGGATATTACCTTATCCACCTCCACCCCACTTTTGCATGGATGTTGGAAACATCCATATCCATGGATGTCGGTTACATCCATAACCGCTCCACGGTGCTCCACTCCGTTACACTCCAATTTTATATTAATTATTTTTAACTTAATATTGTAAAAAATTATATTATAATTTATTCATGAACATAATTTTAGTATATAAAAATCTTTAATATAATATATATAATACATATATACTAAAAGTATAAATATAAAATATTAGTATATATATGATTTTAGAATATATATATCTAATATATATTAAAAATATAAAGAAAAATATAAAATATTTTAAAGGATAAAATAGTAATTTCAAAAGTCGGGACGGAGTTGAGCAAGCATTTACCAAAACCGCTCCGCTCCACCCTGCTCCAAAAAAAAACCTCTCCATTCGGTGCGGATCGGTGCAAAATCCATCGGTCGGATCGGGTTTTGCTAGGTTTTACCAATAAATATACTTAAATGCCTTAAATGAAAAAGGGTTAAGTCTAGCTAGGATATGGTTCATTTAGGCCCGTCCAAAACCTATGAAAGTGCATGTAGATGAGCGACAAGTGTTGAATAAGTGGCAGAGGGTGGAGGATGGGGGGCGGTTCTCTACTCTCTAGCAACAGTGGCTTAGCCTAGGGCTAGTTATAGTCTAATCACACTCGATTACCAGCTTTAAAAATTGAAACCTTTTCCTTTGTTGTTGAAATTTGATTTGAAAAATCAAATTAAAAAGTGAAAAAAATAAAAATAAAAAAATTTGAATTTTAAAAATTAATTTTTGAATAAAATAATTTTATTATTTTAACATCTTTATATTTTTATTATTTTAAATATATATTTTTTTATATTTTAATTTCACACAACATATTTTCATAACAATATCAAATACTTAAAAAAATTTTAAATCATACATTTTAAACATATTTTTTTAATCAAATTTTTTTCAACATCAATATTAAACTGGCCCTTACTCTATCTCCCAACCGCCTAAAATAGACCTCTTCGGTCTCTTTTATCTTTCTTTCATTATCATTTTCTAGCTCTACCTAAACCAACCAAATAGTTTACCATCAATTATACTCATGCAAGCAAATGATTTTTTGGGTCGGTAATATATTTAATAATTTGTCTATTGTAGTGTGTTTTATATTTTTATATTAATTTTGTAAATATAAATATAATATAAATTATTAAATATATTAAAATTTTAAATACGAATATGATATATATTATTATTTAAATATGTTATATAATATAAATTATTAAATATATTAAAATTTTAAATACAAATATGATATATATTATTATTTAAGTATATTATATCGTATTTATTATATTATATTATTTTTTATTTATTAATTATATTATATTTATATTTACAAAATTAATATAAAAATATAAAACACACTACTCATGCAAGCAAATTAATATTAAATTTATCAAAACGTAATAATAATAATAATAATAATAATAATAATAATAATAATAATAATAACGTTTGATAAAAATCAAGATCTAGATTATAGAGTACCAAATCCTATTATTATTTCTATTTTGGATAAAAATGTTTTTAAGCCTAATAATAAGAATAATTTGATGGGCTTGAATGAAAGGAATTTTTTTGAAGTCATTGGTAAATAATACTACTACCAAGTATTATCTAACCATTATATACAACATAATAATGAATTCGTTTTCTATATATTAAATTTCATAAGTAAATTAAAAAATATTTTTTTACAAAATACGTGTCTTTTAAATTAAACAGATAATGTTATAAAAATGCTATATGTAAAATCTAATTCCGTGACAATCGCTCCAATATAACAAATTTGATTATTTGTCCTTTTTATTTTTTAATCACTTTTTTTTTCTTTCTAAAAATAGTATTAATCAAATTGTATATATATATATATATATATATTGTCTCCTTGCATGCAATGCAGTATAAAGATTAAGAGATAAATGAGTAATTTTTAGTAAAAAACAGAAACTTCAACAGATTGAAAAAAAACTTTATAAAGAAGAAGAAAAATGGGGGGGGGGGGGGTTTTGAAAAATGAACCAAAATGGCAAAATAGGCAGCTATTTATTCTCTCATACGTCCCATCTTTATCAAAAAGTGAAAAGAAAAAAAAAAAACCCTCTCTCTCTCTTTCCCTCTCTTTTTCTCTTTCTCATTTGTTGTTTCTTGATCCTCCTCCTTCCTTCACAATCACAAACCTCTGAAGCCTCCACCCAACCTCACTAAAACCATACCCAACAAATAAAAGAATCCTCTAACTCTCCCTTGACATCTCCTTCCTTCCTTCCTCAAACCCACCCTCCCCCTCTTCTTCTGAATATATATATATATTAACCTTTGAATCCTTCTTTGTTTTCCCATTTCATTTTTTTAGCTTTATTTATGATGCTGGATCTTAACTTGAGTGTTATTTCGGGTGGTGATGATAATTCAGTGGAGATGGCCGGAGAGAGTAATCTTCTTGACTTTTCTGGTTATAATAATAATAATACTAACCAAATGGAAAGTTCTGGGAGCTTCGATTCTTCCATCGTCAACGCCGATACCACAACCACCACCGGCGACGATGACTCTTCCTCCAACGCCGCTGCCACCGACACTTTCGCTTACTCCTTCGGCATCCTTAAAACCGCCCAAGAAGAACGAGAAAATAACAACAGGACAACCATCCCGCTTTTCCCGGTCGACGTCGAGAGAAATGGCGGGAAGTCAACGGGATCGTCACAGGAGAAATGGCTGGATCTCGGCGGGTCCCGGGAAGCTTCGGAGTACCACAGCGGTGGTGAAGGAGCCGCGGAGCAGAGGATCGTAGCCCAGCAACAACATCAACAGCAGGTTCAGTTAAGGCAACAAGTGAAGAAGAGTCGACGTGGGCCCCGTTCCAGAAGTTCTCAATATCGTGGCGTCACGTTTTATCGTAGAACCGGACGATGGGAGTCTCATATTTGGTTAGTTACTTAGTTTGCACCTTTTTTTTTTTTTTTTTTTTGCAGTAGCTTAACTACTCCGTGATTATTACTAATTAATTTTGCTTAATTCTACTCTTTAAACTTGTTTTCTTTTTCTTCTTTCTCATTGGCTGTTTTTGTTTTTTTCCTTTTAAATTAATGTAGGGATTGCGGGAAACAAGTGTACTTGGGTGAGGAGAATTTAATCCATGATCGTTCTTTTGTTGTTTTTTTTTTTTTACCCTTTTTGAGAAACTTGAAAATGGTGGGTTTTAAATTTTAACCTTTGAAAAATCTGGCTGTTATTTACTTTTTACAGGGGGATTTGACACAGCACATGCTGCAGCAAGGTAAATTTTCTCAAATTGGTCAAAAAAAATTTGGAATAAATATTGAAATTCTGGGGTTAAAATTTTATGTTTTGGGGGTTTTAACAGGGCGTATGATCGAGCGGCAATCAAGTTCCGAGGAGTTGATGCGGATATTAATTTTAATGTTAGTGATTATGACGATGATATTAAGCAGGTTGGGAATTTAGGGTTGTGATTTATTGAATTTTAATTTATGCTTTTGTAAATGATACTATAAATTAATTTAAAGATTTTTGGTTTTGTAGATGAGTAATTTTACAAAGGAAGAATTTGTGCATATCCTGCGTAGGCAGAGCACTGGTTTTTCAAGAGGAAGTTCCAAATACAGGGGAGTTACATTGCACAAATGCGGTCGATGGGAAGCTCGAATGGGGCAATTACTTGGCAAGAAGTAAGCATCCTTTTGCCAATTTATACTTTAATTTTATTTCTGTTAATGTATTTAGTTAGTGTTAGTTTTTAATAATGTTATTATATATAATTTTGGTATCTCAAAATCTATGTTATTCGGACTTTTCATTTTTTCCTAAAGTACTCGTGTTCGACACAGATTGGAAAAAAAACTTTTAAAAAATTGAGCATATGTGTCGGGAACATACCTGTAGCCGACACTCATCTCTGAATCCGAGTAACATAGTATAAAATGGTACTAGAATATTGGTTGATATGTTGTTTTAAGTAGTCACACTAAACTAAGAAGTTCAATCATGAATGAATTGGTTCATGGTAACTGTTGGAAACTTGGTTTTTATTGGGTTATTATACATTCCTTTCCTGCAGGTATATATATCTTGGGCTATTCGATAGCGAGATAGAAGCAGCAAGGTCCTTAGATCATGAATTCAATTTTCTCTTGTAATACCACCAATTAATTGATTTTTCAACCAGCTTGACTTCCAACTCCCCTTGTCTATGTTATTGTTCTTTGAAAATCAGGGCTTATGACAAGGCTGCTATAAAATGTAGTGGAAGAGAAGCGGTCACCAACTTTGAGCCAAGCACATATGAGGGGGAGCTAATCTCGGAATCTGAAAATGGAGGTACTCTTTGTGTTTAGAAACTTGTCATCTGCATATGTTTATAAACAATTTTTTTGCTTCAGTGTACAGTGAATTGTTGATCCTCTTCTTACAGACCAGAATCAAGGTCTTGACCTGAACTTGGGCATTGCACCCCCCTATACATCTGATCCCCGAAACGGAAACGGGAACGACAATTCAAGCAACTTTGCTTTCCAGCATGACTGGGGTGGCCGGACTATTGAGAGGGGAGCAAGGGTAATCTCAATTAAAACTTCAAATCATTAAGTTTATTTCAGCTCACTGATTGAAGGAGGCATTTAGTTGCTTAAAAAAGCTTATATTCACCCTTTTCAGATTGAGAACTCTGTTCTGGCAACAATGAGGGTTCAACCTGGTCTTGGCCAGGCAATGGCATTCAAGCACGTTCCAAACTGGAATGGTGCTAATCCCACTTTCTTTCCAGTTTATAGGGTAAGCTCCACATTTCTTTGGTTAGTCTATGAAATTGTTCGATCATGAACATGAATTTTACTTTGAACGTAGTGGGCTTTTTTTTTTTTTCTTCCAATTCTCGACCATATTTCATTTGTATTTTATACAATGCTGACAAATAATATACTTGCATTCAATTCTTTACTCTTCCTCCACTGGCAATGAACTATTATAGAAACAGAAGTAATAAGTTTGAAGCAAAACTATTTTTTACCTATAGAAGAGGTTTTTCGCTGTAATCGAAACAACAATCTTGACCAATGAATTATTTACGATACGATAATATATGATTAAATCTTCTTTGTTAATAACAGGAAAGAGCAATAGAGAAGAGGATAGAAGTAGATTCCCCACCAAACTGGGCATGGCAAATCCAAGGCCCTTATGGTGGGACAAATGAAGTGCCACTCTTCCCTACTGCAGCATCATCAGGATTCTCATCTTCAATAATTACTTCCCCATCAGCTGCTGCTGCCCAACGTCGCATTCCTAACACGACGTTCCTCCACCACCATTATCCTCCGGTGATCACGAACCCTAACATCTCCCATTTCTACTTGCAGAACTGAAAGGTAGAATATATATGCAACCATTATCTTATCTTCTCTGCTAAATGGAGAGAATTTGGGTAGGCAATAGACGAAAAAACAATTAGAGGGCTTAACGAATTTATTATAAGAAGGCTATTCAACTGATCATGTTTATTTCTTGTAAAGCTCATCAAACTAGCTAATGTATTATGGTTTGGTGGTCACGACTCACGAGCAAAATTTGGTCTATTTGAAGCCTTAATTCGAAAGTGACCGCTGTTATGGTTCCAAACCTCTGTTTGATCTTATCTGTAGCCAGCAAATATGTTTAGCCTTTTGAGACGTGAATAGTAGGCAGAGAGGGAAAGGAAAATGTTAGGTTAGGCCCCTTTTTATGGGTTCTCAATTCTGGCTAACTAAAGCTCTAGACATTAATCTTCTCGACCGAAGGAGTTCACGAAGAAATATAGAGTATTTATGTTATCCGAATTTTTTATTTTTTTAAAAAATATTTGTATTCGGTATTTGTATTTGACATATATGAGATATGAGTTTGAGGAATGATCTTTTAAATATATAAAAAAAAAATTGAGGATGTTTATATTGGATATATATTCATATTCGATATTGATCTCGAGTTCGGATGATATAATATAATAAAAAAAATTATTTTTTAGAAGCTTGAAGAACATATATAAAAAATTTTAATTAAATGAAAAATGGAAATTTATGGCATGATAATTCCCAAATTGAAAATTGATTGATATATGTAAATAGTTTAAAAATTCATCTGCTCTATTGCAATTTAACCCAACCTTCATATTCTTTAAAAAATGCTTGTTTTCTTTTAACTTTTAAAGACAAAGTGTCCATACTTCCATAAGTTAAGCTGGTAAAAACGAGAAAAAGAAAAATCTCCGACTGAAAATATTTACTGCTACTTCATTTTGATTTTTGTTGAAAGAATAAAAATGAAGTAATAAGCCATAGGTTAAAAGAAAGAAAGTCCGCATTCCTCGGCTTTGCTCAAGGAAAGTACATCTGCAACTGCAAAAAGAGAAAAATCTGAACTATGACTATGAACACTGGGCAGCGTGAAAAGCCTGATGCACTTTTCATTGTAAGAATAGTTGGAGGCTTTGATTATTCCAGCAGTGCCTTTCAAGTTCCCTATAACATAAACATATCCTTGTCTCTTCTTCAAGCTGCTTCTCAAACTTCTAGGCATTTCTTTGTCTCTGACTCATGCTTCACTTGGCTGATGGCTCTGGTTTGCCTTTGCTTCTCTGCCAGGAGTCACTGACTACTTCCTCTTCTTTTTGTTCATTGTTGTTGGGCTTATGACAAATTTTTGTTAGGTTATTGTCCAGGTTCAAAGATTCCAGGTTATGGGATATCTCTATTAGCCATTGGTTTTTTGTAGGGTACCAAACTCTTTTGGGTATTTCCACATTGGTTCTTAGACACAACCCTTGTATATCTAGAGAGGATGGCAGTATTTATCTTGAGGATTGAACTCACTCCTTTTTTGTCTTAGGGTTAATGTATGTTCTTTGGGTGGAAAATGGAAATATTTCCCTCCCCAAAGGGGAAGCCAAGCCATACATATGGAGTAATACTACTCTAATTTATGACAATTTTTTTCACTAATTAATGAAGATGTACTGATCTGAATACATAACTAACCATACAACAACACATCATTGTATACATATATTCAAGTTTGATACAAAAGTAAAATATAGAAATTGCATAAATAGCATGTTGTTAGTAGTAAAGACATATTCATATATATATATATATATATATATATATTACTCAAATTCTTTATTTTTTTTAAAATATTTGTGCTCGACAAATTCATATATATATAAAAAATATAATCCTTCAAATATATAAAAAAATTTAAATATATTTGATTCTGTCGAAAAAATAGATGTAGTTGAATATATATTACCTGAAACAAATGAACCTGTCTCTTATCTTTCACTGACAATTATGACAAATACCAATTTAAACTAAACATGCATTCATCAATATCTACTACATCCACTTATCTTTTTTGCATCAAATGCTCTTTTGATATTTTTCATATTTTGAATAGGCGAATAGGGAACAAGCTGCTGTAAAAATGACCCACCATAATATATATGGAGTATTATTGCTTGTGAAAACTTAGATTAATCATAGGTTTGGTTTCATTTCATTTCCAGGTCCATCCTGAAAAGTGAAAACCTAGCTACCTGCAGGTAGGGGTGATCAAAATCCGACTCGATTCGAAAAAACCGATTAAAATTTCAAATTTTGGTTTAAAAAGTTCGAATTATTCGAGTTATTCGAGTTTTCGGATTGACTCGAATAAAAAAATCGAGTTATACGATTTAGCTCGAGTTTAGATTTCACAGTTCGAGTTATCCGAAAATCCGAATAGTAAAATCCAAAACGACGTCGTTTTGAACTAGGTTCTTGGGTAAATTTGAAAAACATGCTGTCAATAACCAAATTATTATTAAATGGTATAATGAGTAAAAATTATTTGAAAAAGAGAAATAAAAATAAAAAATTATTAAGAAGGAAATTGTATTTCCCCCTTTTTTCTCTTTCTCTTCGGTCTCTATCTCTCTTTTACGAGTAATATGATCCAAAATCATTGAAATTAATAATAATTAAAATGAATTTGGTAAATAATTTTTTTTTAATTTATAAAGAAAAATAATATTATATATGGTATTATGTTAGTTATAAGATGTATTCACGTATCTGTATCTAATTTTTGAATTTTTTTAATTGAGTAAGCAATTTAAATTTCACCATAAGCCTTGAACTTTTGACATTTGCTTACATTTTCATTGTTTTTGATTTAGATAATTGAACAATTTCATTTACCCAAAATTTAGTTTTATCATGCTTAATTATAATTGAAAATTTATAGGATTTGTTTTATCATGCTTAAATATAATTGAAAATTTATTTTAACTCGAATAAATATATTCGATTCGACTCGACTCGACTCGAATTTCTTTTCACTCGACTCGATTTG
The DNA here is from genome assembly GCA_030761205.1 of Fremontodendron californicum. NCBI lineage: Eukaryota > Viridiplantae > Streptophyta > Magnoliopsida > Malvales > Malvaceae > Fremontodendron > Fremontodendron californicum. The sequence continues at coordinate 1,670,640 of JAULJL010000012.1, forward strand.
CTAAATTTTCAAATTCAGTTCGGTTGACAAAATAGGACTCGTAAACTCGACTAACTCGAATTTTTTTCACTCGACTCGACTCGACTCGATCGAACGCTCACCCCTACATGCAGGTAGATGGGAATTGCTTGATATAAAATTTCAAAGCCTGTATTTGTTAATATATATATATATATATATATATTATTTGGAAATTTACATGCATCTCCAGGATTTCCTTTTCTCAATCGGCCATTACCCTTTTGTTAGTTTCTGTCAGGAACTTTCACCGTCCATGACCCACGTGGTCGACCCTGTTTTGGCAGCAGGTACAACAACAGTGCTATTTCTGCCTAACTTTTTGCAAACTTAATTTGTTTCTGTTTGCGTCATTCATTTTCAGTGCCATAAAAAACGACCAATAATTAATACAATGTGGTATTGTAGTTGGTGTAATGTACTAGGCTACAGTATTACTTCCCACTGTACATAAAAACTTTGAAACGCGGAAAATTCCTGGTTTTAGGGGTGAAGATTATAATGTAAATCATGAGAATTTTTTTTTTTTGAAAAACGTGTAAAGAACAAAATTAACAAAAAAATTATAAAAAAGAGTAAAAAAAATATTTTTATTCATAATAGAGGTAATAAAAAAATATATATTTTTACATGATGAATTATCACATGCTGAATTGATAATAGTAAATATATAAAAAAAATAATTAAATTTGTGATTAGATTTGTTCACGAATTACACCACTTGTCAAACTTATTAGTATAGATATAGTTGATTCAACCCATAATATTATTTTATAAATAAATAAATATTTTATTTTAATTTTAAAATATCAATATAAAATACTTTAATTAATAAAATTTGAATGAATTATTGAGCCAAATTCGATTTCAAATTTAAATTTTAGAGGTATTGAACGAGTGTGATGCGACTCGATCTATAGACATCTTCAAACAGTCAATGTCTATATTAAAAAAAATTATTACTTTTTATGTTTGTTAAGACAATATCTAACCGTCTAACTTTTTCTCTCTTTATACGCTCAAGAGTTCACTGAAACTCTTAAAAGGTTCGTTTTATCAAATAAAAGTTATTTGAACATGATATTTTAATATTTATATATTTTTTAATTACAATTAACTAGCATAATTATTTATAAAATATAATAACATTTCAAATTGAGAGCCAATCTAAAAATTTTTGTTTAAAACTTGTTCATTCTATTTCCTATCAATCCAATACCAAAAATATAAAAATTGACTTTTATGAAACAAATAGAAGCTACGTGAAAGAAAAAAAAAATCTCTTGGCATTCTATGAGTTTCAGTGAACTCTCATGCGTATAAAAAGAGAAAAAGTTAAGATAGTTAGATATTATTTTAACAAACATAAAAAGTAAGAATTTTTTTTTTGATATAAACATTAAATGTTTGAAGATGTCTATAGATCGAGTCGTATCACACTCGTTCGATACCTCTAAATTTTAATTTTGAAATCGAATTTGGTTCAATAGTTCATTCAAATTTTATTTAATTAAAAATATTTTATATTGATATTTTAAAATTAAAATAAAATAATTATTTATTTATTTATTTATAAATTAATATTATGAGTTGAATCGACTATATCTATACTAATAAGTTTGACAAATGATGTAATTCGTGAACAAATCTAATCACAAATTTAATTATTTTTTTTTTATTTTTTTAATATTTATTATTATCAATTCATCATGTAAAAATATATAATTTTTTTTATTACTTTTGTTATGAATAAAAATTTTTGTTTTATCCTTTTTTATAATTTTTTTTAACTAACCTATTGCTTTTATTTTTTTACACATTTTTCAAAAATAAAATAAAAATTATCACCGATTTTTATTACAATAATTTGCATTGTAATCTTCACCGGTTTTAGGGCCAAAAACTGCCTGCCTTCTAGTTTTAAGTTTGGAACTTGATGGAGGAAAATATCATTAGCCATAGCCTGCAGCGTTTCCACGTGTTGAAGGAAACGATAAGAATGACTTTGATAGTGCCTACCATATTTAAGGTCATTCAATAATCCAAGTCAAAAGTCTATTGATAGTTGGAGAATACATTCAATTTTTTTATTTTTTTTTGGGCACAAGTGAGAGAAAGAAATGCATACAAGATTCAAGAAACAATAGACCTTCAAAATAAGTGCTAATAAAGCATGTTAGAAATAAGTATAAGGTGCTATTTCTAGAAGCATGGTAAGAATAAGATCTTAAAACATGATCAATATCGACGAAATATACAAAAAATTGGGTTTAAGATAAAGTAACAGCTTATAATCTTTGTTATGTTATTTGGACTCGAAATTAATGTTGAATATGTATATAGATTTGTATTTAATATGGATATGTTTAATTTTATATTTATAAATTTAAATATATGTTAAATACGAATATTTAAAAAAAATCGGATAGTAGTACTTTATATAAAGAAACGATGTATTTAATTAAGTTATTAACCACTGCGTCTTTAACTGTTCATTCACTGTGATATTTCCCATTTGTAATGCAATGGAATCCATACCATCAGCTTATTATTCCCTACGTACATGGAACAGTAAACATTGATTTTTGTTTTTCTTCTGAAAATTGAAACCCCAAAATTCGAGGTTTTGAATAGTGGAAACTGTATATATCTGAGACAAAAGAATGATATACAGCTACGTTGGTTTTCCCTTTTTTTTTTTTCTTTTTTCTTTTTTTCACAACTGCAGGATCGAACAAGCACCGTTGTAAAGATTCAGGGGGGAGTTTCACTTCAAGGGTTAACAGAAAATAAAAGTACGTACCTCACTGACTTCAAAGGTTAGTTAAGATCTTTTTTAAAATTAATTAATATATTATTTATAATAATATTATATTAAATATAAAAATTAATAATTTTATTCTATATAATAATTTAAAAAATATTTTTAAAATATTCCTTATTAAAATTCATGATTAAACAATAGTACAACCATTTATTACGTGCATGAATATGCAGGCTCATCAGAGGAATATTTTTGGGCTGACGATAAAATTGATCAGTGGCGTAAGCCTAGCTATAACATACAGATAACAGCCGTGCAAGTTTAAGCAAAGGTTTTTAATATTATATTCTTTTTCATGGAAAACACCGTCTGGCTGGGCCATTTATTTGCCCATTTCCAAGTCGCACATGTACTAGGATATATAGACTAGAACTAGACTCCTACCGGTACGACTATGGACTCCATTGGGACAATGGACTGGGTAGGATGGGCATTGGCTTGGCATTGCATGGGACTCCAATAGAAGCGTCCTTGTCAAGGGGGCCCTTTGCAATTTCCACTCTGCTTTTAAACTGTGTATGTGAGGTAATTTCTTGTTTGAAAACATTTTTTATCTGCTTTAATATTTTTAGAGGTAGCAGCAAATATATTTCTGGCTCTGGGCAGGAGTCGAAAAGAATAAGACCTTCGTAACTTTTTGTTATTCATGATTCATGAGACTTTGGCCCTTTGGAATCGTACTGTTTTGGCACTGCAAAACCAATATTTGTGATTTATTGGTCTTAAAAAAAAAAAAAAGGAAAAAGAAAAAGGAAGTCTTGGCATTGGGAATTGGCATGCTGAGGGCTGAGTAAAAGTACGGATACATTTATTAATTTTAGACACTATATAAATATGATATATTTAAATATTATTAACATAATATATTTAATAAAAAACATAATATGCATAAAAGTATTGGCAGATGTAAATAAGGGAAGACCGTCCCGAGGCATGACATTGTGTTTGCCCATGCGTGTCCTGACCCGCAAATTCAAGCCTAAAAAACTTGCCCAGTCACGGCCTTAATTGGAGGAATGAAGCCCATACCCACTTCATGTTTAACAATTTCGTTTAATTTTCATTTATGTTAGGAAGATTTAATATAATCTTTATTTCTCAAATAAACAACATATGCCTATTTTTTATTTTTATAAATTTAATCTCAAGAAAAATAAGTTACAAGTATAATATATATAATTCAAAACAAAGCAAGATTAAGAAAATATATAAATCACATAAGTTATTAAAATTCTTCTTATTGTACTTGAGAGAAAATAAGATCAAATGAGACTTTTAGCAAACGAGGCCTTGACTTAGCAATAAGGAGAACTTGAAACTTTGAAATTTCAAGTTAAAATCTCATCATGTGTGAGTTAGATCAAATTTTATGTTGAATTTATTTTGTATACCGGTCCGATTGTTGGTTTATTGATTTATTTTTATATATAATACTTGAATATGATTATAATTTTTTATACTAATAATTATATAAAAATAACAAGGCATTTAACTTCTTTACCTTTTTCTAAATTAACAAAATATGCAATTTGATAACAAATTTATGTTAATATTAAAAATAAAATAAAGGTTTATGAGATTTAATAAAATACATTTATTTTGCAATGATACAATTTACTATTTTTCTTTAAAATTATGAATTATAAGTCATCTAAGTATTAAAGATGTTTATTTGTACAATATGTTCCTTTTATAATATTAATGAATTATTATTTTTTATTTATGAATGTTATTTTTTTTTATACAAATTATAATTTACACGACATCATTCAAAAATAAAGTTATAGTGACAATAAAAATATAAACAAATTTATTATCAATACGCACAAAAAGCACGCCACATCATAACTTCATAAGCGTACGCTTAATAATAGTGACCCGTGGGCCATGACTGGCTCATCGCGATTGAGAAGGCCCAGATTGGATCTGGACCTGGACAAAATTTTGGGCTTAAGCCCATCCAAATTTAATTATCATTATTTTTTTTTTATTAAAGAGTTTTGTTAATAAACTAGACATTTTTTAAAATTAATTAATATATTATTTATAATAATAATAATATATTAAATATTATTATTGATAATTTTATTATCATTTATAATACATTATATGAAAATATTACAAATTTACTATATAGTAACCTTAAAAAAAACCGAGTATTTGTTAACAAAATACAGTTAGATCAATATCAATTACTTAGGAATTCGCTTGAATCTTCCATATATGGACTAATCTACTCTAAAATATTTGTCTACCTAGAAATTATATTACATACAAATTAAATTAATTGTTTGACTTTTTATTCTAAAAAAAATGTCATGCCAAACCATTTTCAATTGTGATTATATTGGAGAATTATTTCCTCACTTTTTTTGCCAACTTAAAATAAATAAAGATAGTTTAATTGTTTTAGTTAGAATCAAATTCTTAATCCCTTTAATTATCTTTTTCCAATTATATGTTCTGGCAAGCTACCATTTCTTTGTTTAACACTTTGTAAAGCCATGTAACTTTTATGAAAGAGATACTTTTTAAAAAAAATAAATTAGGTAACAGATTTATATAGTTTCAACTTTTCGATCATAAATCATATGAAATTATACATAATCATCTCATGGAATGATTTTCCTTATGAAATAGCGTTAAATTAGCTAATTATGCTTAACATTCATCTCTATAATGATTAAATTATTGAAATTTGCATGTAAATTTTGCCTATTTAATGATGGCATTAATTGCCATCAAATGATTTGAGGGTTAACATCAAAATTCATTAAAAATTTGGTTAAAGATTAAAAAAGTAATGAATTATTTTAATTTTTAAAAATAATATTTTATATTTTTATTATATTCAAATAATTTTTTATTTATACTCAAATTGAAAATTTAGTTTATGTTCAAATTTATTTTAAAATTTTAAAAATTATAAATTTATTCGAGTACAGACTAAAAATTATTTTGATGTAGATTAAATGTTAAAAATTGACTTAAATAAAATAATAAAACTCAAAGTCTTTATTAATTATTTTAGTTAAAAAAAATTGGAAACGAATATGTAAATGGTCAATGGCCATCTTCAACGGTAGGTGCAATCTTCAAGGAAATGCATGTGGAAGGTTGACGAGTTGACCACTGATCAGCGGTTGATAAGAATCTAACACTTTTTTAGCATTATTTTTTATACAATTTTTTAGATCAAAAATTGCTTTTCATCGCTAGGCTAAACAAATAGAAAAAATTTGATTTCTGTGATTGAAATTATGATTTGAGAAGCCAAACCAAAAAACAAAAAAATATACTTATCAAAAAAAAAAAAAAAAAAAAATATAGCTTTTGGGCTTTAAAAATTGACTTTTGAATTAAACAACTTTATTATCCTCATATCTCTACATTTTTATTATTTTAAACATATCTTTTTGTTCGACATTTCAATTTCCCATAACACTTTTTACAACAATACCAAACATTTAATTTTTAAACTACATTTTTTTTACTACGCTTTTTAAATACATATTTTTCAACTTAAGTCTTTTTCAATCTAAATTTTTTTTAACAGTAATGTTAAAGTAGTCGTAACCATATGGAATAATAATAAGTAAAGATTTCGGCCATGAACCTTTTTTAGTAGTCCTTTCACATAAAAAATATATTTACTTTGAATTATTATTTAATTAATAAAAATATTTTTTAAAATTTAATTATTAATAATCATTTCATTCAACATGCATATTTTATTTTTCAATGAATTTACATCTTTCATTCATGAAATTTTTTGATATAGTGAATAATAATTATGGTTGTTCGCTGTTTAAAAATTCTTGTTTAAACAGTTCATACAATCCATACATAGTGTTTTGATATGGATGATAGGTAATTTATTAAAAAAAATAATTCTTCCTAAATTTTTTATTTTGATGAACTAGCTCTTACCAGATTTATATATGGATAATGAGGGACAAGGAATCCCCCAATTTTTTTTTTTTATGTATTTGTTTGTTTTTATTTCCTTCCCTCTTAAATAATTTTTTAATATATTTTGAATAATAAAACGGTTTTTCGGATTCGACGGATTGGATTAAACCTTAAACAAACAATTTTTTTATTATTTCGGTCTGCCCCATAGATAGTTTTACTTAAATGGAAGCTGTATATAGTCAGTGTTTTTAACATTTATCCTGGATTAAATGAGTTCACATCTATTCATTTTCATGTAAACTTCATGTCATAAATGATTTATATATAATAGTATAATACTATTAATTTATAATTATTAAATGAGAGATTTGGAAATCAATTTGAGTTTGTTTTCTTTTATCTTTCCTATATCTCTATCACTAAATATTTTCATTTTTTTTTTTAATTTTAATTTTATCGATACCCTTTCACTTTCATATAAAATATCCAAATTAATGTAAAATTAATTTATTCGAAATTTTTGGTATGACTTCTTTTTCCTTGGTGAAATTTGAGCTATCAATGAAAAAAAAAAAAAAAGCTACAGTCTTTTGCCACGTTTAGAATGGACTATCTTTCGTATGCTTGTTTATATTCACTTAGAGTTAGGTAAGTTTTATTAGATTGTAATTTAATGCAACTTTTACTTCAATATTTTACAAGTAAATTATTTCATTATTTGTAAACTATGTATTACTTATTATCAAATTGAATTCTAACTATATACAAATCTAAACAAAATGCTAAGATTTAAATCGAAATTTATTAAATATTATATTTTAAAAATAATTATATAAAACAATTGAATTAAATTTTAAATTCATAAAAAATAATTTATGATAAATTGTCTTATCACTCTTCTACAGCCAAGCAGCCAAGGGCTCCCTTACATATGGTTTACTTTTACTTTACTTTTAGGTGTTAAAAGGTATAAAATGAAAAAAAAAAAAAAAGTAAATTGATCTTATACTATTTGTCTATCAAAATATTAGTTTATCTATCATTTATTATCTTTTTTTAGTATTGAATACTTGAAGATTTCATAAAGAAAAATGGAATAATATAATTAGAATTTTGAGAAAAATAAATCATAACATTAATTTTATTATATTGTCAAGTTCAATAACATAAGTAATCTTTGAGATCAATTTAAATGTATTTCATTCTTAATAAAAAATGTAAGATTTAAATTTTGTAATTTTTCACATGATAAGAAAAAGTATTTTATATACAAAAGAAAAAAAAACTGTAGTTTGAATAAAGCTTGCTACATGTCAAAAGAAAATAAATCTAATCTTAACGGATAGATGATTCTAAGTTGTAGTGATATTTTGGAAATAAATTGAGTTTAGCTGTATAAAAGCAAATTATTAATTAAGTTTAATTTTGATATATTGGCAAATAAATATTTTTAATTTAACAAGTGGATTAAGACGTTGTCACATGTCTCTTTTTTTAATTAAAATTTTATATTTTTACTTTATTCAAAAGATATGTGTCTTACGGCTAATTTTGCTTGTGAAATCTAATACTTCCACGGTCAGTTGATATAATAATTTATCTTATTAAATTGTAATTAGATTTTATTTGATAAATTAAAAAATTAAGTACTGAATTTATAAGCACTAAATTTATATTACAAAATTATTTGATATATTACTGAAAATTAAGTATTGAATATATTATATTGTTTGATAACTATAAATTTTAAAATTTATTTATTTCATAATTTTAATCTTATTAACATAATATTTTATATTATTATGAATAATCTTGGATAAAAATAAAAAAGAATAATTTAAATATCTCGTATTTTTTAACAAAAAATATATGATAATTTAGTTGAAATACAATTAAAAAAAAATTAGTTAACATATTTTGTAGTAAATGATAAATAACTTTATACATATTTATCTCATTCAATATATTTTTAAATATTTTATATTAAATAATATTAAATATAAATTATAAAACACATTAAAAAAATAAACTATTATTTTGTTTTTTTCGATATATAACTGATAACTCATGGGAAGTGTAGCACATGCACTTAAATGGCGCGTGGGAACAAACAGGAATTATAGGAACCAGAATAAAATGTCTGTTATGAGATGATATATATCATATATTAATATGCTTATGGTTACACTTACATGTTAAAAAAGAAGGAACAAAACTATGCAAACCCAGTGTTTGATTATTAATGTGATGTGACGTGGACCAACCCTTCAACTATGGTAATGAAGATGAATCAAATCTCCTCCCTTCCTTCTACTTACTTTCTTTAACTTTGATCTTTGATTTGATTTAATCAAAGTCTTGTAAAGAGTCCATTTTCATTGGGACCCACATTTTTCTCACCAGTCACTCTCTCCCTTTCCATAAAGATATCAAAAACAAGAAGAAAAAAAAAAATAGCAGTTAATTAAAATAAAGTTTCATGCTTGAAGTTGATTTAGCATAGAAACAGCAAGCAGAAATAAAACATACAAAAAAAGAAAGAGAAAAAAAGAAGAAGAAAAAGACTCCTCTTTAATCCACTAATTATCTCTCCAAATGATTCACATTTACTTACTCTTCTCTCTTTAGCTGACTTTGAAGTATAAATGGGTATTTATAAAAATTGAAAATTGCCATTTTTAAAGAGGATTAGAATCAGATTTTCATTTTTTCTTTTCTGGGTTTTTTTTCCTAGTGACTTCTGCTTTATATTTGTACACAGTCACAAAAAATTTCCTTTTTTTTTTTTTTTTTTAAGCGGTTGTTTCCTTCTTTTGCCACCATTTCTTTTTTCAATGTCTCTCATTTTATCATTTGTTGCGTTTTTCCTGGATATGGAGAAAAGGCTTCTCTTTTTACTTATTTTAATCTCTATAATTCTTCTTTTAGATTCCTCCTCTGCCCAGATGCAAGGTATTTTCATCTTCTTTATTTATATTTGTTGTAGTTATAAACAACTGAGTTCTTTTTGTTCCATGTTTGTAACTTTCTTCATGTTTTGTGAAATTTATGCTTTTTCTTGTGATATGGGGTTAAAGTCATCAAATTTATGGCATATCTCATATACTCTCTTACTGATAGAAATGAGAATCCTAACCTATTAACTTGCTTCCCTTACTGATAGAGTCTTGTAGTCATAGCTGATCACCCAATTTAAAAATCAGGGTAAAAGAAAATGAAAATAGCAAAACTTAGCAATTGGTAGACCAATTTAAACAGTTCCACCAATATATACTTTGTTTGGTGACCTTCATACTTCATTTTGAAATTTTGGTTTCAATGTTCTCATGGAGCCTTGTTTGCTATCTGAGTTGTTTAACGCATAATCCCATAAACTGGGGAGACATGCATGCAACTAAGGATAGAAAAATAGTATGACTCAACCAGGAAAGGTTCATACAGTTCGAAAATTTCTCCTCAGTCTTATAATATATTATTGTCTTAAATCACATTAGCATAAACTGAGTGCATTAAGAGTGAAACATTTGTAAACCACAAAAGAATCTTGCATCCTTGTGAATATCTGGGTTCTGGATGTGTGTGCATATTACAGAGTCTTATTGGTCTATTGATGGAGTTATTACAAGTAACAAGTGGATGAGACGTTAGAAATATATGTGATTCACTTGTAAAGTAAAGTAGAATTTTTAATTTTTTAACTTGACATTCTTGAAGGACGTTTTCTTTTTCACCTTCATTTGCCCTTAGCTTTTCACCATGATGCATGATGTCAAGCATTTGGGAGGCAGTCTAATGGAGTTTTTGTGTGATTTCTAACAAATTTAAACACATGAAACAGGTTTTGTGAGTTTGAACTGTGGGGGTAATGGGAACTTCACTGATGAACTTGGCCTCCAGTGGACTTCTGATGATTTTTTTAATTATGGAGAAACAGCTAGCATATCTGTTTCAAGTGAGACAAGGAAGCAGTATACAACACTCAGGCATTTTCCTGCTGATTCCAAGAAGTACTGTTACAAGCTTAACGTTGTAAGCCGGACTCGTTATCTTGTAAGGGCAACTTTCTTGTATGGTAATTTTGACAACAATAATGTTTATCCAAAATTTGACATTTCCCTTGGGGCTACTCATTGGTCTACAATTGTTATATCGGATGCTGGTACCATAGAGAAAACAGAGCTTATATTTTTGGCTTCTAGCCCTACTATTAGTGTCTGTTTATCCAATGCTACAACTGGACAGCCATTCATATCTACCTTAGAGCTCCGACAGTTCAACGGTTCAATTTATTACACCCCATATGAAGGAAGTTTTTATCTCAGTGTCTCTGCGAGAATCAACTTTGGTGCAGAAAGTGAAGCTCCAGTTAGGTATGCTTGGGCACATTGTCAAGATTGCTATTAGATAATGAGCCATCAACAATCAATATTTAAAGTAACAGAGAGAAAATTGATAACTGCAACAATATTAAAAGCAAGAACAATGTAATTGATGATCAAATAGATGACAAATTAGGTTATACTAATATTCTGATACCTTGAAGATGTTTTTCAGTTTTCACGTTGTGTTTCAAATTAGGGCTTTGAAAGTTTTAGGAAGTGTGCATTATGGGAATTATGTGAACTGTTGACCTCCCATACAGATTTTGTACTACAGAAGATGATATAAAAGTAAAATTATCTTTCAGGTATCCTGATGATCCATTTGATAGAATATGGGAATCAGATTCTGTGAAGAAAGCCAATTACCTTGTTGATGTTGCTGCTGGCACTGAGAAAGTATCAACCAACAGGTCAATCGACGTTAGCAGCGATGAAAGGCCGCCTGAAAAAGTGATGCAGACTGCTGTAGTTGGTACAAATGGATCATTAACTTATCGCTTGAACTTGGATGGTTTTCCTGGTTATGGTTGGGCATTCACATACTTTGCAGAAATTGAAGATTTGGCTCCAGATGAATCCAGAAAATTTAGGCTAGTGCTACCAGGCCAGCCTGATTTGAGCAAAGCTGTTGTTAATATCCAGGAAAATGCCCCAGGAAAATATCGTGTTTATGAACCAGGATATCCTAACATATCCCTCCCCTTTGTATTATCATTTAGATTTGGGAAGACATCCGATTCTTCCAGGGGGCCACTTTTGAGTGCTTTTGAGATAAACAAGTATCTGGAGAAAAATGATGGTTCCACGGATGGTAAGTAAGATTAAGTTTCCTTCAGTAGATAGAAATCATTGGAATGCACTCTTTGATCTGATTCTTGGGATTCTGACTTTAATTTTCATGTAAATTATTGCTGCTGGGCATATGACCCAAGCCTTGTCTTGGCTATCTCATTTTGATGAATTTTGAAGGTTATAATCGCAGTGTATCTGAAATTAGGTTTGCATGGGTTGCAGGAGCAGTTATAGCTAATGTGGTCACACTCTACTCATCAGCTGACTGGGCACAGGAAGGTGGTGACCCATGCTTGCCTGTTCCATGGTCATGGGTGCGGTGTAACTCTGATAGACAGCCAAAGATAGTTTCGATGTAAAGATTTATGCCACCTGAGATTCTTGCCCACTTCTGTTAAATTGTTGTTAATAGTAATATCTGAAAAAAAATGCTACTACATTATGACTTCTTTTATTTGTGTGGTGCTTGGCAGCCTTTTATCCAGCAAGAATTTGACAGGGAATATCCCCTCAGGTTTGACAAAGTTGAGCGGTTTGGTTGAGTTGTAAGCTTCAAACTGCATTCTTACCTTTGCTAGCTCTTGGCACATCTTTTCCTCCTTTGTTTCTTGTTCTTTTTTTTTTTTTTTTTTAAATTCAGTTAGTTGAAACACCCATTTTACCCCCTTAAACAAACTAGTTTCTTATCTTTTGGTTACAGATGGCTTGATGGGAATTCCCTGACTGGTCCAATACCAGATTTTACTGGATGTGTGGACCTAAAGATCATGTAAACACCGATTGCTCTTCCCTTAATTGTGATATTTTAAAAATATTTGCTGACTAAGATTTTTGTCTGATATAGTCATCTTGAAAACAATCACTTGACGGGTGAGCTACCTTCGTCTTTAATGAACCTACCAAACTTGAGGGAACTGTAAGTCATTCGAACTTGTCTGTTAGTTGTTTTTATTTGGCAGACAGAACTTTTCATAGTTTAGAAGTGAAATTCTAAGATGTATTTCATGCATTAGTTGCTGTTCTAGTTAATATTGGATGGGTTCATTTTCTATTGTTTTAGTAAGGTGTTGGTGTTTTCATGTTGCTTTCTAGGAAAAGATCTTATATAATTGATGCTCTCATGGACGCAGGTATGTGCAGAATAATATGTTATCTGGAAGAGTACCATCAGGCGTTCTGAGTAAAGGCTTGGCTTTCAAGTGAGTATCATTAAAATGTAGAATTGAAATGCATTACCACATGCTTAATAATTGGTGTAAGTATCATCTTTACATCTTAGATTTATACAACGTACACATATTAAGTCAATGCTATGGAGCTTCTTTGTTTAATTTTGGCAAAAGTACCTCTATTCTCTTAAAAACTAATATAGACATACAAAATATATACACACACAGAGGAAGCGGCATTAATAATTCTGTTGCAAGATAGATATCTTTTGGAAATGGTGTATCATTCGAAACAGGTGTTGGAGAAGTGTGGGACATCACCAACTGGTGGTGCTTCCTCAAGTGAAAAGGGCAGCAGACCATAGTTTTAACAGATTCAGATTATCATAATAGTGTGTGAATCAACATGATTTTAAACTTGTAAATCCCCAGATAGGTGTTATTAACTTATTATTCAAACTTCTTTATGAGCTGCCATAGCTCTTTTTTTTTTTTTTTTTTTTGTTCCCTTATAATGATTATAGAAGGCCTACTCCTAATCTTTTAATGAATAAGAAAAGTTACCTGATAATAGCCAGTCAAGGAATCTTAGATAAACTGCAAATATGTTCTATCTGCTAGTTGGTAGACATAATTATATATATATATATATATATATATATATTTTGGCTTCCCTTTATAACATTTTCCATCTTTTTCTCCTTTCATTCTAATATATTCTCCTTTGTTAGTTTATTGCTATATACTTACAATCACTTGTTTCCCACAGCTATACTGGAAACATTAACCTTCATGTGGGGGGTGGAAAAGGGAGACACCTTACTAGTATTATTGTTGGTTCGTCAGTTGGAGCTGCTGTTCTGCTCATAGCTACAATTTTGTCTTGCCTTATTTTGCGCAAGGGGAAGAAAAAACATGAACAAGGTATGAGATCAGGTTTTTAAAGTTTGGCTAATCTTTACATATCTCAGCTGGCTTTGCATGTTTAATTTCTTTAATTTATGTCAGAACAATTTCATCATTCTTTGCCTACTCAAAGTCAAAGAATTGCTTCTTCCTTGAGTACTGCTCCAGCAGAAGCTGCTCATTGCTTTACATTAGCCGAGATCGAAGATGCTACGAAGAATTTTGAGAAGAAAATTGGTTCTGGAGGCTTTGGAGTTGTATTCTATGGGAAAATGAAAGATGGGAAGGAAATTGCAGTAAAAGTTCTCACTAGTAATTCCTTCCAAGGAAAGAGGGAATTTACAAATGAGGTAAGTGTAACATGCTTCTGTAATCTGACAGAGCATTTTTTTGTTTTCAAATCCTTGTTCATAATTATAGAGTTTTGTTTCTGGCCTGTGGTGGTCATCAGTCCTTTTACTAAAGCAACTTTGCTGACAGTTGTTTTATCTTTTCCTTGCGATAAAGATCAAATTCAAAATGGTGGCATGAGAGTTGTTTGGCCATTGAACTTGAAAGAATAAGGGCTAAGTTTATTCATTTCGAGGTTTCTCATATATAAGCTTCTAATTGTGGGTGTTATAGAGGGAATTTCATTCATTTTAAGGGCTATTAGGTAAAGACCATTGCATCAGATTTTAGGCTTTGAAGCCTGGGCAAGTTGGTGTACTAGTAGTCAGATTGGAAGTGACTTTTTGACTACTTTGCCAGGCTACTTTCCATGCTTCATTGGACTTTCGAAATAAATTGTTTCAGTTCATCATAGATTAGGACAAAGGGAAGAAAATCTTCATACTGCCATGAAAATATGGCAGCCTGGAATTAAGTTAATAACTAGAGAGTTCTCGACTAAGTGCAGCACCTGCAAAACAGTCAAAGGCCAGGACTTGTAATATTTTCTGTTCTTATATTGTTTATATAAAATTCTTACCATTTCCCCAACTAATCTACTGGTTCTGAAACTGACAGGCTAAATTTTCAAAACAATTTATGAATTTGTTAGAACTTAGAATTCGATACCAGAATTTTACTGATAAACCATGATTGAATTGGTAGCATGCAAGTCTGCTTTCAATCAGCACACTTTTCTTAAAAGAAAGGATTTGCTTTAATATGACCTTTTCTTTTTAGAGAGAGGGTTCTGAGGCTCTTAAATAATTTAGGTTGCATTGATTGTATATTTCTAATTAGCCATTTGAAGCTAAAATCATGTGAACTTTTGACTTATGGGGTAGGTGAGTCTTCTTTCAAGGATACATCACAGGAACCTGGTACAGTTTCTTGGATATTGTCAAGAAGATGGGAGAAGTATGCTTGTTTATGAGTTCATGCACAATGGAACTCTCAAAGAACATCTGTATTGTAAGTTCAAATGTTCTTATGTTAAAAGCAATATAAATTGAGTATTCACCCTTGTGTAAATTGTGGTAGGCCCTTTAACGTTGGAACATGGTATCGATTGGATAAAACGCCTTGAGATTGCTGAAGATGCTGCAAAAGGTACTTAAGCTAAGGGATAAACTTGTGATTTCTCTGTGCAGAACTTTCTTGCTTTGTTCAAGTGACTGAAGGTTTGATTCTTGTATTCAGGGATTGAATACCTTCACATGGGCTGTGTTCCAGCCATTATCCATAGGGATTTAAAAACTAGCAATATTCTTCTTGACAAGCGCATGAGGGCAAAGGTTTCAGATTTTGGGCTTTCAAAGCTTGCAGTAGATGGAGCTTCGCATGTGTCAAGCGTAGTTCGGGGAACTGTGGGTTATCTGGATCCCGAGTAAGGCCTTGCTTCTACTAAAACCTTCCTTCTTTGCTTAAAATCATGTTATATGATTCTTTGCACTGATTTACTATTGTTGCTGCTGCTGTTCTCTAATTGATTAAATTGCTTTTAGAAGACAAAATTTTGTGTTTACGGACAGATAAACAAGGAAGAAGACGGATTTCTATTTGTGATGATTATTAATTTATTATCATGTTTAAAGATCAATCAAGTCAATCCTTGTGTACCCTTCAAATTCCTTTTGCCATAGTAATTTCTGTTTGTGGCCATGCTATCCCACCAAATCTACTGTTATTAGGGAAAAAAATAGTTTTCTGCATGCAGTGTGAAATTCTTGATCACATTGAGTTCATAATTTCTTTTTTTTCTTTTCTTTTTGCACAGATATTATATCTCCCAGCAATTAACAGATAAAAGTGATGTCTATAGCTTTGGTGTCATTCTTCTAGAACTGATGTCTGGTCAGGAAGCCATATCTAATGAAAGCTTTGGTGTTAATTGCCGTAACATTGTGCAATGGGTAAGTTCATATATAGTTTACACGAAAGGCAAGAGAAAACTTTTCGTTCGAAGTACATGTCTTATGAATATAAAGTTTTACATAACTTCTTCTGAACAACTAATTCAAATCTAAACAGTAAATAACAACAGTGAAATTGTCCAAAATGTTAATTTTATTTCGTTCAGCCTCATCTATAAATTGAGGTAATTGGGAAGGACCCTTAGTTGCAAACTCTGATATGGGTAAAGCTTTCTTCATTCCATGAGCATGCTTTGATTTGTCGATTTCTTCGATAAATATATTGCAGGCGAAGTTGCATATTGAGAGTGGGGACATTCAAGGAATCATTGATCCTTCCTTGTCCAATGATTATGACATCCAATCGATGTGGAAGATAGCGGAGAAAGCTTTGAATTGTGTGCGACCTCACGGACATATGAGACCATCGATATCGGAAGTTCTCAAGGAGATCCAAGATGCAATCTTAATTGAAAAGGAAGGGATGGTAGTTAAAGAAGGTAACTCAGATGAAATGTCTAAAAACTCTGAGAATTCTTCCTTTAACCCTCCTTCCTTGGATTTGGCTGGAACTTATAATTACCTTTCCTTAGACGAGTTCATTGCACGGCCATCAGCACGATAGTCTTTTGTTTGTCCATGTACAAAGAGTCAATCCCTTCTTTTTTCCTTTTCTCATTTTCTTTGTTAAATTGCTGGAGTCTTCAACCATGCTTTAGGTTTTAGGAAAAAGAAAATGGGAAAACATGAACCCAAAGACAGATTAGGTTCAAGTTTTTGAGATTGTAAGTTTTAAGGTTTGTTGCATAGTATAACTTGATCATGAAATCTATGTTTTTTTTTTTTTACAAGGAAAAATAAACATTGTAATAGATTGATTTTAGGTTTGATAGAACATCATACATACAATTTTTACATGTATGATTTGGTATTCATCTTGCATGCTGAAATGTAGAATTTAAGGGTTTGGTAAGCAAGTTGCTTTTTAAGTTTGATTGGAACATTGGGGGATGAATGGGGTTACCCATCAAATCAAACGGTGGCGTATTTGTGATCGTAAGTGTGGAAAGATGAAGTATATGTTGAAACTTTGCAACTGCTATGAATTAAATGTTGAGAAGTACTTTACCATGTGTTTGACGGCCCACGTAATTGGTACACCATCACATCTCTTTACGCCATGATTTATTATTAGAAGAAATACGTCAATATTTTAAAGAAGATTGAGTTTCGTTCGAAATTTACGATTTAAAATTCGATTTGAAATTGATTTAGTTTTAATTTTAAATTTTGAATTTGATTTGAAATAAAAGTTAATTATTCAAACTCATTTGATTGAATTCAATTACCTAATAAAAATCTTGTTTGGTTCTATTTTATGATTTAAATTTGATTATTTGTATTTCAGCATATTAAAAATAAGAAAGTTTAATTAGGCTCATTAGTCATTTGAGTTGGATTTTAGAATACTTAAATTTGGTTCGTTCGATAACTTAAATTACTCGATTTTGAGTTCGGTTCGATGATGATCGGGTCGAATTTTAATTTTTTCTGAAACGATTTTAAATAACTTACGAGTATAGATATTTTGTTTATACCCTAACCATTGTCTACATATTGTTTCACTTTTAATGATAGAATTTTATTGATAAAATTGATCTGAATTATTTTACCGATAAAATTGATCTGAATTTCGAAAAATAATTTCTTGGAATATGAATTTGGGAATAAATTAGTAAGTCAAATTTGATTCGGTCACTCTTGTGAAACTTATATTATCTTTTTAAATAAGAACTAATAATTATTGATAAAAGAAATGATTTATGAAAAACTACTTGATAATGTGCTTTTAAGATTATTAGAATTAGTTGGTTGCTGTTTGTCTAATCATATAATATTGACAATCATTATCTAGAAGCCGAATAATCGATCAGTGCGACTAAAGATGATAGATAAATGAATATATAATATGATAAAGTTGAATAGTAATATTATAATATTCTAAAATAAATAGTAATTTGATGACATAATAATAGAACCATTTTATTGAGTAGATTTATATCTAGATTCACTCCTTTTCTTCTCTAATTTATATAAATTTATTTTAGTAAAAGAGATAAGGAAATTATCTGAATAAAAATATGGTAGTAATTGTTTTAAAAGTGAATAGTTTTTTTTATATAAAAATAAATAATATATATTTTTATTTCATTTTATTGTTGTTATTTTATTTTAATTTTTATGTTAATTTTTTAATTGAGTTGATTTCATTTTATTTTTAACACCAACTTAATTTAACGAGACATTTTATATAAATAAATGTGTCAAAAACAAAGTCATTTGGATGTGTATAGACTTGTCTATTATTTTATGGGTTTGGACTATTTGTGGGCTCAAATTGGATTTGGTTTAAGATAAAAATTTTATAATCTGAATCAACTTGACTTAATTCGAATTATCATTTAATTGATAAAAATTTTTATTTAAATTTAATTATATAATATAAAAATAATTATTTAAAATAATATCGAATTCGAATATGAATCGAATTTTTCTAAATGTGTGTGAGATTGCATTTGTTATATATTTTTTGTTCTACTTTGCTATATATAAAATAAGAATCTGTCAAAAGAAAACCCGAAACGACGGCGTTGGATTTGAGTCAGTACTCATTTTGACAGTGAAAATCACCGAACACGTGGTCAAATGGTAGAGCACAAGTGACTTCCAGAAAGGAACCCTAATATTAAAAATAAATAAATAAAACGGGTGAAAACCCAACGAACGGTGTTGATAAACCTCAATTCTCTCATCTTAGTCGTCTCCTCTTTCCTTTCTTCTCCAGCGTCCGATCTCCTCTCTTTCTTCCCCTCGTAATTCCTTCCCTCCGTCCCTCCCGCCCTTTTCTTTTTCTTTTTAATCAATTTATTTTTCCCACTTAAGGTAAAATTTCCCTTTTCCCTCCCTCTTCCTCTCTTCTTAGGGTTTCTGTTTAGAAATTAGAGATTTAATTATTTATTATGATTTTCGCTGATTTGTTGGAGCTAGGATTTTCTATATGGCGGCGGCACCGGCTCCGGCGAGTCCCG
Source organism: Fremontodendron californicum (assembly GCA_030761205.1). Lineage (NCBI taxonomy): Eukaryota > Viridiplantae > Streptophyta > Magnoliopsida > Malvales > Malvaceae > Fremontodendron > Fremontodendron californicum. Next base: position 1,690,077 of record JAULJL010000012.1, read on the forward strand.
GCGGTGGAAGTCACGAGAGCGGCGAGCAGAGCCCGAGATCCAACGTGCGAGAACAGGAAAGGTATCTTCCTATCGCTAACATTAGCCGTATCATGAAGAAAGCTCTTCCTGCCAACGGTAAGATCGCTAAAGATGCTAAAGAGACCGTTCAAGAGTGCGTCTCGGAGTTCATCAGCTTCATCACTAGCGAGTACGATTCTTTACTTTACTTAACTTTACTTTTTTTTTTTTTTTCAATTTTCGGTTAATTTAGTATTTTATTAACTGTTTTAGCTGAGTTTATTAGTTTCATCATAAGAAATTTACTTGTAATTGGAAAATTGGTCATGAATTGATGTACAGAGCCAGCGACAAGTGTCAGAAGGAGAAGAGGAAGACAATTAATGGGGATGATCTGCTCTGGGCTATGGCAACTTTAGGGTTTGAAGAATACATCGATCCGCTTAAGATTTACCTTACCAAATATAGAGAGGTGATTATCTCAAAACTGTTCTTTGTTTATTCATTCATTTTTCTTCCTTATGGTTATTTTGGATCTTAAATTTTGTGACCCTTTCATCTAAAGTAAATGAAACTAATTATTATCCTATATGTTGGAGCCTTGGAGGCAGAGTTCAATAACTTCATAAATGGGTTTGCCACTTGCCTATTTAACTAATTGAATTAGCTGAATAATTCAATACCGATTTCCTCATATATAGTTTAATGGGCATGTTACAATCATATACATAATACATCTGCTCATCGAGTTTCTTTCTAGACTCAAATGCTAGTGTATATGATAATGGTCCATCTGAAAATAATGGGAAAGAAATTTGGCTTATGGATGGTGAAATATGTGAGATTTCTAAGTTTTGTTCTTTCTTCTTGTGATTGCTCTGCAAACCAAAGGGGCTCTGATTTTAAATAATTGGATATTCTGACTTCTATTATCTGCTTTGATTGCTAACTTTTTAATAAGTTGTACTATACTGATTGATTTTTTTTCGTGGTTGTTTTCATGGTCAATTGTGTCATTGCAGATGGAGGTGAGTTAATACTTTCTTCTTCAAATCGTTGCTACTTTATCAAATTTTTTATTGCCTCACACTTGTCTCCTCCAAGCTACCTCTCTGATATGGCTGTGGTTTGCAAACTATGTTATTTGATAGGGTGATACCAAGGGCTCGGCTAAAGGTGGAGATACATTTGCTAAGAAAGATGTCCAACCAAGCCCAAATGCCCAGGTGGAGTATAAGTTTTTTATTACTCCTATATTCGTTTTAGTTTTGGTCCTCATGCATTTCACTTTTTCTGTGCCTTTTTGTTCTTAAATAAAGTTCATGCGTACACAAACTATGCCATCTTATTTCTGATCTTTCTGGTAATTACACAAACTATACCATCTTATTCATCTTTCTGGTAAATAATTCTTGCAGCTCGCTCATCAAGGTTCATTCTCGCAAGGTGTTTATTATGGGAATTCTCAAGTAATCTCTCTCTCTCTCTGTCATGGAACATACCAATGCATAAACACACTAATTTATCCTTACATATTTCGATGTCTTCATAAGGTGCTTTAATTATGGTTAGCCTACCTCTTTTTGTTTGGCTTTAGTATCTCATATGGCAACTTATGGTTGTCAACAATCATAACTTAGTCTTTCAAGGTACAAGCGGAACACATTTTTTTATTTGCTAAAAGCTTGTCGCCTATCCTGATTATAATAACACAATAAAATGAGTTTATACATTGATGCATCCAAACATTGATGTGAAGGATCTGTCTAGATGCCATTAAGTATATTTAAAGGAACCAATATTCTAAACACTGTTAGTGATATCGTGTACTGGTCTAAATTATGCTAAATCTTTTAATCGACAGCATAATCTGGCAGTAGTTGCTTCCTTGATTATAACATATCAAATCGTACTAACACTTAGGTGCTTTATAAGATCATCCCTTTATGAAAGGTGTATCACATGTGTAGATAATGAAGGACTTATAAGTATGTGATCTGAACGTCCACAGAGTACAAAAGTTAAGACCTACTAAGAGAAATGAGTGTAGCGCTACATTATATGGGATAGAAACCCTAAGAAAAGGATACAAAGCATCGCTGAACAATCATAGGAATAGAATAAATCGGCTCAGATTGACATGCTTGAAATTGTGACCCATAGAGTTTGTGAATGAAGCCACACAAAGGATCTTCACAGAGTTTAGTAGCTATTTGATTATCTGTACTACATTTCTTTGTTGGTTGTATTTGCCTAATGTTATTTATATATTTATTTTTTTGGAACCTAACTCATCTTAAAGAAGTGAGAGAACCATTATAATGGTCCCCATTTCAATTGCTTGAGAATTTATTTATGGATTTATTGCTTTAATAATTACTTTGTAACATGTTAATATGATAGCAACCCATAAAAAGTGCATATTTCGAAAAGAGCTTAAGCTGATACCTAGACATATTTGGCATTTGAGTCTTGCAAATGTTCTCAATTGCTTGTATACATCTATGCGTTTTTGGAAATAGTATATTATATCATAAGTAGTCATTGTTGCAGTTGGCTCTTTTGGGGTATTACATGTACTCTCACACATTGAAGCAGTTAGGAAATGTAGTTTTATCCTGCACTATTATTGCTAAAGTCCTAGTGATCAAATCGTGTATGTGATGTGATATACATGGGTTTTATCTAAGGTCTTGGTTGGTTTACTGAATAACATCTTGAATAGAAGATACTTATCAATATCTAGCTTTGAAGCATCATATCTATTAAGTCCATACAGGGAGATATGTGCACCATCCATGACAGTGGTATTGCTATTTTATCAGTTGAATGTGACATGACTATATAATTGCTTTGTATTCCCCTGAATACTGCATGATGTGCCATTGATATTAATCCCAATTCTCTAATACTTTTTTGCCACTATCACCATGCTGTTACCACCAATGCTTTTACTTCTAGATGGGATCATTATACTTGATCACTGTTGCCATTGCTAATACCAAGCCCTTTCTCAATTGCGATCTTACAGTGCCACTGCTGCTGCCAGCATCTTTAGTAAAGTGCTCTTGTCATCTTTGGCTAAGTTCATGCCAACAGGACCATACTATCTTTTTTATTGTCAATCCTAATCTCAGGATTAGTGATCTATCCAAACAGGATAAAGAAGATAATATATGTGCTGTCTCTTTTTTTATAATGTTTAAAGTTGCTTAGATAGTTATGGTTAAATATTACTTATACTTGTAAGTAACTCTGCTTTTCTAGTGATAGTCACTATGAAAAGAAAGTAGCAAATCTGGCTTGCTCCTTGGGCAAGCAGATACTGGCCTATCATACATCAAAGGAAATGAAGTGTGAGGCTGTGAGCTGGTCATGATTCCTTATGTGATGCAACTTTTTTGCTACTAATGATGTACAATGCGAAGCATTTTAAAGTCTTATGAATTCATTTCTCTTTTTTGTTTCCTTGAAAATTATTGTGTTTCATACCTCTAATGAATTCTTTGGTATGTGGCATCATTCATACACATGCTTATGCATAGACTTGTAAGGCTTTCAGTAATGGCTGGTTCTTTGTTTTTCTTTTTCTCCATTTTCCTCTTTTGAGTTTTTCTTTCCTAACTACTGGTGATGATTCATTGTTGCTCGATGATCTTTAAATTTTAAGAAGAAAAAAGATTCGTTTGGTTGGTTCTAATATATTTAAACTTTTCTAGTCACAGGCCCATCTGATGGTTCCAATGCAAGGCACTGAATAAGAGATTCAACCTTCTTCAGCTAATTCCATCATCTAAATCTCATTCAATATCATGTTTCAGTGCCGGAACAAATAGTAACAAAGACGTCCGTCTGATGTGAAAACTGACATTTTGGATGGTTTCACATGCTCTTATCCTGTAAGCTGTTATTTTTCTAGTAATGTTTGTATATCAGTTGTTCTTTTGGAATAGAGTCAGTTGGTCAAAGAATTGTGTAAATCTTGGGGAGGATATTGTAGATTTGAGCTCTTGGGGAGGACATAATATTGTGGTATGACATTGTTTAGGAAACTTCTTATGCTTCTGTTCATCCTATTTTTATAACTCTGAACAATGTAAGGACCAATGGACAACATTATTTATTTGATTGTTGGTTTCTTCTGTCTGTCAGTTAATTTTATTATTACTATTTCTTTATTGTTTTGATGATTGATCGGTTCTTAGGTAATAATACCACGTTATGGGTTTCTTTGATTTCCAGTTTTCAGTTTCCTTCAAGGCACTTTTGCATTGAAGGGATAGAAAAGGCAAAGTAAATTCTGTCCAAAAACAAAAAGAAAATACATAGTAATCGTGTGGGTGCACATTTCATGCATGATAATTCATGGATGGGGTTTTATTTTTATTTTTGTTGAGCTTTAGTTTTTTTTTTAAATAAAAATTTAATTAATTTTAACAAATTTGGTACACACTTTTTAAAAAAAAAAAAAGTTATGCGGACGGTTTCTTTTAAGTCAGATTATGTAGTTTTCTGAAGAAAAAAAAAATATTCAAAATTATAAAAAGATAAAAATATCCTTGATTTTATATTTATTATTAATATTTTATTCAGTTTTTTGATAATTTTATCAATTGAATCAGTGTTATTGAATTTGTGACACTAAACTCAATCAGAAGCATTAGTAATAATATAAATTTATTATTTATTACTAGAATTTGACACATTCACTATCTGAGTAAAATATATATATATTTTTTTTAATTTATCTTTTGAAAAAATATATTTTTTTTAATTTATCTTTTGGAAAAAAATAATATCTTAAAAAGATGGATAATTTTTTTAAAGTAAAAAAGTGAGTAATTTTATTAAAAAGTGGATAATTAATTATATTTTTAAGTGAAAAAAAATAAATATCTTTAATTTTATATTTGTAAAATAACAATATTATCTTTTGATTTATTTTCAACTAAGTTGGTATCACTTGATTTATGATATACTAAGTCACTCAAGACTTTTATAATAATTAGATTATAATACACCTATTATGGGTTAATAAGAAAACAAAGTTTAATGAGAAAACAAAAATTGAAAAAAAATTGTTTAAATAAACTAATTAGTGGGTAATTTTTTTAAATATAAAAAGATATAATTATCTTTAATATTAATAGTTTTTAATATTTTTACTAACTAGTTGTTATGCGATCAATCAATATTTTTAATATAATATAGATATAGATAAATACTAATTAAATAAACTCATTTACAATTGAGCTGGATTGAATTTATAATCTTTGATTTTTTATTTGAATTAAAATGATTTAAAAGATTGGGAAAAAAATCACCAAATTCTATTAATTATACGATCGAAACTTTAGCACATTATATCGCAAAGTCACAACCAACTATCATAATCTGTACAACTAATACTTTTGAAGTTTGAAGGTATACGATCTTTAATACAACTGAGTCGCACAAGATATTAACCAGAATCGATAGCAGTATAACTAATAATACAAGTTTAGACTCCATTTATTTTGCATAAATTAGCTTTCACAAAATGTAAAAATATTTTGAAAAATTAGAGATTTTTTTATGTTTAAATAACACAATAAATAATATTTTTCGATTGATTATTTTTTTAAAAATGTACTCTTTTTAAATAGTAATATTGAAATAAATATTAACATATTAATATTTCAAATAGTACTATTTTAACAATAATATTTAATATTAAAATATTATATTACTATTAAATAATTAAAATAATACTATTTATTACTAAAAATTAATTAAAATATTATTTCTACTAATATAATTACTATTAAAATATTATTTCTACTTTTTTCAAATAATAACATTGATATGAATATTAAAATATTAATTTTTAATATTAATATTTTAAATAATAATATTTAATACTTGTCATATGTTGGTGAGGGATATTGTAAACTGGGAAAAATGAAAATAATCCAGAGGATGAAAGAAAATTGTGACTTGACGGCCTACCATCAAATAAGACCAATGCATTAAAGGATGTTTACTAGCAGGCATGCTTCACAGGCAACACGCATGATAGAAAGGAAGAGAGCGCTGAAACATTAAGTTTTGGTTGGGTTTGCTTAATTCTTTATTATGGGAGCGAATGGCACTTTGAACCTATAGACAGATGAGTGAAACCACATAAATATTACTGTTTACTTATTAACTGTAATTCAGTAAATGTAATGTGTATCATTATGTTATCCAGATTCAAGATAAGTGTTGGATACGACGAGTATGAGTCCGATATGCTCAATTGTTTTTAAATTTTTTCATATATTTGGAATATCATATTCATATATCCATGTCCGAATATGTGTCGTACACAATACTTTAAGAAAAATAAAGAGTCCGGGTAACATAAATGTATAACAAATTTCAAATACAAAACAATCAATTAAATAATGTTTCATGTCAGAGGCGGACGGTAGTGAGAGCGTGGGAGCCTTCGCCCCAAATATTTTGAAATCTCCTTACTATATATATACATATTTATATTAAACAAATTTAAATTGGCACTTCAAATTAAAATTTACATGTTAATTTTATTTATTTCTTTTGTAATTTAATTTTATACATTGTAATTTAAGAAAAGTTAAAATCATATTTTTATTCATCTATTTCTTGTATTTGTACCCATCAATTATTCTTCACAAAATCTTAAAACTAATAAGCTTTTCATAGATATTAAGTCAAAATCATTTAAATTTATATATAAAAAAAAACTAAATTAACTTTTTAATTTTTTCAACAAGACCTTAAATATTGTTCAACGTCGTACAAGAGATTATTGAGATATTTCATTTAAATTCAATTTTCGAAGATCTTTTTTTAAAAAAACTTGCTCAATATTTTAGGTAAAATTATTTATTTAATGTATTTTGTTTCCTAAAATTTTTGTTTATAAATTGATAAAATTTATAATTTTATGAACTTATTAATTTTTTGCTTGCATATATATATTTTATACTTGTAATTATAAAAAAAGATACTTCAAATAAAAAATATATATATATAGTTTTAATTGACCCCTTCAAAATTAAATATCAAGATCCGTCACTATTTCATGTAATGATTGAATGGTTTCTTCACCATGTATATAATCTAGAAATATCTTGAGAAGAAATGCATTCTGATTCATACTAATGCTAAAGCTAAACCTCTGTTAGCACACATTTCCAATTACTTACAGTAAATAGTCTTAGTATACATGACAGCAATGAAACTATACGTAGGTCAAATTTTTAGAACCCAGTGTATTTTGGTAACAATGCATCAGAAGCCTACCTCCCTCTTTCTCATGTCTATATGCATATGGAAGCATTATAGAATTTCACAAAATTGTAATTGAAGTCTACCTGTTTTATTATGATGGTATTTAGCATCTTGATCTTGATGGTTGGCTCCGTGAATAGGATGATGATAGCACCTGCATGAGAAAGCATGGTCAGTCGAAGGGTCATACATGAATCTATCCTAAATCCTTTATCTTTATTAAACAATTATTTTAATTGAATTTTATTATGGATTTGGTAACGAATGCCCTTAGGACACTTTTTATAATCACTATATATAGTAATATCCTTACTCAATGCATTGAAAAATAATTAATAAAGTTATCAATTATTGCATTTAATACAATATTATTACTATAAATAGTATATTAATTAACTTTTACAAGTGCCCTAGGGGCACTTGTTAGCAAAACTTCTCTATTATATTTACACTAAGAAACCTACCTAAATGGTGCCACCAGCATAATACATGAACAATAAGTGACCTGTTATATTGGCTAAATACTTGTTCTGGTGTCTGAAAATGGTAGATGATAATAATGGATTCTATCTTCATCCTAAGTTAGCTATAATTTATGTACTTCCCTACCATCGAGATAAGAAAACTGAAAACCTACGAGACGCTATTTGGTTCTTTTAATGTAATGAATTACATCGTTTTTTTTTTTTAATCGAGTATTCTTTCTCTCAGATATATATAACAACACTGAATTCTCAGATGTCTTGTTTTTGGTGTGGAGCTTCAGAGTTCATACCTGATATGTCTTTGGCCCCTTCTTAAGAAGATAACCTACACTGTTTAAGTTATCCACAAATGTGTCAATATCAGGAACTCTTAAGCCAATTCTATCTGCCAAACTGTAAATTTCCTGAAATAAAATAAGTAGATAAGAATGATTTCCTTTAATGAGAATAAAATATTTGGAAGATCAGCCATGGAAAGCTCAAGTTCATACAGAAATGGAGAAGCAATCTTTCTGCTGCAACTCTGACTGCTTGTTCAGAGCACTTAAAAAGCGCTTTGCTTCTTTTTGTTGACTCATCCCCCCACTTCGACCAAAATCCACAAAACCATGCTCATCAACATACTTATCATACAGGGATTCTTTCATTATTTCAACTGCATCCTGCAAAATAACATAATCCAAATTTTTAAAAAATAATCAAGAAAAGGTCTTAATCCAAAGCTTAGTTGTTCTGAACCAAAGGAAGCAATTTATTTAATCTTCACTGGACCACAACACAACTGTATATAGAATTATTTTTGGAAAGTTTTCATGAAAACTACATTTGACTACTTTCAAGTTCGAAAAAAAAAAAGCATTTTCAGAGGATTGCAGGAAATCCAAGACAAAATTTAAATAAATTAATATGACTTATCATTCAGCTTCAATCAGACAATAAGAACTGAGTGACCATTATCAAGTTATCCCCTACCTGCTTAACCTAGAAACCAAGGAAAAATTAAGCCTCTTACCCTAGCATCTTGGGGTGTTATTTCTTCTCTCAACTCGACTCGTGCTCGAGCTTGTGCCAGTCTCACCAGACTCTCCAGCTGTCTCGCTGTTATAGGTGTACCATCACCAGATGTACTATGGTCTCTAAGTTGTAAGTAGAATTTTTGCAGGATTTCTGCAGCTGGTTTTGACATCCTAATTCGCATAAAAGTAAAGAGATAATGATAAAAGATAAAGAATTGCTAATGCAAACAAATGCGAGTTCAAGGAGGAGATCCCCTCAAATCACCTGGGGAAGACATTGGTTCTTGCATAACCAATATATTTGCGAAGAAGTGCACCAGGCAATGGGACAAAATCAGCATCCTTTTTGGGGTCAAGTCTCAGCCTAGAAACCAAAGAACCTCCTTTCACACTCATACTTATTCCTTCAACATTTTGTGATGCTACACTTATAAATCAGAAAGTGTTTCTTGTTAGATTCTCTTTGTAAACTGGATTCACTTGCATGTATAAACACTTTTCATAAGGCAGATTGCAAAAAAAAATTAAAAAAAGAAAAGAAAGAAAGAAAGAAAGAAAGAAACCTTTAGCTAGACGTGGCTTTTTCACTGCGGGTGAATTTTCTCCATATCCAGCATGAAGCTGCAACATAGACATTAGGGTAAATGACATTTGGCTTTATAAAACCTTGGCTCAGTCTTATAAACCTATATACAATGTGGTCAATAAGCTATATTGTTTTTGTTATGAGGTACAAAAGTTGAAACGAAACGCTCCAAGATATATATATATATATATATATATATATATTGTTATTCACTCACTGGAATTCACCATTATAAAGGGGCCACGCAAGATTACTTACCGACATTATGTGCTCCGAGAGTCGCTTGTCCAGCAACTCATCAGGTTTATCAAGCAATATGAAAACCAAATCAAATCGTGAGAGTAAAGCTGCACTCATTTTCAAATTTTCATTGACTGTTTTTGCACGGCTGCAGTTGGATATTAAAATTTGTTAATTATCAATAAATAATACCAGTATCATCGCTTGAGAAATAATAGAACAACAATGAAAAACCAACAGAAAATTTATGAGTCTACTGAATAAACTATGTAAAGAAAACTGACTCTTGATGAAGTATTTAGCTGACAAGCAGAATTTTTCCATCCCAAGAAAAATCACTTGTATATATATGCATTCTGGTTTATCAGCATGTGAAAATAAAGGGAAAAACACAATAATAGAATTCACAAAGTATTACTTATAATGACCACCAACAGGATTTGCCGCTGCTAAGACGGATGTTCGAGCAGATAAACTTGCTACCAGTCCAGCTTTTGCAACAGAAACACACTGTTGTTCCATTGCTTCCAGTAAAGCCTGGTGCAATCCTGATGTAAGCAAAGCCTGGATACTTAGAGGTCAAATGATAAATAAAGTAGTCAGGAGAAACCTGATGTTCAGCAGACATTTTATCAAACTCATCTATACAGCATAATCCACCGTCTGCAAGTACCATGGCTCCTGCAGAAAATGTGTTTGTTACAAGAAAGAATATAATCTAATCTTTCCTCTATAAAATGACATGTAAATCTTATGTAGACTAGTCCAACAATTGTCTGGTTCGTGGGTGGCAAAATACATTTTCATGCCCATCAAACAACTAGGTTGAACATCATACATCAAAGAGAACAAAATAATTTATATCAACTTTCAAAGAAGGGAGAGAAAGAACAACTACCAGCTTCAAAAGCATAGTCACTTGTCATGGTGTCCTTCACTACAGCTACCGTGAGACCAGCATTGGTGGTGGCATTGCCACAGACATATATGCCACGTGGGGAAATAGCAGCTGCTGCTTGCAGTAATTGGCTCTTTCCCAGACCTGGATCGCCTGGTAAAATAGTAGTAATTGTTAAGAATCAACCTATCGAGTTTATCTGCAGAAATTTTTAAAGGATGACCTGGCTGCTTGTTGACCGGATGGTAATATGATATAAGGTTTTTCCTGCTTAAAAAGGTAAAACAGCTAGAAAGACTACTTATTATAAAAGAAGCAGATAAAAATAAGCATACCGACAACAATGACATGGATGTCTCCTCTGACTGGGACCTTATTCCGATCCATTGAATGTTTTCGTACACCACCAAACAATGACAAAGTTATTCCAGCTGTTGGTAAAGACAAAACATTCACATAAATACAAGATCACATAATTAAATTGGCAATTTGAGAAATATTTGACCATGTCCATTTGTCACACTAATCGTGCTATTTGGAATGAGGTTTATATCAAGCAAATTTACAGATTACAACTTTGTATAATGGGGGGGTAGCGTGGTAGTAGTTTGGTGGGGGGATGCAGGTGCCACGAAATTACAACATTACATAATGGATTAGCCAAAATTATTACCATTTTAGATGACAGTATTGAAGAAGTTTCACTCAAGTGAAAATTCAAGGTTTACCTTTAACAAGCTCATGTCCATAGATCGATGGGCATATGGATTGAAGTATTTGCCGAAAGACATCTGAACCATGTTCTTCTGAAAACTTCACAATGAATTCCAAATCCCTTGGAGAGAATGAGAACAAATCAACCAGCTCTGTTGGTCTAGCATCACTATTGGAATCTTGCAAATCCTCGGTCATTGACTGTGACTTAGAATTTTTTATAGAAACTGCTTCTATATACAAATAGTAAAATCCTTGATTTCTTCCTTTTGATTTTCCTGAAAATAATCAAAGTTTTTTCCAAACTATATTACTTGCAGAAAACTGGTAGGTGTATGCAAGTGTTTGATTCAAGTGGAAGTTTCTTTCCAACACAATGTGCCGATGATGACCCTTTATGTTCTCAAAACACAATCTCTACATGCATTAAAATGCATGTTTGTATGTATGTAATGGTAATAACTAGAAGGTAGCACATTAGCATTGCCTCTGCCCTCACTAAAAATGAGATATTGTTGGTAAAGCCATTTCAAATGGCATGGAAAGGAGCAGAAAGGAAAGAACACTAATTAGACATGAAATTTCCATGATAAATTGGCTATAAAGGAATTTCTTTATGTACCTCCTCCAATATCCATGTAATTGTTGATAACTCTTATGATTCCAGTGACTGTTACTACATCTCCAGGGATGCACACATCAACAAGATCTTCAGTCAATTCACATTCTACCGTTCGAGGTACACGACCTTCTTCATGATCCTCAGACTTCAGTAGCTCTTGTAACCTGGAATTTGTGTAAACAAAGAAAAGTGAGAAGCAAATTTCTTTTTTTAAAATGTAATGGAATGTTATTAAGATGTGTGGGTGTACGAGAGTGTATGGATTTACTAAGAAATACTGTAACATTGGGCATCAAATTGTTTACCTTATCTTCTGAAAATCTATTGCTTGAGCCGAGGATCGAATTGGTTTGAATGTTCTGCTCTTGCAGCCATGTAAAGTACAAGCCGATGGTGGTGAAAATTTCCCATCAGGAAACAGACGAGGAATCTCGGTTGTACATTTTTCACAGGCAAAATTCATTTTAATCACAAGAGGCTTGACATTGCTAGCTTTTACCACTGTACCGCGCACAGATACAAGCTTGTCTGTATATGTCATCAAATAGCTATCATTTACATGATTTTTTTTTCGAAATGAGAGCTGGATAACTAAACAACTATAACTAAAAGTTGAAATCGAAGGGTACCAATATATGCTGCCTTTAAGTTCTTCAAGACAATCACGGATTCAGGGTAGTTGTGCAGACGAATATTTATCTTCATTCCTTCCTCCAAGTAGAAATCCGGATTGTTTAATAAAACCTACTCACAACATATCTCCACAGTTAAATTAAATTTAAGTAAACCTAAAATCACTTCTTTCATCATTTGTTCATACCTGGTGAATTGCAGCACTCATGCTCGAGAGAGCTGTTTTAGGTTTATCTTCCAATTTTGCATAGAATTCTTCGATATCACATAATCTTCGAAATTGTTGGAAATCAAGAGACAAAGAGACGGCACCACAATCATCCTTTACCTGTTCATGATGATATGGCTAAGTTTGTAGCTAATAAATTGGTGTTGGAGCTGCTTATTAATTGATTTAAAATTTAAAATATCAACAGAAGAACTTAGCTACTATAAATTTGCTAATATAAGGTAATAAAACCAAAAATTTAGTAACAATTAAAGCAAATCCCTACTTAAATCGTCCATTTATATGCCTAATTCACCTGATTGAGCACATCGAAAACAGATTTCGGATCACTCTCAATCATTTGACCACCAAAATGAAGTCAAACAAAAAAATTAAAGACAAATAAATAAAATGTCCACAAATTCGAGACAAAAAAAAAAATAAAAGAGAGGAAGGTAGACCTGAAGAGCAAGATCTTTCCCTGGCGGGGCGGAGAAGAAGCGAATGAGCTCAACAATCAGCTTTTCTTCGTCCTTGGAGTACTCGTTTTCGGTGAAATAAACAGGAACGATCGAGCCAACGTTGCTTGCATTGATCGAACCGTATTTTTCGATTGAGCTTTCTCCGTGAGATCCGAACATCTCGACGAAGGTGACTTAATTTGGCTACCGATTGTTCGTCAAATTTTCCTCGAAATTTTATCTGGTTATTATCCGCAGCTCTTTGGCGGGAAAGTTGCGGGAAGGGGAAAATGAAAACGTGAAGATTTTTCTGATTTTGAAATTGGACATTTGAAGCCATGGAAGCCTGTGGACCTAATTGGGCCTAACATGGGCCAGGTTATGATTATACTGAAATTTTCTTTTTTTCTTTTTGGTATTTAGTAGTAGTACATTCTTTTCTTTTATTATGGAATATATTTTTATTTTGGATGGATATTGAAATTTGTTTTTATAAAATATAAAACATAACCAAATTTAGTTTATCATGTATTATGGGTAGATATTGAAGTTTGTCATTATGTCTTAATTTGATTAAAATTTGTCATTGGAATTTTTTTATGATTTTTATCACATTTAATGGAAATTGAATATTTTGTTAATATAATTAAAATTAAGTTTAAATAAAATAAAATTATAATGTGAATACTCTAAGTGTACACAAATATACAAACAATGTGCAATAAAATTTATTATTTGTTTTCAATATCTTTTTTATTTTTTAAGAGATGAATAGTCTAAATTGATAACCTTATTCATCAAACATAATAAAAGCTAAATGCATTTCTTAAGTCATGATTGAATTTATGTTGGTAAAGGAGACCATGTTTTAATTGTCATTTCTTTAGATTAGCAATCTAAATATCTTGCTAACACTAATATTTATTATTCATGTATAATTTTTTAACTTTGTAATCACTTAATATTATTTTATGGTAATAAGCAAATTATTTTTCATTTTAATATTTGGCCACTCATTTACTCAATATTTCAAAATTTCCTCGTTAAAAATTTGTTTAAAAAGAGATTGACATTAATTAGCAATGATATATGGAGTTGTTTGGCTTGAAGGTCAATTTGAATTGGCGATATTATTGGTTTCGATAAAATTCAAAATAATAGTGATGATGAGATTAAATCAATGATCGGATATGTGATTGGGTGTAAAATAACAATGGTGGTGATGTGAATTATAATGATAAGAGAAAATGATCATTAGAAATATTAGATTAAAAATTGTAAAATTTTGGATTATTTGATATTTATGAAATTAATAAATAATTAAAATTTATTAATTTTTTATTTCAAATAATATATCGTTAATAAATAATTAAACATTAATAAAAATGTTAATAATATATTAAAGAATAATTTTTTTATTATCTATGTAGATACTTATTTTTAATTAACTCATATTACTTATATAATAATGAAATTTATATATTTATTAGTTTACTACATTAAAATAAAATATTTATTATATTAAATTTACAAAGTTATTTCATAATTTTTAAATAAAAACCAAAATGGAAAAAATTAAAAAGCTAAATGATAGAAACATTTTCGTCCATACGCTGCAGCCACAAGTATAAAAAAAATCAAGACATTTTGATAAATTATTTCTCACTAGATCGCAAAAATCTAATGAAAAAAAATGTGCAACAGGGTGAATTTGGTCTCCACCATATCGCATTAGGTTATTCAAAAGAATCAAAACGGATAACCACGGCATGATTGAAGAAAATTTGCCCCACGAGATCGTGCCATGGATTCGATTGCATCCAAATGAAGTCTAGTTAACATTACACACTTGTACATTACCTTGTAACATCGGTACTCTCCAAAACAAAAAATCATCAATTAAAAAATATTTAATTATTATTATTATAAAAATAATTTTACATTTGATATATTATTTTTATTATATTCAAAAAAATTGTATATTAATTATACATTTATTTTTATATAAATGTCATCTTAATAACATTTTTCCAATACTTTCTTATTAATAACATTTTTCGAGTAATTTACATTCTGAGTCACTGAACTTAACATACTTAGCATCAACTTTCATATAAGTCACAAACGTTTAATTTCATCAAATTACATCACAAAATTTTTATTATTAATAAATTAAGTCCATTATGTTAATTTCGTTAAGTAATTCTAAAGAAAAAACAGACTCAACGTATAAATTTTTGTACCTAAAATGTCAATCAGACATTATCTTGATGAGATATAAAAAATATATGCATCATGAGTCAGTTTTTTCGTTAAAATTACTTAACGGAATTAACATAAGTGATCTAATTTATTAATAATAGAAGTTCAATAATGTAATTTGATGAAATTAAAAATTTGTGACCTAAATGAAAGTTGATAATTTTTTAATAATAGAAGTTCAGTAATGTAATTTGATGAAATTAAAAATTTGTGACCAACATGAAAGTTGATGTTAAGTTCAGTGACCCAAAATGTAAATTATCCAACATTTTTTTAATATTTTTTTTATAATTAATAAACGCTTGTGATCGCCGCCACGTGTCTGCCAGATCGTCATGCTTTTAAAAGGGACCCGAAACAGAAAAACCATTTCCGGTATAACGCCAGACCCGACTCCACTTCCCCCTCTTTCTCTTAATCCAAACAAAAACCCTTACCCCAAATATCTCAGGTTTTTTTTCATATTTTACTCTTGAACTAGGGCAACATCATTTTTGTACTGCACCACAATCAAGTAAACGACGGTACCCACCCTTTTCTTTATTAATTTCATTTGTTTGTTAATCTCTTTGCAAATTGGTTTCTGATTAGTATTTCTTTTGAACCGTTAATGGTTTACTAGGGTTTTTTTAGTGAATTAGAGTTTTTGATGTTTTTATTTTAGGATGCTTTAATGTCGAAAAACGTTCCTGAAGAAATCGACTTGAACTGTGATGCTGTTCCGGTTGACCAAGAAAACGAGGATAATGATGTAAATGTTGGGGATCCTGCTTCTGGGGCGGGCACTTGTTTAACCGAAACTGTAACTGAAGGAGTAGTTGATGGAGGGGTTAGGGACTTTGGGGAGGATAATGAGCCGGCAGGTGGGGTTGATGAGTTAGGGAAAGAAAGCAAAGTTGAGAGTGTAAAAAATCAAGGGATTGATTTGAAAGTTGATTTTGGGTTTTTAAGTGAAGAGGTGGATGATAAAGTGAGCGTCGGGTTCAGCTCGGGTGGGATTTCTTTGGTGGAGGTTGATGGAGGATCAAGAGGAACTGGAGATGGAGAGTGTGTTTCTACGGAAGACAAGAAACCAGCGGAGACTGAACAAATGGCTGTGAGATCTTCTGGTGGGGTAGCCGAGGACCTTAATGTTAGCGTGTGTCATAATGAGGAGATGGAGGGGACTAGTGTTCGGTCGAGCTCAATTGCTGATAATACTATTCATTCTGGTGATGAGAAGCTGCTTTCTTCGGTGTTAGGTCATGAAAACTCTTTACCTTGTGGGGACCAAAACGTGAGTTCGAAGGATCGATCTTCTGGTGGATTAGGAAGTTGGGATATGGAAATTGACACACCCGATGATACCGAAAAAAATCAAACAACTGCCATCCAAGGTGAAAGGGTTTTTCAGAATGCAGAAAATAGGTATAATATGTTAAATGATGTGGTTGACTTGAATCAATGTACAAGCACAGATGAGGATGTATCACTTGATGTCAATGCAAAACCAGAAGAACCAGAATTTTGTGTCTCTGATTTAGTGTGGGGTAAAGTAAGGAGTCATCCCTGGTGGCCAGGACAGATATTTGATCGTTCAGCTGCCACATCAAAGGCGGAGAAGCATTTTAAAAAGGACTGTTATTTGATTGCATATTATGGTGATCAGACATTTGCTTGGAATGAATCATCACAGATCAAGCCCTTTAGGCCCCATTTCTCACGTATGGAAAAGCAGAACAATATGGAAGAGTTTCACTATGCCGTGGATTGTGCTTTGGATGAGGTTTCTAGACGGGTAGAGTTCAGTCTGGCCTGTTCTTGCATTTCCGAGGAAGCATATGCCCAGGTTAAAACTCAGATAATTGTTAATGCTGGGATCCGGGAAGAATCTAGTACACGAGATGGTGGGGACCGGTTCTCAAGTGCTGCTTTCTTTCACCCTTTTGAACTTATTGAAACTATGAAAGCATTGGCCCAATCACCTTCTTATAACGAGGTTGATAGACTGCAATTTACAACATCACAGGCACAATTGTTGGCATTCCATCGTTGGAAGGGTTACTCTCAGCTACCTGAGTTTCAAAATCTTTGCGGATTGTTGGAGACTGATGCAGAAATCTCTCTCTCTGAGGAAGTGGAGGAATGTAACAAACTGATTGGAAATGATGTTCCTAGTGTCAAGGTTGACAAACAGGTGCTCTGTGAAAAAGAGAAGCCAGAGAGTCAAGATGGCCCTTCTTGTAAACAAAAGAAAATCCCTACAGTTTCCAGTAAAAAGGAGAAAAGCTTGTCAGAGTTTATAGCTGAAAGGCGCTTGAGTTTGCAAAATGGTAAAAGGAAATTGAATAACAAAGCTGGTGACAAGTTAATTTCTTCATCCCCTGCTAAAAAACTAAAGGCTGTTGACTCTATGCCCGATGCCTCAGCAGTGAAACAGAACAAAAGTAATGCGTCGGCAGGGTCTGTTGATAAGTCTCCGCAGTCTAAGCAAACTTTCAGAGTTGGAGCTAGCATACTTAGGGTTGCAAGCCAACTGAATGGTTCAACATTTTCAACGTCAGTATTTAAGCATGGTGATGGGACATCTCAAAGGTCTGCCGTTACTAATAAAAGTAAAGGAAAATCTTCGTCTGGCAAATCTCCAGGGAAGAAAGGTTTTCAAACAGATATTTCTTCCCCTGATGAGATGCTCTCACAACTTTACTTGGCTGCCACAGATCCCTTGAAAGGTTATAATTTCTTGGCCTCTATAGTTTTTTTCTTTACAAAGCTGAGGAATTCAATTGCTATGGATCTTAACAGCTCTGAAATGTCTGAACAATCTTTGGAACAAGGAACTGATGTTATAATGGGGGAGAAATCAACCAGTTTCAAAATTACTGGAAAGTCTGAGTTGACCTCAATCAAAGACTCCTGTTGTTCTGACAGGATAATCCAATGCCTTCCTGAAGAGAAATTAGCAGTTGACAAGCACAACCAAACCACAGAGGTTTCTCCTAACACTCCAAGTGAAAAGGGTTTTTCCGTTGTTGAATTGCAATCAACTGTTCAAGCAAGTCTCAATATGGATTCTGAACAGAAACTTACAGTGACAGATGAAAATCTTGGAATGGAAGCAGAGAAGCAGATACCATACTCAGATGAAATTTGTATAAAGGATCTATCTCCAACTGCTCTGATTTTGAATTTTTCGGACATCGATTCGGTTCCTTCAGTAGAAGACCTGAATAAGATATTTAGCCGTTATGGGCCTTTGGTTGCGCCAGGGGCTGAAGTGTTCAAAAAGAGCATCCGGGCCAAAGTGGTTTTTAAAAGACATGCAGATGCAGAAACAGCTTTCAGCAGTTCTGGAAAATACAGCATTTTTGGACCCTCACTTGTTAGTTACCGCCTCAAGCGTCTGGCTTTTGCACCAACTAAAGCTTCTCCAGGTGCAATGAAGCGAAGCAGAATGGATGAAACATGTGGAGATGAAAATGCTAGTTGATGCCTCATTTTCTAGTCAAGTTGATGTAGAAAGAGAGGTTAAGCATTCACAGCTCAAGGTTTGAACTTCTAAATGCTTTTCTTTAGGAAATTATTGGTAGGTTGTATTAGTTGAAAATGGTAGGATCATAACACTTGACGTAGCTAAAATTCTTACTGCAAGCAGGTTACTTTATATGACTGACCATCTTGCTATGTTGCTCCGACTCTTTATTTTTTTTGAAATATCCATGTTCGACACTCGTATCCGATTTATATTCGAACTCGAGTATGGGGATATGACCCTCCAAATACATAAAAAACTTAGAAAAAATTGAACATACTCTTATCAGACACATACTCGTATCTAACAGTCACCCGAATTTATCCAACACTCAGCACCCGAATTAGAGTAACATAGCCATCTTGCACATTATGATTTGCTGTAGTGAAAACTTTTTTACATTCAGTTAATTTAATTCTGGTGCACCACCCCTTTTTGCAATTTTCTTTCTCTGGGTTTTATAAGTATAGAAAATTTTATCCTAAAAAGCATCAAAGCAGCATTTGAGTATGGATTTCTTGCTGAATCTTGGGAGCTTTGGACTCGTTGAGGTGCTTCAGATATTCTCCAAACTGCAGCAGCTTTCAGATGGAAGACGATCTTGGCTCCTCGAGTTTCTGATTCCCATCATGATCTGCATCTTCCCAATATCTAGGCTCATTGGCAATGCTTACTTTGAATTTGAAACCTTATTTGGCTTTGTAATCATGAGATTTTAAGGTGCCAGCGCCTTCTCATCATCACCTTACTGCTCATCTGACAGGAAATTAGGCCGTAAATCACCCATCAATGCTTCGATCTCATTCCCTCTGGCCAAATGAATTAGTACAGTAGATCTCGAATTATTAACTTTAATTAAGTATATATATATAAAATAAAAGTAAAAAATGGTAAATTATACACTCAAGGTTTTTAGCCAACTTCTAATAGATCTGAAAATAAGTGTATTTATATCGTGTTTGAGTTATTTTTTTATATTATAATCGTATTTAAGATATAATATATTTAATAAATTTTGATATGATAATAATTCGTATTATATAAATTTTGATATGTTTGTATATTTATTTCATGTTTGTGTTATTTTTTATGTTATATTATATTTTAATTATTTTATCTATTTTATGTTTGTCAATCGTCTAGTGTTCAAAATAATCAGTCGTAACTTTTAGGCTTAAGCTCTAGGTAAAACAAAAATTGATCGTTATGCACAAAACAAACAATCTGGACCATCCATTCAATTCTTTTACAGCAATATCAAAATCTCGACAACGGTTGGATGACGCTAGAAACTGACAAATTTTCAGAAAAAAAAAAAAAAAAAAAACGGAAAATCCAACGTCCAAATCACCTGATCACCGCACAGATGAATACCAGTCCCAGTCCTAGTTCTAGTCCCACAATCTCTCAAGGAATTCGTACCTACACCTTGGTGAAAGTGCTATATACATCAAACGCTCCCTAGCTTTTTTTATTTTTTATTCTGTTTCTTCATTTTATTTAATTTTGAACCGCCTCTTCTCCCAAATTCAAAAAATTTCACTTTTCCTCTCTCACTCTCTCTCTTGTTTCTTTCCCTTTCACTCGTCTCGCCTTCAATTCTCAATCTCTATTCAATTAAATTAACTAATTAAACTTTTAATCAGCCTCATTTTTTATTCGATCTGATATCAATTTCTGTCCGGAAATGGTTGATTCTGAGAAGCAAAGCGATTTCGATATCAAAGGGCTAAGCCTCATCGACGTTTCGTCCGAAGACGATTGCCTCATCAATTCGCCTCTCTGCGATCCTATAAACCCTCAATCCTCAGGTTTCGCTTTATTTTTATACCATTTCCTCTTGGTTTTGCATGGAATATAATAAAAATTTCTAATTTTTCCATAAAATTGGATTTACTTGATTTGAATATCTTCTAATTTAAAGCAATTTATGGTTAATATTAGCTGTTTCTTTTTCACTAATTAATAATGGATTCCTTTTGGTTTTTCGAAAGCAAATTCTCATTAACATTAGATAATTTGGGCTGCTTTTTGACAAATAAAAGTGATGTCATGATTATCCTCATTTTTTTCGTGTTAAATTTGAAACTTAAATCTTATTTTATTGTTGCAACACTTTATTTTTTTTCTTTTTCTCCTGACAAATTGAATTTTCAATTTTGTATTGTACAGAGAAGGGAAGTGAAACCAAAACTGTTAGGTTCGCTATGGATCCCGACAGCGTAGAAATCTCATTAGGTTCCCTTGAAGAAGCTGGAAAGGTAAAGGAACCACCGGATTCTTCAGAACAAGACAAAACAAGAAAGAACGGAAAATATAATTTACGCAAAAGTTTAGCATGGGATAGTGCTTTCTTTACTAGTGAAGGTACAAATTCATTGATTTTGCTTACACTTAATGAGTTATGATTCTAAATTTCCGGTTTTTGATATGTTCTGTACTCTGTTTTTTTTTTTTTTTATTTATTTAAAGGTTTTTTGGAGCCGGAGGAGTTGTCTAGCATGCTGGGAGGCAATGAGAAAGGTCAAATACATACATTGCCTGGGATTCAAGAGGATGTAAACAAATCTTATGACTCATTAACAACGTTGGATAGTGAAACTTTGACATTGGAAAGTCTCGAGGCTGATTTATTTGAGGATATAAGAGCTTCAATCCAGAAATCTAACAAAGTGTCCAACCCTGCAAATTCTAGTGCCCAAAAGGAGTTGAAAACAAAAGATACTGGAACTGTGTCATGTAAGTATAGTTTGTTTCCCTTTGTCTCTGCGTTGTTTTATGCTGCTGCGCCCAATGATTTTTCTTTGATGCCATAAATACAACTTCAAAGGATTTGCTTTGAGGGAAATATGATCGTTAGGTCAACAGAACTTATACTCTACTTATCCCTAGACGGGTTTTTGATATGTTTTGTACTCTGTTTTTTTTAAGGTTTTCTGGAGCCGGAGGAGTTGTCGAGCATGCTGGGAGGCAATGAGAAAGGTCAAATACATACATTGCCTGGGATTCAAGCGGATGTAAACAAATCTTATGATTCATTAACAACGTTGGATAGTGAAACTTTGACATTGGAAAGTCTTGAGGCTGATTTATTTGAGGATATAAGAGCTTCAATCCAGAAATCTAACAAAGTGTCCAACCCTGCAAATTCTAGTGCCCAAAAGGAGTTGAAAACAAAAGATACGGCAACTGTGTCATGTAAGTATAGTTTGTTTCCCTTTGTCTCTGCATTGTTTTATGCTGGTGCACCCAATGGTTTTTCTTTGATGTCACAAATACAACTTCAAAGGATTTGCTTTGAGGGAAATATTATCGTTAGGTCAACAGAACTTATACTCTACTTATCCCTAGACGGGAAGAAGTGTGATACTTATTCAAATGAGCATAGGGAAAATGAACATTCATGCTTTTACATCAGTTCTTATTTTTGGTTCAGACCATCATTCTTTTAATTACCTAATTGCCTAAAATGCCTATTCTGGAGTCCTTCGATCATATGCTGAGGTTTTCTTCTGTCTTTTTTTGTAAATAATATTACATGAGATCTAGAGCTCAAATTAACATTCTAGGCATGCGTGTTCCTCGCACAAAATATTCTCAAACTGACAGTGCCCTGTTCTCTTTTTATTCCCAGCTTCAAAGAAGATAGAATTTACTACTCAAGATAAGGTACACCCAAGAAATGCCTGCCGCTGTAAATTTTCATTACTAACTACTTTGTTGTATTGGAGAAATAACATTTTTTATTTTTTGATTTCAGATGAAGCAGAAAGCTGCTCCAAAGAAGCCTAACATTGGCGTGAAAGACTCTGGGAAAACATTGAAGCAGGTTCCTGTCCGTCCACAAATTTCACAGGCATGTATTGTGCTATATCATGCAAATTAACTGCAAGTTGTATCACCTTTTCTAGTTGAGGTAGAGATAATATTATTCAACAATAGAGGGTGTTCTAAGTAAGTTTTAAACTTCCAAATCTAAATCTTTAGGTTAAATTAACTGGCTTGTGGTGTTAAAAAGATTCATAGAAAACTATGCTATAAGCATGTAAAAATTCACTTATTGCAACTGCTAAATATGCAACCATATAACTGCTATTTACTACCACTGCAAACTCTGATTTTGTTTTTTGTTATATAAACACTAGACTGTACAGTCTGTTGCTAGAAGTGGAGAATCAACTTCATCTCTTCGTAAGCCACCGAAGGTATTAAGCAGGGTTGGTCCCATCTCAACAACACCAACTAAAAGGGTTTCCTTGGGTGCTAAGAATATCAAAATGGAGAAGGATGCAAAAAATGTGACTGGTAATTCAAACTACTATTTGTATAGATTAGCTTCATCTAAATAGAGGAAGTTTTCTTGCTCATGTTTTCTGTTTAATTCACTCTCCATTTAATTTAATGGTTGTAGGTAGAGGGATTACAGTATTAAAGACTTCTGCTTTGGGTGGTGCAAGAGATATTGTGCCTAGGCCTAAACTATCTTCCAAATCTTCTTCCTGCTCCCCAGCCTCTAGCAAAACGGAGCTGAGTCAGCTGACAACTTCTTGTTCCTCACTTGAAAGTTGTGCCAGTGTTTCATCTGACAGAATTAGTAAATCTTCCTTGAATTTGATTAAATGTAAAAATGACACCAGAGTAGTTAACCCTTCTTCCTCTGGCTACACTATTAGCACCCGATCCAAAATTGCATCGAAAGGTAAAAATCAAGCAGGAAGTTCAAAGCTCTCAACTTTTTTGAAGTCTTCTACGAAGCTCTCTTCCAGTATATCTCCTGCTAGCTCTATCAGTGAATGGTCCTCAGAGTCATCATCATCAAACTCTGCTGCTAATCAAAGGTCTAATGTTGTAAGAGCTAGCCTTGGCACTGGCTCCCGCAAGGAACTCACTACAAATTGTGATGCCCACCAAGTTTTGGATTCTCAGAACCATCCTACTGGTAAGTGTTCACAGGGAGATGATGCTGAGGTTACTGGCTCGCTCGATGAAAGAGAAAACAAAGTTTCAGCTGGAACTAGTGGGCTTTTTCATCCAGCTTCGATGAAACCCTCCGGCCTTCGAATGCCATCACCAAAAATTGGCTTCTTTGATGGGGTTAGTTCTTATTTCTTAAAATTGCTCTGTACCATATGGGAAGTGGTTTTGCTTAAAATGGTTTCAAGAATAAGCAGGCAGAAAAGAGTATATGACTTGTTTATATCTATTCTATTTTGAAATCTAAATGAACAAACCCACCTCTTTGTATTCATTTTAGCTCTAGTTTGCTTTGTTGGTCAAGTAGTATAACCTGTGTGAAATTGTGATGAATGCAGGTACGATCATCAGGACGCACTCCAAATGGGAGTATGCTGTCTCAACCTGGTGTACCTAGTGGCTTGCCTAAAATTGGAGCAAAAAACACTAGTCCAAGTGGAAGCTCAAACAAGGCAAAGATTGGAAAGCTTCAACCTGTTAGAACTCTTACTGCAATCCAGAGCCCCAAGGTTGATGTTAAGCAAACTTCCTCTGCTGTGAAATCTAGATCTTCCTTATCTGCTCAAAAATCTCCAAATGCTGCAACAAGGGTACCAAGTGCTTCAAGAAACACCAAAACCAATCCTGGCATATCTCCAAAACTTCAGAATAAATCCTCTCCTAGAACTTGTAGAGAAAGTTACTCAAAGGCTCAGGGCATTGGTTCTGCAACAAAGCAAGGAGGCAACGATGGTGCTCGCATAAAGGATACCAAGATCGTTCCTCTTGATGGAGTACCTGAAACTACTGCTGATTTAGCTTCCAAGTCTGATGTTCAAACTACAATTGCATCAAAAGAAGCAGCTGAAAATGAGACATACAGTTATCCATACCTCAAGACTGATACACTTGTACTTTATAACACCAACAAGAAGGAAGAAGCTCCTGTTGAAGACCAAATTGCTGGTTTAGTCAGAAACAGTGGCGCTGTGGAAGTGGATATAAATTCAGACACTCGGAAAGAACCCATTTCTTGGTCCTTGCCAATTCCCACTCCTACCACTCCATCCCCGACGACTTCTGAAATTACTTGTGGCTCAAGGATACCATTCTCGGTCAAGGATGCTTTTTACAATATGGATACACCACTTGATGTTTTATCGGCATCAGCAGTGGCGGTAGACAAGGCAACCATATTACCAATTCCAGAGAGCATCTTACCAGAGAACAGCTAAGATAAGTGCAACAGTCTAGTTTCAGTCTTTCAGATTTTTGAAGGTAACTTGGTATGTGCCTCTTCCAATTATTCTTATTTGGAATTTTTACAGCCTTGTAGATTCTGTAATACACTCTGGTAGTTCAGCGGAATTTCTACTATTTTGTATCATCGAGGGTCCCAGATTCGAATTCCACCAAGTTCGAATCTGATATTTTATTTCATGTAGGTAGTGTCTTATGGGCTGAACTTAAACTTTTTAGATTGGATTTGCATTAGTTCATAATACCTTTTGTGTCCAAACATGTTTATTATGCAACTAGAGCAAGCATTACAAGAAAAAGTTTTGTTCTCGTGATATGATAGATTTTGCCCACATCTTGAAAATGCACTACAAATCTGTATTCACAATTCAATTTTATACCCAGTTTGCATACATGATTAAATATTTTGTGCCAAACAAATCTGTATTCATGAATCATGTATCCAAATCTCTGCCGAGCTTGTAATGGAAAATCTTTTACTTATTCTTTGGAATCTTTGCAAAATTACTTGTTCATGGTTTATCATTTTTTTTTAAATATTTATATCCATTTCTAAATATATTAAAAAACTTTAAAAAAAATCAAACATACTATATCAGAGGCATATCCATATTTGAAATATAAACCTTCAAATTCGGGTAACATAAATACATTTTATTTTTTCCCCTGCATTTTATAGATAAAACAGTTTCACCCAATAGCTAGCTTATTATAAGGAGTTGTATCCTAATCAATATTTGGATCTTGACAAAATTTTCCTTCATAAATCATCTCAAGCTCCAAATTTCTTGTCCAGTCAATGAGAAGACAAACAAATTGACAAATTGAAAGTTTGGGCATGAACAGATTCTTTTAGTATGTTATGACAAGAAAAGCAAGAGCGGTTCTAAAATAGTAAATGCATCAAAAAATCATAGCATAAGATAGAACAGTTTGGAACAGCAATAAAGCACCAAAATATTTTTGATCAAGATGACACCACAAATTCAATACAATAACCAGAAGATAAACAAAAAGTTGTCCGCAAAAGCTACCAAGCAAGATAATGCTCTCAGTTTTAAGTAGAACTATGAAAAGATCATAAACGAAATCCTCCCCGTTGCAAACTTACGATCTAGGTTTCTCCTTCTTCTCTTTGAAGAGTGCCAAGAGTGAAACACCAGAGACCTTCACAACCTTGAATCTAACACCAGGAATATCACCAACGGCATGACCCTTTCGTCCAAATCCAGCAATTAACACCTCGTCCTACAGCAATATATTATCATCAGAAGAGAAGCAACAAAGAGATACTTACTATGCTTAAACAATTAAATATTATAAAATATCACCCGAGTACTACTCACATTCTCTTCAATGTAGTTTAAGCAACCATCATTTGGAACGAATGCGGCAATCTTCTTTCCATTCTTGATCAATTGAACTCTAGCACACTTTCTGATAGCAGAGTTTGGCTGTTTAGCCTCAATACCTCTGCATGATCCAAAGCCATCAGTACAAATATTCAATTAGAGTTAATGAAAGCAAGAGCACCAAAAAAAAGAGGATCTAGTCTTACATCTTCTCAAGGACAATGCCTTTGGCATGGGAAGAACCAGCAAAGGGCTTCTTCCATTCATTTCCAAGGTTGGACTTTTTGTATGACTTATCAGCCCACCTCTGATTCCTGCGATGGGTCCTCAGCTTGCGTCCAGCTCCCATACCACGTGTCTTCCTGAAAGAAATACCCTTAGTGTCATACATTAACTCCTCAAAGACTATGTTCCCAAACTAGGGTGAGTGTAAGATAAGGTATATATCCGACACGGATATTCTCGAATTTTCTAAGTTTTTCTATATATTTTGAAAATCATATTCTGATACTCATGTACGAATATGTGTTAGACACGGATGTTATACACGAATACTTTAGGGAAAATAAAGAATCCGGATAACATAGCTCAAAGATAATACACCTGAAACTATAATTTTTCTATGGTCTAATAAATGATTGAAGATGGAGACAATATCATTTATGGTAAAAGCAAAACTACAGAGTAATTTCTAACAAGCATTGTTCTTGTTCAAGTGTAATTCTCCACAATCATAAGCGGAATCCAAATAAACATTTATCTCCTCAAATAAGCTAATATCACTACTCAGAGAAGTAGTCATAAACCCAAATCATATTTCAGTTCAGTACTTAAAACTTAGAGCTACAAAAACCTAAAACAGGATAAAAATTCAAAAAAAAGAAAAAAAAAAGGAAAAACTTTCACAATATCTAGAATCAAAAGCAGGAGCAATACACTTAAAGCTATGAAATTTCTCTTTTCCCCCATCTTACTCATCACCCTAAACAAAGAACAGATTTAACAGAAGACTTCAAGATCCAAACCCCACGTTTAAAAATCAATACTTCTCACGAAAAAACCTTTCTTTCATTGAATAAGCTTAAACACTTAACATAAAAGCTATATATTTGAGCTAGAAAACAATAAAACATACCCCATGTTGGCTGAGAGAAGTTGTTTTGACTGGAAGGAGGGTTCTGAGAGACTGAGGCGAAAACAAGAAGAAGCAACAGCCGCTGAGTTTAAACCTTGTATACTCTAACCCTAAAACTGATGGGCATATATATATATATATATAAATAATATTATAACTACTTAAGTGTGTCTTGGGCTGCTTGTCCTAGGTCCAAACAACTTGGGTCAGTTACAAGTATCTTGACTTAACCACAGTCTACAGCAAAAGAATTCATAACTCATAGTAATAAATAAATACATTTTGTTTTTAAATTATAGTAAAGTGTTTTGGACTAATTTTTCGAGATAATTTTGTTTAGGCCTGATGTGAACCAGTTTTGGTGGCAAAAAAAACAATGCGCTTTATGGTTCATAATCTCGGTTTGGGTCCAATAAGAGCTATTAAAATTTGTGAATGAGCTCTTCGAGATCCAATCCTAAATTGGGCTTGATGTCAACCCGCTATGTATGGGCCATATACCATAAATATCTTAACTAGTGCAATAAAAAAAAAAAAAAATAGCTGCTGGATTATTTATTTGTTGCAAGACAAATAAATAATTATCTCATCTATCATTATCAGAGATTTTAAACTTCAGAAACTGAATTTAGCAGAATAACATATACCCTTAAAGCATATTAAAAAAAATAAAAAATGTTATAATTTTTTTTTTTATTTATGAAATTAAAAAAAATTTATTGTCCGTGAATTTTCTTTTATATTTTATATAAGTAGGGTAGGTAAGAACTTTGAAATGATATCACTACAATCACAGTATCACACAAATCAAAAATTTTGACTGATAAATGATCACTTAGTAAATTAAAATCAATCAAGGTGATATTAATATCCTAATATATTATGAGTAATAATTTGTAATTAATATCAATCTGTTTTTGGGTGACTTGTCCACATTCATAAACTTGCTACTGTTTTTAACTTGCAGATTCTTGTTCTTTTGATCCAAATTCACCAGATATATTAGGTGAAGCAGAACTTTAACAAAATGGGCAAGTTTTCTCATATACAATAGTATTCTTAAGGTTGTTTCCTTGTAACAGTTTTTACATTAACACTGAAACTCAAATGGAATCACCCTTAACCAGACATGTTAAGAGCAAAATTGAAAAGAAAATTTCCATAATAAACTGAAAAATATCCAAACCATCAAATATTTAGAGCAGAAATATATGCAACCTGCTATGCATTTGATCTACTTCTGGCCTTTCTTCCATAAAACACCTATCTTTTTCAACATGTTGCCATTCTTCTTCTTGGGTGAATCATCATCCATGTCTTCTGAGTTTGGTGAACCCATTATGGGGTTATAATTGCTGTCAAGAGATATGGTCCTATCTGCATGTTTCCCATTGTTGCCTGTTGAAAGCATGGCAGCAGCTGCCTCAGCTGCCTTTCTCCATTGATCTGACTGCACTTTTAGTCTCCTCAGCTCAGTCTCCATTTCAGTATTTGCTGCTTGTGTTGCATCAAGCTCTTCAGTCACACGTGCTGCTCTTCTGCTACTCTTATCTGCTTCCTCAGTTAAATAGCCGAGTTTCATCAGTGCCACTCGCTCTGCAGCCCTTGCTGCTTCTAACAATACAAAAGATTCATCACAAACTTTATTACTCTCCATTTCACTCTTCTTAATTTCCCTTTTCAGCATTTCATTTTGCTCGGTTACACTGTGCAGTTCTGTTTCCTTTGCTGTCAAATTTGCTTTCAATTCTGTCAAATCTGCCTCTAACTTCTTCACCTCTACTGCAAGTTCAGATTCTCTTTCATTGGACTTGTTTTTCTCAATCTTCAAATTCAGCCCCTCATTTTCCTCTGAAATACTCTGCAGTTCAGTCTCCTTATCCATTAAGTTTGCTCTCAATTCTTCAACATCAGCTTTGGTTCTCTTTAATTCTGCCTCGAGTTCCGCCTCCCTCTGGCATGACTGCGTTCTTATGCATTCCACTTGTTCATAAGCACTCCTAATTTGCAATGTGCTTCGAATATATTCTTCTTGGTACCTCACCTCAGCTGCATCCAATGCTGATCTCAGTTGACCAACTTCAAGTTTTGCAAAATTAAGCTCCGTTTCGAGCTGCTGGATGTGCTTATCTTGTCCATTCTGCAGGGGTAGTTTATCGTCTTTGGGATCCTTAACTATTTTACTGCTATTACCAACCAGTTCTACTTGGAGCTTGCTCACAAGTCCCTCTAGTGACTTAACTCTAGATTTTGACTGCTCCAACTCCAATGATAATGTGTTGTAAGCTTCTGTTTCTTTGGTTGCATCAGAACGCAGCATTTCAATGGCTTTATTTGCTGCTTCCAGTTGCATTTGGGTTTTGCTAACGACTTCAAGAGCCTGGGCTTCAGATTCTCGGCAATCAGTGAGCTCAGACTTAAGTTTTTCAACCAAGGAGAGAGTTTCAGTCAGTTCAATTCTCAAGTTCTGAATCTCAGCATGTGCAGATTCAGCATGCTTAGTTTGAATGGCTTCAGATTCATATGCCTTTTCCAGCTGAACTTTAAGCTTTTGAATTTCATTCATGGCCGAAGCCAAGGCAGCAGAATCCATTGAGTGCTGTTTCTGAACAGCCTCAAGTTCAGACTGCCATGCTCTATCTCGATCTTGTGAGACTTTACGGAGTTCTTGCACCCGGTCATCCTCAGAGGCAGAAATTTCCAGCAACTGCTGTTCAGATTCTTCAAGCTTGGCTGACATTGTTGATAGCTGTTTCTTGGCCTCCTCAGCCTCTTGCATGGCTCGCCTCTTCCACGACTCGGATGCAGTCAGTTGATCCTTTGTCTTTTTCAGATCATCTTGGAGTTGAGTGAGCTGTGCCTCCAATTCAGTCACTCTGCTCGGGCGCTTCTTCTAGAGCTCACATGACAAGTGTGGACATTGTATAAGTGGGATTAACTAAGTAGATAAGTAAACAGAAAAATGTTTTAATTGCAGTTGCATCATCTTGGACTTAACCTTTCGCATTTAAATACATTGTTCACTACAAAAATAACCTAATTTTGGTATAAGTGACTGAAGAATACCTCAGATACTGGGCTTCTCAGTGCTTTACGCTCAGTAACCTTAGGACTTCTGTCTTTAGGTGTCTTACTTGCAGGATTTGGAGAGGAAACTATGTCCGAATCAGATCCTGGTATCTTCAGTTGGCGAGCAGTTCGAAGGGTTGCAGGAGATTTTCTCCGAGGCACTTCTACGGAGCTTGTTCTACTGTCAAAGTCAATGGAATGGAAAAATAATAAAAGTAAATATCAAGAAAATCAATGAAGCTTCTAGTTGATGACTCTTATAGCTATGGCTAAACAAAATGGTGTATCTTATAATAGGTTCTTTCAGGAGGATGTAACTACTTTTACAACTTGGCCATATGTTTGGTGGGTCAACCCTTGATAGACTAGCAACAACTTCAAGATTAGGCAGCCACCCACCACCAAGAAGCTGATGTTGCACCATTTTTTCAAGCACAAGTAGAACAACTCTGAACTTATGTTCCGACTCTTCATTTTTCTTGAAGTACCTGTGTCCGACACCCGAGTTTGACACATATCCGTACATGGGTATGGAGATATGATCCTCCAAATACATGAAAATCTTGGAAAAAATTGAATATATCCGTGTCAGACACGTACCCGCGTCTGACACTCACACCTGAGTCCAAGTAACGTAAGTGTGAACTACCTTCTTTAGGATCATTCTAATCTCCCTCCCAAACTTTCCATCATATTTGTTTCTTGAAAGGGGGTAGATTCAACAAGATACTGAGACAATGATAGTTCAGCTTCTGGTTGCTATTGATGTACATGCAAATACACCAATAGTATACAAAAATAAAAAAGTAAAAAAACTCGTGCAGATCCCTATTGGCATGGATTTGATAATGGGGTTCACATGAAAATTTTCACACATTTTGTGAAGCACAGCCTTATACAAGACGACATATAAATCTTTAGCATCTAATAAAAGTAGGAGACAAGCATTGATAACAAAAATCAACTCATCAAGCTTAGTTTCCCTGAACTTTATCATGTTCAACCCACTAACTGGGCCAAACACTTGAAACTACTAATGATTAAGTAGACTTTGATTTTTTTTTTTTTTTCATTTTAAGGAAAAATTAAGAAGCAAAAAAGAGGGGGGAGAGGGGCAGCGGTGGCAGCGAGACAAGACTGATGAAGGCTTCAAGGACATCAAGTAAAAGTGTAAATAGTCTACTTTGGAGATTAGCGAAGCACCAGCATTAGAAAAATGTAATTAGCAGAAACTTTAGGAGGGAAAAGAATGATTAGAATGCTATAAATACATCGACTAATGACGGTCTTACCGAACCAAAGGCTTAGCCTTGTTGGTTCATGCAGCCGCCCTTAAGATGTGTCATCTAGCAGGTCTGAGATTCAAATCCCAGTATCTGCAACCCCTTCCCCTATTCCCAGGCTGCGGCCTCCTTTGTACAAAAAAAAAAATGACAATCTTACCTTGCTTTTGGTGTCTGCATGATTTTCTTATATTCCCTTGAGTTGAATTGGTAGCAGCGCAGGATATATGTCCTCTGCTTCAAAAAACCCCACCTGACCTACACAACCTGCAAATAGTTCAGAGAAATTGTGGGCTAAGAAGCAACATGAGAGAGAATCTGATATATAATAATATAAATGTAGAGAAAGAGCAAGCAAATAGTTCATGAAAGGAGCAGCCATCTCTTAGCAGTACATACAAGACCTAACTAACAAACAAACAATACAATTCCTTCAAAGGAACTCCATAGAAACTACTTCCACTACCACCAACCAGAACCAAATGACAAAATTTAAAAATAAAGAAAAAAAGAGGGAAAAAAAAGGTTGCCATGAAATGAATTCATTAAATATCATTACAAAAAAAAAAAAAAAAACCCATCTTTCCACCTTTTGTTTTCATTTTTTTTTCTTTTTTCTCTCTCAGTTTTTGCCCCCTTCCTTTTTCACTTATGTACTGAAAATATGCTACAAAACCACATTATTGAAACCACAAGGGGCCAGCAAGAAATGAATGAAGTTAATAACCCATGAAGGGCTGCTTGTGCTTTGTTTGAAATTATGATTCAAAATTGTTGATTGGACCAAAAACTGAATTCTTCTGTCTTAATAAAATTATGTCCCAGTTAAATACAAAAAAAAAAAAAATTATGTGTCACTGCACATGCAATAGTGTACTCACTGAATCCAATCAAAGATCCTTTATTTCCATTTTCTACTGCAAATTTAAGGCTAAAGTTCTTTAACTCCATGAAAAATCTTGTCTTTCTTCTTCAAATATTGCTTGCTAACTTAGAAAGTAAAACATGGAAGACAGACTTAACTGAACAATGCCAAATGAAGAAATATAGAGAGTAGAGTCAAATGAACTTGAAGAAAACAAGGTTTCAAGGAATGATCACACTCAAGCAGAAAAGATTTATCTTTTTCAGAGAAAACTAAACTCTGAGTAGGCAATGTTCAATCTTCAGTGACTTAAGCTGATATCGGTTAAAGCTGTTGGAATAAAAGCAAGTTATGAATGAAAAGTAGGCTTAAAACACAGTATTGAAAACAGAGTTCCAAGTTAAGTTCTAAGTACTTCTGCAGCTAAAAATTTGAGAAAGAAAGGATGGAAACTCGACTCTTCTTCTTTTAAAGGGAAAAGGAAGTGAGAACTAGCTCTAAACAAGATTTGCAGTCCAAAAAGTGAAGCCACATTTTCTTTTCCGAGAAGAAAATCAACAGAGAAAATGGAATTTTCTTTGAAAAATGAAACACAAAAGGAGATATCAACATAAAGTAAGCAAAATCCAGAAAGAAATTGACAACTCCTCACTCACTCTTTAAGTCTTCAGCACATTGCAACAAAAAAAAAATCAAACTTCATTTCAAAAACTCTTTTTTTTTTTAAAAAGAAAACTAAAAGAGCATCAACACCAAGAAAACTACATTGCTAAAAAATGAAATGTAATCTGAAACACAAATGTCAAACAGAAAGGAGAAAGAAAGAAAAAACAGAGTTGGGTTTTACCTGAAGGAGGCTTAGCAAAAAAGGCTTGGAAACAAAGAACCCTAGAGAAAACCCAAGCTTGGAGAATATGTTTGAGCTTCTGCTGCTGTCTCAATGCTCAGTTCCCTAAAGCTAAAGTGTTTCCTTTCTTTTATGTAATTTTTCGTTCTTTCTTTCACTGTTTTTGTTAAGCAAAGGCACTGGCTTATTGGGACGTTTTCCTATACAGGAGATTGTGATTGATTAAAGGACCACACTCCTTTCTCAAACACTCTTACACGCTCCTCGTTCACGTGCTATGATTGGTTGCTCAGGCTCCCTCCCAAGTCCCAAGGTTATAGTTTTGTCTATTCTTCTACTTTGCCTTTTGCTTCTTTTTTTAAACTCTAAATCTAATAATTAATCTCTGTTATAAATTATAATCAAAGCATATAGTAATGAGAGAGGAAGCTGTTTATTTCAGCCATAAGAAACGACATCTTTCTCCTATTACTGTCATTTTCCCTTAATATTGCCAACGTAAAAGGTAAAACAACAAGCAGAATCTCTTCAAAGAATCTATCAAATGTGAATCAAATACAAAGTATTAGTTATGATTTTGATGCTTTCATTTCAAATACAAGCAAACAAACTTGGATTATATTTGCATTACATTTCTATCTTCTTTCTCTCTTTTTTTTTTTTTTTTTTTTTTGGGTCATTCTTTCATCTTTTTGGTGAGGCATTTGTTTAATAATAACAGTCTTTGCCATAAATTTTGCAAGGATGTGAGTTATTCCATGCAATGGGAGGAGCTAAACAACAACATTGCAGTTTTAAGTATGATTTATTAAACCAAACTATCCTTCAAATCACATCAAATATACCTGTTACGAATTTGGGTCTGGTCCGAAACAAGTTTGAACAAAGAAAAAAAAAATCGAATCACGACTTGATCCAATCCATGACAAATCTAATTACAAGTACAAGTGGGCATTTTCTTTTCTTATATAGATTTTAGCTGTCTGTCCTTTGTTTAAATTCTGGATCATATTAATTTACTTACACCTTCTCCTGGAAAATCCCAAAATTTCCTTTTGGAACTTTCCTTTGCATTGACAGTGGTGAGACACCCTAATGACCCAATGCATCTGCTATATATAGTAAAACATGGAATTAATTAAAAGCGTGGGTCTTGGTTACTGCTTTCAAGTTTCAACCATGCATTCACATGTGCAAAGCCTTGTTATTTAGGGCAATTTGTTTGATGGGGTCCCTAGAAATAACACCACTTTGGGGACCATTTTCCCAAGACATTGCTTATTTCGTTTAGCTATTTTCCTGTCAAAAGTGAAATAAAACTGCCCCCCAACATTTTGTTAGTTGTCATATGAGCAATAAATCAAGTTGTTTTGCCAAAGGATTTTAAAGGCAATAGCCCATATCTTACTCTTGATTATAGGTCCCCTAAATACTATCTCCAGGCTTTGAGGTCAATTTAAAGATCTCAACTACTCAATCAATGACTTGGATGTGTGCCTAATTCCCTTGTGGGCGCATTAAAATGGAGAAAAATATTCTTTTTGGGGTTCCAATTATTAGAAAGGATTCATATTTGTATGTCTTGCATTGTAATAAAACCTTTTCTTTATTCTTTATGAGGATATATACAAGGATAAGGTTGCAAAATGAAAAGAAGAAAGAGGTGTTTTCATGTGTTTAGACCTTTGCTTTGTTTGCAATGAAAGCAACAACTAATAATCTATTGCTTGTGATCTTGATCATTCCCTTTGGACACCAAAGGAACTAACAGAAAAAATAGTGGGGTTTTTTTCATTAAAAAAAGGGAAACAATGACGAGAGGAAGCAATTACTCATGCCTACACTTGTTAATGGATCGGGTCAGATCCAGGCTGGGTATTAAGGAATTTTCTAATTGCTCAAGTCTAACTCGATCTAAAATATGGATAAAATTTTATGCCATGTCCGGTCCGATTATATAATAACATTACCCAAGCTCGCACAGGTCCGTTCAAATTTTTACATAAAATGATCGATCTTCCTTAAAAAAAAAATTCTCTCTAAAAATTTATATAACTAAAAATAAAACAGGTCGGGTCGGATCTAAACAAAAAAGCTTTATCCAATGCTCGACCCGTTTTTTAAAAACGAGTCTCATTTTTTGCTAAATCTATTTTTTGAATTTAATATTTCTATCCAACCACTCTCAACTATCAAATGAACTTCCGGATGTGGATGGATATTTTTACTCATGAACTAAGTCATGTCCCATTGCCAACCTTCTTTGAAGAGTGCGATTGAAAAGCATTTTCATTGTAGAATCAATACAATAACTTAACAATGGGTCTAATTGGCAAGTGTAAATATTTCTAATCCAATATATGCTGAAAATATGAAATAGCAATCTATCCCCAAAAAAAAAAATGAAATAGCAACAAGCAAAGTGGGTAAAAAATGCATTACCGTTTCATTCAAAGTTACTTTTAACTCTTCCTTGTTTCAAAGAACCAAAGTCACTTTGAAAGGTAACTTTTAAGTGATTTTTATTAAGAGAAAGAAGCAAATTATATAAGTTGGGAGATTTGCCTTCAAATTCTATATGATTGAATTGATTGTATTTGGAACTTTTAACTATTTTGATCACAATCACTAATCACATTTTATTTGCTTGGATTTGAATTTTACATTTTGGTTTACAAAGTGGCAATTAAAGTAAAACCTTATCTTTGACAACACATGCTTTATCTTTGTCCACAACACCGAAAGACATTAAAAAGTTAGCTCATCTTTCCATACAAGTTAAGTTGTGGCCTTGGCCAAGACATTAAAAAGTTAGCTTATCTTTCCATAGAAGTTAAGTTGTGGCCTTGGGTTGGGCCCTTCAAGTTCATTATATATAGCTTTCTTCTCTCTCATTTTGTTAGTGCTAAATTGCCAATATAATGATGTAGTAGTGTTCTTTCCTCTCAAATCAACAATTTATATATGGTTGATATTTTTAGAGGGAAAGCTGCTAGAGAAGGCAATTGCCTAAGCTATGTTATTTGGTTTTTTTATCATGTTCGAAACCTGTGTTTGACATATAAATATATAAACTAATTTTTAAAAAAGGTAAATATACCCAGTATCGAATACATATCCGACACTCATCTCCGAATCCGTATAACATAGTAAAGAATCATATGTATATAATAATCCGTAGTATTACTATTTACAAGGCATGCATAGGGTCTAGTGCAATAAAGGATTAGCCAATTTCTACCTCCCAAAATCTTCTTCGTCTTCATGCAAATAATTGCTCACTTGCTAACCACAAAATGGGTCCAAAGACTATAATAAAAGGTGAGAAACCTGGCAATTTGATTCTATTTCTATTATTAATTGGAGGAGAAAATGGGAGAAAACATCATTGGAGTGATAAAAGGTGTTGTTAATAAGATTTGTGCTAGGAACGCCATTGTAGTTTGCAGAGTAATTGCAGGAAGGGTTGCTCGATGTCATGGACAAGGACTCATGGATGGAGAAGAGAGTGGCTTTGATTCTGTGGTAACTTTGTCTAAGGATCAATTGGAAGGATCGGAAGAAGAACTCATTGTTTTGAATGCAAGAACTATGCTTCCGTGCTTTGTAATTGTATATATAATGTCAAAGACTCAAAGGTCATAAAATGTAGCAAGTCTTAATGCTTCAATGGCGGAAATAATTGAGATTATTCTTAAATTCTCATAAAATGTGAATTGCCTGTATTTTATACATGCTTGTGTACATTTCCATGGTCAATGTCACTTAAGGTAACAGGATGAAATATGAATAGAACTTATTTATCCAAAAAAAAAAAAAGAAATATGAATAGAACCGATTTAAAGATGCAAATGGCTGTTGAAGATGGGCTTTCAGCCTTTTTATTTGGGAAGGTGCTTGAAAGTTGAAATTTATTACCCAAAAGCAAACAAAGAAGTGCAAATGAAAGGAAGCTACAGTCTGAACCATCTCCCCTCTTTCCTTTTGCCCTTTTATTTAGCATGTCAGCTTTTCAACTCAAAAGCTTCCATTCATGCACACTGACACCCCAAAACACAAACACAATAGAAAAGGAAAAGGGGGACCTTGGTAAACTACAAGCAAATCAGTCCTTTTAGAGAGAGAGAGAGCTGCACCTATATATATATATATATATATATATATATAAGACATGAAAACCTTGCTTCTAATCGATTATCCTATGAAAAAATGGAGAAAGAATGCAGTTGAACTAGTGTACAGTTGCCTAAATTACTTAAGGCTTCTAGTTTTCAATTGGACTAAATCCAGAAACAATAGGTACTATGAAAATTGATCACATTTGATACAACAAAAGAATAATACAAAAATTTCCCCCTTTTTTACAGTACAGCTTCAAACTTTTTCCATAACCATAATGCTAGAAGTTTCATCAGGTTAAAAAACAATGAAAGTATGGGTTTAACCATATTCATAGGATAACCTTTCTGTAAGGAACACCTATTCTGTTCTTTTGGTAAATTCTCTTAAGATAAAAATACTAAAAAAATTTATGTGACCTTCTCCTATCTAACTTGAATAAAAGGAACACCTCAAATGGGATGTTTACTATAAACATCACAAGCCCAAGTTTCTTGAAGTAAGTTTGTCCCCTTGTAATGTAAATTTCCAGAAATCAACTTGGAATATGAAGACAGATAACTTTTTGGGCACAACTGCAAAGCATAAAACTGAATGGTTAAATCATCATTATTTTCATTGTAAACTATATGGACAAGAGTAAAAAGACAAGAAATTGGAAATCAAAAATCGACTAAAAAAAATTAACATATCAATTTTAAAAGATGGCTTCAACCATAGAAAGTAGCTGCAAGCATTCAAAGTCTTAACCAAGAAGCATAAATACCTTCTATATCATAAAAGTTTTAACCCAGTTCTCAAGAACAACACAGTTTTGAACCCTGTCATGGAAGGGATCTTGGGTCTTGGCAAATTACAAAAAAAAAAAAAAAAAACACTAAATATACTCCAAATGTTCCTTCTGTCTCCTTTACTCTATCTAAAATAAGATTTCATGTGAAAAAGAAACTAGAAGTTCAGAGGTGAACTCTTTAGCAAAACACATTTTGAATAAGAATCATTTACTTCTGTACTTATTAACCCTGTCAAAAAGCATAGATGCCTGAAGTTTGAACCATAACCACAAATGAACAAGTAAAGATCAGCTGCCTCCCTCTCTCTCTCTCTCTCTCTCTCTCTCTCTCTATAAATATATATATATATATATATATATGAAAAACAGGCAACAAATGAGAAACATATGTACTTTTTACAAGGACATTTATTTTCTAAGCTGTAGAGCTTCATAGTTTGCATTTCTTTACAGAAAGAAATACTACCATACACCATATATATGAATATATGCATGTGAGTTCAGGTAAAATAAAACAATCAGTAATCAACAAAAAGATGTAATTAGCAACATCAGAAATAGTACAGCTCTTAAAATGGTGGCTGAGTTACCTCGGAATTCATTATCTTGGGTAATTAAACCAAATGTTTCTGCAGTCTCACGAATCATAATACCGCTCACTCCAGTAAAACTAGTTATCTTACACTCTGCCACTATCAGAAAATAGAGAGGAAGATTATAATAAATAGTCCGACTAAATAAATAAAATTAAACAAAATTGAAGACAATTGTCATACTGTTTGCAGATAAAGTCAATTAGTTCTAATTAGTAATTACTGCATCATTTAAGCCTATGTGTGCCCATGGTCTAAACCAAAATAGCATATAAATAGCTTTCTTTATTTATCCATTTTAGAGCAAAGCTTTCAACAAACAGAAGGGGGGAAAAAATACTAAAACATCTACCTTGAAGGCTCAGAAAAGACAAAGACTTGATGACTACACAATTGCCCTTTTGCATTGATTTGGAGAAGTTGTGATCAAAGAATTGATAAAGGATACCTATAGAGGAACTTACAATGGCTCCTATGGGCTTTTGTATTCCCCGGAATCATTCTACTTCAATGAGAAAAGATTTATAAGTTCTTTCATAACAATACGAAAAATGTAGATCCCTCAAAAGAAACTTTATTATTCATTCAAATACCCTATTGTTCCCATTAAATCACCAGATATTGGTACAGTGTACATAGTTGTAGGTTGCTTGAAGTGGGTAAAGTCTAAATGAATTTGCATCCTCACAAACAGACAAAGTTGCACTAATAATATCAAATATTGCTCTGGAAGTAAGTATAGCCTAACCTAGAATGAGAGCACCATGTAGATCTGCACCAAGAAGACATTGAGCCAACTGATTTTTCCTGCAATTGAGTGAGGAATGGATATAGCATTGACAAAGAAAAATTTAACAATCATATAATCAGATAAAAAAACTACCCTCCACCTCCACACGACTGAAGAACCAGCATAAGTAAAATGAGATAATATCTCACCCAGTAATTTTAAGAAGTTGATCCATGTAGCCTTTCCACATTTCATGCATTGGTTTAAAATTATCAAACCTGTAGATCAAAGACAGACCAAATATTTTAAAATAAATGGAAGAATTGAACAACATCACTACACCACACCCCTCCAAAAAGTAAATAAATAAAGGAGACAGAACACATACCATTCACAAGAACTACTAACTAAAATCCTTTCGGTGCAATCTCATTTTCTTTCCATTTTAACATTCAACAAGGAGATCTGCTGTTCTATCCCTATTCTTCTCTAAATTATGGAACAAACTTCAAAGCATTCATTGCTAAACAATATCCCCATAATCTATTTTCATACACGCATATACAAACACCTCCTAATAACCTCACTCTTTCTAGAAAATGACCGATTAAGGCTAAAAACATTAATTCAGCAAAAGGATGTGAAAATGGAAAGACACATCCTGAGTTCCAAACTTACACCTCATAGTGAAGAACAATGCGACACAAAGGCATATAATAATCCTACAATAATAAAAAGGGAAAAGAGCATCAACCATATATGATATAACTGATAGAATACTCACTTTTGAATAGCTTGAGGCAACGTAAATACTCCAGATTTCTTAAGCTGCTTCATTGACATGTGTCTTTTAGAGCGCTTAGAGTGGTTCTTCAAAGCCCTGATTTGAGAGCCGGTAGACATAACTCGCCCTTTTACGAAATTATCAAGAAGGATCCAATTGTCAACTTTGATACTTCTAGATCCTTGCATATACTTCTGAGCCGTATCCCCACTTTGAAGAAGCTCATGCAATATCTTATCAGCCATGCTTCCTTTTTTGTTGGAAAACTACAAGAAAAAGATGTCAAGATTACATCTGTTCTATGAAGTCTTAAACGCAATCATTCAAACAGCAAAATGTTACCTTGGAATTAGCTGGCAGCAAATTCTCATGTATCGGTTCTGATAGCTGCGAATACGCCTGACCATTTTCTTCAGCATCTATATATAAAATTATAATTCATCCCATATCAAAACCAAGATATATAACATAATGAAATGTTCACAATCAGTAATATTAATAACTACCTTGCGAAGCGGAGGGACCCGAGAAGGAGAAATTTCCTAAATGTAAGACATAAGTGAAACACAAATCAGCCAAATAAACATGAAAAAAGAAAAGGCTGGGAAGAAAAGTGAAAACATTGAGAACCTTTCTTTGATGAGGAATTGGAGGAGGGAGCAACGGATGCGTTGAGAAAAGAAGAATTACTACTAAGAGTTTCTTTTCCATCTTCCTCAATGAATGTGTTTTTGTTCTTCTTCTGTTGTTGAAGAAGCTCCGCCTTTGCAACGGAAAACCTTCGCTCTAATGCTTCTAGAGTGCGCTTTCTTTGATCTTGAGGACCTAGGGTCGTAGCCATTGGAACTAAACTTGGTCTAAGCCAATGTAGAAGTAGGGACTGAGTTAGTGATAAATCAAGTAAAAAAAACAACTAAACTAGTCAAAGTAATAACCCAAAGACTTACTTCCAAGCAAAATTAGATTTCCATAAAAAGAAAAGAAAGGAAACCAAAAGTTCAGTAATAAGTTCTGGCCTCTGGGGCAATTAATCGAACATCTAACCTACAATTTATTAGAGGAACAATCACATGGCAAATGCGAGATTATTGAAAAATAGTTTAATAAAACGAACCTGATAGCGATTTTCGAGTATTTGGAGGGAAAATTGAAAGAAAAAAAAAAAAAAAAAAAGGCTCAGGCAAAAGGCTCAAGACCTTTTGGCAAATTATTGCCGGCGTTCACATAAGGCGGTGAGATACGGCCGGTCGGGCGGAAACTTGACTTGAGCATCCTTTATCCGATAGAATGGGCTTAAAATTTGATAAGTGAAGTGAAGGCCTTTATTTATTGGGCTTGAAGTTTGGGCTGCTCTGTTCATTTGATAAGGCGGTTTAAAAATAAATAAAATATGATTTAAAATATGACACAAATAATTAATAGGTCAAAATTTATATTAAAAAATTAGTAATTTGATAAAATTTATATAAATATATAACATTTTAAATACAATTATGATACAGATAAATAATATAAACACGATACGAATATACGGATTACTAGGTTTACACTAAATAAAAT
Source organism: Fremontodendron californicum (assembly GCA_030761205.1). Lineage (NCBI taxonomy): Eukaryota > Viridiplantae > Streptophyta > Magnoliopsida > Malvales > Malvaceae > Fremontodendron > Fremontodendron californicum. The sequence continues at coordinate 1,732,352 of JAULJL010000012.1, forward strand.
AAGGAAGGAGGTGAAACGGTGACGTAAAAGGCAAAGGAGACAAGAAAAAATGAAAACCAAAGAAGTGGGGAAAGAAGTAAACAAAAAAAGAGCAATTCTATGACAAAATAAAGAAATAAATTATTTATATCGATAAAATTAGAAGAGGTGTATAAATGAAGAACAAAAAAAATGATAACTTGAGAGCAGAAATTAAACATATATATAGTAAAAAAACCAGCATTAAAATAGTTTTGAACCCGAGACCTTTTAAATTAGACCTTTTATTGATCAATTTCTGTACAGGGGATGGATGACCAAGCTGTTCCACCAGCAATGATGGATCATATAAGCCGGGTTCTACCAGGGGGCCATCATTCATAAGCTCCCAAATGAAGGCCATTTTTCCTATTTCTTTTTCTGTGATGAGTGCCAGCCATGCCATCGACAGATATTCTCTACTCTGTTTGGAAGCCCTCAGGCCTCAAGGTCCTCTTGACCAGGCAATGGATAAAGGTGAAATCCCCTCTGAAGTAGATATGGAAGAGCAATTTAGATGTATCGAAATTTTCTGTTTCAAGTAGTTGAGAAGGCTAAAAGAAAACGTACTGTAGAGGCGAGATATTACAAGGCAAAGAGGCAATGATCTTAGCTATTTACATTACAAACTAGAATCAATCAGCATCAACTATTAACAATTCTTTTGGCATTTCCCAATTTTCTATGCTTGAAGAGTTGGTAATCAATATCCAATATTGAAAGTGACAGCTTTTTCTTGCCAGAAAAGTTGGTTATATTATGATAAAACTTGGATTAAAAACAGGGTTCCTGGTCTTATCTCTTGTAAGCTAAGACGATCAAAAGATATTTTTGTGGGAAACAGGGGTGACAAAGGTTTTCTTCTTGTACTGACATGTTTCAGAATAATTCGTAAGAGACGGGGCTTCCTGTCTGCACGTGCAACTTGTGGCAAAGGCTGAGCTTGGATTTGAAAGAATGTATTCCCGAATTCAAGTGCCGCACAAGTTTAGAGTTTGAGTCTCCGCCCGTGACACAACCGTGGCTCCACTGACATGCTCTTGAAAGAATGTATTCCCGAATTCAAGTGCCGCACAAGTTTAGAGTTTGAGTCTCCGCCCGTGACACAACCATGGCTCCACTGACATGCTCGCACAAGTTTAGAGTTTGAGTCTATGCCCGTGACACAACCGTGGCTCCACTGACATGCTCATGTGCTGTGCATCAGACTGTCATGTGCTGTGCATCAGACTGTCAATTCATCCAAGGGGACTATGCCATTGCGAGTTGAAATTGATGAAATCTAAACTAAACAAAAGACCAGCCTTGGCAGTTCAAAAGAACTAACAAGAAAGAGTGATATCCCATGTTTTAAATGTTTGTATTAGTCAAACCTAGATTAGTGAGATCTTTCTCCTGTTAGCAGTTATATCGGTTTGCTCGTGCATCTAATACAATCTTGATCTTGTTTTACAATAATCTTACCAATCTCTGCCAGAAAAGAAATTACAGCGAGGGATAAAAAAGATTGGCATTCCTTTAATATGCCACAGAAGTAGCTAATTTGAGGACACATTTAATACATTTCAAATGGAATGCTTAGAAATATTTCCCCCCTCATTGAACGTAAGACTCAATAATTGGAGGGTAACTCTGTTTTACATTTAGCTCAAAAAGTTGGAGCTTGAGACGAAGTGAAGTGTGTATGTGTATCCATTCCAATCAACAAAACTAGTTTCTCTTCCAAACATTCAAGTCAAACTAGAATGATTATAAACTAAAATTTAGAAAATTCATATAAAAGGTAATAGATTTTCCAAATAGACTACAACTATTGGGTCAAAAGAATGATATGAACAGACACCGTGGCTCTCTTATTTAGCTGTATGGTATTGGCATGATAAAATTTTGCAAGAAGTGGGCAATCTGGATAACAGATGACACTGTTCTAGTTAACAATTGTAAAACTCAGCTCCTTCAAAAAGCAGAACTACTACCACCCTTGGTTCTCCCGAGCATCATATCTTTTGCTTCATTGATCTTTGATGCAAGGTAATGGCTTCCACCGGCATCTGGATGATTCGCAACCATCACCCTCCTATGTGCTTCCTTAATCTTTTCTAAAGGAGTACTTTCTCTGATTGGAAACAAAATATAAAAAGAAAAAATTGTCATGCATAGCTCATAAAAGAACATGGTGTAAATGGAATTGTTTACAAGAAGAGTGCAATGACCAGAAAAGAACTAAAGAAAATATATTTAAAGAAACAAGAGTGCAATAACCAATGGCCGCCAGACTAAATTCAGAAGCAAAATATCCAGTTTGAGACAGGGGGTCCAAGTCCAAACAAGCCAAAAATAAACAGCCTTTGCTCATTGGATGATTGAAAATCTCAAAACATCAAACTTGAACCTGAACATAGGATTAATTTCTTAACAATCCCCAATCTTTAAACTAACCTCAGCTCAACAGCAAAGACCATGAATGATTAACAATAATCCCTTAAAACTAACATCAATCAAATAGTACTATACTAATTTTCTCTATCCTTACATTATCCCACATAAAATTCATTCCTTTGCCGAATAACCACAAAATTAAACAAACCCAATTCATTCAAATCTACTTTCAACTACAACGAAACGATTCCATGACATAAAGCAGAAAACAATGACAAAGAAAAGGGGTTATCTGTAAAAGAAAAAAGATATAGATATTACCTAACACCCAGAATCAGAGCGGCTTCTCTCCTCGTCATACTTGGCTGAAACCCACCTTCATAAAATCTTCGCATTCTTGCCGTCGGTGGTCTTGCCTTAAACGCCTGCCAAGCCCGAAGACTATATCTCCCCCCATAAGCAGCCGCTGCCACCGCGAGTCCGGCTATTAAAGGAGCAACCTAAAATCAAAACCCCCAATTTTTTAAGCAAAAAATAAAAAAACGATTTGAATATAAATCTCTATAATTTTCGACACGGATGAACATGAAGAGAAGAATCATTTTAAGGGACTCACCATCTCTGAAGGGTCTCTGGATTGTTGCATTCCGTTTCCAAAGATTTTAGCTTTAGGGTTTTGCTGTAATGAAAAAAAAAAAGACCCGATTTATTATTTATACTACTTGACCCACCGCCTTTCTGACCTGCCCCGCTTTTTATTACGTATTTCTCAAGGAAACCATTTCTTATTTAGGATTTTTTTTTTTTTTGGGTTGGACTTGGAGACAATTTATAAACCTTTTTTTTTTAACAAAATGGCTAAATACTAAAAAATCCTTATAATTTCTCAATTTTTAAAATAAACTTTTATTCTTTTATTATAATCTATTGAACCCTTCAAATATTATTTATATTTAATTAAAATTTTATTTTGCATGAAAATGCAAAAATCAGTTAAAAAAATAAGATTTTAGTTTAATTTGATACAATAAAGTGATAAAAAAATTTAAAATATTTTAACCTAGCAAAATATAATAAAAATCTTAGAAAAATAAACTCTTTAGCCAAATATAGAACTAAGAATTAATATTTTGTCAAACCACACGGTTGTTGATAAATATTAAATGATATGACCATTTTTTATTACTTGTACAAATTTGTTTGATCTCTGAGCAACATTTAAAATGGCTGGAATCAATTTTTAAATTACAACTTACAAGTTGAGGATTTTTTTCTTTTAGCATTTTGTTTCACAATTACTATTTAAGTTTGAATTCAAAGGCATCAGTTAAGATGATCTTTGAACAAAATATGAGATTACACAAATTCTTTCTTTTATTGGTCAAAAAATAAAATAAATAATACCATGTGCACTTGATCCAAATTATTTGATAATTAAAGTTTTAAATGTATTCCAATTAAAATTGAGCAAATTAAATTTGTGGTCTCCAAAATTTAGGATAAATATTATCTTGGTTACTAAATTTCAAAAAATAATTTGTTGGTTTTTAATTATTAAGTATCATAGTGAATTGATCCTTTTATTACTAGATTTGTCATTTCTGACATTAAATGCCAGATGTTTATGTATGGAATTAATTACATGTAATTTTCATTTAAAAAATAAAATAATTTTTAAATACACATTTTTAAATTTTGTAAATGTTAAAAATATTAAAAGAGGAAAATCCACATGTGAGACATGAAATAACAATTTTGATAACAAAATGACCAATTCGATATGATACTAAGCAATCATGACCATTAAATTATTTTTTGAAGTTTAAAGACCCAAATGATATTATTTCAAAGTTCAAACAAGTTATTTTTAAAGTTTAAAAGACCAAGGTGTAAATTTGATCAATGAATGAACATCCATCACCAAAACAGATCTCTTAAAATTGAATAGAAAATGCAATTAAACAGTGCAATACCAAATGCCAAAACAAACAAGAACAAGGAAGTATGTAGATTTATTATACAAATCAATACAAACAACACAAGAAATTTTCAAATGGACATTAGCTGCTGTCACCTGAAGGCATAATCATAAATAAATAAATAAACAATGATGTATGAATTGAGAAGGAATTTTTTAGATGACAGCTGATCCAAGCAAACCAATTCTACCCCAATATAGTTCCTCTTTGCTTCTTGTTTTTACTCCTTTGGACTTCTCCACAGCCATGTTTAAATGCTTGCTTTCCTTCATTTTTTTTTTATTAGAAATTTGATTAACTGCCCCCTCCATTCACCACAGCAACTTCTGTATTAGTAATGCTGCTGCTGTCAACTTTTGGAGGACCGGAGTGCCGCCTTGGCCTGGCTGGTGAAGGTGGATAAGAAAGCCGTTTCTTGGTAGATGAAATTGGTCCCTTATCAGGTGTTCCATTTGCTTCCAGTCCCAAGGGACTTTGCAACCTGGTTTTAGCTCTTGCGGACTTAGTTGGTATCATGTAACTCGGAAGTGAAGGAGAGCTTGCTAAGCTCTCATCGTCACGCACTAAGGAGCCTGCAATGCTGTGTCTGCGGTTTCGTTCCGACTGCACACTGACTATGCTTCTTGTGTCATCGTCCGGACCAACCACACTGTTCCTAGGGCTAGCCGACTTCAGCTTTCGGGTAGGTGTGGAAGTTGGCTTAGTAGAAGGGGATAGGAGACTTGAAGTTTGATTTGGCTTTTGGCTGGCCTTTGGGGATTGCTTATCCAAATTTAGTTGGTAGCGAGCATAAGATTTACTGATTTCTCCTCCAAAGTTGCTGCGTGCACTCCTTAAGGATGACTGGTCATTGTTCTGTTCTTTTTCTGTCGTACCACGACCTTCCCATGGCCCAGCTGCCATCCATCGTTCCAACCAACTCCAACCCCAGGAAGGATTGTTCAGATCCATGAATAATGGATTCATAGATCTTGAAGCATTCTTCCAGGTTTGCTGCAAAAGTTATGTGTAGATGTTAGACACAGAACTTGGTTTGTTTAACTTAATTAGATACTTGAATGCCAAAGGACTAGTTTCCTGGAGGCACTCCCACTTTGAAATAGACTCATGTTTAAGCATTTGGATGAGCTAGGTAAAAAAATGGGAAAGGGTTTAATTTTTGTCATCTAACCAGCATATATAGTTTAGCAGAAAGAAACTCTCTTTTGAACTTGAAAACGGGATATTTGAACTTCATCCCCATTTCCCTTTGATGAGATCATATATCTAATGATGGAATTATTGTATTTCAATCTGTTAGTATTTCGAAATCTATGTTACTCGGACTCGGGTATGAGTGTCGGATACGGGTATATGTTCGACACGGGTATTTTTAGTTTTTTCTAAATTTTTCCATGCATTCGGAGAATTCTTGGAGGGTCATATCTTCATACCCATATCCGAATATGCGTCGGACACGGATACTTCAAAAAAAATAAAGAGTCGGAGCAACAAAATTCGAATTTACTCTCAGCTAATATCTACAGAAGTTGGCCTAGCAGATGAGGAACTAAATTATGCTAAAACTACTTGGCAGTACAATAATTTATCGTAATGCTCGAAGTTACCAAGATACTGCTACTTCCTGCTTCATCACCAAGCTATGGAGAACTTTTTTTTTTAAAGTAATTTAGTTATGCTTCCTTCATTCATTCATGTCTGTTATTAAATCCCTCACTTGCACATATAAACTCACAGAGGAAAGAAAAAATATTTGATGCTCTTCATGTATTCCAACAGCATATATAAAATTAAAAGACCAGGTCACCTGATGAGTAAATGAATAGGCCATGGCCCTTTCTCTTCTCATAGCGGCCTCATGCTTGCTCAGTAAGCTTGTCTCAATTTGTTCCTTCGACTGCAGGCTGTCATCCCAGTCTTCCCCCATCTGTTTAAACATTCAAAATATATGGTCAGCAAGAGGGATCCCTTATTGAAAATCCATGATAGAATTGTTTTCAACTGATGGAAAACAGTAAAGGGCACTTTTCTGATGAGAAACTAAGTGGTTTAATGAAAATATATAAGCAATTATCTTATTTGTTTGTAGGATAGATCTGAAAAATCAGAGCTTGGAGAAAAAAATTCGAACCCACTTCGCAGCAGCCAACTTCTACATCACATTTTCCAGGATATAAGCCCTGACTACAAACTCTGCTACCAATTCAAGCAATTCAATTACCCTGCTATGTTACTCGGATTCGGGTCTGAGTGTTGGACACGGGTATGAGTCCGACACGGGTATGTTCAATTTTTTTCAAGATTTCCATGTATTTGGAGGGTCCTTGAAGGTTCATATCCTCATACTCATATCCAAATATGCATCGGATACGGGTACTTTAAAAAAAAAAAAAAAAGTCGGAGCAAGTAATTATAGTTGATATATCAGAGAAAAAGGGATTTACCTGCAAGTTGACAAGCTCTTTTGCATGTTTCTGCAAGAGTTGCCTCTGAAGAGCCTGATTTTCTTCTGTCATCCTGATTCTCCTAGTATGAATCTGACACTGCACACGAGAGAGAGTTTGCATGCACCGAAGGGTATTGGCTGCTTGCCGCTTGACCACAGGCCCTTCCATCAATGATTTCAGCCTGACCAGCCCTCTTAAAGCAAGCAATGCCCTTTTTGCCTGAAAAGAAGAAATCATGATCAGCGAATCCATTACATAAATTTCAGTTGTGGCTGAAAAATCAATTATGATGCTGGAGAGAGGTGGTTGGGGTTTGGGTTTCAAACATGAAAAGATCATTTTAATTTGACCGGGGAACACATACCATAAAAGTAACAAAGTATCATGGGAATCAACAAGTTTTCTAAGTTAAAACTACTATGTTATTCGGATTCGGGTGTGAGTGTCGGATACGGTTATGTGTCTGATACGGGTATGTTAAATTTTTTAAAAGTTTTTACATATATTTGGAGGGTCCTTGGAGGGTCATATCTCTATACCCATGTCTGGATATGCATCGGATACGGGTGTCGAACACGGATATTTAAAAAAAAAAAGAAGAATCGGAGCATTAAAAGAAGTAAATTTTTTGTCTAACCTTTAATTTAATCATAATACTATCTATTTTTATCATCTCTAACCTTTACAAAGAAACAGCATACTTAGCAGCTAATAATCTGCAACTGTCATAAATAGATGTATATTTTCAATAGCTAGAATAAGAGCCCAATTCTCTGGATCTTTTGTTCCATGAAAGTCTCTTCAACATTATAACCACTTACACATTCCCTCTCCTAGCATAAAAAATTGATAAGAAACTCAAGCCATTATCAAGAAAGTTTCAGAAAGATATCCTATGAATGTTTCCTGCAGGATGACCAAAAATTGGCTGGACTTGATTGATAACCATATCAGATTGAATTTCTAATAAGAAATGATTAATAAACAGCCTCAGAAGGAAAAAGTAAAACCAAAATTGCAGCACATATACCATGTAAACTCGGAAAGCTGTTTGAATTTTGATTGCTGCCACTTCTTCCTCAGATTTTCCAGCAAACCTAGCACCCGTATTAAGTTGACGTCGAACAACCTCTACAGCAGCCGCCTGAGTTGGAGCAGCAGGAGCAACAACATCAGCAGCAGCCGTGGCAACTGCCACAGGGTAAGTTTGCTTGCTCTGTTCAGCCTCGGCTTCAATTAATTTCACCTCTTCCGGTTGAGGAGGAGGGGACAACTTGACAGTTTCTAAAGTGGCTGTATCAGAACCACTGGGACCCAAATGCACCGGCTTCTCCAAAAACTGTTGTTTTGATTTATGAAAAAACATAGAAATCAAGAATATTAAAAACTGAGCTAACTATAAAGTTATATTACTCGGACTCGGGTGTGAGTGTCAGACATCGTGAAGTGTCCGACACGGGTATGTTCAATTTTTCTAAAATTCTCATGTATTTGGAGGGTCCTTGGAGGATCATATCCCCAAACCCAAACCCATGTCAAGATATTCGGACACCAATACTTTAAAAAAAAAAACGAAGAGTCCGAGCAACGTAGCTATAAACTAAACATGATTTTTAGCTGAATGGGACTTCTCCAAACCTGGTTTTTCTTTTCCTTTGATTCTGGGCTGAAGGCTTTCTTTAGAGAAGACAACCACTTTCCTTTCTTTCCCATCTTATCTTTCCTTGTTATGATCCTTTAAGAGGCAAAACAAACCAAAAAATAGCCTTTTTTTTTAATGCATTTGGATTAGGCTAGAACTGAGAAATGATTTCTCAGTGTAAAATAGAAGGATTTTAGAAATGAACATTCTCCAGAAACTATTCAAATAGGCAGATAGCTGATAAATGGTAATAACAGATTGAAAGGAAAAAGTTTTTTAAAAAAATCCCATGATCTATCATGTATATCTGTGTTAGCACAATCTAAACAAGTTTTTAATATTTTTCATTTTCAATTCAAAGATGACTAAACCAAGTTAAAGTAAATGTTTTTCTACTCCAGGAGAACTATAGAATAACAACTTTAGCTATAAAAGTTTCAAATTTTCTTCCTTTCCTAGATTTTCTCCTCAACCAAGCAAAGGACAAGAAGGCAAAACTTCAAAATCTCCAAAATGTATTTTAACAAATTGGGAAACTACCCAGATTTTGAAAGACAATTAGCAATACCAAGCAACAAAATATTCAAACAAAAAGAAGCTAAAAAATTTGAGTCCATAAAACAAAAGTGGCAAAAGTACCTGAGATTGTAATGCCCAGATCTCAAATAACTTGAAGGGGTCCTCTTTCTTTTCTTTTCTATTCACAAGACAAACAGAAAAAAGATCAGAAACTTGAAAGGGCCACAGTTTCTTTAGCTGCCTCCTTGAGATTATAGAGAAGAACAGGAACAGAAACAGATCTTGAGACTAAGGTTTTAGAGAATATAATGAAGAAACAGCTGTTTTTTTTGCTAGTAGTGACCCCACTTCTTGGGTTGGGCAAACTGGGCCCCACTTAATTGAACAGATTGCCTCCTCCTTTTCTGATTGGTTTAATTTTTTTTTTCTATCTACCAATGTTTTTCTTTCCCAAACTTTGGTAACTAATAACTAACACAGTTCAAAAAGCACTACTCTCTTTTTAAGTCGTTTTCAAGTTTTAATGGCACTTCAGTTCAGTAGATCAGTGAAAACTGAAACTCAACTGTAAAGCTTCCAACATGTCTGAAAGTAAAATCTGCTTCTTTTTTATGGTGGAGTTTTTTTTTTACTTCCCAAATAAAAAATAATGTTTACAAAAGCATAAATTTATTGCTAAGTAGTATAAATTTGTAGTATAGTATTCAACATATAAGTGTAAATATAGAAAAATTATTTCACTCATAAAATTTTAAATTTTACAAGTAAAATTAACAAATATCTTTTAAAATATATTAAAAAAATAAGACATACGATAAATTTTTAATCTCACTTATAAACTTAAAAATTTTCAATGTCAATATATTAAAAATGAATTCTTAAAGTTAATTACAACTTTTTTTATTTGGGGTACATAATTGCAAAATGACTTTTGAGAATATATTAAAGATATATCTTTCTTGTCTTACACTTAACCCATTTATTCCATGAACATTTTTGTTTTGATAATATACATGTAGGGTCCATTTATTTTATAAAATACTAAATTAGAGTATTTTTATCCAAAATATTGTTGAACATTAAATTATAATACTTGTGACATTTTTTTTAAGTTTTCACTCAAGTGATAATTTGCATAATCATAAATTTAATTCAAATCTAAAAAAAAATAAAAAAATATTACTAGTATAATGTAGAGCAAGGCCTATGTGACAAGTTGTCGGTAGACACCTCCACATGTTTTAATTTTTTTTAAGAGGAAAAAAATAATAATAAAGGGTTACATTTTCTTTGACACTCTTAAAACAAAACATTATTGATTGATGAACCTACTATTAAATGACACACTATGTAGTTTGACTTATTTAAAATTTGAAAAATTATTCAACTTCAAAAAGTTCAAGGTGTGTTATCTATACTAATAATAATTTTTTTAATTAAAATGATGTCATAAGTTAAATGATATCAATTCAGTTTAAGAAATTATTAAGATAAATTAAAAATATAATAATATGAAATCAGAGATAGTTGTATCTTTTTAAATTTTTAATAAAATATTTTTTATGTAAAATTTGCAAAAATTATTTACTTTTAAATAACTACTCTTTTAAGAATTATTTTAAAAAATAAAATAAAATAAAACATCCACTCAACTGATTCTAGTATTAATAAAACTTTATTGTATGATTCTTGGCCTTATGTGCTAGCGCCCATTGTTTTAATAAAGAAAAACTAAGTTTTTCATGGAAGTTGGATAATGAAATATTATTTTGACTCACATAGCTTGATTACAAGTTGATTGATTAATTGTAATATTTTATCTTCCATAAGTAATTTGGCAAAAAAATTTGACAAAGTTTATATATATATATATATATATACTAATATAGTATACATCATAAAAAATGGTGAGTAGATAGACCATTTAATTATGATTTATCTCGTACTTAATCTCATGCATTTTATACTTAATCACAAAACATGACAAATGGATTATAGTCCATGAATTTTAAGATATAATATAAATATCCAACTCTAAAACACTAATGTTCATGTCCTAATTTATTTAATTTTTCACCTAAAGCATTATAATTATTGGAGGCAGGCAAGGCTAGGGATGGCAATGGAGCGGGGCGGGGGCGGATTTTGCAGTATCCGCCCCCGCCCCGCCATTGTACTGCTCCGCGCCCCGCCCCGCTCCGTCATGGATGTTGAAATTTCAATACCACTACCACCTCCATGGATGTCGGTTACATCCATAACCGCCCCGCCCCGCTCCGCCCCATTTGATATTTATTAATTATTTTTATTTTTTTCAAATAATAAAGCATTTTAAAAATAAATTAAATATAAACATAAAAATAATAAGTTTAATTATATTATTTTATTATTCATTTAAAAGCTAAATATGTAAGGGTAAAATTGTAATTTCACTATTCGGGGCGGGGCGGTGCGGAGCAGGCAATTACCACAACTGCTCCATCCCCGCCTTTCAGACAAAAAAAACCGCCCCGCCCCGCCCCGCCTCCATTGTTCAAAAAAAAAAAACCTCTCCATTCGGATCGGATCGGTTCGAAATCCATCGGTCGGATCGGGTTTTGCCATCCCTAGGCAAGGCAGGTTTGGAAATGGGTCCATGTTTTAATTTGGGTAAAGATAATTATAGCAATTAGTATTAATTATTCAGGTTTGTTAGTTGTTACTAACAAGCCTACAGCTACAGCTTAATTGTCACGTCAAGGAGCCTGCTACTTACAAGACGTGGATACACATCGCAAATTATCTTTCCTTTGGTTAAAAATAAAGAATAATTTAATAAAAAAATAATTTAATTCAATTGAATCATACAAAATCACGTTTAAAAAATAACATTGAAGTTTGAATTTTAAATTTTAACATCTGTAATATTTTTTTATTATCAAATTACGATTTTTCTTGTACCAAACAAAAATTAACTGCATTTACTTAAATAAAACAATGCATTAAGTCATTAACTGTGTTTGCAAATTTTTTTTTTTTTGTATATATCACAATCTGACACATTAAAATTTTTAAAATTTAATTTAGAGTTTTGCTAACAAGTGCTTTTAAAAAAAATTTAAAATTAATTAATATATATTATTTATAATAATAACAATGTATTAAATATAGTAGGCAATAAATTTATTCATTATTTTTAATACGTTGGATGAAAATATTACTATATATAATAATCTTAAAAAGTGTCCTTAAGACACTCGTTAATAAAATATTTTAATTTATTAAAAATTATGAAACATCTAACCTAATTAAAAATTAATTGTCAATAAATTTTAAAAAAGCTTAACTTAAACATAAGATCACATAAATACAAGACTTATATATGTGGTATTATTGAAAATGATATATGATTATAAAATGAAAATTTCAGCATCAAATAAACAAAAAGACTTTTTTTTAATGTTGCCGATTGCACTTTTAATGGAACCAAAACAAGTCAACAACACGTATATACTATCAATCTGTTTTGATCACAAATCCATATAGAAGAAAATGTTTTTTTTTCTCTTCTAATGATTATAAATGAAAAAAGAACTCCAAAAAATATAAATAATTATAAAATAAAATCCAAATTCTACTTATACTATTAAATTCCTTACTTAAAATGAAAAAAAAAAAAAAAAATCCATTATAGAGGTTTTTTCCTCAAAAATATAAAATATATATGCATAAGCAAATATACGCTGTGTGAGGTGTATTATAAATTTATAATCAATGCTTTTTTCTTTTTACTAGAAAAGTAGAGAACTTATCTCCTTTTTTTCCCCTTTTTTCATGCACAAAATGATTAAAAATATGTATGATTCATAGTTTTTTAGTACATTAAGAAGTTCATTACACTTTGAATTATATTATGGAAGATAGCAATACCCTCTTTTTAACCTTATAAACATGCTTGACCATTCTTTTCAAGTTGCAATTTTCAAATAGAATGAAATTTCAAAATTGAAAATTTCAAAAATCATTTGTTGAGATGCAAACAATGTTAATCATTTGCTAGAAATAGACTAATTGTAGTTTAAACTCCATTTGGAAGTTCCATAGGCATTTTATCATATTGGAGAGTCCAATCCAATCATAAAACGAAACCCAATACAATAAAATGTCTCTGATCGGGCTTCTAAATGGAAGCTAAATAAAAATAATATGTATTTCAAAGCTGTCCATTCATTCAAATATGTTACAAAGAAAGGATGGTGAAAGGTCAACAAATCAACCCAAAGACAAAGATAGGCCACCAGTTGAAAGGTGTGGGAAATCAGAAATGCATGTTACAAAAATTTTCAACCTAAACCAATACTTGAAAATTTTGCATGATAATGCAGCCATTGAAGTAGGAAGTTTTAGTAATATAAAAAAAAAAAAAAAAGTTACAGTTTGAGAACTACAATTTCCTAATAAAGATAGATGAAAAAAATGAAGTATTAATTTCTGCAAAATGTTCTTTGATTGCTTTCTAATCAACTGGTTTGGTATAACCACTTCCAAGGTTGGTAAATTTTGTCTTTACTTTATATCAGTAGAGCTTAATTTCAAGATCTTTCAATTATTTCTTTGCTGTTTTTATATCTTATAATCATCAGGTGGGACGATGGGAGTTTGGATTTTCTTCATCTTTCTTTTGGTATTATACTATTATTTGCTCCTTGGAAAGGATTATTTGCTGTTTATACTAAAAAAGTTAAAAAGAAAAAAGCTTGCAAAATTTAAACATTTGGGATGCTTTTGTAGATTTGATTTGCAACTGGCAAGAAAAAGATGGTCCAAATGTTGTTGACACTAACAAAAAAATTGAAAAAATGAGTAAAAAGTAAATGGAAAAAATTGAGAATTATGCTCTTAATATGATCATATTTTATCTTCCTATTGAAATCTTCTCTCTGCATCATATTTGCTCCTCTCCTTTTCGGGTACAAAAGAAGTCACAGTTTTGGAATAAAAGAAGAGATTGCAGATCTGCTAGATGCCACCTCGGGTGGTTACATGAACTAACCGGATTAAGTCCGGGTTCGTATTGTTCCTCCTTTTTATCTTTATGTAATAACATCCAACAATGAGGTTGTTTTGACAATATTTCTTGGCACTACTCCAATAGGAAAACGAAGACGCCAAAGCATGATTTTGGAGCACTCTTCTGGTGGGATACCCTTTAACTTGGTCTCATCTTCTAGAACAACTTGTTTCACAAATTTGAGTGAATTCTGAAAGGAAAACATGAAAAAAAAACAAAAGCCTTGTCACTAAAAAAAACATTCTTAAAGTTGATGGCAGAAGCAAACACCAAGTATTTAAGCACTTGAAGATGTCAGAACCCACAAGAGAAAGGCTGTTCTTGCCCTATCTAACTCCATTTTTTAATAATACAAAATTTTCTAAGTACCCTTTATTTTATTATGTTTTTTTACTTAGTTTTAGAGTGGGGTGACTAATATCTGTCAAAGTATGGACTATGCTACTGTTTTTGTATGAACAAATAGAAGTTGGTCTAACCTCTACTGAACCATTTACTTTCCTGGTGAAAACAGCAAAAACATTTTTTTTAGAACCTAATTTTTAATGGGACCAAGCTTTGAATCCTGATTATTAGCTTTATGTTCTAATTTTGGTTACTTGCATGATCACTCAGTATGATTTAAATGCCATTTATTACAAAACTGTTAGTGGGTCAAAAAAATCCTAAATCCTAGTCTCATGTTAATCAGTTGTTATTGGGTAAATCCTAAGCAAGTGATAGAACAGAATCTCAAAATGAGAGCTTTATTGTTGTAATGAAATGCAGCAACAACAGGAAAATGATTCTATAATGTTATAACAAAGGGTATCAGTTTTCACCTATGTTACTCAGATTCGTTCTGATGTGAGTGTCGGATACATAATTCAATTTTTTCTAAGTTTTCCAATGTATTTGGAGGATTCTTGGAGGATCATATGCTCATACCCATGTCCGAATATGCATCAGACACGGGTGTCAGACACGGATACTTTAAGAAAAATGAAGAGTCGGAACAACATAAGTTTTCAGTATCTAAAGCTTGGTTCAGAGAATATTTGGTTACCTGTGAAGTGCCTTGAACAGATGTGGGGCGACCCCATCTCTCAGGGTCCCAAAGGATCGAACTGTTAAATCCAAAACTTGATAAATGAATAGGAGGTTTTGGTTCTGAATCTGTTTCTCCATCTGTCTGCTTGTTCATCTTCCCTAGATGCCATCCTATAACTTGAGAGGAATCGCAAACTGGTCCTTCAATCACAACTTTCCTCTTGTTTGCTGACAGTAAGGCCATTGGCCAAGTTCCAAACACCCTGCAGAATGCCAGAAAATGTAAATCAAATAAATATTTTTCAGTTTTCACTCACTCTTGTCTGCAACTTACCAAGGTTTGGTTGATACATCTTTTCCTATTATCTTTAAAAAGTATATAATTACTCTTCTTTAATTTTTTTTTAAATTGATCTTCATTGCCTTAAAAAAACGAGCTTTGAAACTTCCACCCACTCACCAGCCAGTACATTATATTCTCATGTCCTAGTTTCTCTATTAAATTCTTATATACCCTACAAAGGCATAATTATACAGATAGTTTGAAATTCATATCATAAGAAATATTAAATGAGAAAGAATTAGGTGAGGGTACATACTCAATTTGTCTAAGCTCTTTGAAGAAATCAAGATCATAAACATTGGAAAGTCCGGCAAAATGAACAATCCCACTCAGCTTGTGATGCTCAATGTGCTTCAATGCAACATTTCTTTGATGATTTAGCTCTGCTTCAGGGTCTGTAAAATTCTCCTTGAATACCAAATGCCTATACATAATACCTGTTTTCCTAAGCATTTCGGATACCTCATTGCAACCTGATGATTGCCCTTCCACGACAATCCACAACAATGGCTGAGGAACCAGCCTTATAGTATTTGCTAGCCTCCTCAAGAACACCCCTTGAAACTGATCTTTTGTGCTTGTTGTTGGTGTAACAATAATTATGAGTCTTCTATATGGTAACTTGATGACTTCATGAACATCAACTTGTTTTGAACTTTCTAGTTCCTTTGACTTTGCTGAATCTGGCAATGGAGTTTCTGCTCTCAAACTTCTGTTAACAACATTACTGCTGTTATGTACTGCGGTTGCTGATTGGTTCAACGTTTTGACAGGTAATTGCGACGAAATCTGTGATTTATTCTCTGTAGCAGCAATACGGCTATAAAAAATTGAATCCTTACCTGTTGGAGCAAAGCCTGTGAAAAACCCCATGACAAAACATAAAGAGAAGTGAACAATAGCTTTCTTCCATAACTGGACTTTCTTCTTTGATCTCTCCACCGACCCCATCTTGCTAAACTTATCAACTATTAGTAGAGGGGGGGGGGGATTTAGAAGACTATGATTAATCAGGTTTCATTTTATATTTGAATGTTTTGGTATTTTTTTTTTGTTTGTTTTTTAAATGTAAGGTAGGAGCTGATTGTTTGTGATTAGTAATGGCAAACTCGATGTATATTGTGTTGAATTGGTGAGGCATTGCTTCACTTAGTTAATTGTCGCTTGAAGTAAAAGAAAAATGGAACATATAGGAGGGCTTGAGTTGGTATCTGCACCAAATAGTTGTTGAGATGGAACCCATCAACTAAATATTTTTGCAAAACAATTCATACCATATTTTCTCTGCTGTCAGGATTCATTTTTTGTAATAACTGGAGTTGACCAAAATTTCCTTATTTTGTGGCTGAAAAAAACCTAAGTTTCCATAAACAGGTAAATGCAGACATGCAGAATGTTCTGCAGGATCAAGTATAGTGGCATGGATTCTCAAAACTTATTTTCTTGAATTTTTTATCATTTTTTTTGTATAAAAGAGACCACGACTTGATAATAACGAAGGGATTGCAGATGCTGAAATTCGAATTCTACTTGATGCTACTTCTTATGAGTGACTGCACTTTTTATCATGACTGCACAATCTCAAGTGACAATTTCGTATTGCTAACATATTGTTTCTTGAAATGCTTACATCAAATTTCATTTCTAAGGATCTGGAATGCCCTGAAGTTTTTCTCAATATATATTGTGATAAGTACCAATCTTGAAGGGGACAAGAGTTTAAGGTTGCAGTCATGAATTGCATGTAAGTTTCAAATTTCACATTTAGATTGGACCAATATTTCCTCAACTGAAGTAGGAGAAGAAAAACAAAGAAAAGGAATGGAAAAAAAAAAAAAGGAATTAACCTGAAAGCTAAGAATGCCTATTCTAAATGGTAATTATTAAATTTAAGACTCTTGAATTAGATTCAATTGATTGATTTAGTTGTTCTTCTTTTGCCAGCCAGAAAGTGCGTCTTATCATTTTTTGTTCACCAATGAATTTTTGCCACACTTTTCTAACTTTAGAAGGAACTTGAGATATTGACAAAATAATGGTGATGAATTCATGATGTTAATCATGATTTTTTGGTATTATAGAGCAGAACTGCTATGAATCAGACCGAATCGAATTGCGATCTGATTTTTTTTTTTAATCCAGACTCAACTCATATTCACTATCATTTATATTAAATTTGTTTTTTAATTTTTTTATATATTTTTATAATTAAATTTAAAAAATAAATTTTTTTTATTAAATGAATAATAATTCAAATCAAATTAAATTATTAAAATATTTATTCAGATTCGACCGACTATGAATAATACATGTCTATTATAGAGGACTATGAGTCTCACAAGCTCCTAGTTCAAGAGTTTGCTTTTCCCCCCCGACTTTCCCGCTTGAGTACTTCATGGTTTTTCAGTCCAAAAGGAATTTACAAACCAGTCGGAATCACCCATATTGACAATTAAGGCAAATCATAGAGCAAACACCAAGTTTTATTGATGCTATTTTCAAGCATGGAAATAGAACACGATAAATGAAACTAACAGAAGCTGTTTGATGAAACTATATATTTCACCACCCAAAAAAAATGCTAATTTAGTTCCCAATGACAAATGAGAATCTGAACTAAATGAAAGATGTAAACAGGCAATCAATGTAAGACACTCACAATTAAGAAAACATTAAATATCAAACTAGAATTGTTTAAAGGCATTCAACTACAATTTATAAAGAAAAAAAGTAAACAAGTCATTTGCAAGCAGACCTTGACAACTTTAATAAAAGTCTCAACCAAAACAAGACACAGATGAAAGCATATTAAATTGGTCCACAAAACTGCCATATAAATACTAAATAAAAATAAGACCAAAATTAAGACAAACTGTCCTTAGCTGCTGTGATAATTATCACTCAAATGCAATCTCTCATTTCTTCTTGGCAGCAGACTTGGTGACCTTGGCACCGGATGGATCCTTCTTCTCAACACTCTTGATGACACCAACGGCCACAGTCTGGCGCATGTCCCTGACAGCAAAACGACCAAGAGGTGGGTACGAAGAGAAAGTCTCCACAACCATTGGCTTGGTGGGAACCATCTTCACCATCCCTGCATCACCATTCTTCAAGAACTTAGGCTCCTTCTCAAGCTCCTTGCCGGATCGTCTGTCAATCTTGGTCAAGAGTTCGGCGAATTTGACAGCAATGTGGCAAGTGTGGCAGTCAAGGACTGGGGCGTATCCATTTCCAATCTGGCCAGGGTGGTTCATGATGATGACCTGAGAGGTGAAGTTGGCAGCCTCCTTGGCAGGATCATCCTTAGAGTTTGAAGCAACAAAACCACGCTTAAGATCCTTAACAGCCACGTTCTTAACATTGAACCCAACGTTGTCACCAGGGAGAGCCTCCTGGAGGGCTTCATGGTGCATCTCAACAGACTTAACTTCAGTGGTCAGACCAGTGGGACCAAAAGTCACGACCATACCAGGCTTAATGACACCAGTCTCGACACGACCGACAGGGACAGTTCCAATGCCACCAATCTTGTAGACATCCTGAAGTGGGAGACGAAGTGGCTTGTCTGAGGGCCTCTTGGGCTCATTGATCTGGTCAAGAGCATCAAGGAGAGTGGGACCCTTGTACCAGTCAAGGTTGGTAGACCTCTCAATCATGTTATCACCCTCAAAACCAGAGATTGGAACAAATGGGATCTTCTCAGGGTTGTAACCAACTTTCTTAAGATAAGAAGAGACTTCCTTAACAATTTCTTCATACCTTGCCTTGGAATACTTCGGGGTTGTGGCATCCATCTATATTAAATGATAATTGAAAATCAGTTGCAGTCAAAAAATCAAGCTTCAAAAAAATATAATAATAAACAAGAATACGTTCTAAACCTCACCTTGTTGCAGCAGCAAATCATCTGCTTGACACCAAGAGTAAATGCAAGCAAAGCATGCTCACGGGTCTGACCATCCTTAGAGATACCAGCTTCGAAACCACCAGTGGTTGAGTCAATAATGAGAACAGCGCAGTCGGCCTGTGAGGTACCAGTAATCATGTTCTTGATAAAGTCACGATGTCCAGGTGCATCAATGACAGTGCAATAGTATTTGGTGGTCTCAAACTTCCACAGGGCAATATCAATGGTAATACCACGTTCACGCTCAGCCTTAAGCTTGTCAAGCACCCAGGCATACTTGAATGACCTTTTGTTCATCTCAGCAGCCTCCTTCTCAAACCTCTCAATCACACGCTTGTCAATACCACCAAGCTTGTAGATCAAATGACCAGTAGTGGTCGACTTACCAGAGTCGACATGGCCAATGACCACAATGCTGATGTGAATCTTCTCCTTACCCATTATAAAACTCAGGAGAGAAGCTGAAAATCAACAAGAAACATATTCCAAAAACAAATCATATACAAATATTCGAAATCAAACTAAACACAATTACATTACCAAACCAAAATAAAATAAAATCCATATTTATGAATAAGAAATAAGAAATCTGACATCCGATTCCAAAACAAAAAAAAAACAGTTTAATGGAGAATAATTCAACTTATTTTAAAATAATAAAAAAAATCGATCCAAGTTAAAGTTCAACAGATTCAACAATGATAAAGTGTGACCGCTGGGATTCGAGCCCAGGTCCTCCACAAATATGGAGTTCTTTCCACTGAACTACAGCCACTAGATCTTAACATATCCTTTCACGAGTCAAAGTTTTGCATTCAAAACAAATAAGCCTAGTAAAAAATAATAGTTGACAATTTTGATCATTTTCGTTAAGAAAATCCCTTAGGCTGCATTTGCTTCGACAGATCGATTATCACAGGAATTATTTTCTCAGAATAAATTTAGAATTTAAATCATAAAAGTTTAAACGAAACATAGATGCATAAATCTAAAAAGACATCGATAAAAAAAAAAAATTTGAATCAGATCCGAAACTACGCAGAAAAAGAATTATCCAGAAAAAAAAGAATCAGATCAGAATCAATTGAAAAGAAACAAATCAAACGGAGTAAAATAAAAATAAATGCATATGAACTATAACTAAATCACATAAAAAATAGAACTAATTTATCAGCGACCATCCAATCAGATCAGATAAGTTTTTCTTCAAATCAAAGCAATGATTTTTTTTTAAAAATAATAATAATTAAGAAAAGGATTTGTACCTGTAAGCTAAAAAACGGACTCTTTGAGATTCGTTTGTTCAGAAGCTCTCCACGTCACAGCGGAAGAGAGCGTAGAAAGCAAGCTTAAGTGGAGGAGAGCGGCAGCCTGCTTTAGCTTAAGTAGCCACTCTAGTTAGGGTTTCTTTCTTAGCCGTTGGATTATCTTTGATCCAACGGCTCACGTTCGACATATTACATCAGCCGTTAAAGGCTTTTCGATATTTAGTCCTTCCTACCACGTCGGACTAGATGCCCTAATTTGACTTCATTTGCTAAGGAAAACCCTATAATACCCTTTAACCTTTTTCAAAATAAAACGAGAGTCCTTAAAATATTTAAACTGCCAATTTTTTTTACCTGATTTTCAGTTTTCTATTCCAAATTGGCCAATTTTAACTGGTTTGGTTCTATTTTCTTCTTAAACTTGAATTTTTTATAAAGAATTTTACTAATAAATGTTCTTAGGATATTTTTGTAAAATTATTATATATAATAATATTTTTATCTAATACGTTAAAAATTAATAAAAAAATTATCAATTATTATATTTAATATTATTATATTCATTAACAATATAAATAAAAAATCCAAGACAGATCCAACCGTCAAACAGAGATGATCTACATACTAAAAAAGAGATACCCACTAATTAAATGGACTAAAAGTCTAAGACAGGCCAATCACCAAACAGGTAAAATTAGGGATGGCAAAATCCGATCCGACCGATGGATTTCGCACCGATCCGCTCCGAATGGAGAGGTTTTTTTTTGGAGCGGGGTGGAGCGGAGTGGTTTTGGTAAATGCTTGCTCCACTCTGCCCCGCCCCGACTTTTGAAATTACTATTTTATCCTTTAAAATATTTTATATTTTTCCTTATATTTTTAATATATATTAGATATATATACTAAAATCATATATATACTAATATTTTATATCTATACTTTTAGTATATATGTATTATATATATTATATTAAAGATTAAAATTTACAAATAATATATAAAATTTATTTTTATGTACAAATTATTATAAAAAGTTAATGGTTGGGCTAACAAGTATCGATTTGAAGAACGTATGAGATGAGAAAAAGTCCAGTGAAAATGAGCAATTGGGCAAACCTAATTATAGATAGTGCCCGAGGCCAGCCCATAGAATGGAACCCACATTGTAAGTGATACAGTCTAAAAAAAGGGATTGAATTAAATTTGATAATTTTAAATACGATATGAAAATATTACACAAATCCGACACATAAATAAACATGTTTCTATGTATTGGGTCCAAAAGAAAAGCTAATTCAAGCCCAAGATGAATAAGGGGTCCATGGTTAGGGACCATGTTATTGTTTAGGCATGTTGGCCACTACCCAAATGGCCAAATCCCAATCCAAGGTGTAATTAAGGTGCAACTTTGAGAATTGCCTCAATGGAATTTTTTTTTTGGGTATAATTTAGCTTAAGTTATCATTTTTCACTGTCTAAATACTTGATTCTAAAATGTAAGTAATAAAAATAACAATAAAATAGTGTTTTAAATTTTATGAATTTCTTCTTATCAAGCCATTGCCATGATAAAAGAGAAATATCATCAATGTTTTATTTTATTCCTTTTTAAATCCATTAATTTGATCACATTAGAAAGTCGGATGTTTCTTTAAATGGCACTAAAAAAATGCCATATACTAACGAACATCTATACTGACGAAAAAATCCGTCGTATATACATGCTATTCCAACGGATTTTACAACCGTGGGTATATATACTTCATATACCGATGAAAGAGATATCCATCGGTATACATGGCATCTATACTGACAGATAAATAAAAATCGTCGGTTCAGTCATAATATATACTGACGGATATTTTTATCCGTCAGTATATATCACACTAAAAAAACCGCACCTTCGCATTTTTAAATGACGGATAATTTTATTTTTTATAAATTTTTTTATTTTAATTGAAAATCGTAGCAACGGATCTGATCGTCGGTATTGTCTTAGGTTAAATTTTCCCCTCCCTTTTCACTATCTATTTCCCGTATGACTGTCTGTATCTTAAAAAAAAAAAATCAAATTTCACTCATCTCTTTCCCCTTTCGTTTCTGCTCTCATTGACGAAACCTAATCTGTAAGCTTTACTTCGCCATTTCGTTTCACCAATTTTCTTTTCCACTTAATTTCATTTGTTTATAGGGCTTGAATGAGTACGGCCCCTGTTCCATTTTTGCTTTTTGGTAATTTCCTTTTCTTTTTGTTATTCTACATGTCAAAATTTAGTGAAAAAGCTTTGTTTATAGAAGAAATCTGTTTGTGAACTCCTTGCTTTTTGGTAATTTCCTTTTCTTTTTTCTTTTGATTATCTTGATTTTTTTTCCTTTTGATTTGCTCTTCTATGCTTTTCTTTCACCCGACTTGTTCTTTTGGATCTTATGTATGCTTTAATGGTGCCTCGATAATACTATTGTCTTGTGGTTGGTTTCTGCTCATTTTGGTAGTCTATTTTGAGTGCTTTTTATGTTTTTTTTTATTAATATTTTTGACCTTCTCTAGATATATGTGTTGATGTAAGGATTGTTAGACTGTGCCCGCTATGAGGTATTGTCCGTTTTGAAAGTTGAAAGACCGTCCTCACGGTTTTGTCCTTTAAGAAAAGGCGCCTCATAGGGGACAATACCTCATAGCGGGCGCAGTCCAACAATCCTTGCATCAACGATGGCGTCGTCTATGGGAATCCGTTCTGGTTCCGTACCAGCCATCGGTAAAAACACAGTCCACACCCTTGACTGGGGACTAGTGTTGAGGGAAAAAACGATCCCACATCGACTAGTCAAGGATTGGACTGTGGCTTTATAATGCAAGGACAATCCTTCCCCTATAAGATGTCTTTTCTCAAAGGACAAAACTGTGAGGACGATTTTTCGACTTCCAAAGCGAACAATACCTCATAACGGACGCAGTCCAACAATCCTTGCATCATCAATATGCATGTCCTAATGAAATTGCATTATATCTGATCCATGGTTCAATTATTCTGGAGGCACTTGCACTGGTCGTCTAGGAGTCAACTTAGAGTGAAAGTCAATCGAAGTGAGTAATCGCATTCCTAGTTCCTTTTAATTAATTTGCATTGTATCTTGTTGAAAACTTAAATGAGCTTATGATTTGGATTGTAGAAAGATGTCAACAAGTCAATTATATCATTATACCTTATGGTTATTATATTCAGCATGGGAGTTAGTCATATGGAACTTGAATTTAGGGGTGTTCACTATTCGGGTTTAATCGAATTAACCGACCGAATTTTTTTCCGGTTCGGTTAATCGGTTAACAGAACAAAGTTCGGTTCGGTTAACGGTTAATACTTTTGGAATATTTCGGTTGTCGGTTAATTCGGTTCGGTTAAGCGAAAATAACCGAATTACACGAATTAACCGAACTATAGTAAATCTTGTATGTTTAGTTGTTTAGTATGTTTGATGTTTAGATTTTATAATAGTTTTATTATGCTTTGTTTTTGGATTTTGGTTGGTTGGATAGATTATTTGGATATAAAATCATGTATTAAAATAGGTTGCAAAATAAATTAGATAAATATTTCGGTTAATTCGAAAACCGATCGAATTAACCGAAATAATTTTGGTTCGATTAATTAACCGTTTTAACATTTCGATTCGGTTAACGGTTAATAAAAAAAAATTCGATTAATTCGGTTCGGTTATTAACCGAATTAACCGAACGAACACCCCTACTTGGATTTAATAATCAGTAAGTATGCCAATCAATATTAGAAAAACAAAAATGAAGAAGAAATTATCAGCTAGTAAAACAAAAACCAAATACTAAGTTCTTAAACAGAAAAACAATAATCAGTAAGTATACCAGGGTCATTTAACTGAACAAATGAAGAAAAACCAAACATGATTGTCATTAGCAGAGAACACGAGCTGAAAAGCTTTTCGGGTTTTGCCATTCTCTTAGTTTGAACACGCAAACGAAGTTAATACTATGTGCTATAGTCAACGGTTTCTGGTGGCTAAGTATTCTTAAATATTTATTTATATTTTATCAATCATCAATGCACTAGCTATATTGTGGAGTAATATATAACCATTAATAAAATTATTTTATTTTCTCTACAAATCACCTTTCTTTTTGAGGCTATGACTTTTTGGGCATATCAAGCATCTTCCATACCAAACCTGTATCAAGCATCTTCCATACCAAACCATCGGCCCACACCCTTGTAAAGTTTGGAAATGAGGTTGACAGTTTGGAATATTGGCTACTTGCTGGATTTTTTTTTTTTTTTAATCTTTCCTTTTCATTTTGAATTGGAATCTGTTTTTTTTTTTAATCAGATGAAGCTCTCGGAGATACTATTGAACGCAGTAAGTAATGGTGCATCTGACAATTAGAGGGAATTCTTCAAATCAAGGTTAATTTTATTTTGTTCTAATTTTATCTTTCTATTTCATCTTAAATGGGTTTTGGATTTGATTTGTATTATGAAATTGAATAAAATGATAGAGATTTGTGGAAGTTAATATTGAACGAATAAACAATAAAAAGAAAAAGAAAATAGCACTAAATAATATAAACATCAAAAGAATATTATATTATATATATATATATATATATAAATACCCTTAAGTTGAAAAGGATATATTTCAAGGCAAGCAAACTCATAGGGCAGGGGAGATCTAAAATGTCAAATGAATGAGCCAAGACCTTAAAATAGTTTGGTATGCATAAATACAAGCTTTTATAGTTATTTTGGCATATAACTAGCTAGCTAGGATTCTTTTCTTTGTTTATTTCCTCTCTAATTATTCTCTCTATTTTCTCTTGAGTTCAATGTCAAAAGTAGATAAAAAATTGTTCAAACTGTAGTGGTAAAGATTCTGAGAACATAAGGGGAAAAAATCATTACTTACATGTGACATGTCAAGGCTTAACCCAACACCATAGATATTGCGTCACAACTTCTTTTTTTTTTAACATGTAAGCAACCAACCCTTCCCCATCCGAAGATAATTAGGTTATAATTAAATTATGAGTGATATAATTTTATTCTTATTACAGTTTACCTTCTTAGATTTGATGGATAAGACGTGGATAAATATTACATCAAGGGCGAGTGAAGAATACATTATAGGGGTCACTAATTCTTTAAACTTTGCTTTTGAGAAATCATCTGAAAATGGGTCACTAATTTTTTAACCCGTAAGAAGTTTGAAAAATCTATGTTTGACATTTGTTTAGGATGTTTTTGTAGTTGGAGACATGTTTTGATATTTTTTTGAAAACCTTGTGTTACAATTCAAGTATTTGTGATTCATATATTATTAATTATAAGATAATTGTTTTCTTTTTTTTTTCTAAGAAATTATATTAAAAATTATATTTTAATTAATATTTTATTTATAATTACAATTATAATAAAATGAATTTTAATAACGTAAAATATATAAATGAAATGAAAAGTTATTTAGCAATTAAACACCAGATTTTATGCCAGTGGTATACAAATACCGATGGACAATTTGAGCATCACTGATGGTTAAGATTTGATAATCCATTGATAAATATAGTTTACTACCGACGGATTCTAATATATACTGATGGATAGAGAAGTCAAAAATCAAATTAGAAATCACATTACTGACGATCATCCGTCACTATTGGGTCATGTGCTTTACCGACTGAAATGGTCGTCCGTCGGTAAATATCTGTTGTAATTCAACACAATCTACAAAAATGTTGTTTACAAACACACCAAAAAATATATATATTAGCAATGATAGTTTTTTTTTGTTGAGAGAAATGATAAATTATTGGCTATATATAGCGTTATTGAACTAAGGTCTCATTTAATATTGTGGTGGGCACAATTTTTTTTAGGTTAAAAAGTTGTATTTTTTCGTAACCGTTAAATGGGCAAAATTTTTAGTTTTTACTGTTAAAATTATGATTTGGCTATGCAAACTGAATACCATGAAAATAGTGTTTTTGCGATTTGAAAACTGTCATAAAATGATTTTATCATTTTTAAATTTTTATTATTTTATTTATATTTTTTTGACATTTTAAATCACGATATTACTTTTTCATATCAATGTCAAATATTTAAAAAAATTTAAATTATATTTTTCACCACACTTTATAAATAAATTTTTTTTCAACCAAAATTTTTTTCCGGCAACAATCCTAAACTAACACTAAGATAAACCTCCCTTTAGCTACTACATCACAAACATTTTTGCATTTTCCTAATCATTAAGATAGCATCAAACTACCACATTATTGTACTACAAAATTAGTATTAAAAAAAAAACATAACGTTGTTGTTGATGATAAACTAAAAAATTAGTACACACAAAGAAAACACTTAAAAATAGATTAATTTAATTGGGGAACATTTTTTTAAGGAAATAACATATAATTTATTTCTCACACTGTTTATGACAATCTATCTGACAACAAATAATTTCTTTTAATTTACGTTGTACTAAAAATTCATTAAATAACAAAATAGAAAATTCATTCATTGGGTAATACTGTTATACTACTAACTAAACACGAACGGAAATATCACCAACCAAAAAAAATTTATTTATCCAAAAACCGAGAGAGAAATTCCCCATTCCCATGGCTCCACCTGGACCGTCCGATGCAATGCGTGGATTAATCATCAATGATTGGATGTCTCAAGCTCGTGCATTTCCACCAAACGTAAGGCCCAGATCAATGGATAGGGTAAATGGGGCCCACCACATTGCAATATATAAATTTTTTAAAGAGAAAAGTTAACAAGTGGTGAAGATTATATTTATAAAAAAAAAAACTAATATATTACGTATTTTTTAAATTCATTAAATTGATGTATTAAATATAAAATAATTTTTAATTGATGTTTATAATCATCTGTTAATTGAAATATTTTTTAAATAAAAAAAGTACACTAATTTCTACGGTTCGACACAACAATCATAGACAATGCGATCGAATCAAACTCATAAGTTGAAAATTTCACACTGAATTTGGTAAAAAAGAAAAAAAGAAAACAAGAAAAGAAAAGATAAAAGTGCGAAAAAGATTAAATTTTGCTTGATACAAAAAAAAAAGATAAATAAAAGAAAATAAGTGGATTTACACTTTTTTTTTTCTTTCAAATTTAATATTTTTTAATGTGAGAATTACAACACTCATTCAACTTAAAATAATAATTTTTTTTAGGGTTATGGGGTAAATTTGCCATCATATTATAAGTCGATATTGAAATTTGTCACTATATTTTATTTTGATTGATATTTGTCATTGTACTTTTGAGATTAAATGTAAAATTACCATTATACTTTTAACTCAATATTGAATTTTACCACTTCACTTTTGTTTAATTGAATTTTGCCATTAGATTTTGATTTTTGATTGAATTTTATAAATCAACTTTTATCTTAGATGATTTTAAGATAAAATTTAATAAAAAAATTTATTTCAAATATTTTATTTTAATAATGAAGGTTAATAAGTTAATTAATAAAGAATGATAAAAACAGTTTTAATTTTTTATCAAATAAAATTTTTCTTAATTTTTTTATTTTTTATATTTTTATAAATTAATTTTATCTTAAAATCTTTCAAAATCAAAGTTTAGTGACAAAATTAAATAAGAAAATCAAAGTTTAATGGTAAAATTCAATGAAATAAAAGTATAGTAGTAAATTTATTCTAATCTCAAAAGTAAAATGAAAAATTTCAATCAAAATAAAATATTATAACAAATTTCAATATCAACTATGGTAACAAATTTGCTCAATTAACTTTTTTTATCATTTTTCTCTTTTAGCACTTTTTTTCCTCGTACTAATTATAATGTCAATCTCACATAAATATCCTAAGAAAAGCCATGAGGGGTCTCTCATTGATTCCAATGCGATGACGTGGAAGGCTGATATGGCAGCCATATTCTTTTGTAATTTTAGTTTAGCTAGCTTTTTTTAATTTTCTTCATGATAAGTATAAATTGTTTATCATACTAAAAAAACATTTATGATATTTGGTGATAAATATCATACTAAAAAAAAAACATATAATTATTTATCATATTGAAATTTGGTGATCAATTGTTTAATTTACCCTTAAGTTTTAACTAGACCATAGATCGGATCGAACCGCGACATGATTTTTTTTATATTTTTTGTCCAAACTTGACCCTGGATCGGGTCGGGCCAGCCTAATAAGCTCAAATTTATTGTTCCTGGGATTAAAAAAAAATATATTTTTATATTTTTTATAATTAAAATTAAATAAAATAATATTATTTTAATTAAAAAATATTGTTTCGGATCGAACTGGACCCAAATAAAATTTTTTTATCCAAATTCGATCTAGTACAAACCAGACCGAATGAATCGGACGAATTATCCTACCCATCAATAGGTCTAGTTTTAACTCAACCCCTTAGTTTCTTCTCTTTATCTACATTTGTCTAGCTTAGAACTTGGTGAAAGCATGGCCCACGCTCCTCATAAAGTGCGTGTTTACACGAACCCAAAAATATTTAGGCTTTCTTTTTTTTCTTTCTATTTTTGTGATCATTAATGGGAATAACTACAAAACTCAAATGTTAAAAGTGGGGCTTTTTGTTTACTCTAGAAAAAGGGTAATGAAAAAGTTTCAATGGTAGGGCTAAGTGATGAAAATTTTATAGTTGCAAAAGAAATATTGATTTATGTGGCAACAACTTTAACTATAGCTAATAAAGTGAAGTACAAGGTTGATGAATAAACTCATTTACATTTGATAGTTTTAGACATTATACAAAAATATGATATGAACGCAACATATTTAATAAATATAAAAATAATATAATAAATACTATACAATAAGTTTAAATACGATTAACATGACACGTTTAATATAAATATCATACTCGAATTTAGAGTTTTGACATATTTAATAATTTATATTGTGTTTATATTTATACGATTGATACAAAAAAATACAAGAAACGATTTACATACACAAATTACCAAATATAATCTCATCTTGCATACCTTTTTTTTTTTTTAATTTATGTTCTTAATTAATTGTTGATATAAGTAAATTCTTTTTAATGTGACATTTGTGACTCAAGATTATGCCAAAATTTACATATAGAAATATAATGTTACTTTTCAAAGCAAAATTATTTTCTCATAAATGTGTATGCAAATTGCACCAAAAAATAAAAAGATACATGCAAAATTGCAAATGGACCAAGAAAGTAAGGAATTAGTTCTACTCCCTCGAATCAAGTAAATAATAATTCATACAAACAAAGCATGAAATTTTAATGTTAATTTAGAATATGTTGGAATTAAACCGAATTTTAAGTTGAAACTCGTGTGATTAGTTAATGAGACATTTGAAATTTACTCAACAATGAAAACTCAAAAACTATATTTTGACTCAAGTCTTGGAGCTCACTTTCTAAGTTCTAATCTTACAACAATTAAAAAAAAAAAATCTTAACTAGAATATAAAAAATTAAGTTGAGCTTAAATTTCAAATCATTTCATACAATCATCTGAAATAATTAACTGAAATAAAATTAAAAAATCGATTAATCGATGCTTATAAACTCTATTAAAGATTCTTTAATTGCTATTTAGAAATTTTTTATAATTAATATATTATTAAAAAAAATATTAATCAATATTTATTATCACTGGTTAAGATGATATTTATTAAAATTAATTTTTTTAATTTAATAAAAAATGTATTAAATATAAAAAATTTAAAATAATAATTAAATAATTTTTAATTAGTACATATAGACACCTGTTAATCAAAATCATATATTAATTATATATTTTTTAAAAATCACTTTAACCAATAACATTTAAAAAAAATATATTAAGGTGTGAACATAAACAAAATAGTTACACTTTTTTATCTTATTTTTTTATAATCACCGAAAAAGAAAATAACCGTTGCAAATGGCCACGTGTCGGCTTACCATCCACCTGTCTTGTTCACTTCATCACCCCTTTGGATTCTCCCAGTCTCTCCTTCACACTATTCCTTGTTTGTTTCCATAACTTTGTTCTGTTTTAAGCCAAAGAAACATACTCTCCCCCATCTTCCTCTCAAAGTTCGTGATTTTTTATTATCTCTCTTCCTCAACAAATCCCTCCCACCAAAACAAGAAATAAATATCTTCCTTTTTTTTTTTTTTTTTGTAATGGGGTTTCGACAATAACCAGAAACTGAATAACAATGTTGCCATTTTCTTACAAGGTTACATCCATTCTGTTCCTCTGTTTTGTCTTAAACTTTAACAGAATCTTTGCAACGACAGAGTTCGATTTCGGAACGTTGACTCTCAGCAGCCTGAAACTGCTTGGTGATGCTCACTTAAACGATGGGAGCGTGAGACTCACTCGCGACCTCCAAGTACCTGATTCCAGCGCCGGCAGAGCATTATATTCAAAACCGGTGAGATTCCGGCAACCAGGAACTCATTATCCTTGTAGCTTCTCCACCTTTTTCTCCTTCTCCATCAGCAACCTTAATCCTTCCTCCATCGGCGGCGGTTTAGCCTTTGTCATTTCCCCAGATGGTGATTTCGTCGGCGCCGGCGGCGGCTCTTTGGGACTCCTCGATGATAAGGGTCAAGCCTTGGGGTTCGTTGCGGTGGAATTCGACACTCTTATGGACGTAGAATTCAAAGACATTAATGGGAACCACGTTGGTTTGGATCTCAACAGCGTTGTTTCTTCCCAAGTTGGTGACTTGGGAGCTTTAGATATTGATCTAAAGAGTGGCAATCTCGTGAATTCATGGATCGAATACGATGCCTCATTTGGAGTTTTTAACATCTCCATTTCCTACTCAAATTTGAAGCCTAAAGAGCCCATGTTATCAGTCGGTTTAAATCTTGATCAATATGTTAATGATTTCATGTACGTAGGATTTTCAGGCTCAACCCAAGGAAGCACTGAGGTTCATAGTATCGAATGGTGGAGTTTTAGCTCTTCTTTCGAGTTAAATTCAGGTTCTGGGTCAGGGTCAACACCTCCTCCGCCGCCTCCAACGGCTAATTTAATGAACCCAACCGCTAATTCTGTTAAATCACCGCCACCTTCATCGGCTCCTTCAGGTTCTGATTCGATGTCCAGCACTCAACAAAAGAGTAGTAAGTCTTCTTCTTCTTGTCATAACCAGCTTTGTAAACAAGGTCCAGGGGCTGTTGCAGGGGTGGTAACTGCCGGTGCTTTCTTTTTAGCCTTATTTGCTGGGGTTCTGATATGGGTTTATTCTAAAAAGTTCAAACATGTGAAGAAATTAGAGTCTTTTGCATCGGAGATTATCAAAACGCCAAAACAGTTCAGTTATAAAGAGCTGAAAGCAGCTACGAGATGCTTCAATGCTAATAGAATAATTGGTCACGGTGCATTTGGGACTGTCTACAAGGGTATTTTGCCGGACAATGGCGACATTGTGGCCGTGAAGAGATGTAGTCATAGTGGTCAAGGGAAGAATGAGTTTTTATCTGAGTTGTCAATAATTGGGACTCTTAGGCATCGAAATCTTGTAAGATTGCAAGGATGGTGCCATGAAAAAGGAGAAATTTTATTAGTATATGATTTAATGCCTAATGGGAGTCTTGATAAAGCGTTGTTTGAAGCCAGAACGCCCTTGCCATGGCCTCATAGGCAGAAAATTTTGTTAGGAGTTGCCTCTGCTTTGGCCTATTTGCATCAAGAGTGTGATCACCAGGTTATTCATAGAGACGTTAAGACCAGCAATATAATGTTGGATGAAGCGTTCAATGCAAAGCTAGGAGATTTCGGTTTAGCAAGGCAAGCTGAGCATGATAAATCGCCAGATGCAACGGTAGCTGCAGGTACAATGGGGTATTTGGCTCCTGAATATCTTCTAACAGGAAGAGCAACCGAGAAAACCGATGTGTTCAGCTATGGAGCTGTGGTTCTAGAGGTGGCTAGTGGAAGAAGACCAATCGAGAGAGATGCTAATAATAATAATGCGGCTGCAAAAGTCGTTGGTGTGAGTGGCAATTTGGTGGAATGGGTTTGGAGTTTGCATAGAGAAGGGGGATTGTTAACTGCAGCTGATGCCAGACTTGAAGATCATTTTGATGAGGCTGAGATGAGAAGGGTGCTTTTGGTTGGGTTAGCTTGTTCACACCCTGACCCACTGGCTAGACCCACAATGAGAAATGTGGTCCAAATGCTGGTGGGTGAAGCTGAGGTCCCAATTGTTCCAAGAGCTAAACCTTCAATGAGTTTCAGCACGTCTCATCTATTGTTAAGCTTGCAAGACAGTGTATCTGACTGCAATGCTATGATTACAATCTCCAGTTCCTCATCAGAGAATAGCTACATTGGTCCTGATCTGGTGTAATAATAAATAAAAAAAATCAAAGGGCTGGGATTTTCCACAATCTTTCTTTATTAATTAACTCATATATTATTCATTTGTTTATGTATGTACGACACAATAACATGTAATGTAAGCACAAAGTTTAGTGACTTGGGGATTGCAAATTTTGTGTTTCAAATCAATGTTAATGTTAATCCATGATGGCGAGAGAGGGGGGGGGGGGGGGGGGGGCTCACAGTAGTTGGAGACAAAGGAAAATGGTGGGAGTATTTTCTTGCTCCTATATAAATGGGTATTTTACTTTGTGGAAGGTTGGCTAGTTGCTTTCACAAGCAATCCCCATTGTCAAAAGCGGACGCGAGTTTGAGTAGAAGGCTTGGTAAAGTATAGTGAAGGAAAGATGCATATTTATTATTGACTTTTAATTAAGAGACTTCAATTTCAAAATATCATCAGGGTTTGGGTTTTATCTTTTTTCTTGCTAGTCTTTGTAGACAAATATGTATTTTATTAACGAGTATCTTGAAAGTACTTGTTAAGATTAGTTAAGTTATTATTTAGAGGTAATCATAATTTTAGTCCTAAAACATATATATATATATATTTTTATATCAGTCATAAAACTTTTACTTGTAAATATTTAATCCTAAAAGTTATTAATGTATTAAAAGAGAGTCTTTTAGTTTCTCTTCAAACGGAAACGCTAACTGAAAATTTATATAAAAAATTTATGTAGTATATAATGAATCACATGTGAAAATTACGTAGCATTTCATTAATTTGTAAAATATTAGAAAAAATATTTGCCAAAAGAAAAAAAAAAAAAACAGTTCCAAATAAAAGATAAAAAAACTCTATTTCATTTTATTAAATATTGTTGGTTTAATGAGAAAGAGAGAGAAGCTGTTAGTTTAATGAGAGAAGAGAAAAGTAAAAAAATGAAGTAGTTAATGTTTATAAGGAGGTTGTTTTTTTAAAATAATTTTTTAATAGTTTATAAATTATTGAAATGACATCCACATGTGTTCATTATATACCAGCTAAATTTTTTATTAGTGTTTTCATTTGAATAATAATTAAAAGATAATTTTAACATATTAACAATTTTTAAGACTGAAAGTTTACTTCTAATAAATTTTAGGATTGAAATGAAAAAAAATAATAATTATGTTTTAGGACTAAAATTATAATTATCTCTATTATTTATAATAATATTTTTATATTAAATGCAATAGTAAATAATTAATTTGATGAATTTCAATGCATTAAAAATTGTAATCTATCTAATATAATAACCCTAAAGGCACTTGTTTAATTTTCTATCAGCTTTGGTAATAAGAAAAATGATTAAGCAATTGCATGAGGTGGTGGTTGGAGAGAAAGGTATGAAAATAAAGTTCATCTAATCTTATTAGTTCTGATTACCTTTTCTTAAAACTTTATTTAGACGCTTGTCTCTTTTGTATCTTTTCAGAAGCATAATTTTTTTGCTTAAGAAAGTGAGATTTAAGCTGGCTTTTCTCTATCATGATAGCACATCAAAGATTTCATCAACACCCTGCTCAACTCAAACCAAACAAAAAGGAGGCCAGAGCAGCAGCAATTGAAATCAAAACAAGTGTCAAACACATTTCATTTTTTTGTAAAAAAAATGGGTTTCAAAACCAGCTAATTTGCTTCCATAATTTACACAAGAAAAAAACTCTGATTGCAAAGATATCACCATCCGAAAATGCCAAAAAGAAGATTTCTTTCACTGTTTATCAAAACTTATTGATGTTTACAGATTTGAGACTCAGAGACCTCTTCCTAGGCAGATTAAAACGTGTTGGCATTAATCCAGAGTGAAATTCTGCCTCCAAATTTTATGCTCGTTGTGGCCCAGATCCGGCGAGTCTTGTTCCAGAAATGACTGGCTGATTTTCCTTATTACCTTGGTAAATTTGAAAAATATGCTATCTAAAAAACAATTTGTTTAAGGGTATGATGTGTAAAAGTAATTTGTAGAAAAGCAATTTGTAAAAAGAAAATTTAGAATTTTAAAATTATTAACAAGAAAATGATAAAGACATTTTTAACCTTGGCTTTTTCTTCATCAATCATCAATTTCATTATCACTTTGAAAAAAGAAAAAAAAACCCACCTGGAAAACTTTTGGCATGAAATCAACATGCCAAAACATCCACTAGTTTAGAAAAACTTTTGGCATGAAATCAACCAAACACATTTAAAAACTCACTAGTCTGGAAAACTTTTTTTTTTTTCTCTCAAAATCTTTTTAAAAAAAAAGGAAGATGATGCTTAAAAAGTAAGGGTTGGAAAATGGCGATAATGACGAGTCAATTTCCTCTAAGAAGGAAAGGGGAACTTCCGTGAATAGAAAAACATGAGAGAAGGAGAAACGAGAGGAAGCTAAAGAAGGAGAAACGGGAGGAAGCTAAGTCAGGAAAGAAAATGTTTTATTAAGGGGTAAAATTGTCTTTATAATTTCTCTTTCCATAATTTTAGATTTGTCATTTCCTTCTACAATTTACTTCAATAACTATTCTATTGTGGATCAGATGTTTTTCAAATTTACTTTATTAACTTTCAATGCCTAGATTGGATTTAACATTTTCATTTTTCTTCGGTTTAAATTAGATTCGATAATTTGTGTAATCGTGTTATATTTGTATATTTTTACGTATTATAATTATGTTTAAGATGTTATATATTTATATAAATTTTGATACGTTAATAATTTATGTTATATAAATTTTAAAATATTCATATATTTATATTGTATTCATATTATTTTTTTATATTATATTTTAATTATTTCTTTTATATGGATCAAAACTCAAAAGTGGCCGGATATAAGGGGAAGTTGCAAACAAGACTCCCCCTTTCACGATTTTATTGCAGCTTTCGTGCATGTGCCTGGAATTTTACCGTTTTGTCGTTTAATCATTTATCATACAGGAAAGATGCGTTGTTTTCATTCGGGCTCTTGGATTTTTGCCGACGTGCATTGATCCTATTCAGATATAACCATACACACAATACAAACCTTTGATTGGTATTGAATATCGACGATAGAAATAATCGAAATTATAAAATAATAATATATTAATATCGTGTTGCTGCCATTATCTATATTTCTGATTTATCATACGGGAAAGATGCTTGTATTTTGCGTTTTTTTCATTCAGGCTCTTGGATTTTTTGCCGACCACCAACCTCTGAGTGCCCTCGTGACCAGCTCTAAATTTTATGTATAGTGAAATGCGTCTTGATTCCGACAGTTTTGTAAGACCCTCTAACAGGTTTTAACATTTTTGTCTGCTTCATTCGAACCCTTGTAGGTATAGATGTTCACTATTCGGGTTTAATCGAATTAATTGATCGAATTTTTTTCGGTTCGGTTAACGGTTAATACTTTTAGAATATTTCGGTTATCGGTTAATTCGGTTCGGTTAAGTGAAAATAACCGAATTACACGAATTAACCAAATTATAGTAAATCATGTATGTTTAGTTGTTTAATATGTTTAGTTGTTTAGTATGTTTGATGTTTGGATTTTATAATAGTTTTATTATGCTTTGTTTTTGAATTTTGGTTGGTTGGATAGATTATTTGGATATAAAATCATGTATTAAAATAGGTTGCAAAATAAATTAGGTAAGTATTTCGGTTAATTCGAAAACCGACCGAATTAACCGAAATAATTTCGGTTCGATTAATTAACCGTTTTAACATTTCGGTTCGGTTAACTGTTAATGAAAAAACAAATTCGATTAATTCGATTAATGATAATTCGATTCGGTTATTAATCGAATTAACACCCCTACCTTGTAGGCCTCTAGTTCCTGAAATTGCAGAATCGTAAATCGAATAACAACCCAGAGTTCACTCAATTTTAGTAGTCGTTTCCATGCAAGTAGTTAATATTGGCTTTGGTTTCGAGCTTTACTATAAGCTGTCCTATAGAGTCCATTTAGGTGGCTGATCAGTGTAGTTCTCACCGAATTACTGGTATCAAAACGGCATTAAAATCATATGGGTTCAGTGTCGTTTGAAGGCCCTCTCAAAGAGGCCTTTTTATATCATACAGTGAAGGAAATAATTCTCAATATATTTATATTATAAGGTTCAAAATAATTATGTGTTCCAAATTTCTTTTCATCAAATAGAATAAGATACAAATTTATCATTCTATTAATGTGAGTGATGCAAATTTATGATTGATCTTTCAATTGATATAATTTTACAACTTACTTTTAATTTTGGAGCAAATTTGGTTAAAATGTAATATTTGAAAAATATGTAAAATATTTTGTTAGAAACTGTTTTTTAATTCAAACAAAAATATTGAAAATGACATAAAAGAAAAAAAGTTCCAAAACCAACTGAAAAAAATATAATGTGGTATTATATTTAGTAAAAAAATACCATGATGAAAGAAGAAAAAATAAAAATAAAAAAACTCAGATTATGTGACATTATATTTAGTAAAAAAATACCATGTAAGAGAATAAATAAAATAACAAGAAAAATTCGGATTTTAATTCCAGGATTGTTTTTTCTCTGCCATATGTTATTTACAAAATTATTTTTGAATCTTTTACAAACTTTTTCACTGAATATTCTCTAATTACTCTAAATTTTAAATTATGATAGTAAATTTGCTCCAAAATTAAAAGTATGGCAAGAAAATTATATCAATTAAAAGATTGATAGTAAATTTAAAATCACTAACAAAAATAGAATGATAGATTTACACCGTATCTCAAAACAATTTTTAATTTTTGAATTGAGGATGATGCCATAACTTGAATCCATTCATAGTGATTTTTTTTTTCTTGTGGGTGTTAATTGGAGTATTGATATTAAGCCTCTAACCATAAGATTAATTACTTAATTTTGTAAGATTAGAGATAAGAAAATATCTCCCTTAGTACTAACATTTTTTCTAGGCAAAATATAGAGATTCCTGTCTACTTCATAATCATCAATTATACAAACAAGTTTGGTATAAAAAGAGATTAACAATAAGAACATGATTTATTGCAGCAATTTGAATTAGACTTTATTTATACCTTTTAATTGCAGCAAATTTGGATGTTTCTAGTCTGATCATGGATAGATCACTTAGGTTCGAATCCATAACTAATGACAATAACCTTATGAAAATTCGCTTTCATTATGATTTCGATGAATTCCTTAATCAAATCACTACTTATGAGACTCGTTCTTCAAAAGGCACACGATCAGTCATGTGCTTCTCCCATTGTTTGGGAGCTTACGATCTCATGTTCTATTTCACTCTCCGAAGGGTTCTTTTCACTCTTCTCTCACGGTACTAATGCTAAGATGCATGTTTTATATATTAATATTACTAGTATAATAGTATTTGATAATATGTTCAAGTAGGCACAATACCATTATTACTTATAAATAAAATCAAATATTAGTGATAATTATTTTGTTTATTTGAACACAAAATAATAAATATCACTCAATTTAATAATTTTTTCATAAAAAAGAACAATACATCTATAGATACAAAGTAGAGAAGGGATTTTTTTAATCTTATATATTTATATTTTTACAAATTAAAATAATTTCAAAACTTTCACAAACAAAATCAACCATTTTTATAAGGTGTTATTAATTGGTATGTTACTTAAATGGGCTTTCTTTACTGGCCACCTTAGACTTAAAGCCCAATCCTCAATTGGATCCATTGGACTGACAAAATTGGGCTTCAACTTTCAACTCTGGATCATGGAAATGGCATAAAAATACCCACAAACACAAAATCAAAACAGTCCCGTTATAAATACAATCAGTTCCTTTACCTAAAACTGTTTTTTTTTTTTTTTAATATATTCTCCAATTTCTGGAACTTTCTTCGGTACAAATTCGTGTTGGTGAGGAGCTCCACCGTTGAGTTCGCAGCAATGTCAGACGAGTTCGAGTTCGCCGATAAGGTCCCATCCTCATTTGATCGCTTGGCATTTGTTTTTATTTTTAATTTTTTTTTTTCAAATCTCTCTGTACTGGCTATTCACCGAGATCCGTGCTAAATTAATTCGATTTTATCGATCTGGTTTTGTTTCTTTATCTTATTGCCTGTTATCGTGCTGATCTAGTGTTTTTTCAAGTTTAATTTCGATTTTTTTATTTTGAGAATTTTGCATGCTGATTCTCTCGCTTAACTTAGATTTTTTTTCTTCTTTATTTTTTTGTATGTTGATTGTTCGTTAATTAAACATTAATATTGCATGCAAATTATCAAATAATTCTGTTTTTTTTTTTTTTTCATGTGGAGAAAATCTTTGTTATAAATACAATTTTTGCTGCTGGATCAGATGCTTTCTTGGAGCAGATAATATCTTTTGATTGAAATAAATGAAGCAAAAAAGAAAAAGCCTTTTGCTTGTTGATAATTAATGTGCTTTGGTCCATTTTTAATTCAAAATAATGGTAAGGATAACAATTAGTAATGTTTATAGATTGTTGATGTAAGGATCGGTTTAGACATTTTTGTTTCCATTAATTTTATTTGCTGAAGATAAGCGGAGAAGTCATGTAATGATTGGCTGGTTTCTACTTCATGGAAATTTTAACACCATCTTGGATTGGTTTTCTTTGTTCATCCATAGCCCTCATGAATTCTGAAAGTAAAAAAGAAAAAAGAAACATGGAACATGGAAGCTGAATTTTTAAGTGGACAACTGAAAAATCTTCTCTGGCTTAGTTCACCAAGCATCGGCGTCTGTCAAAATAGAATGTCCATAACAATTTATTTATCGATGATTTAATTATGGCCATTTCAGTGGCATTACAAATATCCCTGGTCTGCTAACATGGGGGAGGTATTTCCTGGGCTTCATGATCATGAAACATTTCTGATAAATTTATGGGGTCTCAATAGAAACCTTGTGTGATCATTTACCACTTATCATAAAGAATGATAGATTTATCTTTTGAAGCAATGCTTCTATGCATGTATTTACTATCTATGTTACGCGAACTTTTTATTTTTCCTAAAGTACTTGTGTCTGATACTTGTGTCCGACACATATTTGGATATGGGAATGAGGTATGATCCTCCAAATATATGAAATAACTTAGAAAAAATTGAATATACCCGTGTTGGACATGTCCATATATGACACACCCCGAGTCCGAGTAATATAGTTTGCTATTGGTTTACATTATAGAATCTTTTATTTAGTAAGCATCTTATAACAATTGAACCTAATAACCACTTTGAAAATTCAGTAACTTTGGTGTAATAGGCTAAGTTTTTAAAATAAACATATGCAATTATGAATTGTACTTTATGACGAAATAAACTTTTGCTGTTTGCTCTCTTTGGCCTTTTGAAGTTAACATGTTGAAGACAAGTAAAGCAGCTAGTTGTGTTTGTGCATTAGATGATGTGTACTTACATGGTAATAATTTAGTTTCTGCTGATGCAATAGGGAAACAAGATTATTTATGAAACTGAAGCCAAAGGGTTCAACCCTGGATTGATAGTGCTGCTGGCTGTTGGGGGGCTACTGCTGATATTCCTTGTGGGGAACTATGTACTTTACTTGTATGCGCAGAAGACTCTTCCTCCTAGAAAAAAGAAGCCGGTATCGAAGAAGAAGATGAAGAGAGAGAGGCTGAAGCAAGGAGTCTCTGCACCAGGAGAGTAGGACTTCGAGGTCCGGTTTCCTCTCTTCTTCATGTTAAAACTGTTTGTTCACAATTTTCATCCTGTTTCGTGTCCAGAGAATTGCCTTGGTTAAACTTTAACATCTTAATTAGAAGTAAACCCTATATTTAGGTAGATTAGGGAGTAAAATTACTGTTCTTTGTTCTTCGGATGCAGTTTACTTGTCTAAATTTCCATTGCATTTCTGTTTTGTTTATCTATCAATCTGCATGGTTTGGTACTCATTTAGTTGCTTCCACAACCTATGTGAACTATTTACAGGACTGTAAGCAACCAAAATAATGCCCGCTTAAGAGGTGTCGTTTAGCAGGTCTGGTGTTTGAATCCATTAAGCAGTGGTATTTAGCCGGTTTGGGATTCGAATCCCCTGCAATCCCTTTCCTTGTTCCTAAACTGCGGCTTCTTTTGTATATAAAAAAAAAAAAAAATGCCTACTTAGGTGATCTTAGTTCCAAGAGAGATTTTTAGTATTTCACCAAAAGAAGCCAGTGGTGTGCTTCACAGGCTTTTTTCCTTTTAGAAGCCATATGTTGGTGTTCAAACTTTGGATTCATTGCATGCATGCCATGTTGAAAAGAATGTTTTTGATCTGATCATTTCGAAACTTCGAAAGCATTAGAAACTCCTTCAAATACTTTAGCCATGCTATTGGACTTTTCCCTTTATTAATTGGAATGTATAATTTGAGCCCACAGTTGGTGGGTGCTGCGGGGTACTTTTTAACTAGCACTGCCCTTGGATCAAATGAAAGAAAGCTAGATATAAACTGGTTTAGTAATTTGTTTCATTTAGTATATCCCTATCAAATTAAAAGTGTTTGGTAGGAGGGAATAAAGAAAAGGGGTGAAAGAAGAAAAAAAAGTTGTTTTTCTTTTTGCTGGGAGGAAAATAAGAAAAATGAGTGGATTTGTATTTTTTTTCTTTTCCTTTTCAAATATGAGAGAAAAACACTTTTTTTTTCTTTTCTTTTCTTTACAGCTTTATTTTTAGTTTTTTTCTTCTTTTTTATTTTTCATACCAAAAAGAAAAATAACTTTTGATCCTCTAATTCCTTATCATTTCCCTTTCTTCCTAAATAATATAATGTTAAGATTTCAAGTTAGGACAACATTTCAAATCCTTGCAATCTTTTTATCTTTTCCGGCTCAAGTTGGGAAGGAGAAGGGAAGAAAGAAACAAGAGAACGGACATGTTTTAACTTTATTTATGCAAACAAAAAGAATTGGGTCAAAATATTAAAAAAGTTTTTGAATTATTATACTCTTTAAAGTAAATTTTATATTTTTTATTATATTTAAATAAAATTTCATTCTTATTGCACCTAATTTTTAAAGATTAATAATTTATTTGAATACAAATTAATTATTAAGAATTTATTTGAATATAATTAAAATATAAGAACTTAAATAAAATGATAAAATTCAAAAAAAAAAAAAGATTATTTATTTTAGCCAAGAATTACTTTTCTTATATTCTTTCTTTACCCTCATCTCCTTCTCCTAATGTAGAAAAATGGGTCATAAAATTGTAAACTTCTACTTTATATGAGGTTATGTAATCCAACTAACTTTTCAATTCTTTTATTAAAAGATGAGAAACGATAACAAGGTACATAACATTAAACAAGAAATCATCCTATCTAATTCAATCCTATAAATCCAAAAGGCATTTATTCAAGAATTAGAGGATGTCAAATTGAGACAGCAAAAAGCTATATTCAAACCAACTTCTTTTGAAAAAAAGAAAAAAGTGTAACACATAATATATTATACACACAAAACAAAATAGGTAAAAAAAAAACCCATATATCCATCAATATGTTATTTGGTCTTCCCAAACCAAGCAATCAGCCTCTGATAGTAGTTTGACTTAAGACAATGTAGATAAAACTTTTTAACATTATTTTTACAACATGACATCACAGTGATAAAAATATGGATAGATTTCTTTCATTATAAAGCAAGAACATGGGCATTGGGCAGCATGAACTTAGGCCCCACGGCCCATGGTTTGCTCCCCAGGAGGGATCATGACCAGGACAGGCTGAGCATTGAACCCTGGATGGGGCAACTTTCGACGAAGCTCACGGCCTTCTTGGCAAACAGCACATGCATGGCAGAAAACATGTGTTGCAAAGTCACAGGCTGACTCACACTGTTCACGTTGCACCTCATCTTCCACGCAGCTTCCACAGCATCCGCATGACCTGTTAAGTGCCTCACAGCTT
Source organism: Fremontodendron californicum (assembly GCA_030761205.1). NCBI lineage: Eukaryota > Viridiplantae > Streptophyta > Magnoliopsida > Malvales > Malvaceae > Fremontodendron > Fremontodendron californicum. Next base: position 1,775,258 of record JAULJL010000012.1, read on the forward strand.
CCCTGTTCAGCCAAACAAAACCACAAAAATAAATTTCTTAAAAGCTCTTCCATAGTTGGTATTGTTCCTTTTTTTCACAAAAGAAGCTGCGGTCTGAGAATAGGGAAAGGGGTTGCAGATACTGAAATTCGAACTCCACATCTACTGAACACTATCTCTTAAAGATGATTGCATGAACCAACTGTGCTAAGCTTCGGGTTCGTATTGTTCCTTTGATTCTAGGCATAAGACTCCTTGTTGTCTCTCCACGAGAAAAACACAACCAAGGGATGAACTAACTCAATAGCTCATACAATGTGTATGAAAATGAGGATACAACCGAACATCGACTTCCAAAAACCAAATCAAACAAGGATATATACAGGGACATCGGGATTGTGTCATTACTATAGGAAAGAAACATCCATTGACAAAATGTCATATATAGATACAGAACAGTTCTGAACACCAAATGCAAAGCCATACTATGTGCTTAATGAGCTAGTTAAAATTATATCAATCATCTGAAAAAAGCAAGTTAAGGAAGATGAAAGATAAGATTTACTTACCTCCAGATTAAACTTTCGCCGAATGGCAGTACGAGTAGGATATGAAAACCATGGTGCAAGGCAATTCCAGCCAAAAAAGGAATTCCCAATCAGGTAGAGACCCGAGTAAGACAAGCAGTGATTTGCAAAGGTCCCAGGAGCAGATCCAAGTCTTTCAACATTGCTTCCATACAGCACACAAGGGGCCATGCTTCCAAGTAGACCTGGCCAAAATCTCATATTTAGAAATCAGAAAGCAAAATAAGCATACAAAAATTTCATAAGTGACAAACTAGATACACAAAAATATCTGGTAAAACATTTTCCCATAATTATTTTCTATGTTACTCGGACTCGACTGTGAGTGTCGGACACGGGTATGGTTGATTTATTCCAAGTTTTTACATATATTTGAAATTATATCTCCGTACCCATGTCCGGATATATGTCAAACACGAATACTTCAAGAAAAATAAAGAGTCGGAGCAACATAGCTTCTTTTTTTTAATTCGAACTTCGTAAATCATAAAAGATTGTATAAAAATATAACACTGTGCAAAAAATAATTGATCATGGAATGAAATACAATGAACAAGATTACGATCACAACCCATCTTTTTTAATCATCGCAAAACATACAAAAACATAATTGGTCTTTCGAATTTCCTTTTCTTTCTTTCTTTCTTTCTTTTTCTCTTCTAAATTCCATTTTCTCTACAATCAAGATCAAATTTTCTTCAAGAAAAAAAAAATCAGAACTACAGCTTTTAAGTTTATAAAGTATGTCAATCATTTGCATTGGCAAAAACATAGAGTTCAAATCAATTATAAAATAGCTTCTAATCGCAGGAAAAATTCCACATTTCAAAAAAGATTAAAAATCCCAAATTTAACAAATTTCTACAGTATCAGATCCAATTAGAAAAACCTCAAATAAATTATATAAATACTTACAAACTTCAATATCGCTGCTGCAAAACTCATCGTTACGACCAAGACAAGCAAGGAGGGAGGAGTCCCACTGGGATCGGCCCAAGGGTTCTCCGACAACACTCCCGTTGACCAACGGCAGTCCATCAGCCATCCACCCAAACCCAGCCCCGGTACTAACTCCCAGCGAAGTTGCCACCTCGGCGGTAGCTTCCTTTGACATTTTACCGTTTAGTTTCTTCTTCTCATCTTCTTCAACCACTTGTTTGCTCAAAAGAGGACTCGATTCCTCGCGATCGTTGTTGTTGCTGCCATTGTTATTTGCCATTTTTTCGTGGGAATTTTTTCTTTCAGAAAAAAAAAAATTTGATTTTGGAAGAGTGAGAGATCTAAAATTAAAAGCTGTAAGAAAATTGTGAAATTAGATTTGGATCTAAAAATTGAAATGGGAAGCCAAAAAATAAGACTTTTAATATTTTGGTATTGGCCACTTTCTCTTTCTCTTTCATTTTTATTTATTTATTTATTTATTCCTTTGCTGTCTTAATACGGAGATTCGATATGTCCGCAACTAATTTGTCTTTATTATGTCTAAGCCCAAATACGGCCCAATCAATGGCCCAGTAGTCTCCTTTCCTCCCCTCCCCACCCTATTTACATGTTTAATTTATCAGTTTTACTAAGAATATTTTTTTTAATTAATTAATATATTATTTATAATAATAATATTATATTAAATAAAAAATGATAAATATATCAATTATTTAATGTATTTAAAAAAATATTATTATATATAATAATTTTAAAAAATATTCTTAAAACATTTGATAGCAAAATTCAAAAAATATTTGTTGATAATTGTCAAAGCTATTTCTTTCAATACCAAATGCATTTGTTTTGAACATGAAACTTAAATAATGATTTATTTATTTTTGGCCACATAGGAGAGAGGTACAGAAGAATAAAGTAAATTAATGTTGCACAAGATAAAAGATTGAAGGGGAGATAAAAAAAATGATTGAAAATGATAAATAATGATATAAAACTATTAAAATTTAAAGAAAATATGGCGTTGGATAAGAATGATTGAAGGAGGATGATTCATGTACTCGACATAAATGTTTATATATCTTGATTCTTATAATCGATCTCAAATATATTGAGATTAAAACTTATTAATTTGATTATATATATATATAGCAACTATATATATATATTTTTAATACCATAATTCTCCATGGAATACTTATATTATATAATTTTCAGTCATATTTGATAATGAGAAAATTTTATACTACTTTAACCATAACTCACAAGTATAAATATACAAAGAAAGTATTTTTAGAATGTGAATTTACCAAATGAAAATATGATCCCACTTGACAAAGAATCAATTAATTATTCTTAATATACTTGACTTATACAAGTTATACGTTATTAGTATTACTACTATGAAGAAGTTTTAGATTAATTTTGAATAAGTTATTTTTATTGGCTTTAAGTAAATTAAGTTCTAAAATTAAAACTGCAATATTGGATGAACTGATAATAGCATTAATTTGGAAGGCATGAGTTAGCCAAAATCCTTAATTTGGTTTCTCTTATGACAAAAATTTAGATATATGTTACTTTCATGTACAATAAATTTAGGCACATTGCGCAAATTCCATTGATGAATTGTCCATTAATTTTGAGGAAAAACAGATAATCTATTACAATATAATAAAGAAATAATAAGTAAATTAGACCCAACACTTTTTTTTTTTTTATAAATAAATTATAGTAATTGATAAATTTGATATTCAATACCTTACAATTAAGCCAAGTTTATTTAATGCTTAATTTAACTAGTTTGCAATTATGGAGACCTTGACATAAATTCTTCTTTTTGTTCTAATGATTTAATAAATTCTAAATCACCTATATTATAATTTTATTTAATACTTTTTTAAAACAGATTTATCTAGTTTGTGCATAAATATATACTATAATTTGATTGATATAAAAACATAACAATGATTTGACATGAGTCAAAAAATTTATTTGACTTATTTATGATTGAATACAAGATTTTTTTGGGGGGCAAAGGTCTACTTCTAGCTAAAATAAGAAGCCATAAATATAAACTTGACCTTAAATTATGTAAATTGGATTATTTCGGTTTTTTTATTATATTTGAATTAATTTGATGTTCATGTTATTATTTTTAGTCAATTTAACCTTAAAATTATTATTTTTTGTATATTTAATCTAAATTTAACAAAAATATTATCAAAAATTTAATGCTTAATTTAACTAGTTTGCAATTATGGAGACCTTGACATAAATTCTTCTTTTTGTTCTAATGATTTAATAAATTCTAAATCACCTATATTATAATTTTATTTAATACTTTTTTAAAACAGATTTATCTAGTTTGTGCATAAATATATACTATAATTTGATTGATATAAAAACATAACAATGATTTGACATGAGTCAAAAAATTTATTTGACTAATTTATGATTGAATACAAGATTTTTTTGGGGGGCAAAGGTCTACTTCTAGCTAAAATAAGAAGCCATAAATATAAACTTGACCTTAAATTATGTAAATTGGATTATTTCGGTTTTTTTATTATATTTGAATTAATTTGATGTTCATGTTATTATTTTTAGTCAATTTAACCTTAAAATTATTATTTTTTGTATATTTAATCTAAATTTAACAAAAATGTTATCAGTTTTTGATAATTTTTAATTTATTTTTATCAACTTTTGATCAATCTGGATTAAATTTAATAAAATTGTTAGTAACATGTTCATACATGACTGGTTTTTATTAAATACAAACAGAATCGACAAAAATAATAGAATGAAAATCAAATTATTTTAAATAAAATAATAAAAAAAAAAAACTCAAGTTATATAGTTAAAAGAACCAAATAAGAACATCTTTGTTCCTTTCCCATTTCTCTTGAGTCTTGAGTAATCAGATATTGATATGGCTTATGAAATGAAATAGGTCTTTCCATAGATTTGTAAACACAAAAAAAAAAAAAAAAGACTTGGAATAATGCTAAGCTTAAAGAGATAGGAATATATCAATTAATTATAAATAATTACATTTACTCAAACTCTAGAAATATATATCCAAATACAAAATCACACCATCCAAATTTACAAAATTAAGGTTGATGATACAATTTTAAAGCTAAACAAAAACAGAATTAAACTGCCATTCAAAATTAACATTTCTCAATTAATTTTCACATATCTAGAAGAAAAGAAACTAAGTAATTGCTATAAAATTTAACAAAAATTTAACCACTCAAAGAGGGTTTCAAAACTTTCTTAATTCACCCATGAATTTTCTTGGCCTGCAAAAAAAAAAAAAAAAAATTGCTTATCTTTTAAAGCATTTAAAGTTTCTTGATGTTCATTATCATGAATCAGCAATGGAAAATAACTTACATTTGTTCCTTTATTGTTACCAACCCTTAAGCCCTTGGAAGATTTGTGGGGTGGCAAATCGGTTTCCCGATGAATCCAATGCCTATGGCTGTGGCCATGAAAATGATCAGGCGGAGGGATTGAAGAGTGGGTCTCCGGACCTCTATAATCAATCTCATACACTTCCTTTTCCGAAACATCCAAGCTCCCTTAATCAAAAACCAACACCAAATAAATTGAAACTTTCAGAAAGAAAAAAAATTAACAAATTTAAGTAAAAAAAAAAAGTCTACAAACCTGTTGAAAAATAAGGTATGGAAAGTAGGAGAAGAAGCAGCAGCAAAATAATGGAGATGGGTCTAGACTTGATGATAATTAGCTCCATGGAAACTGGTAGCTAAAGCTAGATGACGAATTATATAATATATAATAAGTTTTATTTGAGAAGATATGTAAGGGTCATTTATAAAGGGAAGATAGGGGAGAATTTAAGTCATGGGGTAGTTCACGAAACAAGCAAGGACCAAAAGCAGTTGAGGGAGGGGGGGGGGGGAATGGGTGGTGAAAGTTGAAACCGTCGCTATTTACACAGCAATAAGTTGAGAGAAGGACCGATGTAGATATAAGAACCAATAATTTTTTATACGATATGAAAGCAAGACACGAATATGATACGTTTAATATAATTTTATTTATTGAGACATGAGACAGGTGCATGTGTGTATAATTGAAAGGGTCGTAATGAGGGGACATGGCATGCCATTGAAGTCTAGTTGGCTGGATTTCACATTCTTCAAACCTACTCTTTCTGTTTTGTTTCCTTGGTTATACTCTAATAGTCTAATTTGGTGACATTAATCCTTGGTTATACACTAATTTGGTGACATTAATCCTTGGTTGTGGGGGAAAAATAAATTAATTATAGAAGGGGAGCTGGTGGAGATAAAGAATCCACTTCCTTAGCCTCATAAAACAAAAAAGAAAAGAAAATTAGTCGGTGATGAATTCCCCACCATGTTTTGAACGTTAAGTTGGGTTTTTAGCCAGATATTTGACCTTTGTTAATGCTACCCAAAACAAAAATGGAAATCTTTGTTTGATTTTCTCATATAAAAATTTTAATTAAATTAAATTTTATTTAAAAATATAATTAATTCATAAAACAACATTTTAATGCAATAACATTTCAATGCAGTGAATGTTTGCCACACTCCCAAACGTAACTCGCAAAAAATTGTATCTTTAGAAAAAAGGAATGATCTATGTTATTTATACTTGTAAAATTCATTGTTTTTAAGTTACTTAGTGTTTATAAAATTTATTTATTCTTAATAAAAAAAAATCCTTTTACCGCGAACGTTTTTGAGCCAAGCCGAACCACTTAAATCATGTGTCCATTTTTTTTAAAACATTTTTTCATAATTATGACACTAATATAAAAAATATATATTAGAAACGACAAACAAATATTTTATTTTTTGAAAAAATCATAATATGAAAAAAAAAAGGAAAAAAATACTAAAGAAACAGCTCTGTAGACAGCATGAGCCATGAAGCAAATACTAATTCTTATGCCTCAATCGATGCCGAAGACATTTTATTTTCCAGAGGGCCTCATGTCATTTCAAGATAACAGTTAAAAACCTCCAAACCGAACCAAGATGAAGCAGCCAACAGTAACTATACTTCGTCTCATTTTTTCTTGCATCTCATAACCTGTCACCAAAAAAAAAAAAAAAAAGTGAACTCAATTTATATAATATATATGTCTTAGTTTAAACTTTATACTTGCTATATGAAGATATTTTTTAAAACCCTAGCATCGCAGCCAACGATCATATGATTTGCTGGTAGAATTGCTGGTAGAATGCTAAATCCTTACTTTTAATAAACAGGATAGTACAAAAAAATAAAAAATAAAAAACCTAGTATCACACAGAATAAGTTAAGATTGGCACATCTCTTTTACTCGGTGTCAAACTTTGCCGTATATTTGCTACTACTTCCTCAAATTAGTACACTAGAACTATGTTACTCGAACTCGGATTATGTGTCCGACACGGTATATTCCATTTTTTCTAAGATTTTCATGTATTTGGAAGGTCCTTGGAGGATCATATCGCCACACCCATGTCCGGATATGGGTCAAACACGGGTACTTGAAAAAAAAATGAAGAGTCGGAACAACATAGCACTAGAATAAAGATTGCACAAGTTCATCAAAGACACACAAACAGACAATGCTTTCAATTATTTATTTTCACATATAACATACTAGATAAAAAAAATTATGAATTGGTTTGCCTTGGTAAAATGAGTAGAAGAACTAACCAAAATCATGAGCACCAGTCTCTGGCATTTTGAAACATTCGTAACCATGGGCTAGGGCCTTTCTTGTCCACATTCCAATCCTTTGGATACCAAGGGAACTGCCACATTAGGAAACACCGCTCAGGATGAGGCATCAAGGCAAGATGTCGACCATCAGGAGAACAAATTGCAGCAACTCCTAATGGAGAACCATTCAAATTGAAAGGGTAAACCTCTGTTGGATTCCCATCATCGTCACAATATCTTAACGGAGCCAAATCCGAACGCAGCACGCGATCTAGAATGCCATCATCGGGGAAATATGCTCTTCCCTCACCATGTGCAGCCCATACACCTAAAGTACTTCCTTCCATTCCTTTGAACATCATTGCAGGAGAGTCCTTTATAGTCACACTGGTGAAGCGGCATTCGAATCGTCCAGACTCATTGTGAACAAACCTTGGCTGTGATGGGTCTCCACCTGGGCCGAAAACACCCCCAACTTGGGGGCCTGGAACCCATCCTAACAGAGCCATTAACTGACATCCATTGCAAACACCAAGACTGAAAGTATCAGGGCGCTTGTAGAACTCCTGAAATTGATCGAGAAGAGGCTGATTGAATCGTATGGATGCAGCCCAGCCTTTTGCAGAATCAAGCACATCAGCATAACTAAAACCTCCAACAAAGGCAATTCCGCGGAATTCTTGCAAAGAAATAGACCCCTTAAGAAGGTCTGAAATTGTAACATCCCATGGCTCAAAACCAGCAGCATAAAATGCTGCCGACATTTCTCTGTCTCCATTGCTGCCTTCCTCGCGAATGATAGCTACTTTAGGTTTTAAAGTTGCAGTCATGTATTTCTCATCCGTAAAGGAAGGAGTGAAAGACAATGACCAAGAAGGTTCATGCCTAAACTTCAAACCTTCTTTCTCCAATTCCACACAAGAAGCTAATCTTTGCAATTTTTCAAGCTGGAAACTTGTGTCCTCCCACATATCTCTGAGGAGAGAAGTTTTCTCATTTAAATGAGTAATTCCGTCAACCTTTAGCTCTATCAAGGATGAGGTGGTTACTTGTCCTATTATCTCAGCAAAAACATCCATACTGCTGAGCTTCCCCATCACATTATCCAAGTTATTCTTGCTTACCTCAAGAATAAGACCAAGCTCTTCGGCAAAAAGTGATCCGAAAACACTATTCCCTCCAGAAGCCAAGTCCAATACAATGCCACAATTTCCAGCAAATGCCATCTCCAGGGCGGAAACTAGTAACCCACCATCACTGATATCATGACCTGCAGAGATCATATCATCTTCAAGAAGGTCCTGCACACCCTCAAAAACTCTTTTCAGGTAAGAAACGTCATCAATATCAGGACACTCATTCCCAATTTGGTCAAAAACCTGAGCCAGAGCAGATCCACCTAATCGCCGCTTTCCCTTCGCCAAATCAATATGAAGCAAAACACCATCATCTCCTAGCTTCAAATCCGGAGTTACTGTTTTTGTTATGTCAGGACAAGTGACATAGGCACTAATTACAAGATTTCCAGGAGCCTTAACAACCTCACCACCTGCATGGGCAGCCATGGAAAGACTGTCCTTCCCACCATCAATAGCAATACCAAGTTCAATCATCGCATCTGAAAGAGCAATAGCAGCATCATACATGGCTGCTCCTTCCCCCTCAAGCTTGGCAGCATACATCCAATTTCCGCTTGCTTTAACATCAGAGAGAGAAGTAACCTTTGCCCAAACAAGATTTGTGAGAGCTTCTCCAATAGCCAGTCTAGCCATAGCTTTTGGATCAAGCAGCCCTTTGATTGGCTGCTCTCCAATGGCACAGGCACCTCCACTAAAGTCAACATAACTTTGAGCAATGACTGCAACATCAGAAAGCGGTAATTGCAGGGGACCAACTGTTTGCTGTTGTGCTACAAGACCCGTTACACATCTATCAACTTTTGTTGTCAAAAACCGTTTGGAACATACAGATGGAAGTCTCAATACCCTCTTCAACGAATCCATGACTGTGTTTCCAGGAGCAATATCAAGTGGCTCTCGTGCATAAGCCACCCGCTTGAATTTGAAGCTTTTTTGAGGCATGTCCCCAAGCACTTTCTCAAGCTCAAGATCAACAGCTGGAGGAGGGGGAGGGAGTCCACTAGCTCGGCTTTTTTCAACAGCTAAGCTATCAACTAGAACAACACGTCCCTGACCATTAATAGTTCCAATAACAGCCATCGAAAGTCTTTCCCTTGCACAGATTGATTCCAACAGATTGCGGCTTTCAGGCTTCACCAAGATTGCATCTTGTTCTTGATACTCTGCACCCCATATCTCCAAAACAGACATTGTGTGATCTCCAACAACAACGGCTCTAATATCAATCTCAGCACCCTTTGGGTATATAATTTCCTTGACAACATTGCAATTCCCACCAGCTCCCTGATCATGGATGCTAATAATTGGGTTATCCTCCCCCATCTCAATGCAGGCACGAACTACACGGTACAGTTTTTGTGCCATTTCAGCATCTCCACGTTGTACGGCGTTAAAATCAAGTTCCGCATCATTCTGGCCACTAACCATACTGGATGCAGCTCCACCACCCATTCCAATACGATATGCAGGGCCACCAATCTTTACAACCAGCATTCCAATCTCAGGGTCCCCTTTCGATATATGAGTGTGATCAATCTGTCCAATGCCTCCACTGAACATGATAGGCTTCAACCATTCACGCCGTTCACCACTAGGGAGTCTCATTCCAAAAGTTCTAGTGAAACCCTGAATCAAGGGTTCACCAAATTTGTTACCATAGTCTGATGCACCATTGCTAGCCTCGATGAGTATTTCCAAAGGAGAAGCCAAATTTGATGGATATGTGAAAGACGGGTCTTCCCATGGAGCATATGATCCCTCTATATTAAGATTCCCGGTTGTGTAACCAGCTGTAGCTGCAACAACAAAAGACCCCCTTCCTGTGGCATGTGTATCCCTAATGCGACCACCCGCACCTGTCTCTGCACCAGGGTAGGGTGCCACTGCACAAGGGAAGTTATGCGTTTCAGCTGTAAATAAGACATCAATTTCACGAGTTGTTTCATTTAGTGGGCAGGCTGTTCCAGGCTTAACTGGTCGCAATCGGTGTGCAAGGAACCCCTTTATTGCACTCGAATTATCCTTAAAGCCGATCACAGAATTGTTTGGATTTGCTTTCAAAGTGCTCTTGACAATTTGCATGAGGGTCCTCTCCATGGGCTGTCCATCAATAACAATCTTCCCTGTGAAAAACCAGTGCCTACTGTGCTCACTGTTAGATTGTGCGATATCAAATAACTCTACTTTTGTTGGATTCCGCTTAATGTCCTCCATGAACAGGCTGGTATAGTACTGTAAATCTTGTTCATCAAATGCTAAACCCATTTCCTGATTAATTTCTTCCAATGCTTTCCTTCCCTTCTCAATGACAGGCACAAAACAAACCTCCTCTGGAACCACACTGGTTTCGAATGATGTGAGCCTCTGGCTATAAACACACTCCGTCATCCGATCATGCACCATCGCAGCAAACTCATTAATTTGATTTTCCTGCATTGGTCCCTTACTATACAACAAGTATCTTCTTGACCTCTCCATTCGAGTCACCTCAGTCAAGCCACAGGATTGACAAATCGAAACAGCATTCGAGGACCATGCTGTTGTAAAAGACAACCTAGGCCCAACTTCAACTATCACTGTATTCAAACCTTCTTGCTTCTTCTTCGCAAGAAAACTCTCTGTCGCCAAATTCTCAGGCTCATATGTCTCGCCAAGAATCCATTTAAGTGTTGAGAGCTTCTCAGTCGAAATCTTCGAAGCAAGCCCTATATTAAAACACTGCTCGGTTTTTAACCCAACAATCTGATTCGAAACTTTGGTTTGAATCGATTTGAGAAGTTCATCGTTTGCACTTTCTTGAATCAACGGGACACGGTAGAAATGTATGACCTCTTGAGCAGGCTTTTCAATCAATCCAGGTTGCTCATCAACCAAACTAGTACGGACATTTCCAGAAGCCGTTGCTCTAGGCTTTGATTGAGAAGAGCACCTCAAAGAAACACCTTTTGTATTGGACATATACCCCATCCGGCTTGGATTACAGAGCTTGCTCCATAACAAATTACCTCGCTTAATCGAAGAATTTCTCTGCAAAAACAGAGTTTGCCTTGTTGTACCCTGAAATAAAGCATAATGCACCAAAAAACGAAGCAGAAAGTTAACAACCTCAACCTGAATCAATTTTTAAACTAATATATAAGAACTCAAAGTTATAGTTTTTGTTCGTTTAATAAGAAAATCAAAGAAAAATCACAACCCATTTCAATTCCTGGCTAAACAAGGAAAACCCATATGTGGAATATCATTTTCACACAGTTTCTCAGTAACCAAGCAGAGATTAGAACATTAAGAAAAACTTACTTGCAGGAAGTCTGCAGCAGTTATCTCTCTTACCCCAGCCATTTTCAATTACCTGCAAAAAGAACCCATGAGAAAGAAAAGTGTTTATTCAGATAATTAAGAGAAGAAGTCAAACAAAATCAGACAAGAAACAGCGACAGAGGGAGAAAACCTTTGTCGATATAAGAGGCAGTGAACAGATGGAAAGTGGACAACTAACCAGGGTTTTAAGTCTTTGAACTGCGGAATAAAACCCTACATTCTGTATCTGTTTTTTTTTTTTTTGGTAGGATATCTTATTATATTTGTTAGAATTCTTTGTTAATGGGACAAATCTATATCTCTACTAATATAATTTTGGTATTATGAGTAAAGTATTATCAATTTAATTGATAAATATATATAAAGAATAAAAATAAAAATATATATATACTTATGAGAATATTTATGTCTTTTATTGTTTTTAAAAATTAAAAATAAAATAAATATTTTAAAAGTTACTCATTTCTTCTCTTCGACCCACGTATAGAGTGAGCCAATTATAGTTATTAAAAGTGCTTCTATATCTATACTACTAGGGCTGAACAAAAAAACCGAGAAAACCGAAAACCGATCCGAACCGTAGTGTTCGGTTCGGTTTCGGTTCGGTTTTTTTTAATTCGGTTAAAATTCGGTTCGGTTATTAGTTCGGTTTTTCGGTTCGGTTCGGTTTTCGGTTCGTAAGTCCAAAAACCGCAATTAACCGAACCGATCCGAATTCTATTTTTTAAATAATTTTTTAATTATTTTTTTATTTTTATAATATAAAAATAAATATTTTATTTCTAAATTAGTGAAAAAAATTAAAAATACTATAAAAAAATATAATTTTTAAAAATTTTAAAAATTAAGATAATTTGATTGTGGAAATAGCATGTTAGGCATAAATAACCTATTAAAATAGCATGTAATAAAGCTCAAATTTTCAAAAGCCCAAAAAAATATGGAAAACCGATAACCGAACCGAACCGAGATACGACGGTTCGGTTATAACCGATTTTTTTATTATTGCGGTTCGGTTTCGGTTACCCATTTGGAAAAACCGAATTCCTCGATTCGGTTTGTAAAACCCGAAATAACCGACCCGAACCGAACCGAACTCACCCCTATATACTACATATAAAATACTTGATTTAATTTCTATTATGAGTCAAATAACATTAAATTAATTTTAAAAAATTACATAAAAATCAAGCTAAAATTATAATAATAAAATAAAAATAGAGATATTTAAGTTTTTCAATTTTTTAGAAATAATTATCCACTAAAAAATAATTACTCACTTAAAAACGTTACTTTTCTATTATATTATATTATATTATATTATATTATATTCTATTATATTCTATTCTTTTCATTTTAATTTATTATTATTTTTAAATATATATTTTTAAAAAATAATTTTTTCCACCCACAAAATGAATGTGATGAATTCTAGTTAATAATAACTAAATCACACCCACTATGTGGGTGAAATTTTTTTTCTTTTTAATGGAGTAGTAATTTTTTTTTTAAAGAAATAATATTTTTTTTAAGTAGATAGTAATTTTTAAAAAAAGAGAAATAATAATTTTTTAAGTAGATAGTAGTTTTTTAAAAAAGAAAAATAATAATTTTTTAAGTAGATGGTAGTTTTTTTTTTTTAAATGTTAGCTTTTTAAAGAATTGGTAGTTTTTTTAAGAGAGTGGCTAATTTTTTTAAAATATATATATATTATTATATAAAAAAAATTTAAAAACATAAATACCCTTATAATATTATTATTTGATTTATAAATTTTGGTTTTTAAATAATTTTACCAACTCGGTCATTTACTTTATAATAGTATAGATGCTATTGATTGGATTTAGTGTCACAAGTTAAAGTGACACAAACTCAATTAAAAAATTGAAGAAAATTTTTTTTAATTAAGTTTTAATAAACATATAAAATGAAGGGTATAAATATTATTTAATATAAAATTTTAAATATTTCTATTTTTTAAATTTACACCCATTTAATTTAAAAAACAATCCACTACCGGTATATAATTTTTTATTTTTCTCCCTTTTTTACTTTTTTTTTTTCACTTACATTGTGCATGTTAAAATCTAATATAAATAATACAAAAAGTTAATACTACTACTACTATCTATATTATTTATAAAATTTTGGATTGTGTTTAGTGTTACGAGTCAAATAAAACTAATTTAATTGATGAAAATAAAAAAAAATCAAATATAATCATGATATTAAAAATAAAATAAAAATATTTATATCTTACAAATTTTTATGTACATATATTTTTTTAAAGAAATTTCTATTTATCTCTAAAAAAACTGCCAATTTTTTAAAAATCTATCCACTTGTAAAAATTTATTCATTTTTTACTTATATATATTTTTTAAAAATATTGTGTTTTTACTCGCATAATGGATATCAAATTCTAATTTATAAATTTTGAATAATAATATTTTGATTTTAGGTGCCCAGTTAATCACATATATAGTAACAATATAATAATATAGTATTTTTATAGATTTGTTTCAACTTTATGCTAATTTTGTTAAATTATTTGTTGATTATTTTTTATTACTTTTTTTGAAATGAGATGTATTGATGATCTTTTGGGAGGAAAAAGTTTTTGAACCTGCAAAAGATAGGAAATCATTGCATTTCAATATTTAAGTCAGCAAATGCAGGAAGAGGAGAAAGTTAGATGAAAAATACCTCTATGGTTAATAAAATTAATAGAGTATTGCATAATAATTTAGGATTTAATATCTTTACCTTAATCATTTTATAGCTAAAATTTTATGTAGTTGGCCGTAATTAAAATTTATCCTCTTTTACTATGTGGATTTTATCTAGGGATGGCAATGGAGCGGGGCGGGGGCGGATATTGCCTTATCCACCTCCACCCCACTCTTGCATGGATGTTGGAAACATTCACATCCATGGATGTCGGTTACATCCATAACCGCTCCACGGTGCTCCACTCCATTACATCCCAATTTATATTAATTATTTTTAACTTAATATTATAAAAAATTATATTATAATTTATTCATGAACATAATTTTAGTATATAAAAATCTATTAAAATATATTTTATTTATTTTTAAATATATAATTATAAATAAAATAATAAAAATTTACTCATGTGATAAGAAATATTAATAATAATAAAATTTTGAGATGACAATTTACAACTTTGAAGGAAGAATAAATTATTTAAGTGACAAATTGGAACCTAAGTTTTAAGTTCATAAATGCAAGTTGTCCTGTCCGAGAGTGGCTCGTAGATCAAACTAACTTGGCTGCATGGGACGACAGGCTTAAAGCTGGATCAGTAAAGTGGAAAATGATTGGCAACATGACAAAGTAAGAATGTAGGACAAATCATAATGAAAGGAATTCTGTAAAAAAAAGCTACGGCTATTTAAATAACGACAGCAAAATAATCTTACTATCAATACTATTATGTAACCGATTAAATTTACGATCGTAAATTATATGTATATAAATTTATTTTATAATTTATGAATATTTTTTTATAAATAAAAGATCATAAAATATCATTAACTATTTTTAAAAAATTTATTTTATTTTGTTATGATTATAATTATAATTATTATATTTTATAATAAATTATATAAAACGAAAAAACTTGTCGACCACGATGATTATAATAACTGTGATATCATCCGTTATATTCACAAACACGATAAACGCGATATAACCAAAAATACATCCGCAATGATAATTTAAATCCTTTGAAGCTCTACCCATTTTCCCTGTGATTTGATATGTTAAAACATGTGATTTATGAAGACCTTGGTCTCATAGGAAAAACCATGATCATAATAAATTTATGGGCATAGAGGACATATATGATATCAACATCTCAGTTGAGAACAAACACAGAAACAACACATGAATAGTGCAATGCAACTGTGAGAAATCAAATGAAGACAAAAACTGAGGATTGGGACAGTACGTATAATGGGGGGCTCTTGGCTGCTGTTAGAAGCCATCTTTTTGTTATTCTGTCTCAACCCACAACATGGTTGGGCCGACCGTCCTCATCATCTTCCTTTTTTTGTTTGCCTTATCTCTTCAGCATATTCGGATGACTTAATATAACAAAAGATAAGATCCCCAGTTCCATAATTTTCATTTACCTTAAAACACAAGTAGTTAAAAAAGGTGACAAAAAGAGCATTTGGCTCATCTTTATTACAAACTTTTTTTTTTTTTTTTTTTACAGTTGCAGCTAGCTATATTGGTGTTTGATAGATTTGATAGGCTCTTTTTTTCTTTTTTTTTCTTTTTTTTTTTCTGGAAAATTTGACAAGATTTTATACTTTTAGCATTCCTGCTGAACAACAGATGCAACAGTTCTAGCCCAAAACTTGAGGTGTTTCTTCATATCAGCAGCTGCAGAGACCCTTGGTAGATTAAGCAATGGAGAATCAGGTCTTTTAATCAGCCAAGCCTCTGATAGATATGGTCTTATAATACCACCTTTCTCCTCTTCCTGTTCAATATGATCATTATCTTTAGGTAGTTCATCAGCAGCAAGAATATTTAGTTCAATTTTCTGTTTAGTTTTGGAAAATCCAAGTCTGAGCAAGCCAGGCACAACACTGATCATTCTTGCGTTTAAGTTTTCTTTCTTGAATATAAAACCAAGATCCATGAACCCTTTTACTTCTTCTAGTTCCAAATCTTTCAAGCTCCTACAACTCATGGATTTTTGCAGTACTTTACCCCCAAGTGGTGAACATGAAGTTGAGTGTCTGTGATTCCTCTTACGTTTTTGAGTTGATGTTGGTGATGAAGAATGTGAACGACTTCTACTAGAGCTAAGACTCAGTATTCTTGTTGGTCTTTTCTTCACTTTTTCTTCTTCTTCCTCAGTTTTAGAATCATCCTAGAATTTGTCACCATGAAAACAATAGCAAAGTGAACAAAAAGAAAAAAAAAAAAAAGCCTGAACTTGGAGAAATATATTTAAAGATTATTGAAGAGCAACAAATTTTTGTTTTTTGGTTACCAGTGGAGTTAGTGGAGATGAAATTGCTGAGTTTTCTTGGTCAGGGAGAGGACAAACAGCCATTGAGATATCTTCTGCAAAAGATGATAAAGAGAGGCTTGATGATGGGCTTATTGTAATAGTAGATTCTGAGTGTGGTTTAAGGTTTTTAGAGAAATATAGTGAAAAGGGTTCTGGGAATAGAATAGTTTGGTGAAACCAAAGACTATCCATGGCTCCTATGAGAAATAAGAAGTTATTGGCCATGTAGAAAGAGAGTGGAGGGGGGGAAGAGAGATTGAGAGGGAGAGAGGTTATTTAAAAGGGAAAATCTGAGTAGTTATGAGCATCACTGTGGGGAGGTTCTGTGGTGGTGAAAGAATAAGCACAAAAAAAAAAAAGTAGAGGAATATAGTAGAAAGTTAAGTGGTGGAACCTTGGACAATGGAGGATGTGGTCATCAACCTGGATTCCTCCAACTCCACATCTTTCACAAGCTCAATCACACCCTTGGCCCCATAATTGATGTGGATACTATTTGTTGCACTCATTTTAACTCAATTTCAAGGTCATATCCAACCTATGTTACTCGAATTCAAGGATGAGTGTTAGATACGAGTATATATCCGATACGGATATACTCAGTTTTTTCTATGTTTTTTCATATATTTGGAGGATCATACCCCCATATCCATGTCCAAATATTTGTCGGACATAGATACTTTAGGGAAAATGAAGAGTCTGGGTAACGTAGTACCCATCTACATGATGCCATAATAGTGGACCCTCAAAGCAGTCAACAACCAATCCAGAACCAGCAGAAGGTATAAACTCTCATAATCCTTGTTTAAATCTAAGGGAGTAAATGTAAGTCTTGCAAGTATACAATGAATTCCAAGAACTTGATACAAGTTTATTCTATTTCAATTTTTTGGCTCGTCTTAACTTGTTTCAACCTGGAAGGCAAACTGCAGATTTACTGTGATTCAAGCAGTAGGAGGCTCACTATTCCACCATCAATCCATGTAATCTTTGTAATTAACTGTGTGCACAATCACATCTTTGACAGTGAAGTATAAACCAGCAAGTGATAAGTGACAGATGTGCCTATACATAATTGACATAGATTAGGGTATCAGAATTTTTTTTGATAAACTGGTCTCCCTATTGCTTCATATGCTCTCCAATCTACCCTTTCCTCGGTATTGGCCTTTCTAGTCTGATTGGCTGAGATGGACCAGGAGAGGGACCTGCTTCCTATGTTACTCGGATTCAGATGTGAGTGTCGGACACGGGTATGTTTGATTTATTGTAAGTTTTTCCATGTATTTGGAGGGTCCTTGGGGGATCATATCCCCATACCCTTGTCCAAATATGTGTCGGACACGGGTGTTGGACACGAATACTTTAAGAAAAATGAAGAATCGGAGCAATATAGCTTGCTTCTACTTTCATCTTATTCTTCAGTGATTCCCTCTCTGTTGGATAACTGAATGCTTTCACTCAATGTAAGGCTAGGTAGTGGGAAAGAAGGGAATATTTCAGCTGGACTACCTGTTCTTGAGCTCAATTCTGTTGACAAAGAAGCAGGTGGAGATTGTAGCAGTTCTTGTTTCTTCCTTCTCTCCCTTACACCAGCATGCCATTGCCTCATGATTTTGGGTTATTTGATCTTCTAGTACAGGACTCTTCAATTTTGAGCCCATTTACATACAAATAATGATTAAAAATAACCATGTGTTAACCTTATAATCCCTTGGCCATATAATGGTGAGCCTCAAACTACAAATATTAGTTTCAATACATCCACCTGCGTAACAAGTAGCATATAAAGGAAGAGTAATATAGCTGCAAAGGACTTGAACTGGTGATCCTAAGGAATACAAGGAAATTAAGATCTTTGATGTTATTCAATTGCAAACTATTAGATACTCAAATAGTTGGAAACAAAGTATTAATTCTTACAGCAATACGACTCCAGACCAGAAAAATTTATCATTAGGTTGAACAAGAGGGGTTCCCCTAATCACAGTGTTTTGATTGTTGATTTGAAGGGCCATTCTTTCAACAATGGCTTCAAGTTTGGTTTCCAGAATTAATGCTATCTATAAATCAAGAAGAATCTGTTAAGTTTAGAAGTGATTAGAAACTTGGAACGCAAGAAAATTGCAGAGCTGCAACTTTTTACACTTACAGGAGGGGAACAAAGGGTACCCAAAGAAACAATTGCCAACCTGATTGATTCAAAAAACCCATCAACTCATAACAGTACATACAACCGAAAGATCAATAAGAACTACTTTTTATTTCTATTTCCCCTTTTGAAGCTCAAAATCTTGCTTCCATGAGAAGCTAGAAGATATAATCATCAGGATATCAATGGGATAAATTCATCATTAGCCATATTTCACATCCTGTGTTTAATTTCTTTCAATCTTCCTTGATAACAGTCCTAGCTATTATACCTTTGTTTGAACAGGATCCTCATACAAATACTATGCAGCTATGTGACTCTTCCTCTATACGCATTGGTTGACACAGATGACAATTATTGAATATGTTATGTTGAGAACTCCATGTTGCTTGGAAAACAAGTATTCATTTATTTCCAAAAATATCAGTTTGTTTTAGTTACTCTTTGCATTGCAATTTAAACAGATTCAAACCAAATACCAACAGTTTCCAATACATCGATCAGCATTATACTTGAAATTCAATTGAATTTCATAGTGATCATTGTTGTATTGAGAAGAACTGATAAAACAATCAATAACAGAGAAGAGCGAACCCCAAATTTTCAAGCAAGCATCCTTTTGTTAATGAGATTATTCAATTATTTGCTACCTTCATGATTCAAAGAGTTCTAATGGAAATTGTTTAAAAAAAAAAAACAGGGCAGAAGCAGAGATGAGAACAGATCATCAAACTTTTATTCCAAAGGATACTTAAAGATACTTAGATTAACATGAGATAAGACACAGAAATCAAACACTAAAAACAAAAAAGAAAAATAAACACTTCCCTTAGGGCTTATTACGACAATCTTAACTAAAAACAAAGACAATTCATTTCTTTCGGAATAATCACTGCCCACCACGGAGACGAAGAACAAGGTGAAGGGTAGACTCTTTCTGAATATTATAATCAGCTAAAGTCCTCCCATCCTCTAATTGCTTGCCGGCAAAGATAAGCCTTTGCTGATCTGGGGGTATTCCTTCCTTGTCCTGAATCTTTGCCTTGACATTGTCAATTGTATCCGAACTTTCCACTTCCAAAGTGATTGTTTTTCCAGTTAAGGTCTTCACAAAAATCTGCATCCCTCCACGAAGCCTCAAAACAAGGTGAAGGGTCGATTCTTTTTGGATATTGTAATCAGCCAACGTCCTCCCGTCCTCAAGCTGCTTCCCAGCGAAGATCAAACGTTGTTGGTCTGGTGGGATTCCTTCCTTATCCTGAATCTTCGCCTTAACGTTATCAATCGTGTCCGAACTCTCGACCTCCAAGGTTATAGTCTTCCCTGTCAAGGTTTTGACAAAGATTTGCATACCTCCACGGAGTCTAAGGACAAGGTGGAGAGTTGACTCCTTTTGGATGTTATAATCCGCCAAAGTACGACCGTCTTCGAGCTGTTTGCCAGCGAAGATAAGACGCTGCTGGTCAGGAGGGATCCCTTCCTTATCCTGGATCTTAGCCTTGACGTTATCGATTGTGTCCGAACTCTCGACCTCTAGAGTTATGGTTTTGCCGGTCAAGGTTTTCACGAAGATCTGCATTTCTTAAAAGGCTATGACAAAACTGATTGCGGTGATTTGAGAAGGCTTTTGATAAGAGAAAAAAAAAAGAAGATTTTGATTTGCTTTGTTTTGATATAAAATTAGTGGGGAGTGAGGGGTTGCTTATATAGGAGAGGATATGGCCGACAGCCGACTTGAAGGAAAAGTTTGGATTTCTTTAATATGTAGAAATGGAAGGTCCGGAGAAAACGAGAAAGTTTGAGGTCAGATGAGTCGGCGTAACCATAGCCACTCGTCGCTCGTGGTTTTTGTTAATTAGCCAATGATGATTACATGACGGCTAACTCACGCAACTTCCAAATTGACTCCAGAATTTTCTGCCTCCTACTTTATTCCATTTAGCATTTTCTGCGAAATGGGCCAAATGGCAATGCCCACCGGCACCAACACAGAAACTATGTACTTTAATTCAAGATAATAGATACGGTTAAGGTAACTATTTTGCCTTATGCTTT
Organism: Fremontodendron californicum; assembly: GCA_030761205.1. Lineage (NCBI taxonomy): Eukaryota > Viridiplantae > Streptophyta > Magnoliopsida > Malvales > Malvaceae > Fremontodendron > Fremontodendron californicum. The sequence continues at coordinate 1,796,208 of JAULJL010000012.1, forward strand.
GTACAAAGGGTTAATTTCAAAGTTAAAAAAATCCGATCGAAAATCAAATTAATTTGATTTTCGATTTGATTCAATCGGTTGGATCGATCGATTTGATAATTTTTTTTTTTAATATTTAATCATTAAATTATATCAAATAAATATTAAATATAGTTAATAATTAATAAAAATATACATTTGATTTAATGATATGGTGTTTAATATAATATTAAAGATTAAAGGTTCAAATCTCATTAATTATAAATAAAATTTTGAAAAATAAATAAAACATATAAAATCGGTTTGATAAAAATCCAATTCTAATAACTCACTTCATCGGACAAATTACCAATTCTAGATCCGAATTTTTAATCACCGGTTAATTCCCGTTTTGGATGAAACTGCAAGGTATAATGTGTTAGACAAAATCAATCCCATTTCTAAGACCATGAATTTAAGCATAGGAGACATTTCAATTCGTGGATTAAGTGGGATTGAAAAGTGCATAGCTTACTTTCCTTTCGAGTATTTGGGATTTTATCTGAATCTAATCTATCTAATTTTGTCTTAATCTAATCTACTAATCTCTTTCGATGTATGCGACGATGTTAAAAACGTACTTTTCAAGAAAGCTGGCAACTAGATCAACCCTAGCGGATATCTTTTGCCTTCCGTCTTAGGTTGCCTGCTGAATTACAAAAACTCGCAAGAAAATTGGGGTAAACAACAAATGGATTGCAAATTAATCTAACATTCCCTTTATTTAACAAATTTCTTAAACAATGTCTGTATGCTTTTGTCTGAGCAAGTCTCTAAATATATATACAAAAATTATAAATGATAAACCACAATAAAAGTCATTATTTCTCCTTCATATCGTCGGCCAGAACTGAAGCTTTGCAGATCGGACATGTATTTTTCATTGACAACCACTTCTTAATACAGGGAACATGGTAATCATGACCACAAGTATTTAATGCCCCAACTTCATCCATGTCCTTATATTCTTCCTGTGAATTACAAAGATTTGAGAGAAATTCAACTAGTGCCTTTCTGTTTTATAAAATCAAAGGTATGTAGATGATACAGCTTGGAGCCTCGGACAAGTGGAGATCTATGTTACCCGAACTCTTCATTTTTTCTAAAGTATCCGTGTCCGGCATCTTCGGACATGGCTATGAGATATGATCCTCCAAATGTATGAAAAAACATTAAAAAATTGAACATACCAGTGTCGGACACATACCAGTATCCGACACTCATCCCTGGGTCCAAGTAACATAGGTGGGGATCATAATTGACATGTGCTGGACCGTTCTCTACAATTTCATGTTGAATCATACCACATAATCCAAGATATTTACAATTCAAACAGGATAAAATTCTTACCAGGCAGATAACACAAGAGCTCTCGTCCTGGAATTGATCTGAAAAACAGTAAATTCTCTCGGTCAAGCACTTAGATATCAAGTCTTCTGACAAGCCAGTGTTAACACTCCCAATCCTTTCCCCTAGTGCAAGTAGTTCCTGCCCAAGCAAATCATCGAAGGCCATTTAAAACAAAACACTAAGGTTGCGTTTAAAAACTTAGATTTCAAAAGATGGATTTGGATTTCAAAAATAGTAATAAAACACATGTAAATGTAACATTCATGATTATTTTTCAAATTCATGGATTTGTTGGATGCTTATTTAGTGGTGAATTTGAAATACTTATAACTATTAAATTCATGTTTTTATACCTTTCAAATATATAATCATATTGAATCTTAACTAATTTATACATAATGTATGTATTTCATTCTCACAATTTATATAGCAAACGAAATCCAAATCCAAATTTTCAAATTCATGTTTCCAAACATAGCATTAAGAATGAAATAACACCATAATAGAGAAGGGGAAAATGTCATACCTCGTAAGTCATGCTGTCTATGTCTAACCTCATATCTCTATGCTGATCAAACATATTTCTAGATCCATAAGAGGCTGAGCGGTCCACAATCATAAAACCCTGCAGAGTGAAAACAAATTATAACATTCAGCTAATGACTCGTTAAATCAGGAAAGTTAGTTGGTAAGCCGATAAACAGAAACTGCTACTGCATAGAAATTTTCCAGTCATTGGCAAAACACTTGATCATCAGCATTTGGCTACATTAGTATCATCAAAACTAATAAGCAAAGGTAATCACGGCCTGCTCATCAACAGAACAGGCCACTATCATTCAACAAAGAAGGGTACTTATGAAGCAATAAAGTCAAAAAAGTGCACCAATGTGAAACAAAATAATACTCTTAGCAGAAATGCAACATGCTGAAAGCTGTGTGGATTGGATTTTCAAACCATTACTAGAGGACATGTGAGTCCACCTCAATGCTAATGCAAGAACATAATTCCTTCCTAAGCAGAGGTAAATACCTCAGATGAAAATTGATCATGGAAAGCTGCATCATCAGATTGAGATCGGTATCTGTCATTAGATATCCTTGACCTCCCATTCCGCTCATTATTACGCCATGCTATAGCTGATAATGGTCGAGGATGTCTGGAGGAATAACTTTCAGCAACAACCTGCATTCCCTCGTCTGAGGGTACTGCATGTCCTAAGCGCACACTGCTGGAAGAAGCCCTGAAAGTTGGGCCAGATCTCTGAGAATAGTTTGTGCGAACACCCCTTACAGATTGTGCAGAATTGCCATGAAAACTCTGAGGAAGAACAGGATTTCTATCCGAAATCAAATCATGCTGAAATCCCCCGACCTCTACGGAAGCATTTGTGGCACTGCTACCACCCAGAAAGTGGTTTGTCTCATGATTAAAAACATTTGAATCTGCAATCACCAGCAACAGACTCAGAAACAATGGGAGAACCAAAACATGACAGAGAAATGTTCAACTAACTAACCTGCAGCTTGAATCCTTCCATGACTAGGAGACATTCTCAAATGGTCCCACTCCCACTCACTTGACAAAGCATTAGAGCTCTGATCTGAGAGATCCACTGAGCTAGAATGTTCAACTGGGTGGCTTGTAGTATAGGAAGTGTGAGAAGGATTGCTTGATAAATGGGTCCTAACTAGGTTGGATTCAAGATCAAGTGCTGGACGGCTTCTCACATTCCTCATAGAACCCTCACCCCTAATTGAGAGACCATTGCCTCTATAACTCGGGGGCATGGCAACATGATCCCAATGCATGTGTTGAGGATCTACATTAGGTTTCTCTTGCCAAAAGTCAGAAGATAGAGGAAGATCAGATGAACTTCCAGCACCAGCATATCTGCTTGAACCACCCCTCTCAGAGACTGAAGGGACTCCAGGGCTTTTTCGCTTGTGAGGTCCACTTCCACCACCCATTGTGAGATCAACAAAACCACCTTCAGTTCCATGGAAAGTCTGCCTATCATAATTGGAAGAAGAAGCATGGTGCATGTAGTTCTCAGGGGCTGCACCAAATGCTCCAGGTGGTGATGGATGAAGAAAAAGATCATGAGATGGGCCTGAAATGTCAGGTTGATAGTGTTGAGCTTCAACATTGTGGCTTGAGGTAGCATAACCACCTGACCGAGGCACAGGGTTCCAATGAGAAGAAAAATGCACCGCGTCAACAGACATATTTTCTACAGGACAGAAGAAGGAACCATGTTCTATAGTGCTTGCCCTCACTGTGGAACAAAACAAGCAGCAGTAATAGCCATTAGAAATATAGCTAGTGTACAGAGGATCCTATAAAATGCAAAAGGGAGGCATAACCCAAAACCTAGGCTCTAGGTAGGAGAATATGATCAGTTCAATCTCAAACCACCTTGCAAATATGTTTTCAAGCAGTAAATCATTATCTATTTGTCATCAACATCAACCTTATCCCCTCTAAAATAAAATAAAATGCAAAACTGAAGGCATTAAAATGACAATACCTAGATTTGCATTAGGTTGCTCTGCATGCATATGATTCCAGCCCTGCTCATGTTCACTCTCAAACATTTGGGATGTGCCAAATAACTGTCTATGCCCCATAACCAAGTCACTTAAAAGCTGAAGATAAGTTATATTCCAGAAGAAGAGTCAACCTGAAAAAAAAAAAAAAAAATCATATATGTAGAAGAGAATGGAGTTATTAAAAATGTCCAACAAAAAAAAAGAGGATGCATTCAGCGTCCCTTGTCATTTTTACAAGCATCATACACTGGTTTTATCACATTTCATTTCTTATCAAGAACTTCCAAAAAATTCTACAAGAAATCCACAATTCTGACACAAATACAGTCACGTTTAGGATCTCATGTATCTGGAGCAAAATGCAGAAAATGCAACACCAAGAATTACATCTTTTAGTTGTATTATGAATTAGTTGCCACTGAGCAGAGATATATTGAATATAAAGCTACCCTGATTTTGTTCTCCTAACACGAACTGCTTAATCCATTTAAAAGAGAAGATAATTTTGCTGTGCTATCAAAAATCTAAAAAGAGGAGGTGACAAGCACTATCAAAAAGAGAACCAGCATACACATATTGCCTTAAAAATATCAATCTTTTGAAATCAAATAACAATAGAACTATAGAAGCAAGCTTTCTATATACATCACTGATCAAACAGACATTCCAGCAGGACCAGCACATAAGGTCACCCACACATAAACGCACATGAAAATACACAAATTGATACGTGAAAGGGATATCTCAATTAGAATTTTAACAACTAAAAAAACTTTCTGCTTTGGCCCCTAAATCAAAATTGCGCATAAAGGAACAGCAAAGTCACATTAATACTTGGGAATAGGAAAAAATGACGATGCAGCAAAAGCATTCAATGGTTAGGGTGCTCTTTGCAAATACAGGAAGTTGACAACCCTAAATACCCAGTTGCACAACTATAGTCCTGGCTCTTGCAGTTATCTGGTTATATATTGCCCCTCTCCATAAAATGGGAGAGAGCATCCTTCATATTCTGAGGCAAGAAACAAAGAAGAAGGAAAAAGTGAAGGCAAGATAGAGAACACTAGTTAGCAATTAAATATAGACTTTAAATCGGTTGCCAGAACTAACACTATAACCCCACCGTAATAGTACCTCAGATTCAGACTCGTCGAGGATTTACTCATCAGGACATCACCTGGAATTGATTTATAACTCATAGCATATGTGAGGGATGAAAATCGTCATCACCTAACCAAACATGGCTACAAAGTTTGTAAAGCCACAATAAGAGCAGAAGAGTAAGGCCTTTGACTCCAGTCATGAAATTAGTAACCAAACCAAGATAAAAAAATAATAATAACTTCTTTCCTCTTTTTGGTTCAGTAAAAGAAAAGAAAAGAAATCAATTTGTAAGAAGTAACCTCCATAATATTGAACTTCCACTTTGTAAGGGGGGAACTGAAACCTATCTATGATGAAGATAAGTTAGAAGAATACAAAAGCAATGAGATAGAACCCTGGCCAAAGAAATGACAATTTCAAATTTAAAGTATGCTGTAAAACGTTTAAGGAAAAAAAAGTTGATAAACATGGAACAGTAATATGTAGCAAAAGCAATCATCCTCAAAGAAATTGAAGAGGAGAAATAGAAGAAAAACTACAACTTTGAAATCATCCATCTTCATGAGGAACTAAAGTCAAATGTCACGTGGATGTATAAATTATTTCTTAAATAAGAGAAAAGTTAACTAATTAGACCATATTTTCATAGACATGAAGCAGAACATGAATTTCCATCATCTATAATAGTGGGCAAGCACATATAGTCTGCTGTGATTACTGTTATTTTCACCCTGAAAACAATCATTGAAAGAGTAACATTTTCCAAAAGAAAGTAAAAGTATCATCTAAAACCAATTAGTTATATTTTTGATAAAAAGTCACCAAAAGAAAAAAAAAAAAAAAGGAAATAATAAGAAACAGGAATGTCGTATTATAAAGAAGGTGACAGTCACCATCACTAATTTAAGATGGTCCACCAAAAGCATATGTGGCTTCAATATGAAATGTCTAGATTGATTCCTACAGTACCTTTTTATCATGCAACATTTGAAGTAGAGATGAAGTTGATACATAATCGTATCTCTTAGGAACATTATTGTGCCTCACAATGTATTTCTGAAAACTTTCAAGGTCAGAGGATTAGGTGAGTACCAACAAAAAATATATATTATGTACATTACTTAAAGTTGCAAGCCTCAATTTACCATAAGTTTAGTTACTTACAGGAAATCTGCCATCAATTTAAGGGCATGTTTCAACCTTTGAATGGTTCACCATGAAGCTTCAGTAATACAAATGAAGGGGAATATATTACCCTAGAAATACAGAAGCTTCAAGAACATGTGAAACAAAACACTCCTCAGAAAGAGGCAAGAAGAAAGCCTAACAAGCAATCAGGAAAATCTCACAAAACCCAACTCCAGAGATTTCCCTTTGATATTGAAAAGCCGAAAGACCATATCAGCCGCACAATTGGTTTAACCAAAACTTAATAAGCATTCAGCTCTCCAATCAAGAGAACTGCCTTGCATCTTGACAGTAACAATCATAAGTGTTACCCTCCACCTCAATAAAATATGTGAACCTGAAGCCATCAGGCCTTTATATAATCACTGGAATCCCATTACTTTAACATAATTGTCCCTCCTCATGGGCATCTAGTCCCCACATGCATGATTCCAACACCTAAATTTTTTCAAACCCCTTAGGTTTTAACTACATCCACCGATAAGAAACAAAAGACAATCCCAACTACTTTCCTATGGTCATCATCCAAGTATCCAATTTTTCATCATAAGAGGCTATATGACATCATATAGAAGCGCCAATCAAGTCTCCATAAATAAAACATTTCAATGGTTGCCCAGCAGACAATACTAAGCTCAATGATCAGCAAAGCCATCACATGCCCTACATCGTAAATCAATCTTTCAGCAGAAACTGTAAAGGCCATGGAGATGTCCCCAAGGTTCTTAGGGATTATTCTTAGGTCATTACATGTTCTTAAAACTGCACACCACAAGATACTATTCCCAGTTCCTTAATCTCAATCCCTAAACCTCCTGTGACACTCTACACCAAGCATCTAGCATGCTAACACAGAATGTCAATATGATGGATGTAAGATCATGGCAGGACTATAATCATAGTTTTTTTTAATCATTTTCAATGCAATCTCCAGTGTATGGAGCGAAAAAACAATGATGTCAAAGTGAATTCCAAGAGAACAAGGTCTAAGAATTCTGCAAATTGGAGTAGTAGCTCTAATACCTTTTATTTGCTCTTCATGTATGAAGACTGACTTATAACAATCCAAAATGACTGCACATGATCCTAATAAGAAGACACAGGAATCTTTCCTTCAGTTTCCCAATTGACCAAAGCTTTCCTGCAACACCATTTGCAATTCAGAAAATAGAAACAGGAATGGCCAAAACTAAGCTAATTACCAACTCCAGTACCCCAGTCCCCATATATGGTTCACTCAAAGCAATGCTTCACATACATCAAGAATAATTTGCAGCTAAGCAAACTCATTGATAAAAGCTTGGAGACTGAAGATAGGAAATATAACTGAAGTTGAAGGATGCTGCAAGAAATGATGAGGAAGAGGAGGACGGAAAGTGAAGGGAATTAAAAAAAAAAAAAAATTCTGGACAGATATTGACAAACTTTAATCAAAAGCTGACAGCTACAAGAAGTATCAATGTATAACTTCAAAACAACTAGTATGAAAACAAATTGGTGGGGAGAGAGGAGATGAAACCTCATACCTTCAGAGGTAGACAAGCTATTCTTCCAAAACTGGCATAGTAATATGCTCAAGGGCAAACTAAAGATGTGGGTCAAGAACGAAACACCGAGTCCCTAACCTGCATAACGAAAATCATCTAAACCTAGTTGGTGCTAAGTCAATCAGAGAAAACTAGGTCCAATCCTAGCTATTATAACATCTCGTCCAAAAAGCAGTTATTGGGCATTCTAGAAACTACAACAAGTAATTCAGCTATGAACTGGCATCTGATAATCATTTTCTGTTTCCTTCCAGAAATTAAATCTTCAAACCAACACTGACAACGTCAATGTGCTGGACAAGAAAAAAAATGAAATGTTAAGCTTATCACAGAAGTTATGCAAGGGAACAAGTGAGATTTGAGCGCAAACACAGGGATAAAAATCAGGAAAGCAATTAGTTACATACGATATAGGATATAATATGCCACAAAACCCAATTATGTTCCTTGATCATTTGCAATGAACCCGATGCAGGACATCAGGGAAAAAAAACCCAATGATATACAGGGTAACAGTTTCATATGTCAAAGCATTCCCATTGAAAAAATATGAATACGAACTCTTGTATCAGTTTTGAAAACCTTTTAATCACGATTCTGTGAACAAAAGACAGAAAAAGTTTCAGTTAATTCTACGAAAACCGAATATTGAATTACTTACTATAAACGGAGTTTAAATATAATAACACCAACAAAATCCTTTCTTTAAGCTACAACAACCACGTGAGGATTAAAACAACTGATCATCTTTGAAGTCAAGTCCCATAATCAGATGATCAACAACGAAATAACTCATGCTGATGATGATGATGATCATGGCCACGATCACAACTCGGAAACAAATTTTAACGGCAATTTCTTTTTTTCTTTTTTAATATCTCTAATAAATACAGAATTTTAACAGAGAATCTAAGCATGATAAACAAGAAACAACCTGAAACCATTGCAGATTATTATGCACAATCAAGATCAAACATCAAAATATCCAAAACTAACCAAATAAACAATAATCAGAAATTAGATAAATAAAATTTTCATCATCGAAGCGGTTAAAAAAATGTACTACGAAAATTATCAAACAAAATAAAAAATAAAAACAACAAGGAAAACGTACCTGGATTTTGTTTTGGATGAAAATCTTGGAGAAGTTTATTAGAATGATATTTTATAGAAAAAGAAAGAAAAAAAATGGTGAAAGTTGTGTTTGGGAGAAGGAAGAAAGGAAATAAAGCGGTTTGGGTGCGTTCGTCTGTGGCTTTGTGCGAAGTATAAGAGAAGGAGAAAATTACCACCAACAAATAAAAAAATAAAAATAAAAGGGAAAGGGAAAAAAAAAAATTTGGGCTATTTTGTTTTGGAAAAAATATTAAAATCCTCCGAGGTTTAGTTATAATTTCAGATATCTTTAAGGTTTGGATAATATTTTTTTTCTTTTGAGGTTTGATAATATTATTTTTTTTCCTGAAAATTAATATCATGTCAAAATTATTTTTATATGTCATAGAACATGTCTAGAATTGATAAAATAATCTGAATCGTCGGGTCAGACAGATAATTTCAAAAAATAACGAGTTCGAGTTGGGTTTGGGTTTATCATAAACCCGAATTGACCCGCCCTGATTTTTTTTTTTCTTTCTTACTTTTAATTTTTTATATATGTTAATTCTATATATTATTAGGGGTGAGCATTCAGTCGGTTTGGTTGGTTCGATTTTAAAATTTCTAAAACCGATTAAATCGACTAAACTTATAAAACCGACCGACAAATATTCAAAACCGAAAAAATTGAAACCAACTTAAGTCGATCGGTTCGGTAGGTTTAATCGGTTTTAACTGTTTAAAAAATAATTTATTTATTGTATATTATATATTATTATATAATATAAATGATATATTATATATAATTTTAAATTATTATATAAATAATTATAGTTAAAATAAAATTAAAAGGGTCGGTTAGTTCAGTCTATTCGAGATGGGATTGGGAGGATTTTTGGGGTAGGGGTCGGAGGCTAAAATTTTAAATAAAATCGGGTTCAAGACGGTTTCGAGTATATCTAAACGAGCCCTTTATAGGAAAAAGTATTAAAACCCCCTGAGGTTTGATCATAATTTCGGATACCCCCTATAGTTTGAACAATACTCTCTTTCCCTCTTAAAAATTAATATCATGTCAAAACTGTCATTCTATGGCATATAACATGTCTAGGGTTGGCAAAATAATCTGAACCGTCGGGTCATGCAGGTAATTTCAAAAAATAACAGGTTCGGGTCGGATTCGGGTTTACCATAAACTCGAATTGACCCGCCCCCGATTATTTTTTTTTATTATTTTTCTTACTTTTATTTTTTATATATATGTTAATTTAATTTTATATATTATTAGGGGTGAGCATTCAGTCGGTTCGGTTTCAAAATTTCAAAAATCGATTAAACTGACTAAACTTATAAAATCGATCGAACCTACCGACAAAAATTCTAAAAACGAAAAAAACGAAAACGACTTAAGTCAGTTGATTTAATCAATTTTAACTATTTAAAAAATAATTTATTTATTGTATATTATTATTATATAATATAAATGATATATTATATTATATATAATTTTAAATAATTATATTTAAAATAAAATTAAAATGGTCGGTTAGTTCAGTCTATTCGAGATGGGATCGGGGTCTTTTCGGGGTCGGGGGTTAAAATTTTAAATAAAATTGGGTTTGGGGCGATTTCGAGTATATCTAAAAGGAGGTCGGGTTAGGGCTAAAATTTTAAATAAAATCGATACGGGTCCGAACTGATGGAATTCGGTTCGAGTTGATTTTTTTATTCTATTCGATTCGATAGCCGTAAAGTGTTAAAAATCATAATACTGCATATTAACCGCAAATTTTGTCTAAAACCGAACCTAACTGAACTGTTATCATCTCTAATCGTGAATTATCTCCAAAACTCTAAAAAAATAAAATTGTTATTTGATTTTTTTATAACTTAAATAGAAGATAAATTGAAATTTTTAAAATTTTAGAGAGTAAGTGAAATTTTCACTCCACCCTAGGGGTAATTGTTTTTACCCTTTTGTTTTTGCTCACCGTAACGGACGGGTTACCGATCCAAACTGTAAAAAAAATTTCTGAGAAATATAAGCAAAAAAGGTTATAGATTATTTATTAAATTAATAAAAAATAATAATCCTTGTTGAGAGTGCGACCTCACGCTGGCTTACGCGTGTTTTTTTTGTTACGTTTTTTTGTTACTTGGGTTGGAACTTGGAAGAGTTCGTAACTTCGTATTCAATAATAGATGATTTTTTTTAATTTTGATTAAAAATTTATTGAATATCTTATTTTTATTTTTTTATATATTCTAAAAATATATGTTATTTTATTAACTTATTTGTAAAATTTAAAAAAATTTACTCACAATAAATCAAATAATTTGTTTTGTAAATGGGTGATTTGAAAGTTTTTTCATTCCAATAATAATATAAATAAACAATATTTCATCCTCGCCTTCTTTAATTGAAACATATAAAATTCATTATAAATTATAAAAATTGTACAAAATCATATGAATTTTTGGTTCATCTTTCTTCACCTACATAAATATTTTTTAGGTAACTTTTATAATAATACAGTTAAAACCAAGCCAATACTTGTATGTTTCATACAAGTAAAAATAATTTTTATTAATCATCCTTTTTTTAATCTAAAAATAGAGTTAAAACTTAGCTTATTATTTTTCTTTTATAAAATTTAAAAATAAATTACATAAAAATGGTTTGTTTAGCAGCAATTTTATCTCTCCTAATTCAGTGAATAAAGACATAGAACAAGACGTGAGAATATTGACAACAATGCAATGCAAGTAGTCTATTTCTTTAGGGCTTATGCCACTCTCCCCATTTGATAGAAAATGAATTTCATCTTAAATAAATATATACATTGGATGTGAAAAAAATAAATGGACAAATAAAGATGAGTCTCACCTTTTAATGTATCTCATCTAACTAATCTTGACTTTGTCTAACCTAAGTTTATCTTATGTATCAATTTCTTAAAAATTATTTGTATATAAATTTTTTTTTTTTATATAGTGGATGTATATATTTTTAATTTAAGATTATGATTTTTTTTTATTTGTGACATCAAATTCAGTCAAACACTTTATAATAACTATAATAATTTAACTTATCCAAAAAAAAAAACTATAATAATTTATCACACTTATTATATGGATGAAAAAATGTATTTTCAACAACATTATAGTTTAAAAAGAATAAAATAAAAAAAAATAATAATAAGTGAGTAGTTTTTTTTTAATTAAAAGATATTAAAAAAGTAAGTAATTTTTAGTGGGCAGTTTTTTTTTTTAAATTAAAAGATGTAAATACCAATAATTTTATTTTATTATTATAACTTTATTTTGGTTTTTATATGATTTCTTTAAATGAGTTGGTGTCACTTGAATCGTGACATCAATTCAGTCAAAGATTTTGTAATTAGTATAGATAAACTAAAATATGATCACAGTCATTTGATAATTAAAAACAAAATAAAAAATTAATGATAAAAAAAAAGTTATGTTAAATAAGATGTGATAGCTTTTTCGAAAATATGTAGTTTTATTTAAAAAATTGAATAACATATATACTTTTAATTTCATATATATTATTATTATAATTTTTATTTTTTTCTCTATTCTTGATTGAGTTATTGACCCTTGATTTATGACATTAATTCAATCAAAGATTTTATCTATCTACTAGATTAAATCACACTCACTCTGTGGGTGAAAGAAAAAAATTTAATGTAATGGTAACTTTTTTAAAAAATAATAGTTTTTTAAGTTGATGGTAGTTTTTTTTAAGAAAATGTTAGCTTTTTAAGGAAGTGATAGTTTTTGTAAGAGAGTAGGTAATTTTTTTAATATATATATATTATTATATAAAAATTTAAAAGACATAAATACCCTTATAATATTATTATTTGATTTATAAAATTTGGTTTTTAAGTAATTTCATCAACTGAGTTTGTGTCACTTGACTCAGTGACATCAATTCAGCCATTCTCTTTATAATAGTACTAGAATTTGAGACACTCACTATGTGAATGAAAATATATTTTGAAAAAAAAATTATGTTTAAATTAATTAAATATAAAAATTGGGTAATCTTTTTAAGTGGATAATTTTTTTAAAAAGTGAGTAAAAATTTGGTAGTTTTTTTTAGGTGGGTAGTTTTTTTAGAAGAGTGGATATTTTTTAAAAGTAAATAAATATTTTTTTATTAAAGATATTATTAAAATACATAATTATTCCTATTTAATTTTATAACTTTACTTGTTTTTTTTTGTATTTTCTCCAACTGAGTTGGTGTTCGGTTAATTCGTGACACCAACTCAGTCATTCCTTTTAATATAATAGAGATAAATATAAATACTAATATTAAAATTTTCTACTGAGTTGATGTTACGAGTTAACTAAACACAAATTCAGTCAAGAAAATTAATTAAAACAATAATATTAAGGTTGCTCGCATACTTTTATATTTTAAAAAAATTAATGATAAATTTAAAAAATTATCCACTTCTACTTAACAAATTACCTAATTAATTTTTGTACCCACATAATGAATTTACATGTTTCTAGTGTATATATATTAAATAATAAAATTTATATTATTTAATCCCCTCATGAGTAAAATAATATCAACTTAGACAAAAAAGCTATAATAATAATATACATGTGAAATTAAAGATACATTATATATACCCATTATTCAAGTTTTAAAAATAAAATTACATTTAAAGAAAAATTACTTATTTTCTAAAAAACATATTATCTTTAGGATTATTATCTGATACACTGTCAGTGGAGTATTTAGATTTCACAAGCAGAATTAACAGAGTAACACATAGTAGTAGAGAATAGTAAAAAAATAAAAAAAAATTAAAAAATTTACATGTTCAGTGTACCAAAAATATCCCTTATCTTTAACCTAACTTATTTTTCCCTTTTAAAACAAAATTTTTTATGTTCAAAATAATCACATAATGAATAAGTGGTCAACTGATCATATTCTAATAGAGTATTTATATCTTTTTATTTTTTTTCATACAATATATTTTTGAAAAATAATTACTTAATGATTAAAATACTAAAACTAAAAAAACCTTTGAACTATGACACTTTTTTAAAGGTTAAACTACTTAAGAAGTTTCTGTAATATACCATCCAATGCAAATTAGTCCCTTTACTACAAAACTGAGTAATTTAGTCTTTGTACTTTTAAAATTGAAGCAAAAAGGTAAAATCACTAATTAGTGTAATGAAAACTGTTAAAAAAATTGACGTGGCATTTAACCTTATGTTTATTTGATAACGTGGAACCAATAAAATATATTATTTTAAGCTGACGTGGACAAAATAACAAACTAAGTTGACAAAAAATAATTTGATGTGCCATTTTTGCCAACTTAGTTTGTTATTTTGTCCACATCAGCTTAAAATAATATATTTTATTGGTGTCGCGTCAGCATTTAACATCCACGTCATTAAATAAACACAAGGTTAAATGCCACGTCAGCTTTTTAACAGTTTATGTTATAGTAGTCAGTGATATTACCTTTTTGCTTTAATTTTAAAAGTACAGGGATTAAATTACCCAGTTATATAGTAGAGAGATTATTTTGCACTATATGGTATAATACAAGGACTTCCTAGGTGCTTTGTATCTAAATAAGCCATTTTATTTTTATTATATCTAAATAAGTCCTTATTCTTTGATTTATACTTAAATAAACCCTTATTTTAAATGAAAGGTTGATTTATGTTATACTTACTCATAGGCTGGGTAGCCCGTCTTACCGGGTAAGCCCGACCCGTATTGGATAGGGTCTCGGTAGGGGTGAGCAAAATCCGACTCGACTCGAAAAAACCGAAAAAAATTTCAAATTTCGAATTAAATAGTTCGGTTTATTAGAGTTATTCGGATTTTCGGGTCAACTCGACTAAGTAATTTGAGTTATATAGTTTAGCTAGGATTTGATTTATACAACTCGAATAACTCGAAAATCCGAATAAGATATTTCTATACGACGTCGTTTTACTCATTTGAATTTGATACTAAGCTTGAGTTTTGCATTTTTCTTATTTCGTCTTTCCTTTTTACTCTTTAGCCCATTTTTGTTGGGTCATTTATTTTTGTTGTTTGTCACCATTCAGTAGAAAAATAAATCCACATGAACTGTTGACTGCATACTTATTGTCTTAATAATTTATCATTCATTTTTTTTCCCTCTGAAATTGACAAGTCTAGATTGAAAGTTTACATTGAATTTTTTGAGTTTCAAAAGGGGAAGGTTATCACTCAATGCTTCATTCAGTTAAAGATTGAAGCTTTTGGTTGATATCATGCACATTACCAAGCTAACCAAACGATGAAATTCAAAAGATAATGAATTCTTTTTTTTAAAGGTCAATAGTAGGCTATTTATTTAGTATGACAAGTCTTTGATAGTTATATTTATAAGAAAAGATAGAACACAAAAAAAAAAAATATTTGTAATTTCATAGAACTAAATTTCAAAATTATAGATATACATGCATTTACAAGATAACAGTAACATGATCTAGTCAATCAACATTTACAAGATAACATTTTAACTCGAATAAATTATTCGACTCGACTCGACTCGAATAAATTATTCGACTCGACTCGACTCGAATTTGTTTTAACTCGACTCGATTCGCTAAAATTTCAAATTGAGTTTGGTTGACAAAATAGGACTTGTCAACTCGACTAATCCGAATTTTTTTCACTCGACTCGATCGAACGCTCACCCCTAGGTCTCGGTATGATTTTTGGTAATCCGAGTTGACCCGGCTCGGATCACTGTTCATGTATTAAAAAGTATTTTTTTTTATTTAAATTAAAGTATACAAATTAATATAAAAATGATTTTTGAATTTTTTTTTTATTTTTTAATAGTAATCCGGGTCGACTCTAGATAAGGTAGACAAAAAATTCGAGTAGCGAACCGGTTCATGAACATGTTTAATTTATGTTAAGGATTTATTTTTTGTTTGTTAATAGAAGGAACACGTCACTTAACAAAACCATGGTGATTTTGTTAAGTACGGAATCCCTTATAACATGTTAAGGGTTTTTTTATGTATAAATTAAAAGTTAAGGGCTTATTTGGGTATATGTTAAAGGTTAAGGATTTAGTTGGATATAATTTAAAGATTAATGGCTTATTTGAGTGTAATAAAAATATAAGAGTTTATTTGAGTGTAATAAAAGTATTTTAACCTTAATTTAAAAAAAAAATCCACTTTTTCTGAAAAAAAGTATCCATATGTAATTTATTTTTTTCTCCTAAAATATGCTTTTTAGAAAATTGAAAAACAAAATTAAAAAAAAAATAATTAACGAATATTTTAATGATATTTTTTAAATTTTTTTAAATATAATAATTTTTTTAATAATATATTTAAAATAATAAAAAATTTATTAATTTTTATATTTAATATAATTTTATTATTATAAATAATATATTAATTAATTTTAAAAAAATACGAGATACTCATTACGAAACTCATTAAAAAAATGTAGGAAAAAAAAAATCCTTTCACTTACAGGCTGGAGTTTATTAGCTTTCTTTTTTTTTCAAACCGTTTTACTTCTGAATATGTAGTTGGTTCGGTCACCAACATCAACGGGGGAAACAAACAAAAACAAAGAAAATCAAACTCTCCCTTTTTTTTGTTCTCCAAATTTTCTTTTCATCCAAACAGCTACATTAACTGATCTGTAAGCTCAAAGCAGATTAGACAAAAAAAAAAAAAAAAGAAGAAGAAGAGAAAATGAGTGTGATTGATATATTGACAAGAGTAGATGTGATCTGCAAGAAGTACGACAAATACGACGTCGGAAAGCAGCGAGACCAAAATGTCTTCGGCGACGATGCCTTCGCTCGCCAATACGCCGCCGTTGAAGCCGACATTGAATCCGCTATTCGGGTAACTCCGATCTAATCTAGTGGTTTAAACTTATTTTTGTTGAGATTTGTTAGGTTTAAGCGTGCTTTATGATTAGGTTAGTTGCGATTTAGAGTGTCAGTCTTCTCTCCTTAATTGAGAGTTGTTCAGTAAGAATTAGGGTTTTTTGCCTTCAATTTGAATCATGTTTAATTTGTTTTGATTTAGAAAGCGGAGCTTGCTTCCAAGGAGAATAGTAAGGCATCTGCTGTTGCAGTGAATGCTGAGATTCGTCGAACCAAGGCTCGATTGCTTGAGGAGGTCCCTAAGCTGCAGAGATTGGCCGTTAAGAAGGTTAACTTTTTTCTCCTCTTCAAAATTTCCAGGATTATATTTAACAATTTATTGTAAATGTGAGCTCGTTTATAATAGATTGGTAATGTTGTTACATAAAACTAGCAGAGGCTATATTTTTTGTAATAATGTATTTCATTTGACATATTTAGGGGTATTTGGAATGTGTTTTTCTGGACTTGAGAATTGACTAGTTTGGACTTTCGGTGTGATAGATTTTGCAATTTGTTTACAGGTTAAAGGGATTTCAACTGAAGAGCTGGCTGCTCGTAATGATCTGGTCCTTGCGTTGCCAGACAGGATTCAAGCTATACCTGATGGAACTGCTGCTCCTAAACAAACTGGAGGCTGGATGTCTTCAGCACCTTCAGCTTCTCGTACTGAAATTAAGTTTGACTCAGGTGATTCTTAACTTCATTGAAATTGCTTGTTAGTTTTATTGTGATTGTATATTGGTAGGCAGTAGGCTTCATGTTTAGCTGTTTACTGACCTGTTCCATCTTGTCAATCTTTAGATTTAAATCTCTCTTTGTACCATTTTGAGTAAAATTGAAATCCTGATGTGTTGTTATTTTTCCTACTTTTGTTTGTTGCTTCGGGGAGGGTAGGTGGGTGGAATGTTTTGTTTTATTTGGTGGTGTCTTCCATAATGATGTGAGGAACGTTATTTTGTTTTACAATAGCTGCCGCAACCATAAGATGAAAAGTTGGGAGAATAATGGATCAAGAACAATGACTTGATTCAAAGATCAAAGAGAAGAATTTGGGAGATAAAGATGGATGAATAGAAATAGTAGTAGGAACCCAAGAAAATGGTGGAGAGAGAGCATTTAAATGCTATCTCAAATATATTTAAAATTATTGTTCTTGAATTTTTATTGCATCGAGAATAATAAAGCAAGGAGGGTGCATACTTATGCTCATAAGTGCAAAACCTCTTTTTTTTCTTTATTAACATC
The DNA here is from genome assembly GCA_030761205.1 of Fremontodendron californicum. NCBI lineage: Eukaryota > Viridiplantae > Streptophyta > Magnoliopsida > Malvales > Malvaceae > Fremontodendron > Fremontodendron californicum. Next base: position 1,814,260 of record JAULJL010000012.1, read on the forward strand.
TGACTGTTTGCAGTGGCAAAATTTTCAATCTTAATAGTTTATAATGCATAGTTTATTAATAACTCTTTCTTATGATCTCTGAAACTTTTGTCTGGAAGATCTTATGCTTTGTTGTACTTACATATTCATATTGATCATAGATGGACGATTTGATGATGAATACTTTCAAGAATCTCAGCAGTCAAATCAATTCGGGCAGGAGTATGAAATGCGGAGAATGAAGCAGGCAAGTCAAACTTGTACAGATGCTATTGTTTATGATCCTTTTTTCTTATTGGAAGGAAGCTTGCTTGCCTTTTGATTGCATACACCACATTTATTGAGCTATGATTCACTTTTATTTCTTTTGACATCCATACAGGACCAAGGTTTGAATATGATTTCAGAAGGTTTGGATACTTTAAAGAACATGGCTCATGATATGAATGAGGTAAAGCTGCCTTGATTGTCATTTATAACTATTCGATAGGATGTATTTTTGTCAAGTAATTGTAACATTCATGCTGGCTACTTAATTGTATCCTGTGGTATGTGCAGGAATTGGATAGGCAAGTTCCTTTGATGGATGAAATTGACACCAAGGTTAACATCATGACCATCATGTTGTTGTACATCTTAGTAACTGCTTAAATATTACCAATTTACAGTATATATTCTGTTCCTTACACATTTACAGGTGGACAAGGCAGCTGCTGACCTTAAGAATACCAATGTTAGACTTAAAGATACTGTCACCCAGGTGATTCGTTTTGACTTCATTAAGTGTAGATTCCCATCCATTTTTATCTTTCTTTGCTTCTTTGTTGGATCTGACATAATTTTTTTGTTCTGTACAGTTGAGATCCAGCCGAAATTTCTGTATTGATATTGTCTTGTTGTGCATAGTTCTGGGAATTGCTGCCTATTTATACAAGTAAGCTTCAAACTCATGCCTTTATAAAGAACAAAAAAGAAAAAAAAAACCTGCATCGAAAGTTTCCATCTAATGCTAAGGTGACTCGCAAATTGTGTTCTATATTATAGAATATAGATATACAGTTTAATTTTAACTGAACTCGTCATATTGTGTGCTTCAGTTATGTTTGGGGATACATTTTGGTTTTCTTAGTAATGATTTAGGTGGAAACTTTGTTGATGGATTAACTAATTTTTTCTCTTATTTCTTTTATTTTTATCATTGAGAAGTCACCCTTAACCTTAAATGTTTTTCGTTTGCAGTGTTCTGAAGAAGTGAAGCGATAAAAGGATGAGTCGATGTGTTCCCTTGTATGCTGTCGGCTTTTTCTTGCATTGTCTGTCATCTGGAGGACTTGCTATGGTGCTTGATCTTGTATTTGATTTGTTTCTTTTGTGGGAGTCATTGGTCAAACTGGGCAAAATGTGAGTTTATCTTTCTTTACAAATTCAAGACAACGTAAATGTTTTTGTATATCATGTGATTTGCGGAGATTTAATCACATTATTTTAAGGTGGTACTTCTGCCTTCATTGCTCAAAATTTTATCATTACAGTTTTGCCACATATGCAGACAATTTAATGATGTGATTTTGATCAAATCTCTCACTGATTAAAGATTAAAGTTGTGTTGAGTAGACAGATACACAACTGCTTTTAACCCTCTGCAGTGTGTGCGTGGAAACTAATTTCAGTACGGAGATAGAGGTAAGTAAAAAAAGAAAAAGTTTCGAGTATTTCATAGCTGCAGTATACAGCTGAATGGGAAATGAACATCATTGCTAACCACTGTTAGATTTACTAGTAATTTAGTCTTATATATGTTTTTAGGGACTATATTGCTCCGACTCTTCATTTTTCTTGATGTACCCGTGTCCGACATTTGTGTCTGACACATATTCGGACATGGGATGGGGATATTATTCTCCAAGGACCCTTCAAATACATGAAAAAACTTAGAATAAATAAAAAAATCCGTGTCCGACACTCACACCCGAGTCTGAGTAACATAGCTTAGGGAAGTCATACTAATACATACGTTTGTCATTTAGGTAGAGCTTATCGTAATTATTGGATTAGAAGGGTCTCAGCAACAGATATGGATGACATGGTTTTATCATTTATGCTTGAATATCCCTTGTTGCACTGTTTCTTTGATGGAATAATCTTTGCTACAGGCTGTTTTCTTATTGTTAATCAGCCTTGTATGGCATTAGCAGTTCTGACTTGAAGCCATGATTTGTATTTTGGTTTCATTAGGAACCCAAAAAAAGAGAAAACGATTTCAAATCTTCTGTTCAAATGAAAAGGGAATTAATTTCGGAAGAACAATTCTTCCTTACATTTCTCTCTCTTTCATGAAAAATAAGAATACCACTGAAACAAGTTGGTAGAAAACATGATTTCATGGCTCTGTTGAAGATGACATCGTGATCTGTAGCATTAGGTTGAACACCATTTCCTGAAAGATAATACTTTTAACAAATTGTTTTTTATGCTAACTTAACACTTTGTAAATTACAGCCATAATGCTTTTAACCAAGAAATCACTTTGTTTTTATGCTCACTGAGTTTACATCAAAAGAACACATAAATAGAACTCGAGGATAAATCCGAGGTTTAACTCAATTGGTTTATGCACATCATATTTAAGAGGTGACATTCAGGCAACTATTTTTCTAAACGGCAGTTTCTTTTGTACCAAAAAAATAGAGCTTGAGGATCTCTAAATTTACATCAAAAGAACACATGACCGAGCTTCTCCAGTATAGCCAGTAAGGCATTTATTGATTTACTATAGGTACTTATAATACTATGTACATTGATACAATACAAATATTTAAAAAATAAACATCCATGAAGGTTTCAAACCTCGCAATCACCCTACTAATTTACAGACAAATTCACAATGAAATAAATCAGCAAATCTGTCTGTCTAGGCGGTAATCAGAAACTTTCTGTAGTATATCTGCACACTGAAGAAACCATTGGTAATTTATGTACAGTTTTTTTTTTTTTCTTTTTCCCGTGCTCTGAAATTCTCTAGCCAGTTTCTGTGAAATCCAGGAGATTAAGCTCATGATACTGCATGATGGAATTCCATTGATCTGGATTGAAATTGTTGCCTTCCTTGTGATCTGTTCCATAAAAGTTCATGTCACTGCTGCAACCATGGCTTACTGGTTTTACTTCCTCTTTCTCTCTATCCCTCCCTGATGAGCTTCTTGCTTTGTGGGACAAAACTTGTGGCCTGGTTACCTTCCATGGACACTTTCTTTTCACAGGGTTAAACAGGCTTTCAAGAGATGAAAAATGAGATCCGCAAATTCTTCTTATCAGAATTGGCCTCCTAGACAGAAGCTATGTTGCTCGGACTCTTCAGTTTTTTTGAAGTAACAATATCCGATATCCGTGTCCGATGCATATCCGGACATGGGTATGGAGATATGACTCTCCAAATACATGGAAAAACTTAGAAAAAATTGAATATACCTGTGTCGGACACATATCCGTATCCGACACTCATACCTGAGTCCGAGTAACATAGGACAGAAGTGCAAGATTTATCAATGCTCTGGAAGCTAATGCTTGAGGTTGTGTCAAAGCAAGGAAGGTCTTGAGATGCAAAAATGTAAGGTAACATGGGGCAGTCATTGAATAGATAGCTTTTGGCCATCTCAACGTTGTGGTTTACGTTTGAAGGCCATGGCTGATCATTCAATTTTGGGAGATAGCTATCTGGTTCATGACTGCTAACATTTCTATCTTCCCAACTTTTCCTTTGTATGCAGCTTTTTTTGCCTCAATCGACAAAGCACCCAATCATCTAACAGTAACATAAAAGAAAAGAAAAATGATTTCCATCAACCTAGACTTTTACAACCAATTTGTCTCATCAAATCAAGCATCACAGTTCAGAAATTCAAAGGGTTCTGCTTTTCTTTTAGATATTAACTTATCAGGAACCAACCATTCTTATATCTTAAACCTAGCTAGCTCAGTCTTTGTTACCAAGGTAATTTGATATGATGCAAAACCTAGGATAAAGATAATCTGGGTTTAGCCCAATTCGTTCGTGCAGTCATTTTTAAGAGGTAACATCCGGTAGTTTTTTGGTGAGAAAAAGTACCACTCATCTTCTCCAAACAAAGCTTTAGCTATATGAGAAAAAAAAACAAAAGCCAGATAGAGTTAAATTAGTAGGTAATTTACAGAAGCTTAATTTTAGTCAGCCATGAAAATGAAAATATGTAAAGAACATTAACGAAAGTGCAACATTAATCATATACAGACTTGGAAGCTCCCATGGATTATACTTGTATAATTCTATCTCAGCTATAATAGAAGCTGGAAGGGGACTCGAAGTCACTTTGTTCTTCAAGTAATGAAGTATATATGAGCTCTTCATCAGAAGGGTGGAATCTAAAACCAGGAGGAAGCTGAATCTCAGATGAGCTTGCAGCAGGTATTTTCTCCATGGAAGAAGCATCCAACATTGTTCTTGGAGATGATCACTTGTTAAGAAGAAAAAAAAAACAAACAAACCTAGGGATTAATGACTCTCCCCGATATTATCGATTCCAAATAGTTGTAAATATAACAGCAGTAATGTGCAAATATTATATAGGGTGGTAGTTTTTTATATTTCTTCATCCAGATATGGACATTGTTAATGTCATTAAAATTGGCTCATATAATTATTAATCTATGTTACCCAAATTCAAAAATAAATATCAGATACGGATATTTAAAAAAAGTAATCTATATTATCCAAATTCGAGAATAAATATCAAATACGAATATTTTTTAAAAATTGAAGAATCTGAGTAACATAATTGATAACAATAGTATAAAGTTTCAAAGAAAAAGATTGGAAAGCTACCAATTTGTCCATATTGTGAGTCCTGTTTGGGACATAAATTCTTCAATTTCAATGGACCTGTTTTGTCACCGCCCTGTATTATTTAAGGAATTTAAGTTCGAGAGTTCTGTATGCCAAAACGGTTCAAGTAGTACTTCACGTAATCATTTCCATAACTAGGCTAAATCTACATCTGATTTCAGCAGTTGGGTGGCAGATGGCTTTGGAACCAAAGGCCCCAATGTATTGGAGCCTCCCTTTTGATAATTTACTTGTCTGCCAACTTATTTTAATGGTTTCCTGGAAGATAAAGAAATTGTTGGCATACTTTATAAGCCATATTTCGTTTCAAATTTCAATAATTGTATAAACTTTATATATATATATATATATAAAGAAGGCCGAAGCTTAAAAATAATTGAAAGAGTTGTAGATGTTCATATTTGAATTTTAAATTTACTGAATGTTATATCATTTTTTAAAGGTAATTAAATGAACCAATTGAATTAAATCATGAACTTATTGTATAAATTATTTAATCTTTTGATAAAAGGATTTGACTTGTCATGAAATGAAAACCACCTATATTTTTGGGTTCAACGATTTGAATTCAAGTATCTCCCAATGTTTATTCGTAAAGAGTTTTTTGGCATTAAAGTTTAATTCAATTCTTAGAATTTATTTTTGTAAGTGAATCTATCAAAAATTAAATCATGAGTTCAACATTTTACTAATAGATTATACAAATGTTGAAAGGTACTTTGAATTTGAATAAGGTATTGATAGCTACTTGGGAAAACTACAATAACTTCCATCGGCCAATTAGTGGCAGCTTAACCAAAATGTAATAACCAAGACACTTAGCTCATTTTCCTAATCATGTTTGGGCATGATCTTGTGACAGTTGGTTCAAATAACCATTTTTATTAGCTTATGGGGATCTAGCTGTTTAGCTTAAGCAAATTATAAATTAATAACAATTTTTTTTATAAAAAATATAGATTGCAAGAAACAAGCTTTTGCCGATCAATTGGAGGCTACTAAAGAGGGGGGAAAAAGGTATAATCTTTTGCCGGAATGAATCCAAAAATTGAATGTTATAAATTGACAAGAGAGATTTTGTCAAGTGGGCTGGCAAAAATATTTTTTTTGCAATATTGCTGCTTCTTCAAGTAATATATATATATATATATATATATATATATATATATAATGAAGAACAAGAGTGATTGGATACTTGGATAAGTTAGAATAGGTCCAAACAAAATTTATAATGATGAGATCTTGTTTGTTAAAAGGGATATGTGTTGAAAAATAAAGAAACAAAAAAGAGTGGCGGTTAGAACAGGACAATTATAGGTAGACTTGATAATTTTGAATATAATATGTAAATAGTATACGAATATAATATTTTTAATAAATATAAAAATAATATATTAAATGTATCGTATTTATATTTAAAATTTTGACATATTTAATAATTTATGTTGTATGTTTATATTTATACACTGACATAAAAAATATGATACGTATGCACTAATTAACATCCATTATTTTCTTTGTGTAATTTAGTAAATGGAAGATCTCATTGGATTGGAGTAAATAATATGTGTCTTATGATTAGAGATGCAATTATATATTGGCTCTTCCATACCATATACTCTATATATTCATTCTCCTTTCTAACCCTTACTTTCATCTATTCTTGATTTAATAGGCTTTATAATTTTTAAGTGGACAGACCTACACTTATTCAAGAATCAAGTTACTTATTTTACATTTTAATCTTTTACTTCACCTATTTACATTTGATTATTGTGTGTATATAAATTTGACAAGTATAAATCAAATATTTGTTTTTCTTAAAGTTGTTGGATAATTGTGAATTCTGTAGATGTATTACATATAAAGATCTATCGTGATAAAACTCAGATAAATCTAGCATACATAATATTATTTCATTAATAAACAAATAATTTTTTTTTTTTTTTTTAAGTTTTACATCGTTTAAATCGAGGTTTCCCTTTCATCGTTTATGGACAAGATAAATTTTGAATCCTAGGAGTGGGTTTTGCTTATTTATATTGGAATAATTCTTATCAGATCTTACTTAAGATCTAAATTAATAATTAAAAATAGAAAAAAAAAAAAACTTTGTGAAAAATGAGATGGTAATCAACACAAGAACAAAGGGGAACTGAATTATCATTTTTCAAAGTCCCATTTGCAAGAAGATTTCCATGTTTTCTTAGAACATAACTAAGAGTCTAAGACATGATTCTAGTTTAGTTAGTTATTTTCTTATTTAAATAATAATTAATTTAGCAAATTTTGGCATGCACCGACAGCTCCAAGCCAATTTAGTTGGTCGTTGCTATCAACAAATAAACAACAACAATTCAAGGCATGCATGGAGTTTAATATAATAAAAAATATTTTGTTAACGAATCTTTAATAATTTACAATAATTTTTTTTTATATTAAATGTAATAATTTATAATTAAAATTATAAATTTCATTGAGAAAAATAAAGTATAGATTTCATGTATTAAAGAATAAATTATTTAATATAATAAATTTAAATAATATTCTTAAAAAAATTTGTTAAAAAAATTATAATAAAAAATTAATAATTAGCATTAAAATTTTTTGACTTTAGCTTGTGGAATTTGAGAGAGTGACAAACACGTGAGTCACAAAAAGGGGGGCCTGGAAGGTTGGACCAATGTGCCAAACTTTGCATTAATTTTGCCTCAGTTTGGGACTTGAAGGTCAGTGTATGGAGGAAAAATGGGAAAGAAATAATATTATTTTCTCTATATATTTGGTAAAAAGACTAAGAAAAAAAGAGAGAAAAATTGTGGGATATATTTACAATTTCATACAATCAAAAGATCAGTCAATCATTTGGAGATATGAGAATAAAAAAATTGAAGAAACATTACTCAACTTTTTCATAAGTTTTTCTCTCATTTTTACCAAACAAAATTAAAGTAAATGCTAGTAATAGTTTCCCCATTTTTTTCATCCTTCATATAAATGCACATCCAATATTACGTGAGTGAAATATATACTTTTTTTGATAAATCAAATAAATATTAGTAAAATAACAAAAAAAAAAAATTACATAGTTATCTTAAAATATAAAAGAGAAAAAATAATATATTGGTTTTTAAAATGAAGAAAAAGTAAGTAAAATGATTTTTTATTCTTCTAAAAAAATTAAATTATTAACATGATCCTATTAATATATATTATTGATTTTATACCTTATTTTTATGTATTTTTAAAATTAAATTAGTATCATTTGATTTGTAACATCAATTCAAATAAAAATTTTATATATAGTATAAATAAACACAAATGAAAAAAAAAAGTCATATATGAAAATATGTTCTAGTCTTGAGGACATGAAATTAATTTGACATTTGTGAATTCATCAAATAGGTAAAAAGATAAAATTTCTCCGGCCACATTCCTTTCCTATGTCTTAATTTTGGCCAATAAAATCGGAATAAATAGATATTCAAAATAATACAGACATTCAATTTGTCATGAATTGGTCACTTTTTATCACTTTTTTTTTTCTTCTTCTGATTTTTAGAATAATAAAAAAAAAGATGATAATCACATATACATATTTATCCATACATATAATTTATAAAGTAATGAGCTGATTTTTTTTTTCTTAAAAGTATTGCTACTATTAATTGTCTCGTTTGGCATTTATATATTTTTGGATAGCCCATTTTATAAAGGGGATAGACTCGTAGATTTTTAAAGAATTGGAACTCCAATCTCAACCATAGGAATAGACACCCCCTAAAAATTGTCACCTTCTCTTAATCTGTTTAATAGTATTATTAGGCAAACCTCCCACTACTAAGGTTGGTCTTACATAATAATTATTTGCTTATTATCTTTTTTTTAGGGTTCATTTGAATTTTTGGTTAGAAACATTACATCACACTGATAATGTCATTTTATGATTGAATCTTAAAAGTTCAATCATAAAACGAAACTTAGGGTATCTTTGATTGAGATCTAAATGAACCCTAAAAAAAAATAAGATTTATGATTTGAATAGTCCCTCTTCTCACAATTAAGCTTCCTCATATTTGTACCAAATTAAAAGGAAAAAATTCACACTTTTGCATGTTGAGTTGTTGATTGTACTTGATGAGAAATATATACTTCTATGAATGGGCATTTTAGAATTTCCATTTCACTTGAAACCAAGAAAATAAATATTTGTTTAAATCAATTAATTTAATAATTGAGCTGGTACACTTAAAAAGATTGAGAAATCCCAAATCTCCTCGGTCCAAGAGGGATATATATATATATATATATATATATATATATATATATATATATATATATATATATATATATAATAGCAAAGTAAGGGCACAACCATCCACACTTATTTCTTAGTTTCATCTTGGGGAAATTAAATAGGACAATTGAAAACCCAATCTAAAAAAACAAACAAACGAACAAAACAGCATCGTATTTCATGGAACATTATCAATTTTTGTTTAAATAAAATTCTGATCAGATCTCCTGTATTTAAACAGTTTAATTCTATATATCTATTACCAAACAGGCTCTTCGGAGAGAATAATAAAGTAAGAAAATGGGCATCAATTCTCTAACAAGTAACATAGTGGGGACAGAGATTGGGAATCTATGAAAAGGATGAATGTGAAGGATGTCGTTTCTGGTCGGACACATTATACTTATAAACTCATTCCCCTCCCCTTCTTATTTCTTTATTCATCATTCGAGAATTAGGGTTTTTTAGATATTTGAAAAAGAAAAAAAAAAAAAAAAAAACCTAACAAATGGGACATGGGATTTTGTCTGTGTCCCTACGTTTGCATGTGTCTCTATTTAACATTTTTGAAACAAAAAGCATAGGATACCAAGGAAAGAGGGGCATCATTTTTTGTGGAATGAAGCTCCGAATGCATGGAGCCAAAAGCAGTTGAATTATCTAATATTAATTGCTTAACAATTTTTGTATATTATACATCCTTTTATTTTATGTGTATATTCGATCTTTTTCACCTAACACATCCATCGAATATCCATGGTAATGTAGAATAATACGGAGGTGAGGGTGTGCAAATTTGACGATCCGTATATTTATATTATGTTTGTGTTTTTTTTATATTATAATTTTATTTAAAATATTATATATTTATAAAAAATTTAATACATTCATATATTTATATTATGTTTTTATTATTTTTTTATATCGTATCATATTTTAATTATTTTATTCGTAATGTATTTATATAATCATATCATATTTAAGAAAACTAATTATAAGTTTGCTTAAAGTCAGCTTGGATGAAGCCATCGCCACATGAAACGAACTGACTTGATGCAGACGTACGGTAAGAAAAATGGTATGAGTGTACGCAGCACGTCAAAACGTGTTGAGTTGAAAACAATTTTAATTTTAGAAAAATTATAAGGAAAAATCCTTAAATTTTTTTTTTTTTGTAAATTCTATTATATATATATAATTTATTATATATATATAATTTATGTTATATTTATATATAAAAATTACATAAATACATGATATATTTATATATAATTTATGTTATATTTTATATAAAAAAATTACATATAAATATGATAATAATTTTATATAATTTATTATGTTTATATGTAATTTTATCATATTTATATATAATAAAATTTATTTTAAAATCACCTTAAAAAGCTTAGTTTAAAACTCCCCTCAATTTGATTAAATAATGAAGAAGTTAAACTAATTAATGACACAACTTTGTTTGTCATATCGAGTACCCGCAACATAAATACTAATTAAGTTTGATTCACTGCCCAAAAATCTCAATAATTGATTATTTGAAATTCGTGAATGGATATATGATGTGAGAAGGAAGAAAAAAATTGGATAAATATGAAAACATGCCCTCCAAAGGAAGTATTTGTTAAATGATATAATGAATAAAAGTTATTTGAAAAAGAGAAATGAATAATTAGAAATTATTATAAAGGATATTGTAAAGATAAAATTATCCTTGATAAAAAAACCTTCTCCTCCATTTTTTTTATTTTTTTAATTTACTTTTTAATTAAAAAATAAATATTCTGAAAATAATTTTTTTTTAATTTTAAAAAATAAATTTTTAAATTTTTATTTACTTTTTTTAATTAAAAAATTTAAAAAATAAAAATAATATGCCTAAAATTAATTTTTCTTTATTTTTTTAATTTTTTTTTAAATTTAAAATATATATATTTAAATATTTTATTTTTTAAATTTATTTTCAATTAAAATTTTTAAAAAATAATATTTCCTTAATGAAAGAGAAAAGAAAAATAAGTTTTTTCATTAAGAGTAATTTTGTCTTTACAATATCCTTTATAATAATTTCTAATTATTCATTTCTCCTTTTCAAATAACGTTTATTCATTAGATCATTCAACAATAACTTTCTATGGAGGACATGTTTTTCATATAAACCCAAAAAAATTTACTTAAAAGAGTTTTCGATGAGATCAAAATATTTAGAAAGTTGTTTTATTATATTATTTAGTGTAAATTAATTTTTTTATTATAAAATTAGATCATTTAATTTTTGTACTTTTAAAATTAAAGTAAAAAAGTAAAATCACTTATAAGTGTAACAGAAATTGTTAATAAAACTGACGTGACATTTAACTTTATGTTTATTTGATGACGTGGATGTCAAATACTGACGTGACACCAGTAAACTATATTATTTTAAGTTGATGTGGACAAAATAACAAATTAAGTTGGTAAAAATATCACATCAAATTATTTTTTACCAACTTAGTTTGTTATTTTATCCATGTCAGCTTAAAATAATATATTTTATTGGTATCATATTATCAAATAAATATAAGGTTAAATGTCACGTCAGCTTTTTTTAAAGTTTTCGTTATACTAATTAGTGATTTTACCTTTTTGCTTCAATTTTAAAAGTATATAGACTAAATTACTCAGTTTTATAATAAAAAGATTAATTTGCATTAGATGATATAGTACAGAAATTTCTCATGTACTTTGACGAATGAAAGAGGATCAAAATCGATTATGCATAACAAAATTCAATAACATTCGTGTACGTAAAGAGTTATTTATGGATCAAGTTGGGTTGGATGAAGTTTGAACTGTAAAAAAAAAAAAAAAAAATATTTGTTTAAAGTTTGTTTGATCCGTTAAATTTGAAAAACCTATTTTATTATTTAAAATATAAATTTTTTTATTATTATATTAATATTTATATATCTTTATAATTTTATTTATTAAATAATAATTAGAACTGAATTAGACGAATTTAAATTTAAAATATCCTATCTCAAGTTTTGTCCAATTCAAATCGGATGTATTTGTAAGATGAATAAATAGCTCGACTTTTAAATAAGTTTATGCATGCATGATTGTAACAAGTAGGACAATATATGAATTAATAACTAGCTAGCTACCATTAGATCTGCTTATGGGTCGGGCCGCAGCTCGAAAAATTTTCAACTTCCTTGCCCATGCCGGTCCGGGGTCGGCTCGTAAGCCCAAATTCATTGTTCATCATTAACAATTTTTTAAAAATATTTTTATAATTAAATTTAAATTAAAAAATATATTTTTTTATTTTATAAACAGTGATTCAGGTCGGGCCGGATCGACCTGGATAAAAATAACACCTATCTAAATCCAACTCAATACAGACCGAATCTGTCCTACCCTTAAACAGGTCTAGCTACCATACTACACGTTTTTCACCATGGCATGCATGCATGCTTTTTGAAGTAGTTATTAGGAATGACAAGTCCATCCTATAATTCGTCTTGGTACTAGTCTTAGGTGTGAGAAGTGATGAAAAAGAAATCAAGGTTTTATAATTAATGGAAAAGCACATTATAACTTTAATGTAGAGTAAAGTAAAATATGGTTGGTCTCCCACTCTAGTAGCTTTTTTACAAATAAGTTTGAAGTCAACGATTTCCTAACTCATTTTATTAAGAATTTATATAAAATATAATTTCATAATCTAGCTAGTGATCAATTATATTTCCTTTACCTCGTCAAAATTAATATTTATTAAAGACTTTCAAAAAAAAATTTGACCAAGTGGTAAATTGTAATTCGGTTACGGTACATAGAACTATACACTACACTTACAACATATAAATAAAATGGGAAATCATCTTTCATATAAAGTCAAAAAACTTTATTATTTTTTTTTATCATTTCTCCTTTCTAGTTCACTTGAGAATAAGTAATCAGTATTGTATTGGTAAGCATATTATTTTTTATTTTGGTATTGATATGTATATGTATAAATGTGTTTTGACATATCGTTTCGAGTTTATTGGTATTTTTAAAATATTTTTTCATATATATATATATATATATACACACTCAATTTTCAAGTTTAATTTCTAATAAAATATATATATCATATGCACATGCAAATATTACATAGATATATGTTTATATGCAAATATAAATATTTAATATAAAAATTTTTAAACATCAAATAAGTAAATATAAAAATATAATAAAAATATGATAAATTATTATTAATTAAGTTCAATAACCTAATTTAATGAACATATTTTATTTTTAAATGAAATTATAAAAAATAGAAATGAATTAAAATAATGAAATAAGTGTAAAAAAATTTAAAAATCAAAAATAAAAATTTTAAATATTAGAGTATCGCCCGATACAAATCAATATATGCCGGTACAGACCGATACAAAACCGAAACGATACGATAGTATAACGTTTCGATTTATCTCAAAACTGATACGTATCGACAGATAAAGTCGATACTCGTACGGTACCGACCACATTGATCTAAACTAAAAACTTATAAAATAAAAGCATAAAAGAAAGTTTCTCAAATTTTTATGAGACGTCTAATTGAAAAATAATTTATAATAGGTGAAGAGTTTTTTCGTATTAAAAAATCTAGATACTCTAATATTTATCTACCTATTTTCTTATTAAGTTGAACTATTTTGAAATAAATTATTGTGTTGTGTGGTGTGGTGTGCCTGAAACCAATATTGTTAGTTGTTAAAAGCCATTAATGACAGTAACTAAACAAACTATTATTGTCCTTAAGGACATCTTTAAAATAAAAAAGAGAAATGAGTCTAAACTTCTTGCAAAATTAGTTGTTTCATTGTTTGGGTAATACTTTTAAATCACTATAAATACATATATACTAATAGTATGATTTTTTTCATGGCTTAAAATTTTAATAACATTATGGGTTAAATAATAATTTTTTATGACTTATATATACTAGATAATTAAGTATTCATCAAATACAAAAATTAGTTCACTTTAATTAAAAGGAGATTGAAATATTAAAAATATATTTCATTTGCAATTTGAAAGTCTAAAAAAAAATTAAAAATGAAGTTTACCTTCAAAATGTAAAAACATCTTTTGACAGATGTCTAAAGTGTCTCATATATCTTATTAATTTTAAAATTTATATTTTATTATTTAACAAACAATAATAATATTGAACCAAAGTTAATTGAGAAAAGTTTTTTAATATTTAAAAAACTACATAAAAATAACTATTTGATTTAAGATAAGATATATCATTAAATGCAAGTATGTTATTCATACTCTTAATATATTTTTGTAAGTTATCAGTAGAATTTGTATAATAGCTCTTTACGAGATCAAGATTCGATATTAATTTTTTTTTTATAGTAAATCTCATATAAATAAATGAATAAAGTTCTTCATTGATTATTACATTGAGACACTAATTTATAATATTGAAATTTATTGGTACAAGACTACAAGTAAATAATATTCTATCACTTACAAATAATTATGCTTAAATATCTAATAATAAGTTGAACTAACTTTCATTTTTGTTATTTCTTATTTGCTTCATATCTTTTTAATTTCTTAAAGCATGTTTATAAATTATTATTTTTAATTAGCGAAATTCATATATAAAATCATTAAAGTGTAATATGCACGTGCAGAGAAAACTAGAAAGTACAAAAAAATGTATTTTAAAAAAGATTAGATACAACAAATAATTATTACATTACAAAAAGAAGCATAGGGGAATACTTTTATTAATTACCAGAAATAATATATAAATATACAAATTAATTAAGATGGCAGAAGTAAAGCGTTTTTCACACTAGCTATTCACGTGAAGTTGGTAGCATAATATATAATATGGCATCTTAGATTAAAATTTTCATGATAATTCAATTAATTAATTAATAAGCATAAGTTTTTATTTTTTAAAAAATATATACTATTATATTAGATTAAAATACTAAAAAACTCTTAAATTATTTAACTTTTCTTAAATAAATCCTTGTACTGTCCTGTTCTCTGTTTTTATTTTTTATTTTTTTTGTAATCGCTGAAAGTGTGTCTGTTGGAAGTGATGTTTAATGTTGAGTTGCAAATTTGTTTTTATTATACTTAAATAAATTATTATTTTTTTATTTGTATTTAAATAAATTTTTAATTTATGTTAAAAATTTATTTATGTATAAATTAAAAGTTAAAAATTTATTTGGATACAAATTAAATTTTAAGAGTTTATTTAAATACAAATTAAAAATTAAGAGTTTTATTTGAATGTAATAAAAATATAATAATTTATCTAAATAAAAAAAATAAAGTTTACACATTTTTTATTTATTATTTAACCATTATATTACAATATTTAAGCTGAGGTAACATGATAAGTTCTTATCATGGCAATGAGACATGGAACATGTGATTCTCGCATTTTGGGACCCTCAACTATTACATCCATTGAAAATGAAATCTAATCCCTTTCAATTTTGATCAGCATCGGGCTCGAATAATCCACCCCTTGAATTCAAACTCAAATAAAACTAAATTACTAACCCAATTATGATGGAAAGTTTTATTTATTTTTGACTTAAATAAAAATTTGTCCATGTACTATACTTCTTTTTTCACTTTACTACTTAAAGAATTTTTGGCTCATTCGAATACTTATAAGATAAATTTTGGGCCCGATTTGGACCCGATTGGGATAAAAAATTATACTATAGTTACCCGAAAGAGGTGAAAAAAATTTTAAGTACCAAAGTGAAAAAAAAAGTATAGTACATTGGGCTTTTTTATATATAAGCCTTTATTTTTTTATAATACGTTCAATGATGTCTTCAGCCTAGGGATGACAATGGAGCGGGGCGGGGACGGATTTTGCAGTATCCATCCCCGCCCCGCCCTGCCATTGCACTGCTCTGCTCCGCCCCCCCTCCGCCGTGGATATTGAAATTTCAATACCACTACCATCTCCATGGATGTCGGTTACATTCATAACTGCCCCGCCCCGCTCCGCCCCATTTGATATTTATTAATTATTTTTAATTTTTCAAATAATAAAGCATTTTTTTAAAATTTAAATATAAATTAAATATAAACATGTTTCTAATATAGGAAGAGAAAAAAATAAAGTATTAAGTTTAAGTTTAAGTTTAAAAAAAAAAGTTTAATTATATAATTTTATTATTCTTTTAAAAGTTAAATATTTAAGGGTAAAATTGTAATTTCAGTATTCAGGACGGTGTGGAGCAGGCAATTACCACGACTGCTCCATCCCCGCCTTTCAAACAAAAAAAACCGCACCGCCCCACTCCACCTCCATTGTTCAAAAAAATAAAACCTCTCAATTCGGATCGGATCGGTTCGAAATCCATCGGTCGGATCGGGTTTTGCCATCTCTATTTCAGCCTTCAGGTTTGTTTAAATTTAATCTCTTCTTAGATATGATAATTTTATAAACGAAAAATGTGAAAAATAATTAAAACATAATTGCAAAATATCATATGACACAAAAAAAAAATAACACAAACATAATATTAATATATGAACGTGTCAAAATCTATAAAATAAATTATTAACGTGTCAAAATTTATATAAATATATAATATTTTAAACATAATTATGATACGAAAAATAATACGAACACGAAATAAATATACGAATTATCAGATCTATCCCTTCCCTAGACAATGTTAAGATGCACTTTTTCATATTGATTTTATGTATTTAAAATTCGGGTTTTATTAATGAGTACTCAATTAGTACACTTTTTAAGATTAATTAATATACTATTTATAATAAAAAAAAAATATTAAATATAATGATTGACAATTTTATTTATTATTTTAATATATTAATTGAAGATATTATTATATATAATAATTTTAAAAAGTTAAAACAACTTGTTATAACAAAATCCTTAAAATTTACTATTCCAATAGTCTTACAAAAAGCGAACCCGAATTGTAATATACCAAACACAAGTTATGCACTCACCCTCGAGTAACATTGATTGAAAATACTAGTAATAGCTATTATATATTAATTTAAAATTTTGACAAGAAATAAAAGAAAAAGAGACTTGCAGTAGTGTGTATATATATATATAACTGAGTCTTGAGAGATTCAGTTGACAATTTTTAAATTTTTTTTTGTTTAATAGTGGATAGAAAAATAATTTATTATATTTATTTTTGAGTTGAGATTTAAGAGAGATTTTTTAAAATAGGTTAAGGACAATTTTACCCTCTTCTATAACATAATTTTTTATTATTTTTAAATTTTTTTTTATTTTATTTTTAAATAATGTATTTAAAAGGGGTTAGTCTGCATTTTCACTCGCGGGTCGATTTAGGATCCGTACCCAACCCGCTCTAGAAAAAATTAAAAAAAAAAATTATTTTATTAATTATTTTTAGTTTATTTTTAAATGATGTATTTAAAGGGATTGGTCTGCATTTTGACTCGCAGATCAATTTAGGATTTGCACTCGACCAACACGAAAAAAAAGTTAAAAAAGAAAAAAATATTAATTATTTTTAAAAAATTTAAATGATGTATTTAAAGAGGTTGGTTCGCATGTTAATTCGAGGTCAATTTAGAATCCGTACCCGACCCACTCGCGAAAAAAGAAATTTATTTTATCACTTATTTTTAGTTTTTATTTTTATTTTTTTAATGATGTATTTAAAGGGGTTGTTTTGCACATTGACTCGCGGATCAATATAAGATCTGTACCAGATCCTCTCGAGAAAAAAATCAAAATCAAAATTAAAATTAAAATTAAAATTAAAATTAAAATTTTATTTTATTAATTACTTTTATTTTAATTCTAAATGGTATATGTAAAGGGTTGACTTATATATCCACTTGCAAGTCAATTTAAGATTCGTAATTGACCCGTTTGAAAAAAAATATTGTATTAATTATTTTTTGTTTTTTTATTTCATTCTACTTTATTTTATTTATAAATGATGTATTTAAAGGCGTTGATCCGCACATTGACTTGCGGGTTGGTTTAGGATCCGTACCCGACCCGCAAGAAAAAAAAGTTAATAAATAAATAAATAAATTTAATTAATTAGTTTATTATTTATTTTTAAATAATGTATTTAAAAAGGTTAGTCCGTACATTGACTTGCAAGTCGATTTAGGATCCGTACCCGATCAACTCAGGAAAAAAGTTAAAAAAAATAATTTTATTAATTAATTTTATTTTAATTTTAAATGATGTATATAAAAGGGTCGTCCGCACATTGATTCGTGAGTCAGTTTTCGTACCCGCACGACTCGGGGAAAAAGTTAAAAACAATCATTTTGTTAGTTTTTTTTTTTTTTTTTTTTAAATTTGAAATGATGTATTTAAAGGGGTAGGTTCGCATGTTGATTTGCGGGTCGATTTAAGATCCGTATCCAATCCGATTGGAAAAAAAAAAGTAAAAGAAAAAAAAGGATAAAACGAACTTACTGCTAACCTATGTGAGAAAATCGATCATACGAGAGAATAAATACAAACTAAAATTTATTTTCTTATTTTTTTAACTCCTATAAATAAAAATATACAACATACAATAAAGTCTAAATATTTTTAAATATATATAAATAACATTTGAAACTGTATTTATATTACATAATTTATAAATAAACAATTATCATAAATTTAATTTTAATAATTAACAAAAATAATTATATTAATATTATTATAATTTGGAAATAAAAATTAAATAAATACTTTAATAAAACATAATTTAAAAATAATTTACTATTATTAATTAATGAAAAAAATTTATTAAAAAAATTTAAAGTACCCCAAGAAATGGGTATTTTTTCTAGTATATATATATATATATTGAATTTTGTTAACGAGTGTCTTTAGGACAATTTTTTAAGGTTAATTAATATATTATTTATAATAATAACATTGTATTAAATGCAGTAATCGATAATTTTATTCATTTTGAAATTATTCAAAAAAAATTTATTCATCATTTTTAATATATTAAATAAAAATATTATTATATATGATAACTTTAAAAAATATTTTTATAATATTCGTTAACATAATTCATATATATATATATATATATATGTGTGTGTGGGGAAAGTATGATGAACATTACTAAGAAAAACAAAGACAAGTAAGTACATATGATCTGGATCAGTGGCAACATGCAGTCAATACTTTTTGGGCGATGATGGAGGAAAATTAAAGACAGTGCAGTTAGGAGTGTTCATTATTCGATTTTAATCGAATTAATAGATCAAAATTTAATTTATCGTTTTAATTATTTGATTTGATTAATGATTAATAAAAAAATATATTCGATTAATTCGATTAATTATAATTCGATTAGATTATTAATCGAATTAATCGAATGATACCCTTAAATGCAGCATCAGAATCACAGTCCTAAATCTGGGTCCCTCTTCCCAGACAGGTTTCACGGATCGTCCTATAACCTTTCTCGGGAACCTCCCAGTCTCTCTCTCTCTCTCATACATTTTGCTTCTTGCTCTCTCTTTAAGATGATCTCTTCCATGTCTGCAACTTCTTCCTAAATTTGGTCTTACTTTTAATTATGGTTTAATCATTTCATGCCTCATCAAAATGGCTGTAAAGTGTGTAAAGGCAACTCACTTTTTAACCCAAATTCCCTCCTTTTCCTGGACTCAAATCATTAGAAAAAAGCACACACAAATTAATCAAAATAGAATAATACCCTTCACTTCATCTCTGCTCTTCCTGTTAGTAAAACAATCCCATCAAATACCCTTTTTATAGGTACTAACTATATAATATAGTATTTTTTTTGGTATAAAGTATGATATAAAAAATAATATAAATATATATAAATAAATATTTATGTCAGACTTTATATAATATAATTTATTAATGTATTAAATTTTTTAAAAATATATAATATTTTAAATAATTATAATAAAAAATAATACAAATACATAAATTATTTAGTAGTAACTCTTTTACTATTATTCAATTTTCTTTTGGGTTAATATGAAAAACATGCACTCTATCAAGAATTATTGTGAAATGGTATAATGAATAAAAGTTATTTGAAAAAGAGAAATGAATAATTAGAAAATGTTATAAAGGATATTGTAAAGACAAAATTATCCTTGATAAAAAAACCTTTTTCTCAATTTTTCTTTTATTTTTTAATTTAATTTTTAATTAAAAAATAAATATTCTGAAAATAAAAACGTTTTAATTTTAAAAAATAAAAAATAAAATTTTATTTACTTTTTTTAATTAAAAATTTTAAAAAAATAAAAATAATATGCCTAAAATTAATTTTTATTTATTTTTTTGAATTTTTTTAAATTTTAAAAAATATATATTTAAATATTTTATTTTTTAAATTTATTTTCAATTAAAATTTTTAAAAAATAATATTTCTTTAATGAAAGAAAAAAGAAAAGTAAATTTTTTCATTAAGGGTAAATTTGTCTTTACAATATCTTTATAATAATTTCTAATTATTCATTTCTCTTTTTTAAATAACTTTTATTTATTATATCATTTCACAATAATTTTTGATAGAGTGCATGTTTTTCATATTTTTTCTTTTCTTTTTCCTTGGGTACTACTGCTGCTAATACTATTAAAATATTACTAAGATATTAATTCTTCTATGTAGTTTGAGCTCAAAAAGCTACTACTACCACTACAACTGCTATAAAAGACACAAAAACCTATACATTTTCAGCTCAATAGCAGCAACTTGCTGTCTTGCACACACAAACGCAAACTTCCACGACCGTGCGTTTTGTGTATGAAAGAGAAAGAAAGAGGGAGGGGGAGAGGGTGTGGCCCATCTAAATCAATGGCTGACCGACTTTGAAGATATGGGTAAAAAAAGGAGGACGTAGTAGAATAATGTAAGACTAAAGACTATAAAAAGAGAGAGAAAAAAATGAGATAGAGAGATATATTCTCTCCTTAGTCATGGTTTTTGGTGTTTTCTTTTGAAATCAAACAAGGTAAAAACCAGATCTCTGTAAGAAGAGTCCGAAAGGGTTTTTTTTCTCTTTTTTTTTTTTTTTTTAAAGTTTAGTAAGTATATATATATATATATTTGTGGGGAGATCAGTGTTTTAGATTTAAGCTTGAGTTGTGCTTTTCTTGTCTCTTTGGGCAGAATCTGAGAGAGAGAGAGGGAGAGAAAGAGAATCAGTATTTGTATATACTACCAAAGATTTATCTGCTTGTGTTTGGAGAAATTCTTGTTTTCTTTTGTTTTCTACTGTTTTTTAGCCTTTTGAAAGCTAGTTGTTTTCTTGCAACTAATTTTCAAAACTATCAGTTTTCGGAATTTAGTTGCAAAACCAAAAAAAAAAATGTCTGGTGATGCGTTTCCTATGCCTGCTTCAATAGGAGGGTTTGTTCAAGACCAAAATAATGCAAATCCTAACCCTAAAGCTAACCCTAATCCTGTTAAGAAGAAGAGAAATCTTCCAGGAAATCCTGGTAAGCTTACTTAATCAATTCCGCTAGCTTTCTCTTTTGATAATACCCTTTTTCTAGTTGTTGTTGATGAACCAATTAGTCCACTAATTAATATTCTTTTCTTTGTTTTAACAGATCCAGATGCTGAAGTTATTGCTTTATCTCCCAAAACTCTTATGGCTACAAACAGATTCTTATGTGAAATATGCAACAAAGGTTTCCAAAGAGACCAAAACTTACAGCTTCATCGCAGGGGTCACAATCTTCCATGGAAGCTTAAGCAAAGAACCAACAAAGAAGTTCGGAAGAAGGTTTATCTTTGCCCTGAGAAAACTTGCGTTCACCATGATCCATCCAGGGCACTTGGCGACCTCACTGGAATAAAGAAACATTTTAGCAGAAAACACGGAGAGAAGAAGTGGAAGTGTGAGAAATGTTCAAAGAAATACGCTGTTCAATCCGACTGGAAAGCTCACTCCAAAACTTGTGGTACTAGAGAGTACAAGTGTGACTGTGGGACACTATTTTCCAGGTAATACATCAACCTTAATTTGTTTCTTGTTTTTCTCTTGGTTTCAAATCTTTTCTCTTTTTTCTTACGACGTTTGCATCATGAAGAAATAAATGCTCATATTTGAGGGTTTCATGGCTTTGGGTTTTCGAATTTAATGCAACCTAATGATTACGTAATAAGTGCTTTATATTTCTGAATTTTGAGGTGTTGCTTGTCTATTGAATTTGGGTTCTTTTAATTCAAACAGAAAAGACAGCTTTATCACCCATAGAGCTTTTTGCGACGCCTTAATCGAAGAGAGTGCAAGACTCACTTCCATTGCAGACACAAACCTTAATTTCAGAAATGATACTGTGAATCTGCCTCATGGATTTGTGGGTCGAGGAGTTCAAGATGTTGCTGGAATTCCTCAATTTGGTTCGGGTTTTGTACAAGATTATAGTGGGATGCCTGCAGCAGGTAACTAATTAATCTCCTAAAAAATACCAACGTTATAATCCTGCATATCCCAGTTTGTTTCTGATGAGGTTAAATCAGGCCTGGTTAATCTTATTGAATTTGATAGGTTTGCCTGAGATGGTTCAAATGGCTTCAGGCAATCTCTTTGGCTCATCTTCATTGACCAATTTCGTTAACCACGGCCACTTCCCTGGATTTGACAAGAGTGGTGCAACTTCAACAAATTCCAATCTCTCCTTATCGCCATTGCCACAAGGGTTTAAAGAAGAAGGTGGAACTGGAAGCAAAGGCAATTTGATGGAAAGCTTATCGTCTCTCTATTTTGATACTCAAAACAACAAGCAATCCAAGCCTGCTGCACCCATGTCCGCAACCGCACTTTTGCAAAAAGCAGCTCAGATGGGTTCAACAAGAAGCAATCCATCGTTCTTTGGAAACAGTTTTGGTGTAATGAGCTCATCTTCTTCCCACACAACTAGTTTGAGTTCAACTCAGAATAGAAATGATCAGCTTCACCTGGTCTATCCAAATGTGAAGCAGCAACAACAAGAGAATTTCATGGCATCAAGTAGTGTATCCATGAGTGCTGCTGATGTAGGTCTCGGAAGTTCGAATTTGAACCCAATGACAAGTACTACAACAAGCAACAATCTTGATCAGCTCATGTTACAAAGAGGAGCAAAACAAAGTGACCCAAGTCAATTAAAGATGCACCCTGGTTCAAATTCAATTGATCATAGCCTGACTAGAGACTTCCTTGGCATGAGCAATGATCAATCTGCTCGTCCATTTTTACCCCAAGAACTAGCCAAATTTGCATCAATTGGCTCAACCATGGGCCTGAGTCAATTCACCAGCAACCACTGAGCTCAGCTACTTTTCCAAATACCATTACAGGCAAAATATACGATCGTGGTCCTATTCCTATACAATATATCAGCAATATAGTTATAAAAAAAAAAAAAAAAAGCTGAAAATTGGGGACCAAGTTGGAGTCTCAGTGTATAAGGCAAAGAAAAAAGCAAACCCCCAGAAAAGCACAGAAGCTCATCTTGTGAATGGTCAGTGAAACTGCCGAGGGGTGGTCGGGGGAAAGGGCCCCAAGTCCATGTTTGAAATGACTAAACAATGACCCAACTCCAAGTCATTCATGTACTCCTAGTTGTTGTTTCTTTTGTTTTTTTGTCTCAGCTCTCTTATCGTGTTTTCACAGTTTCATTATTATTATTATATTATTATTTATAATATATTAATTTACTGACTCCTTTTCGAAATTGAACAGCACAGAAACCTAAAGTATTTGGTTGACTGTTCGTCAAAGTAAAGCGGCTAAGTCGTCAACGTTGGTGGGTTTAGGGATTAGGAGAAAAAAGAAATTAATTACTAGTTTTAGTTTGCAGCTTCTTCTTGGTTTTTAGATTTGTTAAAAACTTTACTTTGCAGCTTTAATTTTGTTTATTTACTATATATTTTAATGTTAGGTATTAGGGTAGACTTAGATAGTAGCCTTTACACGTCTCTAATTTGTTTTTTTTCTTTCCTTTCCTTTCCTTTTTCTATATTTTGTTTATTTTATTTTATGTTTTACTTGAAAAAAAATATCAACTTATTTTTGGAGAAAAAATCATGCACAAATTATTAAATCAAATATTTGGATGTTATTTATTGTAGGAGTTTTTTTATCACTGTTTTTGGTTAGTGAAAGGAAGAAAATATATTTATTAATTTTAAACACGATTGAAAATATGATATAAATATAATATATTTAATAAATACGAAAATAATATATTAAATATGTGTATCATATTTATTTTTAAAATTTTAAAATATTTACTAATTTGTTTACTCTAATAATAATAAAATATATATACACGGATTATTAAATTTAAATGATGGTAAATCGTCATGTTGAAACAAAGTAGGAAGAATCTAGGGGCTGCGAGGTAGACCTCTAAGAATGGCTTTGGAGGTGTGTTAGAAGTCAAGGATAGCCGTCTGATCTTTCCAATGTTAATTGATGGAATTTGGAAAAAGTATCAAAGGATCAATTGCACTTGTAGAATTTTTTTTTTATTAAGGTGTTGTTTGGTAAATTAAAAAATTAAGTATTAAATTTTTAATATTAAATTTTTAAATATTGAATTTGTATTATAAAAATTGTTTGGTATATTATTGAAAATTAAGTATTGAATATAATTATTTTGTTTGATAATTGTAAATCTTGAATTTTGAATTATTAATTTCACAATTTTAACTTTATTAACATAATATTTTATATTATTTTAGATAATTCTAAATAAAAATTAAAAGGGATAATTTAAATATTTAATCTTTTGTAACAAAAAAAAATAGATAATTTGGTTAAAATATAAATTTTTAAAAAATAAAATTGACTTAACATTTTTTGCATTAAATAATAAGTAGTTCTCTATCTGTTTATCTTATTCAATATTTTTTTTTGCTGAAATTTTTTTATTAAGTAAAATTTAACGTGGATTATAAAACATATTGAAAAATTTTAATATTAAATTTTTTATTTTTTAATACATTGAAAATTTTCAATGCTTTATCAAACACATCCAAGGAAAAGGATAAAGGCAAAAACAACCTTGGAACTAAGACCGAATGTTTTAGGTTTCCAATGTAAGATCTATTGCTAAACTATATGAACAAAGTTTGTATTGTCTTCAAAAACATGTTTCTAGTTTACTACTATCAATTTTCTTTAATTTTAGTACTTAATTTTGACATGCAATCAAAACTATAATTCTATAAAACCTAAAAAGAAAAAAAGAAAAAAACTTAGGAAGACTTTTTGACGGCAAGCAATTTTACCCTTAATTTTGGCAGAAAAGGTTGCAAAAATATTTTTTCCTTCCTAGTCTAGGGCGCTGTAATCTCTTATACCTAACAGCCCGTTGCTGGCCACAATTTGTACAAAGACAGTTTTTAACTTTTCAATGCCTTTAAAAAATAGTTTAAATATAATTATAAAATATTAAAATTAATATAAAAATAACTTTTTAGTATTTTAATAAATTTTAAATAATAAAATAAAATTTTTAAACTTAATAGACCGGATCAAACCAATCATAAATAAATAAGTTTTTTTATTATTTGGGATTTTTTTTTCCTTCTAGTTGTATAATGGTATTGACCTTTTTATTGGTACTTGTACGACCAACTTTTTGAGACCTGGGTCACCCTTTGTCTTTGAAGCTTTGAACTTGGTAATATTATATTCTGGAATATATTAATTCCATCACTTTTTTACAACATGTTAGACAAGCTAACCTTCAAACAAGCTTTTAGTTAAGGAGAAAAATTGTAATAATACAATTATAAATTTGTCTCCAAATAAGTTACTTAGTTTATATGTCTTTTATTATTATTATTATTTTGTTTTTGGATTCAATTATGGAATGACTATAAGATTTTTTTAAAAATTTAATTATAATATTATTTTTTTAAAAAATTCATTAAAAATACTATTTTCATCATATTTGAAGAAATAAATACAGCTTATAATATAAAAAATTCTCCTCTTTTTGGGCTATTAGAAATTGTTTTTCATGGCCCAACTGTAAGGAACTGTTGGATTGAGAAAGTCCAGGAAAGTGTCTGGTTGGGCCAGTCTTTGGTCCAGAGAAAGATCATTCTATGACGTGTCAATCTCCTACTGGTTAAAAATTCCATGCACACTTTACTCCGACCAGTTAAATCCATGTGTGTTCCATCCATTGGCTGAAACAACGTGGAAGGACATGCAAATCCTCGGTTCATCGAACAATTCTTCGAAATCTAAAACACTCGAAGAAATTTATAAATTCAAATACCATTAATTTTTTTTTCTTTTACTAACAAATATTTGGAGTTTTCAAAATCCCCAAATAAACGTCCAATAAAGATTCCTATGTCAATCTATACATTTATAGAAAGAGAGAAAGAACAATGTTAAAGAGTTTGAGTTGGGCCTTCAATTCAATGGCTTGGAAAGGATTGATCTACACAGTTTTTATACTCCATTTTGTATTGGTTTGTCAGCTTCTGCTTCTTCAGCCTCTCGTTTCTGCTTTGGGTTAGTCAGCTTTTTACTTTTACTCTTTTGTGTTTTTGGAGGATTCCCATTAAGTTGGTGCAGATTTAATGATTTGATCTGTGGTTTTGTTGGATAAAATTAGTGGGTTTTAGCTGTAAATCTGGGTTGTATAGTTTCATTCTTTATCTGGGTTTTGTTTGAGTAAGGTTAAAGGATGTTTTTGGGTTAGAGATTGTGTGAAAGTTGAAGTCTTGGAGGGAAAGGGAAGATTTTAATCAATTTTGTATATTAATTGTTTGTTTCAGTGTTGGTTATAATTTATCTATCGTCAAAGAAACTCTTTTTGGGATTTTTTTTTGATTGCTCTCTTCTGCAAGAGAAGCCTTTGAATAATCAGTTAGTCATTTTATGCCTTATTAATTGCTGCTGCATTGCCATCCTTATTTATCCAACTTGAGTAGAATTCTGAAAAAAAAGACCTTTTTTTTTTTAAATATGGAAAAAAAGCTTTGAATTTTATGATATGCAAAAACTGATAGACAGAAAATAAGAAGTGAAAGGCCAGCCCTCCTGTGCAAAGGGTCTATTATCCTGTGAAAAGATTATCAAATTTAGGATCTTAATTAGGTTAGGACGAATACTTTCCTCATATTTTATGGTTTATCATCATTTTTGGTCATTACCTTCTCTGGTCGACATTGATGGATTGGAATTGTCTATTTGATAATTCAGCTTGAAAAACCCATTTTCTTTTTCATACTTACTTTTGAATTGTACTATAGCTAACAAAATGAATTGAGAAGCACCACGTGGTGCAAGCATGAAAGTGATGACTGCATAGCGGCTAAACGTCTTTGTAGAAATGCATCTTTTGTTTGATTTTATATGACTTTTTAAGTCCCAGCAGCCAAATAGCTGGTGCATCTTGTTTGGATATTAGAATTGGTATCTTGGAGTTTATTAGTTTGATTACAACTGTTGGTTAGCAAATGCATACCTTCCCTATTTCTTTGCCTTAAAATTTCCACTTGGATGTGCAGATGGAAAGTCAGGAAATGCTGCTGAGTTATTTGAGAGAGTTTCACAGAGTATAAAAGTGAAGCACTACAGTGAGGCACTTAATGATCTTAATGCTGCAATTGAGGCAGATCCAGCACTCTCAGAAGCATATTTCCGCCGTGCATCCGTTCTGCGTCAGCTATGCCGGTACTGTTGAAACTTAGGAAGTTTGGATATATATACTTGTATTCTATCATTCACGATACTTTTTTTAATGACCTTTTTTCTATACTATCTAGAAAATTGTGGTATCTATGTTTTTGTGAAGTTTTATGGTTCCTTTGCATCTTGAAAGTAAAACGTTTCTGGTATTTTCTCTCTCACTCCCTGTCCCTCTCCCACCCAATCTTCATCTTCTGATTAGAAAATTACATGACAGGCGCTTTTTCAATGATGTAGATATGAGGAATCTGAGAAAAGCTACAAAAAGTTTCTGGAACTAAAACCTGGAAATTCTGTTGCTGAAAAGGAACTGTCTCAATTGCATCAGGCTCAAAGTGCTTTGGAAACAGCTTTCAGTCTCTTTGACTCTGGGGACTATACAAAAGCTTTGGAATACGTGGACAAAGTTGTACTAGTTTTTTCTCCAGCATGCTCAAAGGTAGCACATACTTTAAATTTTCTGTTCTTTTATTTTTCCCTGAGGTAAAGCAATCTTTATAAACTCTAACGTGCTTTATTTGTTCCAGGCTAAGCTCCTCAAGGTGAAGTTGCTGTTATCAGCTAAAGACTATTCTAGTACTATATCAGAAACTGGGTTTATTCTCAAGGAAGATGAGAACAATCTTGAGGCCTTACTCCTTCGTGGTCGTGCATACTACTATTTAGCAGATCATGATGTTGCTCAAAGGTTTGTTTAAATCTTTTCTTGGAAAAAAGTATTATGATGCTATTGGGTAACATACAGAATTGGGATTTAATAGATATGATACATGATCTTTTCAGGCATTACCAGAAAGGTCTTCGCCTTGATCCAGAGCACAGTGAACTGAAGAAAGCATATTTTGGATTGAAAAATTTACTGAAGAAGACTAAAAGTGTAGGGCCACTAAACATGTTTTTGAATTCTCCCTCCTCCCTTTTTTGTCCTGTTTGAGATCAGTATAGGGTTTAGATACATGGGAGTTCGATATTGGCCCTATTTGATCAAACAACCTTCTATTTTTTTTTTTTTTTTAACTTAAAGATGGTCATGTCATCCACTATGTGTCCTAATTTTGTCAAGATACTTGGACTAATGGAATCTTGTGTAGGCTGAAGATAATGTAAACAAGGGTAAGCTGCGCCTTGCAGTCGAGGACTACAAAGGAGCACTTGCATTGGACCCAAATCATCTCGCTTATAATGTGCATCTTCACCTTGGATTGTGTAAGGTCTTGGTTAAGCTTGGAAGAGGGAAGGATGCTTTAAGTAGTTGCTCTGAGGTGCTTAACATTGATGGGGAACTTCTTGAAGCTTTAATACAGGTCTGCTCTAGATTCGATTCACTTTGTCTAGCTTTCTACTACAGTTGGTTGAACATATGCCATAATTCTCATTCTTTAAATGTGTTTGCGTGTTTCAGAGGGGTGAGGCTAAACTTTTAACTGAGGACTGGGAAGGTGCTGTGGAAGATCTGAAATCAGCAACTCAAAAATCTCCTCAGGTTAGCCATAATATTAAATTTGGATGATAATTGTCTCTATTAAAATTTCTTCTCCCAGAATATAGTTTTAGGCTTCTCATATGGTATTTAGATCAGTAATATGTTATGTATGATTGTATTATACACCTTATACGCATTTGTTTCTATACCTAAAAGGAAAAGCTTGGATATGGAATCAAATTTTTGTAGATGTAACTTTTAAGACTGGTTTTGTAGTTATTTCGTTTTGTGCATTTTGAAGAGTTTTTGAATTCTACTAAGAATTATTACTAACTGAGAATAAGATAACAGAATATAAAACAGTAACATCATAGAAATCATTGTGTTTTGTTGCTGTTAACAAAAATTTAGATAAACTCAAGAGTTATATTTTGGTTATTATCCTAATTATGTGTATCTCTGATTCATGAGAGCTAAAAATTGCTTTACAGGATATGAATATCCGTGAAGCACTTAGGAGGGCTGAAAAGGCTTTGAAGATGAGCAAACGCAAAGACTGGTACAAAATTCTAGGGGTTTCAAAGACTGCTTCAGTAGCCGAAATAAAACGAGCATACAAGAAGCTTGCTTTGCAATGGCATCCGGATAAGAACGTTGATAATAGAGAAGAAGCTGAGGCACAATTCCGAGAAATTGCTGCTGCATATGAGGTCTGATTCATTAATATTTAAACTTTCTTTATCATCTGTATACTGTTTTAACTTCAAACTTTTGGTTGATAAATCTTTGTGATCATTAATACTTTTTAATCAATGCCATTTATTCTTTAGATAAAATGAATGAAATGCTAATAACATTTTGCTTTTCACTTACAGGTTCTTGCGGATGAGGAGAAGAGATCAAGGTATGACAGAGGAGAAGATATTGAAGACATGGGTATGGGAGGTGGTGGTTTCAACCCATTTGGTGGTAGTGGTGGTGGTGGTGGGGGACAGCATTTCACATTTTCATTTGATGGAGGCTTTGGAGGAGGCTTTCCAGGTGGTGGTGGTGGATTTGGTTTCGACTTTTGATACCTTCACGAAATGGTTATAAGAGTGCATTTTTCAATCTTGAGCCCTAACACCAAATATGACTAGGAACTGACATCTTTCGGCAGTATGTAATGTATACCACTAGAAACTGGCTTCTTATATGAACAGTTTGACAAAGTTTTGCTCCATTTAATTCATTTTAAAGTTTGTATCAGTTGATGATAGGAAATTGAAGAGCGTCAAATTAGCTATATGTTGAGTCTTGATTTATGGGTTCACTCCAGAATTTTATTATTTATACAACTAGAACTGCATTGCTGCTTTGAAAATTGTCAGCTGCTTAAATGCGCTTGAACAAAGCTTTTCATGCATATAAATTTTGTAAAATTCAAGCAACATCTGTTTTAGTTCGAGTTCTGTTTCCAGGATCGAAATGCCTCCAGTTCTTTTGTATAGCAGAAGGATAGATAGGCGATGTGTTTCAGATCAAATGATACAGCAATTACAAGCAATTAACACATCCCATGCCAATCAAAGGTTCCAAGAAATTACCCCGAAATTAAATTTATTTTTTATCAAATAATAATAATTTTTAAATTTTTATGTGTATAATTATTTTATATTTTGTCAAACTATTTACTTTGACTTAACCTTCTTCTACCTTTTTTAGGCTTTCACCGTTGTTAATTTTCAAATTTCTAAAAATCCCTAAATTCGAAACCCTAAAAAAAGAAAAACCTGAAGCCCTTGCAAATTGTGTTGCTTCTCTCCACGGGATGATGATGTTCTTTCTGTGTTGTTAAAATTTTTGAAAATATTTTTTTGGAATTATTAAAGTTAAACATTTAACAAAACCCAGATTACAGACAGACCATTAAAAACTGGAAAACTTTCTCATAAGCCGCTACCACACAGGATCCCTTCTCCTTCTTTGATCCCATAGCCATTGAAGAGCAAAAAAGAAAAATAAAGTTCTACTCTCTTTTTTCATTGTTGGGTTTTTATTGTCTTTGTCTTAGGAAATAAGAAAAATTCAAAATTGAGAAGAAAAAGAAGAAGAGAAAAGAAACCCTAGAGTGTCATGATCAGATGTTATCGAGTGTATGATAATAGACGTCATGATCAATACAGCCAACGGTATGATTTCGACATCATCTTCATCGGCGAACGCTCAATCGCCGGGTTTGAAGACTTATTTTAAAACCCCAGAAGGTCGATATAAGCTTCACTATGAAAAGACTCACCCTTCTGGCTTTCGTCACTATGCTCATGGCAAAACGGTTACTCAGGTAACTTCATATTTCTAGGGTTTTTTTTTGTTGGAGTTCCATTTTCTTAAATTATTGAAAGAAAAACTATTTTTTGGGTTATTCTTTTTGGGTTTTAATCAAGACCCATCTTTTTTATATCACTTTAAATTGGTCTTTTTTGTAGTATGGGACTTAGTTTTGGTGTTTTTGATTCTTAAATTCTATAATTAGATAATGAGAACATTTCCAATTTATTAGTAAAAATACGGTTTTTAACAAAGAATGAACAGATTTTATTAGGTTAATTTGTATGATTAATTTGAGCATTGTTGGTTGAAAGATTGAACTTTAAGGACTCTGAATCAATGCCCATATTTCTGAAGTCAATTTTCAATATTTTTTGTATTATACTTTTGTTTCAGTATTGGTTTTCTAGGATTGTATTTGATTAAGTTTGATTGTCAGGTTACCCTAGCGCATCCGAAGGACAAACCAGCTCCGTCAACTCCAACAGCTTCATCGTCCAGCTTCAGTGCTAGCACTGGGGTAAGATCAGCAGCAGCAAGATGGCTAGGTGCTGGGAATGGGAGCCTTGCACTTGGCTTTGTTGGAGTGAATGGTGGGAGTGAAAGTATTAGTAGTATTAGTAGGATTGGGTCATTGGGTGCTTCGAGTTCGAGCAATTCAATGACTAATACAAATTTTGATGGGAAAGGAACTTATTTAATCTTCAATCTTGGTGATGCTATATTTATAAGTGATTTGAATTCTCAGGATAAGGTAATTTAGAATTTTGTTGTTAAGGTTTTAATGAATGGGAAGAGTTTTACATGGTGCTATTTTAAGAATCTTGGTGTTTAATGTAGGATCCAATAAAGTCTATCCATTTCAGTAATTCGAACCCTGTCTGCCATGCGTTTGATCAGGATGCCAAGGATGGGCATGATTTGCTTATTGGGTTGAATTCTGGTGATGGTAATCCTTTTTAGCTTGTTCTAATTAGCAATTTTAATTCCAAGGCTGCAAATTTATGGGTTCTGTGTGTATTACTGTACTTTACTCAGTGTCACTGAGACAGCAGTTACAGGATGCTGGAAAGAAGCTTGTTGGGGCACAGCATTACAATAAAGATGGTTCTGTCAATAATAGGCAAGATTTACATTACTACACCCTTTTATAAATTTTCTGACTTTTCAGAAGTTTGAATTTTTGAACCCTTATTCACCATTTGAATTTTCTTTTTAAAATTTTTAAGTTCAAGATGTTCCGTTTTAGGTCTTCCTGCATGTGATTTGTAGATTTTTTGCTCTGGACTGGTCTAGGATGGTGTAAATATAGATTGTAATATCCAATGGCTTGGAGCAGGATAATTTCTATGATATCTTATATAGCTTAGTTTTTATTTCAAATGGTGCATATGCAGCTTACTCCATTTAATTATTATGAAAATATCTTTTTCAGGATTTTGTTTTTGTTGTTTTGTAGGGGCAATATTGCGTTTCAGTAACCCATAAATTTAGTTTTCTACCCACCTTGAGACCTTGCTGTAGACTGCTTCATTTGTTTTCTTCAATATTTGAGCAGTACTTTTAAGGTATCAATACTACCAATATAGGGTCAGCAACTGACTTGGTCTCTCGCTGAGTTGCTTGTTAACCTTGTTAGCAATATTCAACTTGTCTTCTGCTGCTATTTCTAGAATTTGCTTTCCTCTTGGGCTTCCCCTCAGGATGGTAAAAGGGAACTGACTTTTGTGACTAATAGGTGTTTATCTTGAATTGATGTTTTTAATTGGGTTGACTCTGTCACCTATCTGATTAATGCTTGTTATTTCCAGCAGTCGCTGTACTAGTATTGCATGGGTTCCTGGAGGTGATGGTGCTTTTGTGGTCGCTCATGCTGATGGAAACATGTACGTGTATGAAAAGGCAAGTTTCCAATAATTAAAGAAGATTTTTTTCACTTCTTGGGGTACAACTTACAAATTTCATTATGTTCTATGCAGTAGGTTGTTTTTTAAGTATTTTTCTTTTTTCTTTTTGTGCCTTCTAGAACAAGGATGGTGCTGCTGATTCTTCATTCTCTGTTATCAAAGACCAATAGGTTGTTTTTTAAGTTTTTTTCTCTTTTGTGCCCTCTAGAACAAGGATGGTGCTGGTGATTCTTCATTCTCTGTTATCCGAGACCAAACTCAATTTTCTGTTTCACATGCACGTTACAATAAGGTACTGGTCAGTGTTTATTTTGGAAAACTATTTTAGACTTTCTTATATGTGTATGCTTCCTAAAAATTGGTAGTCTTTACCTTAGAACTATTATCTAAAGCTGGAGGCTATTAATGATTATATCATGTGTATATTTATAGTAGGTGCTGCATAGCTTTTCATTGTATGTGCTTCTAGGTTTTAGCCATACAACATTCTGTTTAAATTAGATGATGCATGTGTTATTGAGGTGTGCGTGATATGGATTGTCAAAATGGGAATTGACACCAAATTTCTTACAGAGCTGCAAGTAGTGCTAAGTTTGCCCATGGTATTTTTTTTTTGAAGAGCTGCTAGGAGTTCTATCAAAACCTTTACTCAACATGTTTAGCTGACAATGTAGTCTTGTGCTTGCCTTTTGGTTTATATATGTATTTTTGTTTTGTTACAGTTAATGCCATGATAGTCTTGATATCTGGCAAGATAGGACCTCCTTAGCACAATAAATTGGTATTAGTCTGACTGTTCTTTGACATCATTGAGGAAGCCATATAAGTTTTCCTCTTATCTTTCCACATATTGTTTTGCTTTCTTGACTTGCCATTATTTCCTTTCAGAGTAACCCAATTGCGAGATGGCATGTTTGTCAAGGTTCAATTAATAGCATTGTTTTCTCCTTTGATGGGGCCTAACTGTTGGAAGAGATGGTATCAAGTCGACATCATTTGCATTTTATGGCTGTTTTCTTTTCTAGTTTGTTTGAAGTTTTAGTTTTTCTCCTTCCGCATACTGAATGCAGGTTATCTGCGAGTTTTTGACTATTCAAAAGAACAGCTCGTATGTGGTGGCAAAAGTTATTATGGTGCTCTATTGTGTTGTGCTTGGAGGTGTTGCATTCTTATTTTTTAGACAAACTTTTTAAACTCATGTATGCTGTTTATCTAGAGTACACTGTGTTTTCAATTTGTCACTTTCCATTCTTATTATATAGTATTAAGCTATCACCTTTGGAGAAAATAAAACTTGTTATTGACAACAATGTCCACTGAACAGTATGGATGGGAAATATATTCTGACTGGAGGTGAAGATGACTTGGTTCAAGTTTCGAGTATGGAAGATCGAAAGGTTGTGGCATGGGGTGAGGGGCATAACTCATGGGTAAGATTCTTTTCTTATAGTGAAGGCTTCTGTTTATTTATTGTGGATGATGATGGCTCTGTACTCATTTCTCTCTAAATGTGCTGGCAGGTTAGTGGAGTGGCGTTTGATTCGTATTGGTCATCACCTAATTCCGATGGCACAGAGGAGACTGCGATGTACCGGTTTGGCTCTGTTGGGCAGGTATATAGATGTTGTTATTCTGGTCAAAATAATTAATGTGCTAATTATTATCACTTCTATCTTCATGCGATGTTTTTCCATGTTCTTTCATGCTCATGTATTTTGATTGCGTTTATGTGGATTCAACTGCTAAGTTCCACAAATGTCTAGCTTTTGCAAGTTATAGATGCCTGACACTTGCATTAATGTTGTTGAAGCAACATTTCTGGAGGTAGTGGTTGCCTCCTTTTTCTACCTATATGCCCCAGTTGGCTGTTTCCGGGATGGAATATCGGTGATTTAGTAGCACATGGATCGAGTATAGATTGTAAGAAATATTTATATTTTAACTGTATGAAACTATAGGTCTGCATCAGTTACTATACGTTGTAGGTTACTTGGTTTAGGTTCTTGTTTAAATAGCATCTTGAGCAGCTAATATGAAGAATATCATTTCTC
The DNA here is from genome assembly GCA_030761205.1 of Fremontodendron californicum. NCBI lineage: Eukaryota > Viridiplantae > Streptophyta > Magnoliopsida > Malvales > Malvaceae > Fremontodendron > Fremontodendron californicum. Next base: position 1,849,832 of record JAULJL010000012.1, read on the forward strand.
GTTAGCATACGAATGGGGAGAACTGAAGAATGACGATGAAAGCTAAAACATATTGGCAAAGAATCAGAGAATACTTCAAAGATATTTTCTGATGAATAGATGCTTTTCATTTTTATTGTGGAGCGACATACTGTCATACATAAACATTTTGTGGTCAAGAAACATGGTTAAAAGTTAAGTCATTGTCATCCTTTGCCTTGTCTATTCCCTTTAACATGTGGGGAAAGGTGAAATTAGGCTATGAGAATCTATGACTATCTTACTCAGACTCAGGGTTGAGTATCGGATACAGGTATACTCAATTTTTTTAAAGTTTTTTCATATATTTAGAGGGTCGGACCTCCATATCCATGTCTGGATATGAGTTGGACACCGATATTTTAGGGGAAATGAAGAGTCGGAGCAACATAGCTGAGAATAAACTTGATGAACCTTTGTGTACAGTATTTCCTTTAAAAAAAAAGCTATGCTCCCTTGCAGCACCTGCAATATCCTTCACATCTCATTACTGTCTTCTGTATAGGACACACAGTTGCTGTTGTGGGATCTGAAAATGGATGAAATTGTAGTGCCATTGCATCGATGCCCTCCTGGTGGGTCTCGGACTTACAGCACCGGCAGCCAATCTTCCCACTGGGACCATGTATGCCCATTTGGTACCCTGCAACCTGCTCCAAGCATTCGAGATGTTTCAAAAATTTCACCACTGGTTGCTCATCGTGTTCATACTGAACCCCTCTCAGGCTTGATTTTTACCCAGGAATCTGTACTTACTGCTTGTCGAGAAGGGCACATAAAAATCTGGATGAGACTTGGTGTTGCAGAAAGCCAATCAAGCAAACAGTGAAACTGTGTTAAGCACCAGTTCCAAGGATAAAGCCATTACTTTCCAGCAAGATTGGCAGTTCTAGCTACAAACAATGACCAGACCATTATCAAAAGATTCAAGCCAAAACAAAGCTCCCCCTTTTTTTTCTGCTGGAGTTGCATTTGTATTTGCTAGTTTGGCTGTGGCTGTTCATTTCTCTTTACCCAGTTGTTTTTCTCAACGTACAACCGATCGAATTGCAATGAGATTAACCAACTGAATCGATTGTATATTCAAGGGACAAATATGCCATTGACAGCACAAAGAGGTCTGGATGAAGAAAGAAAGAAACCTCCATTGTAAGTACAAAGGCGATTCTTAGAATACATGACATTGACAGGAATAACATGAAGTTGTTCCTTTAAGATTTGTATTTCTTAGAGGTGAATTTGAGTGATTATATTTATTATTGGTGATGATGATTTTTGTTGGATCATCGAAAAACTGATGTTGAACACGCGGGATAGCTTCATGCACATAGCTTGGACAAGTTTGTCCTGAAATTTGGGCAAATTATTTGATGATTTGGTTGAAACATAAGATTTTGCTGTTTATTCAATGAAAATAAAATAAAATAAAAAAGGAATACCTTGGCAATAAACTGCCGTGCATATCCATTTCTATCAACTATAATAAACTGTTATCTAGAGCCCTTGCAAGGCTTCCAAAAAGTGAAATCTTTTACTATATTAAAGTTATTGCTTAAAGAGGAGATTAGATCTAAATTAAATTTGGGGATATTTCTGATAGTATTACCAAAAAAAAGATACCAAAAAAAGATAAAAGAAAACTATCTTTTTCTGTACATTTTTTCCCTTTGACATCCCCTCTATATTGGTCTCTTAATTGCATTATAATTAATGAATTGTAATTCAAAATTATGTAGGATTCATCAAAATTTTATATGAAATTCGTACTTATAAGTGATGAATTATTTTTATATAATTTTTTGTTATGATTAGACAATTACGAGATTATAGTAAAAAGATTGCTGGCGAAATGCTTCCCTATTACATACCCCAAAATTTGTTCAAGCTCACCTGACCTATGGTTGAAGTAAAAATGTAAACTTTTTACCAATAAACTATGTTGAGCTAAAAACCTTTTCCCTGTGCAGTGTTAATGAAACCAACAATAGACAAGCATGTAAAGCATATCTCTACAAAATGAGATGGTTTCTTCTATACAGCCGAAAGCTTTCATTTTATACCATTTTTACACCTTCATAGATATGCAAACTTAATTGTCATTGCCACTTTCTAAAGCTCTCCTTTCAGTTTCATTAGAATGAGTATCCGTCTGTGTTTGTTGCGCAGTTACTGGTGGTTGATCTGGCCGTGGTACCTCTTGAGAACCGAGTAGTTGATTCGACTCTGCACGCTGCCTACTCCACCCTCTTGAAACCTCGTAAATAATCGAGGTTCCGCACATCGTGCTTCCGAACCCAATAAATGCAGAGAGAAGAACAGAAAGAACAGCCTGTACACGGAGCTGTAGATCACAAGAAAAATGGGATACTCTTTCAATTAGAAAAAGGTTCTATATACTAAACATGCAAGCTTATAATCCGAGACTTCTAAACTCTTAACTGTTTGAACCCGGAGCTTAGTTCAATTGGTTCATGCAGTCACCCTTAAAAAGTGATATCAAATAGGTTTGAGGTTCAAATCTCAGCATCTGCAACACCTTCCCTTATCTCTAGGCTGCGACTTACTTTGTAACCCAAAAAAAAAAACTCTTAAACTGTTCAACCAAGTGCATTATGAGGAAAGCGTATATCTCTTACCAATGAGTAGAAAAGATGAGCAGAAAGAACCACCAGTCCGAATTGAATTGTAGCATAAATCCAGACATATTTTCTCCTCACTAAAAAAAAAAAAAAGTTGGAGTCAGTAAGACAGATAACCAAATTCACAAGAACAAGACGATTAAAAGAAAGTTTTTCATGAAAAAATTAATCCCACCCATTGTTGTCGATGTCATGGACGCAAGGAGACCTAATATACAGGAAAAAGGAAGAGAGATGGCAATTGCACCGGACTTCATTTTCGAAACCTGAGCACGTAACGACTTTAGGAACAGTGAAAAGCTTGAAAGGAAGGAAAGAAGCATTTCCAAATTGCTAAACTTACCAGCAGCTGCTCAAGAAAACAAAAGTAAGCAAGCATGCTAATGATGACAAGAACGGGAACATCCTGCCAGACCCTGTGAAAAATATCTTTATATTAAGGATATGCAATCGTTGAAGATAATGTTGAACCAAAATATGAGCAGAAAATGCATAATGTCCACAGCCAAGTAGTTTAGAATTTTTACATTATGAAGGAGTCATAAAAGAAGGTAAAAATGGATTACAGATATCATTTGTTGCCAAGTGCCAACTGCATAGGTGGAACTATATACTTGCCTGCATCTAGCAGCCTCAGCTTGTTGTGCCCCACTTCCTCTCGTGTTATGAGCCTCAACATTTTGAACTCGTAAAAGAGTAACAGGTAGGTTTCGAACCTCTTGCTTGCACACATCACATGTTTTGTTACCTTTGATGCTAAACCATTTTATGGCACATTCTTGGTGGGCAAGGGCAAGCTCACCTTTGCAGCTACATTCCATTTTGAGGGTCTCAGCACCTTCTCCCAGTTCAGTCAAGCAGATTCTACAAACAGCTTCTTCTTCAGGAATATCTTCACCACCATCATCATTTCCATCTGAACAATAAGACTAAGATAAGACATAGGTTGGTTATCACAAGCATAAAAAGAAAACAGAGGTTAAACTAGAATATCATAGCATTCAGACTTCGGAGTTTATCCAAATTGCAAGCTAAAAATAATTATTAATAATAATTAGAAAGCATCTAACCAGTTTCACTAATAAAAAAATTTGCCAGCATATGCAGCCACTCTATTTGAAAGATGCGTAATCAGAAGAATGTGGCTTCAATTTCAGGTGACAGGTAATCAAGATTTGGCTTTAAAGTTGAAGCTTTATGCTGTTATTTAGTTCTGCTGCTGATGAAAATTATATTTTACCTAGTGCCTGGAAAGCATTAGTGAATATTCAAAAGGCATTTCTTGCTCTGTGAAGTTTACACAATTTGAACTGATTTGGCCCATTTAACTGATGCCTTCTAATATGTCAAGTTATTGATCTCAAAATTATAATTCTTCACTCTTTGTTTAATTCTTTTTCTTCTTTTTTCTTTTTTTGGGTACTACTCTTTGTTTAATTCTTATCCTCCTTAGAATTTTCTTTAATTAAAAATTTCTGTTTGTTTGTTGGGGGTTAGTTGGAAGGTGTGAGAGTTCTAACTTCTAAGAGCAAATAAAGACAATCTGCAGATTAAGATTACCAGTATCTTTTTTGGTAACTATGTTTGATGTTGTCACGACAGTTCCCTTGACTGCTCCTGGAGTTGTAGGAATTACACGAAAAACGCCTCCTAAAAAATCCAACTGTGTTAAGCTTCCATCTTTGTTGAGATCAGGAACTGAATGCGAACGATGGATGGGTGGTCCGGCCCCTCCTTTCTGTAAAGTGAGCAATTCTGTAAGAATCAAGTAGAAAATAGTGTGACACATTGTGAGGGTAAAGGTAAAAATGAAAATTCATGCCATAAATAAATTATTGAGGCAATAAGCATAAAATATAACTACAATCCTTAGAAGAGATATTGACACCAATATTTCTCAAATTCAGAAGCATAAGTCTTAAAAGGAAATTCTAAGTTCCCCAGCTTATGATCGGCATATAAACTACCTTTTGCAGCATCTGCAGAGTCATAGGACCCATTCAATTTAAATATTTTAGATGGCAATGCCTGACAAAACTAGTAATAGTGGATGTGCAAATGCAATACAAAAGATACAAGAAGTCAGGGAAACTCTTCAAACTAGGAAGTGCAGCAAACATTTACATGCATAAAAATTCAGAGAAAGAAATTAATTGGGTATCAAAGTATATAATCATCAGTTATTGATATAAAATACCACTCAAAATAATGAGCAGGATGAATAGACAGCTTACTAAAAGTACTAACCACATAAATAGTTGTTAAGGATCTTGAGTAAGTGAAACATAGGGAGGGGGTTCCTGGTTCAAAATATTGTGTTTGTAGTTCACAATTGACTTCAGTAAAGTTAAGTAGATAGCTAATGTATTCAATACTTACTGCAGAATTTAGTAGGGCTAATTACCTGCCCGCCATGCATGGACTCTGGGTTTGAATGCGCAATTGGAGTACCAGGTAAGGATGATGTATTTTTCACTCTTGGTGTGAAAAGCTTTGAGAGGGAAAACGTCCTTGGGATGCGAGGCTTCTCTCGTATCTCTGCTGATGAGCCTCCCAGTGCTAAGATGACAGCCTCCTCAATCTCCAAACTAGTGTTGCGATATTTGAAGCTTAACTTTGGAAGGAGGCTTTTTAAGGATGATTTACTTTTTGATGATGAGTGGACTGGAGACTCATCGAATCTGGAAAAAATAGGGCTAGGCATGGGTGAAAAGTTAACTCTTTTAGGAGTAGTTGTTGGTGTTAAGGCCATGTCTATTCTCACAAAATCCTCCCTTGCATCCTCGAGAGTTCTTGGTGGTATCTCTAAGACAAGGTCGTCCCGCCTTCGGTGCTGACCAAGTGGTGTCTCTTCAATTATCTCGGTTGAATCTCCAAACTGTGAAAAACAAAACAAAAAAACTCTCATGGATCAGTCAGGAGATGTAAAACAAAAGTTGAGCTTTTTAATCAATCAATCTTCATATGGCAGGTATCTTAGCTTCTATAATCTATAGTGTCACAAAAATATCACCAACTCCAATCAACTTACAATCTCAAATGAAACCAAAGAGTTAGCTTCAAATCAATAGATATTAATTTGCTTTTATATGTCTTCATAGAATCACAAGGATGAGGGGAAGCTGAAATAGGTGATTGATTTAAATAGCCAGGCAAGACAAGGTGGAATATAATCTGACAGAAAATGCTAGAAAAGAATTAGGCAGTCCATCCTCATTTGTTATGACAAAAATGTTTGTGAATTGCAAGTTCCAAACATGGCTTAGTTTTAGTTTAGATTTGTGATTAGAAAGGCTTCAAAAAAACTTGTATGATTGCTTTAGTCTTTGTTACAATTCCAGATAACCTATGTCTGCCTTGCAAGTAGACTTTTTTTAAAAAAAAAATTTAGCACACTGCAGCAAAGGCTTTGGCCTAGCAAAGTCAGTTTTTCTACCAGAGAAGAAGTCAATACCTCCCCAGTATAGATAGTACAGTAGAGCTGATTTACAGAAAGAATTTCATCTAAAAGCAGCATAAAGCAAGTTTTTATGTGCTTGAAAAAAAGGGGGGAAAAAATAAGTCCATAAAGTTCAGGTAAGTGATCTTAGAAAGCTCAAGGTTGAAGTTGAACCTTAGATTCTTTAAAATTTCTCTTTTAAAAGTAAAAAACAGAGATACCCTAAAGGTTTAGGTCTTAAAAAGTATCTTTTTTCAATCAGCATAGATAAAAAAAATTTAAAGCTATAAAAGGGATAGAAAAAAACAGGAGAAGAAATTCATGATCTTTAAGCAAGAAATAATTCCCATCAAACCATTTTGAGCAATAAACAGCTAAAGTTTCAAAATTGACCAAAAAAAAGCTATGATTTTTAACAAGCAGACAAGCCAGAAAACTGAAAGAAAAAAACAAAGCAAAAAAAAAAAAACCCTTTGAAGTGGAGGATCAAGAGTGTTGTTGTTGTTATTGCTTGTTCCTTCACCATTCTGTTTCTTGACAACATAGTCCCCTTCATTTTCCATGTTTCATAAGAAGATTTCTGAAAAGAACCAAACTTTTTTCAGAAGAGACAGCTGATGGGTGTTTATAGTTTAACTTAATTATGGGTTTCTGACAAGAAAAAAGAAGAAGAAGAAAAAAAACTGCTTTTTGAACTTTGTCTGAAGATCTTACAAGCTGATAACAAAACAGGGGAGGGAAACAGCCAGAGATTATATGAGCAAGTGAGGTGGCCATTTAGGGGGAAAGAGAGAGAAGAGTTTAATGATTTTTTAAAGTAAAATAAAAAAAATTGCTGATGTGGTTGTTTGATATGAAAGGGCAAAGTACCAAAGTTGGCTACAAGGTTTTGGTGTGGTGGGTTTGTCACATCATTTTGGTTCAACATGGAAAATAATCTTACCCAATGTTGCCATTGGGTATAAATTTTTGTTAGTATAAAATTTTGAATTACTATTTATGAACTTGACTTAGATACTGATTAATTAGTAGGATGATAACAGATTGAATATTTATTTTTTTGTGTAAAATTTGAATCCGTAAAACTATTTTAAAATTCGAATTCGTTTATTATCCGTATTAAATTCGAATATTTTTATTCGAATTAAATAACATTACTAAATATTCAAATTCAGTAAGTCAAAAAAATTTAAATAAAAATATAAAATCAAATAAAAAATAATTTTAAATTCAAATCAATGGATAATGGATTCGGATTCGGATATATGAATCTGCAAAAGTAAGTGTATTCGGATAGTTGATTCGGATATTCTAATCTGTTATCCGTATAAGTAATGCGGATTCAGTTAATGAATATCCGAAGTTTCATATCCGCATCCACTCCTAATCCGTTGCGGATAGTAATTATAATATCCGAATCCGAATTTTATTTGAATCCACAAAAAACAGATAATTACAAATATCCGAATTTGCACTATCTATTGCTATCTCTATTAATCAGTGTCATTATATACTTATTAAAATGATATTTAAAGCAAGAAATCTACAATTAATCTTTTTTCTTTTATAGAATTTTATAAATATAATGCATTAAATATAATTTTCTTAAAATAGCATTTAATTAATTTTAATATATATTTATAGACCTAATTAATCGTATCGTATTGCTAATTAAGTAATACAACTAGTTATATGCTTTTTAGACTATTATTGCGCATTGTTTTTTTTCTTTTTCTCTGCTATGTATTATTGCCCCATTGTTCAATACTTAAAAATGGTAATTAAGGATTTTATAATGCTAATTTTTTTACGTGGAAAACAACAAAAAACAGTCATTACTCATTAGTGACAGCTCATTCTTATCCCTCCAATTAATGATAGTTTAAAAGATGATTGTTTTGTTATTGCAAATTTGCCTAACTTCTAGTTTTCTATGAGAAGATTCCAAGAAGAAGAATAGAAAGATGGTAAATTTTAACTAGGGCCAAAAGGGGCTAAATAAAAGTGATGAGAGAAGAAAATTAAAAATTTTGACTTGAGTTTCTCTTGCATTATTGTTGAGTTGATGTATTGGAATTGCAATTTGCAATTACACTATCTCTTAATTAGATTTTACGATTCATATATTCGTATCGTGTTTATATTATTTATTTGTGTTATAATTATATTTAAGATATTATATATTTATATAAATTTCGATATGTTCATATATTATATTTTAGTTATTTTTTTATATCATATAATCATATCGTATCTATAATTATCAAATCTATTCACAACTTTTTGTTTTGTTTTGTTAATAATATGATCAAATCAAAACATTCTCAAATTTTGTCCGAATCTAAATATTCTCTTAGAAAATCATTATTTGCTTCCTCTTTATGCTCTACTCAATAATTAAATGAAACTTTTTTCTAACCTTTAATTACCAATAAAATGTATTTAGATTAATCTAAAATATTTTTAACTCCTTTGTCCTTGAGGTTCTCAGTGTTTCTCCCATAAAATACTACTACTATTAAAAAAGCTCTAATATTTCTTCACTTATAAAATGAATTAAAACATATTAAAATTGTTGGATGCTCTTCTTCCACAAAGCCTTTGGCAATTAACAAATTAAAGATAATTAAAAGAAAATGACATGTCTATACAATATATTATAGCACAGATGACAGTTTCCATTCTTTACATTTCAAATGTTTCTTCTTAGTTTTTAGTTCTTATTAGACTTGTTCATCGTCGAGCCAGACCGCGATTCATAATTTTTTTTATTAAAATTCATTTTATTATTAAAAAAATATTAAAAATTATTTTTATATATTTTATAATTAAATTTAAATAAAAATATTTTTTATTTAATGAATAATAATTCAGATCGAACTGAATTGACTTAAATTATGAAAATCTTTATTTAAATCCAACCTAATATGAATTGAATCTATCTGTCCGAGTCTTGAACCGGTTTAGTTCTCACCTCTTCATATACAGTTTATATTGGACAGTAGCATTTATCTGACCCCTTTGAGCTCCAAAAGCTTTCATGATCTCATCTTCTAACGATGAAAATTATGAACATGTCGGTTTCCAATTAATTTCCCATGCCTCAACCCAATTAATCTAGCCTTTTTTACTTTCCATTTATTAATTTTTAATTATGCAAGAACTTTATAATTGTAATCTTTTAATAAAAATAGAATCCAACGTCACTTACAAGAATTAGTTCAGTGGATAAGAAAACGTGTTTTTTATTTTATTTTATTAATCAGAGTTTGATATTTGTGAAAATATTTCGAAAATAAAATTAATGATTTGAAAAAATGTGTCCTCCCAAAAAAATAAGTTTAAGTAAAATCTGAAAATGTTTTTAACTGAATCATATATATATATATATATATATATATATAATTCAACATCCATTAATTAAAAATAAACAAAGAACATCAAATCATCTCAATATTGGCTGCCTCTTGACGGCCAGAAATCTTGAAAATAACTCATTTTTGGCCTTTCCCAAATAAAAATATATTTTCTTCTTCGTATTTGACTAGCCAATTATTCCTTTCTGTTCACTCGTCATTTTCAATGGAAATTAATAATCAGCTGGAAAAGGAAGAAACCATTTCTTTTTTCTGCCGCCAACTTAGCCTCAAGGGCAAGGAGATGATGAATAGGATATATATTATATATTAAAAAATTATCTGTTATATCCTCAATGAAATTTTTAAATTTCACAAATTAAATTATAAGGGTGATACATATTTTTTAACATATATTAAAAAATAAATTAAATACATAACAAATTCTTAATTTTTTTTTTTTACAGTTAAATTTTTTTACTATCAATATATTAAATACGAACTCTATATATATTCGTTTATGTAAATAATTTGTGAGAATACAAAATAAATAAAATCTTTAACCCCTAACTAACAGACACCAAAATATAATAAACAAAAAGGAGATAAACAAACTCAAATCAAATCCTTTTAGGGTTAGGTCAGCTGATGTGTTATTATACAATTTGCACCAAGGAAAGTCAACTTTTGTAAGAAGCATTAATTTTATGGTTTGAAATTTTGTTGTAGCTAGCATTTATTTATTTTATTTATTTATTATTTTTGATGCATAAAGCATACCCAAACCCAAGTTGTGTACTAGAATTATTAATTTTGTGGTATTTAAAAGCTCATCCCTATCTTTTAGCATTGCAAACTTCTGGTTTGATACCAAACTTATAAAGAATTTGGTCATAATTATCCACTTCTGATCAAGCACAAGTTAAATAACCCAAGAGTTTCATATGCAAAGAAGTTCCTTGCTCTTAGAATTCAATTTTTATTGATTAAAAAAAAACCTTTGAATTCAGAATTTAATCTAATTAGTTCATACGATTATCTTTAAGTGGTGACATTCAATAAGTCTGAAATTCGAATTTCAACATCTATAACTTTTTCTGTTATCTCAAATTACGATCTCTTTTGTAAAAAAAAAAAAAACTTTTTCTAATAATTTTTTATTGAGGAGCAAAATGTTGATTTTTGACCTTCGATACCGATTGTAGTTTTGTGCTACAGTACCGATTTGCTACAGTACCGATTTGCTACAATAATAAAATTTATGAGTTTTTTTTTTAATATTTTAACTATTAATTATTAAAAACTAAAAACAAGTAAGCCCTTGATTTCCTTAGCGAAGTCATCAAGTTCAAAGGTATATTTATGTAATAATTAATATAAGGTCCAAATCATAGCCTTAAGTGAGATGCGATATCTATTATATCCTTTTAATTTGTTTTCTTTTGTTTGGTGGCAATGGAACATGGTGTAAGCAACTTTATGAACTGCAAATCTGCCATAGCCGAACCAGATTCTAACCAAGCTGTCGTTCCCAAACTTAAAGCTAAGTCTATGAAAAATGGTCCATACCTCAGCTATTAAAATCTTTTTATTTATTTATTTATTTATTTATTTATTTTGATACATAAGGCATAAACGAAAATTATAAACGAACGACACCCTCGCCACAAGCGTCGGCTTGCAACAAGAGTATAAAATTTGTAGGTGAACTTTCAAGTCGAATTACACCCGCATTAACTTTTAAGCCAAATTTATTAGATAATCAACACAACGATTTTTTTTTCTCTAAAAATGTGTCTGATTTCAATATCTTTCTTTAATAAGATAACAACAATCATTAATCAGTGTCTTAAAAAGATAATATTCGTCTAAAGTACGATTTAAAAAGTGAACAACCACTGCTATTGATGCAATGGGAAATATACTTGATAATCATTCATATATTATCTAGGCCAATCTTTAATCTTGATCTTTGAAGTCGTTTTTTACTTTTTAGTATTGACACAACCTTAATAAGACAAGTATATTAATGTTTAGTTTCCTTCTTGATTCTTTTAGTTGAAAACCAGCATGTTTCAATTAACATTATTATTCATTATGTTACTTGAATTCGGAAATAAATGTTAGATATGGATATGTATTTGATACGGGTATACTTAATTTTTAAAGGTTTTTCATATATTTGGAGGATCATATCTCTATAGTCATATTCGAATATGTGTTGGACATGAATATTATATACGAGTACTTTAAAAAAAAGAATCCGTATGATATAAATTATCATGTAGAAACTTCACTTATAATCAATAAATAAAAAATTGAACCGAAGGTTAAACCGATGAGGCCTCCGAGTCACCAGTTCAACCAATCCATTAAAAAATAAAAATAAAATTAAATATATAATTTTGATATTAAATAAGTATTAAATATAGTAATTAGTTAATAAAAATATGTTTTGGTTTAATGGTATGGTCTTTAATATATGACTAGGAGATTAAAAGTTCAAATCTCATCATTTATATATTTTTTTAATAAAAATAAAAAAAATATCGGTTTAATCCAGTATTTTGTCGATTGAATCAGTTTTCTACCGATTCACTGGACTCCCGATTTTTTTATATGTGTCAGATCGAACAAATTATTAATTTTCAATTGAACCGATTCGATCAGATTTTTTCAACACTACTTATAATAGAGTTTATATCAACATAAGAAGGAAATGCCAAAATAACATATCATGTTCGGTAATGATGGATAACCTTATAAAAAAACATCTCAGAAAAAGAAAATTTGTCTTTGGCTTTTAGATAAAAACACATCGTGCAAATGGTTCGAAGGACCATAGCAACCACAAATATTCTTTAATTAAGGACTTAGACAATTCAGGGCACAACATAATTACACGAAATGAATACGATATAAAAAAATAATTAAAAACACGACATGAACACAATATGATACGAAAAAATAACACGAACGTGACACGAATACACGAATATCTCAAAATCTATTTAATACAAATTATTAATGTATTTAAATTTATATAAATATAAAATAATTTAAACATAATTATAACATAATAACATATATAAATACGATATAAATACACGAATTATCATATCTTTAGTACATAAGAAATGGCCGGCGAGTGAGTAGCCACAACGTGTGTAATAAATTTGAGTTCCATCAACAAGGGGCACTTTTATTATATACTTGAGGCAGCAGCCAGCAAGGCAGCCAATTTTTTTTTGTTTTTGTTTTGATAATTAAGGTAGCCAACTTCACGATGTCACGTGTTGAAGTTAGGTTATAGGGGTTAGGGGTTAGTGGTTAGTGGTTAAGGATTAGTGGTTAGAGTTAGGGGTTAATGGTTAGGGTTAGTTTTTTATGAGATGTCAATATAAGATTCACTGTCAGTGTATGAACTCTATACACCGTATCAAAAACGAACTTTTATGTTATTTAAGTCGTAAAATTAACCGAATCCATGGGATCAAAACTATTTCAAAGCCCACACTAAAATTATCATTTTGAAACATTACATTTAACACAAATGTTAAATGGTAGCCTTTTCAAGTTGGGTCTAAAAAACAGCTAATATAATTCATCTATCCCAACTTTTCCTTTTGGGGCCTCTCTTAACATAAAGGTTATGTTGGACTAAATCACAAAAAGTGATTTGGGCCAATAAAAAACCCAAATAGGAAGGGGAGTTCTTAATAGTTTGAATTGCAGTGATCGATGCACCAGAAACAAAAAAAGATCTGAGCTGCTGGGCCAAGCCATGGATGATGGTCCATCAAACATCAAGGTCAGTGTGAAAATGGGTTTTTGTGACAGACAAAGTGGACCCAATAAATCGTACGTTGCGATTCCAGGCGCTGGCGCCCACTCCAATGAAAAATAGAAAGAGGTCGAAAATCATGTGGAGGAGGTCCCCATAACCAACGGGCTTTTTGTCAGATATAATTGGTTTGTAAGTCTCTTTGATCTTGACGAGTGTGCGGATGTGCGCAATCTTTCCGATCAGAAGCTTCCTTTTGCTGCCACGTAACCCAAACATCACGTCATCCAAGCATCTTCCTCTTGGCCCCACTCTCTTTTTTTTTGCTTAGCTGCTCGTGGTGTAGTTAATAATACAGATCTAGATCTACCACGTTTTACTCTTCATTGCTTCAGTTAATATATAAGCCTTTGCTGCTTCACTTTACTTCATCGAGTAAGCACCTCATAAAATAAAATAAAAAACCCACAAAAAGATTTCAATTTTTTGTTTTTTTTTCTTTGTTTCAATCAAAAGTTCGAAACCCAGATTGAGATTGGGCTAATTCATCAAAAGATGTAATGTAGAGTAGTTAAAGATTGAATCTTTGGGATGTTTCCTAGGGGGGAAATGGAGGAAAATTTGTTTGAAATGAAGCTAAGTAAAAGGGTTCCAATGAAGGTCTGGTTAACTGCTCAAAGATCAATGGGTCTCCTCGTGGGTGGAAATCACACATCCTCCAGGTTTTGCACTCGCTAAATTTGTTTTCTTGTTTTGTGTTGGGTTCAATTTCTCTTGATTTCTCATTTTAGTTGATAAAAACAACGATCTCTTTTTCTATCAAAGATTGGATCTGTCTTGCTATTTATTAAGTTTGAAAGTGTTAAGACCATGGATCTTAAGACCTTGAAATTGATGATCTTTCACGGGTCTTTAGCGAGGCGTGTGCTTTTACGCGCTTTCATGCTTGCTGCTGCTTTGTCAATTGTTCCTTTGCTGCAAATGATGTCTGGGGCCGATCCAGAAATGTTGTATACCCTTTCTACCTCAGCAGACTGTGCCCTTGAATCTGGTTTTTCAGCTTCATTTATGTTTCCAGGCACCTTTTTCTTCTCCAAACTTTGGGGTTCATCTGGATCGGTTCAATGTGAGGAAGATGGGAACTTGACAACCAGCGTGGTTAGAGAGCTAATGGGAAAGAAAATGTTGAGTTACAATGCAAAAGCTCTCTGTGTTGGTGAAGGCTCAGTGTCAGCTGTTGTGGCATTGAGAGATTTGGGATTCTCTGATGTTACTGGGGTTTACAGGCACCCCTTTTTCTCTCTTAAGCATAAGAAGTTTGTTTATGAGCTTGATTATGAGGACAATTCTTATGATTTTGTGTTATCAAGGGATCTAGATAAGGTATCTGTCCCTGCTCTTCTTGTGCTTGAGATTGAGCGTGTTCTTAGGCCTGGTGGAATTGGGGCTATGCTTATTGATATTAGTGGGTCAGATCCTACTAGCTTGATTAGGTCTGCTACCCCAGTTTCTTCCCTACTGAAAGCTTCCACTGTTGTGCATGTTGATTATGTGAATGAGTTTACATTGGTTGTATTCGAGAAGAAACTTGAAAATACCACTTACTTTGAGCAGTATCGTCTTCCTGCTGATTGCCCATCTATGACAGCCAACAAAGCTATACTGAATCACATTGAGCCTCTTATGGAGGAGAAACAAATGGGGTTTGAGAAAAGTATTGCTTATTTGCCCAAGTTTGTTAATGTATCTTCTAAGCAACGTTTGGTCTATATTGATATTGGGGCAAGTGAGCATTTGAAGAACTCCAATGTTACAAGTTGGTTCTTGCCATCTTATCCTGTGGATTACAAAGCATTCAATGTTTATTTCGTTGATCACAATACTTCAGTGATGCTATCCTATGTCAAAAAGCCTGGTATCAACTTTATTTATTACCCAGGCCTTGCCGAAAATCGAGCTACAGCAAGTTCAACAAATAAGGGTTCCACAGATTCTGATATTGTTGATGATTCAGATCCATTTGTTGAAGATGAAGGGTTTGACTTTCATCTCTGGTTTAAAGATACAGTGCAATATGCAGACTTTGTGGTTCTGAAGATGAATGCAGGGGCAGTGGAGTTAAAACTTCTCTCAGATTTGTTTGAAAGTGGAATCATATGCTTCATTGATGAACTTTTTCTTCACTGCTCAGACCGGATCGACGGCGGAGGAGTGGCGAAAGGAGACTGTATGGATCTCTTCAAGGCCCTTAGAAGAACTGGTGTATATGTGCATCAATGGTGGGGAGATTAGAGTCAGCCATTTCATCATCTGGTGGACTCTTGTTTTAATTAACTGTTTTTGTTTTGAGTCATGAGTCATCTATGTAACTAGTCCCTGCTTACAGGTGCTATTGTTGTTGTCTACTTATTATCGTTGTTGTAAGTCTTCCTAATCTGGTAGGTTTGGAAGAAATTAAGTTGCTTTTGTGGTTGAGCACTATGCTAAATAAGCAACCACTATTATCTCTAGTTTGCTGATTAAAGTTCACTTATCATTGTGTGCTTACTGCTTCATTACTCTCTTTTGATACTAGTCTTTCTTACACGTTCAATGCGGAATGATTTAACACACGTAAACCATATTTTATAAAATGATTATTACATTAATTAAACAATTTAGATTTTTTTTTTTTTTTAGTTTCATGTTGTTAGGGATGGCAATGGAGCTGGGCGGGGCAGATATTGCTTTATCTACCTTCACCCCATTATTGTATGGATGTTGGAAACATCCACATCCATGGATGTCGGTTACATCCATAATCGCTCCACGATGTTTCACTCCGTTACACTCCAATTTATATTAATTATTTTTAACTTAATATTGTAAAAATTATATTATAATTTATTTATGAACATAATTTTAGTATATAAAAATCTTCAATATAATATATATAATATATATATACTAAAAGTATAGATATAAAATATTAGTATATATATGATTTTAGTATATATATCTAATATATATTAAAAATATAAAAAAATATATAAAATATTTTAAAGGATAAAATAGTAATTTCAAAAGTCCGACGGAGCGGAGTGAAGCAAGCATTTATCAAAACCGTTTCGTTTCACCTCGCTCCAAAAACATCTCAATTCAGAACGGATCGATACGAAATCCATCGATCGAATCAGATTTTACCATCCATATATGTTGTACATAAATTGAAGCATCTCCTCCCTATGTTAGAGTCCTTCACGTTAGACAGGAGTTGTCAGAATTAAACCCCATTCTCAATACTATACGATTTATGTACTTAAAATTGCTTTGAAGATCAAGACTCCTAGTTTACAGTTCTTTTTTCTGTAGTTGCCACCAACTTAACAGCTTGAAACCACCGACAGGACTAATGTCTGATCCACTTCTTATCACATCCAAGCCCTTGTTTTCATGGTCTTGATCAGGTCGCATTTAAATGGATAAATTTGCTAAAATTTTACCACATTTATAGGCCACCCAAGTCATTTTCTATTCAGTTAAAATAAAAAAAAAAAAATAGAGATTGAATTGAACTCATTTAAATAAATATAATTACCTTAAAAAAATAATATTTAATAAATTTAAATTTTAAATTTTATCGTCTGTAATTCATTATCTTGTCCCATATACCTTTATTGTAACAAAAAAATAAAGCAAAAATAAAGTACTTGATTTTATAAAATTTTCAACCACAACATAAAGACACCAAGACAAAACCCCTCCCAAAAAAAAAAAAAAAACAGAAAGAAAGAAAGAAAAAGATAAAGGGGGATGGTGACAACACTTGGGTACAAAGAAGCATGACACCTTCCATTATAATTTACAAGTTCAATGGTCTGAAAAAGCCTGTTTGACATCATAGATAAAACTTGATTGATTCCTCCATGGCAACCTTTTTTTTTTTTTTTTTTTTTAATTTGTGGTTGGAGAATTATTGGTTCATTTTTTTTCATATGGCAGTGCTGCTCCTGAAGGATCCTAGAGCTTTAGCAGCACCTGCCCTCAGGATAAACTGATGATAGATTGCAGCAATGGCAGCACCAATGAATGGTCCAACCCAGAAAATCCACTGCAAAAAATTCAAACAAAACAAATGTTGCAAAAGCATCAATACTTATAAAAGGTGTCATAAAACAAAGGCAAAAATTAGAATCAATTGTACAAGTGAAGGTTCATACATGGTCATCCCATGGCTTGTCCTGGTTGTACATAACAGCAGCTCCAAAACTACGAGCAGGGTTGATGCCGGTGCCGGTGATTGGAATAGTGGCCAAGTGAACCATGAACACAGCAAATCCAATGGGAAGTGGTGCCAAGACCTTAAATTAGAATATAGAAAAATTAGTACCTAAGACACTGTCAATGAATTTTGTGATCAAACCAAAATTGAGAATTTTAAGAAATTTTCTGCCTAATTGAGAGATAAAACAAAAGGTGTGGAGTTGGTTGAATTAGAGACATACAGGAATATGGGAATCTCTTGCATTTCTCTTGGGATCAGTTGCAGAGAAAACAGTGTAGACAAGAACAAATGTGCCGATAATTTCAGCTGCCAAACCAGTTCCAGTGCTGTAACCATCAGAGAGGCTGTTGGCTCCTCCTCCATACTGGTTATAGTAAGACTTTTGGAATGCCTTCACCAGCCCACATCCACAGATGGCTCCCAAACATTGAGCAACCATGTAAAATATGGCTCGGACCAAGGACACCTTTCGAGCCAAGAAAAGCCCAAAGGTCACTGCTGGGTTGATGTGTCCCCCTGCAATATATTTGATCTAAACTGTGAGTCATCTGCTAAATCATTCAGTTTTTACCTCTTACCTTTTCCAACCAAATTATATTTCAGTAGGATCATGTTCTTGGAAAATGATCTGTTGTGATCTGTTTTGGCTAAGCTTTCAAAACAGTTTCTTTTGGCTTTAAAACTAAAACCATCAAGAAACATTTTTTATAAAAGATTTACTAACATGTTAGGAAAATACCCTTTTCATCCAAGTAGTAAGACATGATCAACAATTAATCATGCCAAAATATAATCATCACTAGAGGAAAAGAGAGTTAGAACTTACCTGAGATACCAGCGGTGCAGTAAACAAGGACAAAGATCATGCCACCAAAAGCCCAAGCAATGCCAAGAATGCCAACACCACCACAATCCTCACCGCCCTTAGCAGGATCAATCTGGCTCTTGTACCCGATCACTGTCAACACAGTGATGTACAAAAACAAGAGCGTGGCAATAAACTCAGCTATTATAGCCCTGTAAAAAGACCACTGTGTTAACTCCTTGGCATCAACCAATGGAGCTGGTGGAGGATCATGGTAGTCCTTGGCTTGGAACTCACCACCAACCTCAATGTCCTTAGCCATAGCTAGCCTCTTAGTGCTTAGCAAATTCAATGACAAAGTAATCAAAAAACAGGTAGAACCTTGAAGGAAAACCCTTTTTTTTTTTTTTTCTTCCTTTGTCAAAGAGATGTGAAGAATTTTTTGTGTGATTGAGAAGTGGAGTAGGGGTATTTATGGGGTAAATGAAGGAGTTGAGTGAGTGTTAATTTAACATAGCCTTGCCGCCCCAAATTACAAGAAAAAAAGTAGGGAAAATATTAAAAACATGCACTCCACCTAGAATTATTGTGAAATGGTATAATGAATTAAAGTTATTTGAAAAATAATTAGAAATTATTATAAAAGATATTGTAAAGACAAAATTACCCTTAATGAAAACATTTACTTTTTTTTTTCTTTCATTAAGAAAATATTATTTTTTAAAAATTTTAATTAAAAATAAATTTAAAAAATAAAATATTTAAATATATATTTTTTAAAATTTAAAAAAATAAATAAAAATTAATTTTAGGCATATTATTTATATTTTTTAAAATTTTTTAATTAAAAAAAGTAAATAAAAAATTTAAAAATTTCATTTTTAAAATTAAAAAGTTTTTATTTTCAGAATATTTATTTTTTAATTAAAAATTAAATTAAAAAAAAAAAGGAGAAGGTTTTTTTATCAAGGATAATTTTGTCTTTACAATATCCTTTATAACAATTTTTAATTATTCATTTCTATTTTTTAAATAACTTTTATTCATTATACCATTTCACAATAATTCCTTATTTGAATGCATGTTTTTCATATTAACCCAAAAAAAAAGTATGGTTTCTTTCACTGTCTGAGACCCCACTAAGAGTGACTGTTTGCTCATGAACTTTGATTCTCTGGTTCCCTATGATTTGGCTACTACTTTGGAAGTTCTAGTCATTTATAATTCTTAAAAACAAAAATTTAATGACAGCCCACTAGGAATTTAAAAGTTCTAGCTTTGAAATTACTATTAGTTGACAAAACCAATTTTCATTAATTATGTATTTTACTTTATGATCAAGTGGGGTGTGAAGTTTGAACTTTGAAAAATGATCAACTCTCATCTAATGCATTTGGTTCAAGCAAATTACATTGAAACACCAAGTTTTCGTTTGAAAATTTGAATTTTAAAATATAGATTTAAATTTTAAAAATAATATAAATTATGTAATAAAATACATGTAAATATAATATTGATGATTATTTTTCAAATTCATAGATTTATTAGATGTCTATCTAGAGGTGAATTTGAATACCTATAGCTATTTAAAAATTCATGTTTTTATACATTTCAAATATATGATTATATTGAATCTTAATTAATTTATATATAATTTATGCATTTAATTCTCATAATTTATATAGTAAATAAAATTCAAATTCAAATTTTCAAATTCATGTTTCCAAACATAGCATTACGTATTTGAATTTATATATTGGAAGCTATTTATTGTTTTGATTTATGATTTTTATTTATAAAAAGAAATTTTCTTGATAAGAAAAAGTGGGGAAATTGTTATATTCCTTCTATCATGTCAATTATAAACTCGACAAATCAAGATTAATCAAATAAAAAGTGTATTAACCAAACACATGATATGTACTTCCACATGATGTGTATTAACCAAACACATGATATGTATTTTCACATTAAGAATTTCGTTAACCATTGTCTTAAAGAAAGGTATTTTATATGTAATAATATTTTCATTTAATGCATTAAAATTGGTAAATAAAATTATCAACTATTATATTTAATATAATGTTATTATTGTAAATAGTAAATTAACAAATCTTAAAAAAAATGTCTTAATGATAGATCTAGCAATCCATGTATTCATGTCGTATTTGTGTTATTTTTTATATCATAATCGTTTTTAAAATGTTATATACTTATATAAATTTTGACATGTTAATAATTCGTATTATATAAAATTTAATATGTTTATGTATTCGTGTCGTATTTATATTATTTTCATGTCGTATCATATTTTAATTATTTTTTCATTTATATTTGCATCGTGTTATGTTCAAAATTATCAAATTTATCTAAAGATACTCGTTAACAAAATTTTTTATTAAAGAAAATTGTACTTAACAATTATTAGGGTATTTCTATCTTTACTACACTTGTTTTTTATACACATGAAAAGTGAAAGGATAAGTAAATTTTTATTTGATGATGAACTATCATAAGTTAATTTTTAAGTAAATAATTAAATAAAAGAATTATCCATTTTCTCATCTTTTTTCATTTCATTTTATTAATAGTTAAACCATGGATAATGTATTTAATTTCTTAATTAAAAGCATTTTTTAATTAGATTGATAGTTAAATAAATAAATAAATAAATAATGACTATTATTGTCCTTCATTGCAATGATTGATAAAAAAATAAAGGTGTAGTTACGTAAAGAAATCTACAACTTTCTCCTCCAAATAGGTCAAATAAAATGTGAAAAATGTAGGGTCGTTTGATTAGACGAAAAGTCAGAAGAAAATAGACAAATTGGGAAAATCATAGCCGTATGATAAGTGGCTCATAATTCGCCACGTGTCTTGAATCTGATGGGACCATGAGCCAACCAAAGGTTGTAAATGGACAGCTAGAATCACATGAAATCGTGTGTAGGGTCATTAGGATGTACGTTAGGAGGGAAGGGCGTGACCGAAAGGTGTACCGACTAGTCACTGTTCTTTTCACCACCACCGTCCATTTCAACTGCGGTCCCACCCACGACCGCCGATGATTAGCTCAACCACTCTTGTCCTGCCACGTTGTATTTTAGTTCCTGCACAGCCGTCAAATCATTGGTCATTTATTATAAGCAATAGAAGAAAAAAAACAAACAAAGAAATTTTCCTGGCTTATGATTGGACACGTGTCATATAATCCATTTTACAAGGATCAATATCGTGATTTTAGCTGTTGCTTGGTCATTAAACTTGGTCGGTTGTCCTCTTCTGATATTCCATCACGTGCACTCACTGTAGAAGATAATAACGTCTAAAATATTTTTTGAATTTTGCTAATGGATTTTGCTAATTAATATGTTATTTATAATAATAATATTATATTACATGTAGTTGTTAAAAAAAATTTATTTATCATTTTTAATGTATTGAGTGAAAATGTTATTATATATAATAATTTTAAAAAATGTTCTTAAAACACTTTTTAGTAATTTTTTTTTTAATAAGTGCTTTAAAAACACTTTTTAAAGTTATTATATATAGAGAAATGTTAATCAATGTGATACTGAGTAAGGTGATATATATAAAAAAAATATATATAATTAATGTATTATATTTTTTAATTCAATAAAATTAATGTATTAAATGCATTTTTTTAAAATAGTAATTAAATAATCTTTAATCGGCAGACTCTTATATATAACAATATCCTTGCTTAACGCATTGAAAATGATGAATAAAATTATCAATTTTTGCATTTAATACAATATTATTACTATAAATAAAATATTAACTAACCTTATAAAGAATATCCTAAGAGCGTTCATTAGCAAAACTCCTATTTCTTTTCTGTGATAAATAAAATAAAGATTTTGCTAAAGAGTACATATGTTTTTTGCTAACGAGGATTTTAAGAGCAATTTTTAAGATTATTATATATATGAAGATATCATATATATATATATAATATAACAGGGTACATGCTGACTGGGTAGATATTTGTTGACATGGATGCCTAGGTGGACAACTCCTCTTAATGACATATAGGATAAGTAAGAAAATAAAATTCAAAAATAAAATTTAGCATTATCACCTCTTTATTATTTTTAACGAAAGTGTTAATTCAATTTTGAACTATATCTTTCTAGGTGATTTGTTTTTTATCGTAAAATATTGATTTTAAAATTTTTATTTGTTGTTTCTATGTTATTTGTTTCAACCAATTTAAATTTAAAATAATTAAATAGATAAAATTATCCATTTAAAATCAAAATTAAATTTAAAACTACCCAAAACTCATGCATTAATATTAATCTTAAATAAATTTAATTATTATTTTTCAATTTTCACAATTTTCAAAAATAAATCTTGCCAAAATAACTTTTATCACATTTTCAAAATTTAAATTTTACTGATCAAATTTGATCAATTTAGATTTTGAGCTATAAATAGATAAAACTATCTATTTGTATTACAGTTTAATATTGATTTTAAATGTATACATACGTTTGCTAGTTGTTGGGTCACAAACAAAAATTCTTTGTTAAAAATAATAAAGAGGTGATAATTTTTTAAATATTAAATATTTTTTTACTAAACCACACTCTTATAAATAGATATGCCTCTTTAGGATCTTTGAGACTTTAGGTTCTTGGAATTTCTCCTTTTGTTATGTGTAGGGATGGCAATGGAGCGGGGCGGGGGCGGATTTTGTAAAATCCGCCCCCGCCCCGCCAGTGACCTACTCCGCCCCGCCCCCCGCCCCGCTCCACCGTGGATGTTGGATTTTCAATACCACTACCACCTCCATGGATGTCGGTTACGCCCCGCCCCGCCCCGCCCCGCCCCGCCCCGCTCCGCCCCATCCGATTTTTATTAGTTATTTCTAATTTTTTTCAAAGAATAAAGTTCTCTTATGCAAGTATAAAGACATCTCTAAAGCATGTCTAAACATAAAACAACAAAACATCTCAAATCCTCTCAAGTATAAAGACATCTCTAAAGCAGTAGGTAAATATACAGCAGCATTGCAAACCAGGACATCAAGTGGTCTGCCAGAGTGATAGAAGTTATATGCAAATTGCCTCACACTTTCAAGCGAGGCAAGGTCGAGATGCATTATGGTATAAAAGAGGATTTAAATCAAGCAACAGTTTGTCTACATCAACCTTGAATCTGATAAAGAGCAGGCATAATAGCACCCCAATAGCATCAAAGAGACTCAGCTGTAAATAACTCGTAAAAAAATCTATGTTGCAGCAATAAGTTCATTCTGACAAAATGCATCTTCCAAGTGAAGGACTTCGAGTTTGTTTCTCATGTCTAAAGATCCTATGACACATCCTTGCGCCAAAAAAAAAAAAAACCCTATGACACATAAGATATAAGAAGTAAGCCAAGCAAACTAAGTTTCAAAACCTAATTGCATTTAGTTGAAACAGGCGGACACCAAAGAGCCCTATAAAACCACCCTTAACCAGATTGTTAACCTCCTTTCTTAAAAACTGATGTCATTGTCAGGAAGATCATGTGATGATGAGTACAACAGCTTAGGTGTCGAACAGGATATTGTCTTATTTTTTGCAACAAAAGTTTCCAAATGACCTTTCTACCTGATAAGTATCATTTATGTTTGAGTCTACATGGCCTCAACAAGGGCCATCTATATCCCAAACTAATTCATCTACACTCTGGTGGCCAGATCTGCCATACCTTGACCATGCAGTTTCCTTCCATATGCACTCCATTGTTTTCAGTAAAAGAAGTAAAGATCTTGCTTTATATTCTCGTCATATTTTCTAATACCCTAACTCTCCTTCAGAATCATACAAATCCACGAAAATATCAGTATTCACACCTCTTTATATATACTCCACGTGGCTTAAATGCATATGTTAGGTACAGACAATCGTTCATTCTATTTTGCTAGAACAGCTCGCTTAATCCCCAATCATCAATCTTGTTCAAACACTTTTACCATAATATCAATTCCAAGAGATTAAGATAAATAAAGAGCTATAATTGTTATAGACCTAGCCCCGAATACTGTTCCAAGAAAAGATAAAGTCAAAATGAGGGGTAAGAGGAAAATATTGGAAAAGTTGTGATGCATCATGCATTCATGCTCCAAAGTCCAAAGTCCCACTCATTTTAAGATATGTTGAATAAAAGCATGATTATTGCACAATATCAAACAGAGAAGACATGATGAATACATAAAAGGTGTGAAACTTACTTATACATACAGTACTTGAACTCTTGGCTCCTTATAAAATCTTTCTCTCCTTCTTCAAGCTACAACATAAAAATCCAAAAGGAAGAAACCATTAAACCAGACGATAGAAACAGTAGTTGGTTCCAACACTGAGTGTGGTTGAAGAGAGCAACTTATAGGATCTCGGTTTTAAAAGAGTGTGGTATACTAGAATTAACAGCAGGGCAACTGCAGATCTAGTTCGAGTGAGTTTTGAACAACTAAAACACTGCAGATAAAGCAGATAAAGCAGATGCAGTTTTCAAACAAACAATAACTGAATGCAGATGTAGCTTCCAAATCTAAATGCAACCTGATGGTATTTTGAACAACTAAAACAGGTTAATAATTATGTCAGAACTAAAACGAGATAGATAAATGCACAATCTGGGAAAAAGAAAGATCAAGATACAGCTCAAACTATAAGCAACAGGACAAGTCCAAAATGTATCTTACTTGTCCTTGACGGTGATGATGAAGTCGAGTCTTCAAAATTCTCAATATTGTATCTGATGCAAGCTGAAGAGGTATGTCAGGGGACAGTGTCTGCAAAAGCAAGTGTCAGATTACCCAAATAAAAACACTATGGAAAACGAGGATAGTACCAAAATAAAGAGATTTTTGATCAATTGGGAAATAAGCGGCGGTTGTTGTAGAGATAGAGAAGAAGTAAACATATTAGGTTTTTAGGGAAGGGTAAAATAGTAATTTTACTAGTCGGGGCGGGGCGGGGCGGATCAGGTAAATACTGCAACTGCTCCATACCCGCCTTTCAAACAAAAAAAACCGCCCCGCCCCGCCCCGCATCCATTGTTCAAAAAAAAAAAAACCTCTCCATTCGGATCGGATCGGTTCGAAATCCATCGGTCGGTTCGGGTTTTGCCATCCCTAGTTATGTGTTCTCAATTCATATATTTGATTTATATTGTAATTCAAATATTTTTATTATTTTGTTTATCTTTTTTAGTCTATTACTTTTATATTTTTTTAAATTGATTAGCTTTTATGTATAATATTTGTGTTTGATTTAATTTTTTAATATTTTTTTCATGTTCTTATGTTTTGGTAGTTGCCATAATATATGAAGTGGCTTTAGTATACTTCTTCTCTTAACTCTTAAGTTTTTTTTTTTTGTTACTTAAGGTGAATTTTACTTTGCAGGTCAAATTTTCATATTGATTTTGTAATCCGAGTATTTAAAAAAATGCATGCCTGATATATTGTTATCACATTTCTTCAATCAATTATCCAAAAAAAAAAAAAAATTTCTTCAATCCCATAATTCCATGAAGCCTTGACTTAGATAAAGGTCAACTCTATAAATAAGTTAAACAAAAACTACTTTTTTTGGAGTTGTTAGTTTTAATAACGTTTAGCAATGAGACATATTAATTTTAAAATTATCAAAATGTTTCAGAATTTTAAAATGCAAAGTATGTCATTTATTTTTTTATATACTTTATCTTAATTTAAACTTTTTAAATAATTATGAAAATTCTTAAATTTCATGATCGATGTAGATAATGATGCATTGAATCCCAAGTTCATCTAACCATAATCATTATTTCCAAATTAGACAAACTTATTGATCATGCATGCATGAGTATATTAAACCTTTAGACTAAACTTCATCCTCATAATTAGGTGTGTTTCTCTAGATTTCTTGACATTTTTAGTCTTAAAGATTTTTCATTTTGAAACTTATAATCATATATTTATATATATATTACAAAGTATATGGATTCTAAAAATATAAATTACTTATCAAATATCCCTATTTATTTTATAAATTATGCATTATTTTAGAGTTACAATTAAAATTATTCAATTCTTAAAATTTAGTTATTTATTTGGGTATTAAAAGATATTTATTAAGATAAATTTTGAGTTTGACTTTCACATCTTTAAAAAAATTTGATTTATCAAAGTTTTAAATTTGGCTATATCATTATCCAAATTTTAAACAATTTTTTTAAAAATTAAAATCAATATATAATTATTTATCTAAGTTTAGATATGGCTACATCATTACCGAAGTTTTAAACAAAGATTTTTAAATTAAAACCAGCACATGATTATTTATCTATATTTTAGGGTTACATATAATATTTGCTAATAATTTTTTTTAATGAAAAGAAAGAATGACTTTAAATTTGCAAAATATTAAATTTCTTTTAAATGAATAAGTATTATTTCTAATATAACATGTATATATATACATTTTATGAATGTATGATTATATATAGTAGATTAATAAAAATATATATTATTTTAAAAATAATATAATATAAAAATTAAAAAATTTAAAGTCATGAAAATAAAATAAAAAAAGGGTTAAAAAAACTAGTTACTATATATAATAGGATTTATTTAATTATTATTTTAGAAAAAAAATTGTATTTAATACATTATTTTTATTAAATTCAAGAAAAAATAATATATTAATTCACTTTAATCAGTATCATTAGATACTACTTAATATTTTCATAATATATTAACTAATCTTTAAAAAATCTAAAAATACTCGTTAATAAAACCTGTAAAAAAATTCAAAATTCCATTATTGATAGGATTTTAATTCAAAATAACTTCTGTATATGGACTGATAAGTTCATAAAATATACATTTTATGCCTTTCCACCTTAAGTTTTTGTTATGTTTTCGATCTTTATTTTGTTTACTTACATTATGTTTTGGAATTTTAGGTACAATAAGAATAATGAAGTCAAAAGATGTCAATAATAATGGTAAAAATCTTACAAAACATAATCACAATATGGAAGAAGACTTGGGAGTCAAAAAGATCAATTTCTTAGTGCTAGATGATCAGGCAGATCTGACCTCCGGAGTTTGTTGCAAGGAAATCATTATGTTAAATTCATTATTTGAAGAAACTTCCTTCTTGACTTTTGAAGCTGACTTGAATACTTTTCCAACAATAGTTTACACGCCTAAATCGGATAAAGGATGGTCATCCAAATCATCCAACGAAGTGTGAGATAATGTAGCAGTCACGAAATCGACGTTAGCGAGCAAAATGACCAAGTCAGTGTACTCGGCACTTCGGCACCGACCCTACTATCCTTAAAACTGAGAAAAATTGCAAAACTCGAAAATTTTGCCTATTTTGCACTCCTTTGACTCATAGCTTCCTTGATCAGCAAGAAAGAGTTTCCAAGACTTGAAAGCTCTATAAATACCATCTTTTAAGCCACCAACTATGACATGCTATTGATTATTTATCAATCTTCTTCTTCTTATTCTTCTTCTCATAGTTTTATTTTATTCTTCTTCTTAGTTTCTTTTGAATATTCATGTTTATATTAACTATGCCTATGCAAGGCTAAACTTCTTTTTGGTTAAGGGTGATTTCAAAGCCCTAAACATGTTTTGTAATTGATTTTCAGATTTATTTATCATTAGTTTTCTATCAAAGTTGATTATGTTCTTCCATAAAAATTGTTCATGATATTATCTTGATTTGTTTAGGTCGCGAACTAGATAGATCTTGATAATTATCTATTGATAGTTTAGGAGTCTTGATCCGTGTAATTGTCTTGATTTCCTATTCATAAGTGGCAATTTGTGATTAATGATTATGGTCAAGTTTTCGTTAATTGCAAAGTTGAACATAACATAGGTTAAACAATCTGAGCTTATGTGTTTGTTGCCTAGATCAACCTATCTTTCTCATCATAAAGCTGCCATTACATTAAATCTAGAAAGCTTATTCTAGGTTGTCTAGTGGTTAAAGATTAAATAGAGAGCTTGTCTATTTAACAACGAACTAAGAAAATATTGGGGTAACAGAGCTTGTTATTATCTACGGTTGAAAATTTTTGATAGTTAATTGATGTTGATAGATCTGATTATTTATTCTCAATGATGTCTAGTGGTGGAGAATAAAACCTTAACCATATTTTTCTCATATTTGATTACTTCTTATTTACTTGCTTTCTTCTTTGATTATAAGTCTTTAGTTTAAACTGATTTTAAAAACATCCCCTTTTATTTTGTTTTCTTTGAATTTAGGTTTTAGACTAATAATTCTTAAACTAAAACCCAATCCCTATGGACTCGACCATTGCTTATTGCTATACTTTACAATTTATATTTTTAGTGCAAGGATTAAATAAGATATACTCTTTTGAGTGCATCAAGTTTTTGGTGCCGTTTTCGGGGATTGCTTTCTTTAGTTTATTAGTTATTTGGTTTAATCTTATTTTCTGTTTTAATTAGTTTATTTTCTTGTTTTCTTTTTTAGTGAATGTCCCAATCTCACAAAAAAGAAAAACCTCACTTAGGACTTAGGAGAATTCAGGAATTCATAGCTTCCCACCAAAGAACAAACGAAGAGTTGATCCAAACTATCCAAGAGGAACAAGGAGAGATGACTGCTGATAACCGAACTCTCAATGAGCTAGCTGCTCCGGATTTGGATCAACAACCATTATGCATTGAATATGATAATCTTGAGGTAGCTTTTGAATTAAAATTTGGTTTGATTCATCTTCTCTCAACTTTTCATGGTTTTGCAGGAGAGGATCCAAATAAGCACCTCAAGGAATTCCATGTAGTTTGCTCAAGTATGAGACCAACCGGGGTCAGAGAAGAGCAAATTAAGTTGAGAGCCTTCCCATTCTCTCTAGCTGACTCGGCAAAGGAATGGCTCTACTATCTACCATCCGGGACCATCACTATATGGAATGTAATGAAGAGAGCATTCTTGGAAAGATATTTCCCAGCATCTAAGGCTGCCAACATTAGAAAGGAAATATGTGAGATTCGGTAATACAATGGAGAATCCTTGTATGAATATTGGGAGAGGTTCAAGAAACTTTGTGCATCATGTCCACATCATCAGATAAGTGAACAACTGCTCATCCAATATTTCTATGAAAGTCTCTTGCCCATGGAGAGATGCATGATAGATGGAGCAAGTAGGGGAGCACTAGTTGATAAAACTCCCGAAGCTGCTAGACTTCTCATCTCCAACATGGCAACCAACCCACAACAATTCAACTTGAGAGATGCACCACCACTACAATCTAAGAAAGTCAATGAGGTAATTACATCAACCCTTGAACAAAAATTTGATAAACTGACTTCTCTTGTGGAACAAATGGTTGTAGGTCTAATACAGCAAGTGAATGCTTGTGGTATATGTTCAAACATGGGGCACCAAACTGATATGTGCCCAACACTTCAAGATGATCCAAATGAACATATTAATGCTATGGGTGGATTTCCTGTTCAACCAAGAAAGTATGATCCTTACAAACTGATATGTGCCCAACTGTGAGACCCTCGTAAGCCAGAGATGACTTGGGTCTCCTATAACACTCTAATGGCTCGGAACTACACATGTAAAATCCACTAGGAAGGACGGACTATCATGTGGTATACATGTTGTATGATAGGTTATAGAATTGGAGGTTAAATCTGGTGGTTAAACGATCTGACCCTAAAATAGTTTAAAATTCAGACTAAAATCGAGAAGGGCAAAATTTCATAAAATATGCTAAATTGAGTGGATATGATGAGAATATACTATATAGAACCCATACCTATTATCAGAGTAACAATCGGCATCAAATTCAAAAAAATATGCATTAGGGGTATTTTGGTCATTTTACACCCCTTTTCATTTTTAGTCCGAGAAATGGTATAAATGGGCTTTTTGGCTATATAATATGTTAATATGACATTTGGATCTAATATTTGGCAACAAAAAAAAAAGTCAAATTTGGTCAACTTTTTTTTGACCAAGCTTAGGCAAGATGAGAAACATGGGATAATTTCCCATAAGTTTCAGCCCTAATATGAAGACACAACGTCTTCTTCTTTTTTTTCATGCCGTAAGGCATTTTCTCCCCAAAAACACCATTAAAGCTTGCTAAAGCTTTCTCTCTCCTCCAAATTTCAAGGGAAATCACCAAGTATTGCAAGGATTCCACTAACCTATAGGTAATTTTATATTCTAAGCTTGATTTTGATATTAGATTTTGAAGAATTTGTCTCTATATATGAGAAATCATTTTGGCTGAAAATTGGTAGTGATGAATCACCATGTTGCCGCCACTTTTTTCGTTATGGGAGGTGTTCCTCCACCTCCTTAAACCGTAAATTAGTATCGGATAGCTTTGAATCAAATTTAGAGGCTAAAACAAGCTTGGTTAAAACCCTAGCTTGCCCATGAGGTGGTGCCGCCACCTACCTTGGTTGTCTGAGGCCACCGTTAGCTTCATTGTTATTGTGTGAGCAACTTTTCAGTTGATTGTTGCTCCGAATTTTGACTCGAGCTAAATGTAGGAATTTATTTGTAAAAATTCTTAAGCTGAAATTTTTTGGATAGTAGCTAACTATTATAAATAATGGGAATTTGAGTGTCCCGTAGTTGTAAAATACTTACAGAATATCCTGACGATGTCATAGGTACCCATATCGTGGAGTTCGCCTGGGATCGCGACAGAGTAACAAAAGTGTCGCTTTAATACTCGAAATAACACAGTGAGTATTTAGGTTAATCTAGGAAGTAGTTATTGTTTTATATGCAATGTTGACTGATATGGAAATTGAAACACGAAAGATTGCTCGGATTACAAATATGGTAAGTTTCGAACCTTACGCGGATTAAAGGCGTAAGTGTGGTGTTAGTATGGTTACATGAGGTAAGTGTTGTGGAGTTGAATAATAATGAATGTTAGCTATTTGTAATGCTTTGAGAAACATAAGTAGAAAAATATTAGTGTAGAGATTGTTTCCTAGCATAGTATATATATATATATATATATATTACTCCATGATATTAGAGAATTAATATATCATACTATTATTGTACGGACAGGGTGATGTCCGGGATGCTATTTTATATTGTACGGACAGGGTGATGTCCGGGATGCTATTTTATATTGTACGGACAGGGTGATGTCCGGGATGCTATTTTATATTGTACGGACAAGGTGATGTCCGGGATGCTATTATTGTACGGACAGGGTGATGTCCGGGATGCTATTTTATATTGTACGGACAAGGTGATGTCCGAGATGCTATTATTGTACGGACAGGGTGATGTCCGAGATGTTAATATTGTACGGACAAGGTGAAGTCCGGGATGCTATTGTTGTTCGGGCAAGATAGTCCAGGATAACAAATATTACGGACTGGTATAAATCCGGGATATTTTGATAATGTAGACATGAGAAATTCTTCATTTATAATTGTGAAGGTATACACGTAAAATCGATTGCTAAATATTTTTGGCTATCAAGTTAGGCTAGCCAATAGCTTATTTATAATCAACACTCAGTATAGAAGATTTCATATGGGACAAATAATTTTTATAAGTCCCGGAACAATTTTTAAATATTACTTTTCGGTTAATTAGTCATACTTGATATGTCATGTTTATACTTTAATGGTCAAGAAAGGAAGTACGAAATTTCCAAGTACTCATCCTAGTTACCTTATGCTCACTGAGTTTTTCGACTCACTTTGTTTATTTTTAATTTTTTTTTTCAGATTCTAATAGACCCAGCTCTTCCCATATTCCGGATAGCTAGCTGCTCACATACTTGTGGTGAGCGAATTGACCCAAGACGTGGTAAGCAGTGGCGATCGTTGGGTACATTTTGCAGTCACTAGGGTATCATGGGTCTTTTGTATTTTGTGTATGTTGAATATGTTCTGTATATTTATAAGCGGATGTAATTAATTGACGTATGATGTATAACAGTCTTAGAGGCCTGGTATGACATGGTGATGTTTATTTTGTTATGATATAGTATAAATATATGTTTGTATATAAGATGTCATAAAGGTTGAGTCTGCTGCGGGGCATTTCGGTTACTCCCTATCGGAGGCGTCCAAACCGAGATATCATGTGTTGATGAATTATTATATTGTGAATGTTGATGATTGAACGGCAAACGCCCATGTAGGGCGAGATCATGCCAAAATTTTCTTTAATTTGGTTTGATGAGTATAGACAAGCTTCGGAGGCAGGGGCATACCTTGTCTCTAACCGGTCACATGCCCTGAATTTGGGGTGTGACACCAACACTTCAAGATGATCCAAATGAACATGTTAATGCTATGGGTGGATTTTCTAGTCAACCAAAAAAGTATGATCCTTACTCTAGCACTTCTAATCTAGGATGGAGGGATCATCCAAACTTTAGTTATAGAGGAAACCAATTACAAGCTACTCCTCCACTATTTGACAATAGACAATCGGGTTATCAACAAAGGGTTCAACAACTAGATCAAACCCGACAACAAATGCCACCACCACAAAATTCAGTCGAGTTTCTAGCAGATCTTGTTAAATCCCTTACTACTAATCAATTGCAAATGTAACAGGATATAAAGGATACAAACAGACAAATGGCAACAAGGATGAGCCAAATAGAGACTCAAATTGGACAAATGGCAACAGCAATCAGTCAAAACCAAGCAAGGGATTTCGAAAAATTACCTTCCCAAACTATAGTGAATCCCAGAGAAAATGCCAATGCCGTAACTTCAAGAAGTGGGAAACAGCTTGAGACACCACAAAAGGATAGTGCTCAAAAGGAGAAAAACACCATGGCATCATCTTCACATCCCAAAGAGCCACTACAAAAGGTATTTCCTAAACCATCTTTTCCTTCTTATATAACTCATCCACATTTTCCTAACAGGTTAGCAAAATCCAAGAAGGAAGAGCAAGAGAAGGAAATTTTGGAAACCTTTCGAAAAGTAGAGGTGAACATTCCTTTACTAGATGCTATCAAGCAAGTGCCAAAGTATGCCAAATTTTTAAAAGAGTTGTGCACTTCTAAATGAAAGTTGAAAGGGAATGAAAAGGTAAGTGTGGGGGAGAATGTGTCAGCTGTTCTTCAAAAGAAACTCCCACCTAAATGCAAGGATCCAGGTATGTTTACCATTCCTTGTAAGATAGGAAACACCAGGTTTGAGCGTGCTATGCTAGATCTAGGAGCATCCATTAATGTCATGCCATATTCAATTTATGCTTCATTGAATCTAGGATCATTAGAAGAAACCGGTGTTATAATACAACTTGCTGACCGTTCTAACACATATCCTAGAGGAGTTATAGAAGATGTCCTAGTGCAAGTTAATGAGTTGGTTTTTCTTGCTGATTTTTATGTTCTTGAGATGGAAGATGAGATGTCTTCTAATCCAACACCCATTCTATTAGGGAGATCAATCTTAAAAACAGCTAGGACTAAAATAGATGTGCATGATGGAACCCTCACTATGGAATTTGATGGTGAAATAATTCATTTTAACATTTTTGAAGCCATGAGATATCCTAGTGATGTGCATTCTATTTTTCTATTGACATAATTGACTCTTCGATGCAGCAAATTTACGAGTTAGATGGTGAAGATAGTTTGGAAGTAACTATTAGCAACCATCTAAATTCTGTTTGTGTAAAAGAAATAGCCTTGAGTGAACATGTGAAAGAGGAAATTGAATCTCTACAAGTGTTGCCATATCTTGATAAAAGGTATGATATTTCTTATATTGAATTACCTTTATCTGATGAGAAACTTCTACATTCCATTTTGCAGACACCAATTTTGGAGATGAAACCATTACCGGATCATTTGAAATATGTGTTCTTGGGTGAAAAGGACACATTAACAGTCATCATTGCAAAAGAGCTCACAGCTTTGCAAGAAGAACGACTTATCCGGGTGCTTAGAGAGCATAAGACATCAATTGGTTGGACAATTACCGATATCAAGGGAATAAGCCCTTCTATGTGCATTCATCGGATTTTGTTAGAGGAATGGTCAAAACCAACAAGAGAGGCACAACGTAGATTAAATCCTCCTATGATGGAGGTAGTGAAAAAGGAGATACTGAAACTCCTAGATGTTGGAGTGATCTATCCTATCTCGGATAGCAAATGGGTGAGCCCGGTCCAAGTTGTTCCTAAAAAGTTCGGTGTAACTGTTGTTAAAAATAATGAGAATAAACTTGTTCCTACTAGAATTCAAACAGGGTGGCGAGTTTGTATTGACTATCGCAAACTTAATTCAACAACTCGCAAAGACCACTTTTCTTTACCTTTTATTCATCAAATGTTTCAAAGGTTAGCTGGCCATTCTCATTATTGTTTTCTTGATGGATTTTCAGGTTACAATCAAATTGCAATTGCTCCGGAGGACCAAGAGAAAGCCACCTTCACATGTCCATTTGGTACTTTTGCATACCGGCGTATGCCATTTGGTCTTTGTAATGCACCAGCTACATTCCAAAGGTGTATGGTTAGTATATTTTCAGATTATGTAGAGAACATCATAGAAGTTTTCATGGATGATTTTAGTGTTTATGGTGATTCTTTTGATAGATGTCTAAAGAACCTTACCCTTGTACTTAAGAGATGCATGGAAACTAAGCTTGTATTGAATTGGGAAAAATGTCACTTTATGGTGGAATAAGGAATAGTTTTAGGCCATGTTATTTCTTTTAAGGGAATAGAGGTAGATAAATCTAAAATAGATATTATGCATTCTTTACCCCCTCCCACAAATGTGAGAGAGGTTCGTTCTTTTCTTGGACATACAGGTTTCTATAGACGATTTATCAAAGACTTCTCAAAGCTCAGCATATAGCGATTTACGAATTAGACATTGAAACTAAAACGGTGAGGCCTTAAGTTAAGGGAAAGCTTTGCGGCTAGAGCAGAGAAAACATCTGTAGAGATGAATTCGGAGTAGTTCAGAGGCACAGTACATGGATAACACTACCTCTTTGCAAGCTGTTACAAAAAGATGTGGATTTCAAATTTGATGAAAAATGTAAAGAGATGTTTGAAACTTTGAAGGGACTCTTGACATCAGCTCCTATCATGCAACCACCAGATTGGAATGTACCTTTTGAAATTATGTGTGATGCTAGTGACTAAGCATTGCAGCTGTTTTGGGGCAACGGGTTGGCAAATCCTCACATGCCATATATTATGCCTCCCGAACTCTTAACGATACTCAATTAAACTATTCCACTACTGAAAAGAACTTTTGGCTGTTGTATTTGCTTTAGAGAAATTTCGTTCTTATTTAATTGGTACTAAAGTAATTGTATTTTCTGACCAAGCAGCCCTTAGGTGTTTGCTCACTAAGAAGGAGGCCAAACCAAGGTTGATTAGATGAATACTTCTTTTACAAGAATTTGATTTAGAAATAAGAGATAAGAGAGGTAAGGACAACCTGGTTGCAGACCATCTTAGCAGATTAGTTCATGAAGAGGATGCAATACCATTGCATGAGAACTTTCAGGATAAGCAACTCTTTTCCATAAGCAAAACAACCCCTTGGTATGCTGATATTGTTAATTACTTAGTCACCAAGCAGTTGCCAAAAGAGTTGACAAGAGCCCAAAGAAATAAGATCAAGAGTGATGCTAAATACTACATTTGGGATGAGCCTTACCTTTGGAAGCATTGCTCTGATCAGATTATAAGAAGGTGCGTACTTGAATATGAATTTCATTCTATTTTGACATTTTGTCACTCTTATGCATGTGGAGGGCACTTTGGACCCAAAAGAACAGCCATGAAAGTGCTTGATAGTGGATTTTATTGGCCTACCTTATTCAAAGATGCATACCTCATTTGCAAGTCATGTAATAGGTGCCAAAGAACAGTTAACTTAGGTGCTAGAAATCAAATGTCTCAAACTCCCATATTAATTGTTGAAATTTTTGATGTATAGGGCATGGATGTCATGGGACCTTTTCCTTCTTCTTTTGGTAATCTTTATATTTTACTTGCTGTTGATTATGTTTCAAAATGGGTGGAAGCAAAAGCCACTCGGACTAATGATTCTAAAGTTGTTTCAGATTTTGTGAAGACTAACATTTTTGCAAGGTTTGGAACACCAAAGGCCATAATCAATGATCAAGGTACTCACTTTTGTAATAGGTCCATGGAAGCACTTTTCAGACGGTATAATATCACACATAAGGTTTCCACATCCTATCATCCTCAAACTAGTAGGCAAGCTGAAGTGTCAAATCGAGA
The DNA here is from genome assembly GCA_030761205.1 of Fremontodendron californicum. Taxonomy (NCBI): domain Eukaryota; kingdom Viridiplantae; phylum Streptophyta; class Magnoliopsida; order Malvales; family Malvaceae; genus Fremontodendron; species Fremontodendron californicum. The sequence continues at coordinate 1,886,439 of JAULJL010000012.1, forward strand.
GGTAAAATCCATCATTGAAAAAACTGTCAATCCAAATCGGAAGGATTGGAGTTTACGTCTAGATGATGCATTTTGGGCTTATAGGACAGCATATAAGACACCCATTGGTATGTCTCCTTATCGACTTGTGTATGGTAAGCCTTGTCATCTTCCAGTTGAATTAGAACATAAAGCATATTTGGTATCAAACAATGCAACATGGAGATGGATGAGGCAGGTAAGCAAATAAAACTTCAGTTACAAGAAGAACTTGAGGAGATAAGGAATGGTGCATATGAGAATTCTAGGATTTACAAGGAAAAGACTAAGGCATTCAATGACAAGATGATATCAAGAAAGGACTTTGTTGTTGGACAAAAAGTTCTTCTTTTCCATTCACGCCTTAAGTTATTTCCAGGTAAATTACGTTCTCGTTGGGTTGGACCTTTTGTTATTACTAATATGTTTACTCATGGTGCAGTTGAAATCAAAAGTTCAAAGACAGATAAAGTATTCAAGGTAAACAGCCATAGATTAAAGCTTTATTATGAGAACTTTCCAATGCAAGATATCGAGGAGTTGCCACTTTATGAGCCAAATTATGTTGCGTAATGAAAGAATGAGTCTAAGTCAGGCTGAGGACAATAAACCAAGCACTTCTTGGGAGGCAACCCAAAAGGATAAAAAGCACATATTATACTCAGATTTGCTATTCTTTACTCTCCATTATTCTATCTTTTATTGTTTTGTTTTTAGTTTGTTTTGATTAGTAATTCTTTTCTTTTATACATGATTCTTTCATTTGGGTTAATAGCATTACATTGAGGACAATGTAAGAATTATGTGTGGGTGGAAGGATTTAGGATTTCTTCTATTTTTGTCTATTTTTTTTATGAGTATTTAATAGTATTATTATTATTATTATTATTATTATTATTTTTAGTATGTTTTAGTTCCTTTTTAATACAATGATGAGATATGAATTGCATAGGTCTAAACTGGATATTAGTGAGAAGATTTTCATAAGAATTAAGCTTGATACTAATTTTTATGAGCCAATGTTAATATGATATGTTGATTGAGAAAGAAGTATGTTTAGACTTGATATTGACTTGTATAATCATCCTTGTGAGTTTTTGAGCCTATATGATTGATGCATTATACATATCAATCCAATTTTTTTCTTGTTTGCTCTCATGATAACATGTTTCTCTAGAACTTGCTTTAAACCATTTAAGACTATATTGATGCATGTAACTACATGGATATGATAGAGGCATTAGGATTATAACCAGGGCCAAATAGCCATTCCTTGTTGATGTTCCAAGAGAACATCCCCTAGTGAGCCAATTTGAGCCTATATTGATTAAGCTATTTTACTGGTAACCACATCTTACACCTAGCCTAAACACATTTATATCTTTACCCTTGTTCTAAATATTTGAGACATATTGCAAAGCAAGAGATATCTATTGAAAATTTGGGTTAGAAACAAAATATAAGTGTGGGGGAAGAAAACAAAAGAAAAAAGTCAAAAGAATAAGAAAGGGATCATTGTCAAATACATTTCCGTATTAAAAAAAATATATTTGAATTATCTCTTGAACTTCTAGTTAAAGAATAAAAGAATGTTACAAGGTTGGTTATAATGAAGCAAAGGCTCAACATGAAATATTTAGCCTATGTGATTATGTACTTCTAAAGAATATTGAGAAAGTGTTATTTGCAAAATCTTATTTTGTCTCTAAAATCTATGAAGTCTTTGGAACCTTTGTGATATCTTTTCCTTTTTATTCTTTAACCACATTATTACCCCTTGGCCCTATTGCAACCTTGATTAAAGACCTCTTGATTCATGAAGTTGTATGATCTAAATAGTGGAGAATAGGTGGACAAACAAGCATATGGTAGAACTGTTTTCATGAGATTGATTGATTGAGTGTAAACACTTTACCACTACTTTAAAGAGTGAAAATCATGAGAGTATACCATGTGAGAAGTTGAAATTAAGTTTGAACATGCACTATTTTGATTAAAATATGTTATGTTAATATTGGCTTAACTCAAACTATTTACATTCAAGCATGATTTTTTGTGAATTTCTTTAAGTTATTGATTACTTTATAAGATTTGTCCAATGATTATCTCTAATTTATATTGGAAGGATTAGTTGTAATTATTATTATTATTTATTTTTTTAGCTTTTATTATATCTTCAATGTTTGTGGGTATCATCCTAGTAAACCCTCACGAGACTAAACTCGTCCACTAGGGACACCTAGGGGTTTAAAGGCTTGTGTCACATGCTAAGTGCCACCGTGATTTCCTACGAAAGTGGATTAGATTAGATTTTCTTAAATTTTATTTTATTTTTTTTGCTCGAGGACTAGCAAAAAGCTAAGTGTGGAGGTATTTGATAAGTTCATAAAATATACATTTTATGCCTTTCTACCTTTAGTTTTTATTATGTTTTCGATCTTTATTTTGTTTACTTATATTATATTTTTGAATTTTAGGTACAATAAGGAGAATTAAGTCAAAAGATGTCAATAATGATGGTAAAGATCTTACAAAATCATAATCACAAGATGGAAGAAGACTTGGGAGTCAAAAAGATCAATTTCTTAGTGCTAGATGATCAGGCAGATCTGACCTCCGGAGCTTGTTGCAAGGAAATAATTATGTTAAAATCATTATTTGAAGAAACTTCCTTCTTTACTTTTGAAGCTAACTTGAATACCCTTCCAACGATAGTTTACATGCCTAAATCAGATAACGTATGGTTATCCAAATCAGCCGACGAAGTGCGAGAAAGTGCAGCAGTCGTGAAACCGACGTCAGCGAGCAAAATGACCAATTCAGTGTACTCGGCGCCGCGGCGCCGACCCTACTGTCCTTAAAACTGGGAAAAACCTCAAAACTCGAAAACCTTGCCTATTTTGCACTCCTTTGACTCCTAGCTTCCTTGATCAACAAGAAAGGGTTTCTAAGACTTGAAAGCTCTATAAATACCATCTTTTGAGCCACCAACTATGACATGCTATTAATTATTTATCAATATTCTTCTTCTCTTAGTTTAATTTATTTTTATTATTAGTTTCTTTTGAATATTCATGTTTATATTAACTATGCCTATGCAAGGCTAAACTTTTTTTTTTTGTTAAGGGTGGTTTAAAAGCCCTAGACATGTTTTGTAATTGATTTTCAAATTTATCTATCATTAGTTTTCTATCAAAATTGATTATGTTCTTCCATATAAATTGTTCATGATATTATCTTGATTTGTTTAGGTCGCGAACTAGATAGATCTTGATAATTATCTATTACTAGTTTATGAGTCTTGATCCGTGTAATTGTCTTGATTTCCTATTCATAAGTGGCAATATGTGATTAATGATTATGGTCAAGTTTTCGCTAATTGCAAAGTGGAACATAACATAGGTTAAACAATCCGAAGTTATGTGTTTGTTGCCTAGATCAACCTATCTTTCTCATCATAAAGCTGATATTACATTAAATCTAGAGAGCTTATTCTAGGTTGTCTAGTGGTTAGAGATTAAATAGAGAGCTTGTTCTATTTAACGACAAACTAAGAAAAAATTGGGGTAACAGAGCTTGTTGTTATCTACGGTTGATAATTTTGATAGTTAATTGATGTTGATAGATCTGATTATTGATTCTCAATGATGTCTAGTGGTAGAGAATGAAAACTTAATCATATTTTTCTCATATTTGATTACTTTCTTATTTACTTGCTTTCTTCTTTGATTATAAGTCTTTAGTTTAAACTAATTTTAAAATTTTGTTTTCTTTGAATTTATGTTTTAGACTAATAATTCTAAAACTAAAACTCAATCTCTGTGAACTCGACCCTTGTTTATTGCTATACTTTACAATTGATATTTTTAGTGCAAGGATTAAATAAGATATACTCTTTTGAGTGCATCATGGACCAAATTATCCATTGAGAGTTAATTCTTTATATATATTTTTTCTATTATCATTCTTGGCATCATTTCAACCATTTACTTCATCAAGGTTTAAAATTGTTTTATCTAATAACTCAATGGCTAAAATGAGTACGCATGGAAAATAATGTGTTTTTCTTATTTTTGCTTTCGCCATATTGAAGATAATAAGTAAGCCCCATCAAATCATTAAGGGTCCAATGTTTATAAAAATCAATTAATGATGATTTATTTATTATTTAAAAAAATATATTTAATATATTATTTTTACTAAATTTAAAAAAATATACATTAATTAAATTATATATATATATCACTTTTAACATTTTCCAATCATTAATATAGCTCCAAAATGCAATTCTTTTACATTTCCCTTGAAGGAAAGATATGTGGTTGGTTTCCTATTCTCTAGAAGCTGTTATTTAAACACCTTTAGTTAATCATTTTGGTACTTTATATCATATGATTCATATTTTGATTTCCAATTAGTTTCAATGTCCAATTATATTAAGAATTTTGTTAACGAATATTCTAAGAATATTTTTTAAGATTATCATATACACATAATAATATTTTCATATAATGCATTGATGAATAAAATTATCAATTATTACATTTAATTTAATCTTATTATTATAAATAATATATTAATAATCTTAGAGAGTACTTTAAAAACATTCGTTAGCAAAAATCTTGTACTAAAGCAAATTGCCCCTTTTTTTTTTTTTTTTTTCAAAGTCTTGTCCTTGATGATTACAATTACAAGTTCAATCCAGCTATCTTCAAAAGTTTTTATTTGCCTTCAATTTTAACAGAAAAAAAAAAATGCAATCCAGATTGTCAAGTAACAGAAGTTTGCTTAACCTTAACATGTCATCCTTTCTTGACTATCATTTTATGAGTATCATGTTTTGTGTTTTTTTTTTTTACCATTTTTATAAATATAAACATAATATAAATTATTAAAAGTGTCAAAATTTTAAATACAATATGATACGCGTATTAAATTTGTCGTATTAATAATGTTAATAGTATTTGAACATATCATATTATATTTATTATATTATTTTTATATTTATTAAACATGTCATGTTCGTATCGTATTTTTTATTGTGTTCAATATTATCAAAAATATCTTATCTAAGGATGTTCACCTAATAATATGAGGACTCCATAGTTGAAAAAACTCACCAAGATTGAACAGAAAAGCACACAAAAAAAAAGAAGGTAATATTAATGCTAATTATCTGTGCTGGAATCTGACAGAATTGCCACATTTTCAATTAGCTAGCCAACTAATTACCAGGACATTTTTTTCCCTTTGATGCACAAGCAAGATAATAAATGACATAATCTGATGCACAAGCCAGCTGCTAGGTAACTAATGATGAAAGAAGGCAAAACTCAAAGAAAATTTACTAGAACAAATTAAACTGAAATTTTCAAAAGGATCATTTCTGTCAATCTGTTAGCATTACAAAAAGTTACAATTTATGACATTGAAGGTTTACAAGAGAAAATGGAAATTGCATTAATCAAAACTGAATTTCCTAGTCGTCGTCATCATCCGATTCCTCAGCCTCTTCTTCGGTGATTGTCTCCAACAGAGGAGAATTTGAAGTTCTGAGAGGTGAAATGAGAAGGGCTGGTGCAACTTCATTAATCCAACAACTCAAATAACTAATTTCCTTTGCCATTACAGAATTAAAAAAAACTTTCCTTTTACAGTACTTCTGACAAATTTTCTCACCAGATATATTGAAAGAGAGAGGCTAATGGAAAAAAAACAAAAAACAAAAGATAGAACCTGTCCTGGAACTTGTCTGCAGGATTAGGACTTTGCTGGATTTAGACTGGCCGTGGATGGTTTTTATAAGGAGTTAAAGAAAGAAAGAAATTATTGAGCACAAGACAATGAAAATGGAGAGGTTCTTCTGCCCCTTTAAGCTAAAGCCATGTGTAAAATATGTAAGATGAAGTAAAGCATTTGTTACTTATTTTAATATATTAATTAATTTTAAAAACATTTGTTAACAAAATTTGTATTTGTTTTATATGAATATATTTAATTTTTAACAAGCATGGGATCAATGTGGAAAACACTTGTCGAATATACATGGCAAGCATACCTACTACCTTACACTTGGTTGGATGTAACTTTGTCGTCAGGACAGATTCATTCCAAATCCCAAAGGTTGAAGAAAGTGATGACGCGGCAAGTTTTCAAAGCTAAAAAATAGCCCAACTCCATTTGTTTTTTTTCCTTTTACTTATTAAAGCAACGAGTGAAAGTTGGTCCACGTTTCCCATTGATTTGATTCTGATAAAAAATAAAATGATGTGAACAGGTCTCCAGATTTCCAAGATTAAAAAAATAAGATTGAATCGATCATATTTTTAATTTAATTGGTTTAATCGATTACTCTGATTTGATAAAAAAAAATTATATATTTAAATATTAAATTTAATATTAAATATAATTAATAATTAATAAAAATATATATTTAATTTAATGGTATGAATTTTAATAAATAATTAAAAAATTTAAAATTTAAATCTCATCAATTTTAAATAAAATTTTGAAAAAAAAATATAAAATTGATTTTTTATCGATTTTTAATCAGTTAAATCAATTTTATACTTATTTGATTAAAATTCAATTTTAATACACGGACTAGATAAATCACAAATTTTTTATTTTGGTCCGACCGACTCATCCAATCTAATTTTTTAATCAATGCAGATTTTTCAATAATCGTATGCCTTCTCCTTAAAAAAAAAAAATAGAAAGGAGTTTTAACATTTAACACGTTGAAGTATAAAATAAGATCCTATTCTACCATAGAAAGGGTTACCTTACCCCTTCAAATGACAAACATCTTGCATGATTTTTGTACGTAAATTTATATTTTTATTCTGTTTTGAAGCTTGACCCAATAAATTACTACAATAGAACAATTCACAAAAAAAAATTTCAATAAATATTTTTTAATATTAAAATTCGAACTCAAAATTTATTAAATATTATTTTAAAATAATTACATGATCAATTAAGATAAGTCCGAATTCTCTTTTGAAACAAGTCTTTTAAGTCTTGGGACAACAACACTTTTTCGGACAGTTCCTCCTTGTGGCACTACATCAAATAAGTACTAGTAAAATGCAGGGACGTTGCCACAACCCAAGAAATATGCTTAACAATGGAAAACCACGCATATATATGATATATGTTATAAGATATAGCTAACCAAGACTTTGCTAATTTTAAATTTACATTTTTAAAAATTTAGAGGGATAAAAAAATAAGTAAATATTTATTAAAAAATTGTTAACCAATGCCACTAGGCACTGGTTAAGATGCTAAATATAGAAATAAAAGTACAATTACTAATTTACTTTTTATTGAATTCAGTAAAAATGATATATTAAATGTAAAAAACTTTCCTAAATTGATAATTAAATGATTCTTAACTGGTGCCTATAGGCACCGGTTACGCGAACTCATATTTATTTTAGTAAAAAATATATCAATTAATGAAAGTTTATATTAATAAGGATTTCAAGTTTAATAAAAAATAAAATTAGTCAGTATTTTTATTTAATAACAAAATAATTAATTAATTAAAGGTAAAATAATTAATATTATAAGTTGTTAAGAGTATATATATATAGATTATTTATGACATATTTCATCATTCAAAAAAGCTATCAATTCTTTGGACACAGGGCAATTATTGGCCAGGTTAAAGCATTAGTCAGACATTTGGAGTAGCTCGTTCACTGGCTGTCATGAATTTATACGACATTGGTGTCAAAGTTTCATCCTGGAAATATTAAACATGCAATTCTTTCTCATGATGATTTCAGGATGATAACAAAGAGAAAATTTCATTAAGTAATTTAAGTGAAAATAAATTTCTACTTTCCTTCATAGGAAGAGAAATATATACAAATATATATAGAATAACAAGAAACCTGGACTACAAAATTTACAGTACATTGCTGATTCAAGGAGTGCTTAGTTTTCTCAATCCTTCAAGGATGATGCAGTCATGTTCACTCTTTTTGGTTGCTTCTCCGCATTACTTAATGAATCATTGTTCCGGCAAAAGGCAACGACAAACATTCCTTAGATGCTAACAAGCTATGCTATCCGAATTCGGGAATGAGTGTCGGATAGGATCATACCCCTTACTCATTCCGAATATATGTCGGACACAAATATAAATACTTCAAAAAGAAAAAAAGTCTGGTCCGGGTAACATAACTAACAAGTCTCGAGGAATTCGAGTTTATACTCAGCAGAATCCTGAAATTATGCATTTTCATCATATTCCTCAGCAGCAGCATCTTCAAAAATGGTTTCCAAACCTGGAGAATTGGAAGGCTTATGAGGGTAAATGATAGGAGCTGGAGCTACTTCCATCCAGGAATATCTTTTCCTACTTTCCTTAGCCATTTTAGACCTTAAACAAAAGGTGGGTTCTACTTTTTATTAAAGGTTATTAACAAGGGTTAACAATAAAAATTCCTCTCTTCCTCCTATTCCTGGGAAGAAGAGAGATATTAAAACACTGGGTAGGTTCAAAAAAGCTTTTTTTTTGGGGGGTACAAGAGAGAACAAAGGAATCAATTGAGATTTGAGAAGAATGTCTGATGCCAAAAGAGCTTAAATAGAAAAGGATGAAAAAGACATAACTAAAAATATCCAAGCTAAAAAACAGAGTTGTTGAGTCATAAGCCAACTGGACGGTAGACCGCAATCCATGTGTAAATTGTTAAACACGGTTTCTGGAACGAGGAAAGTTCAACTTTCCGGAAACTATGGGCATGGTTTGATTGATCCAAAGATAGGATTTACATGTGAAGCTCTTGTAGCAATGCATTTATTTCACCAAAATTGGAATTCTACCACGTGAATAACAAAGTGCTGATTCCCATCCAAACCCCAAGGCTTAGTTTAATTGATTCATACAATCATTCTTAAAAAATGAGTTTAAGCACCTACATAGTCCTTGTACTGTAGTGAAAAAAGTAATTTAGTCCCTATACTGTAAAAGTGAGTAATTTAGTCTCTGTACAATTGAAATAGGTGCAAATAAGTAAAATTGATAACGATGTTAATGAAAAACCGTTAAAATGCTGATGTGGACTCGTAAAATCTAACAGATTTAGATATATTCCAAGTCATTAATTCTGTTAAATTTTACGAGTCCACGTCAGCATTTGAACGGTTTTTCGTTAACATCGTTATCAATTTTACTTATTTGCACCTATTTCAATTGTACAGAGACTAAATTACTCACTTTTACAGTACATGGACTAAATTACTCTTTTCACTACAATACAAGGACTATGTGGGTACTTAAACCTAAAAGATGACATCCAGTAAATCTGAAATTTGAATCTCATCTGAAATTACATCCCTATCCCTAGGCTACAACATCCTTTATATATATATAGATACCAAATGAGGCCCAATAGATCAACGGAGATAAAATGAAAAACGAAAATACAAGAAGAAAAAAGAAATATTAAAAAATGAAATTTTATTGTTGGGTATTGTTTTACAAAGATTTTTCTCAGAGAAGTTCTTCTTTCAGATGAAAAAACTTGCCCTTTACATTGATTTTTGGAGGCCTTATATAGAGGCTATCTTCATGATTTGCATTAGCATTAATATTCCTTAACTCTAGCCTATTTGGATGCTTCTGCATCATTACAACTTTGTGCAGGGAATATATTCCCTGGCTCTAGTCCTATTTGGATGCTTTGGCATCATTACAACTTTTGAATTTACAAACTGAAACATTTCAGGAAATCTGTCCTCTGTCTTTTGTCCTATTTGGATTATTACAATTTGAAATACAGCTGTGACAGTATTTGTACATTTGTCCGTTGTGAACTGTGAAAATATTCCTGTTTTCTTTCCAGACTTTTTTTTTTTTGCCGACACTTTGTCTTGTTCTGCCGACAATTTGTGTCATTATTTCTTCTTTGATTTGCCTGTAATGACTTCATCATCTGCCAAGTTTTTGGTCCTGTTGGAGAATGTTGAGGATTCATTTTCTTCTAAGTCAGAGTCCATTGAATTGAGCATTTCTGCCATCAGTTTCTTGTATTCTTTTTTGGTCTTGGCTTGTGCTAGGAGTGAACTAGCATTTGTTTTAGCTTGAAGAAATCTGGCTGTATCTTGATCTGGTGCTGCAGATTTGCAAAATTGTGGATTTTTGTTGAACCATTCATTGAGAAATTGTGGGTTATATTTTTCTTCATTAAATTTGTCCCACCACTTGGTTTTGAACTTGCGGATAATCAATGGTATTCCCATCTGGTTATCTGTTTGGTATGCATATTCCCAGGACGTAATCCATGAGATATATAATTTTGAGAAGAAGGGGATGGAGGAATGTAATTGTTTTTGATCTTGTTCTGGTTGAAATTTTGAAATGAGTTGATCGTAAAAAAGATCAAATTTATTTGGTAATATTTCTCTGAGAGATCCATACCAATTCGACCAGTATTGGAACCAGTACGGAAATTTGTATTGGGCACCATATTTAAAAAATATGAGCCATGAATGCCGAATGTGCTTGTTATTGAATAAAAAAGTATTGAACCAAGCCTGTTGATAATCCCAGTATGTAAAGAATGGGTAATGGTAAGTTTTGGTGGTAAATTTGGTTGGGAATTTTTTGGTTGTGTTTGGATTGTCATCCCAATCAACTGACCGTAGGACTTTTAGAATTTGGGCAGTGGAGTGGGTTATGAAGTTTCTTTGGGGTCTAAATAATGTTTGAAGATTGCAGAACCTGTCTGGACTAAAACGTTTTCATAATATTGATGGGTTTTTTGGGTGTCCCATGGTTTGAAATGTCATCCTTTGAAAATATTTTGAATTACTAAATTTGGGGATTTTTCAAAAAATCCTTCTTCCACTAATAAAACATTTTGGATTGCTTTTTTGGGAAAATAATGTGATGAAGTTTTTTGAGTAGCTGAAGAGGACGCTGCTTGATTTTGGGGGAAAATATTTTGTAGAGATTTAGGTTTGTGCAAAACAATCTCTGTATTTTTTGAAACTTTTGCTGCTTGGGTAGAAATTTGTTTGAGAGGTGTGTCCTATTTTGTTTATGCAAATGCTAGTGCAAGTTCTGGGGATTGAGAGAGTGATTCAATCCATTTTGTAATTTGAGAGCTAAGCTCATTTGGATCTTGTCCATCTTGAAAATTTTCAGGGTTGGAAGAACATGTGGATTCTTCCTTTTCTTCTTGGGTACATATTTAGTACCATGACTTGATTGGTTTTTAGGAGGAAGTGTCCTCCTTTTTTGCTTTTCCTTTATCTCTCAATTTTGGTGGTATTTTGGAGGAATTCTCTAGTGAGAAAATCAGGCAAAGAATTAGAGTCACCTTTGATATGTTCGATTTCAAAATCAAATATACTTAAAATTGCTTGCCATCTGGCAAAAATTTGTTTTGATGCAATGTTTTGAACATCCTTTTGTAACACTTCTTTTGCTGATTTGCAATCAATTCTAAGCAAAAATTTTTGATTTAGCAAATCACTTTGAAATTTTGTAATGCATAAAACAATAGATAAAATCTCTTTTTTGATTGTATTATAATTTTGCTGAGTAGGTGTCCAATGTTTGGAGGTAAACTGGACTACTTGTTCTTTTCCATTTTTGATCTGTTTAAGGATCCCACCATATCCTATTTCTGAGGCATCAGTTTCTACTATTTTTTGGGAATTTGGGTCTGCTAGGTGTAAGCAGGGCAACTCCTTAATTTGTTTCCTAATTTGTTGAACAATATCAATATGAATTTTTGGTGTCCAATGTTTGGAGGTAAACTGGACTACTTGTTCTTTTCCATTTTTGATCTGTTTAAGGATCCCACCATATCCTATTTCCAAGGCATCAGTTTATACTATTTTTGGGGAATTTGGGCCTGCTAGGTGTAAGCAGGGCAGCTTCTTAATTTTTTTCCTAATTTGTTGAACAATATCAAATGAATTTTGGTCCATGGTTTTGGATTTTTCTTCAACCTATCATATAACGGTTTACAGATTTTACTAATGCCTGAATAAAAGTCAATAACATAATTGAGGCTACCTAAGAACCTTTAGAGTTGGGTTTTATCTAAGATTTGGTCAGGGAACTTATCTGCAAAAATTATGGATCTTTTTATTAGAGTAATAGTTCCTTGCGGCATAATGTCCTAAGAACCTTACTCGTGTTTGGAATAGGCTAATTTTTGACTTAGAAACCACTAAACCAATTTTTTCAATAATCTTGATAAAAAAATTGAGATGTTTAAAGTGTTGTTCTAGGTTTTCTGAGAATATTAGAATATCATCTATGTAAACAATTGTAAATTGAGAATAAGGATTGAAAATATCATTCATTATTCTTTGAAAACTCAAAAGGTGCATTTTTTAATCCAAATGGCATGACATTCCATTCGTATTGGCCAAAAAGGACTGTGAATGTTGTTTTATATCTTTTGTTTTCTTTGATCTGTATCTGTCAAAATCCTGATTTCATGTCAAATTTTGAAAAGATACTGGCATTACAGAGTTTTTGTAATAAGTCTTTTTTGTTTGGGATTGGATATCTAATCCATTTTAATGCCATATTAATGGTTTGTAGTTGATTACTAATCTTGGCGTTCCTCTTTCAAGTTCTGCATTTTTCATTACATAGAAAGTAGAACAACTCCATGGTGAACTGTTTTTTCTTATTAGCTTTTTATTGAGAAGATCTCGTATTTCTTTTTTACAGAATTCTTCCATTTTCTTTGTTCACTTGAATCGATCTTGCTTTTGTAGGAATATGTCTTTCATCAAAATCTTTTTCATAAGGTAGGTTTACCTCATGTTTTTTCCTGTCCCAAAAGGCGTTTGGAATGTCAGAGCAAATTGTTGTTTCAATGTGGTTTTTGATTCGTTTTATCTTTTGCTGAACAGATTTTGTTTTTAGTTGGTCACTTAATTTTTTGAAGTGAATTTCTTCCTTAAGAGAAGAATTTTGTTTTTGTTTATAATTAATTAAATTATTGATTTGTCCCGTATGAATAGACAAAGATTTTAAGAGGTTAAGGTTTTTAACTTTTGGTTTTTCTATAAAAGGGAATTTTATTTTGGTGTTTAATACTTTAGTGGTGATTTCTTGATTTGTTACTTTGTAAGGTTTGAGTAAAGATATAAAAGGTGTGCCTAGTATGACATTTTGCATTATATCTTTCACCATTAAGAAGCATGTTTGATATTTGATTCCTTTATTACAGATTTTTGCATTAGGAATTTTGTATGTAATTTTGAGTTTTTCACCATTGGCAGCTTTTAGAGCTTCTGACGTTTTATTATAGTATTTGGTAGGAATAATGCCTTCTCTGATACAATTCTGGTCTGCTCCAGTATCAAAGAGTGCTATTGTTTCCAATTGAAATTCATTGTTGATTAAAAGATTTATTTTAATCAAATATCTTTGTATGGAGACTTCGGTGAGAATTATCATGTATTCTTGTGAATTTTCTTCTGGTTCTAGTTTCGTATCTGAGGAACTTTGGTTTGGGGTCTTTGGTTTTAAAGACTACATCTGCTCTTTGATTTCATCTTGTTCAATTTTAAGTTTAGAGAGTTCTATTTTAATTTGTTTGATTTCTGTTTGTAATTCAGAATTTGTTATTTCTTTAGGTTTTGAAGTCTCATATTTACTGAATAAAATATCTTTTATATTATACATTTGTAATTGATTTTTGATTGTGTCTTTCTCTGATCTTTCTTTTAAAAAAGCTTTTAATTTTTGGAAATATTCTTTTTTAAGATTTGAATCTTGAATTTTATCGATAACTTCAATCATAAATTCTTGATCTTTTGTTAAGACATTTATTTGTAGTTCATCATCTGTTGAAGATCAGGATGTTGTCTGTATTTCATCTATTTGAAATTCGTTTGTTGAATCTGTATTTTTGGATGATTCATAATCTGATGATGTTGATTCTAGGAGAATTTCGTTGATTTTTTGTTCAACATCCTCTTCTAATTGGAGATTATTGATTTTCCTTTTTATCTTACAATATTTTGAGATGTGACCTTGTTTTCCGCACTTGTAGCATTTTATTGTTCTGTTTATTTTATTTTCAATTTTTTGTTTTTTGTTTTTTCTCTTTTCTATAATTTTTATATTTTTGTTTTTTGTAATATTCAGGAGTATTTTTTCTTATGGGTTTTGTTTTTGCAGGACAGCATGTTTTTGAAGACAAAGGTTCCTGTCTAATGTCAAATTGGCGACAAAATGATCCTAATTCCTTTCTACATTGTTGTCTTTCTTTTTAAGCTGTTTTTGTAACTTTAGATCTTGACAGATTTTTAATCTTTCTTTTTGGGTGAAACTGATAAGTTCGCCATATGTAAGCTTTTCATAAGGGATTATCCCTTTGTAATTTTCTCTTATTTGATTTCTGACTTTTTCTCTTAGTAATGTAGGATGTCTAGCTAGAAATTTTTCTTTCCAAAACGGTTGTTGATTATCTGACCTTTGCATGACCCTTGTCATGAACACATCTTTATACCATTTAAATTCTGTTAATTTTTTGCATTTTAAATTTGATAATAATTCGGAATTCCTATCTTTGAGGTGTGAAGGATCTCCTATGAAGTGTTTAGATATTGAAAATATTAAGGTTGCCACCGCATCTTGAATTTCTCTCCCTTGTTCATCAAGGATGTCTTTTGCCTAGTTATCTTTTTTAATGGCTTTTAATATTTCTTGTTGTTGTTTTGTGGTAAGAGAATTATCCCACCATCCTTTTAGTTGTCTCGTAAATCCGGCTACCAAAAGATTTGCTATTGCATGATTGGTGATTTGGCCTGTTTGGTTTTGTGATTTGTAAATATTTGACACCATTGTCATTTGTTGGAGTGCACTTAGGATATTGTACTCAGACATAACGTCAATATTTCATTCATATATGGTATTGGCATTATATTTATTTTGGAAAACGGGTTTTTCTTCAATGTTTAGATCAGGAGCAGTGACTTTTGGATAGTAAAGTTTTTTAGGTTCTTTCCAGGTCATTTTATTAATTTGTTGTCCATCTGTTGAATCAGAATCTGTTTGGTGTTTTATTGTATTTATGGAGTGTTGGGTTGGTCTATCATGAATCACAATGTCAGATTTTTGGCTTTCTAAAGCGTCAATTCTATTTTGGATTTCTGTTAGGAAATCATGTTGGGTTATTTGGAATGCTTTTGGTATTTCGAAAGGTGTGAATATTGGTTCTTTAGTTTTTGAAATTGGTTCTTCTAAGACTCTAACTTTTTCAATGTTGATTGGTTGATTTTCAATTAGGGTTTCAATATTTTTTAAATGTTTTCCAATGGTATGGAGATTTAAATTAGTATAGTTATTTTGTTCAACCATAATTTTAATATCTTTAGAGGAGATTTGTTCTCCAGTATCTGGAGCTCTCATTCTTAAAGGAGTTGCTTTTATCCCTACATTCATGTGGGAATATTGGATTTCCGTTAAAGGTGGGTGTGGAGCTTCTACTTCTCCTCTGTTTGTTTGCCATTTAACAATATTTTTTGTAGCATTTATTATTTTGAGATAATATTCTTCAAACCAGTCAAAGAATTTTATCTAAATTTTATTGGAGCTCATAAAATTGTAGTAATCTTGAAGAACTTTTTTCTTTTTCTTTATCAAAGTTTTTGAAACAATTTTTTCTTAATAGTTTATTTATTTAGAATAAAAATGTTTTCTGCACCATTCTTTATTGATTTCAAAATGTTTTTCTAGTACAAATATTTCAAAATTTTCTTCGACTCTTGCATTGTTAGTCATTGATGAATATGTTGGTGACATATTAGGTGAGGCTGGCGGACTTGGTTCTTGCCTGTTGTAAACAGGTTGGAAAATATTTGAGAAATTATTTATTCCTTGTAGGTTGGTTCTAAGAGTGGTTGGTATTGACGAAACAAAGGCTCTAACCGTTCTAAAGTCTGCTGTTTGTGTTTCTATAGAATATTCATTTTCTAAGATATTTAATCTCCTAAAAGCATTACTTGTTTGTCCTATGTCAAAAGATTGCCTTGGGGGCATTCTTCTAGGTCTATCAAAGACTAGTTCAACAGAATAGTCGTTATATTGGGCAATATGGTTTATTTTTGTGTTTTGGATGGGGGTTGGATCTGCGGCTCCTTCTAGTCTCCATCTATCTGGAAGTTAGACTTTATGCCACTTTATGGTTCTAGTTATTGTGGTGTGAGCTCTTGACATGTCTGTTTGAATTAAAAGTGTTTTTCCTTTTGGACTGTAGATCAAGGCTTTTGAATTGACTATTAAATACATGACTTTATAATAAAATTTGTACGTTAGAGTTTCAGATCTCAGATCCTGCTCATAGTGCGTAGTTGTGAGTTTGAAAGATCCTGCTTATAGTGCTTAGTTGTGAGTTTGAATATATATATATATATATATATATATATATATATATATATATAAGCGCTGATTCCAAGGTAAGTTCCAATATTTGTAGGCAAAAATAGAAAACGACCAAGGGTCTAAAGGGAGGCTTTCAATACCAGCCATGAAGATGGTTTTTTAAAAACCAACTAAACAAATAATTCTTCTTCAGGACGAATCATTACCAGTCTACCAATCGGTTTTTGGCTAATTAAAAGAGACCTTAATATCCATAGAAAAACTGACATTTAAAATGAAACTGAAATCTCCTCCTTCGAATGTATAGTATAGTATTTGGTTTGAAGACTGACTGCTGGCAATGGGGCTTATGGACGAGCATCTGCTGGAGAACTGCTAGTGATAGTTTAGGTTCATGTTTAATACAGGGATTTCTAGTAAGATTCATTACAGAATTATGCGAGTTTAAGGATTACTTCTTGCTAAATCTTCGGACGTATTCTTGATTCATTACAGAATTTTTTGAAGCACCGAGTAAATGATCATCAAGCATGTCATATCCTCATTATGGGAAAAAAAGGATGTAACATGAAAAGCAAATAAACCCCACCTATCAGGGACAATGATTATATTAACCATTACCCCAATGAAATCCTAAAGCACAAATTCCAACAATTGCTAGTAAATTCCCAATCCATAATTTCCCATAACCCCAATGAAAAACAAGGACAAAACACTTGATGCCCGAAGGTTATTCTCCAGTGCAAATAAGGAAAGCTACAAGTCCAACCATTTTCACAATAGCTTTTCCTCCCAAATCTATCTAAACCAAGAACTTAGTATCCAACACTTATAAAGTGACATATTCAACTAATAATTTCTATCAATATCAAGCAAGAAAAGTGAAAAAGAATTCAAAATTAATGTTCTTAAAAGTCTGAACCACTCTGCCATAGCAATGGGGGTTACACAATAGAAATTATGAACTTCAAATCCACAGCTATTCTATAGGCCCCCATAAACACATTCAACAACCAGCAGAAAACTATGGGCACCCATAGCACAATCAAAGAGCATAACTCGGAATGGAAAAAAGACTACATGCTAATTATTGATCTAAGCATCAATTCGATACCACATTCAATCCATTTATCTAAGCTATGTTACTCGGACTTGGATGTGAGTGTCGGACATAGGTATGTTTGATTTATTCTAAGTTTCTCCATGTAATTGGAGGATCATTGGGGATCATATCCCCATACCTATATCCGGATATGCATCGAACACGGATATTTCAAGAAAAATGAAAAGTCAGAGCATCATAGGATCTAAGCAACAATATCCCAATACATACTACATTCAAAAAGAATCCATGGGCAGTAATGCCACTGAAGTAAATTAAATCAGTAACAGCCTAAACTAATCATCAACAAATGGCAAAATGCTATAAAAACAGAAGATAAGCAGGACAAAATCAAAAGCATCATAATAAGAATCAATCACCAAAGAACTGAAAAAACCTACTACACATTCAAAAATTCATCAAACACTGAAGCAAATAAAGTGCATCAGAAAATGCATTTATCAAAATTAAGATTCAATCCCAATATTCGTTCCACAATAAGCAAAATCACCTAAAGCAAAAACTAAGCCATCCAAAAATTTCATCATCATTAAACACATTAGGAGACTAAATCATCATCTTTTAACAATTATCCAAAACTTCTAAAAAAGGTAACCTTTAAAAAAGAAAACAATAATTACACCAAAACCCCAAAACAAAACCCTCACTTTTTTCTTTGTTTACTCCAAGGGAACATCAATTTCCCCTTCAGAAATCTCCTGCTGCAGATCTTTAGGGTCTTTTCCATCAACCGTACACCCAACAGAAACACAAGTTCCCAAAATCTCCTTCACCGTTCCTCTCAAATCCTTAGCCATAGATCTGGGCCTCATCACTTTCGCAATCTCGACCACATCATCAAGGCTAATATTCCCATTATGCTTAATATTCTTCGTCTTCTTACGATCTCTCTCGGGCTCTTTCAATGCCTTGATGACCAACGCGGCGGCGGAGGGGACCACCGTGACTTTGGCTTGACGGTTCTGGACGGTAAGTTTGACGGTGACACGTAAACCCTTCCAGTCCTTGGCGGTTTCTTTGGCGATGTCTTCACCGATTTTTTTGGGGGAGAGACCCAAAGGACCGATTTTGGGTGCAAGTGAACTGGCAGCTCCGACTTCACCGCCGGTGACTCGAACGAAGACGTCAACAACTTGAGACGGATCGAACTTTGGAGGCATGATTGACGGCGGCGGTGCGGGGCTATTGTTAGGATTTAGCACTTAGAAGGGCGAGAGAGCGAAACTGGGATTTTTGGCGGAGGCGAAGTGGAAATGAGGAGTGTCGGGGAGGAGTTTAAAATGGTGGGAAATTAGGGTTTTGGGGGGTGTAATGTGTTGGGCTTTTAAAATGACTAAATAGTCCTGGGGTTTTGGGGAAATCTCCGGGCCTCTTAATGGCCCATTGAGCTACCTTAGTGGGTTTCAAAAAAAAAAGTTCAAATAAATAAAAATACGATGAGCAATTGACATCTCAAAAGATTACATTATAGGTTGTAAAACATATAATTTAAGTTATCTTTTGTCCCTAAAAACATATTCCAAGCTGTTAGAACTTAAAATTTAAAATTTCATCTTGAAAATCTCAAAAAAAAAAAATTATGACAAAAAAATTTAGATACGAAAGGAGACTATCTCAGTTAAAAATCAGAATATGTCATAAATCTCAGAGATGGTTAATAATGGTACTTACAAATCATCTATCAAGTTGGACTGTTAGTGAGACTCGAATCAAATTGCTTATCAAGACGCTAATGAATACTCAACTAACTGAACCAACTCACGTTAATCACAAGTTGAAATCTTGAAATTGATGAGATGACATTTTACCATATGGGATAAGGCTACCTCATATTTGTATAGCTCAAAATAACATGTAAAAAATAAAATAAAATATTACATCAATATATTTTCGAACTCTCAAAATATAAACCTATCGAGGGATGCGTAATGCCATAAACATGACAAAGAATACTATAACAAGTGTTGATCAATATACCATAATATGTGTGAAAATTTCAAAGAGAGGAACATAAATAAGTTTTACTCATTCTTATGCAAATAAAGCACCTTTTTTCACTGTCAATTTCAGTTAAAATTAAAAAATAATAATAATAATAACTTAGAGAAGTCAATTTAAATATATTTACTGTAAATACATATTCATATTATAGAGTTTCAAAAAATTTGAGAGTCCAAAGCTTCTCTTGATTCCCACTATCATTCGTCATTGACTATTGTATTTATTTATCCAATTAATATTTAAATGTTATTTAATAGAAGATTATTTAAATATTTTAGCTCAATCGTATAGCATGGCATGCATATAAGTGCCTACATTTTAACTTAACTTTTATGCATTAGTTTTTTTTTTTTAATTATTAATTCTAATTTTTTTCCATAAGTATTAATCTAGTTGATAAAAAGAGAAGTAATTTTTTTTATTAGCTAAGGATCGATTTTATGAGAGAATTTTGAGTATAATAAAATTTTAAATATATTAGATCGATGTAAAAATTTGTTTGCTTCTTTACAATAATTAGGGAGGAGAGTAAACTCGAATTTTTCTTGAGTGAAAATATTCTTAATCGTATTATAAAAAATGGTTTGCTTAATTGATACTTATAAGCATCAATTAAGAATCATTTAATAAAAAATGTTAATTAATGTCACAAGACATTAACCAGTGTCACAGGATATTGGTTAATGTGATATATATATAAATATATAATTAATAGTTTATCTTTTTTTTAATATAATAAAAATAATATATTAAATACAAAAAACTTTTTTAAATTAGTAATTAAATCATCGTTAATCGATACCTATAGACATCGGTTAAGCGGACTAAAAGAAAAATGTTAACTACTAGTTAAGATGATATATATAGAAAGAAAAAAGTAATTAATAACTTATTTTTTCTTAAATTCAATAAAAATAATATATTAAATGCAAAAAAAAAAAAATCTAAATTGGTAATTAAATGGGTCCACTTAATTGGTCGGTGTTTATAGGCACTGGTTAAGATTATTTATTTACTTTTTTAGATTTTTTTTTTTTTGCATTTAATACATTATTTTAAAGTAATTCAAGAAAAAAATGATGCATTAATTACACTTTTTATATATATCACCCAATGTCATTAGATATTGCTTAACATTTCTCTTTATTTTTTATATATATATCACTTTAATCAATACCATTAAACATTAATTAATTTTTTTTATAATTTTTTTTTATTTCCTCGAAAATAATAGAATTTTGGCCTTGGAAAATTCAAGAAAGTTAGAGCTTTACCGTGGATCGAGAAGCTTCAATAGGCTAGAAAGGCCTAGACCAAACCATACATATGGCCATGCTAATAAAATATTAGTAAGATTCACATTATTACTTGTTACTGTTAATCTTTTATTAATTTATCTATATTTTAGGTTTTGATTAGACGTTTTTTTATTTAAAAATTCGTAACATGGTTGAATTTAATAGTATGGTTTGTATATTTGAAACTTAAGGACTTTATAAAAAATAATAATTTTAAGTTCGCATTTATTCACATGTGACGCATTCAACAAAATCCACATCTCATGAGATTTAAATAAGAAACTTATAATTTTTTAAACGCTCGATCCTTAACATTGAAACAAAACTTCATTAATCGAATTATTTAGATTAATAAAATATTTTCATTTTTTTATATAAAAATCTTCAAATCAAAATACCCTACTTTATAATTTTTGTCATGTCCATGATACGTGTGCTTTTACTACAATAATTGGTTGTTTTGTTGTTGTGACGTGCCAGCTCATTGGATAAAATTTTTGTTAATGAATACGATTATATTTATTAAGATTAATAAATATATTATGAATTTTTGTTAACAAATATCTTAAGAGATTTTTTTAAGGTTAGTTAATATATTATTTATAGTAATAATATTATCTTAAATGTAAAAATTGATAATTTTATTCATCATTTTTAATGTAGTGGATAAATATATTACTATATATGATAACCTCTTGTTTGGATACATGTAAAATATCACCCGCACTCGTTAACAAAATTCATATATTATTTATATAGATCTGTTTAATCAATGTTTATAGATATCGGTTAAGGATTATTTATTTATCATTTTAGAAATTTTTTTTTGTATTTAATACATTACTTTTATTGAATTCAATAAAAAATAAGATATTAATTATATTTTGTTTCTATATATAATTACCCTAACTATTAATCAATACCATTAGACACTGATTAAAATTTTTCTATTTATAATAATAATTTTATATTAAATGTAATAGTTAATAATATTTTTATAATTTTTAATTTATTAAAAAATATTTAAAATATTATTATATTTAATAAATTTAAAAAAAAGTTTTATTAACGAGTGTCTTTAAGGTATTTTTTATGTTAGTTTATATACTATTTATAGTAATAATAATGTATTAAATGTAAAAATTGATAATTTTATTCATCATTTTCAATATATTGATTAAAGATATTACTATATTTAATAATCTTAAAAAATATCCTTAAGACACTTTTTAACAAAATCCATTTAAAACATGTCCTAACAACACTCGTTAACAAAATCAAATATATAAACCTTCGAGAAATTCAACAATTATATATGACGTGTCAAGATATGGACGTTCAGATCTTTTAATAAACAGTGTGATGGGAAGTGGACCCCACGATCTCTCGGTCTTGCAGTCCACGGAAAGCGTGTTTAACAACAGCCAATGACTTTTTGGAGTAATTATTGGAGCGCTCTGATTGGCCCACTTGTTCTCTGGTTGTTGGTCTGATTTTTGGATAAATTCTTCGCCCTATAATCCACTATCAATTATTCAACGTATGGCCCACCAAAAAATTGATCTTACGTGTCATTTCGAACGCTGAAAATTAGTAACTTCAATTTTTATTTTTTTAAAAAATAGTATCCTACGTGTTATTCCACGGTAATTTAGATCATGAGAAATTATCACCTGCCTTCACTTACCTCCGATTAAATTGAACACACTTTCTTTCTAATAGTATTATGAAAATATATTTACTTTTTTTTTTATGTCTTTTTATTGAATTCTAATTTTTTTAGAGAAAATAACTCATCCATTATTATCGGTAAAATTTTAAAATTTCATGATCTGGATAGTAGGGTGACATGTATCTCTTAAGTTCATATTTAAAAAATAAAATATATGACAATCTTTTAACTGCAAAATTAAAAAAATGCAATGTCACTATATAAAAAATGAACTCTTCTTTTTATGTATACTGCCCAAACAAAAGTACTATTTCCATAATCTAGTTGGTAAAAAATAAGATTTTTTCCTTATTAATTAAGGTTCAATTTTTATGGATAAACTTCAAAAAAAAAAATTTTAAAAAATCATGAATGCACCAAACTATATGAAAAAACATGTTTTAAAAAAAAAAAACTAGATACAAATGAAATTTGAGAATACATCTGATCGTATTATAATAAAAACCAAAAGTGCTATTTGATTAAAATAAATATTTTTAACAATAATTCTCAAAATTTATTTGTTTGATTCCAAAATAATATTTAAATCAAATTTTTTAAAATGAAAATACATGCATCTAGCATTAAATTAAATAAAAATTTTCAAGTGTAAGAACTATTAAAATCTTAATAAGAGAAAAAACAATGATTCACTAATAATGTACAAAATTTTACACTAATAATGAATCACACAAATTATACTTGAAATCAAACCTATCATTAGAAAAAAAATCAAGTGGGGAAGCCCATGGGTAGCTCGTGAGGTTGCAAGCATGATAGAATTTTCTTCTCTGTATTTTAATAGTGAGAATAGAAAAAGTAATTAAAAAAATGCGATTGAAAACTCGAACTTATTAAATGTCATTTTTTGAAAGATAATAAACTAACTCGATTAAATATCGGATTTTAATAACTTTGCTTTGCTTGTGAAAATGAGAGAGCTTATCCACTACACCACTATAAAAATGCTAGATGATCAACAATTATAGCAAAGAAAAAATAAAGGCAGACTAAAGCAAAAACAATAGAAAGACAAGACAGACCTAAAAGTTTCTTCTTATTCTTTAAAACCCTTCATCCATTTGCTAATCTTTCTTTCAAAAATGGCATCAAGGAAGATCTTTTTTGGTTCAAAACCAAACTATATCTACCCAATCACGGAATTTGGTGATGGGAATTCCATCAACAACCCTTCATCTGATCATCATCATCACAACCATTTCGAGTTCGATGAAGCAGATGTATGGAACAATTCTAATGATCAAGCAACGATCAACTTAGATGCTAAAAAGCCATTGCCAAGCTCACGAGCTTCGCCTAAGAAACTTTTCAGGAAGATGGAGGCAAGTAGTGATAATCATAGGACCCAAATGGCGCCTGCTTCAGCTTCATTGCCGGTCAACATCCCGGACTGGTCCAAGATTCTTAAAGCCGAATACAGGGAACACGGCAAGAATGATGAAGATGTTGACGACGGCGACGGCGATGATGGCGGTGATCGTTATGGAAGGGTTCCTCCGCATGAATATTTGGCTAGGAGAAGAGGGGCTTCGTTTTCTGTTCATGAAGGAATTGGAAGGACTTTGAAAGGAAGAGACTTGCGTCGTGTTCGGAATGCTGTCTGGAAAAAAACAGGGTTTGAAGATTAACCCAAGGAACAGAACAAAAAAACAAAATCCCATGTTTAATTCGGGTGATTTTTGTTTTTAGAGTAAGAACTTTATAGAGTTAATTGGCAAATTTTTTTATTGCCATATCTATCTTTTTTTTCTTTTAACTTTTTTCCTCTGATTTTCGCTGTTTTGAGATTCATCAGAGGATTTGTTTTCTTCTTTTGCATGATATAACTATTCAAACTTTGAGACTGTTAGCAGATCTTAATGATAATTTATTTTTTGGGTTTTTTTATTATTATTATGGAAATAGAATTTGAGGAAATTAATTTTTGGGTGATGATGTAGAATATTTGAAATGTGGTGGTTGACTGGTTGGCAGATAGCAACAAGCGAGCTAAGAACAACTCTTAAAGTAAAATTTATTTTTCAATTCAATCTCAGCAAATCGCAAATCTAGCCTTGTGATTTTCTTTTTTCTTGTTTGTAACTCAAACCAAAAATGGAAATATTTATTTTATGGCATGATGTCAATAAAAGATATTATTTAAATATGTAATTTTGGACACAATAAAAAATACGATATGACATGTTTAATAAACGTAAAAATAGTATGATAACACACGATACGATATGTTTAACCACGAATATCATTACACGTTTAATATATTTATCGTATTTTTATTTATAATTTTGATACTTTTAATAATTTATATTAAGTTTATATTTACACAATTAACACAAAAAAATATAAACACGATGCGTATACACGGATTATAAATTTTATCTAAGAAAAATGTTAACCCGTGCCACTAGATACTAGTTAAGGTGATATATAAAAAAAAATGTAATTAATGACTTACTTTTTCTTGAATTCAATAAAAGTAATGTATTAAATGTAAAAAACTTTTCTAAACTGGTAATTAAATAATCCTTAACCTATAGGAATAGTTTAAACGAACCCTTTATCTAATATCAAAATATTCTCACATACGTTTAGCGTATAATATAGGGAATTGTTTACCGATGTCTAATAACACTGGTTAAGGTGATATATAAAAAAAAAATTAATACATTATTTTTCTTGAATTCAGTAAAGTAATGTATTCAATGTAATTTTTTTTAAATTGTAAAAAAAATAATTTTTAATTGATATCTATAAACACTAGTTAAGCGGATCTTATGTTGTTTTGAAATTAATAATTTTTCAAGAATTTTCCTAACGAGTGCCCTTAGACACTCTTTAAGGTTAATTTTTATACTATTTGTAGTAATAACATTGTATTAAATACAATAATTGATTATTCTAATCATTATTTCGAATGCATTGAATAAATATATTACTATATATAATAATTTTAAAAAGTGCTTTTAGGATACTCATTAGCAAAATATATATATATATTTTTAAAAAAATTTATTTATTTTAAGATGGACTACAGCAATAATAAAAAAGGAAAGATTTTGCCATAAATAAACTCTTCAATTTCTTCATGATTAATTTTTCCTTTAAATGCAAATTCACTTTTCACCAAAAACAGAAAAAACAAAATTTTTCTTGATTGTCATCATGATTAATGAGAATTTCTTTTCATTAGAAAATCAATATCAGCATGATTGGTTTTCAATTTTTAGTTTTCACCAATAACAATTTATAAGTAAAATGAAATTCTTCCCTGTAAAGCCATAGACATTCAATTGGCATTGCCACTCAAACCTTGTAATTCAAGATTTTTGAAAGCTAGATTTTGATAATTATCTTTAAATTAAAAATTCAATATTTTATCGATAAATCATTCGATTATTGATATTTTGATGATTATTTTATGTTTTAAATCATTAAAAAAAAAACTGAAATGTTCTTACCTAAGTTTGAAGAACAAAGAACTGTCAGTCCATTAAGAAATTATGGTCCTCCCTAAATCTACAATTATATAGCCAAAAAGGGGACATTAAACAAAAGAAAAGACATTAACTACAAGCAACTAATTTGCCCAAAGTCACCGATGAAATTGAAAATGTGACAATTAAAAGTTTGAGTGAGAGATTGCCAAAATTACTTGAATATTGAATTATGGTTTTTTTTTTTTTTTTTTAATTTAATTTTTGATTGATAGTTTTGGGCCATGGCATGAATTATGCCCTTGAAAAATGAGAAGTAGGTGCTTTTTTCTAGGGGGCCTATATCAACTATGGAAGTTAAGTGCTAAAAAACCACCTAACAGTATTGAAAGGTGACCAAATTCAAATGGATAAAGATGTATATTTGTTTATTTCGAAACCTTATATCTCTTTATTTATACTTTAATCTTCAACCATTCAATGTGTAAAAGAGGGAGGAGAATGAAGAAATTTAAGGGTGGACTGGATTGTGACTCTTCAAGAAATGGGTGATAAAAAAAAATTTTGATACAAAAAAGTTTACGACTTAGGGGAGAATTGAAAATTTTGTATATGTTAAAATTTGAACTCTAAATTTGTTCGAAACAACCTCTTCAGAAAAATGGGTAAACCATTTTAACTAGATTTGATAATTTCGGACACGACATAAATACGACAAGAGAAAAATAAGTAAAATACGATACTATATGGAAAAATAATACAAACATGACATGAATATACGAATATGTCAAAATTTATATAAAACATATTATTAACATGTCAAAATATATATATATATAATATCTTAAATATGATTATCACACGAATATATATATGAATATACAGATTGTCAGATCTAATTTTAACTAAAACTCAGGTTCAATGGGTTATGAAATTTGTTTAGGCAATAAGTAGACAACAAACCTAAACCTAAAATAAGGGCCCAAGCTATAGATCAAGACATGACAGACATGAAGCTTTTGGCGCTTCTTAAGCCAAAAGCCATAGGGCGGGTCCAATAATTGTTGTTTCTTTTATATTGGTTATTATTATTATATAAGAGAATAAATAGTTGTTTTATGCTTTATTATTATTTTATAAAACAGATGATCTCATATATTATAAATGAAATTTTTATATGAAATTAAATGGTTGTGACATGTATTATTAAATATATCTGTCAACATCCAAAATAATTCATAAAATGAACCAAAAGATTTGGTCTATAAAATAAATAATTAAGCTCTACTCAATTGGACTAATTATTAGGTATTGGGTTAATAATCGAAGTTAGTGAATGAATATTTGAAAGCCCAAACCTGAAAGGTCTAGCATCTTTGAAATATCATTAGCCCAATATGGTTAATTAGAGGATTAATTGGGTTGAAATAAGAACAAAGTAGAAAGGGAAATGTAATCAATGTTTAGTAACTTGATTATGGTGATATTTAAAAAAAAATGAATTAATGAATTATTTTTTTTTAGAAAGAATTGTATGAAATAGTTATTCTACATCAGCATATATCTCTTTCATTCAAATTATACCACGTAATCAGATTTTTTAAAAAAATCAGTTATTTATTACATATTACATGTAATAATTAAATGATAAATATTTATTTCAGCAATTCATTAAAAAATTTTATAATAAATAATTGATTTTTTCTAACAATTGATTACATGGCATGATTTGAATAAAAGGAATATATGCTGACGCTGACGTGAAATAACCGTTACATTACATACGATCCTTTTTCTTTTTCTTTAATTTAGTAAAAGATATGCATTAAATGAAAAAAAAAATCTAAAATAATAATTAAATAATTTTTAACCTATCAATTAAGCAAGAGGTATGAGGCCAAAAAACATTGCTGCATCGGTGGTACACTATTCTAGGAGGTATCTCCCCCTTGATGAATAGACAAATTAAGCTTCAATGATGCAATCCATGTTAACCAGCAGGGGATAAATGTTTTCAAACCCTTCTGAAGCAGATCAAAGGGTTCTCCTGGAAGAGATTGTAAGGGTATTTTGAAGAGAGAGTGGGAGCTCAGTTGGATCAAGCTTCAAATATGGGTTACTGAGAGACACACTTTAGGATGTAGACTTTGTTCAGAGGATTCTTGATCATTTCATGTTAGGAGAGCAGGCTGCAGCTATAGCAATTCCTCCTTGCATAGTTGAGGAGGGGCAATTAATAAATCGATCCGAACCGATTCATTTGACACCAATGACAATGGTGGCCTTTCTGATAGATGGATTTTTAGCAGAAGTGGCACCAGATGTTAATTTCAAGCTTCCCAAGTTTGAGGCACTTGCTGCTACCATCCTTGATTATGCAACGCCACTTGATGATGGCCTCTATCATGCAATTGATGTGTACTTAAAGGACAAATCAATGGCTTATTTCTATGTTGTTAATTCTGCTTTGAAATCAATTTCTGGCTGGTTCTTTGTCTCTGAAAATCATGAAAACTCACAAAATCCTAGTGGAAACTTTGGACTCTTTAAAAATGATGATGGGTCTCATCCAATAGCCTCTGCAACATCGTGCTAGAGTTGGAGAAGATGATGTGAAGCATTGAGTTTCTGAGCTTGAAAAGGATTGTTTGAGTATGAAAGAGGAGCTCCAGAAACTGGTGAAGATCAAGAGAAGTTGGAGCAATTTCACCAGAAGGTTAGGTTTCAATAAGAAGTCACGTTCTTGCTGTCCAAAAGGATCAAAGCCTTCCAATCTAAGAGCACCCCCTTCATCTGTGAACAGACAACAAAACTATGAAAATATTGAGGTGGTTCCTGGAACTTTGAAGGTCAATTAACAGGAAAGTAGTTTTTCTCGGCATTTTTTGCACGTTACTTGTTGCTGTTGAATGCAACAAAATTTTGATTCTTTCGCCAGTGTATTAAATAATGGTTTTTTGGATGTATAATTTACAAATTTGATTCATTTATTGCCTCTTCAAGGTTTCTGCTTGTGTAGATTCTTACACAATCAGAATAACCAAATCAATATTTAATCCCACATGCATTTGCTATCAAGAAAATGAGAAGACTATTACGGAGCAAGTATGAAGCTTCATTGATGAAACTTGGTATCACATAAATGGGGGAAACAATCTCAAATAAAGCAATTTTGACCTTGGGACATTTGCATCCCTAAAGAATTGACTGGAACTGATCCAACGGGGCTTGTTACAAGAAAAAAAAAAGATGAAATAAATACATAAAATGTAGGAACAAAGAATTGTTACTCCATCAAGAAAAAAAAATAATAATCATTTGCCAATGTCTAGCAAGGTGGAAGGTCCTTTGGTGGTGGTATAATAGACTCTTCTGGTGACTTCCCATTCTCAACAACAAAGGCCATCTTTAAACCCCACATAGTATGCAGCTCCAGGTGACAATGCATAAACCAAACACCTGCCAGATGTTGTCAGAAAAGCCAGAGTAAGTTCAATAAGCCTGTATAGGTGGTATATGTGTGCTATGTTACTCAGAGTCGGGTGTGAGTGTCGGATAAGGGTATGTGTCCGACACGGGTACGTTTAGTTTTTTTCTAAGTTTTTCCATGTATTTGGAAGATTTTTGGAAGGTCATATTCTTATACCCATGTCCAAACATGCATCGGACACGAATATTTTAAGAAAAATGAAGAGTTGAAGCAACGTAGTAAGTGTGAGGAATAATGTCAGTCAATTTATTGACAGGGTCATTTCTGTGAAAAATTATTTACCTGGATTATCAGCCCTGAATCTAATAGCTGTCCATCCACCAGTTGGTACTCCAACTGTATTTCTCTCAGGAGGATCAACAAGGTTAAACTTAGCAGGGTCTTTGGAAGGATCAAAGTTTCCAACACCACTTCCAACAACAAAAAAATTGAAACCGTGAAGATGAAATGGGTGTGACTCTACTGTAAGGAGGTTTGTGTCCTGTAATACCAGCTCAATGGTGGAATTGAAAGCCACCTTACTGAGCCTTGTTCCTAATGAAGTGCCCAGGTTAGCCGTAAGTGGTACACCAGTGTAGTTGAATTGCACCGGAGGTCGGTCAGGGAAGTCAGTTATGAACACTCCTTTGATATTGAAGTAATGAGCCTGGAGAAGACCAATCTTTGGCATCACAAAGGTTATGTTGTTCAATGAAGCAGTAAGTTGTGAACCATTTTGACAAGTTGAACACGGGTTTGCACCCAAACCAATTGTGTAAAACAGATGGCGGTCCACTTTAAGTGGGACTTTTGCTGGAAATTGTGGGGTATTTAGGCTCTTAAGTCGACTGCTATAGCTCAAAGCGACATTAGTGTTGTTTGGTGCAGGCAATTTGGGCATAGACGTCGGGAGAACTGTGTTTGGGATGCCTTTGTATTGTAGAATAGCTGTAACAGTTTTGTTATCCACAGGAACTGGTGCATCCATAAATGGCCTGGCTGCCATGAAATATCGGCTTGGAGGTTGATCAGCTTTAACTAGAACATTTGTTGTTTGACCCGGAGCAATTAGGATAACCCTGGTTTTGAAGGGCTTGATGTAGACTGCATCAATCTCTACCACGGTCATATTATGACCAGCAATTGAAAAAAACAGTTCATCATTAAGTGCAGCATTGATAATCCTCAAAAGGTAAGTTTTGCCTGCCTCAATCTCCATGACAAAAGTATCTAAAATAGAAAACAATTCACATTGTTTAACATTTATATATTTTTTGGAAGATAACCATACTTGAAAAAGAAAAAAAAAAGTTATTCTAATACTTACGTTTTTGAGAACATGGGAAGAGTGGCCCTGGTTTTCCGTTAATGGTATGAGCATCAGAGGTTGGTGGTGGCAACCCCAACTTATTGGCTTGGTTTACAAGTGTTTCAACGTCTGAATTCCACCATTCTCCTGCAGATAAACTTAGCCTGTTAGATATTCGATTCCTCCAATTCAAAGAACTTTCAAATCCATATATATGTATTAGCGACTATAATTAACCAGTTTCGAACCTAGGATTATTTTAGTTTCTCTATGAGGTTGAGGGAATGGATACGGGGTTCCTTCTTTCGGCATAATGACAATGGCACCGTAGACTGTAGCTCTTAGCCACAAAATATGTGCATGCCACCATAATGTTCCTCGTTGTCCTGTGACATTAAAATCATAGGTGTAGCTATGTCCAGTTTTGATAGGGCATTGTGTTATGTATGCCGGTCCATCAGCCCAACCATTGCGAAATTGCTTCAAGCCATGCCTGCAATGCATACATACAAAAACAAGAAGTTGATTCAAAATTTTTTGTTTTTGAATGCACAATCTTAATTATATATATATATATATATATATATATCTATATTACTCGAACTCGGATTTGAGTGTCGATAGACACGGGTATATTTGATTTATTCTAAGTTTTTTCATATATTTGAAAGGTCCTTGGGGATATATCCCCATACCCATATCCGAATATGCGTCGGATACGGATGTTGGACACGAATACTTCAAGAAAAATGAAAGCTAACATAGATATCTATTGTGCATAAAGATAGATTACAAATCTATGTAGATGACATACATACCAATGAATGGACATGTTATATTGTGCATGGTTGGTAACATTGACAAGAACTCGATCTCCTTCTCTTACATAAATGGTTGGTCCTGGAAACTTTCCGTTCACTGTGACAATTGGTTTTGCATGGCACAGCCTGCTAACATTCTTGACTTTTATCTGAAACCCAGAAGAACAAAAGCACTAGAAGAGTTATATAAAGTTCTTAACCCTTCATTGGAAAAGAAAGTTAAAGAGTCAAATTAGAAAACATAGAAGAACAACAGCAAAACACCCACATCAAACTGATACTTCTTCACAGCAGCTTCAGCTGGAAAACTCAGAAACCAAGCAAACCAGAAGATGAAAAAAAACGACCCAAAGTAGCTACCAAGCTGCATTGCCATTTTCCTTTCTTTCCACTGCTCAGAAAATGACACTTTTTTTGAGTAATGGTGATGACTGTTATGTTAAAATGGGAAGAAAAACATTGGTATTTATAGTAGTAGAAATAGAAGGTAGGTTAATGGAGAGGGCTTCACAAACCTTGGAAGCAACTTTATAATAAGAAGTTGAGATATCCATGTACAGTTTGTTAACTATATATTGGAAATTTTAAAAAAAAAAAAAAATGGAGTCCTGGCAAAGTTGATAAATTTTATGCCAATCTTCAAGAATCTGACTTAATTTGTATAATCTATTATATCAGAAATGCTAACAGCTAGGATCAGCAAAGACATTCACCAGAACAATTTGATTTGCTTTGCCTTAACATCTTGCTTGGCTGCTGGTTTTGCCTACAGGAGGTTAAGGATGGTAGAGATATTGGGTGATAGAAAGCGACTGTTTTGTATATATAAATTCCATTGCTCTAATTTTGTAAAATAAGCATTCAGCTGGTTGTTGCAGCATATACCACATTTTTGCCTACTAATCTATTTATTTATTTCGTATAACCCATTTATAACTTTACTTTTTGGTACATCCCATTTATTTTATTATACTTAATGGTCATAGCAAAAAAGTTTTAAAAAAAAGTCATTTTGGGTTACAACTGGTCAAAGATTTGGGGTTCGAATCCTCTGATTTTGGGTTAAAAAATGGTATTTTTCTTTGAAAATAGTTAATCCAATGTTTTTAAGAGAAATTATCTGTTCACTTGAAATTTTTAGATTTCTTTATTAGCAGGATTAAATCTACCATTTTATATAAGTACATGGATGAATTGTACAATTTGACCTATTTTCTTGGTGGTGAAAAGAAGTGATTGCCACCAATTATAATTGGTACAAAATGAACTAAATAAAAAATATATATATTTGTGATTTGTGAAATATGAAATATGAAATGTAGGAATTGTCCATATGACCCAGGCTCCACTGCTGCAAGTCTTCTTTCAGTATTAGAAATTGATACACAAAAAATTAGAGGCCTGGCCCAGATCACCGGATCAATAGTTTAAAGTATATACATTAAGTCTATTTTCTATACACGGGTGAAGTTTTTAAAATTCATTAAAAGATTGACAATTTTTTTATTGTTTAATAATTTTTAATATCTTTTATTATAGCGTACAAAGATTATATAAATCTGTTTATGAAAATTTTAAATTAAATAGTTTTTCATATATATTAAAAAATATACAGTCATAAACTTAACATGAGTAGACTTTGTAAAAGGTTTTTTCACATGCTAACCTTGAATTCAGTGCATCCCTACTGCTATTCTATGCAGGCTAGTTAGAAAGTAGTGTACAATTTGATCTTTTTCTTGCTATAGGAAAGCTTGTAAGCCATGAATTTTTATTGCATAAAAGCAGATTAGAACCAGTTTTTAGAAATAACATGTTTTAGATTGACTCTTAATGACAAGTTTTAGGTTCAATTCTCCTTAATGTAGGCAAAACAGACTGATAAAACAACATTTTGAATGGATAATTGAATACTACTAAATTCACATTGAAGTTGAATTCAGAATTTAACCCAATTAATTTATCAATTACGTGATATTAACAGATTTAAATTCGAATTTTAAAACATGTAGTCTTTTCTCAAATCTTAAATTGTAACTTTATATATATATATATATATATGAGAAGGGATTTATTTATATTAGTGTAAAACTAAATTAGTTTTACACACTTTCATAACTTTTGATACGATTTATATTTGTTTAATCCGACCGTCATATTTTATGTTCTATTCACGTAGATCATGCACGTCGAGTTTCGAGTAAATTAAAAATGTCTAGCTATTTTTTCGATGTAAAAAACTTTTAACCGTTAAATATATATTAAAAAAGACAGTATTCTCGATTGATATGATAAAGATATCGGATCGATTCGAAACTTTACGTGCATGACGAGTACAATTATATTGTTAAATCCAATAGTTGATTTGTTAAAATATAAATTGATTTTTTTTAAAATTTGGTTACGTTAAACCACCAGGCTCCTTCCCTTATTGGTCGTCGGAGTCCTGTTGGGTGTCCCTAGCTAGCTAAAAACCTTTGCAGCAAAAAAAAAAAAAAAAAAACTTGAAACAAAGACTCTGAGGACATGTTTCTTTCATGATAAGCCTCTTTCACTTTTAACTTGATTGATAACAAAAAGCCTTTGATGTTGGATAATCATTGAGATTTTTTTTTTTCTTTTTTCATTTAACTGCACATGCCAAGCCTTTTGACTGTTCATGTCACTCAAATAGGAAACAATGTAAAAGGAAACTTGGGTTAATTTTGCTTTAAAGAACAGAGAAAAATGGGATTGATCTTGCACAAGAGCTTGGTTGATGAAGATCAATAATAATGAATCAAAGTTGACTAGAGAAAAGCTTCAGGAATCAGGATATATGCTAAAAAGTTTGACAGAAGTCATGATAGTTCCATCTGAAGGTTTTGCCGGTTAATTGTTCAAATTGAGACCAAACATTTTATCACTTGAATGGATCAAAATCAAACTTTTTATTTAAATTCAATAGAAGTTAAACCTTTTCAATTTGTAACGATTAAAGACTTCTTGCAACTGGATAAACCCTTAATTGCTCATATCAAAAATTTTAATTATTACGAATCGAAAAGGTTTAATCTTTATTAGACTTTAATAAAAAGTTTGATCATGACCCACTCAATTGGCGAAACGTTTGGTGCCAATTTGAGTAATTAGCCAACCTAAAAAAAAGAAAGGGTTGCAGATGTTGTAATTCGAACTTCAGACCTGTTGGATGAACCAATTGAGCTATCTCCAAAAGACAAGGAAGAAGAAATTGATAAAAATGATTGATCAGGAAAGCCAGTCATAATAGATTAGTTAACATTATAAAAAGGCACAGTTCATAAGCATTTAGTACTTACAATGTAAAAGAGAATCAATTTTCCACTAAAAGAGAAGGTTGAAGTTCATATATTGATGTCAATAGCAGTAATTTACAAAAAAAAAATTCCCCCATTAATGAAGGAAAATTTGAGTCTTTTTCAATTAAAGCCTTCAAAATTCCATATCTACCTTCTCCTTCATGCACTCCAAGCATTACCTAGATATATCATATGTTTTCGAGTAGCCAAGCTGCTCCATCTCCCAACTCAACTTTGAAGCAACTCTTTCATGGCAGGGGACATATTCCTGTAATAGTAAGTAGACATCAAAAACAGGCCATTATTTGCAGGGACACTTTTATTCGGATTAAGATATGATGGTTAAGGAAATATAATACATCAAATGTAGAATTCCACATGACGCAATCAAATCAGTTTGGATTAATATATATATATATATATATATATATATATATATATATATACATTTTACTTTATCTTGTATCACTAAAGTAAACTAAGATTCAAATGTAGGGTACCATCAAATATTTGTTTTTATTTTGGAGCTATATTTTTTTTAATCTTTGGTTAAATACTTGGGAAGAAGACAAGCCCAAATAAAGAAAAAGGTTTTTATTTTGCTCTAATTTGGGATCAGAGCAAAAAATGGAATAAATGTATGGAACTATGTTACTCGGATTCGAGTGTGAGTGTCGGAAACGGGTATATGTTTGATACGGGTATGTTCAATTTTTTCAAGATTTCTATGTATTTGGAGGATCTTTGGAGGATTATATCCCCATACTCTTGTCCAGATATGCGTCGCACACGGGTGTCGGACACGAATACTTCAAAAAAAAATGAAGAATTGGAACAACATAGGTATGGAACACCTATGACTCCTTAAGTAAGAAGCTGCTTGAAAGAGATATATTTGAACTTTATTAATGAAGCAATAGCACATATGAAGAAGTTTCTTTAATTTATACCTCCAATTTCTTTACCAACTCCTTTGCTGTGGGTGCAGATACAATGATTTGGCGTGCACTTGGACTAATAAATCCTTCTTCCACAGCTTTATCGATAAAAGAAAGCAATGAGTTATAGTATCCATCCACATTCAGCAAGCCAACCTGAAAGAAATGTGGAAAATTATGCATTATTAGTTATTATTTTCATGGATCAGTTTGTGTGAAGCTCTTCACGTCTATAAGGAAAAAGCAAGGACGCACCGGTTTATCATGTATTCCAAGCTGAGCCCAAGTAATCACTTCAAGCAGTTCTTCAAGAGTTCCATAACCACCTGCATGCATTTTATATGAGTTTTCTTCCATCCATTATAGTTTGCAACCAAATCATTTGATGCTGCAAAAGTGATAACTTAGTACATAAACTGATGATGCCTTTCATTGTAGAAATGATCATGTCACTCTATAGTACAACACATTTGATTGGTGCCTAACATGATTGAGAGAGAAATACAACAAGGGTATTCAAAAGCAATGACATCTTTGATTCTACTTATCCAATCAAATTCAAAAAGGAAAAGAGAAGGGGACATGTAAGATTAAAACTACTAGATGTAAGGTTAGAATTAATTATTGGGTTCGCTTAACCGGTGCCGATAGGCATTGGTTAAGAATTATTTATTTATCATTTAAAAAAAGTTTTTTGCATTTAATACATTAATTTTACTGAATTCAAGAAAAAGTAATGTATTAATTGTACTTTTCTTTCTATATATAACACCTTAACCTAGGGATGGCAATGGAGCGGGGCGGGTGCGGATTTTGCAGTATCCGCCCCCACCCCGCTATTAGGACTACTCTGCCCCGCCCCCCGCTCCGCTCCGCCGTGGATGTTGAAATTCCAATACCACTACCACCTTCATGGATGTCGGTTACATCCATAACCGCCTCGCCCCACTCCTCCCCATTCGATATTTATTAATTTTTTTTTTCAAATAATAAAGCATTTAAAAAAATTTAAATATAAATTCAATATAAACAGGTTTCTAATCTAGAAAAAAAAATAAAGTATTAGGTTTAGGTTATTAAAAAGAAAAATAAAAATAATAAGTTTAATTACATTATTTGATTATCCTTTTAAAAGCTAAATATTTAAAGGTAAAATTGTAATTTCAGTATTCGGGGCGGGGCGGTGCGGAGCAAGCAATTACCACAACTGCTCCATCCACGCCTTTCAAAAAAAAAAAAAAACGCACCGTCCCGCTCCGCCTCCATTGTTAAAAAAAAAAACCTCTCCATTCAGATCGGATCAATTCAAAATTCATCGATCGAATCGAATTTTGCCATCCCTACTTTAACCAGTGCCTATAGGCACCAGTTAACATTTCCCTTAATTATTAACTTCAAAGTATGAAAAGGTAAAAGAACAGAGTTTAACAGTCTGTTTGCTATGCTAATATGAAGTTTAGTGCAATGCCTAGGACTAAGGACTAAGGAGTAATAATATGGATTATTAAAGTGCACTTCAACTGCCTGTCATTTGATTGGCCATAGTTTTATCAATTTATGGCATGCATAACAAGGAGTTTCTAGATCATCATTTACCCCCAGCTTTCTCCACATTCCAAAAACAAGGTATTTATTGCTCCCATCCTTTGTGAAAATAGAGGCACAATCCTCTGCCTACCCATTTATGTCATAATGGCTCACATTCTACCTCATTATCACCTTACAAAGTTTTTTTTTTTTTTTTTTCCATTTGATTTTTCCTTTTTTTTTTGGTAGGTAACATGCAAAGGACAATTCCCTGTTAGATGCAGGTGCTAGTTGGCAAACACTCTTTAGTGAAAGTTTTAAGGATTGTCCTTCAGTCTTTGATATGGTAGGTGGCACTTTGGGAATACATCAGAGGGAAAAAAAGTATACTAACCAAGGAAAGAGAGTTCCTCAGAAGGTCTAATTTTCAGTGTAAGATGTTGATGGGGTCAAGAACTAGGGTTTGAAGAGTTGCTCTCTAATCATGGGCCTTGGGGTCTGTGTTGTAAGAGAAGATTCAAAAGTTGTGATAATTCTGGCAGCACATAGTTGCTTTCACAGCATATATCAAATACCAAAATAGTTACTAGTATCAAACTATAACAGCCACATGAGTTAATATTATCACCTTTTTTAGAACTATCTTATAGTATAACATGGAAACATTAGTTACATCAAATGAGCAAACTAAAGGTAAAGGAGGACAGTCTTTGCATTTTCAAATTATTTTTCTCTGAACTGAAAGATCAAATAAAATAGAGGAACTCAGCAATTCTCAAGAGAATCAAATCATGAGATATGGTCAATTTGTGAAGTAAAAGCACTTGATAGCTTTAAGTTTCCTTGATTTGCCTTGATATTTTGGTGTAAAATTGCTTATACAAACCTGGTAAGGCAATAAAAGCATCTGAATGCTTAGCCATCTCTGCCTTCCTTTGATGCATATCTGCAACAGCCTTCACTTCCCCTACTGTTTCACCAGTTAACTGCAAAGTTCACAGAAAAATAATACTTAAATCTGAAGAGAGAAAGAGAGAGAGAGATTTCGAGTGTTGTGCAGTGAAGCAATGATGAGAGTTGCAGGAATGGTGGACTTAATTCAAAGACTTCAATACTGAGAAATGTCCCTAGCCAGTAAATATTTTAGCTACATAAATGCAAACAAAAAACAAAAAAAACAAAAAAAAACCCATATTTTAGAAAAGGCCAACAAAGAAAACACAGAAGAAGAAACCCATGTTGTGATCCCAAAAATATTTATAAAAATGAAAATGGTAAAGTTGAAAGTTGCAACTGTCCAGTAATATTGTCGATAAGGCTATCAAGCATCAAGTCTTTGTCAAAGAACCAAAAAATGTAGAAAATCAAACAAGAAATATTAAAATGTTAATAACAGTGAAAAAACACAAGAGAAAAGTTTGGCCTAATCTAAGTGATAAAAAAGAGAGGAAACCAGAAGCAAAGACAGAAAACAAGATTTGAAAAGAAATAAAGAAAGACAGTGAGGTTGAAAAGAAATGAACAAAAATCTAACACCATGGATGGTGAAAAGAAAGAGAAAAAAAATAATGAAACTTGTATTAGGTAGGTGAAGGTCCATTTCTTTTTCTTTCTTTTTTTTCTTTATCAATTTAAATAAGAAAAGGTTCAGGACTTTTTTTTTCCTGGCTTTAGCAGACATACCTCTCGAGGCATGAGCGTCTTGGGAATAACTCTGCAGAGAGACAATAACATGACAAAATTCAGTTGTAATGGAAACCAAAACTAAGAATAGTTTTGTAATAAGGAAGACAAGTTATCAATAACAACAAAGCCAGTTCACTGAATTTGTTTCTTCAACTTGTTGGAATGTCTTCGAAAAATGAAAAAAGAAATGAAGCTTTAGTTCTTTACCCAATAACATGGCGACCACCATCATGAACAGCTTGTGAAACCAAACCCATCAAACCTATGCTACCTCCTCCATAGACCAGATCAATGTTCCTTGAGACCTGCAAAAGAACATAAACAAGTCAGCTCAAAAAGAGACTAAAAAGTCTTAGAATGAGAGACTTTTTGGGTACAAAAAGGGAGCATGTTAAGGAGGGAATGAGAGTATGGTTCAAAGTTCAAGCATGTATCTTCATTACATTGAACTCATTTGAAAAAACCAATGTTTCTTCAGAGTACATTTACAAGACTACCAACAATAAGATTGAAAAAGGATGCTTCCCAGTTCATTCAACACACTAGTACTTGTTCGTACATTAAAATTTCCAAACTTTTAATAACTTAACATAATCAGATTTCATCGAAAAACAGTGCCTTTCTTTTCTACCTCTTCAGTAGGCATTGAGAAAAACTGAAAAACCATTGGAGACTTGGATTTTCTTACCAAGGACTTTTGAGAAAGGAAGAGAGAGAGATGCTAGCTAGAGACAACCAAAAAAGCAGAAAGCTAAAATCTTGAGGGATTTTAAAAATGCTAGATACCATGAACCAATTGACAAACAAGTTTCAAACATTAGAAAAAAGGTATACAAGATGATACAACCATATGGAAACAAAAGTTTAAGGCTTTAAGCAACTTTCAAAAGATTTTTTGCAGAACCCATTTCCTCCAAATCAGTAAAAAAAAAAAAAACAAGTTTCTAACAAAAACCATAACCAATACAAGTCTCACTTTGTGTAAAAGACCACAAGAAGCAGAGAAAAAACCAGAGCTTTTTGTTAAATACCAATTCTCTCCCAAGCTCAATAGCAGCATCCTGATAGCTTCTCTTTTTGCCTTGGCTACTTCCACAAAATACACAAATCCTCCTAAATTTTGACTGCTGTGTTTCACTCTCCATCTCCATTAACTATCTCTTTTCTTATGTATACTTTGGCTTCTTACAAAACCCAGAAAAAAAAAAAAACCCGGCTAAAGTAATGCAAGAATCTCTCTTTCTAGTCCTGTCTCTTTGCTTCCTAATCTATACACATATCAATGTGAAAACAGTGCAAAGTAGCAAAGCTAAGAAGCTTAAAATTCTTTTGCTTGATTACTACTACTACTACTGCAACTAGTTCTACTCTATTGAGTGCATTTTCATCATGCCTATATATAAAACCTAGCCACACGTGAGTGCCTCATAGCACGCTTCTTCACACATACACAACTAATCTTCGCACGCGTGGACCACTTATTTTTTTTAGTGTTGTTTATATTTTCCAAGTTCTATTTGTTTTTTTTTCCTTTTCTTAGCAAAAATTTAGGGTAATTGAAATAAAAAACAGGATTGCCTTGCCAAGTTGCCAGTTGCTAGTTGCTCCTATTGTAATGCAGCTTCCCCTTGTCTCTTTCCTAGTCCAGCTATAAGTTAAGTGATCTTGTTTCTGGAACACTTCCACTCTTGGGGCATGTTCTTTGTGAAACATTAACAATGAATTAATATATAGAGTTTATTTGTCAAGGATTTTAGTTACTTTTTCAAGAGAGTGGATGGCTGGAAATTCTACTCTTTAAACCAAGATTCAATACTTCCACTCTCCACTTAATTGATCAGCTTGTTTGTTTTCTATATGATCCTATAGAGACTAGCATTTTCATACTTTATCACTCCAAGAAAAGGCAAGACATGGATAACCTGAGAATGGTAAATATTTCTTTAATCCTAGTGAAATGGTCGAATTTTTTTTTAACAATATTATGAATTTTTTTTTTTTTGCAACACAAAACACATAATTTTTCTGAGCAAGTTATGGGTAAAATTCAGAGGCTCAGCTGGTGTTATATAGAGTATTGTGCATTTATGATTGAATAAAAACATTAGTGGGTTATGGCCTATGCACCCTTGTACCCTCATCCACCTTCCCTTGCTAGACAAACCTGTTGTATACAAAGGAAACATTGGATTTTTATTTCATGCTGCCCTTCCCTTCCCCATATCCCCCCTCCCAGCCCCTCACTCTCCCCAACCATGCTGTCCCCCAAACCTCATCTTCTCTTTCACTAATAGCCATTTCCTTCTCCACCTATCACATCTCTCCCTTCTTCCCCACCCATTTTAAACAAATCCCATTTGCTAATTTCTTATGGATTTTGCGAATAAGTGACCTAAGGGTATTCTTTAAGGTTACTAAATATAATAATATCTTCATCTAATACATTAGAAATGATGAATAAAGTTGCCCGCTATTGCATTTAATACAATATTATTATTATAAATAGTAAAGTTTTGCTAACGAATGCTTTTAAGACACTCTTTAAGATTAACTAATATTTTATTTATAGTAATAATGTTGCATTAAATATAGTAGTTGACAACTTTATTCATACATTGACTGAAGGTATTATTATATGTAATAACCTTTAAATAATATATTAACTAACCTTAAAAAATGCTTTAAGTGATTACCATTTATGGTCTTCTGTTGAATTAGCTCATTGTTATATTTTATTCCTTTTTACTTCAATTGCCAGGATTGCAGGAACTGAACCTATGTCTTTAAACTAATGTGGCTCTTATTATTTAACATCTCCAATCCCCAAAATTGGCCTTTCTAGCTGTTCTTTTCTGGTTACTTTTTTTTATTTGCCTGTCTAATTCCTGCCCACTCCCTATGTTTTAGAGATTATAAACTCATAATTACTATTTGCTTAATAGGGGATTGAGCATATATATTTAATTAATTGTTATGTGTAACCTTCTGCATGCTTGCATGCGCATTTAACTCATGTTTTTGTGTGTTTGTGAACCTGCGTGTATAGGTAATTGTACATAGTGCGTAAATACTTGTCTTCATTAATATATGGGTAGTAGTACTACTACTATATTTTTTTTAAGTTTTTTCATATATTAGGAGGATCGTATCTTCATATTCATATCTGAATATGTGTTGGATACGGATGTCGGACACAAATAATTCAAAGAAAATAAAGAGTCGGAAACTTGTTTCATTTAACAATTTTGCATTACAGAAACGTGCACAAATCAATAAAAAAATCAACAAGGTTTTTAGCGATGAGCAGCAGATAGAAAATTGTAAACTCAAAAAAAAAAAAAAAAAATTAATATATGGTTGTCTGTCTGAGTAGGGCAGGAAGCTGCCGAGCCAAGGCCTGAAGAGTGAAGATCTGTCACCATAATCCAGTCCTACCACCACCCGACCCATTCTTTTATTTCCTTCCATTTCCCAATGTGTAAATTTTGCAACTTTGTTACAGAGTCCCATAACTAGGCAAGATATGTATGTCTTAGAAATCTTGGTGAAAAGCAATCAATTATGGACGGTGTAAAATTGGCAGAGCCATTTGTTTAAACCTATATTATCCGTATGTCTGAAACCTGTATCCGAGTCTCCGACACATATTTGGATGTGGATATGAGGATATAACCTTTCAAATATATGAAAAAACTTAAAAAACTTTGACCATACTCATGCCAAATTCATACCCGTATTCGACATTCACCCCGAATCCGAGTAATATAGGAACCAACTGCACAGATTTCTTAACAGGGTTGTTTCTTGGAGTCGACTATTGCTTTTTCTTGCTACTGGTTTTCTTTGTTTTAACCATCTTTGGGTTTTCAGTTTTCACTGAGCTGATAATTTAAGTGAATCTTCTGATACATGCATGCATGGTGGAATTTCTGTAAGTATAATTGAGGAAACAAAATAGTGAGAGAATCATCCCATTTGGTCAAACAATACTGTCTACAATTATAGTGTTACAATCCTTAAATTTTTGTCCGTCATATTTGGAGAAAAAGGGATTTGAAATAAAAATGTCCTTTCTAAAACAAAACAAAATTTTTTGTTAAGCTATTAATTGAGCTAAATTTCATGTCTTTTCCAACATCATTTTTTTGCTTGGTTTTAAAAACAAACGAATATATAGTTAGAATTAACTACTAATTTAGTAAAAAAGTTTGTCAACTTTTTGATCATATGAATTTAATTATGGGATGATATAAAAATAAAAAATTTAACGAATGTTGTAAAGATATATTTTAAAAATATTATTATATTTAATATAATATTATTCTAAATCATATATTAATTAATTTTAAAAAATATTCTTAAAACATTCGTGAGAAGGAATTCTCATTGCCCCGAAATCTTCGATCCTCCACCAATTTTGTCTATCAAATTGACTGGCTATGCCAAAACCACACCTAAACATAAATTTAAAAAATGTATTAAAATTTTAAAATAAACCATTTCTTTTTCCGTACAAATAAATTTGATAGCAATTGAAAAGAACTCATCA
The DNA here is from genome assembly GCA_030761205.1 of Fremontodendron californicum. NCBI lineage: Eukaryota > Viridiplantae > Streptophyta > Magnoliopsida > Malvales > Malvaceae > Fremontodendron > Fremontodendron californicum. Next base: position 1,930,045 of record JAULJL010000012.1, read on the forward strand.
ATGAAAAGAAAGCAAAACAGAACAAATTAGCGAGATTACAAAAAATCCAGAAATGGAGAGAAGTAGCTTTCAAATTCGAAAGTTCATACATATAATAAATTTGACATTTTTGGTTCACAATTTCAAAAGAAGCTTTCCTTTCAAACTTTTTCTTTTCTTTTTTCAGGAATTGGCAACTTGTTTTTGTCATCAAACACTCAAAGTGCCACTATCAGATGCACTCAACTGCTTTTTCTAAGGGAAAAAAGCCTGCCAATTTGTTCTTGTCCAGTGACATAATTTGCTTCATCTCCCTGAGATGACACGTGGCTCCAAGTAAGTGGATGTTGCACCCACTGCACTCATAATTTTCGAGGAAAATATATGGAAAAAAAAAAAATTGCAATATAATGCTATCTTATCCAGATTTATGTGAATGTTAAATACGAGTATCTATATTTAATTTTTTAGATTTTTTTATATATTTAAAAAATTATATTTTTATATTCATATTTGAATATGTATTGAACACAAATTTTTATAAAAAATTCGAGTAACATAATTCTAATGTAATTTTGTTTGGTTATTTTTTTTGTTTTTTTGGGAGTCTTTGACTATTTGGTTTCCCAACAGAAAATGACATGTAGCACATTACAAGATTGTGTTTTTCTTCAAAGATTTTATAACTTTTTTTTTTCCCCCTTTTTTCAGAGGTTTCAGAAAGTTGGAACAAATCAAGGGTCCCTTTGTCTCTCCAAAAATTAAAAAGCATAAAAATTCTAAAAATTTAAAAGTTTCATGTTCACCATTCATTTAGTCGGTTAGTCCTTTGAACCTTTTCGTTTCCTCGACCAATTGACCCTACCCTAACTGCTAAATCAAATTCCAAGTAAAAACTGATAATTAATTAGCATTGTGCTTTCAAATGTTTTGTATGTTCATAATTATTTTTTACAATGTTATTTTCACATTCTTTTCTTGATCACAAAGATAATACAAATCTTCGTTTATCATGATACCATTGATTTGCTTTATGTTGATTATCATATATAATCGATATTAATGTAAAATAAAACTTACAGAATCGTTTGTCGAAGAACCATTTTAATTTATCGATCAACAACAAAATCACAAAGATGAAAATTATAATATCTTGGGGGGAAAGAATTCAAGTGTTCATTGACAGTTTATTGTCTTGAGTTGGGTATCACTTATTATGGACGAATCCGACACTTAATTTCAACACTTTATAACTTATTTCTCGATATAAAAGTAAATTTCTCGAGAATGTTATATCGTATAATCAATGGAGTAATGTCACTTAGATAGCTAGGTTATGGACACAACATTTTATCACTATTTTTTTTTTTATATATTAACAAAGGAAGTTGTAACTTGGGGATAGTAAAAATGATTTATAAATACTGAGATTCGAATATCATATCTATTGGATGATACCTCTTAAAAATAATTTTATAAATTAATTGAACTAAGCTACGGAATGAATCACTATTTCTCACTAGTTATATAAGTAGCTAGTTGACACAAATCCACCTATCCTTAAATGAACTTCTTATTGATTATCAATGTCGATTATTAATGCTGAAAAGAGAAAAGGTTTGGAGGTGACCCGAACCTAGCCTAAAACCGGGTTTAAGCAACATTTGAATCCATCGAAAACAATAATCAAGACGGATTTGAAGACATTAAAGTTAAAATATTTATAAAAAAATGAATTATTTCATTTTTTAAGTAAATTTCTATATTTTCATTGTATCTAAATAACTTTTTATTTTTTGATTTGTACCTAAATAAATTTTTATTTCAAATAAAAATTTGATTTATATTAAGAGCTTATTTAAATTTAAATTAAATGTTAAAATTTTATTTTGAGTGCAATAAAAGTATAAGAATTTACTTAAATAAAATGATAAAGTTCAGAAATTATAATATTTTAATATAATGTTTTGTATGATTAAACATCGAGCTCTTAATTTGCATGCTAATTTTTTTTTTCTTTTATATATGGCAACAAGATCGCGTATGTCTTCAAATTATTTACTATTACCAATCAAGAAATTACATGAACAAATCTCATTTTTATTAGCTATCACTATGTAAATTCCATTTTAATATTTTGAATATGATATTTTATTTATTAATAATTAAATTGAATTGAATTTTTCTTTTTGGTGGGTGGGGGGCATGGGAATAGTGAATTACTTAAGACTTAGGACAAACTTTTTTCCTCTTGTAGAAATCTTCTTAGGAAATTTACAATGGCAAATTTATCCGAATATTGCTAAAAAAAATAAAAAAATCAAAATACCTAATATTTTGAAATTATTTATCAAAATACGTTATTTTTAAACGAATTAAAAAAAAATACCAAGGGAAGTCGCCATATGATATGGCGACTTCCCTTCATGTTTTAAAAAAAAAAATGAAAAAAATAAACCAGAAGTCGCCATATCATATATGGGGACTTCTGGTCATATTTTTTCAAAAAAAAAAAATTAATTTTTAGTTCGGAAGTCTCCATATGATATGACGACTTCCGAACTAATTTTTTTTAATTTAAAAAATATTACTGTTTTAAAACCGTAAAAAAAAATTAAATTTTATATTTAATTTTACAAAATTAAAATTTTAAATAATAAATTAAAAAACTAATTTTACAAAACTAAAAAAATTTAAAAAAATTATACCATTTTCCAAACTATTTTTCTTTTATAAATTTAAAAATTAATAATAAAATTTAAGTAACAAAAATAAAAAATAAAAATTTTAAAATAACGGTTAATTTTTACATTTAATGAAAGAAAAATACAAAAAGTACATGATTATTATACAAAAAGTACATTAGTAAAAAAATTATACAAAAAATACATGATTATTATACAAAAAGTACGTTTATTTTAATTATTTACGGAATAGCTCTCGTATCGCGTGATGTTGAGCAACAATGTCGAGCTCTCCTATTGCGTGGTGGTTGCACCCGTCATTCAACCTCGTCAGTGGCACGTATTCGTTGTCGACCTCGTCCTTGATTTACCGCCACTAGTTCTGGTTGTATGTCATCTGCATGCTCACCCACATCAGTCGATGGAAACACACTACTAGAGGGACCCATATGTTTTGCATCAAAAAATGGAAACCCACTGCTCGAGGAGCCAGCACCTAGTCCACCCGTAAAGGGAACCTGACTACTAGATGAACCCAGAAATGATGTAGTATCAAATGCTGACGCAAGGGTTCCAAATTGATACATTGTAGTTAGATATGCTGAACTTGGACTTGGGATGAGGAGCTAGTCATCTAACCTCGTCATTGGCGGTGATGGTCGGTAACACTCATCAACATCAAATTCGGGGTGACTGACGGAATGACGATGACTAGATGCTACGCCATGTTCTGGTTGAGGTTCAAGAAGACTAAATGACATCCTCGGTGCAGTGAACTCCGCAGCATGTGATGAGACCGGTTGACGCGTCCACCATGTTGTCGGCTAGGTCTAGGAACTTCCATTTCGTGTGTAGGAGGGACTGGATTTGAAGTCTGTCCGGGAAATGGCATACTCCTAACATCCTCAAACTCCGATGGAGGACAAACAAAAGGTCGACCTTCATTTTTATACCATCTTATGTAATCAGCAGATGAGTTGAAATTATTAAAAACAATGGGTATACCTGTCGGAATTCGTTCAGAACGTAGATTCCACAACTGGATCTATTGTCGATACTTCGTAGGCCAAAATACTTCATGATGCCCATGCATATCAATCTTGTATACCTTATCAAGGTTCACCGGTGGTTGTGGAATTGGTTGTTGCATTCCAAATTGTCGTAACACCCTGTCAGTAGCGTGTCATTCTACATATGCAAAGCATATCAATGCTGTGTTTGCTATCTATATATTACAATTATTAGTTGTATCTGATGGGAGGCATGCCATAATTTCATTTGAAGAAAATGGCATCAATACAAACTGCGAATAATTATTACAAATTATTAGTTTCATATGGATTAAATACAAAAAGACTTGAATGTAACAATCGAAATATTTACCTTATGATATCCTACTCGATCTAGTCGTGATCTTATACTTGGAAGGTCGACCGGAATATCGCTAAAATCTTTAGGATGACTCCACCTGTTAAAATGTATATAAAATCTTAATAGACTTAATAAAAATACAAGTTCATACAAAATTAATAAAATAGTCAAGATTATTACCTGCTTGCAAGGTGGTATACAAGCGAAAAATTTCCGCGCGGAGTAATAAATGACAGTCGATACCAAGCCCATGACTGCAGAAGTAGTAAACATCCACCTAGGTCATGACTCTTTGGAACTGTAGTCCGGCACAGTTCTCTATACAAAAACCTCAAACACGCAGAACCCCAACTAAAATTTGCTGCATGCTCTAAATCACGAAGCAATGGAAGATACATTAAATGTACCAGACTGCTCGATTTGTCGAGCATTTGCATTCCTCCAATCAAACGTAAAATATATGCTCTAGCAGCATATTTTACCTCTTCTTCACTTGCGTTTTCGGGGAGATTTTGCAATGACTGCAACCAAATTTTTGTCACCATTGAGCCTTTGAGACACTCTTCTAGATGTACAGTGCCCAATAAATTTTGACACTCTTCATTCTAATCTAGAAGACTTGCGCCTGTAACTGTCATGCCATCCACTGGTAGTCCAAGTTGGAGCCCAACATCTTCTAAAGTGATCATGCATTCACCACATGAAAAATGAAAAGTGTGTGTCCCGGGTCTCTATCGTTCAACCAACGCACTAATTAAGTCCGGTAGAAGCATACATTGTCAAATTTGATTTGCACAATAAAATCTGGCACTCTTTAAGTGGTCGATAATAGATGGATGAGGATCTTCAAAAAAAAATTCCTTAAACGTAAGACGCGAAAAGTATCATGTTGATAATTAATTAAATTAAATAATTATAAAATCATAAAAAAATTAATAATGGAACCTCTTAAAATATAATGATAATTAATTATAAAATTATTATTATAAATAATATAAAAGTTAATAACAAAATTAAAACAAAATTAATAAAAAATTAATAACAATTATAATGATAATTAATTAAATTATAAAATATTTACTAATCTCTTGACATATAACTATGGATATTTGATTATCTTGCAACCTCAATAATGATGAAGCCATTTTTAAATCAACACTAAGAGAAAATTTGAGATTTTTTTGGTATGAAATAAGAGGAAGATAAGAGAATTTGAGAGTTTGTATGATAAAATGAATATAAGGGGGGTATTTATAGGTGAAATTTGGGGGTGGTGGGAAGGCAACTGTCACTTGACTGTTGCCTTCAATATATACCTTTTTCAAACGGTTATAATTTTAAATTAAAAAAAAAAATAGTTCGGAAGTCGCCATATCATATGGCAACTTTTCTTCTTTGATTTTCATTTTTTTTTTTTACAAAATACCAAGGGAAGTCGCCATATCATATGACGGCTTCCTTTGGTATTTTTTTTAACCCGTTAAAAATAGCGTATTTTGATAAATAATTTTAAAATATAGGTAGTTTGACTTTTTTTTTAACAATATTTGAATAAATTTGCTAATTTACAATACTTTTATTCCTTACTATTCCTCAATTTGTCAATTAACTTGTCATAGAGTAGGGTTGAAGGTTTTGTCTCCATATATAGACAATATCTCAGAGGTGATAGGTCTGACTTAGGCTTCTTAATTTCATGCAAGAATATACTTTCTCCATGTATTTGGAACATCAATACTCATAATCTTTTGTCTTCTCAACTATATTTGTATTTAATTCTTAATTTCTTAGGAATTTAATTAGTTTAACATTATAGGAAAAGTGAATTAAGGAATAGTTCTAGTTTATTTATATAGTCATTTTTAAGAGATAATATTTAATAAATTTGAGATTCGAATTTCAATATTTACAATATTTTTATTTATTCTCAAACTACAACCTTCTTTAATTATATATATAAAAAATGGAATAGCTGATTTTTTTGTGAAACCACGAGATTTTTTTGGTATAAAAAAATGGAAAAAAAAATTAATCCAAAAACAAAGCTAAAAGTAAAAAAAATATATATATTATTACCAAAGAAGCAATAATGTTCGTTATTATTGTTACCAAAAACTATGCAACACATATGAAAGGGTAAGATAAGGATCTTTTGAGAGTTATTTGGCAAAGAGTGGTTGGCATCTTGCAAAGAATGAAGGGGCTGTGGCAGAACAAGACAAAGAATAAACTGTTGTGGTTTGAATTTCATGTCCATATCTTACAATTCTATGTGGGGAGATCAGATTGAGATCCTTTCGTCCCCTATTGGCTACTAACCTTTTCATTAGGGTGTTTACACATGTCACATTGAGACAAATCTTTTCCATGTCATTGGCATATTCAACTCATCTTTTTCCTACATGTCTACTTCCCACTTGTTTTTTTTTTTCGTATCCTCAAGATCAGGATTTCGTTTTGTACAAAGTATTTTTTGAACCAGTAATAATTGATATATATATATATATATATTATGGTTAGAATAAGGGATTTAAATTGTTGTCATAGATATGTTTTCGGTTATATCGTATTTATCATGGTTGCGAAAATAATAAATATTATCGTGGTCCATTACGATAAATATCTACGATAAAATAAGTCAAAATTATAAAATAACGATCATAATGTTACGTTGCAACCATTATTTAAATTCCGGGGTCTTCTGGAACCTTCCATGGTGGGGCCCACATCTTGGAACCTCCTTAAGCACACTATTCAACCCACTCTCACCTGGACTGGCACACCCGTTATGCTTGGTTGGCAGTCTCGGGCACGGACTATTGCGCGGACCGTGACATTCTCCCCCACTCATTCTAGCAACGCCCTCATTGCTAGGGGAATGTCGTGCTCGTGCCGCATGAGTACGCCGATTCCGTCTCCTTCGTCGTGGACCATTCTTGTCTTGTTCCGGCCTTGTTGCCTTGCACGTAAGAAATTAAATTTTTTTTCCATTCTTGCATATAGGTGTGGTTAGAACAAGTAGTAAATTAGAAAGGATAGCTAGGTTTAAGGGGGGAAATTCCTTTGAAAATGTCTGCATTCAACCATGGGATGGAACAAAAAAGCCTGATTTTGAGGTGCTTTTAAGTTTTATGTTTTATGTTTTAAGTTTTAAGTTACTAACCCCTTAATACAGAATATGGCAAAGTGCATGGCTTGATGTTTAGAAATGGACAGTTCTGAAAAAGCAAAAAAATAAATGAACAAATAATGTCGGGGATTGACTCTCTTGAGTCTTGACTTTCATGCATGCAACCGAAAGTTTAATATTTCCCTTTAGTTTACAGGGGGGATCGATAGATTTTGGTTACTTCAAACCATGTTTTTTTTTTTAAAAAAAAAATTAAAGAAGGCTTTATAAATAGATTTGGCAATTTATATATTCATGTTGTATTCGTGTTATCTTTTCGTGTCATAATCGTGTTTAATGTGTTATATGCTTTATATGAATTTTGTCACGTTAATAATTCGTATTATATATATTTTGACATGTTCGTGCCAATTATGTTTTAATTATTTTCTGTGTCGTGTTTATATCATATAATTATGTTATATTTAAAATTATCAAGTTTATTTATAAATATATTGCTAAAGTTTCTTTTGGTTCAATTTGTTTTCTTTTCATGGAAAAAGTGATCATGCAGCATGCATGTATTTCTTTTCCTTTACGGACTTAGACTTTGATAAAGGTTTGGATACGCAAAGCTAAATTGATCAATATGTTGAAAGCTCATAATTTAGTCTCACTTTGTCAATTTTGAATCTCAAAGGTTTTACCAATATTTTAGCTTTCGCAGGATCGAATTCAATAACTTTGAAAAGAAGTTTGATCTCTAATTAAATTTTAGCTATAATTTTTGGGATTTTTGTGAAGGATTTGATGTAAGTGTAAAAAAGAAGGAAACAATTGGGATTTGCATAATTAAGTTCAAGAAGTTTAGTTTATGAACAAATTAAAGCATGAATATAAAGATGACATCTGATTAATTTTTATATTTTTGTATATAAAAAAATATAAATATTTTGTTGCATGATTATTAAAAAACACAATTGAGGAAAAAGTTGATAAAGACTCTATGACCCCACCTTCCCCACAATCTATAACTAAACCGTTTCTCATAAATAGTTTATTTGGCAACGACAGTTAATAGAGTTCGTTTTAGTCAAGCTTGATCATAATCTTTAATTACGATGGAATAATTATTAGATGACATTAATTGATTGAGCTTTATTACTTGAGCTTCTCAAATTTTATTTTTTTTATATAAAAATTTGTTTAAAAATTGGATTATTCGTTTAATTTGCGAGCTTGATTCGACTTAGGTCAGATTTTGAAAACAGTTTGTCAAGCTTGATCTAGTATATATTTTATTAATAAAATTTTTTATTTATAAAAGATATTTAAAATATTAATATCTTCACCTTGATGAGCAAAATATCTTCAATTAATTTATTTATAACTCTTAAAAAATTTAATTGGTTACTAAAAATTAAAACACTTGTGTCACTTCATTTTGTAATTGGTTGAAATTTTTTTCCTCCTACGATGATATAGAAAAGAAATATCTTGAATTTTTTAAAAAAACAAAATTATAATATTCCTCGCTCTTCTGTCTGTTAAGAGCTTTACTCGTATCTCACTCCATTCTATCTTACCACTTGTTTAGCTAAGCTGAAGTGGTAGTAATTGAAATTGAAAAGTGTATATAACAGTGTCACTTTAAATAAAAAAATTTATTTGAGAAATCTGATTAAAAAATTGACTTGAATTTATTTCAATAATAACTAAGAGCATATTTAAATTTGGATAATTTTAAACACGATACAAAAGTATGACATGAAAACGACATGTTTAATCAACATGAAAACAATGAAATAAACACGACACGGCATATTTAAACACGATTAGAACGACATGTTTAATACACGTATCATATTTGTGTTTAGAATTTTGACATATTTAATAATTTATGTTGTGTTTATATTTACACGATCGATAAAAAAACATGAGATACAACACACATCTATGAATTATCAAGTCTAAGCATATCCAAGAATTCATTTATATATACAATTTGCTATAAGAGAAGTTTTGGGTTTGATAACAATATTGAAGATTAAATGATACATGAGCATGCAAGAATCATGATCCTAAAACTTTGTAGTCACTCCTCACATGGCAAGAATTATTCAGCTTAATTGCCCCATAGATTAAGGGAATATAGGAACCCTTTTTGAGGGAGAGAGATTTGAGTATGTTTGGGTTGCAAGATATAGATTTTTCAATGCAATTGTAGGGAGTAGATTCTAATCATAAAAACCATCCCAATTTCCAAAATGAAGGCCATTGATGTGGTCCAAGGTCATCAAACATTTGGCAGGTTTATTTATTTTCTTATCTTCCACAAACATTATAATTTAGGGAGCCTAGGGTGAACAATTTTGGTATAATTCCATTTTGACAACTTTATAAATTTTTAATACAATACTATGATGAAAAAGGAAGGTAATAAATAATTTTTTGATATATTTTTAATTGAAAGATTCGATTAACGGGTGTCTATAAATACCAATTATTTTTTAGTTTGAAAACTAAAAAAATTAGGTTAAGTAATAAGCTTTTAGCTTATCAATGACACTTAAGTTAAAGAACTGAAATAATATTGTTCAACATCTACATTGTTGGTCAAAGACATAATTCAGATGCCATTGGGAAACCAAACTTTAATGCATTTTAAAAAAAATTCCCTTCACAAACTCTTTACTTATTGCCTTATCCAACACTAATTGCTCCCCACACCTTCCATTGAAAACCTTGCAATAGATAGAGTAATGCTCAATGCTGGCTGTGTGTGGGACCTTTTTTGGCTCCTATAAAGGGAGCTACCACTCATTTCTTAAACTGCAAAATGTTAAAAAAAAAAATAAAAAAAAAGGGTTATCACTATTGCTGGAGGCTAGTTATATATTTTGCAAAACTAATGAACAAATATGTTCTCACACACCCATTCTAGAAAAACTTTCAATAGCTAGTTTTTTTTCCACCTTGTTATGATGATAAAACAGCAAATGCTTAAACCCAACTTGTCTATCTCAATTGGTATACAAATTTCTACTCTTTGTCACCACGCTATCCCTTTCAAAATTCTCCTGAAATTTGATAACTCTCTTATTGGTATTTAATAGCATCGACTTTCATGGTCACTACACCTGTTTAAGGATTGGTTCGATAAAATTCGATTTGAATTAATTTTTTTAATATTTTAATATATAAATATAATATTTTAATATTTGTTAAATAATAAAACGGATTTTTTTTGTATATGTCGAGTTGAGCCGGACTTTAGACGAGTAATTTTTTTTTTACTAACTAGACGTGATTCGATTCAGCTCGATCCATGAACAGATCTAATGATCATATTAGTGGAGAAGTGCCAAATATTACTTACCCTACTACCCCCTAATTAGTTGTTTAATTGCCAGTTTTTTTTTTCTTTTCATGAAAGCCAGTTTTGTATTTGCATTTAAAAAAAGAAGAAGAATTGGACAAGGAACGGAGGAAGGAAGGGTTTTGTGATCACACTTCTCAAAAGGTACATTTGTTTGATTTAGATTATAAAAAATTATCTCTTTCACAATTAGCATAATTTCAAATTTTTACTAATAAAATTAAAAATTACCACATATCTTATTAAAATGTATTTAAAAAATTATATAATAAGTAATGAAACATGTAATAATATTTAAATATTATTTATAAAATTTAAAATTTTCAGTACATTAAAAATTGTTAACTCTTAAATTATTAGGGTAGTTATTAGTTTTGATTTTTCTTTCTAATTTTTTATTTTAGGGTAGAGCACTAGTAAAAGGTGGGCCTATCTCTGCTGAGTGCTGAGGTAATGGACACAAAGTTTAGTGACAACAAGGTGGATCCATGCCTAAAAGCAATTGTCATGGCAAGTAATTAAGCTGTAATAAAATTAAAATTAAAATTTAAGAAAAAAAATATTGTAAGAGCAGAGAAGAGAAATATCAAATATGGAACTGCTGTCTGACTAGGTTTTGGGGTCCCCATTGTCATCTCCCCTTTACTCATCCTGTCTTCCTTTTGGTTGCTATTCTATGGAACCTCATCAGTTTGTCTATTTCTGCCCTGTCCCTTTTTAGAGATAGACATGTTCGTGGACCATACCGAATTAATTTCGGATAGTAAAAAAATTTACTTGTTTAAAATTCGGTTCAATTTAATATATTTGAAAATTTTGTTTACTATTTAAAAATATTTAAAAAAATAATTTGAATTGACTCGAATTGATCGAACGAATAACTTAATTCTTAAACAAAATTATTTAAAAAAGATTTCACGTTTAAAATAAAACTTTAGCTCGTAACACAAGAACCAATAACAACAACAATTTAATTGCAGAAATTAACTGGCCTCAATTATCTTTTTTTTTTTTTTTTTAAATTAACTTTTTACCACTCTTCTCAATTGAATCTCAGTTTAATTTTTCTTCCCATGCAAGAATTCTATTTTTTTTTTTCCTAGGATTCCTCATCTTTGTGCTTAAAAAAACATGATGACCAGTTGAGGATATTCCATGTGAATCAATTCAAAGGCATGCATAAAATAAGATTATAAATGGTCTTGAAATTCAAGTAATGTGCACATTTTTTCTAGCCTTAGTTGGAAAGCTACCCCATTCCACTCAGACTTTGACACAGAACCCATCATTCCTTTTCACAATCCAAATTAAAAAAGAAAAAAAAAAATTGAAAAAGCAAACCATGCAAGCTTGCTTTCAATCAGTTTTATAGTTTTAAAACAAATAAACCACAAGAAAAAGAAGTGGATAAGAAATGGCTTAAAGGTTGGTTTTCCATTTTTTTTCCTCTTTGTTTTGATTAATTTGAAGAAAAGTTGCCACTTATTCATTGCAAAAAGAAAAACTAAATAAGGACAAATGGAATATATGTTGAAGGAATAAAATATTTAACCTAGAAATTAAAGATTAATATATATAGCCTTCTGATTACTGATCAGTTCAAACATGATATCATGAAAACTTCAACTTTGTTAAGTTAATATAAATATCAGTCTCTTAAGCTTCAAGTCAAAGGTTATGAGAGTTCAAAAGTTGTAAATCATTAACCTCACAAATATTTTGTCTTTTGGTGCATATTAAAACTGATCTAAAAAGCCTGCAACTAAATGTATGAACAAATGATGCAATATGTAAATGTGCACTTTTTTTTTTACAAAAAATGTTGTAGTATGGGATAGGAGAGGGGGTTGTAGTGTTGGAATTCGAATTTCGGACTTGTTTGATGCTACTTCTTAAAGATGGTTGCATGAACTAACGGACTAAGTCCTGAGTTCAATGTACACTCATTTAACAAAGTGATTCAGAATCACACATATTTTCTCTTCAAGATTTAAAACTCTTCCTTGTCATTATCAAATTTTTTATGATTCTTTTCTTCTATTAAAAGTTAGCTTTGAGTATAAGTTGGAAAAGAAAATAAAAGAAAAAAAGAAAAAAGGGAAAATTTTGAAAATTTACATGTTTGTGTTGATTGAAAAAGAAGGTATAAACCCATGGGTAGACCTGTCCAACGGTCGGGCTATCCGCTCAAGTCCGAAGGTCCGTCCATATTTAGAAGGGCTTGGACAAAAAATTAGGCCCGAAAAATGGGTTTGGACAAAAAAAAGGCCCGTTTAAAAAATGGGCCGGTTTTGGTTCCAAAATTCAAGGTCCGAGCCCGGGTTGGCCCGTTTTTCAATTATATAGTATATTATTTTTATTTTTATATATATTATGTAATTTATATTATATAAAGATTAAATATATATAATATTATAGTGTAAACATTAAAAAATATGTTAAGTTGTCCATGTTTAAGAACTTCATAAATGACATATATATAAAATTACTAAAGATTTAATAAAATATAAAATATATTTTTTAAAAATAATATGAGCGGATCTAAACGGGTTTTGACTATCCATTTACAAATATGGGTGGACTTGAGCAGAACTTGAAACTCATATTTCGGATCGAGCCGGGCTTGGGCAAGCAAATATAATATTGATACCATACATAAACCCGGCCCAAACCCGACTCTGCCCATGGACACCTCTGCCCATGGGTTATGGACCATGAGCAGAACCCAGAACTAAAATGGGGAAGGCTAAGTTGGAGCTGACTATGGGTCTGAGAGTTTGGAAGTCTGCTCCAAATGGCCAAATCAGGTCCTACTAAGGCCCATATTAGTGGCTTTGGCCTTTGAACATCCATTGGGTCATACAGCCCATTTTCCCTTTCCCCCATTCAAGAAATATACTGACCTAGATACACCCGAATAATGAAGACTATAAGTTCAGGTTACAATGAAACTTGGAGAACAAATTTATGACTGTAGTTCTATTTCATTACACATAATAAATTTAGAAACAAACTACCTATGAAACTATAAAAACTTTCTAAGTGAAAGGGGAAGCCAAACCCTGAGAGAGAGAGCCACCCCAATGTTTATGGTATAACTAAAAAAGTCTAGAAATCTCTCCTGTCTATCCTTTCCATGAAGAAAAATGGGCTAAATAGATTATAATTATGTCATCCAGCAGGTTTAGATTCGAATTTCAGTATTTGCAACCCTTTTCTTTATCTCATATTGCGGCCTTTTTTATAAAAAAAAATATATATATTATAATTCCACAAGTAAACAATTGACAGTAGTTACCAAGTACATTATGCTGTGATTTCTGGTAGCCTCCTACTTGCAGTTTGGAAGCTAAACCTAACCAAATTTGTATTATTGTATACAATTTGCACACCTTGATTTGATGATGCTGCTGTTGTTGTTGTTTTATCTTTCTTCAACTGTAAAATCAGGTTCATTCGGCTTTTGCAAAGAGCTTAGTATGTCAAAGTCATTTCCACACGTCCTACTCCCACCTCTTGATCTGGTGCTTGCTGCCAGTTTTGCTGCATATGAGGCAAAACCTGAGGCTACTGAAGGAAGTGGCGGCGCAGCCGTTTGTTCCGTTGCTTGTTCAGGTGAACTGGCTGCCATACTCTCCCATTTCTTTAGCTCAGCTGCCCCTTTCAGTCTCTTATAGCGAAACCAAGCTGCTTGAATAAAGCATGCAGCCCATGTCCTCCATTGATGCGAGTGAAATCTAAAAGTGTGCTTAAGTTGCTTGCTATGAAGTCTACGAAATTGGGAGGCAACAAATTTCAAGTCCTCAGAAACAAAAGCAAAAGCTTCCACTTCAGTGATTGCCTTAACGGTGCGTGTAGAAGAAGGAAGGGCAATACTTGGACGAGGGTCCAACGCCCAAGTTAACAATTCCTCGCCACAGAAGTCACCAGGACCGATCCGGCTTGAATTGAAGAACCCTGTGCGTCCTCCATTAGTAGTGCATGAATCTAGGTAGCCTCGGACAATGAAAAGCATCTCATTTACAGGATCACCTTCACGAACTAGGCAAGTTGATGGGGTACAAAGACAGGGTTTAAGCCTTTCACAAATTGCATCTAGCATACGATCATCCATCAGATCAAAGAGGGGCACCTGTTATACATTTATACAATGAAATTTCAGAACCCCATATTAGTCCCCTATGTTAATCGGATTTGGGTGTGAGTATCGGACACGGGTATCTGTCCGACATGGATATATTCAATTTTTTTCAAGATTTTCATGTATTTGAAGGGTCTTTGAAGGATCATATCTCTATACCCATATCCGGATATGCGTCGGATACGGGTATTTCAAGAAAAATGAAGAGTACGAGTAACATAGTTACTCCTAATTCAAAAGCTGAAAGAGTATGTTGTCAAAGATATAAAACAAAGAGAAAATCCTACTTGTCGAACTAAATCAAGGCAAAGATGGCGCTTGATGTCTCGGCGAAGATCCATAGGAAGACTTTTTAGAATCCCTTCCTCATCAACACCCCGAGTTGCAACCCACTTGTATTGATCATACCTTCGAACATTCTGCCTCAGTTCATGAGGAAGCTGTCTGTGATGCATCCATTGTTCCGTATCAGTCCTCCTAATCCTCCATTCTTCCAGTCGAACAGTAGTAGATTGGAGATACGTCTGTCAATGTAAAAAAAATAAAGGCTATAAATCCCTGCTGTATTAATTGAAAAAAACTATGACAATGGAGTAGAAAAGAACACAGTTTTTTCTAATAGTGATTAAGATCTATGCTACTTGGACTCAGGTGAGTGTCGAATACGGGTGTGCATCCGACACGGGTATGTTTAATTTTTTCTAAGTTTTTTCATATATTTGGAGGATCGTACCCCATAGCTATGTCTGAATATATTTCGAACACAAGTATCGAACACGGATACTTCAGAAAAAATGAAGAGTCAGAGTAACATAGATTAAGATACTCTTTCTATTAGCATATCCTTTCATATCATCATCCCTGAAATGAAGGTAGAGCAAAGCTCCAGGATGGGTTCAAATAAGATCATATATCCTTGCATAGATGATTGTTTACTTTAGGGTTTCACAACTGGTAGACTTACTTGCATATTTCCAATCAGCAGTGCAAAAAGCACTAATCCAAGAATAGCAATGATGATTGCAAAAGTTATTTCTCCAACATAAGTGCTTGTGAAGAGACCCTGTGCCAATGAGCTGCAAAAATTTGGTAAAAATTTGCTTATTTTTACACATGCCTTTATGAAAATAAAATTCATTGCAAAGAAAGTGTAAAATAAACCAATATAAACACAGCAAGGACACCCCATAGAAATAAGTAATTCTAAAATGCATTGCTTAACAAAGTTTATCTAGTTATGAATTATGTTACTTAAGTGTCGGATACACGGGTATGTTAAAGTTTTTTTAAAGTTTTTTTCATATATTTGGAGGATCATACCTCCACACCTATGTCCGAATATGTGTCGGACACAAATGTCATTTACGGGTACTTTAGGAAAAATGAAGAGTGCGGATAACATAGTTTATGAATAGGATCTAAGAACAGTCTACTGCTTAACATGCAGCAGATGTCTTCTAAAATTTGGGGTGAAAAAACTGAAGTTTGAATGAGATTGTTTTTATTATTATGACAACTACAAGGAACTGTTCATAAGTTTGTAGCCAAAGCATCATTAGCTTCTTCAAATAAAAGCTAGCAAGGATAAACAAAGAGGAAGGAATTCATCAAATCATATGTTATCTAGCTGCATCTAAGGTTTTTTTACCTCAAATTTCTCAGCCCCCACCAAAGGCAGTAAAAGTACTTCTTGAAGAATCCTTCGGATGTGACTCCGAAATTTAATGCATCGGCATAAATACCAAACTGAAAGAAGTCACTGCTTGGATCACATAGACCTGAGATATTGCTTGAACTGAACCAAGCAGCTCTGGCAGGGTCACCAACAAATCTGCAGTCAAAAAACTCATACCGGCAGTCTATGAGGGGAAGATTACAAACTTTTCTCCAACATTCCTCTTGCCGTTCAAGTGATAAGAGATACCAGGCGGCTCCTAAAACCTGCTTGGAAACCAGTGAAATGAACAGATTCGAGAGGAGCATTCACAATAAACTTCATAATAGCAAGTAGTAATAAACTATGTTGCTCCGACTCTTCATTTTTCTTGAAGTATCCGTGTTCGACACATATTCGGACATGGGTATGGGGATATGATCCCCCAAGGACCCTCCAAATACATGGAAAAACTAGAATAAATCAAACATATCCGAGCCCGAGTAACATAGGTAATAAATTAAAATGTTTTTTCTTTCAGCTTTGACAAATATTTGATGTGTAGAGAAATTGCAGAATGTCAACAGCATTTAATCACAGTGATTAACTTACATGACTTGCCAGCATATAGAGCATCAGGTTATAAGCTGCTCCTGCCCATGCTGTTTCTGTCACAACCCCAGTAGTCTTTATAATTTGAGATGAAAGTGGAAAGATAAGGTATAGCCTCAGGAGATACTGGAATATGATCATTAAACGTACAATATTTTTTGTAGTAACCATTGATGAACCCCTTAATTTTGGAATTACAGCCCAAACCAATACCTGCAATGTTGCATAAACAAGTGTTAATGAACAACTTTGAAGGTGACAATTTGGTTTTATATATATGATCACATATTTTGTTGCTTAAAATGCGAATCCAACATTCAATTTAACCAATGTTACTCGGCCTCGGGTGTGAGTATCGCACACGGGTATGTGTCCGACATGGGTATGTACAATTTTTTTTAAGATTTTCATGTATTTGGAGGGTCCTTGGAGGATCATATCCCCATACCCATGTCCGGATATGCGTCGGATACGGGTGTCGGATACGGATACTTCAAAAAAAAAAAAAATCGAGTAACATAGAATTTAACTACTTGCATACCTGTGGAAGGGGTTGTGCTGCGATTATATCAAGCCAAAAATCTTTGTGAAGGTACCTTGAAGCAATCTTTGAAGGGTCTATGACTAGCTCTCCTCTCCCAAATACACGAGAAGATGGAGCTACATAAGCTGTTCGGAATCGAATAAAAATCTGGATTATGTAAAATGCATCAACTACTGATCGAACAACCGTGAGATCGATTTCGAGAGGTAGAGAAACAGTAATGCACAAGGCCTTCTTTGCCTGTGGCAGATAAAAGAATAAAGGGTCTACGAACAGAGAAATCAAACAAGCTACTAAGAAAAGCTTATTCCATCTGTTAATGTCAGGCCCTCGAGGATCCAATATTGTCTTCTCCACTACTACCTCATAGTCTTCTGAAAATACTCTGGACAGTTCTTTCTTGTGAAAAGTCTTGCCAATTGCAGTCTTCTTCTGAAACATTTTGGATCGCAGCTCAGGCACTTGATTGCAATTCATCTTGCTCATAAATTTTGAGAAATGACTTTTCTCTGTGGATGAAAAAGTGTTCTTCTCAGGATCATTTTGAAATCTGAAATTGGTATCAGAAGAATTTCAGTGAAGAAGAATTATATCAACAATCACAAATTTTTGCTACTGAAACTACAGGAAAAAGAAAAGTAACATCCAGATAACACAACTGTTAAATCCTCTAAGAACTAGTTAAAAAGAGTGACTGGACAGACCTTACAGATTTTGATTTACTAGAAGCCATTGCACTAGCAATTGAATTGCTGTAGTTTATTCAATCACTGAATTTGATCTGCCATGAAATGATTAAAAACCAGTAAGCACCATAAAGTGATGGATTCATAACTCAAACAATCCAACCAAGCAACTACCTTGCAATTAATTTGTCACAAGAAAAATGTATGAGAAAAAGTATAGCAACTTCCATGAAGCTAGAAAGAACTGCTCCTCTAATTAAGAAACATTTTAAGCAAGACTTATATTTCCATTGCAGCATGTTAACTAGTCAAAAGCTATGTTACCTGAATTTGTGGTAAGTGTTTGATACGGGTATGTGTTCGACGTAAGTATACTCATTTTTTAAAAAGTTTTTTATATATTTGGAGGATCATACCTCCATATCCATGTCCGAATATGTGTCGAATATAGATACCGGATATAGATACTTTAAAAAAAAAATGACGAGTCCGGATAACCTAAGTCAAAAGGACCCCAATTGTTATATCTCTTCCAGGATAAAGTTCATAGAAAGTAATGATATTGCTTTCACTTCAGGCGAAAAGTAGCAACTGAGAATTCCCGTGCCCTCCATCAAAGAAAAATCATGAGTAAAAAAAAGAACAGAACCAAAGAAATGAACATGATCTCTCATACATTTCAAAGCGAAAGTTTTTTTATTTAACAGTAGCATCACTGACAAAGTTCTCAAAGAATTGATGAAATTCTCCATTGACGATTAACATCATCAATATCTAGTACAAGAAAGGAGAAAGGTCGGCATTTATGATAATGAAAGAAGAAAATCAGGAAAGCCTAATCGCAGCAGCAGCAAGCAATTAAGAAACACGACTAGGCATGATAAAAGGTTCTTGAAAAAAAAAAAACAGTTTTGAAGAGAAGTAGCAATCATACCATGAATCCTCCTCAGAACTTCTGTTATATCTTTTCCTCTGATCCTCTCAGCTGAAAACCTTTTAAAGTTTTAGACCCAACTCTGAAATTTAAAGTTAAAACTGTGAAATGACTGTACAATATAAATAAAACAATGGTTAGAGAAGAGATATGAAAGAAAACCAAGGAGGGCATAAGGCTAAGGGAAAATGGATTAAGCTGAAGTTTCACATTCTAAAGTTTGGATTCTTGCTTTGAGTTTATGTTACTGTTTTTTTCTCTCTTTTAAATGCAATGTTTTTCCATGTTACAGAATCATGAGAAAGTGACAATCCCTATAAGGATCCAGGAAAGAAATTATTTTAAAATCTTGAAAATTGGTGCATGTTAACCAAAAGTCAGAACCTTTTTTGGATTGACTATTTATTAATTTGTTAATTTCCTTCGAAGTATTAAACTGTTAAAATGGAAATATATATATATATATATATATATATATATATATATATGTCTAGAATCCAGCTAAGATTTGTTTGTAAAAGAAAGGGAAAAAAAATAAACAGGTCCATATGGGGTGGACTATGTTGAGACTTGAGATTATAACCAGTAGGATCTTAATACCTGCTAGAAAAAGCATAATTTTTATTTGGTTTCTGTCCATTTGCATTGAAACAAACAAGTGAATAAAATTTAAGAAGATGGACAGCCAGCAGGTCGCTCTACATTGACTTCTATATTGAAAGCTTTCTCCAATGGCTATTATGGATACATTTTGGAAAGGAAAAGAATAAGATTCCTGCCATGTCAGAAAATACATTAAACATAGACCTCTTCTAAAAATATAATAAATTTTGAGTAATTATGATTGGTTTTTTGACATTTTTCAATTCTAAAAATATGTATTCAGTCATTAAAAAGAAGTTTTTATGCACACTCTCACCGATTCAGTCATTCTCTATTGAAAGAATAGTGCATATGCTTAGAACTCAAGACCTTGAAAAGTGCCAAAAGTGGTATTTTTAGCAGAATAAAGTTCAGAGTGGAGGACATTATATTGAAGAGCTGCCTAACAACAAATTAATTAAAAAAAGAAGGGAAATGAAAAGATATACTATCATTCCATCAAAGAAGAAAAGTTTTACTAATAATCATACAATTCATTTGAGATGCATCACTGATTAATTTGGACATTCCCCTGAGAAACGATTGGGTTTGGTAGATACCCTGAATCCCAAACTAAATGGATTTCAATTTCTGTGGAGCACAATAAAGTTAAGTCATAAAGTGGGGTAGGTACCAAATAATTACTATGGTAAGCTTGGAGCAGAGCCAATGTTCACCCTGCCTATGAATTCTTTGTTTCTAGACGTTCAAATAAAATTAATTATAACAAAGTATATAATCCTTTTTCTGTTTGTTCCATTTCCGAATTAAATAACATTGTCAGAAACATATATAATGCTCCTTAGGCAAGGGTGCATATGGTGAGAATTACCTTCCTCAGAACAAGTCAAAAATGAAGTATAAATCTAATTAGATTACTTAGATGGAGACGTATGGCCTTATCAATTGAACCAACGTGCTATTGTTAATCCTTTTTCTATTATGATAATAACTATTTGATAGTTCACATTATTACTTTTGGACTCTGAAGAGTGAAGAGTAGGTTGATTGTGTAGGTGGCACAGTGGTGAATCTGTGCTGCAAAATTAAAGCGGTTTAATGACAAACGCGTCAAAGTGTACCCATGCAACCGCCAAAAAGATTGCCATTGGCAAAGCAGCAAAATCGCAAAATTTTCACAAGGAAGAGCTGTTCTTTACCAAACTATTCAACTACCCCGAATTTATTCCCTTCCAGAACCAGGACTTAAATCAGCAAAACCACAAAAATAGGTCCTCCTCTCCTCCCCTAGCTAAAGACCGGATAATATTAAACACGACATGATTACATAACACGAACACGACATCAAAAAAATAATTAAAACATAATAAAAACACAACACGAAAAAAAAAACAAAGATACAACACGAATTATCAAGTCTAACTAAAAGGCATAAACTATCTGGCAAGTGGTAACTGCATCAATATATCTCCATAGCCACTTTCTACAAATACGTGTCTGCCTCGACAAGAAACCAAGAGTTCTGTAGAGAACAAAAAAACAGAAAGTAAACCAACGAAAAATTACAAGGAAAGCTCTTTACGATGAGCTTTCCGTAAATTTCATTACATATATAATTTATCATGTTTATATGTAATTTTTATTATGTTTATATGTAAAAATGAAATTACATATGTAAAAAAAATTACACTATTTAAAAAATTACATATAAACATGACAAATATGTCATATTTATATGTAATTGTCATGTTATATATAATTTGTCATGTTTATATGTAAAATAAAAATGTACATATAAACATAATAATTTTATGTTTTATCATATTTATATATAATATAACCTATTTTAAGCTCACTATAAAAGAACTTACCTAGAACTCCCCGAAACCAACATGTCTTGTTGGATATCTTTGTCAATGTCCCTGTCATATGAAGAGGCAGTTACTGCCAGAGAGCATAGAAAGTAAACTTCAGCATGAATCAAGCGCCGCTCAGCTTTCTAGAGTTGGAAGGCATAACTAATGCAATAATTTAAGGTGATATGCTCTCCAAATTCCAAACCATATGGATTGAACTGGGCGCATGGGTCTACCATTGCTAGAAGTTCTACCTTCTAATCCGCATCCAAGTCCAGCAGAGGACATCCTCAATAGAAACGAAACCCCACCCAAATGGACCCAATGATTTGAGTTGTTTTCCAAAACATAATAGCAATTCACAGATGTTAAAGATCAAAAGGGATAATGAAACCTTAAGCATGAAATGAAGCTCTCAAATAAAGAATGACACATTCACACATCTCTACAAATCCAAACTGACATCCATAAGTTTTAGAATCTAGGACCAGGTTTTGCTTTTACTGCAATTCATTCAACAAACATAGGCCTTCTTCCAGAAACAAGATATACAAGGGAGCAAAACAAGTCTAATTTAGAAGCAACTCTAATCCGATGAGGCAAAACATAAGGTCACATGTCAATAACTGAATCATGATACTTAGAACATACAACGAAAATATTTCAATGGATATTATCAGCTCGTTCCCGGTGCGCAGACAGACATACATCGAAAAGAACAGATGGCCATAACGCCCAAATACAGCTGGTACAAGAAGCATGTTTTGCAGATTCCCAAGAACAGAAATTGGCTGCAGCCGCCAGCTTCCAGCTGCATATTTTAGGTGTCCCTGACAAAAAGTGAACAGCAAATCTTAACAATGCAGTCCAATCAAACTTATAAATTAATATAAGCAATGAACATTTAATTTAAGACCAATTTCTATATAAATAATATCTAGAGGCTAGAGAACAAAACAAAATGTAATTGATCAGCTTAACATAATATTTGTGTAGCACGTCTTCAAACTAAAATGTGTGGATATGTCAGATAAGATAAAGGTCAACAAGTAAGTTCATGTGCTTTAGCTTTGAAAACTGAAGATCTCCGAGTACATGATGAGATGTAAAAGTAGGAAGATTAATGAGTGAGAAGTTATATAATTAATGATAAGGTATCATATTGACCAAATATGGCCTGGAAAGCAAAAATTTGTATAACAAAAAACCAATTAAATGCCCAAAGATTTAAACTCATACCCGAAGAATTTTAGCAGTAGCAGTAGGAAACAATCACGCTCAAAATTGACGCCTTGGTCTAGACTCTGCCACAGAGACTCGAATTGGTCTGCCATCCAAATCCTACACCAAACAAAATTTTAAGTAATTCACAATCATTAATGAACTTATTAGATTTCTAGAAGTAGCAGCTTTGTACAAAATTAAGCACATGAAAATCAATAGGTGCCCAACATAGAATGACAGAAGCATGAATGATACTTGAAACTTGAGAGTATAAATTACACAAAGAACCTATCTTACATGTTCTATCACTTCAGATCCCTATACATTAATTGATTCTAAATTGCTATAGACATTCACACATAAATAATCAAGGTAATGATCAACTTACAGCGCCATTCAAGGATCTAATGGCACTGTCCACCTCTTCAGCAGAATCGTAAGTTACAAAGCCAAAACCCCTTGATCTACCACTTTCCCTGTCATAAACAACTTTCGCTTCCACAACCTTGCCTTGCTCACTAAACAAGGTTTCAAGTGCTGAATCATCAACATCCCATGAAAGGTTACCAACATAGACACGATTTGAAGCGCCCATAGTTGGAGAACCTCTTGCTCCTCTAGGAGAAAATTCTTCCCTGCGAGGAGGAGGAGGTCCAAAGTTTACCCTCAATGCCCTCCCTTCCAATTCCTGCAACCAGTAAGTACAAACAGAAGAAGATTTTATCGTAACCTGATACAAACTTCTGATAAACACAGTCAAAACTATAGACTTATTATGACTTGATTACTTTTATGGGGGTATTAGCTATTAATACAGTCAAAACGAAAAAACTTAAGCACACTTGCCATTGAAACACCCCTTTTCCCATCTACTACACTGCAAAAGAGCATGTGGAAGAAAATAGAGGAAAGAAAGAAAAAAGCTGTTTACTTCAGATGTTGATCAAATTCATATGCAACAGCAGGTTTTAAAGCCAGAACATGATATCAGTCCTCAAACTGTTCTAATGACAAATAAGAAAATGATCATTGATACGTACTATAAACTAAAAAAAAGATAATCAAATTGGTTTAAGTAGGCATGTAAACAAAGCAAATCCAATTTAGAAATGTACAAAATAGTATAGTTCATAGCATATGACCCCAAAAAATGACTTACATAGCCATTGAACTGTTGAGCAGCAGCTTCAACTTCCTCAATTGTGGACATGGTTACAAAACCAAATCCCCTACTTCTCCCAGTTATCTTGTCATAAATCACCTGCCAAGAGCAATAATTTCACCGCATCAAACGGAGTGAGCATTTTGTTTCTTAACTTCCCAAATGATTAAAGCGAAGCAATAAGGTCCATATTGCTTCAATCGAAGTCAATGCACAATTAAATCACCAAAGGACAAGTTATATCATGACTCATGACTCTTTAATTAGCCAAATGTCTTTTCAACATTCAACATTCATCTATAAAAAAAAATCTTGCATACCAAATTTAACAGTTAAGCAATAAGGTCTATAGTGCTATAATTCAAATAAATGCTTAATTGAACTATTAAAGGACAACATCTCTCTGAAGTTTCATACTTTATATCATGACTACCCTTCAATTAGCTAACTATCTATTTCAACATTCAGCGATCAAATCCAAAACACAAGAAAATAGTAAAACAGGTCAAACTCCTTGAGAAACTTAAACTTGGAAATTACTAGTAAAAGAATAAAACAAAAGTACCTCAACCATCTGAACATTTCCAGCTCTTCCAAACAAACCAGCGAGTTGGGAACTATCCACATTAAAAGGAAGATTACCCACAAAGAGTTTCAAGTCAGGGGAGAAACTAGGAGCCCCTTCTCCATCATCACTACCAAATAGCTCCTCTTCCTGACCAAACTCAGATGAAACGGAAACGTTTCTAACAAACTTAGATGAAGAAGAAGGAGACTTTTTGGTTAAAAGCTCGAAACTTTGAAGAGCAGAACAGAAGACAGGCTTTGCATGAAGCTTGTGGGAAAGAGAGAAGAGGGAAAGTGAAATGGGTCTTGGGCTAGATAAAGATAAGGTTTTGGGTTTGAGAGATGGGAGTATGAGAGATGAGGCTGATGTTGCAGACATGGTTTCTTTTCTTTTTAGCCTTTGTTTTCTGCTTTACCCAAAAGATAAGGTTTTTGAAATGGCAGAGAGGGTTTAAGAAGAAGAGCCTAGGTTAGATATTTAGACAGGAGGAAAGGGAAAGATAGCTTTTATGGGGAAGGGGGGCAAGTTGTCTACTTGGCTGCCTTGCAGCCGGTACTTCGGATTACATGTTATGAGATCTGGGCCGTTGGATTTTGTTGATAAGATATAGATTGCGGTAGATATTTTTCCTGACAGTAAAGCTTTGGACTTTAGTTATGGCTTCCCTTTCTCCTGCTTCTTTTCTTTGTCTTGGTTGATTTTCATTGCATTAAGGCTAAAGCCCTCAAGCCCCAATCAAAGGTTACAATTTGGGTATAAAATGGGCTTTGTGTTTAAGAATTGAGATGGGTTTGCCAACTTATCTATGGGTTTAGGACTGTGTTCCTGCACTTCAGGAATCAGGGCCTATCTAAGCGTTTCTGAAGATTGATTTACAATGTCTTAAATGTTTTTTTAGTTGAGGTTATCAAAATTTGAATCTTAATTATTTATTTTTTTAATTATATGTAACTTTTTAAATAATTTATTTTAAATAAATTTTTTTTTATAATTTTATATTTGAAAATTTCTTAGCAACTCGTTAATTTTAATTCAAATATTGTAAAAGTATAAAAACTTTAAATCATAATTAGAGTGAGGTCAAAAATTATGTGAGAATGAGCTAAAAGTACATTTTTCAGTACAGGGATAAGTGAGAATGAGCTGCAATCCATAGCTGTCAGAATTGGTTTTCAGATTGGTTTGTTACCTGTAAGATATTTGGGTGTTCCTCTAGTCATAAAGAAGTTTAGTGACAAATATTGCTTTCCTTTAGTGGAGAAAATCACTCAAAGAATTCGAAGATGGGCTGCTAAACATCTTTCTTTTGTCGGTCCAGCTCATTAAATCTACTATTTTCAGCATTCAGAATTTTTGGAGTAGAATATTTATATTGTCAACCAAAGTTTTCAAGAGGATCACTTAATTTTGTGATGCATTCTTTTGGAAAGGTGAAGAAGGCAATGTGAAGGGTGCCAGGATTAACTGGAAAACTTTATGCCTTCTTAAGTCAGAAGGTGGTTTGGGTTTAAAGGACTTGATATCCTGCAATAAAACTTGCATAATGAGAAATCTATGATTGGTATTTACCCAATCAGGATCTCTGTGGGTGGCATGGATAACTATAGACACCGATTTTTATTCGAGTGGTATATTTTAATTTTAAATTTAAATTTTGGTTTTAATTTAAGCTTTATTTTTAATTAATTTCGAAATTATTAAATAAAACAAAAAATAAAGGAAAAAACAGAAAATAAAAAATAAAAAAAAAAAAAAGGGAAAAAAAGAACAAGTTTGGGTCAAATTGGGTTTCCTTTTCAGATTAGGATTAGG
Organism: Fremontodendron californicum; assembly: GCA_030761205.1. Taxonomy (NCBI): domain Eukaryota; kingdom Viridiplantae; phylum Streptophyta; class Magnoliopsida; order Malvales; family Malvaceae; genus Fremontodendron; species Fremontodendron californicum. The sequence goes on from JAULJL010000012.1 coordinate 1,956,363, forward strand.
TGTTTTTAGGAAAGAAGTTTTTATCTGATTTAATTAGAACTTATAATCCGATTGAACTAGGATTCTTCCGGGATTGGTGGCTATAAAAACAACCTTGGATTCAAGCTCAGTGGGGGGGATAATCTCGACACATACAGAGAAAGAGGAGTTTTTTTTTTTTTTTTTTAAAACTCAGATCATACAAGGATCAGAGTAAGGGAAAACTCTTGGTTTTGCTTGTAAAAACCAAAGCTTAGAAGATGGGATCAGGTGAAAGCTTAGAAGATGGGATCAGGTGAATGGTGCCTTCAGAAAAGAGATAGTTTTAAGAGTGACTCGTTTTCAAGCAATGAGAATGTGCCAGAAATTGGGTGCCTCTCAATTATTGTTCTTGGTGCCTCTGGTGATCTTGCCAAGAAGAAGACTTTCCCTACTCTCTTTCATCTTTATTGCCAGGGATTTCTACTACCAGATTAGGTGCACATTTTTGGCTATGCAAGGACTAAGATTTCAGATGATGAATTGAGAAATCGCATTCTTGGATATCTTGTCAGTGACAGAAGTGCTTCACCCTCAGAAGATGTATCAAAGTTCTTACAGCTGATTAAATATGTAAGTGGGTCGTATGATGCTGCTGAGGGTTTTCAACTGTTAGATAAGGAGATTTCAAAGCATGAAACCTCAAAAAGTAGCCAAGAAGGGTCATCTCGGGGACCCTTTTATCTTGCACTTCCACCACCAGTATATCCATCTGTTTGCAGGATGATCTGGAAATATTGCATGAATAAATCTGATCTTGGTGGATGGACTCGGATTGTTGTTGAGGAACCATTTGGAAAAGATTTAGGCTCCGCAGAGCAACTGAGTTCCCAGATTGGAGTGTTGTTTGATGAACCACAAATTTACCGTATTAATCACTATTTGGGAAAGGAATTGGTCCAGAACCTGTTGGTACTTTGTTTTGCTAATCGCTTCTTATTGCCCCTTTGGAATCATGACAACATTGTAATGTACAGATTGTATTCAGAGAGGGTTTTGGAATTGAAGGTCGTGGTGGGTATTTTGATGACTACGGAATTATACGGATATTATTCAAAACCACTTGTTGCAGGTTCTTTGTCTTGTTGCTATGGAGAAGCCTGTCTCTCTCAAACCTGAGCACATTCGTGATGAAAAAGTAAAGGTTCTTCAATCAGTGCTTCCAATTAAAGATGAAGAAGTTCTACTTGGACAATATGAAGGTTACAGAGATGATCCAACAGTTCCTGACCACTCAAACACTCCAACATTTGCAACTGTTATTCTCCGTATACATAATGAAAGATGAGTGAGGTGTTAGAAATGGTGAACCGGATTGTGGAGGCATCAGTAGGATCCTGAACTCCTGAACCACCATTGAAGACTTTGCAATCTGTGGATGCCTCTACAGAAACTGGAAGGAAACATAAATGAAGGATTATAGATTTCAGAAGTGGTGAAAAGGTTTGTTCGGTCGTGGACTCCAAAGCTTGTAAGAACATGCTAAAGAAGGTGCTAAATTTTGATTTCTTATTTGCTTTCATTTATGCTTTGTTATCTGCTTTTTGTTTTTGTTTTTATTTACAATATGTTATGATTATGTTTCTCATGTGATGATTATATGTTTATTATCTTATGATTATGTTTCTCATGTGATGATTATATGTTTATTATCTTATGATTATGTTTCTCATGTATTGATTGGTAATGATTATATGATTATTAATGATGATTTTGTTTTTTTTATATATATTTATTATATAATTATAAAATTTATTTTATATATTATTCTTTTTTATGTTATTATAAATGATTTATTTATGTTACTAATATTATTTTTATTTCATGTTTCAGATCTAAGTTAAATTTTTATTATTATTGATTAATTATATTTATTTTCTTGATTATTTTTATAATATATATATATTTTTTTTTATTTAATTATTATGTATGATTAATGTAATAAATATTAACTTAGTAAATTTTGTAAATATGAATGTAAGATTGATTAAGACCATTTAGGTAAGACCAATTTAAGTAAGACCAATTTAAGATAATATGTGATTTATATGGTACTATCTCTAGATAGACATTGTGGGGGTGCTAATCATTCCCCACACGTAACCGAACTTCCGAACCTAGTTCTGAAACGTAGATCGGAACCTATTCTTTTTAGGGTATCTTTGTCAAGCTTAGGACCACTTAAAAAATGATAGATTCATAGTAAGATAATTAGTGACGACTCCATAATTTGCGTCTAGCTTGCTAATATCGTATTTGGCACGTTATGACAATAACAGAATATGTTTTGAAGGGTTACAACATTATACAGCTGATTCCATTACAGAGATTTAGTTGGAACTTGAAGAAGTTGCTAAAGTTGAGAACTCTAGCTCTTTCTTTCATACAATAGCAGGGCGATAGAATGGTGTGGGGATTACAGGGTCTAATTACAAAGTGGAGATTACCAGGGTCTAACTACAAAGCAGTCCAAATCTAGAATGAAATAAGACATAAACAGAAAAAGGTTGGGAGCACATATTGGTATGATGTCATTTTCTTATTACTAGACATTCCATTATCTCCTGATTAATAGTGCTCAATAGATTGCCCACCAAAAGAAGAATGTGCACTTGAGGAAACATGAGTTCCTTGAATTGTCCACTTTGCAATAGAGAAGAAGAAGATAAAGACCACATGTTCTTCAATTGTGACTACTCTAAATAGGTTTGAGGGAGTATATTGGATGCCTGTGCTATAAGCAAACAAGTGGGCACTTGGCAAGAGGAATTAAGTTGGGCTGTGCCAAAATTTAAAGGGAAAACACCAATTTCGATCATCACCTTTGGCAGGAAAGGAATAGAAGAATCCATGGGAGCAAGACAGATCATAACAAATGATACCTAGACTACCTGTAAATAATGTCCGTGATAGGTGGTTGGTCATCAAATCATTGTAAAGGGCTATGTAAATAATTCACTAGGTTGGTCTCAAATCATTGTAAAGGGCTATGTAAATAATTCACTAAGAGATACATGGGGTATAGGAGAAAACTGTATAGATGAACACTGATTGTTTTTGCACATGCAGTATGTAAATAATAATAGCAGGACTTCTTGCTTTTTTGGATAAATAAAAACACCTTACTTATCAAAAAAAAAAATCAAAAATTATGATCGAAAGTGATTATATAAATTAACATGAACAATAATCATAATTAAATGATAGACTTATCAAAAAAAAAAATCAAAAATTATGATCGAAAGTGATTATATAAATTAACATGAACAATAATCATAATTAAATGATAGAAATGTAATAAGACTACAACTTTATTTCAGAAATCGATTAATATAATGGTGTATGAATTGAATTAAATTTAATTGCTTAAAATTAATAAAATAACTATATAACTTAACCAATATTATAAAATAGGTTAAACATGTAAGAAAAACAATTCTCAAACAACTGTGTATGATGCTCCATATTCCATGTCTATGTACTTTGATGATGTCCCTGTCAACCTCTCGTGCTTGTAAGCAGTAAAAGGGTTTTGGGAATAAAAGTTAAAAAAAGGTCTCAAATTTCAAAGTCAGTTCAATATATGCTTATTTGGACTTTATGGATTTATCATCCTGAAACTTCTTGAAATTCATGGATTGGGAGGAGAATGTAACATGTTAGATGATGAGAAATTATCTCATAAATAGATAATGAAATTTTTAAATTTTATAAGCGGGGATATTAATATGATATATATTTTTAAAATATATTTTAGAAAAGAAATAAAAATGTGATTGTCTTTTAATTTTGTTTGTGAAAATAATTTTTTTTTTATTATCAATGTGTTAAAAACGAATTCATAAAAAATTAAAATTTTAAAAAATAGAGTCAAATTTAAATCTTTTTATTTCTCAAACTATATAAAAAGGGAAAAAAAGATACTCTTTCTTTTTCTTTGATATTTATTATTTAGGATGTTTCACATGTTAATGGGTCAATTAAAAATGAAAAAAAAAAAATCGAGATTAATGACATCAAAAGAATTTAATAATACTTGATTTGTTTAATTAAACAAGATGCAATGAATCAAAGCCCCCTTGAGACATAATTAAGTTCATAATATCCTCTCAATGGCTCCCCAAAGCCCCAAAAATATCAACCTAAGTAAACAAACTAAATTCTTGGCAGCTTATTGATCTGGACCCTGTTGGGAGATTTTGTCTCTCTTAACTGCAACTTTTTTAAAAAGTCAAATTACACAAAAAAAAATTATTTTAAATGGTAATTGTTCTGTTTTAAAATGGGTATTCATCCAATTCCAATCTATTTGCTGAAATTAATTAATAATCAATTTAATAAGGATTGTAATATCATCATTGAACATGTTCATCTTGTTTACAAAATTTGGTTGCTTGAGTTTCTCGTAGATTGATTAATTTATATTTTAAAAATTATATAATATTGTTTCTTATTTTATTATTATTATTTACATTAAAAAAACAAAAACAAAGTTGTAGATAGGGAACTGCAGCTCATCCAAATTAACTCTAAATCAGGCTAAGCAATGTCCAGAAAAACTAGGAGAAAGAGAGATGGACAGCTTTGCTCTTTTTCTTTCTTGGATCCATGCCAAAATTATTAACTATAATTTTTTTATTCCCATAATAAAAAAACTTACTAAAAAAAATGAATATTCAAATCTCAATCCAAATTAAATTTATAATTTTTTTTTTTAAAACTATTTTGGTGGGAGGATTATCAATTACAGGTCTTATAACTTGGGATTGGTTGTGAACTGAAATGATGGTAATTCGTGTATTTGTGTCGTATTCGTGTATTTTGTTATATTATAATCGTGTTTAAAATATTTTATATTTATATATATATTTTGATACGTTAATAATTCGTATTATATAGATTTTGAGACATTCGTATATTCGTGTTATGTTCATGTTATTTTTTTTATCGTGTAGTGTTCGTATCGTATTTTTAATTTTTTTTATCCTGTAATCGTATCTTATTCAATATTATCAGATCTATCTTTTTCTGCTGCTTCTTTCCCTCTTTCTTGCCTTCAAAATTGGGTAAATATGAAAAACATGTCCTAAATAAGCAAATAATTGTTAAATGATCTAATAAATAAAAATTATTTGAAAAAGAGAAATGAATAATTAAAAATTGTTATAAAATATATTATAAAGACAAAATTATCCTTGATAAAAAAACCTTCTCCTCCCTTTTTCTCTTATTTTTAATTTATTTTTTAATTAAAAAATAAAATTTTTTGAAAATATATATTTTTTAATTTTAAAAAATAAATTTTAAAATTTTTTATTTACTTTTTTTAATTAAAAATTTTAAAAAATAAAATTAATATTTATTTATTTTTTAAATTTTTAAAAAAGTAAATATTTAATTTTTTAAATTTATTTTCAATTAAAATTTTTAAAAAATAATATTTCTTTAATGAAAGAAAAACAAAAAAAATTTCATGAAAGATCATTTTGTGTTTACATTATTTTTTATAACAATATTTAATTGTTCTTTTTTTTAAAAATAATTTTTATTTATTAGATCATTTAATAATTATTTATGATAACATATTTTTCATATTTACCCTTCAAAATTTACCCCGCTCCCCTTTCCCTCTACTCTACTATAGGGTGTCATAACTCATAACTGCTTACCTAAAGGAGGTAGATCCTAAATTCTCAGGGTACCTATACCCAAAACTCATACCTTTTTTATATAAAGGTTTTATTAATGAGAGTTTTTAAAATATTTTTTAAATGAATTAATATATTATTTATAATTATATTAAATATAATAATTGATAATTTTATTTATTATTTTAATATATTTGATGGAGATATATTATGTTTAGATTTTGTTAACGAATATTTTTAAAATATTTTTTAAAATTAATTAATATATTATTTATAATAATATCGTATTAAATATAACAATTGATAATTTTATTTTTTATTTTTAATATATTGATTGAAGATATTATTATATTTAATAATTTAAAAAAATATTTTTAAAATATTCGTTAATAAAATTTATTATATTTATATATAATAATTTTAAAAAATGCCTTCATATCCTTATTAACTTTTTATTTTTATTTTTTTGACTTTGATTAGTAGTAAAACTTTTTTTTTATATATAAAAAAAAATTTGCTAAAGAATGCCGACACATTTTAAAATTATTATATATAATATATTCATCCAACACTCATTAGGGAAACCATATACTTCCTCTTTTTTCAACATGGCTTGAAAAGAGCCCACACCCTTGAAATATATATAAAATGTAATCTTATATTTCTCTCTGAAAACCGGGCTCTCTCTCACTTTCTCTCTTTCTCTGTCCGTGAAAAAAAAAAACAGTAAAAACTAAAAACCCCGTGGACCGTGTTTTGATGAAGAAAACCCCGAGATCTACTTTGTTAAAACTCAAACTTAGACAGAGATTGCAGAGAAAAGGATAGTATATAAGCTCCAGAAAACAACCTTCTCATAAACTTTACCATATGGTAAAATCAAAACATTTCTTTGCCTCCCAAAGCCCTAATTCAATTCTGTTTTTATTTAGCTTGTTTTTGTTTTTTGTTTTTTGGTTTCTTCTTTTATGTATAATCTACCTTGGAATTTGTGCAAACCGTTTTTTTTTTAGTTATTGAGCTGAATCAGATCCATGGAACCTGATTTTTATTCATTTTAGCTTCCTGGGTGTTTAGTTCATTTTGGGTTCTTTTTTTGGGGTGGGTTTTTGCACTTTTGCTTGCTTTATGATGTTTTAGGAATATCTGAACTGGGTTTTTAAGTTAAGGTTTTTATATTGCATTTTTCGTGTGGGGTTTTTTGGGGCTTGTGGTTTTGGATGGAGCTGTTATTAGATTCTTTGTTCTGGTGGTTTATTTTGGTTTGTTTTTGTGTACTGGTCTTTATTACCATTGATTAGCATTAATGGTGTGAAACTTAGTTTGGAAAGTAAATTTGTGATGATTTTGAATGCTTGCCTGCTTGAATTAATTCACGCTGTACTTTTTTGTGAATAAACTGGTTAAGTATACCAGTTGCTGAAACTTACTAGGTTCACTGTATATGGACTCTCTGATGATTTTGTCTCTGGATTTGGAACATATTTTGTTTTGAAGCTTGGCCAAATGGCTTAATCGTGATTTGTTACAACAATTTGGTTGTACTTTATTTTAGATGTTGATTTTGGTACTTTGATTTCTTTGTCTTTTATTTATGTTCAAAGGTTGATGGTAGTTTATCCAGTTTGACTGATTTGAGTCAGGTTTTGACTTTGCAGGTGCCTTCAAAGTAGGAATTTGTTTGAATCATTGTTGTTCTTTTCATAGACTGCAGCTGAGAGTACCTATCATTTTATGCTGATTCAAGTTATTGGTCAAAGTCCTGCGTGAATTGGAATAATCAACAACTTAGGGTCTCAACAGTAGTATGTTAGTGGATTGGATTGGAAGCATTAGATTTGCATCTGCTGATTGCAGCTGAGGCTGGAACGTTGATCTATTGGCAGTTGCCATGGCAATGATTCTGAGAAAGTGCATTTTAGATGCCCGCTAGTCCTGCTGTGCCAGGGATTTTGTTAGATGTACATTCCTTTGCTAGCAGGATTTGGAGAAAATGGGATGGACTGTTTGCTTTATCTTGGAAAATCATGTTTAGTCAAAGAAGTTGCTAATGTCCTACTAAGTGTCTTCTGATTGGTAGCAGTCTCCTCAGTAGATTCAGTCATTGTGAGCAACCATGCAATTGTGTAGCTTCTTGAGCATTGGAGGCTCTTTTATTCTGAAGAGTGATTTAGATTCTGTACTGCATCGTAGCTTGTATATCGTCTAAATTTCTACTTAACAACATGGAAGCTGAGATAGGGAACGCTAACCACCAACAAGGTGTTCTTCGTCGGATGCTTCCTGCTGTTTTACCTGTACTTCTAATATCAATTGGATATGTTGACCCTGGAAAGTGGGTTGCGTCTGTTGAAGGAGGTGCACGGTTTGGTTTTGATCTGGTAGCCCCCATGCTTCTTTTTAATTGTGCTGCCATTTTGTGTCAATACCTGTCAGCTCGAATTGGTGTTGTGACTGGACGAGATCTTGCTCAGGTACTGTTCATTCTTTTCGTGCTTACAAGAAAATTTTCTCCTGTTCTTTTGCTGTATGGTTGTTTCATGCGATTATATCACTTATACAGGGGGGAGAGAGAGAGAGAGAGAGACTACCAAATAGAGCTTTTACCAGCTAATCAGTACTGACTACAATGAAAAATCTGTGACATATCATAAATGAGAAAATATTTGAGAGCAATAAATGTAGAAAACATAGCCAAGTTGGTTCCTTTTAACTATAAAACATTAGGAATTATTCCGTTTATAAGACACAATTTCTTTGACAGCCTATTGTTTATACCCATGTACTTAATAAAAGTGTAAAAGAAGTAACAAATTATTTAGTTATTTTTGCAAATATAAGTTGTTTAATAATTTTTCCCACCTAGATTTAGAAGCATTAGAACTCCGTTTTTATGGATGCATATTTATTTATAATTAATTGCTTATCTATAATCAGGGATATTTATGTGCATAGGTGTGTGTTTGTTTGTGGATGTCTCTTTTGCTCTTTTCATGATACTTTTATTTTTAAATTTTTTGGTGATGATAGATTTGCAGTGATGAGTATGACAAGTCTACTCGTATATTCTTAGGAGTTCAAGTGGAGCTTTCTGTGGTTGTGTTGGACCTTACCATGGTATTTTTCTTGTTGATGAGCTTCTATAATACCTGGCTGCCTTTTCCAAATTATAATGGAACTAAAGCCGCTGTAATTTGTGATTTGCACTTTATAGAGATTTTTTTTTCTCAAAACAAAAGTCCTTATTTTACCAGGTTTTGGGTGTTGCACATGGGATTAATCTTCTCTTCGGGGTGGATCTGTCCACTGGTGTTTTTTTAGCTGCTCTTGATGCTGTTTTATTCCCAGTTTTTGCCACCCTCCTGGTAAGCTGAAGTGCTGAACTGTTTCTTTTATTGCACAATCTCTCTCTTGCAACACTATCAGTAATCTAATCAGTTTTCAATATCTAGGATCACTGCAGGGCAAGTTTCCTATGCATCTATGCAGCGGGTTTGATATTGCTTTGTTACATTTTTGGAGTGCTCATCATTCAACCAGAAATTTCTCTTTCCATGACTGGGATGCTAACAAAGTTGAGCGGGGAGAGTGTTTTTGCTCTGATGAGTCTCCTTGGAGCAAGCATCATGCCTCACAATTTTTATCTTCATTCTTCTATTGTTCAGGTATCTCTCATTGGACTGTGTATATGCATGTATGTACATGACTCTTGTGTATGGGCATCTTATTTTGGATTTCAATGGATTGAGGAATCCTATATTTGTTTGGAAACTTATATTCACCAAGAATTTGATATTTTCTTTGACAATACTTGGATTTTAGAATCTTTGCTCATGGATGAAGTCCTTGTAATTTTTTGATTCCCCAAATTCTGAATCAAAGGTGTCTGTATATATTTTTAACTTATATCATGATAAGCATGCATAATTTTTTTTTTTTATCGTGCTGAGGTTTTTTTTTTTTTTTTTTTTTGTATTTTCCTTTGTTTCATTGAGTTTTTATTCATTCAGCTAAACTGAACTTTAAGTTTGGCAAGTATTAATTTTCGTTGAGATGATAATATTAGTGAGAAGTTCATATATATATATGTCTGCTGTAAAAGTACTGCTATCCACCTGAACAGTTATCAGACCTGATTCATATAACCTTTTAGTGGGCATTTATTTGAAGGAGAAACAACATCATATACTAATATATATGATAAGCTGACAGTTGATTTTGGCTTAACTGTACTAATATTTAAGTTGATTTTCTCTTGTCAATTTGATTCTTTGTTTAGATTTTTAGCCTTTGTTTTTCTTGCTTATTAGAAATATATAAATTTTCAGACCACTTGCTGTTATCGTTATTGCTTTAGCCTGAATTTGTTGCATGGCAGCATGTTTAGAATGTGTGGATCGTATTTCTACATGTATTTAAAAATAATAGGTATCATGATTTTCTTCCTGTTTGCGAAAGTCACTTTTTCTAGATCATGTTGCATACCTTGTATTTGAGGCATGGCTGTGAACAGTAAACAAGATGGATTGTTGCTCGCTGTTTGCTGGTACTTTTTGGAGTTTTTGCTGCTTTACTAGTCTTTTTCTTACATGACAGGGTTTTATACTTATGGCATCATTCTCAAATGTATGGTAGGTTGATGTTTATTACACCATGCTTAAATTTTATAGGCAAATCATTATGTTGTATGCTTGTGCACTTTATTGGAGTTTCTAAGTGTTGGTGCAATTATTTATTGTCAATTTTCTGAAATTTTGTTCTCATGTTCACAGCAGCATCAGGGACCACCAAATATTTCTAAGAGTGCCTTATGTCAGAACCATCTTTTTGCCATCTTATGCGTCTTCAGCGGTATTTATCTAGTAAATTACGTGTTGATGAATTCAGCTGCAAATGTATTCTACAGTGCAGGCCTTGTCTTGGTCACTTTTCAGGATGCAATGTCACTAATGGAACAGGTTTTTTTTTTTCTTTTTTCTGACAAGCTCTTGGTTATGATGGCTTTTAAGAATCGTGCTTAAATATTTCTCAACAATTCAATTTATGTGTGGATATTAATAAATTCCGTTTAAAAATGATTAAAACAGGTGTTTAGGAATGGTATACTGCCCTTAGTCTTTTTGTTGGTTATGTTCTTATCTAATCAAATCACTGCATCAACATGGAATCTTGGTGGGCAAGTTATCTTGCACGATTTCCTTGGGCTTGACATACCGGGTTGGCTTCATCGTGCAACAATCAGAATTATAGCAATGGTGCCAGCTCTTTATTGTGTGTGGACTTCTGGAGCTGAAGGCATATATCAGTTGCTAATCTTTGCTCAGGTTATGGTAGCTCTTCTGCTTCCATCTTCAGTGATCCCCCTGTTTCGGATTGCCTCGGCAAGACCAATTATGGGTGTCTATAAGATTTCTCCAATTGTGGAGTTCCTAGCACTGGTAACATTCATGGGGATGCTGGGCTTAAAGATAATTTTTGTGGTAGAAATGATATTTGGGAATAGTGATTGGGCTGGTAATTTGAGATTGAATGCTGGGGTTAGCATGTCTGTTCCATTTGTTGTTGTTCTTGTTACTGCTTGCGCATCATTTTCTTTCATGCTTTGGCTAGCAGCTACTCCTTTAAAATCTGCTAGTTCCAGAAGTGAAGCTCAGTCATGGAAATGGGATTTGAACAGAACTGTTTCTGAGGCAGCTATAGAGAGGGAGGAAAATGATTTAAGTGAAACTAGATATCATGGAGAGGAACCTGCTCATATGCAGGAAAGATCATCAGCACCAGAAAAGTCTATTGAGAGTCATTCAGATTTATCTTTTCCAAACGATGATCTGGATTTGCCTGAAACAATTATGGAGTCTGACCAGGAAATACGTTTGACTACTGTTAATGAGAACTCTTCTAATAGTATATATCCTAACCCCTTAGTTTGTAACACCCGGGAGTCAGCTTCCACTTTTGTTAATGAGGTAGCGGATGATGATTTACCAGGCACCAAGACTCTGAAGATTGAGTCGATCAACCCTGTGGAGAAAACAGTGAGTTTAGAGGTAGATCTGCAGATTGGAAAAGATGATGATTATGGAGATACTTGGGAGCCTGAAGAGCCATCCAAACCTCCTTCCGCAAGTATTTCCTCTTTAACACCAGATGGCCCTCCTTCCTTCAGGAGCCTCAGTGGGAAAAGTGATGACGGTGGGAATGGTACTGGGAGTCTCTCTAGATTAGCAGGATTAGGTCGTGCTGGAAGGCGTCAATTAGCTGCCATTCTTGATGAATTTTGGGGCCAATTGTATGATTTTCATGGGCAACCTACCCAAGAAGCAAAGGTGAAGAAATTAGATGTATTATTAGGTATTGATTCAAAACCATTAAAAGTGGATACAAGTGGGAAGGAGTATGGTGGGTATTTCCCTACAGTTGGAGGAAGGGGATCTGAGACGCTTATTAATTCAAGTCTGTATGACTCTCCGAAGCAACTGAAGGTGCAGAATAGGATTGATTCATCATATGGGTATCCAAGAGGATCTTCGTCCTTGTGGTCAAACAACATGCAGCTATCGGGTGCTTATGTTCAAAATTCGAGCTGTAATGTTGATTCTGGTGAAAGAAGGTACCCTAGTTTGTGTGCTGCACCATCTGCTGATGCATGGGATTATCAACCAGCTACAGTGCATGGATATCAGATTGCATCTTATCTCAATCGAATTTATAAGGATAGAAGCTCTGATTTCTTGAATGGTCAAATGGAATTACCAGTATCAAAATCTCGTGCTCTGCGCCCTAAAAATTATAGAGACTCCATGGCTTTCGCATTAGCACAAAAATTGCAAAATGGGATAACTCCTGCTCAAGGCCCTGGATTTCAGAATGTTTTAGATTCTAGAAATAGTCCTTTACAATCCGAAAGATCTTATTACAACATCAGATCCTCTGGAACTAATGATAATTCTGGGATATCAGTCAATTCGAAGAAGTTTTATAGCTTACCGGACATATCTGGGCTCTCTGTTCCTCATCGGGATCTATACATGTCTGAGAAGAGTGCTCAGTGGGACAGTTCCATTGGATATGGTCCGTCCGTTGGTCAGACAAATTATGAAACATCCATGTATTCAAATGCTGGGTCAAGGGCAGGAGTTCCATTGGCCTTTGACGAGCCTTCTCAATTGAAGGGCTACAGAGATGCTTTGCCCTTACAGTTGAGTTCAAGTTCAGATGCTGGATCCCTTTGGTCTAGACAACCTTTTGAGCAGTTTGGTGTAGCTGAGAAAAGGCACAATGCCGGCAGTGAAGCACTTGGAAGTGGGTTGTCAGTAACTCGGGATACTGCTTCTAGTGTGGATTTAGAGTCCAAGCTTCTCCAATCTTTCCGACATTGTATAGTAAAGCTCTTGAAATTAGATGGGTCTGATTGGTTGTTTAGACAAAATGTTGGAGCTGATGAGGATTTAATTGATCGCGTAGCAGCAAGGGAGAGGTTTTCTTATGATGCTGAAGCTAGAGAGATAAACCAGGTTGGTCATGTGGGTGAACCTCAATACTTGTCTTCTGAAAGGAGGTATGGTTCTACACCAAAGAGTGACGAGGCAAGTTTTGCCAACTTTTCAATTTCATCAGTTCCTCATTGTGGGGAGGGCTGTATTTGGAAAGCGGATTTGATAATAAGCTTCGGAGTGTGGTGCATTCATCGGATCCTTGATCTTTCGCTGATGGAAAGCCGACCAGAGCTGTGGGGGAAATACACTTACGTGCTTAATCGTCTCCAGGTATATTTTTTTTTTGTAATCGCTTCTCTATCTAGTTAATGCATGTATCCGTTGCATAAATTGTTCACTGTGATCATTGTTCTTCTAGCAGTTGAGAATTAAGGAACTAGTGTCGTTGTTCTCAGGGTATTATTTCATGATTGGTTTCTTTTTTAAGTTGTCATGTTTTGTTTCATCTGTTGTACTTAGTGATCAAGATTAGTCTGGCTTTGCAAACAGTTATGTAGGTTCACTTTTTCTGATTTCTTTCACCATTCTTATCTTCAATTAGCGGGAATTCCTCAATGAAACAGCATTATAAAAAATTTCTTCCTAACTTTGTTACTGATTTTGTACCTCGATATCCCTTCCATAAAAAGAAAACTTGTTTTGGTTGGACTATACATTCCGATTATGCAATTTTATTATTATTACATAAATTTGGCAGTGGATTTCCTTTTGCTTCACAGCTACAGTTGTATGTTTATGATGTATTAGTAGGTTTCCTCATTGCAAAATTGATTGCAAGTGTTATTTCAGAGAGCCTATGCCTGATAGCTGATTTTTTGGAACTTTTGTTTGTTTTGGGCTGATGAGTTTGTGATACTTTTTAGGGTGGTTTCTCCGTTTTGTTGATGAAATTAACGGTGATCATTTGTCGTTAACAGGGTGTGATAGATATTGCATTTTCGAAGCTTCGATCCCCGATGTCCCCATGCTTCTGCCTCGAAATACCCATAGAATATCAGCAGAGATCGTCAAGTCCTCCTCCTGTTTCAAATGGAATGTTGCCCCCAGCTGCAAAACCTGGCAGGGGTAAGACTACAACTGCAGCTACTACGGTCTTGTTGGATAAAGTTAAGGATGTGGAGATTGCTATATCTTGCCGGAAGGGTCGAACCGGTACTGCTGCTGGTGATGTAGCTTTTCCAAAGGGAAAAGAGAACTTGGCATCTGTCCTTAAACGCTACAAACGTCGATTGTCTTCCAACAAATCAGTTGGCAACCACGAGGGGTCTGGATCACGCAAGGTTCCGGCATCAGCTCCAATGGTGGCTTCTTACAATACATAGCTTTCATTCCAGTTTTTCCTCTATGGTTTTCACGGTAGTTCAGCTGTTTGATTTTGAAAGGCAGCTCATGGGCTAAGCTCACTTCTCACAGGACTGTCAAAACCAACCCTCCCCCCCCCCCCCTCCCTTCTCATGTGTATCAAAAGTCAGCGCTGCAAATTTTATTTCCATATATATATATATATATATATGGGATAAAAGCTTAGTGGATATGTTGTAATTGCAGCAGAATTAAAGAAAATGGGTTAGAAGAAGAAAGGTGGAAATTGATCAAAAGAATGTATGTGATGTGTACATAGGACTAAGTAATATGATATTTATCGGGTATTGTGGGCATCCATGAAAATCTTCTTACAACTTGATGCGCAAAATTGGTTTGCTATATATTAATACTATATGAATACAATATGTAAAACGAGCATAAGATCACTTCAAACTTGTAATTCATACACATTCTGATATTTTGATGTTTCAAATATATGAAAAAGTTAAGTATATTTGTATCGGATATATACTCATATTTAACACTTACTTTGAAGTTTGAATAACATAGTTGAGTCGTATCAAAGACTTTCAAATATTCAATTTTTTCTCTTATTTGAAAATGTGAAAAATCTTTTCTTATACACGCATAAAATCATATGAAAAATTTGTCTTCAAACATAAAAATATATATTATAGTACATGAATCTAACAGTTAATTGATTCATCCAGCATCCCCTTATAGGTTTTAGCCCCAGCCTCCCAGCTTCAGCATATATATATATATATATATATATATATATATATATATATATATATATAGAAAATGTTAACCAGTGTCTATAGGCATCGGTTAACATTCTATATATAGAAAAAAATATATAATTAATGCATTATTTTTTCTTGAATTCAGTAAAAGTAATATATTAAATGCTAAAAACTTTTTTGAAATGATAAATAAATAATTTTTAACCAGTACTTATAAGCATCGGTTAAGCGGATCCTATATATATATATATATATATATATATATATATATATATATATATATATATATATCATCTGTTGCATGCAGCTCTATATATAGTCGACCGTACGTCTCATATATGAAAGCTTATGGACAATATGAAGCAAACTCAAATTTGTAGCTATGGAATATTATTAATACACAGTTACTGAAACGAAGTTGCTATACCAGTAGGTGAACTTTGAAGTATGGATCAGCATTCAGCAGCTAGCCATAGCAGCTGGGTAGCTAGCTAGGCCGAAGTCACATGATAAACCACAAATTCCAAACCTACCACTTTCCTTTTCTAATACATACAAGAATATAAGACAGATTCTGAGCAACCTGCTAGTTTTTTCATTCATTGAATGTCTTGGATCTTATGATTTTTTAACCTTAAAAAAAAAAATTCACATGTCACTTAGGCTACACACAGCAAATTGTTTTGCATCTTGCTTTTGCTATAAGATTGCCTGCCAATAGCATGTGCAACATATATACCATTTTGCAGATTTGTAGCCAGGTTGGCCTGGGGTTGGTAGGTGAGATGTGAGATCTGCAATCAAACTTTTGTTTGACAAATACTATAGCAAATGGGAAGGCCCTTTTCTTTCCAATGTTGACACTTGACATGTGTAATGTGGTACAATAAAAACATTGTTCCCTTTTTCTTTTTTCTCCCTTCAATTTCTGTTGTTTTTTTTTTTTTTTTTTTTTTTTTAAGATTATAATGAAGTTGTGGTTGTGGATGATATTATCTTTCTTTATCTGTTGATATATTTACTGTTAAGAAGATTTTTTGTATAATATTAATACTTATAAAATACATATATCAATAGTAAATAAAATTGAGTTTAATATTCATGTAATCACTTTTAAAAGATGGTATTAAATAAGTCTAAGATTCGAATTTTAACACCTGCAATTCTTTCTTTTATTTTAAAGCAACGATCCCATTTGTAAAAAAAAATAAAATAGTAAATTTATACACATTGAAATTGGATTATTTGAGAAAGATTGCATTAATATATCAATTTATGATTAATCATATGAGAAATAAAATAACTCTAATATTATAAGTTGTGTTTACAAATGAAAAAGTGAAGTGATAAGCTATTTTAGCTAAACTCAGTGATAAGAGCAAAAAAAAGTTTCAAGAAAAAAATTCTAAATAAAGCTGTATATAGGATTTTTTTGTGAAAAAAAAGGGAATTGTGGATAAATAACTGAAGAGGAAAGAAAATCATCCAAAATATGAAATGAAAGAATGTATTATATTTTCTTGCAGCTGAGCTGCTTTCTTTTACCTACCATTAAAGGAAAAATGGGGTCAAACAAGAGTATTAGTGTTAGCTCAACAAACAATGAATAATGTTTCTCTCAAAAATGAAAAAAAAAAAAAAAACAATGAAAAATGTTTGATAAAGAGCTCTTTGGATCTAACCATTTTTCTTTTGGGTCTTTTTTTATATTTAATTTTCTTTCAAATTTAGCAACTTTGAAAGAAAATTTTAGATTAAAAAAATCATAATTATATATTTTATATTAATTTAAAATATAAAAAAATAAAATTTTATTTTTATAATTAAATTTAAATAAAAATAATTTTTATTTATTAAACAATAATTTGAGTCGGGACCGAGTCGAGTTAACCCGAATTTAAAATATCTTATTTTAAACCTGATCCAATTTCGAACTAAATCTTCTTATGTCCAATGACCAACTAGATATGAAGTTCAAATAAAGTCTCACAAATAAATAAAAAAATTAATCATTGTCAACTAAATAAAATTTCAAATATAAAAAAACTTAGATAAGATATTGAATCTTAAATCACGTTATGATAAAATAAAAATTTTATTTTCTCTAACCGTTGTTCTCTTTTCTTCTTCTCTTCTTGAATATTTACTAACTTAAACAACAAAATGCATCCCGAAATAATAACCTTGGCACCCTATGATCATTTGTTTTCCTTTGCAAGTCTCTAAATTTTCAAGCAACCCTTTTCTCGTGCTCACCTTCAAGTTCATCAACCTAAAAGTCCAACAAAAAAAACCAAATATAACCCGAACTTTGAATAAATCTATTACAAATAAAACAAAAAGATGGTAGGGAGGAACTATAAAATTTCAAATATGCATTGAAGAATTTCCTCCTCAATTCCCACCAACCACATCCATTACTGAAATCGCCAGCCACCACCACTTTCACGAGTCAAATTTTTACCTTTCTTTCATTTCTCTCAGTGATCCAAATCTAGTCCACGCTCTTTTCTTTCCACCTTCCGATCATTTCATAATCAATGGCCCTTCTTTAATCTCAACCAACCCATAGCCTTTTCCTCTGCCACCCCTTATGCCTACCTACCAACTCAGTACTCACTAACCCCTTCCCTTCCCTATTTAAACCATCTTTCTTTTCCCTTCTATCTTCAGGAAGGAAAGGAAGGAAAAAAAAGAAAGAAAAGAAAACTCCCTGGAGCTGATCCTCTCATTTGCTCCCTCAATTACCACACATTTGTAAATTAACAACTTCAAATTCTTTTCTGGGTCATTCTTCATTTCAGTCATTTGTTTTAACATGGAGACGATCACTCAAAATGGTAATTACTCAAACGGGTCTTTGGAGAGTTTTTGCACGACTACTACTACTGCTACAAAGGGTGGTTTTGTCGACCCTTTGAACTGGGGTGTTGCAGCTGAGTCACTCAAGGGAAGTCATTTGGATGAAGTGAAACGTATGGTAGCTGAGTATAGGAAGCCTTTGGTGAAACTTGGTGGTGAGACCTTGACAATTTCTCAAGTTGCAGCCATTGCTACTCGTGACTTGGGTGTCAAGGTTGAGCTTTCAGAGGATGCAAGGGCTGGTGTTAAGGCTAGTGCTGATTGGGTCCTTGATGGCATGAACAAAGGCACTGACAGCTATGGTGTTACAACTGGTTTTGGTGCTACTTCTCATCGAAGAACCAACCAAGGAGCTGCCCTTCAAAAAGAGCTCATTAGGTAAGCTAAAACACTACCCAAATTAACTACAAACTATAAACTGGAAATTACGTACTTAGCATGCAACTTTGGTTTCAAACTCAGTTCAACCGTCCGATTTGACTCAGTTCCGAACTCGTAGCATTGTAGTAACTAGTAACTACTAACTAGTAAGGCATGACTAGTTTTGTAGTTTTGTCACTTTGTGGGATTGAGTCAAAATCGTCTTCATGGAATTAAGAAGTCCAAACTGGACGGCAGTTGAGTTGACTCGGCCTGGTGGGTGGAGTTATAACCGAGTTAAGTGTAATAAATAAGTACTACTGCAGTACAATGTCAATTATCCTGAGTTGTCAAGGTGGCACTACTATTTTTGGAAAGAACACGAAAAAGTTTATTGTATCAAGGTTGATAAGGCTGTTATCACTTATCACAAAAGTAGTGGGCAGGAGAATTTATGGCAAATTTATTTCATGGTGAATAGGCAATTGGATAAAATTTGTCCCTCACCACAATATGTTTCTTTTAGATTAAATTTTTTTTGGGTAAAACAGATCACCTAATTTAACTATAATTTTCTATGTTAAATCATGTTCAAATCACAAATTGAAAGATGGTTTTATCTGTATATTTAAAATCTGTTTTTGTTGCTGCAGGTTCTTGAATGCTGGGATCTTTGGCAATGGAACTGAGTCATGCCACACACTTCCTCACTCAGCAAGCAGAGCAGCTATGCTTGTTAGGATCAACACCCTCCTCCAGGGATACTCTGGCATCAGATTTGAAATTCTTGAGGCAATTACCAAGCTTCTTAACAACAACATCACCCCATGTTTGCCGCTTCGTGGCACAATTTCTGCATCCGGCGATCTTGTTCCTCTTTCCTACATTGCTGGACTGCTAACTGGCAGACATAATTCCAAGGCTGTTGGACCCAATGGAGAAACCTTTGATGCCCAGGAAGCCTTTCGTTTAGCCGGTATTGATTCTGGGTTCTTTGTGTTGCAGCCTAAAGAAGGCCTTGCTCTAGTCAATGGCACTGCAGTTGGTTCAGGCTTGGCTTCCATGGTTCTTTTTGAAGCAAACATTCAGGCTGTTTTGTCAGAAATTTTGTCGGCAATTTTTGCTGAAGTCATGAATGGTAAACCTGAGTTCACTGACCATTTGACACATAAATTGAAGCACCATCCAGGACAAATTGAGGCTGCAGCTATAATGGAACACATTCTTGACGGGAGCTCTTATGTTAAAGCAGCTAAGAAGTTGCATGAGATGGACCCTTTGCAGAAACCGAAACAAGATCGCTATGCTCTGAGGACTTCTCCACAATGGCTTGGTCCACAGATTGAAGTGATCAGATTCGCAACCAAATCAATTGAAAGAGAGATTAATTCCGTCAATGATAACCCTTTGATCGATGTTTCAAGGAACAAGGCATTACATGGTGGCAACTTCCAGGGTACCCCAATTGGTGTCTCAATGGACAATGCTCGTTTGGCAATTGCAGCTATTGGGAAACTTATGTTTGCTCAATTTTCTGAACTTGTTAATGACTTCTACAACAATGGTCTCCCATCAAACCTCTCTGGTGGTAGGAACCCAAGCCTGGATTATGGTTTCAAAGGTGCTGAAATTGCAATGGCTTCCTATTGTTCTGAGCTCCAATACCTAGCTAATCCTGTCACTAACCATGTTCAGAGTGCTGAGCAGCACAACCAAGATGTGAACTCCTTGGGACTAATATCTTCAAGAAAAACTGCTGAGGCTCTTGATATCTTGAAGCTTATGTCCTCTACATTCTTGGTAGCTCTTTGCCAAGCTATTGATTTGAGGCATTTAGAAGAGAATTTGAGGAACACTGTGAAGAACACTGTGAACCACATAGCTAAGAAAACCCTCACTACTGGTGCCAATGGTGAACTTCACCCTTCAAGATTCTGTGAGAAGGATTTACTCAAAGCTGTGGATCGTGAATACGTCTTTGCCTATATAGATGATCCCTGCAGTGCTACCTACCCATTGATGCAAAATCTGAGGCAAGTACTTGTTGAGCATGCAATGACAAATGGTGAGAATGAAAAGAATCCAAGCACCTCAATCTTCCAAAAGATCACAGCTTTTGAAGAAGAACTAAAGGCTTTTTTGCCAAAGGAGGTTGAGAGTGCAAGGGTTTCACTTGAGAATGGAAATGCAGCAATTTCTAACAAGATCAAGGAATGCAGATCTTATCCGTTGTACAAATTCGTGAGGGAGGAGCTTGGAACTGGGCTGCTAACTGGAGAAAAGGTCAAGTCACCTGGTGAGGAGTTTGACAAGGTGTTTACAGCTATGTGCCAAGGGAAGATCATTGATCCAATGCTGGAATGTCTTAAGGAATGGAACGGTGCCCCTCTTCCGATCTGCTAGTTTGTTTTCTTTCATTTTTATCTTTGAAATTTGTTACTTCAATCTTTTTCTTTGTTTTTCACCTTTTTTTTTTTTTGGTTTGAGTTTCCTTGTAAAAGAATTTAATAATATGAATGCATCTCTCTCTAATTTTCACTTTTTAGTTATCAGCTAGTAGGATGTAGATTACTTGCAACTGTTAAAACTTAACCTTACTATAGTAATATTTGGAATGAAATTGAAAATAACTCTTAAGATTAGTCTATTTGGTTCATGCGACCACTTCTTAAGAGACGACATTTAGTAGATTTGAAATTTAAATTTTCAGCATTTATAATTTTTTTTTATCCCATGGCCTCCTTTGCATCAAAAAATAAAATAACTCCTAGCTTAATCCTTGGAATGTGAAAAAATGCTTGAAGTAAAAAACCAGCTCAATCTTTTTCTTTTTTCATTTCCCCCATCTTTATTGTACTTTTGTGAGAGC
Source organism: Fremontodendron californicum (assembly GCA_030761205.1). Taxonomy (NCBI): domain Eukaryota; kingdom Viridiplantae; phylum Streptophyta; class Magnoliopsida; order Malvales; family Malvaceae; genus Fremontodendron; species Fremontodendron californicum. The sequence goes on from JAULJL010000012.1 coordinate 1,977,688, forward strand.
CACATGGGTTCCCTACATTTTTTTCACTAAGGCAGCCCCCACAATTTTTTTTAATATATTTGGTCTCAAAGGGTTCATGCTTGACAATTCTGAGTTACCAAAAAATGCCAAAAACGTGATAAATGTGTTCAATAATTTCAATAACAAAAATAAAACTAGTGAAAATAACAAAGGAAAGGACAGATTTCTACTTCTATATGTTTAGCTATGTATGGGCAGTGGGTCCTTTGATCCTGATTATCCTCAGTCACTATTGACATTCATAATATCCAGAGATTTTGATTATAATTGAAAAGAAGACAGCTAATGTGATTCCTAGAGGCCAGAAGCAGTGAAGCACAGTAAAGCACATTATTTTCTCAAAGAAGAAAGTAAAAGCTATGTTATTCGGATTTTTTTTTTTTTAAATTATTCGTGTTTGAAACTTGTGTCCGATTAATATTCAAATATTAGTATGCTGTCTGATCCTCCAAATATATGTAGTTTTATTTTTAAATTTAAATATATCCATATCGAACATATACTCATATCCAACACTCACCTTCGAGTTCAGATAAATAAAGTAGAAGTAGTGCACTTGCAGCTTACACACAGAAAAAAAAAAAAGCATAAAAGATCATTTATTTTCCTCATTTGCCATTGTTCAGGTATTTACTGAAGCTGACATCAGCTACAACTACACTCTGCCAATTTGCTCAAACCATAACCATAGGAGCTCAACGTGGATAGTTCATAGTTCCTTCTTCATTCAAGTCTTAAGAATTGCTGATTTCAGGTGAGAAAAGGTGGTCTGAGTCTGACTTAAAATGACAAACAATTTCCTAATAGTCCAATTCCAAAGGCACTTTGTATTCTCTTATGGCAGATGAAGAAATTACCAGAAGTAAGAAAGCAATTGCTGCCTGCCTGCTAGGACCATTTTGGCAATTGGCACTGCTAACTTTGATACCCAGGTTGGTCCCAAATTGCTAGTTGCTTAAACCAAAATTTGGTGACTGACTGTGACGACTTTCTTTTCTTTCTTTTTTTTTTTCTTTTTTTCTGTGTATTTTGTATTTAATCCTGGCTGCCATGGATTTACTTAGCTTGATAACGCCAAAAGGCCATCCATTTGAAGCTCTTCACAAAGCAATTTGTCCCATTCAAATACAACAGAGAAAAAAGGGTTTTTTCCATTATAAAGTATAAACTTACAAATACAAGAAATCTCCAATCTCCAACAAGCAATCTTTGAAACCCCATTACTGCCACCACTTTACTTTTTCGGTTTAAGACTATTTTTGTTTTGGATGTTATTTTGGGTCGTTGGGAATTGGATGGAAAGTGAGAGGAAAGAAGCGGGGTTTGGAAAAAGCCTGGGCCTAAAAATTATGATGGATTGGAACCAAGGAAAGTAAAGAAATATGTAAATGGAGTAAATGAGGTCAAATTATTACGTAATTAAACTTTGTGCTCAGCCGATTTTTGAGGGTTTTTTCATATAATATAATTTATATAAATTAAATCTTTTTATTATATAATAATATAATATCAGTCCAATAAACTGTCAAACATGATCATTTATTATGTTGACGTGGCTTTGATTTTGCTGGATTTAGAAATAAATTGAAGCTGACGTGATTTTTTTGTGATGTGATGCTAGTATGTTGAGCGAGTCATTTCGGCCCAAAAAATTGCCACTTTGGCATTTCTATTTTCTGTATTAATAATAAATAAAAAAAATCTTAAAAAACGTTTTAATCAAATAAAAAAAAAAATCCCAAAACACTAAACCCAAATATTTTTATAAATTCACTTTCAGATTTAACAACATGCTCCTATCTATTATACATATCTGAACTAATATATATATTGATTATAATATTCGTGATTGAATTAATCTCATAAGTCAAATGATATCAATTCAATTAATGATTCCACTAGTATATTATGCTCCTATCTATTTTGCTCTTCCTAAGTTTTCTGACAGTGTTTGTTGATATATTTATGATTTTCAGATTATTTGTTAGTTTTCTACATACAAATGCATTTTAGTCCGTAGAATATTGTCATCCTGATGACTCCACTAGTATCCTGTGAATTTCTTGGACAAGTTTTCTTTGGTCCTTCATGAGGAAAATACTCAATTTTGTCAATATTTGTTGGACCTATTCTCCTTGTTGTTATAGAGAGTTAGATACAGATGCTAATGCTAATGCACAAAGAATACAAATAGAAGAATTAACTTAGCCCAATATTTGAGAGATTCTATCATTTTACTACTGTTCATGTGCTTTTTAAGATGTCAGTTCTATCACTGACCCTTACAGTATTGTTCTTCACTAGTTGATAATTGATTGCCTTCTCTGTTTCCCTTTTAGTTGTTTATTTTTGTTATATGAGTGTCTGGTTGGACAGAACTTCTTTAGCTTTTTTTATGGTGTTGTTGAGAGAACTTGTGAAAATTTGAAAATGGAAACAGATTGCTAAACCTTGCTTTCCCCGTGTCAATCAGATTTACTTTGAGGTCTGAAACTGAAGAAATTCTTTGACATTGATCATGCATTCAATGCTTCCCATAGCTGAGGATCATAACTTTTCATTTTTTTGACTTGTAACCTATCTATCATCATGCATATGAGCATATCCCATGCTAACATTGTGTATATTTGAGTTTCAAGCATTCTGCTTGCCAATCTAGTCATAACTTGATTTCATGCACTTGATCTCTAAAGTTCTGTTCATTCTTCGTGCAAGCATTAGCTCCTGAAGTTGGAAACCTTGACAAACCTCAAAGAATCCTGCTTTTATAAACTTGGCAACACCTTGACTGTCTGATTCTTCTTGATTAATTACCTGCTTTTTGCGTGTATCTGTCAGTATTGAGCTATGTTGTTTCGACTTTTTATTTTTCTTGAAGTACTCGTATCCGACGCATATCCGCACATTGGTATGGGGATATGATCCTCCAAGGACCCTCCAAATATATGGAAATCTTGGAAAAATTTGGACGTATCCGTATCAGACACTCACACCCGAATCCGAGTAACATAGGTACGGAGCCTGTTTCAAGTACTACAGGTAAATATCAGGGACACTGCCCTGAGATGGGCTCGAGGAGAGTAAGGAACTTGCATCTCCAGTGACAGCAATTTTCTTTGATAGTAATATAAACCTAATCTATAGTTCAATACATCAATTCGCTGTTAATATTGTTTCAAGTTTCAAAGCTAAAGTAGAGGCCAGAGCTAATGAAACTGCCAGTTTTGGCCCAACTGGAAACTATCAGATGCTGTCAGCTGGTAGGGTTTGCTCCAACTTCTTGTTCAGTGTTGATCTGATATCGTACTGTGTGTTTAACAAGGTTCTACTTGGTCCCAAGAGCTTTCACATGTTTTGAGCGGTTGAGGCCCTTGGAAACAGAATTTAATATTTTTCAATTGAATTACATTTATAGGCTACAGAATTTATGTTACAAAAATCTACTTGGTATACTACATATTAGCATTCTGATTAGGACTGGGGCCTCGTGAATGAATCAAATTTCCAGCATGAATTCTTAAAGACACTGGGAGAGTTTTCGATCTTGCGGAGAGCTAGCACAAAGAACAACATCGAGGAAGAGGCTTTCATCACAAGGAATGCAGAGTTTTGAGTCAGTGGTAAAATCATATTCATCCTGAGCTTGATCCAGCAATGCCTTGAAAAGTGGGTGCTTGAGCAAGGTTATTTTAATTACAAACCTCTTACAGTTTTCACCAACATACACTACTAAGTGACCCTTTGGCACATCTCTTGGGATTGAGCTCTCTTCATGCATAAAATCAGGCCATTTTGCCCACTGATAACAGTACTCGCAACTGCCACAAGGTATGACTCTACTTCCCATCTTCCTCCAATTAGTAAGGCATGCCTTTAGAAACTTCCCCTTCATTGTCTCCCAAGGTAATTAATAGTAATATGCTAATATAGACAGAAAGTAGATGGGGTCTGAAATGGAGATCAAGTATGGTTTGGATAGTGAAACAGATGAAGTGAAAGAAAGGGTTTTTTTTTTTGTTGCTATAAAGTGAAAGAAAGGGTTATATAGCAGAAAAATATAAAGAAAAAAAAAAAAAAGATGGTGAGCTTGGTCGAAGTCTTAGTAAATATATAGTATTAGTAATGATATTGCTTAAGCGCAAATGTATGACTATTGAGATGGTTCGGCCCTTTGTCTTTGCTGTCCCCTTCTTTTTTTTTTTTCCTTTATAGCATTTGTGTCTTGATACGAAAGTGTACGAACACGCATCTCATGATATAAAAGCTGTACAAAATTATTGCTTCTGAGGTCATACAGGAAGTTTGAGAGAGAGAGGATGGTGGTTGATCAATGATCTTTCGAAGTTCTCGAAGTTAAGACCCCACACGTTTGAGAGTGGAAAAGATAAGATATGAAAGAGGGATGGGATAAGCTTCTTGGGCAAAGTGCGATCCCACTTAATTGTTGTCGATATATATGTAAATGTTTAGTAGTTGTATTAATCTTGCTCTGGTTTTTTAATTTTTTTTTAATATTTGTGTTTGATATGTTAGGATATAAATGTGGGAATATGATCTTTAAGAATCTTTCAAATACGTGAAAAAATTTTAAAAAAATTGACTATATTCATGTCGAACGTATTTGGATAAAAATCTTTAGGTATCCGATATCCGAATTTACTTTAATTTTTGTTCGGAGAATATTGAATATCCAAATTCTTTATCCGAATCTGCTTTATTTATATGGATATTATTAAAATATCTAAATTCGATATCCATTTATATGTTTATAAAATATAATTTTTTTTTTATATTTATGTAAAGATTCGAATCTTGACATGTAAACCCAAATTATCAAAAATTGAGATATTTAACAGATTCAGATAATAATATTTAAATAGTAAACAAATAACAAATAAATTTACATATCATGTTAATTAATCGAATTTAAATTCAAATATTTTAAAAATTACAAATATCTTATACCATAGTCAATAGGCATTGGTTGGCTTTGCTTGGCATGCTTTTCTGGCTGCTATGTTCTGCAGCTGGATTCGGGATAAGCTTTTGCGTATCTCTGCAACTTGTCTGTGCATGCATGTAATGGGCTATTTACTACAAAATAAAGATGGAGACAAACAACTTAGGTTGCAGTCTTTGCCAGAGGGAAAAAAAAATAGATAAAAAAAAAAAGAAAGAAAGAAAAGCAAAGAGAACGGAAAGTCGAATATCGAATCTTACAATGATCCTTCCTTCCCAACGGTTGATAGTTGGAAACATTCCATACTTTAAAATTTCTTTGGCTCCATATCTTACCTACCAAAACCAATAGTTTATAGCCTCTTGTAGCATGAAAATATATCCCTACATTAATATATTCAAGATTTATTTTAATGAATTCTTTAAACTTGAAAAGTTAGTGAATTCCAAACTTTGGCAAGTAAAAAAAAAGAAGACAGAATATGGGTCATTTCTCATTAGATTGACAAAGACAAGTGAAGATAACTGTGTTTTTTTTTTTTGGTTTGATTTGTTGAACTTTAGTTTTCTCAGAGAGATGATTGAAAAGCCAGCATAGGGTTCATCCCCTGAAGACAATAACGTGTTGTGCTCGGTCGTCTGAAGGAAAAAACAGCCTCTCAATTCCTATGTTACTCGAATTCGGAGATTAATGTCGAATTAGGGTATTCTCAATTTTTTTAAAATTTTTTTCATATATTTGGAGGATCATACCTCTATACCTTTGTCTGAATATGTATCGAACATAGGTGTCGAACACGAATACTTCAAGAAAAATAAAGAATCGGAGTAACATAGCTCAATTGTACACATCATTCGAGTAGAGCTGCCAACAGTTTTGCAAACATGGTGAGAGAGACTGAGAAAGAGAAGGAAAGGAGTTCATTAATATTTAATACTAGTATTGTCAACTGTGATGTCCATTTCTCTCCAGCATTTTTATGAGAAAAAAAAAAAAACCCTTTTTAAGATTAAAAGTTAAATTGATGAGAATTCGGTTCAATCAATCTGATCAATTAAACTAGACATTTAACATGTTTAATTACAGACATGAAAGATAGTTTTATTTCTATATCTATTTTAAAGTGTTTAGTGTACATTCATCACTAGATATTAACACATTGAAGAACCGAGTAACATAGAACATTGGAACATGTAATTTTAATCTGGGTCATTGCAAGCAAAGCAACCTCCATGAAAGTGTGACATTTATCTTACAAAAAATGTAGTGTAAAGTATAAGAAAATTGAATCAACTTTTGAGGTATCAGTAAAAGAACAATCAAGTTTACAACATTAGCTCTGGTTACTCGGATTCGGGTGTGAGTGTCGGACACGGATATGTTCATTTTTCTCAAGATTTTCATGTATTTGGAGGGTTTTTGGAGGATCATATCTCCATATTCATGTTCAGATATGAGTCGGAGACGGATGTCGGACACGAATACTTCAAGAAAAATAAAGAATCGGAATAACATAAAACTCTGGAGATGGAAGAGGAGGGGGGCTGAAACATTTTCTGAAATTGTAGGGAAGGATTGTAGTAGTTGGTGACAAAGAGTCTCGATAGGGTGGGCAGTGGTGTGTAGCTGAGAAGGGGACGTGGGTGCACATGAGAGTTGGGCCACCACAACCAAAGTCTTTAAAAAGGGCTCACTGACTGGCTCAAAGGCTCACACTCTCGCCAGAGTGTTTCGATTAGATATATACCAAAGCAAGCAAACAGCTTAAATAGAGAGTTGGTGTGCCTCAGCCTGGCTGGGGGGGCTCTCAAAGGCTTAAACCATGTGTCCCCAAACTCTCAATGATTTGATTGGACTTCCCCTCCCTCGATCCCTCTCAGTTCAGCTCCCTGCACGTGCATTCTCCTGTTTCTCTTAGCTTGATCTATTATTATACTCACTATAAACCATTTTTTTTATATTCCCTCGACTACCTTCCCATGGCTACTCCCACTTCCCATTAATTCCTTCCCATGCTTCCCATCGGGAAGCAACATGTTAAAAGATTTTTTTTTCTTTCCTTTTGGGTTTGTTTGGTTTAAGTCCTTCGTTTAGAGTTAGTTTAGTATTGTTATTGGAAAAAGTTTGAATTGAAAAAAATATGATAAAAAATTATGCTTTGAGAATTTTTAAGTGTTTCGTATTGTTGTGAGGAATTGAAATGTCAAAAAATAAATGTTTAAAATAATAAAAGTATAAAGATGTGAGGATAATAAAATTATTTTATCCAAAAACTCTATTTTTTTGGGTTTTTGGCTTAGGTTACCAAACCATGGTTTCAACCGTAAAAATAAAAAAAAAATTATCTGTTTAGTATTACATTTATAATGAAAAATAATTTTTGACCTCAAAAATTGTGTCAACCACGATACTAAACAATGTCTTAATATTACCGATCTATACTTTCAAACTAGAAGAAGTTTTGGGTCCTAGCCTCTTGGGCCTTGCACTTCGGTTATGGTTTAGACTACACATATGCAGGCTGCAGCCCAAGTCTGTGTCTTCACTTATTAAAGTCAAAGATAAGATGGACTAATAGCCTACTACCCCCAATAAGTAGGCTGTAATTAATTTGAGTAACCAATTTTCTCTGTTTTCTTTCCTGTTTAGTATTTAAGTTGCTAGACGCTAGTTGATACTTGGTATATCTCTTCATGAGTCGAATGGTTTGATAAATTCGATTTAAATTGAGTCAAATCTTGAAATAAATTTTTAATAATTTAAACGGGTTTGATTCTACTTGAATTACTATTTAAAGTCTTAAATAATAAAAAATATTCTCTTTCAAACAAACAAATTTGTTAGCTTTGTTATAAACTTGAGGATAAATTTTTTTTTTTTTTTTTTGTTTCATGAATTTGAAACTAGGCTAACCAACTGATTGTCCTAGGTCCTAGCTAGTGCCTTATCTCTTAGTTTCGTAGCCAAGTTAATATCTGTAGATTTTTTTCCCAACATCATCATTACCACTTTCTAGTTTCTGCAGCGTAGAATATTATCATTAGGCTGCTAGACACAGCTCGATCGGTTAGGTCCAAATATATAGAGCAGAAAGATTTTTTTTTGACAGGTGATTGTTGGGACCTTGAAAGTGATTGGTTTTTGGTGATATTGGATACTATTTTAATGGAGTGAGTGACACTTGTAAAAAAATGGGTTTGGCTCCAAACCTTGATTACATCCCCCATTTGTTTTAAATAGAAGCTTCTGGTTATTGAAATGCTTCCTTGCAACATTTTTCAATCGTTAGCCCACTAAAATTCTAAGGCTGGGAGAGTTGGTAGAAAAGGATATTTAGATTGTACTCTCTCATCAGTTATGCCAGATTCTGGAAAAGGAAATATCATTGTTCATAAGCTCTGGTAGGTGGAAGCCAAAAGTAATTTTGACAATGATACCAATGGCTTTTCAGAATAACTGTTTTTCAGGATCGGGATGGAGTTTTTGTTCTGTAATTTTCATTTAAGCATCTTACAAACTGATCTCTTATATTTTAAAAGAAAAAAAAAAAAAAAAAACAATTATTGTTTTAGTTAAGTGCTTCACAAACCAATTATCAACCCGACAATCATCATGTTACAGATCGATGGCAGGAATTAGACAGATATGACAAACATAAACTTTACAAATCTCAGAGCTCTGTTTCACATGTTTGCATAGCATATATATGTTTGATGTTTCTGGTCGTGGCACTAAACAAAAAGATGGACAGATGGTTCTTCTTGTTATAGTTTGCACACCCAAAAGAATAAAGAAATTCATCAGCTTCCCTTCAATTTGCATTAAGATTGTCTCATAGAAAATAAAAAATGCAAGGCTTACCTTGTATGATTTGACATCATAAAGCAACTCAAACGAGTAGATATCTTTTGTCCTTTGTTGATGATTTCATTAATGCATTTTCAATGATTATTTGACGTGTGTTTATGATAAAATTTGTTTTAATTTTAAATAATTAATTATATTGAAAATATCACATGATTATAATGAAGTGACACCAAACGAGATAGAAAATAAAAATAAAAGATATTTATGCAACTCAAACATGAAAGGAAGGAATTATGATTCATTGACTTTGTCTATAGGCTATAGCCATTATGTTTCCACTTAAAAGGTGGAATTTCCCTATTAAGGCCAAAATTTTATCTCTCAACTATCATTCTAGAGTCTAGAGTGGTTCCAAAAACTATATGTAAATGCCACTTTGCTTTATGGGTGGAGACCCCATTCTTCATTTTTTTTTTTTAATTCACTCATTATATCAACATTGGCTGATCTCTCTATAAAATGCACCTAAATTAACCCAACTCCGAGCTAATTAACCAGCTTATTAATTCCTTTTGTATGGGCAGCATGAAGCTTTTGGTGCTGTTTCTGGTTGTGATGATGGTGAGTTCTAGTTGCATGGCAGGGCCAAGGAGAGCCATGAATATCGGTGGAATATACGGGCAAGAGCAGCAACGACACCATGTCGTCGGGAAAGGAAAAGCGATTGAAGGAAGGAGGAACACAGTTGAGGATAGCTTGGAGAAAAACATAGACAACCACCACAATATTCCAAGACAAAAGTACGATGATTGGGGTAACAATTCTCCGGACAATGGTGGTGATAACGGTGATGAAGGAGGAAGTGGATAAAAATAATACTAAGTGCTATATAATATATGCATGGACGTGTGAATATCGTATTTACTTTCATATATGTGATATATGCTATAGTTTCTGTTCTGTAAGAACTTGTCTTCATAAAATTGTAGGTACCAGAATGGATGGGATAATATTTGGCTTTACTGTTTCTCACAGTATAATGTATTTTTCTTTTAAACTTTTGTTTGTGAACTAAGAGGTGTGTTTTTGGTGGTATTAACGTTTTATGTCCAAATCTGGCTATGAAATTTTTTTTAACTCTATAAACAAGATTAAAAAATTGTCACCTATCTTCTTTTTTTAAATATACCTAAAAGATGCCGCTCTATTAATTTCGTTTGTAAAATCTAAAAGTTTCATATACTTATACTTGATTTCCTCTTCCTCTAGTTGTCAAGATTGAAGGAACATGAAGATAACGTATTATATAAATTGACACACTCGTGTATTCATATCATGTTTTTGTTTTAATTATTTTTTCGTATCGTGTTCAAAATTAGTAGATCTAAATAAATGTAGGTTGAATATGGGGTGATACTTAAAGAAGTCAATAATGCTAGTAACAACCAGGCAACATGGAAGGAAAACCTACTATTTAAACATCAGTTAGCCATATTCCTGGCTATTAAAATTGTAAAATTTGTATTCAATTGTGCAACATTTACCAGATATTCCTAATGATCAGGAACATTTATATGTGCAGATCATGGCAGGTGTTAAGGGGATTGTAGGGCAAAAACACAGCTTCTTTACAACTAAACTTGAATTCCAGTTTGCTTCACTGCAAATTACAGAAATGCTTCTTCAACTACACTTCTTCCTGCGTAGATTTGAATTTCTTCCGTGAGAGTAAACTGGAGCACCTTTAGTTGTTGTCGGTTGTTTGGATGAAGGAACATAATCAAGAGATGGAATTTTTGGACCGCAGACCTTCGGATACGGATGAATGGTAGCCAGTTCACGGATACGGCATACCACAGGCTTCGGTAGGGGACGTAAATTATGCTTCAAATTAGTCTCAACCTGCAACAAACATTTAAAATAATGATTATACTACCATAAGATACGATATAAACCACTCTTAATGAACATACTATGATAATTACTGGTTATGCAATTCGACATGCAGAAGACCACAAGTAAATATTTGTCCTACTGACATATAATTTGATGGTCAACCTGCATCGGAGCATCCCATATCTATGTTACTCCGACTTTTCATTTTCTCTGAAATACCCGTGTCCGGCACCCATGTCAAACACGTATTCGAAAAAGGGTTTGGGAGTATAATCCTCTAAATATATGGAAAAACTGATAAAAAATTAAGCATACCCATGTCGGACACATATCCGAATCCAATACTCACCTCCGAGTCCGAGTAACATAGTCCTATATCATTTCATATTTTATCAAAAAGGGGAGTTTCAAACATGTAACTCTTGATGCATTCTAACTGGAGTAATGTTACTTGAAACAATAATTTGCATCCTTAAAAATCCATGGTGGGCAGCAAGCTCTTAGCCCCCTTGATGATATAAATACAAGGACTCCCAAGCATTTGCAATTGAAATTCGATTCTCTCAGTAATTTAAAGAGATAATTGCAACCAAGGGAATAGAAATTAAACAAATAGAATAATTTAGAGATACAAACAACTGAAGTGAAGAATACCATCCTATTCAGATGGGAAGCAAATGAAAGTGCAAATGAAGAAGGAAAAAGAAAAACAGAATGCTAACCTCTCTCCTGTTGTGTTTATGTGCAGAGCTAGATCTTAGAAGATTACGCCATTTGTCCTGTCGAGAGCATCGATATTTAAAAATAATTCGAGTTTTAAAACATGAGGAAGCCATATGATTGGATAAAGCAGTGAGGTACCCTCAGATCAACAGGTGTTCGATAAGCAGATGATGCAAACAGAAGCCTTTTTATATCAGTCCATCTTCCAACACCATACTGAGCAATTCCATCAACCAACTTAATCACCTCCGCAAGGGTCCACATCCTTTGATGCTTCCTCCTATCACAAGCCGTTTTGGATCTTTTGGTTCTCTTACGCTCATCTTCGGATTCAGATGCAGAAAGCTCACAATCAGATTCATGCTCCTGGAAAGAAAACGAGAAAAATAATCTTAAATGTTAATTTATCATGCTTAATAAAGTTGTAGGGTTCACTACTTCCAAAGACAAAAAGAAAATCAAGAATCTACTCTTGCAAGTGAGAACAAAAGTATCACATCCTTGATAGTCACTTGTCTCACTCAAAGTTTGCATAGAAGAAAACCTCACAGCATAATATAGTCCATACAAAAGTTCCATGCAGCAAGTATCAGTGCAGATATGATGCTATAATCAATTTCTATACTAAAACGCAGCCAAAAACAAAAAAAAAAAAAGCCTACCAAGATGTCAACAAATATGTGTTACCAGCAAGCACAGAGGAATATGAAATAACCATTTCCTTGTGCCTAATATTTTTTATATGTATTTGCGGCAAATATCACCAATCTGCAGCTAGCATTTATCAATATCTGTTTTTTTCCTCATTACTCATGAGTTTTTCTGGTTGTCATGGCAGCCACACAGTATTCAAGGCCAATATCTAAATAAATGAAAATGATGAATAGAAACAGAAACAAGCTACTGAAAAGAGGGAGAGAGAGGCTGGGAGGTAAGAGGAAACTATTTTTAGATGGCCAATCTAAAAGAATATAATAATTGGTGCGAGAATAGAACTTCTCCTACCAGTTTTGGCACAATTTTCTTGGGACGTCCTCTCCGTGGCCGGGATTCAGATGGCACTTGAGGAAGTTCTAGTGATCTGACTTTAAGGCGCATATTCTTTCCAGAAGTAGTAGAATTTCTAGAAAATTCCTCAATATACCTCCTAGTAGGCTTCCGCAGTCTCTTCTGTCTAAGAAGAGTGCCACCTTTTGTTACTTTAACAGAGCTTTTTACTTTCTTATTAGACAATATAAAACTTACTAAAGGTTTTTCATCATCTTCAGACTCAAAAAAGTCTTGCACATGTTCTATAGTAGGACGAATGGTGTCCAAAACTGGAGCCTGACACCCACATTTGCTCCTAAAGGTATGATGTAAATCACAACTGACCATTTTCCCAAGCACACCATTCTTGCTGTTGGATTCTTGAACAGTTGCAATTGATGATTCTGATATGCCACCAGCACTATTACTACTTCTACTAAATCCAGGTGAATGACTTTCTGAACTTGAGTTATGCAAATTTGATCCTTCATGAGCATCACAATCCAATTCAGAAAACTTTTCTGGAAATTCAATATCTGAACTCAAAAGGAAAACAGAGAAAAAAAGAAGATGAAACATAATACATGAGCATCATGTGTTATATAGCACACAACTGGCAGACAATTAATACAAGCACACAGACAAGACTCACCCAAAAGAAAATCTTCACATGCACCGGAGAGATCATGTGCTGCACGAATATCATCCACTTCATCAACTTCATCCAACAATCCATCAAGAAGCTACTAAAGCAGTATTTCGTCAGATATCAGCATATTGCCTATGCATGTTCGCATATAGTAAACAATATTCAACACAAAACTATAAACAAAAAATTAAAGGGAAAGCAATAACACATATAAAGCATAAGACAGAAAATTTAAAGAAAATAATGCATCAAACAATGACTTGGAGTGATATGAAAGCCTCAAGAATAAGCAATACATACTTCAAGCTTCAAATCATCTCCTCCTTGACCATGGATAGAATCCAGCCCACCTTATCAAGAATCACAAAAGATATAACAGCATCATAAGAATAACTATAGAAATGGCAAATAAAAATCTGAACAAAAGCATTTCTGTTCAACAAAAGAATTCTAAAGTTAGTGTCTAGTTTCTACTATTGCATTGTCTCCTCCTTAGTGCAATATTTGAGAAACATATGGCAGCAACAAATAAGCATCAAATCTTGGAAAACTACTCAAAGACTGTCATCGCATCCCTGTGACTCATAATTTTCATGTCTTGAAATGATTATGACAATTCATTACTTGAAATCAAGTCTTCGAATCTAGTCCAAAAATGTCCCAGCATCAATGCACAACTCAAATTTTTTGACTTTAAAAGATTATGATAACTTTTGAGTTATTAAGACCAACTTAAACTAATGGGAAAAAAACAAATAAACACAGATACTAAGCAGGATTATATTAGTTCAAACAATTCGGAGATAAAAAAACTCAAGATCACCGGAAACACTTATTTTAACCAGTTTAAAGCACAATAGATGTCACTTGTGCATGTGCAGGACTAAGGACAGACCAAATTTACACTCAAATCATTCTACAAAAGCATTTTAGCAAGTTCATGCATCTAGAATGCATGGTCTTTGCTCCTTCTATATTGTTTTCATTTTTCCTCCCCTGGAAATAGCCTGCACTTTGTTTTTAAAGGGATGAGACTGACCCATCATAGAGTACTTATCAAACACTCTAGATGCTTCTGCATGCTACCATTCACAAATTAGAAACACTTCAAAGATCATTTTCCTTTTCTTTTTAATTTTTGAAATGAGAGCATCAGCAAAAAAGGACAGTGACAAGCTGTTAAGAGTATTACCAGAACTAATTTTCCAGCCATAATCAAAAGCACAAGAGAAGTCCTCCATTTTCAAGTGCTTCTCTATATTCTCCTTCCCAAAACATAGGACTCCATCTACCGAAACATGCTCACTTTTAGGTTCCACAAGTAAATGCTCAGCCTCGGTTGCTTCATCTTCCAAGCCAGGGACAACGGATTCATCTACCTATATCCAGAGAACAAAAGCAGGGGGGGCGAATGGTGAGGGGAGCAATGTAGCATTTATCAAATTTACATGCTTATTTAAGGAGAATGCCAAAAGTAAAGATGTGGAGGGGCATCCAAGACTGTAAAGGTGACTAAGCATCAATGACAAAAGACAGGCAAAACAGAGAAACATAAAAAGAAGGATGGATTAATTGAACATTGATTTTTTCTTTTAAGAAGGTATAGCAGGTAGGCTCAACTTAAAAGATATAGATGGGGACCTACCAAAAACAAGAAAAAAGAAAGAAATGATTAATATGGATGAGATTTATAACTATTCAGATCCATTAATTTGATTCACATGTGATTGACCTTCTATGATTTGCAGTTACTCCCAAAATTTATTAGATCAAATTTCATAATTAAATAAACAACATTTATGCATTGCATTGCATTGCTCTGCAAGTTGCAAAACCTAAGGATAAGGAAGTCATGATATGCATAAGAATTTCAAATATTGAGAGAATGGTAAATCCACAATTACAAAGATTAAAGAAAAGTTTCTTACCCTTTGACGTTTTACGTCAGCAAGCTTCTTTATCAAATGTGGTTTCCGATCCGTTTTCATTTTATAACCTTAACTTGTACTACAATTCCAGACCTGCATTCACGTGTCCAGTTTATCCCTACAATCAAATGGAAAGAAATTTATAGAATTATCGTCTTCTGGAATCAGAAAATGGTTGGCTTAATACACCCAGTCAAACAAACATTTGTGATTCCATTAATTAACCCAGAGGAGGAATTTCAAATAAAGAAATAAACACTTTTGGGTGTGATCATCAATATAGAAAATTGATAAATTGAACTTATATTCTAAACTTCCTCAAAGTTTATAACCTTTTTAAAGACTATAAGAGTACAAACAAAATATCAACAAGACAATGCAGATTCTAGCCATATTACAAATTTACAACTAACAAACTCAATTCAAGGACAATACCTTCTTCTTCTTCTTCTTCTTCTTCTTCTTCTTCTTCTTCTTCTTCTTCTTCTTCCTTTTTTTTTTGGGGGGGGGGGGGGGGGGGGGAGGTTGTCAAAATTGGCCTTAAGCATAGAGTACATAATAACAAAAGTATCTGAAGCTCTTCTTCATGTTCTCTTAACATTCTTTCATCATTATTGTATTTCTTGCTTCTTGTCCTCACATTTTACCTTAGCCATTTAGCCTTATAATACAATAAGCTCATAATTCCTTCTACCTTTTAATGCCAAACGAAATGATAGGAAAAAAAACTATAAAGCACTGGATAAGGCAACTTTACAACGTCACGAAACAAACCCCATTTTAGATTTAAGAAACATTTGCCCAAAGCTATTCAAGCACGCATCCATACAAGAATTTTCAACGAAAAATACAAGAAAGGAAAATAAAGGACTTCCATTTTAATACAAAAAGTTGAAAAGGATAAAATCAAGTCTATGAATTTCAACTAGGATTTAACATTTAAATTGTTTTTTCTTTTTTCATGAACTGCAAGTAAAATTTTATAAATAGAATTAATTTTGCAATTTTATACTTAACATTTCTTAGAGAAATATATATATTACATATATAATTACAGTGAAGTGGGCCTACTCTAGCTGCTTAGTTCAGCTAAAATTTTATCCTTTTTTTTTTCCTAATCTCAGCAAGAAAAGAGAAAAAAAAAAAAAAGACTTCGAAGAAGCTTATCCACTTTAATAAAACATAAGAAAACGGAGAAGACAAAAAATCAAAGATTTTTCTTCTCTATTTTCTTTTCCCCGGTGTTTTCTCAGTAACCAAACAGACATTAAAAACACAAGTCCTTCAACTAAAGAAACATAAAACAAAACAAAAACCAAACATACCTCATTCATCGGTAAACGCCAACCACTTATCACTCTCCGATCTACTTAATTTCCAGCTCAAAACAAAAAAAAAACCTTTAAAAACAAAAACAAAATCAAGATCTGATAAAATCTATAAAAACATATATAAAATCTAAATTAAAAAAGAAAAAGATCTGACCTTCGAGATCGAGATAGAGAGAGGAGAGATACAGTGTGTTAAGTAAAAAATTAAAAATAAAACTTAAGCGAATGTTCAAAAGAGAAAAGCTCAAAACCGCCAAAAAGCGAATGTCAAGTAAAAAATAATTATATCCGACGGAATCGAAAACGGATTTTATATTACTACAAATTTTATTTTATTTTTCTTTGAGGATTTTTTTTTTTTTTTGGCAAAGTTGTAATATAATGTGTCTGTCATGTCCGGGGTTTCCTTGTCTGTGACGGTCCGTATGACCTAAGACGAGCAATAGAATAAAAATTTTTGATTATGTTTTATTTTTTGGATTGTCCACGTAGGAATCTTTGACGGTGATGTAATGGACGTTACATGTGACAAAGGCGTGTTTGGAAGCGGGTAAATGCGGCAACTTGGTGTGTGTTTGGTTGTGGGCTTTGTATGGGTGATAACTGATAAGGGGGTTGGCCTAGGGTTGTAATCGAGCCGAGCCAAGTTCGAATAGTGAGCTGCTCGAGCTCGAGCTCGACTCAAAACTCGCTGCTCGAAACTCGGCTCGAGCTCGATCGAATACCATTTTTTAAGCTCGAGCTCGGCTCGAGATATAATCGAACTATTCGAGCTCGGCTCGATAAAGCTCGTTTACTCAATTTATTTTCTCGAGCTCGAGCTCGTTTCATACAATTTTTTCACATTTACATAATAAATTTTTCTAAAATGGCAAACCCACCCAAATCTAGGTTGTACGAACACCACTTATATTCCAAGCCCAGAAATAGATAGGATAGGATGGGATGGGAGGGCAGAATACTGGTTTACTTTCTTTCTCACACCCTCTACAAGTTAAAAGCGACTGGGTGGTATGTGGTTGGTTTGGTAAATATTTGCCAATTGGAATGATGAACCATCTTAGGTTTTGCCAAACTGCAGATCATCACTTCACTTACCAATAATACATTACCTTACCCAAGTCGCCAAGGCGATTTTGAATCTTCTAGATAACCCAAGCCTGCCTTATCAGCTCTCACAAGTACCAAAAACAATTTACTATATTAGGAGTTTGTGAGGGAAGAATCGAAGAAGGTGAGAGTGAAAAAAAAGTTAGGTTTGTGAGGGTGAGGGGGTGAGGTGCGGCTGAGGGTGAGGGTGAGTGTGAGTGAAAAAAAAATTAGGGTTTTAAGGATATATATATATATATTTATATTAATTTACTATATTACCCTTACTATATATATATATTAAGGGTAATATAGTAAATTAATATAAAAATATATATTATAAAATCAAAAGCTCGATTAGGCTCGCGAGCCGCTCGAATCGAGTATTGAGATACTCGAACTCGGCTCGCTCGATAGCTCGAGCTGCTCGAGCTCGGCTCGATAATGACCGAATCGAATTCGAGTTTTTTTCGAGCCGAACTCGAATAGCTTGCGAGCACCAGTGTCTCATTTACACCCCTAGGTTGGCCGGCCTATAGAATATAGATTGCGATTGGGGATAGCTTTTCTTAGGATTCCAAACCTGACCTTGGATGTATGCACCCCACTTCCCAAACGTTAGTAGGTATGATAATATTAAACACGATAAAAAAAATTAAAATAGGATATGACATGAAAAAAATATGAATACGACACGATTATACGAACATATCAAAATATATTTAACACAAATTATTAATACATCAAAATTTATATAAATATAAACATCTTAAATACGATTATGATATAAAAATATATATAAATATATAATATAAATATACGAATTGTCAAATGTACCGACTCGACTTTAGGCCTTTTGAAGGTTGTGAACCCAACTCATGGAAACCGCACACCAAAATTCAATATGTAAAGCAAGAAAATCAAAGAAAGATAAGGTACAAATCATACATATATATATATACATATATATATATATATATATATATATATTAGTTTATTTTACACGTGTAAAAGCACGTGAATGATATAATAAGTCTATATTAAGTTAGATATTTTTTATATAAATTTATATATTAAATGTTTTTTTATTTTGGTATAAAATGATATCAAAATTGTTATAAATATTATCAAAATTGTATTAAATATTATCAAAACTATTACAAATGTTATTAAAATTATATTAAAGGTTATAAAAATTATCTAAAAAATTATTAAAATTATATCAAATGTTACTAAAATTATAGTAAGAGTTACCAAAATCATATCAAAAGTTATTAAATAAAATTATATCAAAAGTTACTAAGATTATAAAAAATGCTACCAAGAATATTATAAAAAGTTACAAAATTATATAAAAAACTAGAATGATACCTGCGCGATGCCGCGAAAATCAAATGTTAAATATACGGTGACAATATTCTTAAAAACGAAAATTAATAATTAAACAAAAAAATATATTAATATTTTATAAAATAGTAAAAGAGATTTAAAGTTCTAAACAATTTATAAAGTCAATTTAAAAGATAAATATAAGTGAAACAAAATTTTTTTAAATTGAATCACAATGACAAACTATATAAAATATAAAATGAATTGAGACACAACGCGGACACAATATAATAAAAATAATTAAAACACAATACAAAAAATAACATAAACTCGATAAGAATACACGAACATGTAAAGATATACATAAAATGATTTATTAACGTGTATAAATTTATAGTACTTTTATATAAATTATTAACGTGTAAAAATTTATATAAATTTATAATACTTTGAAAAAAAAAATAACATGAACACGCCAGGAACACATAAATTTTTCTCTAAATTAAAGCACTATGACAAATCATGCAAAATATGTCATGAATTGAGATATGACACGAACACACAAATTTTTCTCTAATTTAAATCACAATGACAGACTATGTAAAATATTAGATGAATTGAAACACGACACGAACATAATATAAGAAAAATAATTAAAACACAACACAAAAAATAACACGAACACGACACAAATACACGAACGTGTAAAATATACATAAAACGAATTATTAACGTGTTAAAATTTATATAAATTTATAAAATTATTAACGTGTAAAAATTTATATAAATTTATAATATTTTGAAAATACAAAAAAATAATACGAACACGAACATGTCACGAACACATAATTTTTTTTTTAAATTGAATTACTATGACAAATTATGCAAAATATGTCATGAACTAAGACACGACACGAATACACAACTTTTTTCCTAAATTGAATCACAATAACAAATTATGTAAAACATGAGATGAATTGAGACACGACACGAACACAACATAAGAAAAGTAATTAAAACACAGTACGAAAAATAACATAAACACTATAGAAATACATGAACGTGTAAAAATATACATAAAATAAATTGTTAACGTGTAAAAATTTATTTAATTTTATAATATTTTATATAAATTATTAACGTGTAAAAATTTATATAAATTTATAATATTTTGAAAATATAAAAAAAATAACACGATCACATCTTGAACACACAATTTTTTCTCAAGATTGAATCACTATGACAAATGATGTAAAATATGAGATGAATACGAACGTGTAAATATATATATATATATATATATATATAACGAATTAACGTGTAAAAGTTTATATAAATTTATAATACTTTTTATAAATTATTAACGTGTAAAAGTTTATATAAATTTAAAATATTTTGAAAATACAAAAATAACACGAACACGTTTTGAACACGCAAATTTTTCTCTAAATTTTATCACTATGACAAATGATGTAAAATATAAGATGAATTGAGACATGACACAAACATAAAGCAAAATAATTAAAACACAAAACGAAAAATAACATGAACACAACACAAATACACTAATGTGTAAAAATATACATAAAATAAATTATTAACGTGTAAAAATTTATATAAATTTATAATAATTTAAATATAAAAACATAAACACACAAAAAAAATTTCATTTTTTTTCTCTTTCCCTTCTTTCCTCTTTCCTTTCTTTCTTTTTTTTTTCTCTCTCATTTCCTTTATTTATTTCCACCAACCCTTCTACCAACCGAAAAAAAAAAAAAAGTAAATGGAGTGAACAGTAGGCAGGCAACGTGGACACTCCAATGATCTTGAAAATATCCAAAATTTATATATAAGATGTCAAAATTATATCAAAGGTTATCAAAATTATATCAAGGTTATTAAAACTAAATTAAAGGTTACCAAAATCATATAAAATTTATCAAAATCATATTAAAAGTTGTCAAAATTACATCAAAAAGTTATCAAAACTATACCAAAAGTTATCAAAATTAATACAAAGGGTACCAAAAATATTAGAAATGTTATCAAAATTAATACAAATGTTATCAAAAAATTTACACAGGTTTTCAAAATTATATCAAAGGTTTTCACAATTATATCAAGGGTTACCTAAAAATTATGTCAAACATTACCAAAATTATATGAAAGTTATCAAAATTATATCTAAAGTTACCAAAACTATTAGAAAGGATATTATATCAAAAGTTATCAAAATTTTATCTAAAGTTACCAAAACTATTATAAAGAATATCAAAATTATATAAAAAATTACCAAAATTATATCTAAAGTTACCAAAATTATTACAAAGATTACTAAAATGATACCAAAATTATATCAAAAATTACCAAAATCATATCAAAGATTGCCAATTGTATCAAAGATTATCAAATTATATCAAAGGTTGCCAAAATTATGTCAACAATTACCAAAATTGTATAAATGTTATTAAAATTATATCAAATATGAAAATGAAAAACTCATATTAAATGTTATCAAAATCATATCAAAGGTTATCAAAATTATATCGAAAGTTAGCAAAATTATTTCAAAGGTTACCAAAACTATATCCAAGATTATCAAAATAACAACAAAAATTATCTGAATGATATTAAAGGTTATCAAAATCATATCAAAGGTTATCAAGATTATATCAAAAGTTAGCAAAATTATTTCAAAGGTTACCAAAACTATATCCAAGATTACCAAAATAATAATAAAAGTTATCAGAATTATATTAAAGGTTATCAAATATCAAAGAATACAAAAATTATTAAAAAGGTTAACAAAATTATATCAAAAGCTATCAATATTAAAAGGTATCAAAATTATATCCAAGGTTGTCAAAATTATATCAAAGGTTATCAAAATTATATCAAAAGTTACTAAAATTATATTATAGGCTTTCAAAATTATATCAAAGGTTACAAAAATTATATAAAAAGTTACCAAAATTATATTATAGGCTTTCAAAATTTTATCAAACATTATGAAAATTATATCAAGGATTATCAAAATTGCATCACAGACAATCAAAATTATATCAAAGTTTACTAAAATTATTTCAAAGGTTACCAAAAGTTTATCCAAAGTTACCAAAATTTTATAAAAATTATAAAAATTATATCAAAATTATCAAAATGACAAAATCATATTAAAGAATAAAGACTATCAAAATCATAAAAAGTTATCAAAATCATATAGAAGATTACTAAAATTATATCAAATGTTACCAAACTTATTTTAAAGGTTACTAAAACTATATCAAAGATTACCAAAACAATTACAAAGGTTATTAAAATTATATCAAAGATTATCAAAACTATATCAAATGTTATCAAAACTATAAAAAAATATTATCAAAATTATATCAAAAGTTATCAAAATTATATTAAAAGGGTATCAAAATTATGTCAAAAGTTATTAAAAGTATATCAAAAGTTATCAAATTCATATAAAAAATTATCAAAAGATTATCAAATTATATCAAAGGTTATCGAATTTATATCAAAGGTCACCAAAATTATATTAAAGATCATATAAAAGGTTATCAAAATTATATCAAATGTTATCAAAATTGTATTAAAGGTTATCAAAATCATATCAAATGCTATAAAAATAAGGATTAATATTTGATGCACTGTCAGTGTATAGGGCCATACACTGACAGTACATCCTACGATACCACCTATCGGGTTAGGGGTTAGTGGTTAGAGTTAGTGGTTAGGGGTTAGGAGTTAGGTTAGGGGTTAGTTTTTTAATGAGATTCACTGTCAATGTATAGAATCTATACACTAACAGTGCATAAAAAACGAACTCATAAAATAATATCAAAGGTTATCAAAAATCATATCGAAGGTTATCAAACTTATTTCACAGGTTACCAAACATTTATCCAAGGTTACTAAAATTATATGAAAGGTTATGAAAATCATATCAAAAATTTTAAAATAACATAAAAGGTTATCAAAATGATTTCAAAAGTTAACAAAATTATATTATAAGCTTTCAAAATTATATCAAATGTTATGAAAATTATATAAAAAGTTACCAAAACCAAATTTTTTAACAAAGGTTAACAAAATCATATCAAAGGTTATCAAAAATTATATCAAAACTTATCAAACTCATAGAAAATATTATCAAAATTATATCAAATGTTACCAATATTATATAAAAGGTTATCAAAATTGTATAAAAGATATCAAAATTATATAAAAAATTATTAAAATCATATCAAAGGCTATCAAATCATATCAACGACTGTATAATGGTTATGTATTTACATTATATAAAAGGATATCAAAATAAAATCATAACAAAGGGTATCAAAATCATATCAAATGTTATATTATATATTTACATTATATAAAAGGTTATATATTTATTGTTACTTATTATATATTTATGTCAAAATCATTCATGTCTAATCTCATATGATAATATATATTATTGTAATTTAACATAATTTTATAATCCATATGTCATATCATACTACCAATTTAATCTTAATTATCATATTTGATTATATCTTCATATTTCGATTCTTGTCAGTAAATAATGTTTTAAGATTTTTTGTCGCCTAATAGCTAGATAAATAAGATTTTGATTTTTAGCTAATAAATATTTTTTTAATATTATTTCAAAACCTTATTATTTTTTTTATTAACAATAAATTTGAAAGTGTTGTTCTTATAAAAAATTTAATAAAAAAAGAAAATAGATAAACTAAAATTAATCAATTTTTAAGTTAAATAAAAAAAATTAAAAAAGTTTACTTTAGTAAGTACTTTAATGTTTAAAATAAAAAAGTTAATATTTTATTAATTTAATAAGAAAATCAATAATTAAGGATAAAATAGTTAATTAAATAAATTGTTAAAGACATATATATAGTTCACTATTTGCATTTGAGGAGTTGACACTTTTATATATATTTATTTTTATACACACGTTCTACGTGTGTAATTAAATTTATTTATTTAAAAAGTTAATATTAAAAAATTTTAAAAATAAATTTACTTGTTTGGATGAGGCATTTAAAAAAAAAATTTCATTTCAATTAAGATTTTCAAAAATCCAAAATAAAGTACTTGTTTGGATAAAAATAAAAGACTTTCAAAATTAATTAAGAATTTCAAGAGAGAATTTGAGGTGCTCAAATTCTTTCATGAAATTCAAACTAAAGAGGTAGTTTTTTAACAAAAAAAAAAATTCCTACACAAAGACCACCATAAAATATAAAATTAAAAATAAAATATTATTTTATTTTATTTAACTTTAAAATATATTTTTTATATTAATAGTAATATCTATATATTTTTACAAATCTAATGATACTCATATTGCATATTTAAATATATATATATATATATATGTTTTTATCTTTAAATATCATTATTCTTCTTTTTATTATTATTTTTTAATCTTATCAAATTCTAATAGAATAAATTTTTTTTTAAAAAAATATTTATCCAAACAAAACATTACAAATATTAACATTTTAAAATACGCTTATATCAATTTTTTTTTCAAAATTTTAAAAATTTTCATTCTAATGTACTTTCTTTTGTGAAAAAGCTTAGAAGTATATATATATATATATATTATCAACTTTATTAATATCTAAAGCAATCAATTGTTTTTATAGGATTGAAAAAGTTGATTCGACTCTACAGACTCATTTAATGTACTCGAACATGAACTCTAACACATTCGATTTGAATCTAAAATTCAAAAGATTTAAATTCTATCTAACTCAAATTAAAAAATTCAAACTTGAATGAACACTCAATCTGAGTCCCTTTAATTTTTTTTCTTGTTTACTGGTAGCGATGTATTATTTTTATTGAAATTAATCGAATTAAAATTTTCATATTTTCTTTATTTTTCCTCTTCTAATTTTGTTTTACATGCTAAATTGGATTATTCATCTTATATAAAGGTTTTTTTTCTTTCTAATTTATTGGTATCTAGTAATCAATTGTTTTTCATATAATTGAAAAAGATGATTTGATATTTTTTTGTCTACTTTATTTTTTGTAAAGCGTTATTATGCAATATTACTATGCATTAGTATAATTGTCACATATATATATATATATATATACACCGTTCTCTTTTATTTTTTGAAAAGCATAATTTCCAATCCTCATTAAATTTATGATAGTTATAATAGTTTCTTTAAATGAATTAAATATTGAAATAAAAATAAATGTATTGCATATTCAATAAAAAAAACTACAGTATAGCAGATTGATAAATCAATGACACTATTCAACTCTATTAAAGTAATTTGTTTTCTGTTTTTCAATCACTATTGATGTTAAATACATTAGTATTGTATTTTGTTTATTATTTTATGATTGGAAAACCTTTTAATAGAGCAATAATGCACATTAAAATTTATATTTTAACAAATTTTTTTGGTAAATTATATTGCAATATTTAATTATTAAGTTGTTTAACCCGCATTACTTAATGTAATTTTTATGAAATTTTCTTTGTTGGCTAAAGTAATTTTTATGAACTTATCTTATTAAAGTACACACATAATTTTTTTTTAAAAATTCTGTTAGAAGATTTTTTATAATTTGTAATGGATTTATATTATTGATTACTTTAACCTATATTAAAGTTAAATTATTATAAAAAGTATAAAAATAATTATTTTCATCAGAAAGTAACCATATATGTATTGGCGATGTTTTTTTAGCAAAAATAGTATTTACAATATGACCTGCAAATTTTCACTAAAGTAACAAAAATATAACTATTTACTTTTACCATACTTGATTTCACACATGCATGTACTTATTTTATTCTTTTATTATTTTTTAGAGAGTCAACTGTTTTATATACTTTTGCATTCACATTTAAGATATTATATAATTAATTAATTTTGTTATTATAATTCAAAATCATATTATTAATATTATTATTACCAATAACTTTGTTCTCATATAAATTTCTAAGACTACATTCAAACTAATAAATAAGAACTAAGGATAGAAAGAAGAAATATTTTTTTTTTGATAAAAAAAGAAGAGATAATTAAATTGCTTCTTGGACTACTAATTCATTTTGTTATCAATAATAGTTTTGGTGGTGCAATTAGCTAGAGCCTTGATCGTAAGTAATTAATATTGTAATATTTTACTTAAATTCCATAAAATATAATGTTTGTCATTAACCTGTTTTTTTTTTTTTTTTGCTGATTTAATCATGAAAAAAGAATATTTTCGACAAATGAATTTGTGATGTAATGTTTAACCTGTCAACTAATGTTATATGATATGCTTCTCTTTATTCTTAGTTTTCATTTATATATTTTTATTAGAATTCAGTTCTCCAAAATTAAAAGTATATTTTCATTTAATTTTAAAAAATAAGTTTATTTTTATTTGAATCCAAGTTTTTATTGTTAGTGCAAACAATTATCATAAAAAATGTCAATAGCCTTTTTAGGCTATACGATCATTTTCTTTTTTTTTTATATTATTTTTTTGGTTTTTTTTTTGCAAGATTTGTGGTGATTATTAACAAATAGTCTCTTTAGACTCTACGTCCATGTTCTTTTTTTTTTTTATGTTCTATTTTTTTTTATGATTATTATCTATTTGTTATATTCTAATTTCATTCTATTTAATGTTTTAATTTCCATCATAATTGTTGTGTTTCAATAAAAATCTAAAAATAATAAAAATTTATTAATATATACATTAATTTAATATTATTATGACTCTCACAAAAATTACATTTAACTAAAATTTAAAAACATTTCAAATGATAATTTTGATAATTTTACAAGGGTATCAAAGGCGGTTGATTGTGATAATTAAAGTAATCTAAAATCGAAAGTACAAAGCAAGAAAAACTACATAGCATAAAAATTTAAAATTAAATAACAAAACAATGTAAATTACTAAAAAATTAATGCAAATTCATGTCATGCTTACAGAGAAAAATATAGATGCACAACTCGGTGAGATTCTTATTGATGGGTGAGGTTTTAATAATGTTTTTAGGATATCTTAAATAAACTTTTAATTCACTCTTAAAACATAAAGATAATATTTGAGTATGAAAAGGAAAAAATAAGAGTCATAGATTGTTTCTAGGAGTCTATTAATTAAAAAAGTTAAAATTAAAATTTTAATAAGAAAGTATTTTTCTAATAACAAAAAGGAAAAATATTTTTAATTAATTAAATATTTTATAAGGGTATTTTGGTCAATCACTTTTAGCACTTTTGATGTTCACACTTTTATATATAGATGATATATATCCTTATGTTATCCGGATTCGGGTGAATATCGGATACGGATATGTGTTGACATAAATATATTTATATTTTAAATTTTTTTATTCAGACTCATATTCGAATATGTATCGAACACGAATATTTAAAAAAAATAAAAAAAATTCGAATAATATAAATATATTCATGTCTTAAAAGAATATATAAAAATGAGAATTACATCACTTGATAAATATATGTGCCCGTAGGCCGTAACGCTGGTGCATTTTCCTCAACGGGGGAGCATGTTCTTCCCTGCTTCAAAACATGTTGAGAAATGTAGTGAAGAATTCTATTATGGATCAGAGTGGAATGAGGAGGAGAAAGAGAAGGAGTTGCAACATGGAAGCCTCAAGTTTGCTAAGAATATAGCAGCATGTATGAGAGAGGCCGAAGGGTTGGTTCTAAACCTGACAATATTGAACACGACACGATTACACAATACGGATACAATACGAGAAAAATAACTAAGAATACGACACAAACACGACACGAAAAATAACACGAATATCTCAAAATTTATATAATATAAATTATTAACTTATCAAAAATTATATAAATATAAAATACATTAAACACGTTTATAATACAACAAAATACACGAACACGACACAAATATACAAATTGTCAGGTCTAGTTGGTTCTGCACCATCACCATCACCTCCAACTTCAACTCCAGAGGATGTGTAGGAACCACCATACAATGTAATTTAATGTGTTGATAGTTTAGGTTTAATACCTGAAATATATATATATATATATATATTATCCTAGATGATAAACACTACAAAAAATATCGTTAAGTGACAAACAAATAGAGGAAAAGTAGAATCTCAACATCCTCCTCTAACAGAAGTTCAATAAAGCAACTCTTTTAAAAATGAGAACTCTAAATACTGAAGAACAAATTTTTTTAAAAGATATAAAAATGATAATTGAACAAAATAACTATACAAATTTAAACCTCTATACCATTGAAAAACAATTAGAATATATTGAAACTCTAATCGAAAATCAACCATATATATAATATATCAAGCTGTTGAGTTTCTTGGAGCCAAGTGTTTGATAATGAAATAATTGAGTTGGGCCTTATTCTAAAGGGCTTACTAAAACCCATCAGTCTTTACTAAGAGGTTTGGTGCTTAGTCCATCAGCCCGAAACTGCATAGTCATTGCAATTTGAACCAAATAACCCTATGTCATTGGGCAAAGTCCAATGAATTTCGTTGTTTAGGATATTCGTTTTTGCTTGGGCTTGAACTTATGACAGAGAGTCGGATCCAAAGTAATAAAATTTACAGGTGTCAATACTTGGGTTGGGCTTGAACTCTGTTGGTTACTAAAGAATCCAGTCTCTAATACTGAATTAGAGAATACGAAAGTCTTAAGGATACTTTTTAAAGTTACTATATTTAATAATATTTTCATTCAATATATTGAAAATAATGAATAAAGTTATCAACTACTGTATTTAATATAATATTATTACTATAAATAGTATATTAAATAACCTTAAAGAATGTCTTAAGAACATTCGTTAACAAAACTCATTGATTATATTTTATCTAAACAAATTTTTTATATATTATAAAATTAGTATAAAAAAACCTTTAATAGGTTCATAAACCAATCAAAATAGAGTATATTCATACTTAACTCATTTCCATTAATAAAATGGGTTAAGTTCACTTTTTGAGTCGAAAACTGAGTATTTCAAGATTAAAAGCTAGTTTAGCGTTACTGTAAAAAAAAAAAAATTGGGTTAAAAGTGTGACGAAAAATGTGGTTTAAGAATTTTAAGTGTTTAGTATTGCTGTGAAAAAATATTTGTGGTGAATTAAAATATATAAAAAAAATGTATAAAATAATAAAAGTTTAAAGATACGACATTTTATGCCAAAAGTCAATTTTCAAACCGTAAAAGCACAAAAATGCTGACTTATTTATTTGGATTTCATGTAAACCTGCTCATGGGCGGGGCAGGCTGCCCGGCCAGACAGGCCCGGCCCGTATTGCGTCGGGCTTGGGCAGGATATTTTTAATCCGTGTCGGCCCAGAACAGTGTTTTTTTTTTTAATTATAATAATATTTTATTTAATTTTAATTATAAAATATATAATTTTTTTTAA
This sequence comes from Fremontodendron californicum, assembly GCA_030761205.1. Lineage (NCBI taxonomy): Eukaryota > Viridiplantae > Streptophyta > Magnoliopsida > Malvales > Malvaceae > Fremontodendron > Fremontodendron californicum. Next base: position 2,006,900 of record JAULJL010000012.1, read on the forward strand.
TATTATGAATAGTGAATTCGGGCCTGCCGGACCGATCCGGCCCGACCCAGAGCAGGGCTTAGGTAAAGATTTTGAAAAAAAATTGGATCGCAGCCCGGCTCATGAGCAGGTCTAATTTCATGTACTAGAAAAGAATACTAGTAATTGTTTAACCTCATCATCCAATATTCCATATGGTAAAAGAATTCAATTCTGTCTATTTATCAACAAGAATTTTGAAAAAGTGATTTGCTTGAATATAATTTCACAAACCTAATGCTTATGATTTTAAATGATTAGTTACATTGAGTCAAGAGAAGGGTAAAAAGTCTTATTATGTCTATGATGAAGCAAACAAAGGAGGAATTTTGTTCCAATATTTTAACCATTGGATGCTTGGAATTTTACTGATCCATGAATCTATGCAAAAGTAGTGAGATTAAAAAAAAAAATTAGGGTAAATTTGAAAAACATATTATCAACAATTCAATAATTGTTAATGGTCTAAAAAAGAAAAATTATTTGAAAAAGAGAAATGAAAAAAATTAAAAATTTTTAAGAAGGAAATTGTAAAGACAAAGTTACCCTTAACGAAAAAATCTTTTCTTCTCCTTTTTCTCTTATTTTTTAATTAAAAAAATAAAAATTTTTAATTTTAAAAAATTAAAATTTTAAATTTACTTTTTTTAATTAAAATTTTTAAAAATAATAAAATACTTTTTTTAAATTTTTAATTTTAAAATTTTAAAAAATATATATTTAAATATTTTATTTTTTAATTAAAAAAGTAAATTAAAAAATAAGAGAAAAAGGAAAGAGAATGTTTTTCCTCAAGGGTAATTTTGTTTTTACAATTTTTTTCTTAACAATTTTTAATTTTTTCATTTCTATTTTTTAAATAATTCTTCCTCGTTAAACCATTTAATAATTATTGTATCGTGAATAGTATGTTGAAATGGAAACTGTACAATTTACTTTACAAGCTCAATGGTTTATAGTACAAAAGGTTTGAAAAAAAAAAAACAGCAATGATGATGATAACATTTTAAGTGGTAAATCATAGATTTGGTAATTCAAAGCTATCATATATCTAATAAATCATGGAAGATGGCGACCCATCAATTAAAATGGTTTTCCTAAGACCCAAAAGACTAACTGAAACTGGCTTAGCACATGGCAGCAGGCCCCATATACAGGATCTCTGACTCTTTTAACTTTCTTCTTCTTAATTTCGATGGTACAAAACACCCAACAGGCAGCAAGCATCATAAACATTGTTAATAATCATGGCATTAACCGTAGCCTTATCTGCATTGCCTCAATCCCTTTACTGTTGGCTTCTTCTCAGCTGTTCTGATCTCCAAATTGTTTGTATCTTGTCATTTTTACAGTATATAAACCCGCCTTACAAGTTCAAATTCTACTGCATTTTTATCCTTTATAAAGTTGAAGTGACTAATCAGTAATCCCCCATCTTTTCTCTTTTTTAAAAGTGGATACATTTTCAAACACTTGCTAAGTTCTCCAAGTCTGAAATTTGACCAATTTATGAAGTTCGTAATTGCATAGGACTGTTCTGTAACTAATTATTATTAGTTATGTTATTCGGATTAACGAATATGTGTTCGGTACGAGTATATTCAATTTTTTTATATATATATTTAAAAAATCATACATCATATTTATGTCTAAATATGTGTCGAATATAAATATTGAACACGGAAACTCTAACAAAAATGAACCGGATAACATAAATTATTAGGTAATGATTAATTACTGACACTGTACCAATCTGCTGACCGCAGTTAAAATAATCTCAGGTTTTCATTAATTATGATGCAGGCAGTACTGTTAATTAAGTTGACAAGCAAAAGAATGGGGACAAACATTTCACTCATTATAGCATCATCACCATTTCAGCACCAATTAAAGCATGAAAATTGTCAGGAAGAAGACATCCTCTCTACTGTTGTTCAAGCCTGTTAACTTATCACAATTAATCAGCTTTAGTGCCCTGCCACCTCCCCGGTTCTTAGGGAGAATGATGCTTGCACCTGATCAGCAGAAATAAATTAAAAAGGCATCTCATCAAAGTATTGTTTATACTGTTTATGGTATATTATTGTTTTCGTGTAGCATTCAGATTTAGCCTTTTCTTCTTTTCTCTATACCAAATGAATAGTTGACATTGTTCATCAATTCTTACTTTTACGTTTGCCTCAAAAAATTAAATGTTCATCAACTCGAAGACTTCATATTTAGTCTAGGTTAGACTAATTTTTTTATTTTTCATAAAGTATTCGTGTTCGACACATGTTCGGACATGGATATGGAATATAATCTTTCAAATATATGATTTTTTTTTTTAATTGAATATATCCGTATCAAATACATACTCATATCTGACACTCATTTCGAGTTGAGTGTAGGACACGTGCGCTACTCGAGCTAGTAACGGTTCAGGTGAATTTAGGAAGAAGATTAATATTGGCCCATACTGTATCTTTTTTTTTTTTCTTTTCTCATATGCTGCTCTGCTCGATCCTCACTGACAACTGGTGCGTTGCAGTGGGCAGTGGCTAAAGTCCATACCTTATTTAGAGGAGCCCAACCCAGAATCAAATCAGAACATCTCAATTCAAGAGTCTCTCCATTTCTATATAAATAACACCAATTGCTCATTCAACCTCTACCCTTTCATATTTACTGCTTCTTTTAGTAGTAGCAGTGCCAATAAGAAGAATACTAGACACAGCTGAAGCAAGAAAAAAGAAAACAAACAAACAAACTTACTCAGTCATATGGCAGGCAAAGAAAAAGACACAAGATTTATTAGTAACAAGCACGCCTGTGAGCCTTGCAGATCATTTGGTGAAAAATGCAGCCATTTGGTTAAGAAGCAGCGAGCAAAATTCTACATCCTCCGACGTTGCATAGCAATGCTCGTCTGCTGGCATGAGCGCGGCGAGCCTTAAAAGGGCCAGCTTGGTTTCATTGTCTCTACTTGTATAGCTGGAGTGTAATTAAAACAAGCACTGTTGATTAAATTAGTATAATTGTAGCTCTTTAGTAGTAACAACATTAGTTTTATGATCTAGCCTTTCTACAAAATAAAATTCTAAATCTGTTTAAGTTTTGGATATTCCTTTGGTGAATTGTCCCTTTTTTTTTTTTTTTTTGCTTTATTTTTTGTTTAAAAAATGGGGGATGGTTAATTTCTTGAGTCCATGTAAATTGTTGTAATGGTTGCTCTTATCTTTCTTTTTCTTTCTTTCCTACTTAGCTTTTCTTGGAATGCTGTGAAGTTCAAACTTGTTGTTTAGCAGTCAAAAGGGACTGATGGGACTGAAGGGAATTAAATCTGGGTTGTCATCAAAATTCTCTGAACTGGTTAGTTTAATTATGCAATATCATATTCATTTCTCCTTGGTGGAAGAATGATTTTTTTTTTTTCATTGTTGTTTAGCAGTTTCGAACTGATTTACACTTTCACTGTTTCACATATGTTTTCTTCATTCTATCTATTCTTTTTCTTTTCTTTCTTTGCTATCTGGTCACAATTTCCTTTGAAAAATGTATCGTGAATTAGACCAGGAATTCTTTATGTTGGCTCTGTATTTAAAAGGTGATAACTTTAACTTGGTCTTTGCTGCAGCTCATCTGATATTGTTGCTTATTTTCTAAAGAGCAAGAAGATAAGAAAATAAAGGAGAAGTAGACTGAAAAATATAGAGAAAAATGGCTTAAGAATTGACATTCAACAAGCAATAGGTCTAAGGTTCGAATTTCATTATCTACAATATCTTCTCTTATTTTCAAACTACGACCTCGTTTGTGAAAAAAAAAAAAAAAAAGTACATTCAACAATGTTGAACTTAACCAAAAATCAGCCTAATTTTGTGGATCTCTACTAACATTACATTCAATTAATCCTACTTAATCTGTCATATATGACAGAAATTCATTACCAAATACAAAAAAATGCCAACTAGCTGCTGCAGCTAATTAACTAACCTCCTGGCAGCAGCAGCCAACTTGCTGCCTGGAACAGCTAACAGATATTTTGCAATTTATTTATTCATTTTGAGAAGTTTGTGTGCTACAAATAGAAATAGCAGATTCTTCTTTTTCCTCAGTTTTTTCACATGAAATCATCATTGGTTAGAGAGAGAAAAAAAACAAAGAGGACAGTTCTACTTTCCCAGATTTCAATCTTCCTTTTCACTGTCAATATCTATTGAATCATTAAACCAAACTAATCCTTCCCTTTTTCTTTGTTAGTAACATGTAATTATCATTAGGCTACATGAAGAAAAAGAACAAGAAAGGAAAGAAACTAGTCCTAGCTATACTTGTAGGAACCATTTAGATTTGTATTCAATTTACATGATATTGTCCGTCTTAACTCGAAAATCTCACAGTTTTGTTTCACAGATATGAGTTTGAGCCTTTACATATATATTATAATGGATCTTCACAATTTTTCAATATAAAATTAGGACATTACAATAGTTTCCTTTCATTTCCTTATCAACAATTGGAATACCAATAAACTAAAAAAATCTTGTTATAGAAATTTCTTTCAGGAAAAAATGTTGTCATTTAAGTATTAGACAAGAGAAATAATTAATTTATTAGTTTTCAAGTTATAAAATTATTATGAGAAACATGTAGGGTATTAATCAACATGCTCCCCCATACCTCAAGATTCTAATTTGATTTGTCAATTCAGACATCTAATCACCCGGTCCTTATATACTCCTAGGGAACATCAGACAAGAACAATAGCACTAATTTAGAATTATTTTTTCTTGGACCATCCTCCAGTTTCAACTTGTTTAATTATATATTTTTTTGTTTTGTCCCCCAATCTCACCATGTTTCTTTACATGCAACACAAATATCCATCGGCTCAGATTCAATGGAATGGCTGACCATACGTCAAAATGTATACTATATATTGATATTATCAAGCAAGGATTCAAGTTATTTCCTGTGACAAAACTACAACTCTTCTGCAGGCAAGTTGCAAATTAGCAGAACTAAGATCCCTAACCAAGTATATATTGGGCCTTATTATGAGACTACTATATTAACTTGTCTGTTTTTTTGTTGTTGTTGAATTTTTTGGTATTTTAAGTTCTTCATGATCGAATTTTAATCATTGAAATTAAAAGTCCAACATTATCTTTATATTGTAAAGATTTTTTTTTTCGTAATTCCAATTTGAAATAACCAAATCATAATAAAAGAGATTTATTATTGTATATCTGGGATCACCATCTCATATAGCCTCTAAGTACTCATGAAAGGGCAAATTAATAGGCAAGTTATATTAATCGGATTTTTCATTTTTTTTATAAAGTATTTGTGTCCGACACATATTCAGATATGAGTATGAGAGTATATTTTTTCAAATATATAGAAATAATTAAAAAAAAATTAAATATATTCGTATCGAACATATTGATAGGCAGAAACCGAACTTACCGAAAAATCGGGAAAACACAACCGGTAGTTCTTTCTCTCCCAATTAACAGGATCTGTAAATATGGTACTAAATTGCACAAGATATATATATATATATATACTTCAGCAACACAAATTCAACCAAGGATAATCACAAACAACCAATCACACGAGACACACAATTTTTACGTGGAAAACCCCTTTAAATCAAAGGGTAAAAACCACGGGACTTAAGAGTCCAGTCAACATCTCCACTATAATGAGAGTGTGTTTACAATATCACAATAATTCAGCTAACACAATGAGTACACAACTCTAACTTAGCTATCAACAAGTGATATTAAAATCAAAGAGAGAAAGTTGAGAAATCACCTCAAAAACGTGACTACTATTCGGACACAAAACAGAACGTTACAGTGTTCAGATGGAAATTCTCACCGTACACAATCAGCATCTACGTGTCCTATAGCCACTGCCAGAAAATCAAGAAGATCGGACCACGGATGAACCTCCGATCGACGACTTGATCAAAACTGCGCAAACTCACTCTTTCTTCTCTTCTCTACCGCCTCTCTTTCTTTTTTCTTATTTGGCTACTGACTCCTCTAACTCAAAATACAACACCATTCTCAATTAAAAGGGCTAAGGGCAAAAATGGTATTTCCTCCACATATGAGGGACCTATGCCCAACAAATCTCCCCCTCCCGACTATGTGGAGGTGTTCGCCATCCCGGCGATCAAACAACATATTTCAAACTTTTCTCTTGGTAAGGCTTTAGTCAACATATCAGCACCATTATCATCAGTATGAATTTTCTCAAGTTCTAACAATTTAGCATCGAGAACATCTCGTATCCAATGATACCTTACATCGATATGTTTAGACCTAGCATGAAAGGTTGAATTCTTACCAAGATGAATAGCGCTTTGGCTATCACAAAATAGAACATACCTCTCTTGGGTAAAGCCCAGTTCTTGCATAAATCTCTTCATCCAAAGCAACTCCTTGCACGCTTCGGTCACTGCAATGAACTCTGACTCAGTAGTGGACAATGCAACACATTTTTGCAATCTGGATTGCCAAGCCACAGCTCCCCCTGCAGAAGTAATTAAGTAACCCGAAGTGGACTTTCTGGAGTCAATGTCTCCAGCCATATCAGAATCTGTATAACCAACTAGAACAGGTTTCTCATTGCCGAAGCAAAGTTTCAAGTTGGAAGTACCCCGAAGATATCTCATAATCCACTTCACTGCATTCCAATGCTCTCTGCCTGGATTGGAAAGAAACCGACTGACGGTGCCCACAGAATGAGCTAAGTCAGGTCTTGTGCATACCATTGCATACATCAAACTACCCACGGCTGAAGCATAAGGAACCTTCTGCATGTCTTCCTTCTCTTCTCTTGTGGAAGAACTCTGATTGACACTCAATCTAAAGTGTGTAGCAAGAGGAGTGCTCACCACTTTAGCTTTGTCCATACTAAACCTTTGAAGTACTTTTTCAATGTACTTCTCTTGTGATAACCACAATTTCTTGGCATTTCTATCACGTGTGATCTTTATACCAAGAATTTGCTTTGCTGGCCCCAAGTCCTTCATCGCAAAGGATTTACTCAACTCTTGCTTCAACATATTAATCTTAGAAGCATTACGACCAACAATAAGCATATCATCAACATAGAGCAACAAAATAATAAAATCATCACCAGAGAATTTCTTGACAAAAACTTAATGATCAGAAGTAGTCTTCTTGTAGCCATGCTCCCCCATAACAGACTCAAACTTCCTGTACCATTGCCTCGGAGCTTGCTTCAAACCATACAAGCTCTTCTTTAATTTGCACACATAGTCCTCTTTTCCTTGTGCAATAAAACCCTCTGGCTGCTCCATGTAAAGCTCTTCTTCTAAATCACCATGAAGAAAAGCAGTTTTCACATCCATTTGCTCGACTTCCAAGTCATAATAGGATGCCAAACTCAATATAGATCTGATAGAGGATATTTTTACAACTGGAGAGAATATTTCCTCAAAATCAATCCCCTTTTTCTGACTGAAACCCTTGACGACCAATCTAGCTTTGTATCGTGGAGTTGAAGAATTCTCTTCTTGCTTCAACCTGTAAACCCACCGATTTTTCAAAGCTCTTTTACCCTTAGGCAATTTCACCAGCTCAAACGTATGGTTGTCATGTAAAGATTTAAGCTCATCTTTCATAGCATCAACCCACTGATCTTTGCATTCACTCCCCATAGCCTCTTCATAACACTCCGGTTCTTCCCCATCAGTTAAAAGAACATACTGATCAGAAGAATACCTCACAGAAGGCTGTCGATCTCTAGTAGACCTCCGAAGTGGAACTGCTGGTGGAGATATAGGTCCTTGGTGTTGATCATTCACAACACTATCCATGAGAGCATCAAAATCACCCATACCCTGCTGGTCATCATGAACATCTTCTTGCATGCCATCCTCAACTGGATTTGGCGGAGGGGTTAGAGGAATTGGATCCATGGCGGTCAAGTCATCACTATTCTGTGGATCGGTTTTCTCCGCCTTGTCAATGTCATCAATGGTCTGATCCTCAACAAAAACAACATCTCTGCTTCTAACAAGCTTCTTTTCAACTGGGTCATATAACCTGTACCCAAATTCATCTTGACCATAACCAACAAAGATACATTGACGAGTCTTGGCATCTAACTTTGACCTCTCATCTTTTGGAACATGTACAAAAGCCTTGCAACCGAACACACGCAGGTGATCATATGACATATCCTTACCAAACCAAACTTTGTCTGGAACATCACCTTGCAAAGGAACACTTGGAGACAAATTAATCACATGTGCCACTGTATACAAAGATTCACCCCAAAAAGATCTAGGTAACTTTGCATCTGAAAGCAAACATCTGACTCTCTCAATCAATGTTCTGTTCATTCTTTCGGCTAAACCATTCAACTGTGGTGTCTTAGGAGGTGTCTTTTGATGCCTGATTCCCTGTGCACGACAATAATCATCAAATGGTCCACTATATTCGCCGCTGTTATCAGAACGGATGCACTTCAACTTCTTCCCAGTTTGCCTTTCAACTGAAGCCTGAAACTGTTTGAACACATCAAGCACTTGGTCTTTTGTTTTCAAAGTATAGACCCAAAGTTTTCTTGAATGGTCATCAATAAAAGTCACGAAATAAAGTGCACCACCATACGACCTTACTTTCAAAGGACCACAAACATCGGAATGTACCAACTCTAGCAAATCTGATTTTCTTGAAGGAGGATGACTCTTAAATGAAACTCTTCTTTGTTTTCCAGCCAAACAATGAGCACAATTCTTCAGTGTAGCATTCTTCAACCCAGAAAGTTGATTCTTCTTGGCCAGACAATTAAGCCCCTTTTCACTCATGTGACTAAGCCGTTTATGCCATAGCACAGTTGAACTATCATTTTCCGTCACATTAACAATGCCTCTGGAAATTGAAGACTGCATCAAATATAAATTTGAACACTTCTTTCCTCGAGCCACAACGAATGAGCCTCTAGTCAATTTTCACTGACCATCACTGAAGGTGTTACAAAATCCCTCATCATCTAGCTTTCCCGCTGAAATCAAATTCAAACGGATATCCGGTGCATGTCTGACATTTTTTAGCGTCAACTTTGTTCCATTGTTAGTTTCCAAACAGACATCTCCCATGCCAACAACATGTGCCAAGCCATCATTACCCATCTTCAATACCCCAAAATTACCAGGCGTATAAGATGTGAAGAATTCCTTCCTAGACGTGACATGAAGTGAAGCACCAGTGTCTATTACCCAACTTGTCTCGTCGCATGCTAAGTTGATCACATTCTCATCACAAGTAACCAACAGATCATCAGAGGTAGCAGTAGTAACACGATCATTCTTTCCATGATCCCTCTTCTCTTGTTTATCACTACCACCTTTGTTCTCTTTCCTCCACTTGTAGCAATATTTCTTGATATGGCCCATCTTGCCACAATGATGGCACTCAACATTTTTAAATCTTGATCTTGACTTGCTTCGGCTTTTATCTCTACCCGTTTCATTTTTGCTCCTACTTCTTCCCCTATTTTCCGTAACTAGAACCTCAGACTGTGATGAAGAACCCTGAGACTTTCTTCTCACTTCTTCATTCAAAACACCATTCTTGGCAAGTTCCAAAGTTACTACACCATTAGGAGCAGAATTAATAAGTGAAACCCGAAATGTTTCCAAGAATCCGGTAGAGTAGCAAGCAACCAAAACCCTACTACTTCATCCTCAAATTTGATGCCCATACCAATTAACTGATTCATAACTCCTTGAAAATCATTCAAGTGATCAGCCACAGTTGTTCCTTCTTTATACTTCAGTTCCATCATCTTTTTAAGCATGAACAACTTGTTATTGCCAGACTTTAAAGCATACAAGTTTTCAAGCTTGTTCCACAATGTGCGTGCATGTGTCTCTTGATCAATGTGATTGTAAACATTTTCCTCAACAAATTGGCGAATAAAAGCACACACCTGCTGATGCTCAAATTCCCATTCCTCATCACTTTTAGATTCGGGTTTTTGAGTAGCAAAGACAGGAAGATGCAAAGACTTCACAAATAACAGGTCTTTCATTTTATTCTGCCACAATTGATAATTTGTGCCATTCAAAACAATCATTCTACTTGTGTCAGCCTCCATAATTACACAACAACACAACCAAAGCTCTGATACCAGTTTGATGGGCAGAAACCGAACTTACCGAAAAATCGGGAAAACACAACCGGTAGTTCTTTCTCTCCCAATTAACAGGATCTGTAAATATGGTACTAAATTGCACAAGATATATATATATATATGTATCTTAATCCGTTTATGGGATCGTGGATGTAGGCCAAGAAGGGTCGAACCACGAAAAAATATTGTGTTTTTTTCTTTTCTTATTCGAATGCTTGTTGTGGGTGAATGCTTACTTTTGGGTAACCAGGTTTTATTTTTCCCAACACATATATCTATATCCAACACTCCCCTTTGAGTTCTAATAGCATAACACACAGGCCAAATCAGAAAGATTTACTATTTGACAGAAATACATAAGTTGACTAAAAAATGAATTCTTGACCAGCCAACAATATTAAACCATTTAATTTACAGGTTGTTGTTATTTCCCCTTTTCTTCAGATTTATCCATTTAATATCACCCAAATTAAACATGTTCACACTATAGTTTTGGAAAGGGACTAGTAATTCGATGTGGAAACAATACTACTGTAGCAATATATATAATGATTTCAAAGAAAAAGCTTTAAATCCGAAACATGCATGTGAGTTTGAATTATATCCAACATATGATCCCCATTAAGTACACTGAAAATCATCACATGCGAGGGAAAACACAATTAGCTGATATGACACTAAAAAGCCATTAGCTTTGGAATGCTTCCAGGGGAAGAACAAGCCCCTATATTACAGATAAATCATGCTTTTCTGTTGCCTTCAAACAATCTTATCAACTGGATTTTCTTTTTCCTCTTTCAAAAACTTTATCTTAATTCCCGACTTTGAAAGTTAATTATCCAAAGATTCCAATTAAACATGTACAGATGCTGTCAGAAATTCATCCTCCTATAATCGTGGTTAAAAAGTTAACCCTAGACTCGGATCCCGAACTAGATGAAACCTGACTTTGACCATGGTAATGGCAAATTATTAATAGGAGCATAGTAAAGGGAAATGCTAGCTAGTATATATCATGCTTTCTATCAATAAATAAAAAATCACATCGGATCAATTATTTGGATCAATTAAATTAAAAATCAGTGATTTATTCGATCCGACGAGTATAATAAAATCGAATTTAATCAAACCGATCAAAAACAGGTTCAAACGATAAAAAATGGGAAAAAATTATTTTTTTAATTTTTTAATTTTTTTTTTCAAAAGTATTTTTTGTAAGTGATGAGATTTGAATTCATAATCTTTTGAAATTATACTAAAGATCATACCACTAAACTAAATGCTTATTTTATTTATTATTTATTATATTTAATATTTATTTAATATTAAAAATATTTTTTAAAATATTTAAAAATTTTATTTAAAGTGTCCAATCGATTAAAAAAAAAAAATGCTAGCTAGTATATCATGCTTTCTACAAAGAAGAAAAAGAAAGCCTGGAAAGCTAGTTTACTTCCAAGCAACAGTAAGAAAGATACAACCTAATTATTCTAGGAGTACGATTAGAGACGATAGCTAGGCAATAAAGTTTATTTGATACCAATGAAATGAATTCAATATATGATGATTTTAGTAAGCATTATTTCTCCTTTTTTTTCATTCTTTTTCTGTGATTTTACACTGGTTACGTTACATTTTTGTGGTGAAATTAAGACATATATATATATATATATGAATAATGGAAAATTATCCAAAAAAAAGTAGGTAGAACAATTTAGTACAATTTGATTCCTTCTCCATGTTTCCATTGCTTTTGAAAAGCTTCTTGATCATTCCTAAACAATATAGATTCATATAATGTACTAATAACTTAGGTTGCATTTCAAAGTGCGGTGAAAAAAAGATGTGTTTAGAGGAATTAAAAAGATGTCAAAATAATAAGCGATAATTAAGCCATATAGGAAGGAATTAAAAAGGTCTGGAGAGGCCAAGAAAACCAAAAAAAAAAATAATAAAAAAATAAACAGAGAAAAAGATGGTATTTTAATGAGATGAGAGTGAGGGACGGACAAAGTAAACCTAGTAATTTTCAACATACGAATACAATAAAAAAAAATAATTAAAATATAATATTAAAAAATAACATAAATACATAAAATTATCAAAATCTAAATAACATATTAAAATTTATATAAATATATAAATACACTTATCATCGGATCCAGTGAAAGGATCCAAGAGAGGGTGTGGGTGGTCAATGGATGTGTCAGCCGACAGCGAGAATCCTCAGAGAGGAAAGAAAGAGAGAAGTGAGGGAGAGGGAGATAAAAGGGAAGGGTGCAAACTGCAATCCCTGCAGCAGCTACCCCCTATTCTCAGTGCCCCTCGTGCGGCCCTCCCACTCTTTCCCTTTCTCTTTCTGTGGCCTTTGGTCCCACTTCCCCTGCCGTTTCTAATATCCTTTTTGCATACATTGCGTCTTCCTTTGCACACCTCCCCTCTCTTTTCATGATATCCTCCCTACCCCCATCAAAATTCCATATTCATGACCAAATTTCATCACCTCAACACTATCATATCAACGCTTTCATTACCTTTTTATTCCCCCAAAAAGTTTTCAAATCCACTAATATTTGGCTATTTATGAGAAAATAAAAAATATATCACATCGCTGTTAATTTGAAATAAGAAAAAAAAAAAATCCAAATGAAATTTTGAATTTGAAAGTTGTTGATGGTTATTTTCGGTGTTGCCAAGGTCCAAGGAGATAGATTGGGAGTGGTTGGCAAGAAGAGATAATTGAATTTTTTTTTTTTGTGTTGGAGTGTCCAGAGAGCATAAGCTAGCCTTTTAGAGGTTATTTATATTTTAGCCCGCGGATCGTCGCATGTCACGTGTTGAGATTCAGTTTGAGACAAGTGATCGAGATCCCACGTGAGCTTTGAGGTGATGGACGGCGATATGATAGACTAAACGGCTACTAAAAAGACCACGTCATCTTTTGAAGTAATAGGCGGTAAGGCTCAATGACGGCCACTCAATGATTCAGGCATGACGAACCCGTATCGTTTGGAGCTTGACAAATCCACCTTTGATTTTTCTTTTTGGGCCCCGTAATGGAGGATTTTTTGGGTTTGATGGTTATTCTAGAGCCACCCGGCCTAGAAAGCTTATTTGATTTAACAAAAAGTGAAAAATCAAGAAATATAAATTTATCCGAGGGCTCTAGAAGCATGCAAATATGCATTCAAATTCATTGCCCCGTGACATTAATTTTCACCAAAGTTGAAAGATGGGATGGGCCGATGGGGCACCAAAATGTGGAAAGAAAATTACGTACGGTCGGCAATTCAAAGAAGGGAGGGGAGTCCATAAATGAGCAGAGGCAAGGCCACACGTGCAAATCTGACAAAGTTGAAATATAGGTGGAGAGTTGGGGTTTGGTTGTTTACTTGTTTCTGTTTCTGTTTTTGACTTTTTGTCTTTGCGTTTAACCCTGGGGTTGAGTTGCGCTTGGTTTACTACTGCTGCTAGGCGAATTCAATCGAATCAATAATATATCTGGCAAAACACAACAGGCAAAGCTGGTCAAGACTTTCCACGCGCGCGGAGATGCACGTGTGGATAGTGTTAGAACCTCATATATATTCACCTCGCCAGCCGGATCACTAGATGAAATACACTTGAAGGACTCACAGTTAACCAGTAATTCTAAGCTTATAAGATATTATCTGGCTTATACCTATCAAGACCGGAGACTCCCAGCGCAGCTTATGATCAGATATAAATGACCAAAGTTAAGATTGACCTTAGAGGTAAGGATTATCAACATACAAAAACTCTGCTCCTTTATCTCTTTTCCATATTAATTTTTCTGAAATTTACGAACTTAAGTACCAAAACGCGTCCCGAAATCTCAATTTCGATGCCCCTTGACATTTTACTGTTTTTGCAGCTCTCACCAGCTCTCATCATCAGGCATCTCTGGAAGCTTGACCAACTCAATCATTCAAAAAAGACATCATTAATAACACCAAAGAATTAAAGAAAAGAAAAAGGGAATCAAAAACAGAAAATAGTACTGTAAAAAAAAATGAGTTTGGGTGGTGATGATGGAATAGAAATAGAGATCCCAAACTTTTTTTTTCCCTTTTCTTTTGTATGATCTTTTTAGGTTATCTTCTCCAACCACTTGTCAGTTTTCCCATAATTTAGATTCTTGTAGGAATTGGGCTATCTAGGAGAGGAGGGTTAATTTCCTGTCACTATATCTTTATTCTTTTACCTCTAAATTCTGATCCATCTTCCACGGAATAAGTGTTAATGACATGTAATGTTAGGGTCAAGTGACAATTTGGTGACTAAAAATGTCCATATGAATATTTATAGAGGTGTCGAAGCTTGAGTCTTAAATCATATTATAATAAAAAGAATTGAAATATTCAAACCAACCTCCTTGATATAAGAGTCATTTTGAGGTAAGAACAAGGGAGAAACAAAAAAAAAAGAGGAAGTTTCGAGTCCAATTTAGGGTTTATCCAATATGAGAATTTAAAAAATTAACTTAAAAATTAGTAAAAAGTATTTCGAGAATAAAATTTGAATACACTAAATCGACATGAAAAGTGCATCTTAAGATAGTCCAAAGAGTCAATTAAGCCCAAATAAAGTTTGAAAATATATTTGATGGTAATTATATAGTTTACCATAGGTTTATTATTGGTGGAAAAAAGGAGTAATATGGTGGGGTATAAAGGTATGCCTCTAGACAAGGTTGGTAACTACATGTATTATATGATATGATATGATATGCTCTCATCTCCATTATTGTTATTATTTGGTATATGGTATGATTTGATATATGTTTTTGTTACTATTATGCTAAATATCTCTAATGCATTTGATGAATATTGCCAACAATATGTCCCCTCAACACACAAAAAAAATGAGGCTGCCTTTGGTTTTAGATTCAGAAAAAGTTTGAGTTGTTTCTTAGGTATGTGCATGCTCTTAATTTTTCTTAGAAATGTTCTACTTTTTTTTTTTTTTTAATAAGAGAAAGGAATTCTACTTTCAATTGAAAAGGAAAATATATCCTATATGGTTGAAGTACTTAACAATGGATTGCCAAAAAAAAAAACTATGCTTTAATTGAAAATATTGAAGATTCTTTGATAGATTAAACTAATTAGCACAAGTGGGAAGGAAAAAAAATGATTAATGTTCAAATTCAGAGGTGGTAAATAAGCAGTTGGATTTTAAAAAGATTGGATTATTTTAAGTTTTAGTTATTTTGAATTTGAGTTATTTTGAGTTTGAATCTTTCGAATTTGATTACACTTGAATTATTTGAATTTGAATCATTTCAGATTCAAATTATTCAATTTTAAAATCAAATTAATATAATTTTAAATTGTTTCATATTCGAGTTCGGATTGAAAACCTTACAAAAACATATTAACCTTCTTAAATAGAATTAATGACCGATATAGGCAAAAGTTGAGTTGAATGATCATGAAGACAAAATAAAAACACCAAGAAACTGAATCATAGAAAAATTAATCTTGTTGTGGATATTTCATAAACAATGAATAGAAATTAATAATCCAGTGGAATTTTAAAAACAGGAAGTAATTTCCTATGAAAACGTGAAAGACAATTACTTGGAACAAAATTTTTCTAGGCAGCCAAACAAGCAAGTGCCAATTGCCAAAGTATCCAAACTATTTCGATGATATTTTTCATTCATGGGGCGGTGAGGTTTTGGGTCACACCATTTTTGGACTTGACCACCGACATGGGTATATAATTAAAGATAGCAAAGATCTAAATAATTTTGGACACAGAATAAAAATACGATATGAACATAAAAATAATTTAATAAATACGATTAACTTGTACACGTTAATCTTCATTTTCTCATGTGGGGTTGTCTTGTCTCCCATAAAGTTGGGCTTAAGTAGATTGTGAGGAACAATGCCCAAATTTTACATCCATTTAAAGAGACAAGGTTTTCCATGGCTTGCAAATTATCTTAAATACTACAAGAAATTATGAAAAATATTTGAAAAAGATTATGAATCTTTGTCAATTATTTCGAGTAAAATCTTGAATATATCAAATCGATATGAAAAAAATACACCATTAAAATCGTTCGAAAAAGAAACTAAACCCGAATAAAGCTTTAGCAAATTCTTCTGGTTAAAGAGAGAAGATAGATACATTCTCCAAATCTCAAGGATTGAAGTGACTCCTAGTTCATGTGTTTGCTTTCATTGAATCCTTATAACTTATGACTTAAGAGGTCAAGAATTAAGTAAGCTCACAACTTTAGCAATGGCTATAAGATTGCAAGAGTGATAGTTTGAGAATTTTATGAGCTCAAAAGGCCCAGTTCAGTGGTGTCAACCTTTTCAATTTTCTAGTTCCAAAAGTTGTAAGAAATTCTCTATACATGTCTAAGAAACCTCTTGATAAAAGATTAAAGAGACGAGAATCAACGACAGGAAATTCATTTATTAAGGATTTAGGTGAAGATCAATTACTAAAATGATCAAAAAATCTTTTACATCATACAGACATTTTAATACTACATGTATAAAAGATAAATTGTCACCCCATAAAGTAGGCAAACACAGATGAAGCTAATTTAACTGTAAAGGTCATCTTCATCAGCTCCTCCAGCAGAAGCTGCAAAAGGATCAGATGCTGCAGCTCTAGAACCAGTTTCAGCAAACTTAAATTCACTTCCAAATCCCCTTGACTGCTGCAATGTTTGAGCAAATGCCTGGTATTTGCGGATGTCGGCATCACTCACACTCCTACGAGCAAACTTCATCGATTCCTCAAAATGCGCAGCCTTGATTTCCGCCACTTCATCTTCAACATCTTCCTCCATAGCTTCAGGGTTCTCCCTCCTCCTCCTTTCTCTCTCAATATCCTGAAAACATAAAAGATATATCGTGTTAGTATGTTACAATCTCAAACATCGTGAAAAAACATAAAATATTCCTTCATCTGCTGCACAGAAAATAAATTAATGCGGGAGAATATGGGTAATAATCATACCTTTTCAATATTTTCTCTGATGGCATATTTACATGCACGCTGACAAATTTCCGTAATATCAGCCCCACTAAAGCCTTGAGTATACTTGGCAAGAGCTCTGAGGTCAACCTCTTTTGCAACTGGTGATTTCCTCAAGCAAGACTTAAAGATCTGATAGCGAGATTCCTCATCAGGGAGGGGAATATAGATCAACTGATCGAGACGACCTGGCCGCAAAAGTGCAGGATCTATAATGTCGGGTCGGTTGGTGGCTCCAATGATGAAAACAGTTTTCTTGGCAGACATGCCATCCATCTCAGTAAGAAGTTGGTTCAATACCCTATCCGCAGCACCCCCTGCATCACCTCCACTGCTTCCTCTCTGCAATATATAACATGTATCAGCATTATGTGAAGTGCAAGCCAAAGAACATCGAGTGCGTACACAAGCATAATTTAATTGCTAGAATAATCCATGTACAGAAAGTCAGAAACCCGTATTCCCTGCTGCTAAAAGTAAATCCATAAAAATGAAAGAATTCATTAGCCTAGGACATACCTGGGTAGCAATTGAATCAAGTTCATCAAAGAACAGGACACAAGGAGCAGACTGGCGAGCCTTGTCAAAAATTTCGCGTACATTGGCCTCACTCTCTCCAAACCACATTGTAAGTAATTCTGGACCCTTAACACTAATGAAGTTTGCCTGACATTCATTGGCAATTGCTTTGGCCAGAAGAGTTTTCCCACATCCTGGAGGGCCATAGAATAGTACTCCCTTTGAGGGTGACATCCCGAACTTCTCAAACTTCTCAGGATGCTCCACTGGATATTGAACAGTCTGCATACCAGTGTAACAAATGAAATCCCATTTTTTTATGAAAATTAAAAAGATCAAAAAAGGAAAGAAAATGGAGAAGTAATCAAAACCAGTAAACAGTATTACCTCTTGAAGCTCCCTTTTAACATTCTCGAGGCCTCCAACATCTTCCCAACTGACATTGGGCACTTCAACAACCTGAACAAGTGTAAGAAAAATGATTAGAAACAGAAAACCCCAAAAAATCATAATCAGAAAAGAATCTGTACGTCACTAGAAGAATCTTGGCTATACTCACAGTTTCACGCAGTGCTGATGGATTGCTTGTTCCAAGAGCAGTCTGGAAGTGCTCATTTGTGACTGCCATAGAGTTGAGTATCTCTGCATCTATAGACTCATCTTCCAAGTCAATCACATCCATCTTTTCTCTGATGCACTGTAATGCTGCCTCAGTGCAGAGAGCTGCAAGATCAGCACCAACATAACCATGGGTGTTCTTGGAAATTCTTTCCAAATCAACCTGCATTAAGTCAGGAAAATAAATTAGATTCAAAACTTTTTTAGACAGGAAAAATAAGTACAAGATCTTTGAGGAAAGAAAATAGGTCTTAGTTTTTGACATTACATCTTCAGCCAGCTTCATGTTCTTTGTGTGGATACGAAGCACTTCAAGACGGCCAACTTCATCAGGGACACCAATATCAATCTCCCTATCAAATCTTCCAAACCTTCTGAGAGCTGGATCAATGCTATTGGGACGATTTGTGGCCCCAATAACAATAACATGTGCACGGGATTTAAGCCCATCCATCAATGTCAACAGCTGAGAGACAATCCTCCTCTCAACTTCACCATGGGTTTTCTCTCGCTTGGGAGCAATTGAATCAATTTCATCAATAAATATAATAGATGGTGCATTCTTCTCTGCTTCCTCAAATGCTTTTCTTAGATTGCTTTCACTCTCTCCAGCCAATTTTGACATGATCTCCGGACCATTGATGCAGAAAAAGAAAGCACCAGTTTCATTTGCAACAGCACGGGCAATCAAAGTCTTTCCAGATCCAGGAGGTCCATAAAGCAAAATTCCCTTAGGTGGCTTCACACCAATTGATTTAAAGAGCTGTGGATGCCTCAATGGAAGCTCCACTAGTTCCCGAATCTGAGCCATCTGTTTTCTAACTCCACCAACATCATCATAACCTACCTCATCTAATCTATTCTCATCCTCCCTCCTAACAGGCTCTCCCTCACAGAATATCTCAGTGTCTGGTGCGACCACACAGTACTCGGGAGGGTCAGTCTCAATAACCTTGAATTCTACACTTCTCATTCCACCTCTCACAAGGAAGAGATCACCCTTCCTCACTGGGCGGTATGCTTCCAGAAAGTAAGCTGTAAATGCAAATTATCATAGTCAGTATTTATAGACAACATTGTCAATAATTCAACATTAAATCCAGTCCTCAATAATTTAATAGGTATTTAGTATCAATATATGATAAGTGATACAGGAGAGTGTAGTTATAATAATGGATTAAAAAACCGGACCGGACCGGCCGGTTGGACCGGTTGAACAGGGAATCGATGGCCTATCCAGTCCGGCAAATATATTAAAACCGGGAATCAATTGAACCAGTACAAAACCAGTTCAACCGGTTAAAAACCGGATTGAACCGGTAAAAAACCGGTTATATATATATTTTTAATTCTTTTCAAAATTTTATTTGTAAATAATGAGATTTGAACTTTTAACCTCTTAGTTTTATATTAATGACCTTACCTTTAATCCAAATGCATATTTTTGTTAATTGTTAACTATATTTAATATTTATTTAACATTAAACTTAGTGCTTAAATATTAAAAAAAAACTACATCAATCGGAGGTCTGACCGGTTCGACCTCCGGTCCGTTTTTATAACATTGGTTAAAATGCACACATGTCCATGCATATAATTGAGCCACCTATGATGCATGTATAGATAAAGAGACTAACAAAAAAAGAAAAGGCAGCCTATAAAGTATTTTTAACATCAGACATGCAAATACAAAGAAGAAAGACAAACCCCTTGAAAGCTTAAGCCTGTCAATATATGCCTTTGAGAAAACACGACATCTACTCCATAAGGTTAAGAATAATGTATTCAATCCATCAGTTATAGTCTCATTTATATTAATCAACCAATCAATGAACTTATGATTGATTAAGAACAACTAATTATTGTCTTATCTTATGATTGATTAAAAAAAAAAAGGAAATGTTTTACCTCTTTACCCGTCTAGGTAACCAAAACTACCATAAATTAATTATGAAAGACCATACCATTTATAAGTTGGGAATAAAAGATTAAGAATAAACTCACGTTTCAGGTAAGCATCAAAGAGATTTCCAGTAACCCCTTCAATTGTGTCATCCACGGGCAAGATGTGCACACGTTTTCCATACTTAACATCAGGACATTGATGCACAGAGACAACATCACCAAGCCTAACCCTCAAGTTTGACCTGACAACCTTATTCATCCTGATCTTTGGTTCATCACATGTGTCGTCTGCAAGAGCAATGCAGATAGTATCTTTCCTCTTTTTTCCCTGTGAACCAAAAGAACAATACAAAGGAAAGTATTGGCAGGAAAGACTTTGAAAATTAAAATTCAGAAGAAGAGCTGCAATTCAGTAACTATTCATGCCACATAAAAAGCAAGCTTCAATCCCACAATGCCCTCTAAACTAGTATTGCATATTCCTCAGTAAGAAACAATATTTGCTGAGAGGCTTAGCCAATTAGGCTCGTTACCTAAAAAATTAACAGAAACTAGAGAAAGAAAATTGACCCTAAACAACAAAATTATGTAAACAGCCTACAATAACTTCCATTATAAATCTAACCTATCACAAGAGAGACCCGAATTGAAGGTCAATAAAAAACAGCAACAAAAAAAAAAAAACTCAGGAAACCCATCAAATAAAAACCCCCAAATTTCGAACAACCCAGTGAAAATTAAACCCTAAAACACAACACACAGCTAACATAAACAAATATTCATTAAGCAAAAATCAGAAGACTAAAAGAATCCAATAAAAGAGGATTAAATAAAATCCAAATCTAAAGTAGAAACCTTGATCAGGATAGTGTCACCGCGAAAAAGCTGGAGCTTTTCCATGGTATCAGGATGAAGAGAAACAACAGAGTTATCATCGTTGATTGCCTCATCGACAACAAGTCGATTCGCTGCCTTCTTTCTTTCCAAGATCGCCGTACTAAAATCCCTCTTAGTCCCCTTCCTGAAAACACAAAATCGGAATCAGATTAGAGAAATTTAAAACAAACCCATCGAAGAAAAATGGGAAAAGAAATCTGGGTACTTACGAGTCAGAGGATTCAGCTTGGTTAGACATGGTTTTAGGTTGATTGAAGAGTCGTAAAAAAAGAAGAGCTTTGGGGGGTTTGGTTGAATTGGTTTGTTTATATGTGTGGGATCTGACGAATAAAGTTAGGGAGATTTGGGAGAGTAAGGAATCGAAGCTCCTTTTCTTGTTAGTAAAGAAAAGGTTGTTTTGGTGAACCTATACTTTACTTTGCTTTTCAACTTTCCAGATCGGCTTTAAATGGAGAAATTTTGTAAAAAAATTTCCCACTACTGTGTCCTGTGTCTATACTTGGAAAGAAAAGGAATTTATCATTGAATTTCTCTTTTTAGAAAAAAAAAAAAGGCTTATTTGTTTATAGAAATAAAGAAACTAATACTAAAGCAAAAAATTTAATTATTGGCACTATGAAAATATAAATACTAGCGTAGAATATCATTTAGAGTTATCAATGAGTTGGACCGAATTAGGTTCGAATAAAAAAAAAAAAAGTTATTTATTCAAAATTTGATTGTCAAATTAAAAAAATATATTTTATTGTTTAAAATATATTAAAATTATTTTTATATTAATATTTTTATATTTTATAATTAAATTTAAATAAAAATATTTTTATTAATTAAATAAAAATTTGGATTGACCCGAATTACAAAAATCTATCTTAAATTCAATTCAATTTGGACCGAATTAACTGAACGAATAACCCGATTTTGAACAAATCTAAGAGTACGGTGTTTAAAAATTTTAATCAAATCTCTTAATGTAAAATAAAACCCCATCAAATTTTATGTTAGTGAACAATATATTAAACAAGATATAATTTTTTTTATGGAAATATATAAAATCATTGGCAAACACATAAAAAGCTAATTACATTTTTTTATAAAAAAAAAGAAGGAAAAGTTGTTTTATACCCTTGGGAAAAAACTTTGCTTCAATTTATTGTCTTCCTTATTCTCTTGGATAAATTTTAACCATAATAGTATAATAAAAGTATAAAGTTTATAATCATCTTCATTGTCATTATTTTATTTTTTTCTTGTTGTTATTGCTCCAATTATTGATGTTATTTTTGTTGCAATGCTTAGTCAAGAAAAGAAGAGTTTAATCCTTGCAAGCACCTCATTAGTGAAAATCTCCATTCTCTATAAAAAAAAAATTAAAAATTCATTAAAAATAGTAAATATATGTGATAAGATATTAGGGATCCATTATTTTGGCATTAGTACAAAAAAAAAATCTGATTTTTTCTAGAATTTGAAATTCTAATTTTCTAATCCTAACAAAAATTGAATTTCATTCATAGTCTCCCTCTTGGCTACCAATTCTATTCCTATCTAAGATAAACTATGGGAATCACTTTTTTGTTTGCTTGCTTACACTAAATGGTAGATATTCCCTACAAAAGAAATTGCATTTGAATCTTCAATTCCATTCTTTCACCCAACCATATTTAACCCAATTAATCCAATACAAGCGCAAGTGGACCACTTCACACAACGATTCAAATCGGATTTTTTCCATTTTTTTTTCTCAACTCTATTGCTGGCCCATACAAAACAAAACAATGAGTTTGGACCAATTAAAAGCAATTTGATCGAAGTAATCAAATCTCAACACTTTCAATATGATGGGAGCATTTTTCTTGAAATTCTGTTTACTATAATATTGCAATTATTCAATTACATTCAAAAATTACGTAGGAGTCCACCACTTATCAGTGTGATCCTTACATAATTTTGAATTCTGATCGATTAATTATAGTGTAATTATTATAAATGATATACTCTTAATGCGACAGGGTGCCTTCCACTATAAATCCAAATGTACCCTAAAAAATTGGGCCAATTCTGATCGATTTTTTCATGCAAGGCTGACAGTTTCATGTTCAAGCTCTTGAACTGTGTTACAAATAACGAAATCTGCTTTCCTTACCTCCTGGAATGCCTATACGATGCACCGCCATTGATATATCAGAATCAGATGCTTGGAGACATCAAATCCTCTGGTTCTATATATAGCTCGAACCCTCGGGGTGTA
The DNA here is from genome assembly GCA_030761205.1 of Fremontodendron californicum. Taxonomy (NCBI): domain Eukaryota; kingdom Viridiplantae; phylum Streptophyta; class Magnoliopsida; order Malvales; family Malvaceae; genus Fremontodendron; species Fremontodendron californicum. Next base: position 2,030,295 of record JAULJL010000012.1, read on the forward strand.
ATACCATCAAGATTATATGAAGTTATTACGTATCGAATTTTTAGTTTCAGATATCGGTATTCAATCTTTGATAATCTTAAATGTTAGAAAAAAAAAAAAAAAACAAGAAATGAGGTTATTACGTAGCAATAGAAGCGAAGTGACCATTATTTCAAAGGAGGTCGATCGAGGTGGTAGTAGTAAAGAGTAAAGACCAAAGACCAAAGCTGGTTCAGTCCAGAAGGAAACATTATTAACTAGGTTATACTTGTTTGATATCATGGATTGAGTGTTGAAGAAGGTGATGGGTGAAGCCCTTTGTTGCTAGATTCATGGCAAGATGAACAAAGGGGATTACATGGCCTTGGAGAGAGTAAGAAATCATGATAGTATGAGGCTTTTGGTGATTCTTCTCCATTTTCTCTTCGAGTGTTTGGTGTGAGAGAAAGTGTTAGACAAACGAAACGATGGGTGTGGAATAATTGGAATGATACAACATATAAAAGACAGAGAAGGAACATAAATAGTAACAGATCTGATAAAGAGGTTAGATTAGTAACTATGGCACCAATTAATTAGAGAACACTATTGTCGACTAACAAAATTGTCGATAGGTCTTTGCTGAGAGAGACGACAAACAACAATAGGATACGTTAAACCCGTAATTTAATTCAATTGATACATACAATCATTTTAAAAAATGATATCTAATTCGAATCTCAATATCTACGATCTTTCTTTTATCTTCAGATTGCAGCTTCGTTTGAAGAAAAAAAAAACAAATCAATGCACGTTTCTAATTCATTTCATTTTTAAGTCTTGCATCTGGTCGTTAATAATTAACATTCACTTTGTCATGCAATGTAAGTGGCTGCTTATCAACCATCTAAAGACAGCAAATCATATAGGAATATTTGGTTTTTATTTTTTTGTTTCTTTAGGTTATACGAGTTCTACTTTCAAATGCAGGAAAGCTGAAGCTTCTCAAAAAATCCATCCAATCTAACACATATAAAAACTAAGAAAGTAAAATAAAATATATAGAACGGCTGATCTGGTGTCGTCTATTTGAGTAGCTTGGTTAATCGTTAGACTATAAACAAGTATACAAGAAAGATATAAACTGAAAAAAGTTCGCCACTACAAAGTGTAGGAAGTGAAGTGCTTTGTACAAGTTGACGAGGCTGGTTCATCAGGGGAATTCTCTAATAAAGCCAGAATTCTCCTGGCTCGCACCAGCCTGTCTCTTAACACTTTCCGGTCAGACGAACTTGTTAGTCACAGCCTCGAAAGTTTCCAAGAACATACCTTTTACTCTCAGTTAGTGTCTTCACCAAAATCCGAACTTGATTAAGATTTCAATCCTCACTGCCAATTTTAAAAGCTGATGAGGAGACGGTCTCCCGAGCTTCTACTGTTGATGTTGATTCTTTCTTGTCCGACCCGAAAAATGAGCAATTTTGAAAAGCATCCAGACTACTGGCTATTATACGGTTCAAACCTCCAAGGCTATCACCCAAAATTAAATCTTCACTATGATACTTACAAGATGGTACATCAAGATCTAGTGGTCCTAAAGAGTCAGGCTGCAATGTGGAGAACAAGAAAGATAGTCAGTTATATAAAGAATTTATGACTTTACAAAACCCTTATTAACAAAGCAAGCCCAAGAGTCATGCCTCAAAAACAACCACCCTGCTTTGTAGGTTAATGTAATCAAATGCTTAGAAAAGCTAACATACCCAATAAATGTCAGTCAGCCCATTGAAATCGTTTTCCGTAGCATCCATGATGTGTGGATCAGATGGACACTCATCTGTGAGGTCTTCACAAGCAGAAATTTCCATTGGCTCCTCTGGATCAGGTGACTCCTGTGGGAGCAGCTAAAAAGACATTATACCTGGTTTTAGTTAACTATTCCTCCACCTAGACAATCAAATTGCCTGAACGGAAGTAAGAAATACCTTAGTAAGGGTGCCCAATCCTGCTGAGTTTGGTCTTGCAATCTGTTTGCAGGCTGATTCGGAAGTAACACTGGAGAATCTAGGAACGTCTGCACAAGAAATAGGATTCTTTGGAAATGAGAAGGCATCGCATGTTTCTTCAGCATCCCAAATAGAAGATGCATGAGATGCCAATAATGGAACTTCCATCTTGCTTTGATGTCTAGATATATGAGCAGCAATAGCTGCGTCAAATGAATCACAGCTTAATGGAATCTGCTGAAGACATAGCGAGCTTTCTGTAACAGCGCGGTCAACACAGTTACCATCCAAGTCGTGAGGCACTTCTGCAAGAAGATCTCCAACACTTACGTTTGTAAGACTGTCAGCCCATTCTCCAGCAGATAATGCAGCAGTACTATTGTTCAATCTTTGATCATCCTAAGCAAACAAAAGAAATTAATATGACAGAAACATACGGGGATCAATATGAAGACTATTCATGACTAATAGATCTTGGATGTCAAAAGTAGGCACTGCTATTCTTTAAAGGAATCTAGTAAACCAAATAAGTCCCAATGGGCAGTGAAAAAAAATGTTAAGTTGCTTGAAATCTGGCATGTCGGTTGAACAGGGAAGCCCCAGCAACAACCCTAAGGATAATGTGCAAGTGTCCAAGTCATAGGTAATGAATTCAGAAGAGAAAATCTCTTGATCTAGCAGATAACTAGTCAGTTATTTGCAGCAGACTGTTTTGTGAAGCTCAAGATAATGAATAAAATTGATTGATAAGTCTAAATTAAGGCTACCAGACTTAAATAATAAGCACAAAAGGCACAGCTTTGGGATAGAACAAGTTGGAAAGTTTTAAATCATAACTGCTAGCTGAAACTCTTAAACAGATTCAAAATCTTTGAGGAAGGGATGGACACTTACTGCATCTTCCAATCGTCTCATAATAGCAACATTGCAAGTCTCACTTCTATCTGATGATGCATTTCTTGCAGGAATAGGGGAATCCCCAAGATTATCTTTAAGATCGGTGGTAAGGTATCTACTCATCTGATTGGGAAAATCAGTTAAAGGAGGTTCAAGGGCCTTATTTTCTTTCTGTAATATTGGCTGATTCTTGCAAGGATCATCAAGTTTCTTAGTCAGATCACTGGTAGATGAGACAGATACTTGTACTTCTTCCACCACACAACCCTTCCTCCTTTCAACATTTATATTATGCACACTGGGAAGGTAGGATGAGGAAACAGGCGTTTGCCACGTCAAAGATGCAACTTCAGTATCAGAAAACCAACCATACCTTCAAAAAGAGCTTATAAATCAGCAATCATACAAATCTAACAAAGAAGATAGCAATGAGGCCAAAAAGATATAAGAAAGTACCTTAGGCGAAATAATTGGGGGCTTCCAATCATTGCATATACATCAGCTGCACTGGCAATGGCTGCTTGAGTCCATCTCTGATAACCCCTAAGGTTTTCTCTTTGAACACCATAAGGGAAAAGCATAAGCTCTCCTGATGCTACACTTGAGTTACCCCATTTTCGATTCAGATGCTCCAATACTGATGATATCTTCTTTCGAATGCTAAGAGTGAGTTCCAAGTGTGGATTGTGTTTATCCTGACAAGAGATGAAGACTAATTATTTCCTTAACACTTCCCAACTGGTAATACTTGATGCTACATTACAATCATCAACATAATTTCCATTTGGCGCTCACCATTTCCAAGGCTCTTCTAGTACTGTCATCAATTGGAAAGAGTTGGAGCTTAAGTTTCACAGCAGCATGTATGTTGCTCTCAGCAAAAGGATTTTGAGAGAAGGCAGGCAAAGGAAGTTGATTATTTTCAACTGGGTCAAGAATCTTATGCCCTGGAACTGGAGCGGAAAAAAATTGGAGTTGAGAAATTTTCTCGTGTTCGTGGTAATTTCAATTCCTTTCAAGGAAATAATTGACAAATTGATTAAGTTCAATGTCACCTGGTGTATCTTGTTCATGCTCAACTTCTTTATCATTAGTAGTTCTCTCCAAATGCTCAGCAGCATCAGCGACCAAAGAAACCCCAGCAATTGCAGCCTTTTCCCATTTTTTATATGCAGCTGATGAGGGACCTGCCAAGCATCGTATAGCAATGCAAGTTTACCTTAATTTTGAAGGGAAAACAAGAACATTGAACTGTGGGAATGCCCGTACTATGCCTTAAAACTTTAAGTATTAATAATACAAAGCATGAACAATAAGAAACTGTAAAACGAAGGTTGCTATTAGAAACAAACATCAGCAATGACATCAACAACAATGTTTAGTACATACGAAAGTGGAAATACGAAAAGTAAATACTCAACATCTATAACATCACAGCAGCGATACATAAAAGTAAATACGAAAGTGGAAAACCTTATTGCACCACAAAAATCTGGAGATATAGTTTATTTAATTTAATTATTTATTTGGGGGAGTAGAGTACCTGGTTTCCATCGTTGCCTTGCAGGTTTCACTGTATTTGACTCCCCTTTGCTATTGCTACGATTGACACCTACATTGCTATTACGCTTAAATGACCCTTTTCCAGGTCCTAATTTTTGAATGTTTTGACTGTCTACAAGAACCAGTTTGACTGTACGAGCATCATGTCCAGAAGCCCTACTCTGATTTGTGACAGTGTTGGGGGAAGTAGGTGAACTATTCTCCCCTTGAGAGGGTCGTTTTCTTACATTCTTCTTCCGGTCTTTCAAGAGTTGATGCTCCTTCATTGGGACAACAGATCAGTCAGTCTAGCACAAGCATAAAATGTCATGTTCAATTGGAAAGGATAGCAAACAAGCGATATACAAGATTCTTTTGACTAACCAAAGCTTCAATAAAAATTTTAAATCTTCGAGGTTTCAAATGAAGTTTTGAGGCTTTGCAGCTATACTTTTCCAATAGAGACCACCTGTAAAAGAAGACATGCAATTTATAAAAGGTCAAGTCTCAGTTAATGTATCATTGTTGGAGTGTGATACCATAAAAAAAAAAAAAAATCCTTCATTAAGATTCTAACTGTCATGCTTAACAATGGCCACATAAAGGAAATGTTTGTGCCAAATGCCCTCAAATGGAAATGAACTGAAGATCCAACATGGTTATACACCTAATATATTCAAAGGCCATCTATGACTTGCTGGTAGGCGACCTATTTCATTTGAAAGGACCATCTCAGCTCAATAAATTTGCTCTAAACAGATATAATGAAGCCTCTGGATTGACTTAAAACTTATATTAATTAGCAGTGCTGTAATAATGCATCCTCCACATTATATAACTGAATTTATTTAAATAAGTTTTAAGAAAAAGGCAATTAGTTTCCAGCATTACCAGCGAAGCATTGCTGCATTAGTATCTTTAGAGTTTTTGGCATCCAAGCATAATCCCGGACCCAGAAGCTTGTTCATCCGCCTCACTAGACGATAGTAATAATGTCTGACCTACAAATTTCAAAAAGAAAAAGACAAATCAAACATTGACGAGGAACTGTAGTCTGACTTATATTGGTAATGAAACAATCAGAATAAAATCTAGTAGCAACCTGATCCTTGTTTTTACTTTGCACACGACATGTGATCTTCTCAAAATTCTGCAAGTAATGCACGTGTCAGTAAATATTATATAGGAAAAAAAAATTAAAAGCCAAAACACATGTAAGATTGACTTGCCTTCCCAACTTGTCGTAATGCAGTGAAGAAACTCTCTTCCTCTTGATTTGTCCAAGCAGCCCATTGCCGAGTTGGCTTTTTGGCTGTATTAAGCATTCAATTCATGCATTCATACAACAATTAAATGCAAAGTCAGTATTTTCCATCGATGGAGATGGTGCATGGACTGAAACACTGAAAATTATTATAAGGAGAAGTACAAGTTCATTCACATACCAGGTTGCTCTGGCACAGTATTATTTGAGGTGGATGGCGCTAAACTGGGATCTCCTACCTGAATAGGGATATTTTCTTGATTATGTTGTGCCTCAGAGGCTAAGGAGACCTGTGACTCTGTCTGCATGTTCACGGCATCACATGAAAACTAATGCCTCATCCCCTTCAAATTTGTACAAAATCAAGTAGCCCTATGTATCACAAGGAAAATAAGTTTAATATCATACATAAAACTAGGAAAGGCAACGAATAAAGGAACACAAGCCAATATAAATCATAATAAATAAGCTGAAAGGACGAGTGAAAGTTATGCACGCCCCTTCATCAAGAAAATAGTGAAAATAAGATGTTTCCCCTCTTTGACTCTCAACAAATACAAGAGATTTTTATTGAAAAATAGAATCATGAATTTTGTGGCCAAACTGCACAGAGCTTATCAACAACAATATAGCTTATAGTTTTCACAAGATCGGCTTACTATAGTCTCCTATTATGCTGCAAATCTTCACATCAATCAAAACATTAAACAATGTTTTCTTTTTCGTGAATGGTACTAAAAACAACTTTATATACTACTGGAGCAAAGGCGTAATCCAATAATCATATTTGAAGACCTAAACATGTCTCCTCTTAGGATCAGAAACTTGTTTCTAAGGTTAGAAACAAGAACTCCAAGCTTGCAACTAAGTGAACACTAAGCACCCTTGGTATCATCCAATGTGACTACAATAATCAAAGGGTTTAATATATAAAGCAAATAATTATTCATCTTTTCTTGTTCATCGATTTCTTCTTTCAATTTCACTTCTTCAATAAACAAACAAATGCAAAACAATATAAATTTGTATTCAACAACAATGAAACTAAAAAATGCATTCAAATTCATCACACAATCAATCTTCATATTAAGAGTGACATACCAAACAAAACAATCTTCTTAACCATACATTATATATCCTGATAACATTTGAGTTTCCTTATACAAATAAACCCTAAAGCCAACAAATTCTACCTCCGAATACGTCTGCTGATATACGAATTCAACGAAATCAAGCAAGCAATACAGCTTTACAATATACAGATTTTAAACAAAAGGAAAAAGGAAATTAAAAATAAAAAATAAAACCCTTTCTAGTTGCTAGGAAATGCGAGAAAGCTAAAAGCATCAAAATTTCGAGCTTAATTTGTTTCAAGTGCATGAGATCGCATAGAGCAAAAAAAAAATAAAGTCAACAGTACAACTAATTGACCAAATTGAATTTCATTTTTCCATATTAAAATAAATTGAACAGAAAAGAATAAGCACATAAGATCATATAACAATTTAAATTTTCTCGACAGCCAAACAAAACCTAGGGTTTCGAACTACAGTAAAAGATGATCGGCAAAAGCTTAATAACACACCAAAAAAAACTAAAGAAAATAAAGAAATTGAAGTTAGTTTGAAAATACCTGAAATAAAAAAATAAAAAAGAGATTTGGAGGAATCGAGGAAGCTCAGTTTTGAATAAAGAAGAAAAGCTATTGAAACCGGAAGAATCTTCCGACAGACGTCTACGGTTAGGAAGATAGGAAAAAAATAGAACGAATTTTTCTTTAATTTTTTATTTTTACTTTGAAGAAAAAAAAATGTTTATTTTGGTAATTTGAATGATAAAGAGTAAAAAATAATTAAATTTGAGTATTGGGTTCATCAAAAAGCAAAATTTAATTTGTATTTTAAAATAGATATAATAATTTTAACTACGATATAAATATACGATATTAATAAAATATAAAAAATTAATATAAATATAAATATATGAATATGAATATAAATATATAAAAAAAATTATATAATATAAATTATTAATATAATAAAATTTATATAAATATAATATTTTAAATATTATAATATAAAAATAATAAAAACATATCACGTACACATATTATCAAATTTACTTAAAACGGACCGTTGGCAACTTGGCATAAAAGAAAAATAAATAAAAATAAGTGGACTGACTTACCAAATTTTTTCTATTTTTATTATTTTGACATAAGAGGGTAAAAGTGAAATTTTATTTTATTAAAAATCTTAATCATCATATCTAGCAAAGCTAGGGCACATGACATGACGTGCTAAAATGAAGTAAAATAGATTATTTATTTATTTATTAAAAGTATGAGAATTAAAAAAAATAGTAATTTATTTTTATTAAATTAAAGCAAAAAGAAAATTACCGGCATTGTCCTTCTCTACTCTCTAGGTTGGCATTATTATTTGCTAAAAATTGATGAAAGGGTATAAATGTAATATGTTAAGTGGGTGATAAATAAAATGGACCGACTTTATTATTGAGGATTTTTACATTTGACCATTAATTCTAATACTTTCTTAGTTGGAATTATTCTTTTCTTTCTCTTCTAAGTTTTCTTTTTTATTACTATTTTACATGTCAAAATTATTTAACCCAAAATTTGATTGAAGAAAGTTATTTTATACTAAAGCTGTATATGGTGGATCGAACTCGTTAAGTTTAAATAATAAAAAAATTTGCTTATCCAAGATTTAATTTGACTTGTCAAATTCAAAATGTCCGTTTTATTACCCAAAATATATGAAAATATTCAAAATCATTTTTATTAATTAAATAATAATTCCAAACCAAAATCAAACCTGAAATATTATATTTAAATTTATCGAAACAAATGAATAATTCAAACTCTTTACCAGATCTATTTCATACGAAAAGTTATATCAATACTTTAAAAACAAAGACCACAAAGAAAATGGGGATTATTATTGAGTATAAATAAATGTACCAAGTTGCATTGGGATCCAAAGGCGATGCTTTTGTCAATTACCTCTTCAATTCATAGTTATTATAACCGAATCTGATTTTGAATTGTTTAAAGTTTCGGATCTCGAGTTAATTGGTTCAATCGTTAGATCATTTAAGTTAATGTTAATTTTAAAAAATTATAGATTATGTAAATATTTTTAGTAATTGTATAATTTAAAAATTATGATATAAGAATTAAAAATATTTTATTATCATATAGAAAAATTAGAAAAAGGAAAAAAACTAAGTTTACAAAACAAAAATTACATTTGGTTTTTGTAATGTTTTTTATTTTTAATTTTAATTTTTCTAGAAAAATAAGTGAAAATGATAAAAAAAAAAATTACTAATTAGTATGCCAAAATTAAATTATGTATGATATAAAAATTTTATTTTTAATTGATTCGGGTCAATAACAAACCCGTTGGGTCACTAAGTCTTTCATAAATACGATGGGTCAATCCATATTTTTTTTATCAATTATAAAAATAATTTGATTAAATAACTGATTCAAGTTAAGGATTAAATCACCGGATCAATCGATCCGACCATCGTATCTGTCCGAATTGAATAACTACACTTCAATTTCCTTAATTAAAAACTACTTTTGATTATGAATAAAAATCTCCCAAAGTTAAAATCTAACACAGGTTTTGAATACCCCCAAATCAAATGAATTATGTTGCTACCTTCTGACTTAGGGCTCTAATGATGAACACTCTTTTGCTTTTGACTAGAACTAGAATTTAAAAAAAGGTTCATTATTTTAGTCACAATCCAAGGAAAAAGTTGATCAAATCATCATGTTACAAAGGGAGGAATAGATGCATCATGTTAAATATTTTTAGCTACATAGTCAAAAAGTATATGAATAGGATAAGATACGAGCAGATCAAATTTATGTAATTTTTGAAATATCCGAATTTGAATTCACTTAGTTTATATCTGAATTCGTTTATTATTTGTTTATTATCCGAATTCACATCCAATTTAAATAACAATATCCGTCAGATATCTGAATCCGTTAAATATTTTCAAATTTATTAAATCAATATTTTAAAAGTAAAATATAAAATTAAACAAAAAATTAAATATGTAAACGGATATCGGATTCGGATATCTAAATCCATTATTCATATAAAATAAAGTTGATTCGGATATTCGACACTACTAATTCCAAAACAGAAACGGATTCAAATAACGTTATAACGGATATCCAAAGGTTTATATTTGAATCCGCTATCGATAATAAATCTTATATTCGAATCCACATTCTCTAAATATACAAAAAAAAAAAAAAATCGAATAATATCAAATATCCAATTTTTTACTATTTATTTTCATCCCTATATAAAAACAAAACATCACAATGAAAAGCAAATATAAACTCTTTAACTTCAAAACGGGGAACTAGTTATTCATGACTTGTTTACTGCTGTTCCTTTTTTCTTAAAAACTGATATACTTCTCCACCTCTTAATTTCTTAAATGCTGCTAGCTTTTGCCTTACATAAACTCTGTCTCAAGGTAACCATTCTTGGCAATTTATAGTCTCTTCTGCCATTCGATTGCCTACTTTGGCAGGGTTTCTTAACATGCATGCACTTCCTCACAATTATATCACCAATCATGTATTATTGCAGCTGCTTCCAATGTCTGGCAAAACGATTTTTATGGGAAGTCTGATCCAGGCAAATTACTCCTGCATATATTATTAATAACTTGACAAAATGCAACCATGAAAACTAGGAGAATTAATAGCATTACCTTTCTCTAGAATGGCATAACACAAAAAATGATCTCCCTATTGGATTAGCAACAAAAAGTTGAAACATGGTTAAACTTACCTCCAAGAAAGGGTCGACCATGGCTGCACCGGCATCGATCCAGTTTCTCTACAGATAGTTTTTCTAGCAGTATGTGGATATCCCAGCTATGGCCAACGTTTGAAAACCAGCAAATGCCAACAACTTATTCAAGATGAGATGGATATATCACGATAGACAACATTAATCCAGTCAATTTCAAATAATGCATCTTCCCCGAAGATTCAGAAAATTGCACTGATGAAACCTTTAGTATTTTATTATCCATGTCAAGCACATTTATCTATGGCCCTTGGCTGCATTACCCTCAGATATGAACATGATGCAAAAATCTGAAAATGTGCTTTACATAACCATATGGCAGAAGGAAGTAAAAAAATGATCACATAGATGAAGTTGGCAATCAAGATTTAAATAGCAACCACTATTTTACGGTGCCGTCGATATTCATCGTCGATGTTGATATTCATCGCAATTTACTATCATAGTATTTGTTACATCCGCAATCGCGATAAACACGACACGACTACATCCTGGAAGGGAAGGGAATTTATTTCCCTATACTCCCAACAATAGTTATCTCACATTCACATTGACTCCCTTTGTAAAGTCCAAAAATAAAACAATAATTCCAAAAAAAAACCTGCAATTAAAGTCAATGAACAACAACAGCTCTACAGTGCAAATTCAGGACTAACATTTCCTCCTTTGCTTTACTGCATTTTCTCAGAAACTATAGATAGGAGGAGCCAATGAAACGCTGCGTTTTAGCAAAGAAATAAAATAAACCTTATTTCAAAGAATAAAAAGATATGTTAACGACGTCGTTCTGCCATAGTCAAGACTCAAGATTTTATATTAACCGGTTCCTTTTTCCAGTGTAGTAGCGACAAGAAATACAAAAAAATTGTGCTTTTTCTTGGCTTTTGGGTTGTGATTTGTAAATCGACCGAGGAAAAACCGATCGTCAACGATGGGATTAGGCTTCATAATCGGCGTCTTTGGAGTTCTAATCCTCTCCCACGCAGCTTATTCCACGATTCAGTGTAAAATCTCCACAACTTTCTTTCCCTTTCTGATTTGATTTGATCGACAAAGTTTTAAATTTTCTTTTTTGATTGGTTTTTCCAGATAGGGGGTTGTTGAAGATTATGGAGGAGGAGTTTTCAGGTCCACCCATGAATGTAAGTTTGAATGTCTTTTTAATGGATTTGATTTTGCTGTCTTTTTTAAGCAAAATCTGAAGTAAGGAAATTGATGTGAAAAGTGCAGGTGGTTTTAGAGTTGCTTCTAGGGTTTGTTTTCTGTATTTGGGCTGCCCTAACCGTGCCCGGGAATTTTCACTCGGTACATCCTGATTCCGAGGAGAATAGGTATGTGGAAACTTTATATTTGTTCAATTCTCAGTGCTTTATAAAGATGAAATTTTGGTTAATGTGGAATTCAATGGCTTAATTTTTGCATTAGGGGTCAGATTAGATTATCTGAAGTTGATGCTGTTTTTCATTCATATAAGTTTGGGGGGAAAGAAGGCATACCTTGGAGAAGGAAAGTGTTGGGTACTAAATTACTAATGAAGTTGTGGTGAACTAAAAAGAAGGGAAATTTTCTTATTAGTTTTGCAGTGTAAATCATCTATATTGAGAGAGAGAAAGAGAGAGTGGATCTGGTAATTTTGGACATGACACTGAAAAAATAACTAAAACATGACAAAAAAATAACACGAACACGATACAAATACACGAATATGTCAAAATCTATATAGCACAGATTATTAACGTGTCAAATTTTTTATAAGTATATAATACCTTAAACACGATTACGACATGGGAAAATAACACGAACAAGACATGAGAACACGAACTGCCTGGTCTAAGTGAGTGACAAATTAAATTGAAAATGCTATTGATGTCTTAGGAATCATGATTATGCTCTGTCTTTGGCATCTTGTTTAGTTGAAACAGGCATGGTGTGATAGTATTTCATAAATTACCTTTATCAATCTTCAGTGTGTGATCTAACGTTTGTACCTAGTGAAATTGTGTTGAATGTTCGGTGGTAATCATAGGCGTGCATCTTACCAATTTCACATTGACAGATATGCCATAGAAGGTCTTACCGTCTTAGTGTGTTTGATCTTTGATTATTCTCCCTTTGAGGAAATTTAACTCAACACTCCCTAGGAAATCCACAATCAGCTATATCTTCCGAATAAGGAATTTGCTGAGAATCTGGCCAAATTGGCTTTCACTAATCATTCTGTTTAATTACTGTAAACTTCTATGGTAGTGAAAAGACTACGGTGCTTGCTTGTTTGCATTTTTAATAGGTAGAGAATATAGCTGCACTTATGAACCTCTCAGCCTCATGCATACTTTTACTTAACTCTCTAATACTTTTACTATTCTTGCCAATCATTCTTTTCAATGTTGGTGGCTCTTCCATAATTATGCTTTCTAGAAGAAGTGTGCTAATGAATGAAACTTAGCATCTGTCATCCTTAACTGATATTGAGTTTTAGGAAAGTGAAAAATGTAGAATAACTACTATTATTCCTCCTAGCTAAATCCTTTGTAGAAAAATTATATGGGTCACTGACATCAAAATGTATAATATGGAATGCAGGATTGTTTCTTTATCAGCAAACCTGGACTTCATGATCTTCAATCACAGAGCCAAAGCATTTCCTGTAGAAATTGATATGAAGCTGAAGCATTAAGATTGAAGAAGCTTCACTGTGGTTTGATTGAGGAGAGTGCCATTGTTGGCAAGTCTGTTAAACTTTAGATTAGAGGGCCTAGTGCCTGTTCTATTCTACTCTCATTGTAGCTTTTTTTTTCCAAAGTGGTTGTGATTTTAACTAATCATCACCTGCTAGACTTCTTGTTTTGCCATTCTTGTCTTCTTTTATGTTATTTTGCCTGACATACTGAACCTTAGTTTCAGCTCGAATCATTACCAGGGTTTCTAACAAGCCAGCAATTCAAAGCCTTATTCTTCTTTTCATTTTCTTTTGTATGTAGTTCTAACCTGTTTAATGTTTTGGTATGGAGCAAATATTTTAAATTTCCAGTTATGCCCAAGTGTTAAGTTAAAAGCTGCTTCTAGGAAGTACCAATTGATGTTGAAATTTGGCCTTAAAAAGGAATATAATCTCAAGTAATCTTACATATCAGATATTGGCAGAAGGGAATGTTACTTTGACTGTCCCTGTTACAAGCAGAAGCAACTCCATATACAGTAAAATTTTATAAAATATACTTTTGGGATTAAGAAAAATATTATTTTAAAAAAATTATTTAATTATTGATAACTGAATAAATTATTTATTTATCGATAAATTAATATTTATTAATTTATAATGAATTTTATGTTTTCAATATTTATACATGTATATTATTTATTTTTTTACCTAAGAGGACAGTGCTTTCAAATTGAATAAGGGTTTGCTCATAAGTTCAGCCAAACTCAATTAAGACTCAATCCCAAATTAATGGGGATCACAAATTGCTTAAAACCTTTAATTTCTTCTAGTATGCTAGGATAATTCAAAAATGGCTTATTTTTTCTGCTGAGTGCTGAAGTTGTAAGAGTATGGTGTTTTCTACAAGTATGCAGGAGTACACAGAAAAAATGTGTTCATGGCTGTTACTTATGATGAAAATCATTAAAACTTTTTTTTTCTTCTTCCGAACATTTGATTAGTGATTATCATGAAAACAATAGGAAAAAGGCATCAAATCAGACTAATCAGCCTGTCAGAAAACAATGTAACCGACCTAGAAGCTACCTGCAATATATTAGTAATATTTAACTTATATGTTACACCTAGACACTAGCAATTTTTTTTATCTGTCTTCTAGGATCTTCTGTAACTCTTCAGGTTGACAGGGGACTGTTAGAGCTCCCGTTTGTTGGAATCCATATTCTTCTTTAGCTTGTTCTAATAACCTCAAAAATGCTGGATTCTTCAGATAGCTCAGCTCCAAGATAAACCTCTTTGGTTTTCCACCTTTGACTGCAATTACAGCAAAATGCCCTTCCTTCACATCCTTTGGTATCTTCTTTGCTTCTTCGACATCTTCATCAAACTCGACGACAACATTCTGATCAGGGCCTCTTGATGGTAATTCTGAGAGAACTCTTTTTTGCTTTTTCATCAAACGCCTTATTATAAGCATGACAAGCCCTGTATGACGTTGTTCCCAGTTCTGCATTTTCACACACAACTCAAAATGTGATCAAGAATATATATTCAAGAGCTCTTTGAGACTTGGAAATTCTGTGTGTTTTGTTTTCTGACTGATGTGCGGATCCTGAGAGAGACATTTATACTAATAATGGGATGTTAAAGAAAATGGAAGCAAAAGTGCAATTTCTGAGAGACATTATGGGGCCATTTTCATACGGTTGGAGCCAAGTATCATTTATTGCAATCTTTGATATTCCATTTTCCATATGCTTCCTCGTAAACAGTGGGCTCTTTTCAAACGCGGTATACAATAACATAGTTGTTTAGCTTCTTATCCAACAAGTCTGCAGTAATTCTTTGATGTTTAACACAGTTGTGTTTACAATGCAGTACATGTTTCAAGTTGAATCCATAAGTTGCAAAGAATATTAGTTCTAAACCCAAAGAAAATTGCTTCTGATAACTAACCCCGATTATCGACTGTGGGTTAAAGGGCTCCTTGTTATAAACATCTGCTAATTGAGATGGGAAATCATTTAGGTTCTTTGCTGTTAATTAATCAATAAAAATTGAGTGTTTCCTTTTAGGTTTTGTTAAGAAAAACAATAGAATGCAACCTTGCATAGAGTTGATCATGCCTGTTTTAAACTCTTTTCTAAATACAGCTATTGGTTGATAGCCTGTAGAGTCAGGATTTAGAGATGGTATTTATGACTGACCAAGCTACGTACAGTAGTTTGACTGCCGGTGGTTCATATGGTGTCGGCATAAATATTAGTATCTAATGCATTCAAATTTGCCGTAGTCCTTCTATATAAGTTTGTGCATGGAAAGCAATAGTAAAGACCAACCGCCATTGACTCTACTGTAGCTTTCCAGGAGATAGTATTTTAGTCTGTGACTCTGACACACTCAGGAAGAAATAAGAAGCAAGTTATGGAGATGAGTAAGCAGTTTTGGAACAGTATGTTAAAAGATAAATTTGCCAGAAGAAACCAGCTGTTCTTCAGGTCATGCCAACAAGATACCATTAGATTTTCATTGAAATCAAAAGTTTAGACTTGGTTTCAAGCATTTAAGTGCCTTAGATGCAAAGGGATATAGGACATGAAGAGACAGGAAAATTCAAGTTGCTGCTTTCTGCAAATTTGACCAAGTGGAAACTTTTAGTGATTTAAAGTGTAATCCTTCAGGATTCTTTTCCCTTTCTGCTACTGCAATGAGGTTAATCCTGGAAGCCTGATTGTATAGAGAGTCAAATTTACTCTTGATTCTCAAAATCTATTCTGCACTGAACATGGAAAGCCAGGAATGTTATCTTAAGAGACTCAGTGCCACTAATTATGTTCTTAATTCAAAGTTAATTATCTGCTTAAACATCAAGCAGTCTGTCATTAATTAACTAATGATCTTGTCATCATAATAAGTTAATGACAGATCAATGCTGTTGTTACGGAATTTTACTGCACTTTCTGAATATAAAAGGGCACCGTGGAAGATAATTAGAAAGTTAAAATTAAAAGTTACCCAATTTTATACACAAAGTAATCCAGGTCTCAAGACGATCCTTTCCATGTTATGTGCATTTTTTCAGGTAACTGATACTTCAGTGTGACTTGACCAATATCTTGAAAGTTTGAACCAAGTGGTTTTTGCTGCTTAGGCTATGTGCCCTTGGTTTTCTTTTCCAACGCTACCCAAGATTTGAGAGTACCCAGTAATTGCATTGCACAATAATACATAAAAAGTGAAATTTTCAGAATTCAGGCTTAACCCAGTTGTTTCATGCCACTACTCTTGGCATCCAACAGGTATGAGTTCGAATCCCACCAATCGTCATATGCAACCTCTTCTCATATTCTCAAATTGTGGTCTCTTTTGTACCAAAAAAGAAAAGTGAAATTTTCACCGTGTGTATGATGCAGGCTCAATATTCCTGAGTTAAAAGAACAGAGAAGAGAAGAGGAGAAATAGAGATCCAGAGAGAAGATAGAGATGCAGAAGAAGGAGAAGAAGAACACAAAGGAGAGAAAAGAAAATAGCAGAGAGCATAAAGATTCTGCCCTTGCCTCACTGCTCATTCCATATATATATGCAAAACGGTTACAGGGGTTGTCAATCCCTAAATAACAAACTCGGCCCTTGTCAGAACCTACCAGCTATACTATAATACGTAAATGACAATTCATCACAAAATAAAGGAAATAAACCATCAGAAAGAAATAGACTTAAACGCAGCGTTTAGACACTAGTAATAACAGAAATAACAGACATAAGTTGTTGCCCTGCATCAGTTCCCCTTTTTTCAAACAATCCTTGTCCTCAAGGATTAATATTTGGAAATCGTTGTTGAAGCTCATAGAGAACCTCCCAAGTTGCATACTCCGGAAAAGTGTTTGACCAATGCACCAAAACCTCTGTCACAGCCTTGTTTCCTCGTTTAACCATTCTTCTATTCAGAACTTTTACTGGTTCTTTTACCATAGTGCCATCAACTCCTACCACTGGCAGCTGAGATTGAAAGGGAACTGTTCCAATGTGTTTCTTAAGTTGGGAAACATGAAAGGTTGGGTGAACCTTTGATCCCTGTGGAAGTTGCAGTCTATAAGCCACCTTGCCAACTCTTTCTAAAACAGGAAATGGACCAAAAAACTTTGGTGTCAGTTTCTGACAGCTCCTGTGTTGCACTGATTGTTGCCTGTAAGGTTGCAACTTCAAGTATACCAAATCACCAACCTCGAATACTCTTTCACTTTTTTTCCTATCTGCCAAGGACTTCATTCGATCCTGAGCTCGTTTTAAATAGAATTTCAGCATCTTCAAGGCTGCTTCTCTCTGTTGCAGGCTTCGATCCACAATGGCCACTAAGGATTCTCCAGCCAGATATGGGAGATGTACAGGAGGAGTCTACCCATATAGTGCTTGGTAAGGTGTAGTGTGAATGGATGAGTGGTAAGATGTGTTATACCACCATTCAGCCAAGGCAAGCCAGTTGTTCCACTCCTTAGGTTTTTCTCCTCTCATACACCTTAAATAAGCCTCAAAGCATCTGTTAACTACTTCCGTTTAACCATCTAATTGAGGATGGTGAGCTGTGGATGCAATCAAGGTTGTGCCAAACTTCTTAAACAGCTCTTGCCAGAAAGTACTCATGAAGATTCGATCTCTGTCTGACACAATGCTAGAGGGCATGCCATGCAACCTGAATATCTGATTCAAGAATTCCTGAGCCACTGTAATTGCAATGAATGGATGTCTTAAAGCAATGAAATGGGCATATTTTGTAAGTCTATCAACAACTACCCAAATAACAGACTTCCCTCCTGATGCTGGCAACCCTTCTACAAAATCCATACTTATATCTGACCAAGCACGATCAGGTATAGGTAGGGGTTGTAACAACCCTGGGCTAGGTGAGTTGTCTGCTTTACATTTCTGGCAGATATGGCACTCCCTTATCATCCTTCGAACTTTCTTTCTTAAACCCTTCCAATAAAATATTGATGATAACCTGTTGCTGGTGACATGAGCACTAGAATGACTACCTGATGGGCTTCCATGAAAGTAAGATATCAACTCTTGTTTTAAACCGTGTTGATTACCTACTAACAACTTCCCCTTCCTTCTCAACTGTCTGCCATCCCATGTATATTTAGAGTGTAAACCGGGAGTGATTTCTAACTCATAGATGACCTTTTGCAGCTTAGCATCAGATTTCCAAGAATCCTGAATTCTTTGCATCAGATCAGTGGTCATCACAGATAAGGCCATCAATTGAGATTGTTGAATACCTGGTCTTCTAGATAACCCATCAGCTACTGTATTACTGGCACCCTTTCTGTAGCAGACCTCATAGTCGTAACCCATCATCTTAGTGACCCATAGTTGTTGAGCTGGTGTGTTGGCTTGTTGATCTAACAAGAATTTTAGACTCTGGTGATCAGTCATGATCTTGAAATGCCTGCCCACCAAATAGGCATTCCATTTTTTTACAGCCATAAGGACAGCCATCATTTCCTTCTCATAGATAGAGAGGGCCTGATGTCTTGGTGCCAGTGCCTTGCTAAAGTAA
Source organism: Fremontodendron californicum (assembly GCA_030761205.1). Lineage (NCBI taxonomy): Eukaryota > Viridiplantae > Streptophyta > Magnoliopsida > Malvales > Malvaceae > Fremontodendron > Fremontodendron californicum. The sequence goes on from JAULJL010000012.1 coordinate 2,049,055, forward strand.
GCAAGGGGTTTCCCTTCTGTGTCAACACTGCTCCCACCCCAAAACCGGAAGCATTCGTCTCCACAACAAATTCAGCTTGGAAATCTAGAAGAGCAAGAACAGGTGCAGAAGACATAGTCTGTTTCAGCTTATCGAAAGCTTGAGTTGTCTTGTCATCCCACTGCCAAGCTGTTTTCTTTAAAAGGTCAGTGAGAGGTTTGGCAATCACTCCATAACCCTGAACAAATCTCCTGTAATAACCTGATAATCCCAAGAACCCCCTGAGCTCCTTTACTAACTTAGGGGTTGGCCATTGCAATACACACTGCACTTTACTGTGATCCATGGCTATGCTGCCTTGAGAAATAACATGGCCCAGATAATCAATCTCTTTGGCCCCAAACCTGCATTTACTCAGCTTGGCAAACAATCTATTAGCCCTCAACACTTCAAAAATCTCCTTGAGGTGAGTCATATGAGTGTCCCAATCCTTGGAATAAACCAAAATATCATCAAAGAACACCAATACACATTTCCTGAGATATGGCTTAAACAAGGAATTCATTAAGCTTTGGATGGTGGATGGAGCATTGGTGAGGCCAAAGGGCATCACCAAGAACTCATAATGGCCCTCATGAGTTCGAAATGCTATTTTATGTATATCCCCTTCGTACATCCTAATCTGGTGATAACCAGATCTCAAGTCCAGCTTAGAGAAAGAAGTTGCATTGACCAATTTATCTAGCAATTCTTCAATTAAAGGAATAGGAAAGTTATCTTTAATTGTAAGTTGGTTCAATTGTCGGTAGTCCACACAAAGTCTCCATGAGTTGTCCTTCTTTTTCACCATCACTATTGGAGAAGCAAAGGAACTATTGCTGTCTCGAATGATACCCACTGTCAGCATTTCCTGAATCATTTTCTCTAATTCAATTTTCTGTATTGCAGGGTACCTGTATGGACGAATTCTCACAGTTTTGGATTCATCTTGTAAGGGAATTCTATGATCATGGGACCTACAAGGTGGTAACTCACTTGGCTCTGCAAATATATCCTGAAACTGTTGGAGCAATTGTTGCAATTCTCCAGTAGTTTCAGTGGCAGCAGTGGAACCAATGCCAACTTGGAATTGAGCTGCCATGGTCATCAGATATGCACAAGGGTGATGGCCCTGGCCTAAAATCAAAGGCAGTAACAACTTCAATGATAATTTGCCAGTCATAACTTGGACCAACCCAGGTTGTATACCCTGCAAAAGACACCAATGACTTTGCCACTGAAACTGCATAGTCAAGGCAGTGAAATCCCATAAAATGGGCCCTAGTGTTGTGAGCCATTGTATTCCAAGCACAAAATCACACCCCTTCAAAGGAAGAGTCATAAAGTCGGTGGATAAGGTATTACCTTGTACAGACCATACTACATCTTTACACATTCACATGGTAACAATGTGGCCCCCATCAGCTATGGTAACCTTCATTTTACAGTCTTTCCACATGGGCAAACCCAGAGTTTTCACTACAGCTCCATCAACAAAATTGTGTGTACTGCCAGAATCTATTAATACAATAAAGGCCTGCTTATTGATCACTGCATGTATCCTCATGGTCTGAAACCCAGAGGTGCCACACATGGCATGAAGGGAAAGGACTGGTGGCTCCCCACTGTCAGTGTCCTGCATCAGTAGTTCTGGACTATCCAAACAGTTTGAGAATTCCCCATGTTCTCTTTCTTCCTCACATCCTTTGATCAAAATCTGGTATAATTGGGCCTTCATACACCTGTGACCAGGTATATATCTAACCCCACACCAATAGCATAATCCTTTCCTCCTCCTATCCTCAATTTCAGCAGCAAAGAGACCCTTGTTGGCTGGTTTGGTGGTGTTTGTGAATGTTGTTCTGGGGTAGTTAGTGTGATGAGGTTTGTTATTAGGTAAGGTTGATAAGTTTGTATTTGGTGTAGTTCTTGGGTTAGGAAGCATGGGTGGTGGATGATGGTTAGGCTTAGGGTAAGGATTCTGGTAGGTTGGGGAATTGGTGATAGGATTTGGTTTAGTAATTGGCAAGGTGATGTTTCGTTTCAGGGTTGGGTAAAGAATAGCCTCGATCTGTTTGGCTTGGTATAAGGCTTCATTAAGTGTCTTGGGATGGAATAGCTTAAGGGGTTGGGAAATGTCATACTTCAAATTGCTAATGAAGACACTTAAGGTATAAGAATCAGAAAGCTGAAGATGATTGAGGATACCTATAAATTCTTCATGGAAACTATCGACGCTGCCAGTCTGCTTCAAGGAAACCAGTTCAGACATCGGATCCGCATAATCCTCCGGTGCAAACCGATCCTTCATGTCTCGCCAATAGGAGCTCCAGTCCAATTTATCGAAACCTCCTTGGCTCTTTGTATAGTACTGATGCCATTGTAAAGCCTTGCCCTCCAAATGAAGCATCACTGTTCGAACCCTGGATGCTTCCTCCACTTTTGCTGCTTCAAAATATTGTTCCAGCTTCATCCACCAGCCCTGGAAATCCTCACCCGAGAATTTTGGACATTCGAGTTTAAAAACTCGAGAACAGTACTCATCAAGATGCATCAGCTTGGTAGAAGTCATCGTTGCTTCCAGCTCTCCTGGAAGGCCCTTGGTTAGAGTTTACAGTGTTGCACTGGGAGAAGGTGATTCCCCCAGAATGCCTTTACCAGAAAGGGTGCTAGCCTTTCCCATGAACATCTCAAAAAGGCTTTTCATCTCGAGTTTCATTTCCTCTCGAAACCCCTGAAATCGATCGTCAAGCTTCCGATCGAGCTATTGCATTTCCAACTGTACCTTGGTAACATCCTGCTGATACTGATTGACCTCCTTTTGTAACCGAGTAGTGATCCCATCCGTCATCGTGCCTGATCGTTGGCTCTGATACCAATTTGATGCAGGCTCAATATTCCTGAGTTAAAAGAACAGAGAAGAGAAGAGGAGAAATAGAGATCCAGAGAGAAGATAGAGATGCAGAAGAAGGAGAAGAAGAACACAAAGGAGAGAAAAGAAAATAGCAGAGAGCATAAAGATTCTGCCCTTGCCTCACTGCTCATTCCATATATATGCAAAACGGTTACAGGGGTTGTCAATCCCTAAATAACAAACTCGGCCCTTGTCAGAACCTACCAGCTGTACTATAATACGTAAATGACAATTCATCACAAAATAAAGGAAATAAACCATCACAAAGAAATAGACTTAAACGCAGCGTTTAGACACTACTAATAACAGAAATAACAGACATAAGTTGTTGCCCTGCATCAGTGTATACAACTGTGTGCAATTTGCTATACGATTGTCTGATGGTTGGGACACAAATAGATGAATTTTGCCTGGAACATGGGACCGTAAAAGTATCGCCTGGTTTGTAGCCGCTGTCTGGCTTTTGAAATGACAAGAGCTGAGTATCTATTGTCTTATTTTACATGATATTCCGAAGTTTTTGCAAACTCACCCAGTCAGCTTTGGCTCAACATACTGAAGTTGCAAGATTTCAGTCTAGAGAATAGCAAGTCACATGCTAACATAAGCAATGAAAACTGCAGGTTTGACAAGAAGATTTACAAAGACAAATTAGCTCAAAATTTCTGAGAATATGATGTTTAGCAGTGACATTCTTTCCCCTTCCAAATGATTTTCCAAACTATTTTGGAGTTAATCTATATACTGTTTTTTGTTTTACAATCACAATTATGCATAATAAAGATTTCAGTCATTATGGTTGTTCTTCCTACACATTCAAGTTAGCTCATGCTCTGGAAAAAAGCACATAAATTCTGGTTGAAGGCAAGGCAAAAGACTGAGGGCTTAATATGATATAACATATATGCATGTCAACAGTCAATTATTAACTTTGCGAAAACTTCAATGGGATTAGCATTAGTGAAAATTTACAAATCTCTGATCCAATCCAAGCAAGATTTGTTGACTTGGACAAGAACTCGAAAAAATTACAAGAAATCTTTTATTTGTCCTAGTAGCTTTCTAGTATGGTAGCATTATATTTAGCCCAACTTTCAGAGCCAGCATTAATGCTTTCTTTTCTGTGATCAAGAATCTCCTGCAATTCATGTGGTCGACAAGGGAGAGAAAGAGCCCCCTTCTGCTGGAATCCATATTCTTCCCGAGCCTGATCCAATAGACATAAAAATGCAGGGTTTGTTAAGTGGTCTAATTCAATAACAAACCTCTGCGTTTCCTTTCCCTTCATTGCAAAGACAGTAAAAAATCCTTCCTTAACATCATCTTGCAGTACTGTTTTATCCACGCTCATGTCTTCATCAAATTTGGCATGGTTGAGAGCAGGTGATTCTCTGGATGATGCTGAAACCGAGAACCCTTTTTGTAGTTTTTGAAAGAAAGGCCTAAACATCATTAAACCTCTTTTGCTTTCTGCCATGTTCTTGATTGGCAACTCTCAGTGAATTTATTAGTTTCTTTGAAATCTATATTCCTTCATGCCAGACTTGGAGGCTATTTATATTGGTTTGTGAACTGAAGATGGAAATTTCGATGTAATGCTGCGGAGCCACCTGTACCTAAATGGATTGACAGACATGGTATTAGGTGGAGTCCACACTTATAAGTGCTGGACCTCTATATAATTCTTGAATATGATTGGATAATTGTAGTATTATAGTAAAAAGAATTGCAGGTGAAATGCTACCGTATTATACTGTTCTTAACATTAATATTTGTGTTAAAACCTTTATGTGCTTCAATTTTGATTTCGCCTTATCTTTCCACAGGATATTGCGGATAAAGTGGGGCTAAATTTAGTGTTTTCTTGATGACAACACCCTTTACATGATGTGGAACATTGGTACTTAACAGATCGGGAAATTTTCTGGCTGTTGATCATAAATTGATTGAAGTTGTAGCTAAGAGTAAATATTATCTTTTAAGTGAAACTCCAATTCTTACTGGTAAGCAGATGCAAGAAAATGGAGAGATATATAGGTGAAATATTCAAATTGCTGATGAGTTCTATCTGTGAGTTCCAAGCTTAATGGAAATTTTCAGGAAAGAGAAGTTCTGCTATGATCATTCAGAATAGTTTTCCATTTCTGCTGCTGCTAGGCTGTTAACGGCTAAACTTGATCATCATTAAGCTGAATATGTTTCTTCAACTCATGATTCTAGAAATCTGAACTGACATCTATAAACCTTTTTGATACATGGTATCATAGAGAAAAACTGAAATGTCATTGTGAGAGACTCCTGCTACTGGTTTTTCAGTGTTACCATCATTAACCCATCTGCTAAAATATCAAGAATTCTGTCATGGCTATGGTCATAGTGATGCTATTCTGGAATTTTAATGCGATTTATAGATTAAAAGGGCACTTTGGAACTCAGTCGAGATTATTATAAGGAAAAAATGGAAATTTAGCCCTATATATGTACTCAAAGTAAGACTATAGATCTCAATATTCTAAGCATTTTCCATGTAGCAGGTATATTAGATTGACCTGATCAATATCTAGTGAGTTGTAACTTGTAACCTATGTTACCTGGACTAGTAAGTGAGTGTCGGATATGGGTATACTCAATTTTTAATTTTATTTTTTATTTTATATATTTGAAGAATTATACCTCATACTCATGTCTTAATATGTGTCGGATACGAGTGCTTTAAAAAAATAAAGAATCTGGATAATATATGTTGTAACCGAGTGGTTTTGCTTCATTTGTACTTCTGGTTTTCTTTCTAAACCTGTTCCTGATGAGAGTTGTGAGTTGTGAGTATCCATTAATTGCATTGCTTAACGATACATAAAAATGAAAAAACACCGTGTTGTACAACTGTGTACACTTTCGCTACGGTTGTCTGATGGTTGGGAAACAAATAATTGAATTATTTCGAGTACATGGGACCAAAGAAAAAATCTGGTTCTGCTTTGTAGCCATGATCGATAAATCCAGCTTTCTGAAATGACAGATGCTTAGAATTTATGAATTTATCTACATGATATTCCAAAAAATTTGCATGAGTCAAATTTTGTCTCTGTCGAGGTTTGCAAAATTTCAGAAAAAAAATATACAGGAAATCATAAGTTATAACATGAACTAGCAGTGAAACTATAGCACGGACAACATCATATGTTTAAACAATAACTTTAAAATTTTGAGAATAGATTCATGCATAGAAAATGTTTTCTTTATGGTTGATAAATTCTCTGTTATTCGGATTCGGATATGAGTGTCGGATATGGGTATGTATCCGACACGGATATGTTTAATTTTTTCTAAGTTTTTTTATGTATTTAGACGGTTCTTGGAGGATCATATCTTCATATCCATATTCAGATATGTGTCGTACACGGATGTCGGATACAAGTATTTCAAAAAAAATAAAGAGTCGGAGTAACATAAGATAAATTCATGCATAGAACATTCATGCATTTTTTTTTCTTTTCATTTTGCCTTACTGTTTAGTAGACCCTTCAGACAGAGACTATGGTGCACATGGACGAGAGGATAAGTGGATAAGAAGGCTGGTCTTAGAGGATTGCAATCTTGCTCTTTAGATACCAGATGCATGGAATTGGAACTGTTTCTTCACAGGATGATTTTTTTTTTTTCTTTCTTTATTTATAGTTTGAAGGAAGGAGATTCGAACTCTGCTCTTTTTGAGTAGTAGTGCATATACCAACCACTGAACTAAAGGTTCGGGTGCATGATGATTCCCTTCTCCTAATGCATTTCCATTAAATTTTTTGTTTGCAAAACATTGCATTTTGATCATCAATTTGAGTTTCAGTGCCTATACGGTGTCTTAACAACTTGTTAAGGCACCATTTTTACTTCTATAGCAGAGGCGCATATAAGGGGAGCAAAGAGAGACCTTGGCCCCTCTTAGATTTTTAACATCTTAAAAATTACATTGCATTTTCACTTTAAAATGTGATAAATTATGATTTGGCCCTTTCAATTTTTTTATTTAATTTTTTTTTGTAAAATTTATATTTTGACATGGTACATTTGTTAATACTTTCAGTTTAGCCTCATTAATTATTAATTAATTCTTTATATTTCCCTTATCAATCAATCAAAGAGATATGTAAACATTAATTATTGTATTAATAATTTTTATTCTATGCTCATAATAGACAAATAATTTAAACAAAGTTAAATAACTATAATATTTAATACAATTTGTTGATTTAACTCTTCTTACTTTTTCTAAACCTAAGTAACTTTATATTTTTTATGAAATAATCATATTCCTATTTTAATTAGACTAGATTTTTTTTTTCATTGAGACTTTAATTTTATTAAATATTTTATATATGCAATATTAATTATAATATTTGAAATTTGAAAAAAAAAAATTATTAAAAAAATTTGTACATTGTTTGCAAATTTAATATCTTTATTATATTTAAATTTAGTATTTTCATATACAAGTTTTATTATTACTTTAACTTTCTTTATATATATATATATTATGTCGCCCCCTAAACACGATTCCTGCATTCGCATCTTTCTGATCTATAACAGGATTGTTTTAAGAGAATAGAATTAATAATAAAATAATTAAGTAGCAAGTTAAGAATGCTGGCACAAAATCTTTGATTAGTAATCAGCTAATACTAAGAAGAATAATCATCATGTGGGAATGATTTAATTAACATGCATAACTGCAGCTAAAAACCAGCAATTATCTAGTTATCTTGATGCTCCCTTCTAAAATCTTCTGTAATTCTTCAGGTTGACAAGGGAGTAGAAGCACTTCCTCCTGTCGGAATCCATATTCTTCTTTAGCCTTCTCTAGCAGCTCCAAGAATTCTGGGTTTTTCAGATAGCTTAACTCCATGATAAACCTCTTCTGTTTCCCACCTTTGACTGCAATTACTGCGAAATGCCCTTCCTTCACATCTTTTGGAACCATCTTTGTTTCTTCTACAATATCTTCATCAAACTCAACAATATTGTGATCAGTCTCTCTTGATGGTAAGAGGGAGATGACTCTTAACAACTTTTTGGTTAAAACCCTATGCATCAGAAGCCCTGCATGGCGTTTTTCCCACTTCTGAATTGCCACAGACATTTCAAAATATAGTTTTCTTGTACTAGATTTTTGTTTTGTGACTGAAATTTATACTAAAGAAGATGGAACTATGGGTGAACTTTCAAAGGGACACTAAGGGGACATATTCATATGGTTCGGAACCTGTTTCCAAGCATCCGTAGTATTTCCTCGTAAATGGTGGGGGCCTTTGAAACACGGTATACGAATGGCATTGTTTGATTTTCTATCTTAAAGCTTTGTATTTGTGTTTGACTCAGAATCCCACAGACAGTTTTCCAGCCTGGCATCTTATCTTTTCACAGGGAGAAAGACGGGTAAAAGTACTTTGAAGGTTATTGTATTTCATCATTTAGTGTAAATTAATTTTTTTATTATAAAATTAAGTAATTTAGTTATTGTTCTTTTAAAAGTAAAATAAAAAGGTAAAATCATTAAATAAATATTTAAAAAAGTTGACGTGACATTTAATCTATATTTAATTAATGACGTGGATGTTAAAATATTAACATGAAATCAATAAAATATATTATTTTAAAATAACGTGGATAAAATAAGTAATTAAGTTGTTGAAAATATCATATTAAATATTAAAAATATATTATTTATTTTGTTCACGTTATTTAAAATAATATATTTTATTAGTGTCACGTCAATATTTGATATCCACGTCATCAACTAAACATAAGTTAAATGTCATATCAGTTTTTAATGATTTATTTAGTGATTTTATTTTTTTTATTTTAAAAAAATAAATTAAATTATTCAATTTTATAATAAAAAGATTAATTTATAATAAATGATATAATAGAGAGATCTTCTAATTATTTTACGTGTAAATTTAAGTAATGAATGGGCATATAGATTATTGTAACTGTTGATTTGTACTGTTTCTTAATTATGCCGAAAATTGATCTCATGCCTGCTATGTGAAAAAGGCGGTTATATTACTAGGTTCAATGCTGAAAATGAGTAGGAGTCTAATCAAGTTGAGTCGAGTTTAAACGATAAAAAGTTTGAACTTGATTCAAAATTCAAAACACAATTGAGTTTCATTTTTAAAGTTCAAATTTGATTTGAGATAAAATCGAATTATTCGAGCTCGCTCGATTAAGCTCGTTTATCTAACAAAAAATGAGTTTGATTCTCGTGCTCTACTTAAACTTGATTATTTGAGCTAGAATTCGAATTCTAATTGAGATTTTTTAATATTAATTAAAAATAAAAAAAACTCGATTAAGCTCACAAGCTACTCGAGTTAAGCATTAGGATACTCGAATTCGGCTTACTCGATAGCTCTTGCTCGACTCGACAATGATCGAGCCGAATTCAATTTTTTTTTGAACTTACTCCGAATTGCTTGCGAGCACAAATACTCGTTTATATACTCTATATAAATCAAAAAAAAAAAAAAACGGAAGGCAAAGGTAAGAAGGCAACTTAGTTTGGAGTAGACCGTCCCCTTTCAAATGCCCTGCTTAATGCATATCAGTCAAAGTTACCTTGGGTTGATCATGGCTGGCGGTTCACATGATGTCGGCAAAAGTTGCATTTAATGTGACCAAAATTTATGTAGTACTTCCAAGTCTGCGGAAACCAATTAATTGTAAAGACCTCTTTTCATGGATCTTCAATATTTCAACATAACTCACCCAAGTAAGGAGCATATGCATGAATCAAAATTTGCCCTTTTCCCTTATTGATTACGACTAGAAATGGCAAAGGAAATGCATATTGTCCTTCCCTTTCTGGGTAATGGCAGCTCGAGATATCTTTATTTTATACCATTATTAAATTCAAGAGACATAACCAACAATCACGTGATTTATTAGATTTTTAATTTTAATGATCAGATTCGAACATTGATAACTTCAAGTACCAAATATGTGGAAGATTCGAAAAATGCGAAAGTTACAATCATCAGGCTCTTGATAAACATTATTTTTCCTGTTTTCTAATTCTTTGTAATCAATCATTCAATTACACATATCCGAACATTAATGAAAAGAACAACGCGTTGTACTTCTGTACAATGTCTACGGTTGTCTGAAGGTAGACATAGGATGAGCAAAATCTGACTCGATTCGAAAAAATCGAAAAAAATTTTAAATTTTGAATTAAATAGTTCGGTTTATTAGAGTTATTCGGATTTTCGGATCAACTCGACTAAGTAATTTGAGATATATAGTTTAGCTAGGATTTGATTTATACAACTCGAATAACTCGAAAATCCGAATAAGATATTTTTATACGACGTCGTTTTACTCATTTGAGTTTGATACTAAGCTTGAGTTTTGCGTTTTCCTTATTTCGTCTTTCCTTTTTACTCTTTAGCCCATTTTTGTTGGGTCATTTATTTTTATTGTTTGTCACCATTCAGTAGAAAAATAAATCCACATGAGCTATTGACTGCATACTTATTGTCTTAATAATTTATCATTCATTTTTTTTTCCCTTTGAAATTGACAAGTTTAGATTGAAAGTTTACATTGAATTTTTTGAGTTTCAAAAGGGGAAGGCTATCACTCAATGCTTCATTCAGTTAAAGATTGAAGCTTTTGGTTGATATCATGCACATTACCAAGCTAACCAAACGATGAAATTCAAAAGATAATGAATTATCTTTTTTTAAAGGTCAATAGTAGGCTATTTATTTAGTATGACAAGTTTTTGATAGTTATATTTATAAGAAAAGATAGAACACAAAAAAATATATATATTTGTAATTTCATATAACTAAATTTCAAAATTATAGATATACATGCATTTACAAGATAACAGTAACATGATCTAGTCAATCAACATTTACAAGATAACATTTTAACTCGAATAAATTATTCGACTCGACTCGAATTTGTTTTAACTCGACTCGATTCGCTAAAATTTCAAATTGAGTTTGGTTGACAAAATAGGACTCGTCAACTCGACTAATCCGAATTTTTTTCACTCGACTCGACTCGATCTACTACGTGATATTTCTAAACTATATATTTATTTGGTTTTTTCTATTTTTATTATTTTGGCATGATACAGTCTGCCTAACAGTAACAGGTTTGTTAACATTGCAAAGGGTTTTCCAAAACCACCAGTTTGAAGATATATACCTTAGTGACTGTAAATATATTTCAGTTCATCACAATTATGCAAATCAAGGACCCTACAAGAATTAATGATGTAAATTTCTTTGATTTTCAACCAGGAGCATCTCCAAACTAATTAAATTAATGGCGAGGAAATCTAGATCAAAGTGAAATACTCAAAGGTTTGATCTGATCCCTGTTTTTGGAATTTGTTGAGGAGCTGGATATATGGCTCTCCTTGTCAAAGCTCTTATAGTTATTCTTCCCTGGAAGGTACGTAGTTTAGCTCATCTAAAAAATCAGTGCATAAATTCAGGTTGAAGGTAAGAAAGAGGACTTAAGGCTTATATATATGTATGAATTATGATATATAGAATATGCATAAATATTTAATTTCCATAATTTCCTTTTGTTAAATACTAACTTTAACTAAAATATCATAAGAAAAAGAGTGCAGAAAAATTACATATCTAATCCAAGCAAATATCTACTTAATTATAACTTGGAGAAGACTCTCCAAAAATAAATAAATGAATACAGTTTTTTGTCCAGACTATGATCGCAATATGAGAATAAAAAAAATAATTATAGATATTGAAATTCAAATTTTAAATTTATTGAATATCATCTCTTAAGAGCGATTATATTGAAACAACTGAATTAAATTTTGAATTCAAATAAATTATGATTATGATGATTCAATAGAATGTAAATGCAAAGCTAAATGTAAATGTCATTTTAATCGCATTAAAACTTGAAATGGAAAAAGATTATTATTCTGGTTTGGAGATATTTTAAAGTACTTGTTAGCAAATTATATTTTAAAATATTTAATTTCTATTGTAAAAATCAAACCCAAAAAAAAATAATTAAAATGAAATAAAAATTACAAATCCTACTAATCATTTTTTTTTCAAATAATTTTTTCTATCAACATTTAAAAAAAAAAAAATTATTAATATTGTTACTAATTTTACTTCTTTACATCAATTTTAAATATATAAAAATTAAATTACTCATTTTTATAGTACAAAAATTAAAATACATTTTTAATTATATTACAAAAATTATTTAAGTACTTTAATTAAAAAAAAAAATTGCAAATCCTACTAATCAAGTTCGGTTATTTACATTTCTCCCCTTTTTTTCTCTCTAATCATAATTAGTTCACCGTTGATTGTTTTTTTTCCCTGCCTTTCTCACATAATCGAGCACGCGTTTGGATTCTCGTCACTGAACATCTGAGACGCGTGATGGTGATGCCGCGGGTCCATCATGTTCCCTTCATTCATATTCATGTATCCATGATTAACGTGTCCGTATTCGTGGGGATGATTCTGATGTCCCTCAACCGCGTAACTCGGACCACCGTACACGTGTCCATCGGACCACATTGGCTGTTGAGGATACGCATATCCATGAGACTCCATCTTCGCTTCACCACCTTCCTTCTTCTCGCCGCCGACGCCAGCAGCTTCTTTTCCTTTTTCTTTATCACCACCTCCGGCTTCTTTCTTTTCTCCGTCGCCTTTCTTAGGGGGAACGACGTCGACGCTTCGTTTTAACTTCTCCTTGAGATAAGGAAGGAGGTTTTTCACGTCCGTTGTGCCTTTGACGGTTACTAAATCTTTAGCTCCATCCACCTTCACTGATTGAACTCCTGTAATATCAGGATTAACACTTAATTAATTAAATTTTACATTTAATTATCTCCTACTCCACTTAATTAAACAATATTATATCATCTTACGCTATTAATTTAATATTAATTCAAATTAATCATAATTAATTAACTTACCATCAACCTTCGAGATGCATTTCCGAATTTTGTGAATGCAACCGTCACAATGTGTTTTAATCTTCAAAACCAAAGTACTCTGTAACAAAAAAAAAAAAAAAGTAATTTAAATTTCCATAATGAAAAACTCAACTTCCCCAGATTCTTCGCATGTCTAACATGCGCAAGTTAAAACAGAGTTTTTTTTTTGTCGTTGTAAATTTACCTCTTTAGGCGGTTTTTTCTCTTCTTTCTTTTCAGGTTTCTTCGCAGCGTCGGGCTTTTTATCACCACCACCACCGCCGCCGGTAGCGGCTGGGGCTGCATCTTTCTTAGGCTGAGGAGAAATAAGCTCGACTTTCTTCTCAGTTTTCTCAGCCAATCTATCTCTGATTTTGGCAGGGTCCACTTTGCCAATCACCGTTAGTTTGTTGGCGCCACAATCAGCCTTCACATCTTCCACACCTTCAGCCAACAACAACAACAATCCGTATTTAGGTAATTTTCAGTAAGATTTCCACTTACGCCAGTGGTTTTTCTTTTTTTCTTCGGCCAAGACTTACGCCGGTGTTTAAAAGCACAAGAATAACTCTCTTGTTTTTTTTTCCTGATTAAGGTTGAAAAATTAGAACCGAAATCCAATCCTTATCCTATTCCCCGATTATTACGGAAAATTTGACGAATAATTCAAAAGGAATAACTAAACCGATTTTGACAAAATCCAAAACTTTATTATGATTATTTAATCAAATAACTAAAATTAATTACCTTCATAATGCTTAATCGCACGTTTGATCTTCTTGGCACAACCTTCACAATGGATATCAATCTTGTAGACGGCGGTGACCTTGGCGTAATCTTTCTTAGCGGCGGGCTTCTTCTCGGCTTCATGTTTAGCTCCTTTTTTCTGGAAAACAAGAAACATAACAATTTATTAAGCAAAAAAACAAAACTATAATCTTTGAAGAATTGAAAGGAAAAGACCAGAGAGAATGACTAAGAAAAGAGCTAGTCTTACTAACTAACCTCACCCATTGGTTGACTGAAATTTAAGTTTTTTTTTTCTCTCTAGGTTTTGGTTGTTTTTAGTGAGGAGATTGAGACTTGAGAGGGTTATTGAAGAGCTGTTTGAAGAAAAGAGTTGGTAGCAAAGAAGAGAATATATAGAGAATTAGAGTCGGTTGATGGGTATGTATGTATGTATGATGATGATGTATGTTATGTATGGTGATTGAGAGAGGGAGGAGTACTATGATGATGATAATGATGACGACATGATGAGTTTGGTATATAAGTGATGAAGTCAGGAAGGGTGGGCTATGGTTTGGGTTTTAAAAAAAACCAAAAAAAAAAAAAAGGAAATTGTTTTGCCGACTCTATTGGACTAATGGTCGTGGAAAAACGACGGCTTCGTGACCAATCGATTCATAATCTACCTGGATCATGACCGTTGAAAAATCTGGCGAAGAACGTTTTACTAGGCACAGTTATTTTTAATTACATTTTTTTAAGTTTATTTACTAACCCCAAATACTGTTTTGTTTGAACTTTTTAAAACAATTTAAAATTGGACTAAGTAATGATTATCTTTTATAGAAATTACAATAAATTTTTTTTTTTTGCTATGATATTTTTAAAGGGTTTTGTTAACGAGTATTCTTAGAATATTTTTTAAGGTTATTTAATTTATTATTTATAGTAAAAGTATTGTATTAAATACAAAAGCTGACAATTTTATTCATCATTTTCAATACATTAAATGATGATATTACTATATATGGTAATCTTAAAGAGTACCTTTAGACACTCATTAACAAAATCTATTTTTAAATAGTATTTTGTTTGAACTTTTTAAAACAATTTAAAATTGGAGTAATGATTATCTTTTATAGAAATTACAATAATTTTTTTTTTCTAATTTTTTTTTTGTGGATAATTTGTAAATTTTATTATCCAAGAAGCAGTATAGCTGCTACAAACTGTTTACAACATAGCAGCATAGCTGCTACAAAAGAACCATTTACAACATAGCAGGAAACAAACCATAACAACCAATTCTATCTAACAAACATATCAGAATTCAAGTTCCAACCATTGCATAGCTCGACATTGATTGAATCAGCTGCAATACAACGTAGCCCCTTTAATCTTATAGAGACCGAATCCTTGATTCTTTCCAGCACCTTTGATGAGGGTTCTTCAATCTTCTTGAAGATTCTGTTGTTTCTTTCTCTCCACACTTCATATACAAATGCATTCCATGCCATTCTTAGAATTATAGTGATCAGTGCTTTCCCTTTCAGCTTCCTAGTAGCCCATTTCACTTCCTCTTCCCATCCTTTCACTTTCCTCCTGACCTTGGAGCTCAGAAGCACTTGCTGCCATATAGATGCAGAGTAAGGGCATCCCAGATAGAGATGATCACGAGTTTCTTTCTCCTCTTTGCATAAAACACACAGTTCATCCACTGTAAGCCCCCATGATGCAATTTTCTCCTTTGTTGGCAGCCTGTTCAGTGCTGCCATCCAGGATATAATCGCATGTCTGGGAATGAGGTGTGGAGACCATACCAACCTATGCCATGCCACCTTTTCTGCTCTTGGTCTGAGTGCATTCCATACAGCTCTTACATCATAATTGTTTCCTGGAAATGGCCATCTGTTTCCTCCCTGCTGTGCTGGAAGTTGCTGAATCTTATGCCTTAATTTCATTAACTTCTTCCATGCCCAGCTACTACTCTCAGGGACAGGGATTTGCCAGACATCCCTTCCCTTCAGCACATAAGCCTGGACCCAAGCAATCCACAATGATCCTGCTGATATTAGGATGGCCCATAGATTTTTCATCATGCATGCCTGATTCCATGATATGGAATCTTTGAGTCCCAATCCCCCTTCAGCTTTTGGCATACAGATTTGCCTCCAGCTCACCCTAGCTCCCTTTGCTGATCCCCCCTTCCCTTTCCAGAAGAAACAAGCACATATCTGGGAGATCTTCTTCAGAACTTGCTTTGGCAAGATAAATTGCCTACACCAGTAGTTTTGTAGGCTAAAAAGCACCGATTGGATGAGTTGTAGCCTTCCTGCATAGGAGAGCCATTTCACTGCCCATCCATTGATTCTTGCTAGGATTTTGCCCAGCAATGGCTCACAGTCCTTCTCTGTCAACCTCCTCGTCACCAACGGTACACCAAGGTACCTGACTGGAAGAGAGCCTAATTTGAATCCCGAGATTTCCTGGATAGAATCCAATTCAACTCTTTGGATTCCTGAAGAAAAGATCTCTGTTTTCCCACTGTTAATCTGAAGCCCAGAAAATGAGTAGAAAAGCTGCAGGGTGTGTTGAATTCCAATCACTGAGTCCAAACTTCCTTTGGAGAATATTAGGAGATCATCAGCAAAGCATAGGTGGGTGAGGTTTATCCTTTTACACTTGGGATGAAAGGCAAAGATCCCATGCTTGACTGCTGCATCCAGCAGTTTTGATAGCACATTCATGGCCAACACAAAAAGGTAAGGTGATAGAGGGTCCCCTTGCCTGACTCCTCTGGCTCCTTTGAAGTACCCTGCCAGAACCCCATTGATGGAGATGGAGAATCTGGGAGTGGTGAGGCAGTTCCTGATCCAACATATAAACTTCTCAGGAAAATTTAAAGCTGCTAAGACAGCCAGGACAAAATTCCAGCTAAGGGAATCAAAGGCCTTCTGTAGATCAATCTTGAGTGCACATCTAGGTGACAAAGAGGCCCTGCCATAACCTCTCACTAGCTCCTGGGCCAGCAACACATTGTCATTTATACACCTGCCCGGTATAAATGCACATTGGCTTTGGCTAACAATCGAAGGGAGCAACTGCTTAAGCCTATTGGCAAGAATTTTAGTGATGCACTTGTAGATCACTGAACAACAAGCAATTGGTCTGAACTCTTTGATATTGCTTGGATTCTTACATTTAGGCACTAATGTGATAATGGTTGCATTGAATGCTGGCAGCAGGTTCCAGTATCGAAAAAAGATTGTATTGCTTCCAAGACATCATTCCCCACAATGGTCCATGTTTCCTGGAAGAATTTTGCTGTGTATCCATCTGGGCCAGGTGCCTTTTCACCGTTCTGTGAAAACATTGTGGCTTTGATCTCTTCTCTGGTGATTGGCCTTGTTAAGGATAATTTCTCCTCCTCAGCAACTGAAGCTTGGAGAAGCTCAGTTAAAATATTAGGAGGGCATCCTGTGACCCTAGTGTCAGCTGTGCCAATAAGGTTCTGAAAGAATCCAACAGCTTCATTGGAGATTTGCTGGAAAGTTTCCAATTTGTTCCCCTTGGCATCTGTGAGTGATCTTATGGAATTACAAATTTGCTTTGCAGCCATCATCTTGTGGAAGAACCGAGTGTTTTGGTCTCCTTCTTGAATCCATCCTATTCTGGATTTTTGCCTGAAGTAGCTTTCTTCAGCAGCACTGAGCTCTTGGAACTCTTTAATCAAAATTGACTGTTGTGCTATTAGATCAGCTGTAGGATCAGATAACACTGCCAGCTGAACTGCTTCAAGTTCCTTTCGTTTTGCTGCTACCTTCAATGAGATCTCCCCATACTGATTAAAGTTGAACTTTCTAAGTACTTGCTTAAGCCTCTTGAGCTTTTGGTGAAGTTTGGACATGGGGGAACCCGAGACTTCCTCTCTCCAGGATTTCTCAACAATGGCCTTGAACTCAGGATGTCGAGTCCAGAAGTTGAAGAACTTAAATGGCTTAGGAAGGGAGACTCCAGCCTTGTTCAGATTTATAAGTGCAGAATAGTGATCTGACACCTCAGGGGGAATGAATTCCACATAGGAATTAGGAAAGAGGGGGAACCAATCTCCATTAACCATAACTCTATCCAATTTCTTTGCCAAGTGTGCCTCTTGGTGGTTGGACCATGTAAATGGAGGGCCAACATAAGCATGATCATCAATGGATAACTGATGCATGCAATTCTGGAACTCTCTAATATCAGATGTGATGGTCTGATTTCCATTGAATGTTGAGCTTTCTGCAGGATGACTGACCACATTGAAGTCCCCAGCAAGCAGCCATGGCTCATCAGATATAGAGCTCTGTAGGGATGTCAGGTGGGCCCATAACTTCCTCTTTTCAATACCTTCATTCTTCCCATAGATAGCAGTTAGATAGTACCTGCAATCAGTCTGAGAAATCTGGCAAGTAATGGACTGATCTGTTCTTCCCATCAACCCAAGATTTAAATGGTCCTTCCAAAGCATCCAAATTCTTCCATTGTATACTTCAGTGTAATTTGTTAACATATGCCAGCCACTAAACCATTTGTCAATGATAGGTTGCATGTTGTGTTGCTTTACTCTTGTCTCCAGGAGACAAACCACTTCAATCTTCAGTAATTGTATCCTTCTAACCACTGCTTTCTGCTTCATAGGGCAATTTAGCCCTCGAACATTCCACACGAGAATGTTCAGGATTGGCTTGTTGAAGATTGACCTCCCGGAACAGTCACCACTGTTCTCACTGACTTCCTTCCCTTATCAAATGGCCCTTTCCTCTTATTTTTAAGGTTTTTCATCAAATCTGCTACCCCAGCTGCAGCTGCTCTTGGTTTTCTGGGGGAGTAACATATCTTACCTTCCCCTTTTGGTTCAGAGTCCTCTTCCATTTGCATGGCTTCTTCATTTTCATCCCCTGAT
Source organism: Fremontodendron californicum (assembly GCA_030761205.1). NCBI lineage: Eukaryota > Viridiplantae > Streptophyta > Magnoliopsida > Malvales > Malvaceae > Fremontodendron > Fremontodendron californicum. The sequence goes on from JAULJL010000012.1 coordinate 2,067,649, forward strand.
TCTAAGACTGCAAATCTATTTACTGAGCCTGCTCTTCCTTGAGGGGACTTCTTTGCCTCAGATCCCTTATCAAATACCTGATCATTTGCCCTCTCGACTGTGTCATTGTCAGTAGGAGCCACTTCTTTCCCCCTTCTCCTTTGTTCTTCCTCTTCCCTAATGGACTCAGTGAGATCCACTGGTCCTGCAATCACCTCAGGGGGTTCCTTCCTCTTAGGTATCCATACCTTTGCACTAGCCTTCTTAGCCATGACTGTGCAGGTCTTCTCAGAGTGCCCAAATGTACCACAATGAGTACATTTTTGAGGCATCCAGGGAATAACCACCGAGATAGAGATTAGAGAGCCATCCTGCATCTTAACCTCTATAGTCTGTGGGATGTCAGTCCTTACATCAATTTCTACACAGACCTTAGCATAAGCTAATCTCTGTTTTCCAGCAGTAATTTTGTCCATATAAAGGGGGTTTCCTACAGCGCTAGCAATGTAGCTTAGGCCCCTATTGGTGTACAGTTCAAGCGGGACATTCCCCAAGTGAATCCAAATTGGCAATTTATCCATCAAAAATTCCAAGGATTTCATACCTGGTTCCCATTTCCGGACAATGATAGGCTTGTTCTGTATATGCCATGGACCATGTTCCAGCACCCAATCCCTAACCTCTGGAGAAGGAAGTTGAATGATATACATGTTTGGTCCTGCTGGTCGCACCGTAACTTCACCTGCCTTTCCCCAAAGTAAGCTTGCAAGTCTTTGGAATAGGCTAAAATTTGGTGCTCTCCTAATAAACTGTGCCACAATCGAGTTCTGCCATTGTTGAGCCCCCTTATCGAAGACCTCTGCAGGTGGTTTCACAGTAAACCGTCCATCAAGTCTGTTTGGGGGAAAGAATTGAAGTGTTTGATCAGTCGTAGCTGAGAATAATTTTCTCCAATCATGAGAAGCCACATCAGCAGAGTTAGTTATAACTAACTCCTCCCCAGCTGGCATCGATGCTTTTCCCTTCTGCTTCTCCCGTGATTGGAGAGGAGGAAAATCACCATTGCTGAGCTCTCTTGATCCTTCTTGCTGAAACTCAGAACCTCTAACTGTCTTTATTGAGCTTGAGGAGGTTGCACTTATTTCCATGGCAGTTAGAAACCCGGTGATAGGTACACAGAAATTCTTTTGAACCAGAGAATGACTTTGCGCAGATCAGAGCATCAGCACCCAAAAAACAGCAGCTTGAAACACCAATCTGGTGCACCAGCGGTCAGAGTCGGACACTGGCAGCCAAGATCTGAAGCGCCAGGGACCAGATCTGGCACTGCCAGTGCCGATCTGGTGTGCTAGCGACCAGATCTAGTCCTTTGTTTCTAAGATGGGCACCTTGAGAACCAGAATCCTTCCCAATCCAAGTCGGAAATAAACTTCGGCGACCAAATCTATCCTAGCTGATTTGCGAGACTTAAAGTAGCTTCGTTTTAAAACGAAAGAAGTCTCAATTGAGCCCGGCCAGAACTGGAAGCAGAGATGCTGAGATGTAGCGGCAACCAGAAAGAAAGAAAGGAGAAGAGTTCTGGGTCCTCTTGCTGACTTTGGCTGGAGCAAAGACGAAACTAAATCTGGTTTAAGGGATACCAGATTTGGAACAATCCAAAGTTGTTAACTATTCAACCCCTGCAAAACTCAAACTCCAGTGTATGACCATACGAGATCTGAAGCAAAGGAAATGAAAAGAAAGAAAAAGATTCTGCTTCGCTGATTATCACCATGGCCCTCCCCTTTTTTCCTCTCAGAAAAAACCTCCAATAAACTCCTTCACTTTGAACTCCGACAAAGCCAAAAGAAACAAACAAAACCCATTCTCTGAATAAGGAGAATCTCTTGTTTTCTGGGTTTAAAGTAATATGGTTGTTTACCTCCTTTCTTTCCTTCTTCAAACACCAGGGAAAGAGAGAGGGAAGGTGATTGATGGAGGGCAAAAGCTCAACAAAGAAAGAAAATTTTGCAACAAATTTTGCTAGTGAGTGTGCTATGATATTTTTAAAAGGGCTTTATTAACAAGTATATTAAGTGACACTTTAATATTATTATATAATAATATTTTTATTAAATATATTAAAAATGATAAAAAAAAATTATATTTAATATAATGTTTTTTTTATAAATAATATATTAATTAATTTTAAAAAATATCTTAAAGATACTCGTTAACAAAATCTTTTTTAAAATCAACTAAAATATTATTCATATAATATTTTTATTTTAAATGAGACAGGAATGCTATAATACTTAATATATTAATTTAAAATTTAAAAGAATAGTATTAGAATATGTGATTTAACCTAAATCATTCATCCACATCTTTAAAAGTTAAATTCCTGCAAATTCTCCCGAAGCTTGCTTCCTTACCTTTCTTTATAATTTTTTTTTTTTTTTACCACACTAATTAACAAAAGTTTTTTTTTTTAAAGTGTGAACATTAATATGTTGGAATCGATTTAATCGATCAAAAGATGTTAATTCAATTTCGATACTAATCGATTAAAAATAGATCTGATAATTTTGAATATAATTTGAATACGATATGAAAAAAAATTAAAACACAATATAATATGAATGCGACACTAATACATAAATATATCAAAATTTATATAACAAAAATTTTTAATGTATCAAAATTTATATAAATATATAACATCTTAAACATAATTATGATAAAAAAATAACACAAATACGTTATTAATATATGAATTATCAGATATAATTAAAAAATTACAATTTTTTGTTCTTGTAGCATTACTCTTTGGGACTTCAAATTTTTGAATGTGACATTGACACCCTCCTTTCGTGTTATCTCAATTTATCTTTGTGGGACCCTGTGACATTAGGTCGAGTTTGGATAGATATTTTAATGATTTGGGTCGAATTGATTTGAATTATTATTCAAATAAAAAATTATTTATTTTTTTTAAATTTAATTATAAAAATATATTAAAAAAATTAATATAAATAAACAGTAAATATGAATCGACAGACTAATTTTAAATAAAAAAAATTTGAATCACTGTTTAGCCGACGCATAAATAGATCTATTTGTGGCTGGCAGGCCGCCAATAATAATAATCTTTTAATATAGAAGAAAAGTCAGAATAGGGGTCCCCATTTCCCCCACTGCCTTCATTACAATTTCCTTGGTGGAATTTGTCATTAACCAAGCTAGCACAGCAAGAAAGAAACTTAAAGAAACTTCCCTTGAAATATCCTCCTGTCCTGTAACTCTTGTTGCATGAAACTATTTGGAAGCTCCGGTTAGAATTGACCATTCGTGAATATATGTTGTGGTGTTATATTTTTATGTATTATAATTGTGTTTAAAATATTATATATTTATATAAATTTTGATATCTTAATAATTCGTATTATATAAATTTTGATATGTTCGTGTATTCGTATCATATTCATAATATTTTTTAGTATCGTGTTGTATTTTATATCATATTTTAATTACTTTTTAAAATTTTGTTAACAAGTGCCTTATGGATACTCTTTAAGGTTACTTATCTTATGCATTAAGAATAATGAATAAAGTTATCAACTTTTATATTTAATACAATATTATTATTATAAATAATACATTAATTAATCTTAAAAAGTATTTTAAAAGAAAATAACTTATATTAAGATATCCTAAAAAGTGAGATTTTTAGACATCAATAAAATAATGACACATCATCATTTTTTAAAGACATATAATTATTATTATTATATACTCATCCTTAATTATTAAATCAACTTTCATTAAATCAATTTATTTCATTTTTAACTGTAAAATCAATTTACATTTTATATTTTACTGTAATTGTTGAAAGGATATTGATCTTTTCAATTTACTCATTTTTTAAATGTAAATTCAATTTACAATTTACACTTTACAGCAAGCCAAAGGTTGGCATAATAGTTTACACAACACTCTACTCTCAAGACAAAAGATATATATTGTTAAAAGTGAGCAGGTACTTGCACCAACTTGGAGATGAATTTTTGAATGAAAAAATACAGGGAAAATCATCAATGTTTAATTAATATTTATTTGATCTAGCTGTGTTAAACATATTTTGGGATAAACTCTAGGTGAAGTTTAAGAGTTTTAGTAAATCACGTTTAACACTACTAGAGAAAGTCTATTTACCGACGGATTTATTATTGACGAAATTATTCCGTTGGTAAAAAGCATTATTACCGACGGAAATTGGAGAATTACCAACGGAATTCCGTTGGTAATGTTTTTATTCTTCCAGACGGAATTTATGTAATACCGACTGAATTTTATGTATTACCGACGGACTATTTACGATCGAAGTATTCCATTGGTAATACTTTAGCGGGAACGAATTAGATTCTGTCAAATTATTACCGACGGATATGTGCTTTTTACCGACGGAAATTTCCGTCGGTAAAAATAATTTTGATTTTGTAAAAATAAAAAAGAAAAAAGAAAATCTTTTAAAGAAAAGAAAATATTTAAAATTAATTTAAAAAACAATTACCGACAAAATTTCCATCGGTAATATAGTTCTCGGTCGGTAATAAGTATTACCAACATAATTTTATTTCAAAAATTAAAAAAATATTTACCGACGAAATTTTGATCGGTAAAAACGGAATTCCATCGGTAAAAGTCTCAGGCATAATTAATATGCCCGAGATAGGGGTGTAAATGAGACACATGTGCTCGCAAGCTACTCGAGTTCGGCTCGAAAAAAACTCGAATTCGACTCGGTCATTGTCGAGCCGAGCTCGAGCTCGAGCTATCGATCGAGCCGAGTTCGAGTATCCTAATACCCGATTCGAGTAGCTCGCGAGCCTAATCGAGCTTTTTCATTTTTACTATATATTTTTATTATTTTTAATTATAAATTTACTATTTTACCCTTAATATATATATATATATATACACTTAAAAACCCTACAACCTAATTTTTCTCTCATTCTCTCAAATTTCTGCCGCTATTCCTCTTCTCCCCTCCCCTCCCTTTTCACTTCCCAGTCCCAACTCCTTCTATCCCCCTTCTCTCCCTCAACTCCTTCCCAGTCCCATTATTCCTTCTCCCCTTCTCTCCCACGCGTCAGAGAGAAATCAATTTATAGGGTTTTCATTTTTTTTTTTACTTTCATAAAAGTTTGGACACAACAAAATTGATATAAAATAATTGTAAAATTCGTTTTTCATGGTGGTTTCAACGGGTAATTTCTACATCCTCTTCATCTTTATTTATTTTTTTTCTGTTTATCTATTTTACATTTTATTATTTATTTGAATTTTTTTTTATTATGTAAAATCTCTTTTATTGATGATTTTTTTTATAAATTTTCAAATAAGGAACTCAAAGTAACTTTAAAATAAACCTTATAAAAAAATTGATATTTCTACTGCTAATATGTTGTATTGAATCCTTTGGCTTTGTTTGTTACTTTTGTTAATTGATTTCTGTCTTTCTAGATCTAGTATGTTAATTTTTTTTATTTTTTATTTTTTATTTTGTAATTTATTCATTGCTTGAAGAAATTTTATTATTTATTAAATTTAATTAATATAAAAATTTAATTCGAGCTCGAGCTCGAATATGGAAATCGAGTTAACGAGCCTAATCGAGTCGAGCTCGAATAGTTCGATTTTATCTCGAGCCGAGCTCGAGCTTAAAAAATGATACTCGATCGAGCTCGAACCGAGCTTCGAGCCTCGAGTTTCGAATCGAGCTCGAGCTCGAGCTTCTCAATATTCGAGCTCGGCTCGGCTCGATTACAGCCCTAGCCCGAGACCCCTTTCTCTTTTTCTTATTCTTCTTCTTTTCTTCTTTCTTTTTTTCCTTTCCTCTCTTTCTCTCCTCCTCCCATCGCTGACCCTACCGCTCAAAGCTGCCAGCCATCTGCCGGTCGCCCTCGTCCTCACCCTCTTCGTGCCGTCGCCATTCGCCCTTGCCATCGCCGTCTTTTCTCTTATCTCTTCTCTCTTCTGTCTTTTTTCTTCTCTCTTCTCTTGTCTTCTCATGTAGCGTTTTCTTCATTTCTTTTGTTGAATTTTTAGAGAGGAATGCACCTAGTTTCTTTTGCTGAAAGATAAACTATGTTTTTCTGTCCAGTTTCTATTGCATTGTACAAAATAAAAAGTTGAAATTTAAATGGTAGTTCATTCTCGAAAGTTTGTCATTTATATGGAGGGAAGATTCTTGATTGCTATGATAATTCAATGGTTTATGTCCGTATGTTTGTTAACTGGATTCTTGGTGGTGGATTAGTGTTAATCTTTCCTTTCAGACTTGATATTTCTGATGTACATGCTGTGGTTATAATTCAATGCTTATTGGAATTTAGTGAGACTTAGAATGAGTCTTCACTTTGCAGACAAATACTAGTGCGGCCAGTTCTCTTGGAACATATTTCTTAACCCAGATTTCTTTGATCTTTTTGGACATGCTCAATGTATACAGGTAAATCTGATTTAGTAGTTCAAAATGCAAGTTTGAGCATGGAAATACAATAAACTTTCTTCTTGCTAATATGGGTAATTTATGGTGCTGTAATAAATTGGACAGAATGTACAGTGAGCAGATCTGTTAAGAGGGAGACTCTTAAGCTCATTGAGACATTTTTGGACAAGGCAGAAGATCAACCACAAACTGGGAAACAATTTGTGCCCCCAGTGATGGATTCAGTTCTTGGTGACAATGCTAGGAATTTGCTCGATGTTTAGAGCTCGCATATTTTGCACATTAATCTCACTAAGAGTGGTTGTTCTGCCACTGAAAGAGCTAGCATATTTTGTATTGCCGACTTGGACATTTGAATAATATTGTAATTTATTAAAATATTTCTTTATTTATAATATTATATATTTTATTTTATTTTTTAAAACAAATAATAATATATTTTGGTATATTTTTTAAAAAATAAATTAATAATTTATTAAAAAATAAATTAAAATTTTATTTTTTTCATCCAAAATAGTAATTACCGACGGAATATTCCGTCGGTGAAACTTATTAATGATGAAGTATTTCGTTGGTAATATATTTTTATCGACAGAAAATCTATTGGTAATGTTCCGTCGGTAATACTTTTACCAACGAATTTTTTTTGACGGATAAAATATCACCGACTTAAATATTACTAACGAAATTTTTCAACAAAATTTTTCGTCGGTAAAAATCCGTTCTCTTGTAGTGTAAATTTAGGAGTTTACAACTAAAAATGAGTAAATTGATTTAATGAAAGTTGATTTAGTAAGGATGAGTATATAATAATGATTATATGTCTTTAAAAAATGATGATGTATTATTATTTTATTGATGCCTAAAAACTTTAGTTTTTAAGATAATTCTAATATAAATTATTCTCATCTTAAAAATACTAGTTAACAAAATTCATTTTCTTATTTTATAAAGTTATCGAATCCAGTATCAGTGGAGAAAAGGAGAGACATGAGAATATTCTGATTGACCCATGATTCAGTTTGAGTAGTGAATACTGCAAAAAGAAACATTTTTTTTTTTTAGTTTTGAACAAAAGCAAGTTTAACATGTGGTTGTGATTTATAGTATTAATTTGTTCATCACGTGGAGACATCTAAGAACCTTCCATTCAACTTCTTCGGAGCATATCCACTAGAAGAAATTATTATTTATATATGTATAATGTATTATCAAATTCAAAAGCATAAAGATTTAGAGCTTATAATGTGTTAATATTATATATATATAATGAGTTAGTTTTTTATTTATTGATAACGAAAATTTTAATTTTATAAGAATATTAAAAAATTATCATATATCTCTTTTTAATTTGTACTTTTCTTTATCTGATTGCACGTGAAAACATGTTAAAATTTAAATATAATAATTAAATTATTTTCGAGATAATTGATCACCCAACTTTGAAACCAAGATAATCATCATAAAATTTTCAAGTTCTAGTCCCATGGATGTCGTTTCGGATCTTTCATTGATTGATTAATTAATGAAGGTTTGAAGAAAATTGTGATGGCAAAATATTTTCCTATTTTAAGGAAGTTGAGTTACAACTTACAACCTTCCCTTACACATGCCTGCATTTACTACCTATCCACCCATATGTGGCAAAAATTTTTAAGAAAAGCTTTTTAAAATGAGTTTTTTTATGCTTTATTACATATGTAATTTATTATGTTTATATGTAATTTGTGTAATGTTTATATGTAAAAAAAATTACACTATTTAAAAAATTATATAAATACATGACATAATTGTTATGTTTATATATAATTTGTCATGTTTATATGTAATTTGTCATGTATATACTAATTTGTCATGTTTATATGTAAAAAAAAAATTATATATAAACATGACAACTTTATGTAATTTATGTAATTTATATATAATAAAACTTATTTTAAACTCACTTAAAGAGCTTATCGTAAAACTCTCTTGTAAAAGGCTACTAGACACAAATGAAAAGTAACACATTCAATTCAATGTTTCTTCCAATTATATTATTGATGAGACAAGTACACATTACTAATTGCTCTCAATTATTGCAACCCACTTGGGATTTATTTGATTGTTGTATAGATTTTGTATTGAACTTTTCGTTTTTTGTGTTTTTGATGTATTGATAGTGAAAATTTTTAATTTTATAAACAAAATTAAAAAATTATCACATATTTTATTTTATTTTTTTATTTTTAAATATACTCTAACAAATATGTATTATCATATTAACCTCCCTTATAAAATCTAAAAACTTCACAAACTAAATTATTTATCTATCATATAAATTGCAAAACTAACTTTTGTTTTTGTACCCATCTAAAAGTAACACAAATTGAATCTTTCCTTTCCCACTTGAAACTAGTTTCAACCTCCAAATTTGAAAATTTTCACGCCCACATTTCAAATCTATGATTTTGGGGCTTTGATCAGACCCAAACAAAAAGCTGAATGTAATAAAAAAATGTAAAAGCCCAATCTCGTTTGGGCCAAATAAAGCCCTATAATTTGAAAAGCCGGACCCAAATAAAGAAACCATGATATCTGTCTGCACCAGAGCAGCTTAGGTCCTTAGGAGCGTCATCAAACTTGAATTCTTCCATTCTAATAATTCTAAATGTTTCATTTTTTTTTTGTTGATACATGACATAAATTGTTAATATGTTAGTATGATATTTTGACAAATTAATCGGTACTAAGCAATTTAAGTTAAATTATTTACAAGGTCAGAATTGAGTAGCTAAGAACTATGTTATTCGGATTTGAAATGAGTGTCGGATATTTGTACGTGTCTGACATGAATATGCTCAATTTTTTTTTATTTGTTTGAAGGATTATATCTCATACTCATTTTCAAATATTATCGAAAACAGATGTTGGATACGGATAATTTTAAAAAATAAAAAGTATGGATGAAATGGACCAAAAATTAAGATTTTTAGGAGCATTTTGTCCAATATTGGGTAGACTTTTAACAGGCCGGACAGTCCGGCCCGTATTGGGCCGGGTCTGGATAGGTATTTTAGTGATTCGGGTTGACCCGGCCCAGTCCGAATAACTGTTTACCTAATAAAAAATAATATTTTTTAAATTTAATTAAAAAAATTAAAAAAATATTTTTTTTAATATATATATAAACAGTGAATATGAACCGACGGATCGATCCGATCCAACTCAAAGTTGATCTAATTAAAAAAATTCAAAAAAATCGAGTCGCAGCCTAGCACGGTAATTCGTAGAAAGAGTACCAAACAGAAGACTGACCCACTTCCAACATTCAATGTGGGAAAAAGAGAAGTAAGGAGAGAAGCTTCAGAATTTCACGCCGGTTCAGTAGTCTTGATTTCTTGTGAAATAATGGGGAATGAAAAACCTGGTGCCCCACTTTCAAGTTTCAATCATGGTTTAGCCCACAGAGTAAAGTTACTCTCTGATTCAGTATTCCATCTTCCAAGTATTTTCTCTCTTTTTCACAGCACTATGCTTTTCGTGAACTCGAAGTTTCCTACAAAATTGAAATCATATCTTCACTTTATTCCTTCAAGGTTACAGCAAGAACATAGCAAATGCCCAAAACAAAAGAATGGTTAAGTTTATAGTATTATAGTATTATTCTATATTATCCTATTTTTTTTTAAATATTCGTGTTTGATATTTGTGTCCGATAAACAATCTGTTAGAACTTATATAAGAAAGTCCCACATCGGTGGGAGCAACGAAGGAGTTCCTCCTTGAAGGCTATATAAAGAGCCTTAAGGAGAAGTATTAAAACCATCCCAAGAATTATCTCTTCCTCTCTTGTATACTTTCTTATATTCTTTGTGAGGTTGTTCTCTCCTAGTATTTAGAGAGAGGTGTTGTAATATTTTCTCAGAGTGAAATTCTTCTAGTCTTGCCCCGTGGTTTTTCCCTTTATTCATTGAGGGTTTTCCACGTTAAATTTTGTGTGTTCAGTTCTTATTTTCTCATCTCTTATTTTAGTTGTGAGACACTATTCCGTCACTCTGGTACCTAACAGTGGTATCAGAGCCATTGGTTCGTGGTCCTTATTCCGCTGCAGTGAAAGTGTTGGTTCTTAGTATGCTCTGTGGTTGTAGTATTGTCTGATCTTCCACATCAGAAAAGAATTATTCTTGTTGCTGGAAATAAAGTGTGATAGTGTGAAAGTGTCTAGGGAAGTTCTGGCTAGGAAAGACTTGGTATTTAAGTGTGTCTATCAGTGACCCACCTCTCTTTCCTGGGAACCTACCTGGTGCACTATTCACGGGCTACGGTCACTGTTCCAGTATACGGGCTATTCAATTGTACTGTACTATTCACAGATACGGTTATTATTCATACGTGTGGTTGTATACTTTTGCAGTAATTGTTAACGTATACTGGATTTGTTCTAGTGTATGGCATACGTACAATACTGTTCACGTATACGGTACTATTCACGGTGAAATAGTGTAACTCGCTTCAGTTCGTGTACAACCATGGCAGCAAAATTCGAGATAGAGAAGTTCAGTGGGAGAAATTTCTCCTTGTGGAAATTGAAGATAAGAGCAATTTTGAGGAAGGATAATTGTCTAGAAGCAATTGAAAGTAGACCCACAGAAATGACTGATGAAAAGTGGAAAGAGAAGGATGACAATGCTGTTGCCAATCTGCACCTAGCAATGGCGGATTCAGTTTTGTCAAGTGTTGCAGAGAAGAAGACTGCAAAGGAGATTTGGGATGTTCTAAACAAATTGTACGAGGTGAAGTCACTTCACACCAGAATATTCTTGAAGAGGAAACTCTACACTCTTCGAATGAGTGAATCCACGTCGGTAACGGATCACATCAACACTCTGAATACGCTATTTGCTCAACTCACAGCATCAGATTTCAAAATAGCGGAAAATGAACGTGCGGAACTTCTACTTCAGAGTTTACCAGATTCGTATGATCAACTCATCATCAACATCACAAATAACAATGTTAGTGACTCTCTTCACTTTGATGATGTTGCCGGTGCTATTCTTGAAGAAGAATCCAGGCGCAAGAATAAGGAGGAAAGGTCAGAAAATTCAAAGCAAGCAGAGGCTTTAACGGTGATGAGAGGCAGATCAACAGAACGTGGCTCCAGTGGGAGTCAGAATCATGGTAGATCAAAATCTCGAAGAAGGAAGAATCTTAAATGCTACAATTGTGGCATGAGAGGGCACTCGAAGAAGGAGTGTTGGCATAATAAGAAGGGTGGAGAAAAGAATTCTGAAACATCAACCTCCCAAGGTTGTGTTGCAAGTACCTCAGATGATGGAGAAATCTTGTATAGTGAAGCAGCGACTAGTTCTAAAGGCGGAAAGAAACTCAATGATGTCTGGATAATGGATTCAGGTGCGACATGGCACATGACTCCACACCGAGATTGGTTTTGCACTTATGAACCTATTTCGGAAGGATCTGTGTTCATGGGAAATGATCACGCCTTAGATATTGCTGGAGTCGGTACCGTCAGATTAAAAATGCATGATAGTACTGTTCGCAAAATTCAAGGGGTACGACATGTGAAGGGCTTAAAGAAGAACTTATTGTCAATTGGACAATTGGATGACCTCGGGTGCAAGATCCACACTGAATGTGGAATATTGAAAGTAGTGAAAGGAAACCTTGTGGTGATGAAAGCAGAGAAGATCACAAGCAATCTATACATGCTTTTGGGAGAGACGTTGCAAGAGGCAGATGCATCAGTTGCAGCAGCCAGCCAAGAAGAAACGACGATGATGTGGCATCGCAGATTAGGCCATATGTCAGAGCGAGGCTTGAAAGTCCTTGCAGAACGCAATCTCCTGCCCGGGCTCAAGATGGTCAATTTACCTTTCTGTGAGCACTGTGTGATAAGCAAGCAGCATAGATTGAAGTTTGCTAAAGTAACTACAAGAAGCAAACACATACTGGACTTAATCCATTCTGATGTGTGGGAGTCACCAGAAATATCCCTGGGTGGAGCAAAGTATTTTGTATCATTCATTGATGACTATTCCAGGAGATTATGGGTGTACCCAATCAAGAAGAAGTCAGATGTGTTTCCAGTATTCAAGGAGTTCAAAGCACAAGTAGAGCTTGAAACTGGGAAAAGAATCAAGTGCTTGAGGACAGACAATGGAGGAGAATATGTAGACGGTAACTTTCTAGCATTCTGTAAGAAAGAGGGTATTATGAGACAATTCACGGTTGCACATACGCCTCAACAGAATGGTGTAGCAGAGCGGATGAACAGAACTCTCCTAGATAGAACAAGAGCCATGCTGAGAACAGCGGGATTGGCCAAATCTTTCTGGGCAGAAGCAGTCAAAACCACCTGTTATGTGATAAATCGATCACCATCAACGGCGATTGGTTTGAAGACGCCTATGGAGATGTGGAAAGGAAAGCCAGCTGATTATTCTTCTCTACATGTGTTTGGATGTCCTGTGTACGTGATGTACAACTCCCAAGAAAGAACAAAGCTGGATCCAAAATCCAGAAAATGTATATTCTTGGGTTATGCTGACGGTGTTAAGGGGTATTGCCTGTGGGATCCCACTGCCCGCAAGGTTGTTGTCAGCAGAGATGTAGTTTTTGCAGAAAATGAACTGCAAAGTGAGCAAACAAATGACAACACTTCAAAAGAGACTGCTACAGTGCAGATGGATAGAAATTCTCAAGAAGATGATTCTTCTGAAGTAGAACCAGAGCATGAGGTACCAGAACCAGTTGAGTCCGAGGCTGTAGAAGTTCGACGGTCAACTCGTGAGAGAAGGCCTCCAAATTGGCACACGGAGTATGTTACGGAGAGCAATGTTGCATACTGTCTTTTAACAGAGGATGGAGAGCCATCAACTTTTCATGAAGCTACTAGTAGCCCAGATGCTTCTCTGTGGATGACAGCAATGCAGGAAGAAATTGAAGCTCTTCACAAGAACGAGACATGGGAACTGGTGGAATTACCACGTGGCAGAAAAGCCATTGGTAACAAATGGGTCTACAAGATCAAGCGGGATAGCAATGATCAAGTAGAACGATATCGTGCTAGATTGGTTGTAAAAGGATATGCTCAGAAAGAAGGTATTGACTTCAACGAGATATTTTCTCCAGTTGTCAGACTTACTACTATCAGAGTAGTGTTGGCTATGTGTGCTGCATTTGATTTACATCTTGAACAACTAGATGTAAAGACGGCTTTTCTACATGGAGAGCTTGAAGAAGAAATTTATATGCTCCAACCAGAAGGTTTTGTTGAAACAGGCAAAGAGAACTTGGTTTGCAGGTTGACCAAATCTCTGTACGGTCTAAAGCAGGCGCCCAGATGTTGGTACAAGAGATTTGATTCTTTCATAATTAGCCTTGAATACAACAGACTGAGTTCAGACCATTGTACGTACTACAAGAGGTTTGATGATAATGATTTCATTATTTTGCTGTTGTATGTGGATGACATGTTGGTGGTAGGCCCCAACAAAGATCGAATCCAAGATTTGAAGGCACAGTTGGCTAGGGAGTTCGATATGAAGGACTTGGGACCCGCAAACAAGATTTTAGGGATGCAAATTCACCGAGACAGAAAAGACAGGAAAATTTGGCTTTCTCAAAAGAATTATCTGAGGAAGGTCTTGCGACGCTTCAACATGCAAGACTGTAAGCCAATATCTACCCCACTTCCTGTCAATTGTAAATTATCCTCAGGTATGAGTCCTAGCAATGAAGCAGAGAGGATGGAAATGTCTCGAGTACCGTATGCATCAGCGGTGGGAAGCCTTATGTATGCTATGATATGTACAAGACCAGACATTGCACAAGCAGTGGGAGCGGTCAGTCGATTTATGGCAGATCCTGGTAGAGAGCATTGGAATGTTGTTAAGAGGATCCTTAGATACATTAAAGGAACCTCAGATGTTGCATTATGTTTTGGAGGATCAGAACTTGTTGTCAGGGGTTATGTTGATTCAGATTTTGCAGGTGATCTTAATAAAAGGAAATCCACTACTGGCTATGTGTTCACACTTGCAGGAGGAGCGGTAAGCTGGTTATCTAAGTTACAGACTGTTGTAGCTTTGTCTACTACAGAAGCTGAGTACATGGCAGCTACCCAAGCATGCAAGGAAGCAATATGGATACAAAGGTTAATGGAAGAACTCGGGCACAAGCAGCAGAAGATTATTGTGTATTGTGACAGTCAGAGTGCCTTGCACATTGCAAGGAATCCAGCTTTTCATTCCAGGACAAAGCATATAGGTATACAGTATCACTTTGTTCGAGAAGTAGTAGAAGAAGGAAGTGTGGATATGCAAAAGATTCACACCAAAGACAACCTAGCAGATGTTATGACAAAGCCAATCAACACTGACAAGTTTATTTGGTGTCGATCCTCCTATGGTCTATCAGAAACGTAAGCAACATGGAATGGCAAGACAGAAAGAGTGGTGTGAAGATATGATTGGTTTAATCAAATCTTCAAGTGGGAGAATTGTTAGAACTTATATAAGAAAGTCCCACATCGGTGGGAGCAACGAAGGAGTTCCTCCTTGAAGGCTATATAAAGAGCCTTAAGGAGAAGTATTAAAACCATCCCAAGAATTATCTCTTCCTCTCTTGTATACTTTCTTATATTCTTTGTGAGGTTGTTCTCTCCTAGTATTTAGAGAGAGGTGTTGTAATATTTTCTCAGAGTGAAATTCTTCTAGTCTTGCCCCGTGGTTTTTCCCTTTATTCATTGAGGGTTTTCCACGTTAAATTTTGTGTGTTCAGTTCTTATTTTCTCATCTCTTATTTTAGTTGTGAGACACTATTCCGTCACTCTGGTACCTAACACAATCAAACACGGATATAAAAATATAAACCTCCAAATATAAATATTGTTTTTGAATCAAAGACAACAAAAATTAGACATGGCACAAACAAGTAATGAAACTCAGTTCTGTTTTTATTAAGAAAAAATGTAATAAAGATCATTATGTTTGTGTTAAGATGCAATAGCTAACTGCCTTTTGATTGTAGACTTTTTAGATAATTAGTATTTGTTATCACATGCATTTGCATGTGAATGCTCGTTGGTTTATTTATTTTTTAATATATAATTGTATATTTTAAAAATAAATAAAAATAATAAAATATATATTAATTAAAATTTGCATGTAAAATTTGTTTCATGTAAAAATTATATCAAATTATTATATTATTTTTAATATTAATGCAAAATTAATTATGAAATAACGAAAGTGTTTTAATGAAATTAAACTTCTTACATATAAATTAGATGAATCTTATTAATAATAAAAAAAATATTTATAATGGCAATTTAGAAATATAATGAACAAAGATGACTATTTTCGTCAGTTCAAAAGATTTTTCATATTCGCGCTTTTATATATATTAGTATTTATATCACATGCATTTACATGTGAATACTCGTTGTTTTATCTATTTTTAAATATATTATTATATATTTTAAAAATAAATAAAATAAATAAAGTGTATATTAACTAAAATTTGGTAAAATTTGTTTCATTTACAAATTATATCAAATTATTATAAAGTTTATTATTTTAATATCAATGCAAAATTAATTATGAATATAAAAAATTCAATGTAAAATTCAATTATTTTTTATTCATACTAAATAAATTGATTTACTTTTCAAGACTAATGAAAAATTAAAACTTTTAAGATAAAACAGTTACATATAAAATTTATTTTTTATTTATTATCAAATTAATTCATTTAACGAAAGTATTTTAGTAAAATTAAATTTCTTCCTTATAAATTAGATAAATCTTATTAATAATAAAAAATATTTAAAGTGGTAAATTAGTAATATAATGAATAACAATAGATATTTTCATCAGTTTAAAAGATTATCCATATTCGTGCTTTTATATGTACTAGTATTTGTCATCACATGTATTCACATGTAAGTAATCGTTGATTTATTTATTTTTAAAATATTATTATATATTTTAAAAATAAATAAAAATAATAAAATGCACATGTATAAATTATATCAAATTATTATATTATTTTTAATATTAATGCAAAATTAATTACGAAGATAAAAAAATTAATGTAAATTTTAACTTTTTATTTATATCAATAAATTAATTCACTTTTTAAAATTAGTGAAAAATTAAAACTTTTAAGATAAAGCAATTCTACATAATTTTTTAATTTGTATTTATTACCAAATTAATCCATTTAACTAAAGTATTTTAATGAAATTAAACTTCTTACTTATAAATTAGATAAATCTTATTAATAATAATAAAATTTACAATAGCAATTTAGAAATATAGTATATAGCGATGACTTTCAATAGAATTAGAATTCTTATTTATAAATTTATTTATAAATTAGATGAATCTTATTAAAAATAAAAAATATTTAAAATGGCAAATTAATAATAAAATAAAAAATAATAGGTATTTTTGTCAGTTCAAATTTTTTTTACATTCATGTTTATATATATATATTATAGATTATAGATAAATTAATAATCAAGATAATGACAAGAGTTAAGCCTAGGATCCATTTAGCCACCTTTGGGCACATGCGGAAAAAGTTGTGGTTAGGTCAAATTTTGATGAGAATATTAGATCGGATTTAGACAAGAAAAAGCTTTAATTAAATGCAACCACTTTGTGAATCCAAGACATGAGTTAAGAACCATTCCCTATTTTTGTTGAATCCATGAAATAACCTCTTACTTTCAATTCAACCAATTTCTAAAACTTAACATTTTCTGCTTTTCTAATTCCATACCAAAATTTTCTCTTGAGTAAAATAATTTTTTTTTGTTGTATAAAAGAAGTTACAATTTGGAGATTCCAAATGAATTGCATATATTAAGATTTAAAATTTAAACACGATAAATATCGTTACTTAAAAATAATTATCTGAATCAATCAAATTAAATTCGAATTCAAAATAAAAATAACTTCGATTTTGGGTGTCGTAGTACAACAATTTCAGTTGGCCGACGTAAACCCATATCAATCCTTAATCCCAAAATTTGGGCTCATTGGACCAGACCATCCAACCCCACCTTTATTCCTCTACCCAATCGGCAATCACCACTCAGAAAAGAAAAGAAAGAAAAGAAAAGGCTAACCACACAAATCAAACCCTCACAAAAAATAAAATTTCCCTCTTTTCTACAACCTTCATAGCTCTTCAAAGCCTTGAAAGTTGAAACCCCCTTTGGCTTCATTCCATAATAAAAATCCCTCTTTCCTCACTTTCATAGTTCAGTTTGTTTTTTTTTTTTTTTTTTTTTTCTTACAGGAATAGAATCAAACAGATAGAGATAATATTTTTTTTCTGTGCCAAGCTATTACTGATTATGCTCATTAACTTCTCTTCATGTCCAGTACCCACTTTTCATTAAGGTCATTTCTCTTCTGGGTTTCTCTCAAGACCCCTAAAAATTCACTTAATTTTAATTTTGGGTTTGGTTTTTAGGTATGGTAACTGGTAGTAACCATATTCAAAACCATAACCACCGAGAAGATGGGGAGAAAAACCCAACCAAGGGAGGAGCTTCTAGGTCGTGGGGCACGGCCGTTTCAGGTCAATCCGTTTCGACTAGTGGTAGTGTTGGCTCTCCCTCGAGCCGGAGTGAGCAAGCTATGGCCACACCTGCTAGTGATAACACTTTTTTAAGATTGAACCATCTCGATATTCACGGAGATGATGCTGGATCTCAAGGTGCTGTTGGGTGAGTGCTTTATTATTTTTATTTTTTAGGTACCCTCTTAGCTTGAGTTTATGATAATTCTGTTTAATGCTTGATTTAATTGTGGGTCTTTGAAGAAAGGGGTGGAGGGTGTAGGGTAGATTGAAGAAAAGTCTTTAATTGTGCTTTCATGATGTAAATTTGTATTTGTTTATGCTTGAATTCGGTAAATGTTATCGCATTATGCTTGAATTGAACATTGTTTGTGGGCTACATTAGGAAAGACTGTTTAAATTGGTGACTCTTTTGATTTTTTGGTGACTGCATTTGGATTGTCCATGCCGCTTTATCCTTGACTACTGACAAAATAATGCAGTTGTTGGCACTGATCATACTATGTTGTTATAATGCTAGAGTATTCCATGAATTTAACTGATTGCCAATTTCATTTGCAGTAGCAAAAAGAAGAAGAGAGGTCAACGTGCGGTTGGAGGTGATAAGAGTGGCAGAGGACTCCGCCAATTTAGCATGAAAGGTTCTGTTTCCTCTTTTCCATTTTCCTTACCTTTGAAAGGTTGTGATTTATGGGTAAGAACAGATTGCATTAAAAGATCAATCGCATATTGTTTCATGTGAAAATTGTTTATATGTGCTTGTTATTCTGCCATGGATATTGTAAATGAGTTAGCACTTGTGGCTTAGCTAACTGATTTCTTGCTTGAACTTTCTTTGGTTTCATACAGTTTGTGAAAAAGTGGAAAGCAAGGGAAGAACCACATACAATGAGGTCAGGTGGTTTTTGAAAGTCATTCTTTCATTCATATTTGTTGGTTTTGGTAAACTTATTAATGGTCATTGCATTATTGCTTATTGCTGTGTATATATGCTCTATCCATTTTGGCAAAATGTTCCAATTTTCCCATGAATTTGTTCTTTCTGTGTTATATGATATACGCAAAAGCGAAATTTCATTTTCTTTGATACTGCATTAATGGATTAGATATATGGGTTGTTGTGTAACTAGGGTCCAAACTAGTTATGCATTTGACAGTTCCTTCTTATGGGTCAGGGTTTGCATGCCTTAACTCTTAATTGCAAGACTATGATATTAAGATAAAGAATTTTTGCTATATCACTCCAAAATTGCCATGTAGAATGCTTCTAATGTATATATGAGATATCAATGAAGAGTAGACCTGACAAATTGATATCGTGGTGATTCCTTTCTTAGCAACCATTTGTTCTACTCTGATTGCTTACTAATCTCTAGTGGCATGTATATCATCATCATTAAGTGGTTTTTGTTATTTTAAGCATCAACCAAGTTTCATTATGGATACATATAATTCTTGTACTGTTTCACACTTTCAAGCAGAATGATACTGTTTTTCTTTTCAAACTAACATCATATTGTAATGTGATTCATAAATGTAAGTATTTCCTTCTCATGCTAGCAAACACACACTTGCACGTGCTTGAGTTGTGCCTTCCTTTCCTAACGTTTCAAAGGTTTGGAAAATTACTACTTTGTCTGCTTATTGGAGTTGGAAGTTTCACTGCTTCTCTCCTGGCTTGGCAATCTTACCTATTAACAATTTATTTATATGCCTATGTCTTTATCTGAGAGTGAAAGTTTTTCCCAGGTAGCAGATGAACTTGTAGCTGAATTTGCTGACCCAGGCAGTAGTGTAGCATCACCAGATCAGGTTTGCAATTCTTTGGCCATGCCAATATTAGATTCCTTGATCTGTACACTTCCATCTTTTAACCTCCTTTGCATTTTTAAAAAAAAAAATCTAACAGCAGCAGTATGATGAGAAAAACATTCGGCGAAGGGTTTATGATGCCCTGAATGTACTAATGGCAATGGATATTATATCTAAGGATAAAAAAGAAATACAGTGGAAGGGACTTCCTCGTACTAGCCTGAATGATGTAGAAGAATTAAAGGTGACAATACAGCTTCCATTTTTGTGTCTCTTATGTTAAGTAGGTTTGATCTGGTAAGGATCTAATATTGAGCTTAACAAGCTCCTCAAATTATTAATACAGACTGAACGACTTGGACTGAGAAATAGGATTGAAAAAAAAGCTGCCTATCTGCATGAGTTGGAGGAACAGGTAAGAATAGCACACTTCTCAATTTTCACATGTTTGTACATATGCATGCCCTTATGTTGAGAGTTTTCTTTTTTGCTATCATCATGTTGCTGCATTTAGAGAGAGAGAGAGAGCTGTTTGAGGACATCAAGTTTCACTTGGTCCCTTTGCATGCCATTAGTTGTTCATATACTTGTTTTGTTTCTTAGTTTGTAGGTCTTCAGAACTTGATACAACGAAATGAGCAATTATACAGCTCAGGAAATGCTCCCAGCGGGGGTGTGGCTTTACCTTTTATCCTGGTGCAGGTTTGTTATCTTCTCAAGTCTTTCATTCTTGTAAGGAATTAGAAATGCCACGATTTTTTTGTTTATTAGGCAAAATTTTAGTGCCCTAGCTCCTTCAAATCATATTTCCTGTGCTTATATGAACTGACCTTAAATTTCACGATTCTCTGTTTTTCTGTTTAATTAGAAATGTATGATCAGCCAACTTTTCATGTTGTCTGTTCCAATTATCGCTTCACGATATAAATACTCTCTGATGGCTGAATAAATGCAGTTTAGGATTGAAGAGGGTTTCATGGAATGGTTTTTTTGCACTAATATTGTAATGAATACGAAAGTTTTGGTTGCCCACAAGCTAAATGCACTAGATATGGTGGAAAAGAGCTAAAGTTGCTTCAGATGATTAAAATTTTAAGTGTGGAGGTTAAACCGGGAATCATTTGTACCTTCATGTCAATCAAGAGCAAAAAATCTGAATTATTCTGTATGCAAAATGTATATGATGGAGGATTTCTCTTGGTATCATGTGGTTGATAGATTCATATTTTCTCAAATATGCTGGCCGTAGTGATGCCCAAGATATTTAGGCATATTGTGGGCCTTCATTATTCTAGTTGTATTTTACCCTGTCCATATTGATAGTCCAGTTGCATTATTGAACATGTTGTTAAGTGTCTGCCTCTCTTTTCCTAACTCTTACCTGCCAAAAACTTGAAGGAAAAAGAAAAGGGGCACCATGAGGTTTCTTCATTAAGGCTAATAGGCTATCATGGGGCATGCAAAGTGTGTTTTAATAGTTATTTGGACTTTTCCATTAATCCTGAGGCGTCTTAATTTCTCCTCTCTTTTTTTCTCGTCATCTGGAAATTGTAGACACGCCCTCATGCAACTGTTGAGGTAGAAATATCAGAAGATATGCAGCTGGTGCATTTTGACTTTAATAGGTAAGATTTTTAAACTATTTTCATAACTTGCAACATTCATTCAACATCATTTGGTGGGTATTTGGAGTCATTATCATCTAGTGTAGGACAAGCATGTTGTCTCATGTTGTGATGGGAAACCATGGAATGCCAAAGAGAGAGAAAGAAGGGGACTTAGTCGGGGTAGAGGGGTAAATTCCATAGTTTGATAGCAACCTTCACTTGACAATCAAGTGATAATTTACCAAATGCTTAAACCATCTTTTGATTTATTGCTTACCTTTTTCTTTTCTTTTCATCGTATTGGTGTTCTAATTACAGCACTCCATTTGAGCTCCACGATGACAATTATGTTTTAAAGGCGATGAAATTCTGTGAGAGACCAGAGAGTGATGAAATGGCACACAATTTTTCTGCAGATGGTGAAGGTTCTAGCATGTCCGCAATGTGCCAACAACAGATCCTTCCTCCCCCAAGGACAAGCATGCCGGGTAGGCCTCCTACGTCACCGCCTCTCCCCGGAATATTGAAAGCACGTGTGAAGCATGAACATTGATATATAGTTTAGTTCCATGCTGAGCACCATGGAAAATAATCTATTTGTACATTGTGTAAAGTAATTTGCCAGAAGCGTGCCCTGTAAGATCATATCCTCACCTCGTAATATTTTACCCCACATTAAGCCTGATTAGTCTGTTTGCTTGAAGGCTTTTCATGGGGTATCGGTTCTGGCAAGTCCTTCAGCTTTTACATCTTCATAATTTGCTCCTGCAATTGTTTTTTATCCTATTTTCCCTTGTTATTTTGACCCCACTGTAGTAGAAATTAGCTTATTTGTATTAGACTGTAGAGATTGTCCATTGCATACAGAATCATAGAATGAACTAGTTTTTATAACCGCGTTTCGCCCTATTAGTTTTTTTTTTTTGTGAAATTATTTAGGGAGACCATTCAGCTCAAGGTTGAACAGAAACCCACGAATCCATCATTTTTTTCCTTGCTCTCATTCGCTGAGCGGCGATTCTCCTAGCCAAATATCTGTTCATCAGTGATGAAAAAATCGGATCAGTTGATCGGACTAGTTGAATTAGGAATCGGTGGTTTGTTTGATTTGGTGCATATAAAAAACCGAACATATAATGAACTTGTAGAAAATAAGTTCAATTGGTTAAAAATTGGATTAAAATTAGTTTTTTTTTAATATTATTATTTTTTATTAAAAAAATATTTGTAAATGATGACTATATTTAATATTAAAATTATAAATTAATATTTATTTTATTTTAAAATTGAACAATTCGGTTTAAGGTCATATCGGTTTGACCTCCGATCCAATTTTTTCAATATTGCATCTTTTTCAACCCCTCATTTGCAAATAGACGAAAAGATTGATGTTGGATTATGCCTTGCAACGAGTGGGTGGGCGTGGCTGGCTAATGGCTATGGCATATCCTTGGGCTATATGTGCAAATAATGTTAAAAAGGAGGAAAAAAAACACCAACAAAAATCAATTAGACATTAAAAGTGGTCCTACATTTTGTTCAATTACTTATATATAAATGGTGTGCAAGCTTCCAAAATCTTTAAAAGAAGAAAATTCCAAAGACACTTTGAGATTGTTTTAGCGATGGTACGCGCCCGATAGCATGCATCACACACGATTTATTAATAAAATTTACTGTTATCTATGGCAACAAATGCTTGGCAAATGGCAATACACGTTTCTATATTGGCTCAGAATCAAGAGGAGTACATATGTATGTATGGGAAGCAAAGCACCATTTAAACCCCATAAAGGCAGGGCAGCCCTACGCCAAGGGTGAGTGATAAAATCAGGTGAAGAAGCAGATTCATGATCCTTATTTGGCAGTCCCTGATTGGCTTGTTTGTATAAAGTCCCACGTGCTTTCTGCCTTTACTCATCACATGGTCGCAGCAGTCTACTACTGACTGACTCATGTGAAAGTTTGTTGAGAACCAAAAGCCCAAACCCATTAGAGCTAAATTCTCCAAGTTCTCAAGTTCTCTCAACCTTTGAGACTACTTCTTCATTGTTCTTCAGCTCATCGTATCTCTCTTCAACTCTTGCTATACTATCCCTTGTTGATCTTCCAGGGCCGATAAAATCAGTCTCCTGCAGGCAGCCAGGCAACCACATTTGAAATATCCAAGAAGTCTTCATTTTATCTGCATTTGCACCTGCACCTCTCCTAGATCTTCCAGCTGCATGCAGCCAAGAGGAGATCATAGAAATCTCCATGGAAGTTTAGTTGTTGGTTGGGTGGACAGAGGTGCAGATGCAGGTGCAGACAAATGGGCTCTTGGTTTTATCTCTCTATCTTTCAGTTATTTGGTGCACATGATGGAAGTAATCTTATACCATATTCATGTTTGTTTCCTTTCTGAGGTAAAAAAAAAAAAATTGTTTTAATCTGTACTTTTTATTTTGCTACTGAACATATAGAAAGTAAATTATAATGCCAAAAGATAAAATATCTACTTCGATAATATATACTGTCATAGCATTGAGACATTCAGTTAACATTAACATATCCATATAAATACGACATACTTGTATATATATGTAATATATATGTGTTTATAGGTAAAAAAAAATGTTGAATATTGACTCAAATCTCAAAAAAATATTTTGTTGGATGAAATATTTGATGAATTGATTCTATTCACATGTAAAAGGATTGTGAGAAAATAAATTATTAATTTGTTTTTTCAATCTTCCTAGGTTTCTAATTTTAAAATTTTGATTATGGGTTAACTTTTTTATTAGATAGAACTTTAATTACAAATTTTAGATTAACTAATTAAATTAGAGATTAAGTCAATTTTTGATATTTTAAAATTATACATGTGACTGTCTGTCATGTCATGTGGTTGAGTCCAACATATGAAAGTGTAATAAAACTATTTATCAAAAAAATATATATATATATTTGATATTTAAAATTGTCAAAAATTAAACCTATATCATAAAGAGTAAGAGTGTAACATTTTACTAACAAATTACATGACTGACACAACAAAACTCTATATAACTATACAGAATATTAATATGTAAATTTTAAATTAATTGATAAAATAACTCAAGAAAGATAAAGTAAATAACTGTATTTTTTAACTTCAAAATAATTTTCCAATGTTATATATACTAAAAAATAAATTTCATAATTAATTATTTATCTTATTTCATTAGGCATATATGTAGAATGAAAATAAAAGTGAAATCTAAAGAATATTTTCTAAAACTAAAGTCCATTAAAGATTTATAATTCCTTTTATATGAGTTTTATAACTCAAAATTAAACGACAAAGACAACTTATATTTTATTATATTTTCTCTCTCAAAAAAGAAATAAAAAATTAAATTTTATTTCCCAATCCCAAATTATAATATGATAATTTTGGACATGATACGAAAAAAATAATTGAAACAAGACACAAAAAAATAAAAAAATATTAAATTTTATATAACACAAATTATTAATATATTAAAATTTATATAAATAAATACATAATATTTTAAACACATTTATAATATAAAAACAACAAAGATATTTACATGAAACCATACTTGCATGGCCCAAGAGACGAGGTCTCAGGCCCAAAACACGAGATATGATGATCAAACGACATCGTTTCATTTATCTGCCAAGTCAAATTAAAGAAGCACCGCCTCACCTCTTCTATTCCCCTTTTCGTCTAGGGTTTTTCAAGGAGTCTACTACAAAACCCTAGGTTCCCAAATCGCAATCAAAGGGGAAAAAAAAGATCAAGAGCTGTTCACAATAATTCTAGTAGGAAGGGGAAACAATGGGAGGAAAATGTCCTAGCAGGAAAGTAAAGAAGCGAAGATTTTCTCACAAAACAGCTCGCCGCACCAAATTCCTCCTCAAAGATATCTTTTTTTTTTTAAATCATTTTAATTGAATGAAATTTTCCATTCTTTATGATCAAAGTTTATTCTTTTCTACTCTATCTATTTGCTTTTCCTTGACTGAGAAATTTTCGATTCACGCGACGATGCCGTTTATGAGGAGATGCAAAAGGGTGATTCGGAGAAGAAGCCGTTGCCTCGCGATGAGGATTTGCCTGGAATGGGCCAATATTACTGCTTACACTGCGAGTAAGTACAATTATTTATGAATTTATTTTTATAATTTGATTAAGATATTGTTTTTGTTACTACAAAAATGAAAAAAAAAAGGAACAAATTGAATTCTAGTATAGTACAATTCGTTTGTTACTTTAAATATGTTTTATTATTTTCTATTTATTCAGCCGGTATTTTGCGAATATGACTGTGAGGGATGAACATTTCAAGACGAAACGTCACAAGAAACGGTGAGCAATTCCATTTTCTAATTTTCATGTTATTGCTTTTGGCTCTGTATCTCTTTTTGTTTCTAACTAGTAGAAGTTTTATGCTTAATATAGATTAAGTTAGAATCACGTTTGGGTTAAGAATTCTAGGTGTTATTGAGAAATTTTGGTTGTTACAATGTTTAGCATAAATGTTCGGAAAATCTTAAAGCGCTAATACTAAGCGTTCACAAGTTCTAAACAATATGTTTCATGGTCTTACTAAACTTGTAAGCAGATATTACGTTGGAGCATTACCAAATTTACTTCAATTTTCTTGTAAACATAAGCTAGTGCTTCCATATTCGTTTCTTAAACCTTTAATGAAGATGATAACTTTTCCTTTTTCCATATTTTTATATTGCATAATATGACTCTGAAAGAGATTATTGCAACCTATGTTATCCGGACTCTTTGTTTTATTTTTTAAATATCCATGTTCAACATTGTATCTGACACATATTCGGACATGAGTATAAGAGTATGATTTTCTAAATATATGAACAAATTTAGAAAATTTGTAAAAACCCGTGTCGGACACATATTCGTATCCGACACTCACTCCTAAGTCCGAGTAATATAGATTGCAACTTAGATCTGCTAATGGGCTAAAATATAAAAACTAATGCTTGCACTTAGCATATCTTTATAGATGAAAGGATATTTTGTTTGATATATGCTTTGTTTGGTGCAGTTTGAAGCAAATGTCGGGGCCTGCACCACATACTCAACTTGACGCTGATTTGGCTGCTGGGATGGGTATGCCGGATAATGGACCAACATTAATGTCAGTGTGAGCACTCTTGAGTTTGGCTCCATCCATGATGTACATCGTTCTGGCAATCAGTGGGCAAAGTTAGAGCTCCTGATTGCAGAGGTTTTTTGGTGCCGTGAGAGTTCCTTCTGTGACAACTGATTGTGTTACTGTTTTAGTGATAAAACCTATTTTGCTTCCGTTATACTAATGCTTGTTCGCATAAGTGGTTTTGTTCTTCTTTTTTTTCCTTTTCTGTGTCATTAAATCTTAAAATTTCTAAGCAATATAATTTGGATGAAAATAGCTATGTTGCTTCGACCCTTCATTTTTCCTAAAGTACCTGTATTCGACACATATTCGGACAAAGGTACGGATTATGATCTTTCAAATATATGAAAAAATTTAGAAAAAATTGAGTATATCTGTGTCGGACATATATCCGTATCCGACATTAACTCTCGAGTCCAATTAACATAGGAAAATAGTGAGGAGTATCCTAATGCAATTGGTTAGTAGAAGAGGGATGTAAAAAGTGTTGACTGTTAGAGTCATGGGTTGGGTCAGTGTGGTGGTTCGTATGATGATGATGATGATAAACGACTTATTGGTCTCTAACTGTCCCATGAACTAGTATTTTTTTCTTCTTGATCAGGTTAATAATGCCAGTTTATATAATATCCAAGTGAAAATGCTTGCCATCGCCAGTATTTCCTACTCTTCTATGTGTTATTGGTCCACAACTCCTAACACCATTTATTTGTTGCTTGAAGAATGCTTATGAGCCTTAAATAGTGGTGCTAGATAGAAGCATACTGGAAAGTGTAGCTTGCTAGGATTAAGCAGGTTAAGAAGTTCGTATGCTGCATTAGATCTTTCTTCATTGTGTATCTAGCAGTGTTGGACAGTAAAACAGTTATAGGTTATGCTGCTCCGACTTTTCATTTTTCTTGAAGTACTCGTGTCCGATGTATATCCGGATATGGGTATGGAGATATGATCTTCTAAGAACACTTCAAATACATGGAAATCTTCGAATTAATTGAACATACCCGTGTCCGACACTCACATTCGAGCCCGAGCTCGAGTAACATAGGTTATCGGGAAGAGGGTTGTGAATTATGATGCATATCCAAGTTAGAAATGCAACAACATGCTCCATTTCTTTCCTTCAAAAGATAGCAAGAACAACTTTTTTTGGAGGGTTCAGAATCATGGCATGTATGCTTGTCTGTTGGATGGTCTACATTCTTAGAAAGTTTTGATTGGTGCATAAAGCTGCTTATAGATGGAGCATAGTTAACATCTTCAGATGTTCAACTTGGAGCTTGTCTTGAAATAAATTATGTTGGATGGAAGGAGAGGTCGAAAGTCGAAACTTCAAGCGTATGTTAAAATATTATTATGATTCTGGTTTTATTTTATCTGTAGGCATATTATTCTCGTTTTCAAGTAATTACTGAGGCTAAGGATATATATATAAAGCTTTACAAACTAATTACAAATTTTAAGACTTTTGAAACCTAGTCATGTCAAGTTCTGATTAATGTGCTCTGTTGAATCCGTGGTTGAGGCCTGACTATTTGGCATCTCCTGTTTGCAATCATCTTAACCTACCGCAGAGTATTTTGAGTGTTTTAATTATGGCAGAGCCAAGAAGAAGAGTATTGATGTCAATATGTTTGAGATAGCTCTGCCTCTCCTCTTGTTTTTTAGTCATTACCGTTTCCAATGTAGACAAAGGAACAAGAGTTGCAGTCAGCACTTTGCTTTGCAGTGTGTCATCCTCCAATATATACAAAGCTCTCAGCACTTGAAAACAAAGGCCAATCTTTCATCTAAAGTGTTGCCAGCAAAGGCCCATCAGTTGATCTGTGGCCACTAGCATCCTTTATATATTTCTTTCAACAAACAAAAGAGATTAGGGTGAGGGCTCCACAATCTGACATCCATACAATAAATTTTACATTTTTTGCACCAAAATAGTGCAGCCACGTCTCTTTTTCCTTTTTTTTTTTTTTTTTCATCACTTTTTTTTGGTTAATAGGGGTAAAAAAAATAGAAAAAGGAAAAAAAAAATTGGTAGGAAGGAAAGAGAAAAAAATAAAATAATTTGTGTTCGTGTTTTTTTTTTTACACGTTAATAATTCGTTATATATATATATATATATATATATATAAATATTCGTGTATTCGTATCGTGTTTGTGTTGTTTTTCGTGTTGTGTTTTAATTATTTTTTCTATATTGTGTTTGTGACGTGTTCGTGTTCGTATTCGTTTTATTTTTTTGTTTTACAAAGTATTATAAATTTATATAAATTTTTACATTTTGATAATTCGTTTTATGTATATTTTTACACGTTTGTATATTCGTGTCATGTTCGTGTCATTTTTCGTGTTGTGTTTTAATTATTTTTTTATTTTTCTGTTCGTGTCGTGTCTTAATTTATTTCATATTTTACATAATTTGACATTTTGATTCAATTTAGAGAAAAAATTATGTGTTCGTATCGTATCTCAATTTATGATATATTTTGCATAATTTATCATAGTGATTCAATTTAATGAAAAAATAAAAAATGAATCGTTTTACCTGCAGCGTAACGCGGGTTTTTTTCCTAGTAGTATAGAATCCCATGAGATAAGAGGCCATGAACCAACACTAGGGGTGTGCATAATTCGGTTTTAACCGAATTAACCGACCGAATTTTAATTCGGTTCGGTTAATCGATTAACCGAATAAAATTCGGTTCGGTTAACGGTTAATGGTTTTGAGAAATTTCGGTTTTCGGTTAATTCGGTTCGGTTAAGCGAAAATAACCGAATTACACGAATTAACCGAAATGCTTAAAACAACAAGATTTTATGAGTTTAGATATATATATATATTTTTAAATTAATTTATATATTAAAAACTAAAAACCCTAATAACCTTTCCTATTTAATTTATATATTAAAAACTAAAAATTAATTTATATATTAATTTAGATATATTTTTGAGTCTTTGAGACTATGTAATGTTCATGTTTTATCATTTTTTTTAGCTGTTTGTTTCATATTTGGATTTTATAATATGCTTTGCTTTTGGATTTTGATTGGTTGGACTTGGATGGATAATTTGGATACAAAATCATGTAAAAAAATAGGTTAGCAAAATAAATTTTTTATTTATTTCGGTTAATTCGGAAACCGACCGAATTAACCGAAATAATTTCGGTTCGGTTAATTAACCGAATTAATTATTCGGTTCGGTTAACGGTTAATTGGAAAAAAATTTTGGTTAATTCGGTTTTGGATAATTCGGTTCGGTTATTAATCGAATTACTCGAATAAACACCCCTAACCAACACCATCATCTCGATGTCATTTTCCCCAATGTTTAAATAACCGATCCTTTTTCCTAGTAGTATAGAATCCCATGAGATAAGAGGCCATGAACCAACACCATCATCTCGATGTCATTTTCCCCAATGTTTAAATAACCGGATCGAAGATCGAATCGGTAAGACTTTCGATTATTGGTTCAATTGATTCAATCGATTATATTAAAAAAATAATTTTAATATTAAATAAGTGTTAAATATAATAAATATTTAATAAAAATATGTATTTGATTAAATAGTATGATTTTTAATATAAATTTAAAGGGTTAAAAGTTCAAATCTCTTATATAAAATAATTTTTTTATGAAAGAATTAAAAAAAAAAAAGTGTAAAACCGATTTTTTTTTTTTTGTTTTTACCTTTTTTTTTTTTTGTTTCTACCCTTTTTTTTATCAGTTCAACCAGTTTTTTATTGGTTCAAAAAATTTCTAATTTTATTGGACAAGCCATTAATTTTAGATTTAATCGATCCGATCAGTCGGATCGATTAGATTTTTTTAAAAATGATTTTCCCATCCACTAACTAGCTACTATACTGGCTGAAGCATGACTTTTATAATCTTTTCCTATCCATCCCCCTTTTGGGTCTTTATCTATTTCTTCTTTTTTTACTGTTTTTTCTTCCAGTTTCTATCTCTTCTTTGAAATGGATTCATTGCACATGTACCAACAACTATGTGAGCTTCACACTCAATTATTTTTGTTCCCCACAGGGTCTTATTAATATTGACATATCCAGTTGAGATCAGGATAGGATAAATTCCCTAATTGCCATGAATCCATCATCTTAAAGCTTGGATTGTGATGGATGAAAATGCCACAAACCCCATTGAATCATCCATTACTATGTGATCAAACTTGTGAAAGTGATTGAATTCTAACATGTATCAAAGTTAAATCATTTGTCGTGGATATCTACTAGATTCCATGCAAGATTTGACTGCTAAATTAATGTTTGGCTTGCTTTTACACAATGTTTACTTCCCTCAATTATTTTTCAAACATTGGCTTGACTTCCCTTGCCATATCCTCCTTTTTTTTTTTCTTCTTGAATGAGGATGAAAACATAATCTATTTCAATCAATCTCAAGGAACTATATGTGTCATTATCATTTCCTTAGAAAAGATCCATGAAGATAACATATAGGGTTAAAAGAAAAAAAATATATAGATAATGCTCCTTTTCTACTATTTTCTTGAAGTTCATTAGCCTTCTCTTTCATTGACATCTTTTGGTTTTGCTGAAGAACTTGAGCCTGAAGTCATTCCAACAACTTGGCTATGTGTAAACCTTTGTAATTGTATCATCCGAGCATAACACCCATCGGGATAATTTTTTAGTAAATGTGAATGGGATCCTTGCTCTGCAACTTTCCCATCATCAATCACTGCAATGGCATGAGCATTCCTAATTGTTGATAACCGATGAGCAACCACAATTGTAGTTTTCCCTGAGCAGGCACGGTCTAGAGCCTCTTGGACCGATCTTTCAGACTCGGCATCAAGAGCACTTGTTGCTTCATCAAGCAGCATAAGCTCTGCTTTCCTCACAAGAGCTCTTGCAATGGCAATTCTTTGTTTTTGCCCCCCAGAAAGTTGAACCCCTCTCTCCCCAACAAACGTTTTGTAACCATCGGGCAATGAAGATATGAACTTGTGGGCATTGGCTAGTGTAGCTGCTTCAATGATCTCAGCCTCAGTTGCTGATTCATGCCCATAGGCAATGTTTTCATAGATGGTAGAAGCAAAAAGGCATGGCTCTTGTGGAACGATTGCAATGTGTTTTCTCAGGGATTTGAGGTTGTATTTCCTAATGTCTTTTCCATCAATCATAACTCGCCCAGATGAGGGCTCGTAGAATCTTTGTATAAGTGCAATGACCGAGCTCTTACCACATCCACTCGGACCAACAAGGGCAAGAGTTTTTCCAGCTCGAGCTCGAAGATTAAGGTCAAGGAAAATCGGGACATCAGGACGTGAAGGGTAAGAAAAATCTACATGCTTTAATTCAACTTCTCCACGAAGGTGATCTGGAACTTGTGTGGCATCTGGTTCATCAGGCTCAATCTCAGTTTTACGGTCAAGAAGATTAAAGACTGACCGCATGGCTCGACCTCCCTTGATGAAGTCAGGAGCCAAGGTCAATGTTTCAGCTGCACCATTGGCGGAGACCATGAGAACCATAAAGACTCGGATTGTCTTTGAAAAATCAGAAATCCCATGCTTCACAAGCCATGAAGCATACCAAAGACCAAGGGCATAAGAAGCATATAGTGAAAACTGAGCTACCCCAAATCCGATTCCTGCTATTTGTCCTTTCCAGAAGCAGCGTCTCAATGGAGTTTGAAGGTTTGAGGAGAATAAGCCAACAATTTTGTTCTCCGAATTGAAGGCAGCAACAGTTCTTACATTGGCTATGGCTTCTCCAGCTAGTTGTGTGGCCTTGGCATGAGCAGCTTCTAAATCTCCTGAGAAACCTTTCATAAACATTTTCTGTTGAAAATCCAACAAATACAGTTAATAACTTGATGTCTGATCAATATTTTGCCCAAAAGACATTACTTGTACAAGACATGATTGATTAAAGTTTCAAAAATCTTGGAGATAGAAATTGGTTTAGCATAAAGTTCAACAGTTTCTCCATAATTTATAACCATATTTAATTGATCAATTTTTAGTAGGAATTCCATACTTGACGACATCATGCATGTGCAAGGGATCAGTTTTAGAAAAAAAAAACCTGCAAAACAGTTGCTGCTACAACCACAGGGAAGACTGCAACGAGAACAAGGGCAAGGCGCCACTGCAAAACAAAGCCAGCAGTGCAAGCAACAAGCATGAGTGCTGTGTTCTGCACAATCACCGAAATCCGGTCTCCTATGGCTGATCTGACATTGTTGGCATCAAGAGCCAGCCTTGCTGCAATCCTAGCACTCTCATTTTCCTCCTGATCAAACCATGCCATTTCATTTTTCAGCACTGCTGCCAGCATCTTCTCTCTCACTCGTTTTGTCAGATTTTCTCCCACAATATCCCAAAAGGAATGCTGTAGTGTGTTGAAGAGAAGGGCAGCTGATGAAAGTCCAATTAACAAATAGCAGTATTTCCCAATTTCTCTTCTCATGTAAGCATGATCTGGGTTGTAGTAGACACTGAGAACAGCACTTAGCACATATGCAAAGAAAGCACTAAGGGATCCGCAGACAACAGAGCCTATAGAACCAACTAAAGCATAAACCCATTCAGGAGAATTCATTTTTGCAAGACGCCAGAAGGAACTAGCTTGCTCCTTGAAGGCAAGCTTTTCCATTCGGTAGTTAGGGTGTAATCCCTCAAGGGAAAGGCTAAAATCAGAAGTAGAGAAGTCAGAAAGCCTGCGTGAATATGGTGATCGGCCATATGACGAATTCCGGGCAATAATCGGTGAGCTTACCGAGTTTCTGGCACTAGAAGGCCTGCAGAAGAACCATGACAACAAATCTCAGATTAACAGGGACATTCTAAAAAATGTAAGGCTTCTCAAGATATTAACAAATACATGCAGACTTGTGGAAGCTACCTTGCACTACTTTTTCTAGCATTGTTAAGGGCAGTTTCGTGTGCCGTCTCTTGCATTCGGATGAGCTTGGCATAGACACCGTTTTCTCCTTTGGCAATGAGCTCATCATGCGTTCCGATTTCATAAACACTCCCTTGCTGGAGTACAGCTACAAGATCAGCCTTGCGAATGGTGGAAAGGCGATGGGCAATTACAAGAGTTGTCCTCCCAATCATAAAACGATCAAGGGCCTCTTGCACCAGCTTTTCTGACTCAGAGTCCAGTGCACTAGTTGCTTCATCCAACAGTAGGATTGCCGGGTTCTTCAACATTGCCCTGGCTATAGCAATTCTCTGCTTCTGCCCACCTGAGAGTTGAAGTCCTCTCTCCCCAACCTGCCATTTGCGAATATTAACTCTAATTGCTTTATGCTTTCATGTTAATTTGTCTGTCTTTTCACTTTATTTTGCTTTTCATCACAAAATAGAAAATAAATGAAAGCAATGAAATTTTTTATCAGGCTGCAATTTGAATTAGATTTCTTTGCACCTTGCTAACACTGGCATATGAATTAAATTATATAAAGCATAATTATATGATCATTTTGTGCGGAATATTGGTTATGCATCAACTATAAAAAATGTTGGTTGATTGTTCTTATCTATATATATGTTTTAATTGAAGAGATTCCACAGTCTCACTCAAATTGAATGAGGGGGAAAAGAACCCTTCTTCTTTTCTTTTTCTTTTTTCCTTAAAAAAAAGGGTTATGTCTAATTAATTCTGCATCAAACAATACAATATTTGTAGTTTTATACTAGAGCTTTTATGTGTTTCAGCAGTATATCAGATTAGACATTGTCAACCACTTGATATAATGACAAGTGCTGCAGAAGAAGGTAGGTATTCCTGATGAAGTATACAACCTGGTAGCAATTATTAAACTGATATTCAAATGAACGGTCTGAGATTAGCTAACCTGAGTGTCAAAGCCATCAGGAAGCTTTACAATGAATGAATAGGCATTAGCCACTCTGGCAGCTTCTTCAATCTCAATTTGGTTTGCATCAGGCCTACCCAAAAGAATGTTTTCTTTAATGGTGGTAGCAAAAAGAGCAGGCTCTTGGCTCACAAGTCCTATTTGTTGCCTCAACCATCTCAGTTTTAATGTCTTTATCTCATGCCCATCTAGCAGCACTTCTCCTGCACAAATAAATTAATTAACTGAGACTTTTCTCACCCTAATGTTACCCGGACTCAGACGTGAGTGTCATATACGGATATGTGATAGATATGGTTACCATAGTTTACCTGAGGTGGGATCGTAGAATCTCTCAATGAGGGAGACCACAGTGCTTTTACCCGAACCACTGCTTCCCACCAAAGCTATGGTTTTTCCAGCAGGAACACTTAGGGAGACATTGTTAAGGATCATTACATCTGGCCTTGAAGGGTATGCAAAATCCACATTTTTCAGCTCAACTAGACCAGTAATCGACTCCAACTCCAAACCTGACTCGCTTTTTCTATCGATACCCGGTTTGTGATCAATAATACGGAAAATTTTCGCTGCTGCCACTTTGGCCTTTGCAAATGCAGACATGCTTGGTGCAGACTGCCCCAAACCCCTATCAAATTAAAGAGATATCTTTGAGCAAAACATAGTTTATACTACAGCAATGCAATATAGAAAACAGAGTTAAAAACAGAGTACTCACAATCCACCAATCATAACTGCAAACATAGTGGCTATGGCAAGCCCTCCATTGGTGTTGTGATGCCTAACCAGATAACCCCCATACCAAAGAAGAAGAGCATAACAGCAAAAAACAACAAAATAAGTTGCCCCCAATCCCATTCCTTTTGCAAATCCAGACTTGTAACCAATCTTTTGTGCAACCTTCAATGCTGAGGAGTAGGCTTGTAATGCTCTTGATTCACCAACAAAAGCCAAAACAATCCGAATTTGAACCACTGTCTGCAATTTAGCTCGCAATTAGCAAATACCCAGATGAAGAAACAGAGGAAAAACTTGGTACAAAATGGGTTTTGATCTCTTTCTCCCACAAATTGAAACTCAAAATTTGCATCTTTTTTTTTTACCTGTTCCACAATGTTTCCTCCTTGTGATAAAGCTTCTTGGCTCTTTGCAGAGAGTTTGGCTAATGTTATGGTATGGATTGCTCCAATCACAGCAATGAGAGGAACCACTGCAAGTGTGACCAAAGCCAATTGCCATACTGCTGTGAAACCCACCACAAAACCAGACACAAATGTTGCCATGTAGTGAATGAAATTGCCCAACTGCACAAAACAGAGTTCAATTTGACACCAAAAAGGGAAAAAAAGAAAAACTTTTTGAAGAATATATTTCTGTTTTTTACCTTCTCGCTAATGGCATCCTGGACCATAACTGCATCAGTGTTGATGGCAAACACAACATCAGAAGTTCTAACCTCAGTGTCAAAGTATTGAATGTCCTGATTCAAAGCTGCTTCTAAGTACTTGATCCTCATCTTTGTTGTTTGCCTCTCCCCAGTCCACATCCAACAGGATATTTCTGCAACCAATTTCAAGCTTTCTGTCAATTATTACATCAACAAAAACCACCCAGAAACTTGAACTAAGAAGCAGAAGAAAGAAAGAAAAAAAAAAACTCTTCTCCATAATGTACTAACCTGCCCATGAAGATGCCCAAATTGCAGCACCCACCACAAGGAAGTAAAATGCATACTATAAATCAAGAGGGGAAAAATAAACAAACTTTATTACTTTTTTTTAATGAAAATTCTTTAGCTTAACAAAAAAAGAATGAAAATTTGGTTTATAATGTATAACCTTTAAAACTTCTTGCATCATCTTGTCCATGTTATTAGCATTAGAACCAAAAGAGTTGACAAGATCGGCAAAGAAACGTAGGAAGATAGGCAAAGAACAGCCATGTACAAGAGCACCGAAAGACCCAATTCCCATCAACACATAATCCAAACCATCAGCAAATCTAAATAGTTCACCAAAACCAACTGAAGGAACATCCCTTGGCTTCTCTCCACTTCCACCACTTCCATTGTTACTCCCATCTTTTTTTGTCTCAGATGAAGAAGAAGAAGAAGCAGCAGAAGAAGAACTTTCCATTTCTCTTCTCTCTCCTACAATTTCTTGATAAACTTCAGCTTCAGCTTCAGCTTCACTTTGCTGTTGAGGTTTCTCTTCTTTTTGTTCTGTTAAGTGTGTGTTTCTTGTTAGAGTTGGGGTTGATGGGTTGGTTTTAAAAGGGTCAGAAGAAGGAGCAGACACAAGTTCAAGGCCTTGCATTTCGAACCATTCCCACTCCTCAGAATCTTGTGACATTTGCAAATTCCTTAGCTTTATGAACAAAACACACACACCCCAAAAACTCTCTCTTCTTTATTATCTTCCCACTCTTTATCTGGCTTTTCAACTCATTGTTTCTGTTCAGTTTTTTACTCCTATGTTTTGCTGTTGTTTTTAAAAATCAACTGTTAGCGGTAAGTAGGCTCTTTTTTTTTCTTTCTTGCTTCAGTTTGCTTGCTGTGTAAAAAACATGGAAAGTGACAAATGAGGGATTCTTCCACCCGACAAAACCATGCTGTGTGAATAATTAGAGATGGGATTTTGACTAAAACAGCTTCAAACTGTTGAAAAATGAAACACCAATTTAACCATTTCTTTTAGTACTACTACTACCAGGCATCAATCTTATTACTGTTTATGTTTATTACTACTTTATTATTATTGTTTTTTTTTCAATGAATAATAAATGTATGAACAGTTTGATTTCCAGTTCCTATTCTTTGGCTTATTCATCAAGTTAGTAGATTGCTCATTGTACAAGAAAATTCTTTTTTTTTTCTTCTGTTCAAACCTTTAAAATATCTTTCAACCTTCTCCTTGTGCGGTTGTCTGTCTGTCTCCTTTAATTCCGCCATCTTTTTCCAACCCTTGTACCTTAAAAACCATACGTTAAAAAGCATTCACATTGTCACATACAACAAAGAACTGATCAAACTACTCCTGTCAATGTTTAACATGTCAAAGATGTATTTTTCAATGGAAAGATGATTTGGATACAGCTTCATCCTAATATCAATTTTTACCAATTTCAGGGTCCAGACAGCAAAAATCAAATCTAAATCTTATAAACGAAATATTTAATTCTTACCAACTCAACCAACCTTATTGACATGGGTATATAGATGTTAGGAAAGGCATTGTATGGAAGATTAAGTATTAAACACTAATGTTACTATTGATTAAGTGCAATAATATTATTTGTCCACTAAGCATCTCATTAATTAAGGAATAAGGAGTAATCTTGAGGCTTAATCTTGTCTTCTATAAAAGGGGCTTTAAATTTTTTAGGTATCCTTATAAGGATACTTCAAAACAGATTGAAAGGTAAACAGTAGAAATTTTTTTGCAAATTATAATGGCCTCATCAAGAAGCATTAATAAATATCAGTTTATTTATGATTATAAATCTTCATTTATTTTACAAGAAAACAAAAAGAATATCTTAAAGGATCACTTAACCCTTTTAAAAAAAGTTTTTTTTATTAAATAATTGGATCTCAATCTGGAATTTTGTTTTTAACCCCAATCTTTATTAACCTTAGATATAAAACATGAAACCTAGTACAGATCCTCACCTAAAAAATTAATGGTAAAAAGTGTCAATTAAAACTTTAGCTAAGTTTTTCAAGCTAAACAATTAGGTTTCTTTTGTCCTTAACCAGGAAACTCCCTCAAACATACTAGTAAAATAAGCAAGTAAAATCCGAACTTTAATTAATCCAACAATAATTTGTCAGCTAAGATCTCACCAATTTCTCACCATTAATTATTGGCACAAGAAAAGAAAGAAATAAGAAAATTTCATTTGCACATGCAAATACATATTACACATGTTATACTAGTACTAATATTTCATATGCAACTGAAATTCTTAAAAAAAAAAAAAAAAAAAAAAAAAACCAAGAATACGATTCCACCCAAAAAAAAAAAAATCATGTCAGGAAATCATTTTTACAATTCTGGGGATTCCCTCTAAATTTGATTCTTTATAGAAAATGACAGCAAATGAAGCAATATTTTAGAAATGAAACCATTTTTCTCTAAATTTAGGTCATTTTGATATTCCAAATCCACAGTCAAGAGTACTTTCAGCTGCCAACATCAACTGTATTATAACTCCACATTATATATATGTTACAGAAACTTTAATCACGCTTTGGGTTTTATTTTTAATGCAAAAAAACTCAACTGATGCAAGGTCTTTTTTCTGATGCCTTAAAATACAATATTGTTTACAGAAACCTGACACTGAAAAAATTCCCTGAAATTGCTTTTCCTTTTATTTTATAGCTTTACTTCTCAGCTTAATATATAAAGGGTACTAAAAAAATTGAAGAAAAAATAAAGTGGTATTGATATCTTTCTCTCTTTTCACGCTTACCGTAATGCAAGGTCTTTTTTCTGATGCCTTAAAATACAATATTGTTTACAGAAACCTGACACTGAAAAAATTCCCTGAAATTGCTTTTCCTTTTATTTTATAGCTTTACTTCTCAGCTTAATATATAAAGGGTACTAAAAAAATTGAAGAAAAAATAAAGTGGTATTGATATCTTTCTCTCTTTTCACGCTTACCGTACTGTTTTTTTCCCCTTCTCTGCAAATCCTCTTTGACAAGGTTCTTTTTTGCCCCTAGGCTTCTAGCCACTAACATTGAACTAGGCAGGCTACTTGCCCCCTTTCAAAAGAGCATTTTACTGCTACTATTTGCTTGCCTTTACTATTTTAGGCTCGTTTAGCATTGCTTCTGGCACAGTTTTTGAGGTCAAAAGTTGCTTTTCACCGCAAACGCAATGCTAAACAGATAAAAAAATTTGGCTTTTGCTGTTGAAACCATGGTTTGAAAAGCCAAACCAAAAAGCCAAAAAATATAACTTTTGGGCTTTAAAAGCTGACTTTTGGATAAAATGACTTTATTATCCTTACATTTCTACACTTTTATTATTTTAAACATATCTTTTTTCGACATTTCAATTTCCTACAACACTTTTTCACAGCAATGCTAAATAGGGATGGCAATGGAGCGGGGCGGGGGCGGATTTTGCAGTATCCGTCCCCGCCCCGCCATTGTACTGCTCCGCGCCCCGCTCCGCCCCGCTCCGCCATGGATGTTGAAATTTCAATACCACTACCACCTCCATGGATGTCGGTTACATCCATAACCGCCCCGCCCCGCTCCGCCCCATTTGATATTTATTAATTATTTTTATTTTTTTCAAATAATAAAGCATTTTAAAAATAAATTAATATAAACATAAAAATAATAAGTTTAATTATATTATTTTATTATTCATTTAAAAGCTAAATATGTAAGGGTAAAATTGTAATTTCACTATTCGGGGCGGTGCGGAGCAGGCAATTACCACAACTGCTCCATCCCCGCCTTTCAGACAAAAAAAACCGCCCCGCCCCGCCTCCATTGTTCAAAAAAAAAAAACCTCTCCATTCGGATCGGATCGGTTCGAAATCCATCGGTCGGATCGGGTTTTGCCATCCCTAATGCTAAACACTTAAAAGTTTTTAAACCACACTTTTTCACCACACTTTATAAATACACTTTTTTCAACTCGAGCTTTTTTCAACCCAAGCTTTTTCCAACAACAATGCTAAACTATCCCTTACTCAAAGAAGCCAAGTTTGCTTAATTTGGTAATAAGATCCTTAAATGCTTCGCTAAGTAATAAGTACTTGGTATTCAAAATTTTGTAAAGATAGTTTTTATTTAGTAACAATTTTTTTTTTTTAAATTACTTGCAAAGGGTTCTTTGTTGGAAAAGATTAAGTGACGAATTCGAAAAGTAATCATTCTTAAAAAATAACATTTAATAAATTTAAGTTTAAATTTAAATATATACAATCACTTTCTTTATTCCAAGATTATTGTATTTTTTTGTACCAAAAATAAAAAATAAAAATGTGGCAAACTTAGATTTTGTCTAGTTTTGTGGAATTAAAATGGCAAAGTTTCTCTCTATGTTACTTGAATGTTTAACATGCATTTTTAGGGTAGTATTAGAAATTTATGAAGCATATTTGAAAATAACTTGATATCTATCTATAATCTGTCATTTTCATTTTCTTCATGGTTTTTCATCAATATCAAACACAATTTTTGTTTTTTTTTTTATTTATAAAATGTCAGATTATATTGATTATTAGTTATTCTTAATGTTTTTCTCTGAATGATACAGCTAAAATGTTGGGGGAAAAAGATGAGTTTGGGGGAACAGTGTTTTAAGGTTGTAGAGTATGCCAAATCAATTCAGTTACTCCAATTTATTCTGTCTGGCAATACACCAAAGCAAATTTAATGCATATAATATTTAAAATTTAATTCAGTTAATTTATACAATTATTTTAAATAAAATAACATCTGACAACTAACAAATATGAATTCAAATTCGAACATCTGAAATCTTTTTTCGTATTCTCAAACCAACAAAATATTAATGCCAGATAAATTCAATCAAAATTTGTCATTTCCTATACTTGGATAAGTTAGGAACCCATCATCAGAGTTAGATGGAGAAAAAACTACTCCCCAACCACTCAGTAACATAGATGATAGGACATTGGGATACCTACAAAAACAGAAATAGGTCAAAATTTATGGGGAAAGTCATATGGGACTGAGCCACTCAGGCTAGTTTGGTGCCTACAGTACCCATGCCCTGCCCTTTACTTCTTCGGTACCTTGCTAACTCATTCAATTTGCTGGGGCCATTCCATCAATTCATTTCAACCCTTTGATCCGTCTTAATTTAGGTAATTGGTTTTGTATGAACCATGTGGTCATTCCTTAGCTAGCATTCAAAGAATTTAGGTTACTGTTTTTTTAAAACTCTAATTTTCAGCTTCCATTTCTGGATTTGCAGTTACAAAATAATGAGGGAAGTATGCTATTGCTAGAATGAAAATTTGCTTTGACTAAAAAGCCAGGCTTTTACTCTTTGGACTTAGACCAAATTAGTCAGTATCGATACTGATTTGTATCGATAATAATGTGTTTCGACGTAATATTTTGAATTTATTGATATTATTTAATATTTTGACTATAAAATATATATATATATATACATAAAATACATCTTTATTACATAAATTTATATGTTTATACACAAATAAATATTTTAAATATTTCATATTTAAAAATTTTAAACGTCAAGTGAATGAAATAAATATAAAAATATTAAGAAATATATAATAAATTATTATTCAATAGTTTAATTTAATAAACATATATTATTTTTGGATGGAATTATGAAAAATAAAATAAAAATGATCAAGTATTAAGAATTGATTTAAAAAATAAAATAAGTGAAAAAAATTTAAAAAATAAAAATATTGTACCAAACAATACGACTGGTACAAAATGATATAACTGGTATAAATTAATACAAATCAATCG
Source organism: Fremontodendron californicum (assembly GCA_030761205.1). Classification (NCBI taxonomy): domain Eukaryota; kingdom Viridiplantae; phylum Streptophyta; class Magnoliopsida; order Malvales; family Malvaceae; genus Fremontodendron; species Fremontodendron californicum. The sequence goes on from JAULJL010000012.1 coordinate 2,109,695, forward strand.
ATACAAAAATCAAAACGATATTTAAGATTAACAATAACATGAATTAGGAGCAAGAATTGCAGTAGGTGCACTAATACCCATCACCCCAAATGAAGAATCATTAAATCATAGGCTTAAACACCAAAAAAGAAAGTTCTATTCCCCAAAGAAAAAAAATATGCTTATCCATGGGGATCCTAATTAGAGCCTACCTTGAGGACTTAATAGATTTGACCCCACATATATATCTGGATTGTAGATTCCTTAGAACTAGGAAAAAAAAAAACACTAACAAAGATATTAATTAATTATTCTAGTGTTACTTATTTAGATTGGGGATGGGGAGTCTATTTCACAATTTTATATATATATAAAAAAATCATAATTTAAAAATAAAAAAATATTATAAATATTAAAATTCAAACTCAAAATTAAATTAAACTTTCGTTTATTTCACAAGTTTCACTCACTCTTCATAATTGCTGTCATTTTCTTGTCTCGAGATAATATTTACAGTAACTACTCTTTGTTAGATTTGCATGAATAATGTTATACTTTTACCATCAAATTTAACTCTAGTTATTCCAGTTATAAAAAACATAAGGTTGAATTCAAAGAATGATAGTAACAACCTAAAAAGAATATATATATATAGGTATATGAAGGAAAGATTAATATATAAAAAATGAAGCTCATTTTATAGGCATAAGCATTGTCATCATAAAGAAAAATTGCAGAACAGCCATGAGATTGGTACAAATATAATGCAAGAAAACATGTCAATATCCAATAAGGTCGTTAGAAATTAGGTGTAAAACAAGGAGTAGGTGGTCGAACTCCCATAAAATAAAATAAAAAAAGTTGAATTAATTTTTCAAGATATAAAAAATATACCAAATAGAATTTGGTTTAACAAAAAAACAAAATAGAATTCAAAAAAATAATTTACTAAATAATATTTATGTTATTCGAATTTGGATGAATGCCAGATAGAAATATGTATCCGATATGATTATATTCAAAAAAAAATATTTAAAAGTTTTATATATTTAAAATTTTATATTAATATTTATGTTCGAATATATGTGAAACACAAATATTTTAAAAAAATAAAAAATTCAAATAACATATAATAATATTACTTGTAATAATTTCATTGGTAGGTAATAAGTCAAAAAGGAAAACCTACCTCTTTTTCTTTGTCATTGAGAGCTTATTATTACTATTTTTTTATTATAAAAAAGGAGTGGTCCATTTTCAATCCTCCAATCTTGCTTTCAATAGTGAAATGAGAGGATTAGGAGGGGAAAGTTTTAAATGGGAAATTTGGTAAAAAGAAAAGAGAAATATTCAAATCCCCGCTCAAATAATTCTCAAAAGTGATGCATGTGAAACTCATTATGCTATTCCATTGTTTTCTTGTGGTTAAGTGTGCATATTATTTTATAATCTTAATTAACTGTTATGTTAATTAATCTCATAAATTATTATATTAATCTTGGATTATAATCTTAGTTATAAAGTAAGGGTGATAATTCAATGAGCTGTGAAATCAGTGCTGAATAAGCCACAAGCTGTGGCATCTTAAGAGTTTATCCAAGTCTTCAAAATTAAATATTGTGTAATCTTGTAGCCCCAAATTTTTTTTTCCCTCTTTTCAATATAAACTTTTTTGATTCAAAGCCCCATCATCATATACATTATGAAGAACAATATTTTTGGTAAGCATATCTTTTCTTTGTCTTATTAAAAATTGCAATATATTTTGGTGAGTATAGATTGAACAGCAAGCCAAGTTCTCATCATGATTTTTCTTTCTTTCTTTCTTTTTTTTTTTTTTTTTTCAGGTTTCGGATTCACTTTTTGAAGTTTAAAAACTTTCATGAATTGCTAATAAAATGGAACCAAACTTTTCCTTGCTACTATGTACAGTATATGCTTTCATCTTTCTTCAATTTCTAGTTTTATATTTTCTTGAAATACAATATATAATTATTTCTGATCTTCGTGTTAATTAGAGGAGACTTGGAATTTTGAGAACTCGAATTCAAACTTCATTGTGTGTTGGTTTGGTATCCAACTGTATATTAATTCATTGATTAATTTATTTGTTTGATTTAATTATAATTTTTTAATTTATACTAATTACTTAAAAAAAATTATTTTTCTTTAATCCCAAAGCTTTTAAAGCTTCCATGATCTATATCTCGAGCAGTGGAAACCAACTAATGTTAGACATGTGATGGAAAAGGTAAACAAATGTTTTTTTTCCCCCTCTCTCTTCCAATTTCAAGTATGAGTATGATCAAAGTAATAAGAGTAAAGGCATGAAAAAGTGTGAAATTGAAAAATGCAGCCTCTAGGGGTCCACTCTCCTTGGATTCTCAATACCAAATTATGACTTTCTATATTTAGTTTAGATCAATTTATCATTCGTGTAATCATACAATGTTCGAGTTATTTTTTTATATTATATTTTAATAATTTTTTCGCATCATATAATCGTATCTTATCTAAAATTATCATATGTAATTTAGTTGTACACATTTTGCGGACGACTTCACAATATCTGTTTTCACCAACTTTCTGACCTTAAACCATTTCATTTATAAAAAAGAGTTCACAAGGCAATCACAGAGAATTCACATGGTGAAATATTGGCTTTGATCAGTACCCTAAATTTTCCACTTTAATACTATCTTATTCAGAGTCACTGAAATTTCCTCTATATCATAAATAGCTTTGTCTCTGCTTTAATAATTTGATTAGATTAGCACTCATTTGTTTTTGAGTTTGTTTACAGCTAGAATTCATCTGCAGAACCAAGTTGGTCATGTTTTATAAATGAAAGGATCATTGATATATTAGTTTGTTTTTTATACACGACAGTAGGATTTTTTTAATTTTACAAATGGATTAAGAGATTATCATATATTTTATTTTTTAATATATTTTAAAATGTATGTGTAATCTTATTAACTTTATTTATTTTTAATATATTTTAAAATATATGTGTCGTCTTATTAATTTTGCTCGTGAAATTTAAACACTTTTGTGAATGAGATAATTGATATATTATCCTTTCACTTCAGTTTGTTATTAAAATTAGGTTAATCATGCAGTTCATTATGGGAATTTCGAGTTTGAATAATCATACTTTGTCACTAAATTTTTTAAGGTAATTCCTTATTATAGTTTTTCCCATTTGTGTTTTGGATAAATAAAATTATACTACTTGTTGGAAAATGAAGTATTTGTAAGAAAATTCATTGATTATGGATTTCATGGGAGCAAAATCCAACAGGATATGGGCACTTAGCATTTTTCATCTGATTTCACTGAACCGATTTCTTGAGCTTGAAAGCATAAAATCCCAAATATGGAATTTAGTTGAGTAATAGAATATAGTTTATTCCTTAATTTTCCCTATAATTTAATAATTCTATCTATCTTTTTTTCCAAAGATTTTCTGGAGGTTAGCAGTATGAAATACTATCAAAATCCTAACACTAGGAAGTGGGAAATTCTCAGAAACAAGATTTGGGTTTTATTATTTTAGTTAATTTAGAAATATAAAAAATTAGAAAATATGTGTAGGATTGTCCATGAATTGACCAAGAAAGCTTTGAGTTTAGGAGGATACCAAGTCTAGAAAGAAATTCTTCTTTCGTTTACTAATAAGTTTTGCTTTTTGTTGTACCTTTTTGCTGTTGTACTTTTTCTAAGTTGTATACTGCATTGCTTTGGACTTTTATGTTTGCTGGTTGAGTGTGCATAGGAAATGTTTGATCAAATGCCCATGAGAAACTTTTTCTTGTATTATTTTCAAAACTTTGTCTAATTTTTATTGATCCTATCTGCTACCTTGTTTGTGATGTGGAGTCGTCAGCCTAAAGTTCACTTGTAGCTTTTGTTGTTGATTCGCTATCCCGGATTTTAAAAACTTTATTCAAGGTTTAACTTGAATTGTGTTGGATTTATTAAGATCGAACTAATAATCTTATCCTTAAACAGGTTTGTTCAAAATGAGTTGTTTGAAAACATCATTTAATTTTAATCGATCATTATATACTAATGTTTTAATTAAGTTTTAGGTTTTATGTTCAAATTTTGTAAACGAAAGATGAAATTACCCAAAATTTATATGACAAGAAAAAAAAAATATATAAATGAAATTTGCACATTTCATCCAAAACAGAGTTGGTTTCTATATGAATAAAAAATTGCCTTTGAAGGGAGAGAACTTTGTGCTGGAGTTTGTCTCTAAAGTCCAAACTTTGTTTAAGATAGGAATCTGTTACATTGCAAAAGAACTCAAGTTGCTTCAAAGATTGCATTTCGTATTGAAGCTCTCAAGAATCCCATATTGAGTTCCAAGTTAACATGCTGGTTCAATATTTGATTACAAAATCACAAAAGAAATTAGATCAAAATGAACTCCTTATTAAAAATATCTTGGGATATATATATATATATATATATATTTGTTTCAAGGTCTAGATATCATATTATTATTAATCATGAATTGACCTGTTTAAGGGGATGGCAACTACTTGTCCGATCCGACGAGTCCGATTTGAATTGAGTCAATATGAGATATGATATTTTAGATTCGGTCTGAATTATTATTTAATTAATAAAAATATATAAATATTTATATAATTTTTTAAACTCAATTGATCGGGTTTATTATCCGAATCCAACTTATGAACAACTCTAATCATGAACTCTGTTTTAAGTTGGTTCAATGACAAATTCTTTGCCAGATGGCAATCTGAGTAAACATCACTGATTTTTTTTTTCTTTGTTTTTTCATGTAAAAGATGGCATCTGAAAGAAAGTGATTCTCTTCTGAAGCTGCTTACGAAAATTCCGATTCTTTGGATTGTAATCAAGCAAGGGAATATTCCATACTTTCCAGGTTTGCGCCTGAAGCTTTTTAGCTGCTTCAATGGAAGCTCTGCCATGGCCTAACTCATAAAATATATAGAAAAAAAAAAAATCTTAGTTGGATAGTTATTAAATTAAAAAATTTAATTAACAATTCTAAAACGTACATCCAATAATACAAATTGTATAAAATTTAATCACAATTATTACCAACTCAAATTTCAATTGATTTTCATAGATCATTAGCTTTCTATTTCGTGTCAAATTACGAATCAATTTGACTTTTTCTATGCTTAAAAGTTGATAAGCATAATAATCCAGCTCAACCAATAATGTATATCGTACCGTAATTATTTTTTTTATAGTTTTTTTGGTATAAAGGAGGTTTGAAGATAAGAGAAGAGATCGCGAGTGTTGAGATTTGGATTCAGATCTGTTGGATCTAGATGTTATCTCTTAAAAGTAATTAAGTAAATCAATTGAATTAAGTTTCGAGTTTAATTTTTTTTTTTTTTCAATTTTATAACTTATACAAATTGCCCACTCCCTTTGAAATAGGCTTTTTGATTTTATTATTCAATTTAAATTGTAATTTTCAATTAGTGGGAACCCAATTTGAAAGTATCATTGAAAAATCTTGCTTTCATTTAAAACTGGTATTTATACTATTCTTCCTTAACGGTAGCAAACCAACACGAAATTAAACTAATTAAACATTATAATTAATTAATTATTAACAATAATTAAAAGAATCACATATTCTATAATTTTAAGTGGTTTCCACAACATCTTAGCATGCTTCAAGCAACCATGGCAATATTTACCACATTTAAAGGGAAAATGTTCATCTCACATGCTTTAATCAATTTTTGTAAATTTTAATTATTATTTTGTGATAAAGTGGATGCAATTTTATTTAATTTATGTTGTACTAATTAGACCTCTTGGCGGAGTAAAGACTCTTTTGTACAATAATATTATCGGTGTTTGTTTTCTTAAATTAATTAGATATTAGATATTTCTATTCCTTTATGCTAAAAAAAAAAAATTTAATGCTTAGGATCTCTTTGGGTGGACGGAAAAACCCAAAAAGAAAAAGAAAAAAAAAAAAGAAAAAGTAAAACAACTATGAGAATGAAGAGTGAGGCATGATGGAAATGACCATAGTGGAAATTGGTTTCTCATGTGTCCATGTTATTATCATACGCTGACATCTTCACGGATCAGGTCTAGAATAGGATTTTTATAATTTAGATAAGTCCGAATTAATTCAAATTACTATTTAATTAATAAAAAATATTTTTTATTTAAATTTAATAATAAAAATATAAAAATATAAATAAAATTTTGATATATTTTAAATAGTAAAATGATATTTTGAACCGGGTCGACATAAACAAATAAATTTTTTATTATTCGAACTTAATCCGATGCGACGCAATCCATGAATACATCTAATCATATGGCATGTGTATTCTTTTTATCCATGCCCAATTCCTCTTATGGCCCCATCCCCTTGTTGTCCTAACTATTTTCCTTACCTCCTTTTCTTGCTCTTGAATTGTTTTCTTTTTCCTCCTTTTATTTTTCTTTACATTTTCTTCTTCCCTTTTTATTTGTGAAGATGCTTCTCCTCCCAAGTTCCAACTTCCAAATCACTTCTTTGTGTCAAAGCCTTCAACCTAAGTTTTGATTGTACGGCCCTGAGATGGCCTTTGCTTTTGTGAAATGTGTGGGTCATGGAGGCTGATAGCTGAAGCTAAGCTGTATGTCACAAGGAATTAAAATTTAAGAACATCCCGTTTTCCTCCCAAAAGCTTCCTCTTTAGCATGCCACAACTACTTGTAATCCATTAATTCTTGTAAGCAATCATATAAGAGGCTTTATATTTGTTAAAATATTAGTAAAAAGATCACCCGAGGGGCAGCTTTCAAATTCAAGATAATAAACTAATTTTTAGGAGGCTACTAGTACATTTGGTAATTTGTGTAGTTTTTTTTGTGTGTGTGTTAATCGTAGAAATATAAATACAATAAAATTATTAAATGTGTCAAAATCTTAAACACAAATACGATATATGTATTAAACATATTATAATTATTGTGTTAATCGTGTTTAAACGTATTATGTCATGTCCGTATCATATTTTCGTATCGTGTCCAAAATTATCAAGTTTAACTGCTAGGAGAGGGCCACAAATATTGCGTCTTGAAGAAATTATTAATTACAGAAAACTGCAGCGGTTCCAAAAATCTGTTTGCCTTAAAGAAACAAGAGCTGGCACATTGCATATGCTGAACATGTGTGTTGTTACCCTACCATGAGATTTGGTGAAGGATCGTGGATCATGCATGGACAAAATTGAAAAGAAGAAAAAATTAAGATGAAGGATTTGGGTCATTTTTATCAAAGGAAACTAAAGCTTTCTTCCAGAAAACGATGTTTGATAATACCAAAATAAGATATATCTAATCTCATGGCAGACATATCTTGCCATTGTGATGTAATAAAATGAAAACTACCCTTAGCTTTTTTGAGGTACCTTCACCTATGTACCTTAAAAGATTATCTAACTACAAATGTGGGAAGAAATAGACAACACTAAGTTTTTATTTATTTAATGTTTTTTTTTTAGGGAATTTGGATGGGTTTTTGAATTTTGAAATTAAAGTCATTTGTTTGATAAGAAATCATAAACAGAGAATTTTATATAATTGGAGAGTAAAAAGTCATTTTCTGATAGCAATTAATTGATTAAGTGATTAAGAAGATGGTAAATTAATTAATTATCAATCAAAAGGGAATATTATTTATATATATATATATATTTCTATTGACTTGTTCAAATCTTTAGAAAGTAAATACTGCAAATTCTTGATTAAGAAACATGCTTAGTTCTACGTCTACATAAGAACTTTTCATTGTCAAATGAGAGAAAATTATAAGGTTTTATATAGAAATGCCCTTCACCAAATATAATATTTCAATTTTCACCTATATATATTTTCAAAATTATGAGCATTATAAACTGAAATTAATAAGAATTATTTGTTTATTTATTATTAAAGAAAGGAAAAAGAAGTACTGTAATTAGACACAAACTAAAGTATTTCTGCAACCAAGAACCAAGTGTAAAAATGAACCCAATAGTAACAGACTAATATCTGTGTTTGTAACTTATCCAAAAAAAAAATATATATCTGTGTTTGTAATTGAGTTTTGAATCAGAGATTTTTTATTTTATTAACATAAAATTTTATATTATAATTAAATATTGAAAAATTAAGTTTTGAATTTTTAGTACTGAATTTGTATCATAAAACTGTTTGCTATGTTACTGAAAATTAAAAACTGAATATAACTATATTATTTGATAACTATAAATACTGAATTTTAAAAATGATTCATTTCATAATTTTAATTTTATTAACATAAAATTTTATATTATTCTGGATAGTTCTGTATAAAAATTAAATGGATAATTTAGTTTAAATATAATTTTTTAAAAATAAAATTGACTTAACATGTTCTTTATATTAAGTGATAATAAGTAACTCTCCGCTTACTAATTATCTCATTCAACATTTTTTTTGAAAATTTTATATTAAAAAAAACTAGGTGTTCTCAATTTCATCTTTTAGAAAGATAATAGATAACAACTCATTTTAGTTCATTTAAAACTAAAAAGATATGATGCCTAGTTTGAAAAGAACGACAAAAGTTATCGTTGTATATAACTAATTGGGTTACAATTCATAATTCGAAGAATAGTTTTCCAAATTTCCAACTGATTAAGACATTAAAAATCTAACTTTTATAAAGATCAGTGGACTCTAATCAAAGAAGTCCCAGTTTACCAGAAGCATGTGAAAGCTGATGTTCGGGCCGCAAGCAAAAGTCTAAAGCAAAGGCAAGAAACAACGACGACCCTAGCTAAGAAGTTAGCTACAATGTCTGGTTAACCCGATCGAGATGGGGACCAAACCAAAAACAAAAAAGCTGAAAAGATTTGTGGGCAACGTTTTCAAAGACTTCATTACTGAGTTATTGAAAAGGAGTTTGTGGTGAATCATGCATGTGCCCATTGAATTATTGAACTTATAGCTTAGCATGCATCCTACGTCAAAATCATCAAAAAGAAAATGAGAAATGTCCACTCAAATTTTGAATTTCTTGAACCCTAATCCTTCACTTAGGAATCAACCTTTGTACCAAACATGATATATTTTCAGCTTCTAGTTTTCATGACCCTTTTCTTTGTTCATCACAATTAAGCATATATATTGTTATTATTGCACGATAAGGCTTTGGGAATATAACGTATTTACATGTTCTGTTATTGGATTAGAATTTTCTGCTCAAATTACACTACTCTATACTAGTGCCAAAAAAAAAAAAAGGAAAAGAGAAGAAACTTGTTTATTAGAGTCATCAAATTGGGATAAATGGGATGAGACATTAATGGAAAGTGCTAGGAGGAGAGAACGACAAAAAAAAAAAAAAAAGATAATGTGAAGGTGAAATGGGACAGAGAAAGTCAGTGGATTGAAGATGATTAGCACTGAATTCTCCATATTGCAAAAAAATTTCTGGCATAAAGTAGATATGTATGGATCAAAATATGTTTGTTGGCTATTGCCTGGTGCTACTTTTTTTTATAAAAGATATCATAATTTGAGAATAAGAAAAAAATTGAAGATACTGAAATTCAAATCCTAAATATGTTAGATGTCAATAATTGGGTTAAGCCCTGGGTTCCTATTGCTATCTTTTTTACAAGAGGATTTGGTGAACATATTTTTTGGTTCAATATTGATAAGATAATAGAAAATATTGTGTGCCCTTCTCTTAAAATTTTCAATTATCGATCCTTATTTAGGGGTAGATCTGCTCACGGACAGGACAGTCCGCCCGGCCAGGCTTGAACAGGATATTTTTGATCTGGCCCGGTCCAGAACAGTGTTTTTATATTATAATAATATTATTTTATTTAATTTTAATTATAAAAATATATTTAAAAAATAAAAAAATATTTTTTTTAATATGATGAACAGTAAATAAGAGCTTGTCGGGCCTAGGCAAAGAATTAAAAAAATTGGGGCCGCGGCCCGGTCCGGCCCGGCCCATGAGCACCTCTATTTAGGGGTCTACTATATCTTATATCCATCAACAATTTACATATTGCTTGTAGTTAATAGTATGATAACTAATGCAACCCATAAATTTACTGATTTTTTTGGGTCCTTTATGATCAGACATTTGACATGAATGATTCAATTATCCAGCGATTGTGTGCACTCAAAAGAATCATCTTTAAGGCCATAAGATATATACCCGGTACAAGGACTTCCTTCTAATTTTCTTGTTCTTCATTAAATTTGAAGTGATGGAAAAGATTGGAATTAAATCTAACCATAAATGGTGAAATAGTTTATGGATTTGAGTTTAGATTTGCTTCTTCTATTTTCATTTACCCCCTTTTCCATTTCCCTTCATTTGGTCAAAGTAATTTATAGTTTATACCATGATTGGGCCCTTGATAGGGTTTACAAAAACTCATCCTTCAAGAAAAAAGGAAGACATTTTTAAAGCTTGAACAATTGCATATGATCATCCTAAAAACAAAGATGTGTATTGTATAAATAAAGGAGATGTATTGATGTAATGCATACGCAAAAAAGGAAAAGGAAGGGGAAAAAAGAAAAAGCAAACTGTGAGAGAAAGTGAGTCAGTCCAAAGAAGCATATAGACTGAAAAAAAAAAGCCAGGAAGTGAGGAAGGCATCCACTTTTTATTTTATTTTTTTGATTTTGTTGCTTGGTGTTGTGTAATGCACTTAGCAACAATGGTAAAAGATGCAAAAAGTGTAACAGATCGACAATATGATGGTTTGGCTTTCAAGCTCAGGCATGTCCTTGAATTTCTTCTGCAATTTTCTGCTGCTGCTGAGAAATATGCTGATAGGATTCCAGAGAGGCCGAGGTTGTAAAACTTGTCAGAGTATCATAGCTTGCATGCTAAAGAAGAGCCCACGACCATATTAATACTAAAAAACACAACCCAAATATGATACATATATATATATATATATATATATATATATATATATATACATATTGTATGTAAAAGTAAAAATTTGTAGTGATGGATCTTACTTAAAGTGAGTTAAAAATGTTTTAATTGATAATTTATTTTTAAAAAAATAATATCATTACGTCAAATTTGAAATATAACAGTATTTTGAAGTGCCGTGAAAATTAAAAAAATTGTTGTAGTAAGATAAGACATCATTTATTCATGTGCTGTATATGTGGCCACAGCCTTATATCTTTAGTAGCATTTTTACATATGTATAATAACACTTATCAAAATGCTGCTATTTCTACTTTATAACAGCTTTTCATGACCTTTTGCATACATTTTTTATTTGCTGTAAAAGATCTCAATGATAGCAATTATAAGTGCTATCAAAAGTATTTTTATATGATAAGATTTATAACAGCATATGTCAAATGCTTCTAAAAATTTTAAAAATGCTATAATTATTGGTCATTATAATATATAACAGCAATATGCAAAATGCTGTCAAAGTGTTACCTTTGTTATTTTTAACAACATTTGAGAAATACTGTCTAAAACTAATTTTGACGTAGTGTGTTCATAGTTAAATTATAATACTATTATTTTTTAAAAAAATTAAAATTAATAAAGATGAACGGAACGGTTATAATTAAAGCTGGTATTGATATTTCAATATTCAAGATGAAGAAAAGGCGATACAATATATACCAAAATCATAATCGGTGTAGATAAGATAATATTTCTCCGTTCCGCTCCATTTCTATGCCTAATTGCAAGGAAGTAAATTAGGAAAAGCATTGAGTTTGAAGGTAAGGGAGAGAGTAAGAGGTCAGGCTTTGTTGGAGGCCCTTAGGGCCTTTGCCATAGATTGGGCTAGCTTTTGGGTTAAAAAGCTTATTCATTCTCAATCTCTCCTATAGCAATATTTCAAATGCCTTAGCTGTGATGCGTGACAAGTCCCACCTTTATCCCTAGACCTGGTAATACTAACACGACACAAATATAACACGGAAAAAATAATTAAAAATATGACAGGAATACGACACGATATGAAAAATTAACATTAACACAATACGAATACACGAATGTCTTAAAATCTATTTAATACGAATTATTAATATATCAAAGTTTATATAAATATAAAATACCTTAAACACGATTATGACAAGACTAAATACACGAACACGACACGGATACACGAATTGCCAGGTCTCCCCTCCTCTTTGATCTCAACAATATTGCTGATAAAATATAATTAAGCAGTATGGATGCTTGTTTCTGAGTTTTCAGTAGATTTTCTAGTTAGGATGTGAAAAATAAAAAAGGTTGAAAACGTTGAGGAATAGAGAAAATTGGTTAAAGATATCAGATAGGGAAGAATTAGAAACATCAAAAACAGCCCAAGAAATCCAAGCATGTTCAAGGCCCAAGGAACATAAGAAATGTAAGAAATCTAACATAATCTTATGTTAGATTTTGGAATTCAGATAAGAAATTTAATTTTAAGAAATCTAACATAATCTTATCTTATTGTTATTATTTTTAGATACTATGTTATTAGATTATTAGATAACAGACTTGATTTTATTTTATTTTTAATTTGGAGTATATCATCTTTGGGTTATAGGGAAAATGTATTTATCCAATTGAATTTCCATTTAACACCATAAAAATTCGAACTAAAATAATAAATTCATAAATAAAAATCCTTTTTAATAATTTTTTATCACAAAGAAAAGAACCAAACAAACACAAACGTACAGAGAAGTCTTAGACCAATCGATTCAAACCCGGATTCCCAGCTGCAATAAAAGGAAATTAATAAGAAACTCACTTTAATGGCTAAAACGTCTACTTTCTCTTCGTTTCCTTCCCTTTCTCGTTGGAGAGAAACTAATTCTTTTCTCCCAACTTCCTTCAGATTCTCAAGTCTTCCCTCTCGTTTCCTTCGTTTCTCTTTCAATTTAAGCTTCAGATTCCGGCAGCTTCCTTAGTGACGATTCTTTTGGTTTCTTTCCTTGGTCCCCTGGTGACAACGGTGAAGAAGAAACTCTCTTTGTTGTATTCTTATATGTGAAATCTGTACATAAAATTGTTGTATTCCTATGTAGAAAACTGAATGTTGTATTCGAAGTCACCGACCAAATCATTATTTGGGAATTAATTGTTAATATCCAATTTATTATTCTCAGTTTTTCTGTTTATGCCATCAGATAAACGCCATAGGCCATCTCAGAAATGCTGAACATGCAATGCTCAACTTCTTAATTAGTTTACACCAAAATGAAGTACTATTAAGATTCTCAAAATCCCTTTTTATTCATTTCATAATGTGAATAATAATCTTATAATTTTTAACATGATACGAAAATACGACACAACATGTTTAAATATGATATTTTTAATATACGTATCGTATTTGTATTTAAGATTTTATGTTTATATTTACACTGTTGGCTCAACACGCATCTATAAGAAACCTTAAAAACTATCCCAACATTCAATCTCCTGCTTAGATTGAGGAAATTAAATTCATAACTTAACAATGTAATTAATCATCTTTTAGGGTTTTTTTTGGGTGACATATCTCACTTATCTATAATCTATAATAATAACTATTTACAAAAAACAATCCTTTAAATACATGGGATAGCTTAATTTAGAATTGTAGGGTATTATTTTTGAGACAAATCAGCTTAGGCATTAAATTTGATTTGAGGAATAATTATGGTAATGATTATATTTATTGAGTTAAATTTGATTTTTTATGTTTTTTTTTATTTTTTATTTTATATTATTATTATTATTTTATTTTATTCATTAAAAGCAATCCCCCAATGCATGAGGATTGAGAATTTGAGATTTTAAAACACACTCTTTTTGCCACATAATACATGTCATTAGTTATGGGTTGAGAGTTAATTATGGTATCACACTCTTTTTATCACATAATACATGTCATAAATTATAGTTTGAGGGTTAATTGTGGTATCTAATAAAAAAAGTAAGATTGATTTGGACTTTTGCCACATGATTTTGGGATTAATTAGGTCATTTTATTTTTAGATTATTCTGGACCTCTGGATTATTTCAGATTCGGATCATATCAAATTTGTGTCTTTTCGAGTTCGTACTTTCTCGGTTCGGATCTTTTCGGTTTCAAATATTTTGTGTCGTGTTTATATTATTTTTTCGTGTGTTCAAAGTATTCGTGTTCGTGTTATTTTTTGTATGTTCAAAATATTATAAATTTATATATTTTTTACAAGTTATTAATTCGTTTAATGTAGATTTTGACACATTCGTGTCGTGTTCATGTTATTTTTTGTGTCATGTAATGTGTTAGTTTTCGTGTGTCCAAAATATTATAAATTTATATAAATTTTTACATGATAATAATTTGTTTTATGTAGATTTTGAGACGTTCGTGTATTTATTTTGTGTTCATGTTATCTTCTGTTTCGTATCGTATTTTAATTATTTTTCCATATTGTATTCGTGTCATTTTCAATTCATCCAAATATTTTGCATAGTTTGTCATGGTGATTCAATTTAGAAAAAATTTTGTATGTTTGTGTCGTGTCTCAATTTATCCCATATTTTGCATAATTTGTCATAATGATTCAAGTTAGAGAAAGAAATGCATGTTCATAATGTGTTTGTGTTATTTTATCATGTGTTTAAAGTATTATAAGTTTATATAAATTTTTACACTTTAATAGTTAGTTTTATATAAATTTTGACACGTTCGTGTATTTATGTCATGTTCATGTTATTTTTCGTGTCCTATTTCAATTATTTTTTTCATGTTCTATTCGTGTCATATAATCATGTTATATTCGAAATTGTCAAGTCTAATTGATACTATTCAAATAACTCTCAATTTTGTGCCATATCGTGTTCGTGTTATTTTTTCTGTCATAATCATATTCAATCTATTATATATTTATATAAATCTAGACACGTTAATAATTCGTTTTATGTAAATTTTGACACGTTGGTGTATTTGTGTCGTGTTCATTTTATTTTTTCGTGTCGTGTTTTAATTATTTTTTCCATGTTATGTTCGTATCTTATAATTAATTGTGTCTGAAATTATAAAATCTAATTGATCATATCAAATAACTTTCAATTTTATATCAATTTAGTATACTTAAAAGGCAAAGATCTTCCTCTGTTTTAGCACCAGGCCAAGCAAAATAGATATTTGTGATCAGTTTTAAGACATTGAGCCACTGTCAAGTCAAGATAATATGAATCCTCGTGGCTTACATATTCTAAGAAATGATTTGAAATATTGAACCATTCGATTACAACTGATCTTTTCCTTAATTAGTATATTCATTTTCATAATCTAGCTAGTGTAAACATGAGTCCCTCTTTTACTTTATTATTAAGTGCTAATTTTGTAGACATTTACCTTTTAATCATTAATTTTGTACTATCAATTCTTGAAAAATTGCTCTTTGTCCAAAGTTTCTATGTTATGTCATGCAATTAGATTCGATAATTTTGGATATTACATAAAAATATGATACAAACACTATATGTTATATAAACATAAAACAATATAATAAATACGATATAATATATTTAAAATATATATATCATATTCGTGTTTAAAATTTTAACATATTTAATTATTTATATCTTATTTATTTTATATTATTAATAATAAAAAAATTAAAACATAATAAGCATACACAAATTATAGCTTAAGCCCATTTGACATTAGGAGTGGGGTTCATGGCCCATGTAAACAGATATAGAGCTTATATTTGCATATTAATTTAGACTCTTTACTAGAATTAGTCTTTTAATACAAAAAAGGTTATTATTTTTTCTATTTCATCCTCTTGATCCAATAATTATTTGCATGATCAGCTACCTTTAGTAAAAGATGGATGATTTAATTAAGCTTTGTGAAGGGAATTTATGTATAATTGATGCTCACTCACTAACAAACATCCAAAAGCAAATGAATAACTTATACTATATATTTTTTAATCTAAAATTTCCACAAGAAAGATTAAAATTTCATGGATCAGTAGTAGCCACACCTTTTGAACTTTTTTACACTGTTAAAAACATACATTTTATTTTTAAAATATTAATAACTTATATTATATAAATTTTGATATATTCAAATATTCGTGTTGTGTTTATATTTTTTTTCTTCATATTGTGTCATGTTTTCTATCATATTTAAATTATTTTTTATATCATATTTATATATATAATCATATAGTATTTAAAATTATTAAATTTAATAAAAATAAACATTCCTAAAAACTCTTGCTCCATATCTTAAAAAACCCATTTGATTTTTTTAATCTTAAAATAAATAATGCCTATAGCTGGCAAAACCCATTAAATCTAACCTAAAGGCAGAAAAAAACAAAAAGGTGAAAAGGTCAATGGATTCATCTTTTCAATAATATTTTGCTTTTATGTTTCTCATGGGAGAAGAATAAAATATCCACTCTCTTTGATTTAGCCAATATAATTGATAAACCCCAAGGCATCATTATCCTGAGCTCATATGATTTTGGAGCTCTTTGGGCAGCTTCCCTATGAGGATTCTCTCCCACTTTGCATTATATTTATATATATATATATATATAATATATATGAGAAATGTTGATTAGTATTTAGTGATATTAGTTAAGATGATATATATAAAAATAAATATAATTAATATATTATTTTTTAATTCAATAAAAGTACTATATTAAATGTAATTTTTTTAAATAATAATTAAATAATTTTTAACTGATATATATAAACATCAATCAAGCAACCCCAATATATCTATGACATTGAATTTTTCCTTTGTTATCATATCCATGTTCGCTTAGCTAGTTGGATTTGTTTATCATTTCTCTCTCATTTTTTAATTAACCTTTTTTGTCTCTCCATACCAAACTTGAATAATTGAAACCTGCCTCACATGTGTCATGCTGCTGATTGTCAACCAAATTAAAACTCAACATTTTCAACATTTTGTTTGTTCACTATACAAAATGAAAAATGTGATGAAGTAAACTCATCTTTTGTTATATAATTGAAACCAAAAAAAGTCAAATCAATTTGTTATTTTATTTATTTATTTTATATTTGAAATTATCAAGAATTAAGTTCTAATTAATGAAATTAAGAATCATGTACTTTATCGATAAATCACACAACCATCGGCCAAATTAATATGTTTTATTCTTTAACCATTATAAGCTCATCAAAATCATGCAATAACCAACATTAGCTAGCCAGTAACATGGAAATAATGGTAACTTACTGTAATATATCAATTTTTGCTTAATGTGCCTACATTCATAGAATATTAGTTTATTGTACTTAATATATAAAATTGAGAAGCTTATTTAATAATATCCACAAAGATCCAAAGCCCCTCACCTTGGGCTTGACTAGATTCAAAGTTAACCAATGGAAATTCATTTAAATTAAAGAAAACATTTTAGAAATGGGAAGTTGATTAAAAATTGGATTAAAAAAGTACTTGTATGCTTAGTTTTCAAGTTTGGTCCTTGAAAAGATGATAGCTTCTCTAGTTTCCATGGCATTTAATGAAATTATTTCTGAATATTTCAGCTAAACTATGGCTACTAGAAAATTACATCATTTTCCCCACACACACAAAAAATGCACAAAGGAAATTTTTTTTAACATATGTACTGTCAAAAAACTGTTTCCATCAGAAATCCACCCCCTCAGCTCATAACTCAGTCTATATCTGAAAATCTTGAGCCCATTCCCTCCCCCTCACCCTTCAAATCTATCTGATTTTACCACAGTCAGACTCAGATCAATAATAATACATAACTTTTTTCCTCTCCCTTGTTTTCATCAGAAAATAAAGCTGTTACAAGTACTGCTAGTAGTAGTACTAATTAGCTGCTTAATTTCCTCTAGCCCATAATCTAATGGTGTTTCACTTTCACCCCATAATCCATTTGATGATGCCATGAGCTTCTGGTTTTCATCACTTTCATTGTAGAAATAACTGTGGATGCCAATTTGTTGATCACCATTATTTGCACCATTGCTACCTCGGCCACCACCATATTCATTCTCTAATTCTTTGCTCTGACGACTGAGTTGGTTGCCGCAACTCCCATCAGAAGAACTACAACAACTAGCTTCACCTCCAAACATTTGGAGACAATCCTGCAGCTGATAATGCTGCATAGGTCGACCCAATAAACTCTCCTGTTGCGGTTGAAGAACTGATGCACTGCAGTTTGAAAAACTTGAGGAATATGATACTTCAAAGCCTGAAAAAGATCTAGCTGGTGTGTGGTAGGTGTTGTTGTTGCTGCAACTGTAGAGTAATCTTGATGATGGGGATGAAGGTGAAGATGATTGAAGAAAAGAAGAGAAGCTAGCATGGTGAATAATGTGATGGGGTCTTCTTTGATATTGGGGAGCCATGCCAAAAAGTTTCTTCTTCAGCTTTGTGTTCCAGTAGTTCTTGATATCATTATCAGTCCTGCCTGGCAACTGAGCTGCTATAATTGACCACCTGTAGTTCATGATGTGATTAGTAAAATACCATTAGAAGAAATTTAAGTTAGCTGTTTTTGAAACTCTTTATCTCAACACTTGAGAAACTAATCAAGACATGCAAGGACAGAATTAGAGAAAAAATGATCTAAAATTAGCATATTCTTGGAATATACAAGTTTTTTTCTTGGAAGGAATTTCTCAGGAAACAAAAATCTTTCAGAGAAGATACTAATTAAAGCAAAAAGAAATATATATGGAGACCCAAATCAAGTTTAAAAAATATGATATGACAAAAATAGACATTTATTTGGAAAAGATACAGGGTGATTAATAATACCTGCTACCAATGCTTGCAAAGAGAGTGCAGATTATCCTATCTTCATCATCAGAGAATTCTCCATGTTTAATATTAGGCCTGAGATAGTTAAGCCATCTTAATCTGCAACTTTTCCCACATCTCCTAAGACCTAAATACAAAACCAAACACATCCAAAATCACAAACAACAACTATTCAAAGGACCCTTTAATTTACACTTTGATATATATATATATATATATATATATATATATATATATATATGATCGGTTTAAGTTACCATCTTCCTTCAAACTCACCAGGAAGAAGGGGAAAAAAAAGGAGGAAAAAGAAAAAGAGTTGGTACCAGCTTTTTGTGGGAGAGCAATCCAGTTCCCTCCAGTTCCATGTTTCTCTATGTACTCTTTGAGCTTTGCATCTTCTTGAGGTGACCAGGGCCCTTTCTTAACATTAGCCTTGTCACAGCAAGGAGCCCTTCCCATCTCTTAATCTCTCTGTCTCTTTGGGTATTGAAAACAAGAGCTTCTTTAACTGAAACACACCCAAGCAAGGGGTTTTCTTTCCAAAATTATGGTGAAAGGTGATGGTATTGTGAGGGAGGCTGCTGCCTACTGCCTAGCTAGCTTTGTCCCAAAAGAAGACTTAAATTGGTTTGGGGCACTGAGGAAGATATTAATATATAGATAGAGATATATAAAAACAGAAGTCTTCTATTTAAATCATCATTTTTTTTAAATGATAATGGAACGGAACGGAATGGAACGGAGATTGTTTTATTTATCTTTGCCTCATTTTTATATGAATATTGAAAACATTCATATCCATGAATTTCGACTAATCCATAACCGTTTCAAGTGCTCCACTCCGCTCTATTTCAAGTTTTTATTAATTATTTTTAACTTAATATTCTAAAAATTTGTATTATAATTTATTCATAAATATAACTTTAATATATAAAATTCTTTAATGTATATAATATACATATATATTAGTATATATATATCTAATATATATACTAATAATATAAGAAAAAATATAAAATATTTTAATGGGTAAAATAATAATTTCAAAAAAAGGGTTGGGGCGGAACATATCAAATATTTATCAAAACCATCTCACTTCATCTCATCCCCGCTTTTTTAAAAAAATATATATCTTTATTCAAAACAAATCAATGCAAAATCTATTGATCGAATCAAATTTTAGCATCTCTATCTATTAACTACTGTTTGTTGATTAGCTGAGAGAAGTTTCCGTCATAAATTAATCAAGGCAAAAGGAGACCCTCTCACAGGACCAAACAACTGGGCCTTAACTTGGTCTCCTTCCTATAACTTTGTCATAATACAAGTATGCGACATAAATATAATACATAAAAAATAATTAAAATATGATATAATATAAAAAAAATATAAATACAATATGAATATATAAATATGTATAACACGAATTATTAACGTATTAAAATTTATATAAATATATAATATTCTAAATACGATTATAATATATAAACATATACAAATACGACACAAATATACGAATTACTAAATTTATTCTTTTCTCACTCAAAAGAATCCAAAGTCTGCTAAAACTAACGAGATACAATATGCATTGAAAATGATTGCCTATAGTTTATTACTCCTTCCATCCCATAAATTATGTCTTGTTTATGTACTTTTATTTGTCTAAAAAAAATATAATTGATTTATAAATTATATCTATAAAAAGGTCCATTGAAATTAGACTAATCCTTTACTCTTTTGAAGTTTAAAAGCAGATCAATTATTGAAATATTCATTTAAATGAATAGTTATTTTTGAATCTTCAAACTAAAGATCCAAGTTATTATTTAAATTCACCTATAACTTCATTGAAGAAAAAACAACGAACAATAAATTTGGGTTCTCAAAATTAAAATTCAATTGACTTATAATATATATATATATATGAAAATTTATTCAATTCGTTAGTGGAGTTTTATATTTTATAAATGGGTTAGTAAGATGATACATACCTCTTAAAATATATTTAAAAAATATAAAAAATTAAAAAAATGAGATGTGTGACAATGTCATAATTCTGCTTATGAAATTTAAAGATTTCATCGTCAGTATATAAAAAACGATATCTCTATATATATGATTTATTTTCGAGGGGAAATGCATTAATTTGGGTTGTTTATTATTACATCTACAAGTCAAGCTGATTTTATAGTTTGACCAAATCAAGCAGTGAAAGTATAACAACTAGGGAGGGTAATAACTAATAACACGCAAGATGTTTTGGGTTCGAACCCAACCCAACCCCTCCCCATTTCCCAACTCAAAAAATAAAAAATAACACGCATGTTTTCTTTTCTTTTCTTTTCTTTTTTTTTTTAATTTTTTATTTATGATTATGACACTTAAAAGCTAAACATTAGGGAAAGACTTATTACCAAGATGTTTTATAACTCAAATATGTCCCCATCTTCTTTAAATATTACTCACTTAAAAACAAAATAGACTTTGATTGATTACCATATTTTTCCAGCTTATATAGAGACTGCTAATAAATTTGATTAATTTGTGGTCCAACCATATGAATTTTGGAGCAAAAACATCAATCATAACTCTTTTTTTTATATCTATATATTGGTTTTTTACTGGGAAATTTTTTTGGTCCATAAATAATATATATATATGAATGTTTATTTTTCAACAATCTTTCATATAAGTTAATGAAAATGTGTTAGCTGCTATGCTGTCGTTACCTTCTCTTTCGAAGTGTTACATACAATAAGTTTTGACCTGTCTCTTGAGTTTTGAATCTTCTTTTTCTCTTTAATAAATTCATTAAATGACTTTATAAGCACAATTTTCTTCTTTTCCAACCTGGTTTATAACAGAAAGAAGGAAATTGCAAATGTCATTTTTATTTCAAACCGTTGATGTTCTTTTGATGGTTGAGCAGAGTAAGTTTATGGATTTGTCAAGTGAAAGTTAGTGAAATATGCAAAGACAGAACATTAGCAAAAAAACACCGGAGTTATATTTTCGAGACGTATTTTGATATTTAATTCAGTAAAATTCAATCATGAAAATGACAAAATGATAGAGTTTCAATGTGTTTAGACTTCTCTTTATCTCATAACAACTTTTACTCCAGCTATTTAATATTTATACTTGGTTATGGATTGTGTTGAGAGCTTTTGGACTCGACAAGTGTAAATCAGGTATCTTGAATTTGAAGCTGTTAGACAACTGTGAACTCGTTAAATATTAGCTGTAGGGCCCAATAAAAACATGTTTTTCCATAAGAAAACGATCATTTTCTTGAAGCAAACAAATGGGTTTTCATTTTTGTTAGTAGTTTCTTAGTCCTTTCAATTGTGAAAAGCATACTCTCAAAGTTCAACTAATTCTTTGAGCTAAAATTGTAGGTTTCAAACTATCAATAAATTTACAAGACTTTTTGGTCAAGGTAATAGCCAGAATATCTACCAATGGATGGCAAAATAACCTTACGTACTAGGAGCTTTGCCCCCACCCTGACCCTACTGCAATTGGGATGGTTTCTTTTGAGAGAAAAAAAGTCCAAGTGGAGGGGTGTTTTCAATTTAATTGATTAATTTTTTTAGTAAGTCTGATTAGGATTAAATCCTTTTTAATCATGATTTCGTATTAACAACTCATGCACATTTCTTTGCCTTTTCTTACTTTACTGCATGCATCAGCTTTCATGGCGACTTAACTGATAGATTAGCAGATTGACTACTGATCCATCAATAGAATTGCAGTGGCTTAATAACACAAGATAAAAGTATAATTTCAAGTTTGTAGAGGACAAGGTTTTGACCGAGCTTTTTCTAGGAATTCAAGAAAAGAAGAAACGCAACCAAACCGGTAATTAAATATAGATAGAGAAAAACTTGTAAAAAAGTTGTAGAAAATCGGTTTATCTATGAGTAATTAAATATAGATACTTTTGATTTGGATCGGAGCAGATTGAGAAGAGAGTTTAATCTAAGTAGAGTTTTAAACCACATTTTCCTATCACACTCTTTAAACACATTTGACTGTTGGCCACTTTCTACTTACTTTATGGGCAAAAAAGACCCAACATTCGTTCCTTTTGGGCCTTCCAAATAATAATGATTTGCATGGGCCTAAGTCTCAAATTTTTTGGTCAATTTTATTTTTCTAAAAGAAAAACTCAAAAAATATGGGGAAAAAAAAAAAAACTTAAGATAATGTTTACTGAGATTTCGTTTCAAATTCAATCATCAGAATATTGAATTGAAAGTTAAAAAAACTCAATGGCAGTGAATAAACTAAAAATCCTGCAGACACCCTCAGTCCAACACCTTGTTTTCAGCAAACTCCAAACTGAGTCTGAAGACTGAAATCATAAGTACAGATATAAAAACCTTGTACATTTCCAACTCTAAGATTGCCTTTGTCTGACTTTCAGTTACTACTCCATGAAAAAAATTTAGTATTAAAGTCTTCAATGCTGAAACAGGGTTTCACCCATAATGGCAACCTTGTTTCAATTTCCAACTTTCTTATCCCTCTCTTCTCATAAACCCATCTTCTCATCAAAGCCACAGCAATGGCCAAGCTGGAAAACCCATGAATACCGACCTAGAAGAAACTTAAAAATATGTGCCTTTGCTATTAAAAGACCCAGGTTTTTCCTTTATATATAAAGTTTTAATTTTTATTAATGGTTCAATTTTTTTGGGGGGTATTTTATCTCATTGGTTTTGTTATTTGTTTCTTATTTTAGGAGTGGGAGAAAGGTAAAGAGCAATGAGGAACTGTGTAATGATATAAAGGAATTTGTAGCTGCGTTTGGGCTTCCAGAGGGTCATGTTCCCTCCCTGAAGGAGCTTTCTCAGCATGGAAGGTACTTAAACAGTTAAAACTCATACTTTTTGTTCCTTTTCTGGTTAATTTTTTGTTTCACTTGGAAATGGGTTATTTGAATTGTTAGGGAAATTGTGGGTTGTATGAAAAGTTTAACCTTTTGGCCTTGATTGAAACCAAGTTCTGATTTTGGAGATATATGTGTTTCTAAACTACTAATGATTGAAACTAAGAAATCTGCTATGGTCCTAGGTTAATTTTATTCTATTATTCAATGTGATTTATTGAGATGTCAAATTATGTACTGATGGCAAAAGAGAGAAAAGAGAGGGGAGAGAAACTCTTCAATCTTTAAAATTACCCTTATTGATGTGCTTTGTTATACTTATTGCTAACTGTTCTGTAGGAATGATCTGGCTAACATTGTTAGACGGAGAGGATACAAACTTATCAGAAAGCTTCTTATGAGCTCACCGGAAACAGACATTGATGGATTTATTGCAGAGAAAAGTGTAGTTCAAAAGCATGATGCAACTGGTGATTCAGAAGATATTTTTGAAGGTCAATATAAATTTCTTTACCCATGCATGAACCCTCTCATTCTAATTAAACTTTGGCTATTGTTGATAAACTGTTTCTATTATTTTAAAGGTCAGAATCAAAAGGGGGAGAATGCAATACAAGATGTTTCGTTGCCAACTGAAGTTTTCAGCATGGAGAATAATTTAATTGGAGTGGATGTTGATTCTGATGACCATAATTGCACGAAAGAAAATACTATGCACACTTCAGGAGATAAAATGGAAATGGAAGATGCTATGGTCGAAGATGTTTCCCCATCAACCTTTCTCTCAGTTGAGGAAAATCATTCTGGGAGTTTGAATGTTAATCCAGATCATAATTTTGATGATAGTAGTTTCATGCCTGAAGAATCTCTAGCCATGTCAACTTTGGAGGAAAAAGTTGCAAAATTTGTTCAGAATGGAGATTTGGATGCAATTGATTGTAAGTATCAGTAGATAAACTGTTTTGTTAGTTCGTTTCATTGGTCTTTGTTGTGTTCCATGTAATGAGGATGAATTTTACTTTTTGTTTGAACATATATAACACAAATTGCAGCTGTTAGTATTTCCTCAATACGCTAGTTTATTCCTGGAAAGAATGATAACATCTGATGCCTGTTTTCTAAAGTCAAAATCCAAGATGGTCCTGGCGCCTGTTTCTAGATTCAGAAGATTGCCCCTTTATTTATATGGTGGGCTAGAAACATGATCTGTTGCTGCTTGCTATGCAGATAATGTTCATGGGATATTAAATGAAAGTGGTGACGACGAAAGCAAGGAAGTTGTTGGAACTAATAATGAAGTAGCAACTCAATCTGGGACCAGAAGTGAAGAATGCTCAGAACATGCCTATGGTGCTGCCATCACATTGAATAGAAGTACAACAGTCGCCAAGCAGGTTGCTCCTCCTGTAGCAGTGGAGTACCTTCCTTGGAGGTTAGCATAGTGTACATCATTTTAAAGTACTTTTTGCTTAAAGTCTATGATAATTTAGAATACTTTTCTGTGCTATTTTGTGATCAGTGAGTGGTTTAGTGGCATTAAACTTACTGTTGAAAAACAGGGAGACATGGATGATAAATTTTCATATTGCACCTCATTCAACTGGAATAAATTTAAATAATTGCTTTGCTTTAATCTTTTTGTTTCGGTTCTATCAACTAAGGTTTAAGTCTTCTGGTATTTAATTTATTTGCAGTCATGATAATAGGGATGCTCAAATGCTAAAAGGTGATGATTTGAGGGAGGATTTGAATTCTGAGGTTGTTTCCAGTGCCCTGTTGTTTTAATTTGGTTTAAATTCAGTGTTTATTTTCACATGTAATCTCTTAGTGTATGTCCCTCTATGTTGCAGACCACTGGAAGGGACAATCTAATTGAGATTAATCATCTCAAGTTTATGCTGGTATATAATTTTAATGTCTTTTGTCTCTCACTACTCACTAGTCTTATGGTTTTGGCTGTATATAAAGTTTTGTTACATAAATTAACCGTGTAGCATCTTTATTGTTTCTCTTTGTGTGCATAGCACCAGAAGGAATTAGAACTGTCCCATTTGAAGGAGCAGATTGAAAAGGAAAAGGTACATTAGCTATTTTTGAAGGCATGTTTCCTTGTAAAGCATTTGTATGGTTCTTGCACATATATCAGGGAGCATTTTTAGAGCTTGATTTAACTTCCGTGTCCTATACCATATAAAGTTTGACAAGCACAGATTGAAATGCTATGCATTCTTGAGGGTTCCCATCAGTAAACCTTAAATATTTTGCTTATCACTCTTTTCTCCAGATTGCTTTGTCTGCCCTGCAAAGCAAGGCTGAAATAGAGATCCACAAAGCTCAAAAACTTGTCTCTGAGAAAGATGCTGAATTGCATGCTGCTGAGGAAAGCCTCTCAGGACTAGAGGAGGTAATATAAATCACTTTGCTTGGCTGTTATCATGTATGTTTGGTACATTTGAAAACAGCCTTTCTTGGCGGCTTCTTTTTGTTTTTCTTTACTTTTTTTATATGTTTAATGAGCATGATAATTTTCTCTTACTATAATCATTCAGAGAGTGAGATTATGTTATCCTTTTGCGGTCAATCTCCCCCATCATTTTCCTGCTCATTGTTATTGTAGTTTCTTCAAAACTAGTAAATATCAAACCAAATGAAACTGAATTTTGGACTGCTATAATAGGTCCAACTCGAATACTCTGGAGATGGTGAAATTGTGGAGGTAGCTGGTAGCTTCAATGGTTGGCATCATCGGATTAAAATGGATCCTAAGCCATCTTCTACCATAAAAAACCCCATTGAATCAAGGTGTTCAACATTTTCTTTCGTCGAATAATTTTCTGCTCGAGTATTGGCCTTTAGATTAAATTATATCTTCTGGGTGATCACATTTTGTTAGTATTAGCTTATGTTACTCAACTTGTTATATTTCACCAGTAAGTGGTTTTCACTAATATCCCACCGTTCCCTTTATTAATTGAAACCTTATGGTAGGACTAGAAAATCAACTCCTTTCCACTAGAGTTTTCTACAGGATGTGCATTTATCAGAAGGAGGTTTGAAAATTTTAACAATCAGCATGTTGAAGAAACCATGTAGAGGTAGGCCATGTCATAGCTTCACTTGGAGCTTAGTTCAAGGCTATTTTCTGTTTTTCCCTACGTTGCATGGATATGGGTACGGTACCGGTACCCGGTACGGGTACGAGATACGGTAATTTAAAAAAAAACTAGGGTACGGGTACGTTAATATTATATATATATATATATTATTTATAAAAAACTGAAATTTCACATAATAAAATATGACACAACATAATATAAAAGATAAAACACACAAATTTCAACATGACAACATCTAAACATGACTATGAAAATCAAACTCTGACAGTCTCTATCTCATCATTTCCTTGCCCATCTTCAGTGAAAAGAACAGTCTCCAAATATGTCTTAGGGCATGATAATGCTATCGATAATGAAAAAAAGGGAAGAGAAATATGCTTTAGGGCATTAAAATGCTGAGTTTTAGTGTAAAATTTGGCCAAGTCGTACCCGAGCCGTACCCATTCTTATTTTTTTTTATAAAAAAATTGGTATGTACCCGGTACGGGTACTCATGCTTCAGAGCCGTACCCATGCTTCAGAGGTTTTTCCCTTCAAGTTCTATATCTTCTGTATTAGGCTTAGAGTGCTCACTTCTCAATCATTGTGCTAAGTTTGAAATAAATCAGAAAATCACCGGGTGGACAAAATGTGTGCATGAGCTTTTGGTGCATATTGTTGTACCTAACTAAATGCTTTGGCAAAATTTTGAACAAACATCCCAGACACCCACTTGGTTGCAAAATTAGAGACACTAGATGGCCCAGAAGCAATTTAGCTGTCTTTCTGAAAGAAAATGTCTCTTTTCTGGTGCACTCCTATGATACTCATTCCTCAAGCTCGTTTCTGGCGTGTTAAAATGAACTGACACCTCACTCATATGTGATATGTCTGAATTGCATAATATTTTCTGTTATTATTACTAGCAAATGATGTTTCATTTGGACTTGAAGCAGCATATCTCATTCTTTTTGTACGTTCTGCATGCTATCTTTTTTCTCTTGATTTTGTACTTCTGCTTATAATTATTACAAGAAAAATGAACTTACTATGTTTACACACTTGCCAGGAAGTCCAAAATCTGGTCAACAGTGCTATGTCTTTATCCTGGGATATATGAGGTATGAACTTCTACCAAATAACATAATAACTTTATCTTAATATCTGGAGAGAATTAATTAGTCTAGTTATGGCTACATTTACAACCGACATATTAATGTGCTTACTTCTACACATTTGCTGCCGTATATTGAAACCATTTGGTTTTCAATTCACTTCATTCCAGAAGTGATGATATTCAAAGGGCTGCCTGCTCAAGTTATGCCGATTAGATTCCTAGAGATATCCTAGAAGCTATGTTGTGTATTTCATAATGATAGAAAGCGGAAATTAGATGTTTGTTGCAACACAAATTAGGTTTTTTAGAACTTTTGTAACCAGACCATACTATTTAGCTTTCAGAAACCGAAACCAAACCGAATAGCATACTGTTCAAAACTAACTATAAAACAAAAGTGAAAACTATTCTGTTCACTTCGGTTTTTTGGATTTTAAATAGAATCCTTAGATCCAAAACTACACTACCAATTACTGATGCGAGGGGCGTGAGCCTCCACCACAATTATGGCCAATTAGTCAAAAGGGGCCCTTTGGTTTAGGATCAAAAGTGCATTTTTATTCTTAGAATCTTCTTCAATGCTTGCTTAAGGAATCCATTAAAAATCTGAAAGTTCACAACCCTTTCTTCTAAGAACACTATTCTGGAAAACCATGTAGAATGAGGGAAATATTTTATTGTTTGCCACTGTAACTTGGAAAGCGTTAAGGGGTAGAGAAGCTTTTACTTTATATCTACCCCCAAATTCTTCCTTTTTATTTCCAATTAAAAAAACAGAAGATCCCTTTGAAAGGTGAGTGGCGTAGAAGTGACTGCTTTAAATTTTGAACGTACATGATTTTTGGATCTAATATCGTCATTAAAGATCATACAGTGCCCCTGTGTGATAAAAGGAATGAACCCCTTATGACTTTCATTCCATCATTTTGTTTAATTGCAGATAAAATTTATTGTTGATGGTCAATGGAAAATTGATCCTCAGAGAGAGTCAACTACCAAGGGTAGAATATGTAACAACATTCTCCGAGTTGATAGATAATTTTGGATGGGTGGAAGAGGGAGATTCTTTATATATGCATAACAGTTAGGTAAATGTCTTTTCCACTATTAGTTGCTTAACAGTAATCAACTATTTTGCTCCGACTCTTCATTTTTCTTGAAGTACCCGAGTCCGACACCCGTGTTCAACACATATTCGGGCATGGGTATGAGGATATGATCTTCCAAGGACTTTCCAAATACATGAAAATCTTGGAAAAAATTGAACATGCCCGTGTCGGACACATACCCGTGTCCGACACTCACACTTGAATCCGAGTAACATAGGTAATCAATGCAAAACCTCAATTCCGATGGTAACATATTATATTTGATCCTCTAGGATGACCTTAAATAATGAACCAGCATTTCTGGCTGCTTGTTAAGTCTAAATTGATGTGGGCCTAAACTTTGATAGTCCCAACATGGCGTAAGGATCCCCTCCACTACTTAAAAAATAGTGGAGATATCCACTACTTCATCGTAAGTTTTAGAATGCACGTTGAAGTTAATCTCATGCTGAAATTTAATGGCATTAAACTTAGTAGGAAGATAAATGAAAATTAATTTAAAAAGAGAAAATGATTTGAACAAATATTAACCGTAATTTAAATGTGCATTCTAAACCTTAGCATGAACTAGCGACTTATTTGTTCCTAATATTTGAAAATAAAATAAAATAATGCCTGCTGTTATTGAGATTGTGGACATGGCTTTTATAGACAGTCGTAAAAACAGCAGATGATAAAAAAATCCTATAGTTATTGTCATTCTCTTATTGATTAAAGACTTTTGCATGCGATACATGAGTTGGCTTATACTCAATATCACTAGGTAAAATGCACAACTAGAGAAGTTAGAATGTAAAAGCTTCTTTCTCTTGAACTAGCTAGTGGACATCATTGTACCAAAAACAAAAAAAAAAAAAACTAGTGAAATTCGTTGTTAATTTATACCTGTGGTTGCAGATTGTTGCTCAGAGTAAAGTAGCAGATTGGTTTGGCATCTGGTGATGTCAGTTGGAATAGAGAAGCTCACTGCCTGCATCGAGGAAGGTGGCTTGTTTCATGCATGACCATGAGATTTGGAGTTGATGTCAGCTGTTCACGTCGAACAAAATAAGGACTTCAACGTTTTCCTTGTGATATCGACAAGCATTACATGCCGATACACAAACTTTTGATAGGGTAAGGTAATAGTTAGCAAAGGATGTGTAAGTTTCATTGACTTGCAGTAAAAGACATTGAAGCAATAGGTTTTCTCAAAGTCTGGTGCTACCATTGTACAAATGATTTGTAGCTACCTTGTATATCTCTGGTTGTTGTAAACATTTAGAACTCTGAATTCTGTAGGAGGTTCATAGGAACTTTAGGTAGAACCTTGTGACCAAATCTTTGATTTACTTGAAATCTTTGAGAACTCTGAATTCTGGTTTACTTGAAATGTTTGATTTATGCACAAATCTCAATAAGCTAAATAGAACTTCACAAGCCAATTGAAGGGGGGGGAAAAAACGATATCAACAAAATCCAAATTAGACGGGCCATCATCTTAATTAACTCCTTGAAAGATGTGGATGGTTTGGTCAGTTTCCAGTGCAAGTTTTCTTTTTGCATTTACTGAATTACTCAAATCCAAAGGGTGTTTTCATGTTCTGCTAGTTGTGATGATTAAAATCAATAAGATAAGATTGCATTGGTTGATTCTTCTCCTTTGCTCCCCAACCAGCTTAATAAAGTTCCCTCCAAGAAAATAAGATATAAGCAGCAAATCCCAAAGACTACATATAAAGGAAAATCAGTAATTTTCTTCTATTCCAGAACAGTTTTTGAATGAGTCAAATCATTACTCTGGAAATAAAGATGTTTACATGTTCATTAACAGTTTCTACTTTTCTTTTACCAGTAACAACTTTTTTCCATTTAGTCAAGCAAAGAATTTACATGTTTTAGTTGGAAAAAAAATCTTACAAAAAGGGTAAATAAGTTTCAGAATCCTGATATTACATCAGGGATGGAGCTAAATTTGCTCAATGGCAACTACTGAATGGTGGGTTTTGTAATTTTATGTTCTTTTGGCTTTTCCAATAGGACATTGGAAGGTTGAAACAATCTAGATGATAGGGAAGGGAAGCGTGTTGAGACCACGTGGAAAGGTTCCACATATATCGGCGTGTCTGTTTCCTCACCTTTCCTACTTCACCTCCTGTCATCCTCTCAATCTACTTTTTTCTCTAATCCTGGTCTGCCCAAACTCCGGATTTGAAACTTCACTAAAACACAGACATTTTTTCATTTTCTTTGCTGTTTTTTCCTGTTTCATAAATGGCTTTGACAAATGCTTCCACTGCCTTTACTCTAAGGACTACTAAACCTATCCTCCCTTTTGCCCCTTCATTTCCTTATTGCCCGCCTACCTCTTTTGGCATGCCATACAAGTGTTTGCCTTTCGTATTGCAAGCAACAAGAAAGAGAAAAGTTGTGTTCAGTCAATCTTGTGTAGTGAAGAATGAGCTTAGTGAAGCTGATAATGGAGGAGATGTGAAAGTTGAAGAATTGCAGGAGCCTACAGAAACATTAATGTACTCCTTCACTCCTTTACCTTTGCTAGTTGTGGCTGCTCTTCCTGGAGGTAATAACTAATAACAATATATGTTGCATTTGGATTTTCAGTATCTTTCAATCAAATTCCTCTATTGGTTTATTCTGTTAACTATTTATACAGGCTTTTCAGTGATGAAAAATACTTGACATTTTCTTGTAACATCTTTTTCATCACTGCTATGCATCGATTGCTTCACTTTGACTTACTGGTTAGTTCATGGCGGCTCATATTCTTCCTAGAATGTCACCTCCTGTTGAGTTATTTTGCACAATAAGCCAAACCAATGATCTCTCAAATGGTTCTCTAAAGGAGCAAATTGAGAATGTAAACATACTATGTGAATGTATAACAAGATTTGAGGTAAAATATTATTTGAAATACTCTGTTAAGAACCTGTTAATTCCAAATCAAAGAAATTCGATAATGAGGAATTCTATTGGGTGTTAACCTTTTAGGCATGTTGGTGGAGTAGGTGAAACCTCTGAGGGTTGTCAAGCTAAGGTTGGGAGAGGCCTGCAAAGATAGAATATCCCTAGTTGTTACTGATTTAAACAGCGGAGCACACCCCGGAGACCAAACTCCGATACCCTATGACATAATGCCTTTGCAGACCTCTCCCGGCCTTAGCCTAACAAACCCCAGAGATTTCACTTGCTTCACCATTTAGAGGACATCAACAAGGCATAAAAAGAAAAAATCAGCATATGCTGAATATATTTTCAATGTTTATCTTAGTCCACGATATTTGTCAATTCTTAGAACTAAGTAAAACTCCTGCATTTATTCAAAATTCTGCAGGCCATATTACTTAAGAATTTGCTGATTTTTTTTTATATGCCTCTTGAAAGTACATTTTCAAAAGTGCAAGATTTATAACTCTTATATCAAACCGGTGCATTATGGTTTTCACCATAGTTGATAGAATTTAAAGGTCATGGTTGTTGTAAATGCCATGAAATTTGATTGATATGTTGGATAAACTGGTGGAGAGGTAGAATTTGGATTTTTTTTTTCTTTTTGCAAAGCTAGAAATACTAGCATTTTCACAGATTTTTGTTTTTCAAGACAAGCTAGTGGTTTGCAGTGATAGACCCAAAGCAAAGAAGGTCTTTAGTTCATTTTTATCCTAATTCCTAAGTACTTATTCCAAGCTCGAATATCTTTGCAACAGCTGGGACTGTAAGGTCTCTCTTTGGTCCTTTTGTTGAGATAGTGAAATCATTGAATCTTCCTGATTGGCTTGTGCATTGGGGGCACCCTGGCAACATGGTATAATATTATGTGCCTTCTCTCTGAATTATCTGTTGGAAACTGCTTCATGTCTCTGAATTGATGCAATTGGTTTTTGTTATTCTTAGGCAGTAGTGCTTTTCGCCATGGGAGGGTATGGAACATATCTAGGCTTCCGCATTCGCTATTCTGATGATGTGGTAAGAAATATCGATGGCGAAGAAAGCCGAAACCGTAAAAGTAGCGATTGTAACATCATATTGGATTGCTATTTAAATCTCTGATTGTGATTGAACATCCTTCTTCAATCTCCTTTTCTGACCTTGATATTATCATTTCAGGAGGAAAAAGCCAAGGCTAAAGATTTGCACCCAAAGCTTCTAGGTGGTATGTTTTTCTTCTTTGCTCTTGGAGCAACCGGTGGAGTAACATCTCTGCTAACTTCAGAAAAACCCATTTTTGAAAGGTACTCCAACATCTTTTTATTTCCTGAAATGCTTTACTCCAATCAAATATATCAGTTACCTTGAATGAATAAACTTTTTGCACCTTTGTTTTGCAGTCCACATGCTGTTACAGGTTTCATTGGTCTTACTCTCCTGACAATACAAACCATTTTGCCAACGTTATTTGAGGTAATTGATGAAACATTGATTTGTTCCTAAAAATGTGTTCTTTTTCTCTGCTATACACTGCCTTTTCTTTGTTTAGTTTTAGGACAAAATCTTGCTTTTCTCTCACTATTCAATCATTTGTAGGGTAAACCTGGATTGAGGAATGTGCATGGAATTTTAGGCAGTGGGATCATGACACTGTTTCTTATCCATGCTGCCCTTGGACTTCGACTTGGCCTTAGTTTCTGATCCAAGCTCTGCCTTTGTCTTTCCATACAACTTGGAAACTTCATCTGCTTATATATATAGAGAGAGAGAGAGAGAGAGAGAGAGAGAGAGAGAGATTATTTCCTCAATTTCTGGTATGGGTATAATATTCCCATGGATATCAGCATTTGTTTTTTCTTAGGAAAATGCATTGTAAAATGAGTTGAGAGCTGCTGCATCTCAGAAGTTTTTTGCTCTACATAATTCATTGAACAAACACAAAATCCCCAAAAAAACAATAATAATAATAATTGAAAAGTGAAATGAATCTCTTTCCATTCCATCACATTAGGCATTACCGTAATAAGCTAATCATACCATCAAGAGTTTGTTTTTTATACACCCGTAATGGAAATTTTAAATTTTACAAATAATTTTTTTTAATATATATTAAAAAATATGTGTCATTTTATTAATTTATATTTAAAATTTTCGGTTTATGAAATAATTTCTATCATAAAAATAAGATATAAGCCCAAACCCAAACCATCATCGTCCCACTAACCCATGCCGATTTTCAAAATGGATTTTATATTTTAACATTTAAAAAATAAAAAAAATAAAAAAAATAAAATATTAATAATATTGATTAAGATTATATTTAAAGAAAAAAATATAATTAATAAAAATAATAATTCATTAAAAATAACGCATTAAATATAAAAAAATTCAGAAAAATAATAAAATAAACTTCAATCAATATTTATAAATATTAGTTAATTGAACCTATTAAAATTATAAATAGTAAAAGGATGAAGAAGTAGCCCAACCCAAGTGAAAGACCAGGTAACGGAAAATAGCATGCATCTGAAACCGAAACAGAATGGAGCCCCGGATCCACATTGGAATGTCGGTGCGGGTGTGACCCATTTCTCACCTTCTCAATCTACACTCTCATAACCATTACATCTAATCTCGACCCTCCATTTTTCCTCAACGGTCGATATTGTTTCAAACATCTGTGACGAGAAGCAGGAGATAATATTTTTTGAGGAACAAAAACAGCCAAACACCGAAAAGAGCGGGCATCGCGCGCGCGCGAGAGAGAGAGAGAGAGTGTCAAACGACTCGTCGTTCGGTTCTATAAATAAAATCCCATTTCCCCCCTCTTTTCTCATTTTCTCTTCTTTCAGATCTCAAAAAACGGTACGCAGGCTCCATTCCCCTCTATTTATTTTTTTATTTTCTCAGAATTTAATCTTAATTTTTTCTTCATTTTTGTCTTTAGATTTGTTACTGTTATTTAATTTTTTTTTTCTTTAGATCTGAACGGTTCGAAGAATAGTAAGATTTTAATGGAAATAGAATTTATTTCTTTTGAGAATGAAACTCTTTTAGTATTTAAATTCAGTGAATCTGTTTTCATTTATCGGATTTGCGAAATGTTTAGAGATAAGATTTAGTTAATCTGTAATGGATTGTAGCTTTGGAATGCTAATGATCTCTATGTTTATAGGTCCATAAATTTCTTAACTAATGTTGATTTATACGTTGAAATAAAAT
Organism: Fremontodendron californicum; assembly: GCA_030761205.1. Taxonomy (NCBI): domain Eukaryota; kingdom Viridiplantae; phylum Streptophyta; class Magnoliopsida; order Malvales; family Malvaceae; genus Fremontodendron; species Fremontodendron californicum. The sequence continues at coordinate 2,144,872 of JAULJL010000012.1, forward strand.
GTAAAATTTTGATTATTGTGAAGAACGAAAATGCATGATTTTAGATTTCTTTTTAGAAACTTTTGATGAAGCAAAATGTAAGAATAGCCGCAATGAAAATAGAGCATTAGGTTCTCATAAAGTGAAATTTTGAAGTTGAAATGTTGAATTCAAATCAGATGAGGATATTTGCAATTTGTCTTTTTTTTGGGTTTCCTTTGGATTTTATTACTATATGACTTTATGTTTGTACTTAATTTTTAATTGAAGTGAAACTAATGAATGTAATGCATTATGATGGGGTCAAGTGCAGATATGGATACCTTCCTATTCACTTTCGAATCTGTCAATGAAGGCCACCCCGACAAGATCTGTGACCAGGTTTCAGATGCCATCCTTGATGCCTGCCTAGAACAAGACCCAGAAAGCAAAGTGGCTTGTGAGACTTGCACCAAGACTAACATGGTTATGGTCTTCGGTGAGATCACAACCAAGGCCAAAGTTAACTACGAGAAAATTGTTCGGGATACTTGCAGAGGTATAGGATTCACATCACCTGATGTCGGCCTTGATGCTGACAACTGCAAAGTTCTAGTTAATATTGAGCAACAGAGCCCTGATATTGCTCAAGGAGTTCATGGCCACCTCACCAAGAAACCTGAGGAAATTGGGGCTGGTGACCAGGGTCACATGTTCGGTTATGCTATGGATGAAACCCCTGAGTTAATGCCTCTAACCCATGTTCTTGCAACTAAGCTTGGTGCCAAGCTCACCGAAGTGAGAAAGAACAAGACATGTCATTGGTTGAGGCCTGATGGTAAGACCCAAGTGACTGTTGAGTATCGCAATGAGGGTGGAGCCATGATCCCTATACGTGTTCATACTGTTCTTATTTCAACACAACATGATGAGACTGTCACCAATAATTAGATTGCAGCGGACTTGAAAGAGCATGTCATTAAGCCTGTTATTCCGGCAGAGTATCTCGATGACAAAACCATTTTCCACCTCAACCCATCTGGTAGGTTTGTTATTGGTGGACCTCATGGAGATGCAGGACTCACTGGCCGAAAGATTATTATTGATACCTATGGTGGCTGGGGTGCTCATGGTGGAGGCGCCTTCTCAGGGAAGGATCCTACTAAGGTGGACCGTAGTGGTGCATACATTGTTAGGCAAGCAGCAAAGAGTGTGGTGGCCTCAGGGCTTGCACGTCGCTGTATTGTGCAAGTATCCTATGCAATTGGTGTGCCAGAACCATTGTCGGTTTTCGTAGATACATACAAGACAGGCAAGATCTCAGATAAGGATATTTTGGAAATAATTAAGGAGAACTTTGACTTCAGGCCAGGAATGATCTCTATCAATCTTGACTTGATGAGAGGAGGCAAGTTTAGGTACCAAAAGACTGCTGCTTATGGTCATTTTGGCCGTGATGACCCAGATTTCACTTGGGAGACCGTTAAACCTCTTAAGCCAAAGGCCTAAGTTGGTTTGGTTGGCTAGATAAATTTTCAGCAAATGGTTACACTATTTTAGTATTTGTGTCACAGCCATTTGTTTCATTTTACATTCTTTACTTTCTATTTGCTTTTCGGGACATATAATTTGTTTCCGCCGCAACCATCCATGTTGGTTGTCAATTCAATTTTTTTTCATTTTAATCAAATATTGTTGAGCGTATGAAGGATTACCATTTGTGCTAGTCTGCTACACCGATATTTGCTTGAACTGAGTTCAAGTGATGGAGGTGGAGGTGGAGGCAGGTGGATGCACATCTAATACTTGTATATGTATTCATACATACATAACTATGTATAGATATACATGATGGATATGCATACACATTCATACATATATATATATATATATATATATATACACGTTTTGAAACGAGAAATGAAGAATACTCGGTAGAAGGCAACTACAATCAAGTGAAGTTCAATAATTAGGATGCTCAAGATTCACAACAATTCTATTTTGTTTTCTCCCCTGTTTTGCTTGTTCTTTTTCAAACGCTTAATCCAGGTTTGTGAAAAATGTTTCTTTGCCACGACATCGAGACACTTCACTGAAGAAAAACCCAAATGGTGGCTGAGAAAATTCAGGAGTTCAACCTTTAAATTTGACATTGATTTTGGGTCCATTTGGATGGACGGTGAGATTAGTTCCAGTGAGATTAAAAACAACGGTGTCGGTGAAATTAATTACTGTAATGGTAAGATTGAATATTGTAGCGGTGAAATTAAAATCAGTGGTAGATTATGTGTTTGGATGCAAAAACAGCAGTTGCGGTGAGATGAGAATAAAAATGAAAATGACTATTAAAAATATTAATGTAAGAGTGTATTAATAAATTATTTAAATATTTTAATTAACTAATTATTTTATAATTTATTTATTATATTAATTGATTAAATAATTTAAAAGTTTTTAAATTAAAAATTAAAATAAATATGAGATAATTAACAAAATTAAATAATTTTAAAAATGTTATAAATAAAAAATAAAAAAAAATATTGAAAAAAAATAAAGACATGTTAGTCATTAACATTATGGAGGGCCTCTCCTCTCTAGTGCCCCACTAGAGGGGCAATGACTTCAATTGCACCGTGAGGTGCAATCCAAATACACCCCACAATAGACCTGCTCACGGGTCGGGCAGCTCGCCCGGCCCGGCAGGTCCGGCCCGTATTGGGTCGAGCCTGGACAAGATATTTTGTGTTCCGGGTCGGCCCGGCCCGGAACAATAATTTTTATTATAAGAAAATTTTTTATTTAATTTTAATTATAAAAAAAATTAAAAAAATTATTTTTTTATTCTAATGAATAGTGTTTCGAGCCTAAACGGGCAGGCCGGGCCGACCCAAGGCCGAGCCTGGGCAAAAAAAAAAAAGGGCATGAGCAGCTCTACCCCACAAAAAATTTGTTTTTGGATCCCATTAAATTAGAGCACTAGTGAGATTCAAATGAAACCTTTGACAAATCAAGCATTCAGCCCTTCTTCCATTCTAAATTCAACCTTTCTTCCATTATATTTATATAAAATTTAAAATGTTAATAATTCATATTATATAGATTTTGATATATTTATATATTTACATTATTTTTTGTATTGTAAAATATTTTATATCATAATTTAATTATTTTTAATTTATTATATCCAAAATTATTAACTATAGCTATTGCTATTCCTACTAAATTAGCTTACAAAGACGTAAAAGCAATCCGAAAAGGATTTGTCTAATTTTCTTGGAAAATAATGTTCATTGATTTTCTTTTAATTATTATAATCATGAAAGTAAGCTCTGAATAATTTGGGTCCATTGCCTCATTTTGGAATTCTTCCCGTACTAGTTCTTGCTTTTGAGTTTTGTCCCGGTTACCCATGTGAGCTTTATAATCCAACGGTTCCTATAAAGCTTGCCAAATCTAATGGCTCATAAATAAACAGGATATCATGGGAGCGATCTTATTATAGCTGTCACCCTTTCTTTTAATCTTTCAAAAAAGATACCGACATTTTAAACACAATCTACGAAAATAATACAAATATGATACCTATTTAAATTTATATAATATAAATTATTAATATATTAAAATTTATATAAATATATAATACTTGAAAAATAATTATAATATAAAAAATAATATAACTATAATACAAATATACGAATTATTAAATTTATTTTCGTTAACCAAGCGAATCTACTGCACTGATTCTGTGGGGACCTTTTCCATTCATAGAGGAAAAAAATGCTTCCTGGTTTTGGTCACTATTTTTTTGCTGAAAAAGACATGAATAATAGTCTAATGGTGGGCTCTCAATCCGAATTGGAACCATCAAAAATGGGCCAGAACCCAACATTTTATTTCTTCAAAAAATAAAAAAAAATAAAATAGCATGTGGCCAACTTCTTAGGACTATGAGAAAATTGGGAAGAAATTAGATTCTAAAAAGAATTATTATTTCATTGAGTTTAAAGATTTTATAAGCAGAATTATTAAAGATGACATGTATCTCTTAAGATATATTTAAAAAAATAAAAAAATTAATTTAAAAAATAAATGAGATATGTTGTAGTTTTTTTAATCCCGTTTATAAAGTTAAAAAAAATTATTATCAATATATGAAAGACGAATTTTTTTTAAAATTTTAAAAAATGTGAAATGATTAAAGGGAGTGAATCACTGTTAAGAGACTATAGTTTAATTGTTTAAGTGGCCATCTAATCATGTGACATGTTTTGACAATTTGAACTTAAAAGAAAAAAAAAATAGCAAAACCATGTGGGTAGGTAAGAAAATAAAGCAATCTTATAGAGACAACCTAGACACTGCTATATATATATATATATATATATATATATATATATATATGAAAAAATGCCTAAAAAAAGTGTCAATCTAGTCAAAAAAGTTTTGTTCAATTCAGACAATCTTCTAGTCTTGGATGGTTTACTTGACTCCTGAGGGAAACTTTGAAAATGAATAATTACTTGGAAGAAGAAAAAAAAATTTCAATAATTTATACTAATTATAAATTTTTTTTGTAAATAAATATTTTACTATTCAATTTAATTTAGTAAATGTTAAGTAATTTGATATATTTTAGGAGTTTCTTTAAAAAAAATCAGATTTTCTTTCTTTTTTGTCAGAGGGTTTTTGTGTGTTTCTCGTTTTTTAAAAAGAAAAACATTGCAAATATCAACAACAACAAAAAAAGTTAAGGGCCTAATTTAATGACAAATATCATTTAATTAGGCCTTCAATTAATCCAAAATGTTATTCCAATTGAAAAACTACTTTTATATATAAAAAATATAGATTGATTAATTAAACATTTTACCTAAAACCTTACCCACTAATATAAATATATTTTTTTATATTACCCACTAAAATTCACAATACCACAATTCTTTATTTCTCAACTTGGTCCTCTTTCTTTATCCCCATCACTCTCTCCCCTCCCATTTTCATTCAAATAAAATAATCATAAATACTTTATATGAATCCCACATAAATATTATTAAATATGATTAAAAAAATATACATGTACTATCCAAGTTAAAAATCTATAATATATTTAATATTATATATTTTTTTAAATGTTATTTTTGAAAAATAACATTTTGAATTTGACGGTAGGTACAATGCATAAACCATGAATTCTTAAACTTTTTAAGATTACTAAATGATACCACTTAATAGGTCAAAGCTAAAATCTTATTCGTCAAATAATAAAATACACTGCAAAACACATGTTAAAAATATATATTTAATAAAATACAAAAAAAATGTAATAAATACAATATATTTAAATATAATTAATATAATATATTTAACACACATATTATATTTATGTTTAAAATTTCGTTGACACATTGAATAAATTATGTTGTATTTATATTTACATAATTGATATAAAAAATACGATACACAACATGCATATACGAATTATTAAATCTACAAATAATTTTTTTTTTTGTTAAAGTTTCTTTTTAATTAAAAATTTATATTTTGTTGGGACTTCCATTGCTTCCACTTGTTCAATGAGGGTTAATGTAGGCCCCCCATTCTTGGAAATTCAGAACCCAAAACCGACTTTGATTGGATTATCATAGCATTGCCACCCTGACCCTGGCTGACTAGGATATATTGGTGAGCCAAATTTGAAGAATTATTTTCTTCAAAAATTTTTTTATGAAGAAAAAAAATTACAGTTCGATATTAAAATCGACCCAAATTTCATTTTCGTCCTTGCCAGTTATGTCCAAGTGACATATTTCTTGTTCATTAGTTATTGTTAAGAGGGACTTTGAATATAACCTATATAGTAGTATAACTTTTTTTATGATAGAGATAACATACAATAATTTTTTTATTATGATAGAGATAACATATAATAATAATTTTTTTTTTATATATAAAAGAGGCTATAATATGGTGATAAAATATATATATATAAGGATGAATCTATTTATATTAGTGTAAAATTAAATTAGTTTTACACGTTTATATAGCTTTTTATACGATTTATATTTTAACAAACTGGCCGTTGGATTTAACAATATAATTGTACTCGTCGTGCACGTAAAGTTTCGAAATCGATATGATATCTTTATTATATAGATCGAGAATACTGTCTTTTTCAATATGTATTTAACAGTTGAAAGTTGTTTACATCGAGCAAATAGTTAAACATTTTTAATTTACTCGAAATTCGACGTGCATGATCTACGTGAATAGAACATAAAATATGAAAATCGAATTAAACAAATATAAATCGTATAAAAATTACGAAAATATGTAAAACTAATTTAATTTTATATTAGTTTAAGTGCATTCCCCTTATATATATATATATTGATTTATGATTCAATCTTTAAGTAATCTTGGATTTTATGATAAATATTTACTACTATATGCATTAAATATTGAATAAAAATATACAATAATAGTGTTTTTCTATCAGATAGTAACACTGTAAAATTTGTGTTTTATTTGAAACCGTGATGAGAAACATCTATTGTATCGAGACTTAGGGTCCCTTTGGCTCTCCGTTTGACCCCGATGCGGCATGTTTGGAGCTCTCAACCGCGAGCGAAGACTATTTGGATAACATGCTCCGGCACGATTGGAGCACCAATTGCCACACTGAAGGTTCACTTGTCACTGGATCCTTTGGGGTGCAGTGAAAATTTTACTTTCTACCGTAGGTCCCCTTCTCCAAAATACCCCTTTCAGTCTTTCTTCTTTGTTTTTTTTTTTTGTCTCTGCCACTTAGCCCTTATCTTGACTTTTTTATTCTTTTTCTATTTTGTTATTTCATTTTTCAATTTTTTTTTCATTTCAAGATTTTCAAATACCTTTGTATAAGAAGGGTTAATTTTTTATATAATAAATATATAATAAATTTTATTATTATATAATAAATATATATTTTATTTTTATATTATAATTTTGTTATTATAAAATTAATTAGAAATAAATAATTACATGAATGATAAAAATAAATACAAAAATATTATTTGATATATTTTTGTAATTTTTATTAATAAAATTATTATTTGACATAAATATAATTTTAATTGTTTATTAATATTATAAATATCAAATAAATTAAAAAATTTATTATATATACAAATTCTAATCTAATGTCTTTGATAGTTATTTTTCTTTCTCACTATAATTTACCTCACTGATACTGCTGCTTTTGAATCTAAACACATATCTCACTATTAATTTTAATCTCATTACTACAGTAATTAATCTCACTTCCAATATTATTTTTAATTTCACTTTTACCGTCCTTTCAAATAGACTCTTATTCAATGCAACGAATTTTAAAGATGCAATGATTAAAGAAAAAATTATACTATATATGTGCTTTACACATGGAGGCACAAGACAAAGACTCAACCTAGAATGTATTAGTCGGTTTGAAACTTTTCTTATATACCATGAATTAGGTCAAATTTAATTATTAATAATAAATTGGAATTTATAGTTTTTTTAAAGTTTGTGAAGAACAAATTTGAACTTCGTTGAGAACTACCCGTTTAGAAGGCTAAATTATATTTTTAAATTAGTTTTTTTAACCCGTGCGATGCACGAACTTTTTATTATATTTTTATAATTTAATTTTTGTTTTTTTAAGTTTATTTTAATTTTAATATTATTTTATAAAATATACATAGTTTTATTAATTTACTATATATAATTATACACTCATATTTTTAACTTTTTTATTATACATATTTTTATTATATTTTTATCATTTTTTTATCCAAATATAGCCAAAAAAATTATATACAAAAATACCGTTGTTTTCAAATTAATTTCCAAAATCCGCTTTTTTTTTTCTAGTTGGAAAATCGCCATCCCCCAAGACGATTTTCCAACGTAAAAATTGCAAAATTTGCAAAAAAACACCAAGTGAAACCGCCATGGAGGGTGGCGATTTCCCTTGGTATATTATTATTTTTTTACTTAAATTAAAAAAAAAATTGTAAATTTATTTTTAAAATTTGTATTTTTATTTTAAAAATTGTAAATTAAATAAAATAATTATCTAGGTTTGTTTATTTATTGTTTTTAAATATATATTAAAAATTATAATTTTTTAATTTTATAAAAAATAAAATAAAATTTATTATTAAAATTTTATAAAAAATAAAATTTTATTTCTTATTAAATTTAAAAAATAAAATTAAATTTATTATTAATTTTTTATAAAAAAATTTATTTCTTATAATTTTTTAATTTTATAAAAAAATTAATTTATTATTAAAATTTGGTAAAATATAAAATTTTATTTCTTATAAAATTTAAAAAAGAAAATTATATTTCTTATTAAATTTTTATATAAAAAATTTTATTTCTTATTTAAATTTTATATGTGAGATCTATAACAAACAGGTATAAAAAAAATTATCTTCGATTGTTTTAATTTTTTTTTAAATATATATACTTAAATTTTTTATTATTATTTTATTATTATTTTAATTTTTTGCTATAGAAAATATTGGAATTGGATTCCTTCTACAATGGATAGGACTAATGATTTAGGGTTAGGGACAGGTTTCAGCTATTTTTCAGTCAACCAAATGCTGCATAAAATATTGGAATTGGATTGCTTATGCAATGGATAGGACTAATGATTTAGGGTTAGGGATAGGTTTCAGCTATTTTTCAGTCAATCAAATGCTACAAAATATTGGAATTGGATTCCTTCTGCAATGGATGCGACTAATGATTTAGGGTTAGGGATATGTTTCAGCTATTTACCAGTCAATCAAATACTGCATAAAATATTGGAATTGAATTCCTTTTGCAATGGATGGGACTAATGATTTAGGGTTAGGGATAAGTTTCAGCTATTTTTCAGTCAATCAAATGCTGCAGAAAATATTGGAATTGGATTCCTTCTGCAATGGATGGGACAATTGGACAGTCCGGTACAAAGGATGGGATTTATCATCAGTTTTTGCATTGAATGAGTTATCAGTTTTTTAGTCAAATAACCCTAGCCAGAATATGAGAATCAGATTCCATCCTGTACAAAGGATGGGATTTGTCATCTGGTACAACATAATGAACCATTATAAATTCATAATACTGGTGAAGGTTTACAATACCCCCTACAGCAGTTTTTCAATCAGATTTTTTCTGAGTGCTAAAACCTCCTCATTCTCATCCTTCTATATTTCTTCTTTCTTTTGCCGAGTGATAATACCTCCATTCTCATCCTTCTTAGTTTCATTACTACACAACATGAGCAATAGAGTAGTCGTATTGGTCTACTATAATGGACAAATTCATAATACTGACGAAGGTGCTACCTTTGATTGTAAAAGTCCTAAAAGTTTTCGTGTTGAAGAAGACGTCACATTAGAGGAACTGAAGCTGCAAATTCATACAAAAATTAAAGCTGGAAATAGAAAAAGAGTTTCAGAGGTTAAGTATAGGCATCCTCTTTCTATTGGTGAAGGATGTGTCCGATATAGAACATTTCCACTTGAAGATGATGATGATGTCAGATGCATGTTTTATGCTCATGAGACATTTGCAAATGTTGGTGTACTTGAGTTATATGCTGACGTAGAGGATGTTCACGATGATTGTGGGACTTCAAATGTTCGCACAACAGAAAACTTTCCCATAGAAGATGATGATTCTGGGCCGTTCTATGTTCACACTACATACGACGTTCCCACAGAAGAAGTCGTTCCTTTATCTCAAGCTACAACGTTTCATAATTCATTAGTCTCACAAACAATTCCTACTGCCCTCGAAGATGAGCCAGCTGGTGTTGATCATGTTCCGCCACGTGGAGTCCATGGTGAATATATTGGTGAGTTTAGTGAGCAGGAAGAGGATGCTGAATTCGCAAGTGATGACAATAGTGATTCTGACCCAGACGTCGTCCCTGCTGAGATCAACACTCATGGAGATCTTCCCCCATATGAGGCTGCATCCCATATGCATAACTTGGATCTAAAGGCAATACAAATGCCGAAATTTCCTGAGTATGCTCATACATTAGCTACGCCTCTGACATTTGATCCATCTGCAGTTGATCCGTGTGTTGGGTTACAATTTCCAACGAAAGAGGCTGTGCTTTCAGCTATTAAGCACTATAACATCAAAAACTCTGTAGATTACAGAGTAATTGAATCTGAGCGGACCAAATATTATGCCAAGTGTGTAATGTATGGAAAAGGGTGTAATTGGAGAATAAGGGCAACTTTTATGAAGAAGAAACATGCATGGGAGATTAGAAAATATGAAGGGCCTCATACTTGCACATCGGGGAGGATTTCACAAGGTCATTGCAAGTTAGATTGTAACATGATCTGTTCATGCATTCTGTCATTGGTCCAAGCAAATCCGGAGATCTCCATTTCAGTTTTGATTGCTGAGATGCGAATCCGGTATGGATACATCACCTCCTATAAGAAAACGTGGAAAGCAAAGCAAAAGGCAATTGTTCGAGTTTTTGGCGATTGGAAAAGATCGTACAATGAGCTACCTAAATGGTTAGGTGCAATGCAACATTTCGTGCCTGGTACAATTGTGGAATTGCAAACGATACCTGCATATCACGATGATCGACTGGTCCAGGGTAAGAGAATATTCCATCGACTATTTTGGACATTTAAGTCGTGCATTGAAGGGTATCCGTATTGTAAACCTATTGTGCAAATAGACTGTACTTTCTTATATGGAAAATACAAAGGAACATTATTGTTAGCTGTTGTACAAGATGGCAACCGAAACATACTGCCAATTACTTTTGCCATTGTGGAGGGTGAGACAACAGAGGCTTGGTCATCTTTCTCACTAATTTGCGTACACACGTGACAAAACAGCCTGGCATATGCTTGATGTCTGATCGACACGAAGCCATCAAAGCTACGATTAGACGCGATGGTAGTGGATGGAATCCTCCACATGCATATTCAGTGTACTGCATTCGACATATAGCAGCTAACTTTATGAAAAAGTTTAACAATAAGGAATTGCGTCGACACATTGTTAACATAGGTATGGAATCGAATCATAGTTATTTTATCTCTTATATTTCGTTTAGTATATAAAATAATACTGAAATTCACAAGTCTTTTGTTTTTAATTTTATTAGGATACGAGTTGAGGCGACCGAATTTTCATTTCATGTATGAGAATCTTCGTGGAGAAAATGCAGAGGCGGCTAACTGGCTTGATAGGATCCCAAGGAGAAGTGGGCCCAATCATATGATCAAGGAAGATGTTATGGCCATATGACAACCAACCTAACTGAATCTATCAATTCGGTGTTGAAGGGAACGCGTCATCTTCCCATTATTTCTTTAGTGCAATCAACATATTATAGGTTGGCTGCACTTTTTGTTAAGATGGGGAATAAGCAAATTGCAATGATGGAGGGAGGACACACATACTGTGAAACAGTCACACAGGCTATGCAAGAAAATCGCAGGAAAGCTAACTCCCACTTTGTTCGTAATTTTACGCGAGCAAATCAATCTTTTCTGGTTGAAGAGTTAGTTGATCCACAATAGGGTGTTGCTGCAATAAAGTACAAAGTCAAGCTTAGTGACATGTGGTGTGACTGTGGGAAGTTTCAAGCACAAAGGTTCCCTTGTTCACATGTAGTTGCTGCTTGTGCACATGTCTATGTAGATTGCCTGCAATATGTGGACAAAGTCAATAGACTGGAAACTATATTGAATGTTTATAGACATGAGTTCGAAGCAGTTGGAAATGAAGGTTACTGGCCTCAATATGATGGTCCAGATGTGTGTCCCAATCAAGAAATGCGGAGAAATCCACATGGTCGGCCAAAATCAAGTCGTATTCGTAATGAAATGGACCTCAGGGAGAAAGGCCAACCAAAATGTTGTGGATTATGCAGAAAAGAAAGTCATAATCGTCAAAATTGTCCACATCAATCTGGCACATTGGGGGAGAGTTCGCATCAACAATAAAGGAATTACATGTTTTCATAACCTGTAATATTTACATATTTTGCCATTAAGGGAAAATGTTATGCAAGTTTTTTTCTACTTATCATGTAATTTGGATTATTGTTTTATATAAAATTAAACAATTTTATAAAAATATATTCAATAATATATTTTTTTTACATTTTTATAAATTAAATAACACTACATTAAGATTTTAGTTACATATGCTGAATAAAAAAATTAAAAATAACAATTAATTTCTCAATAAATTTTAAATAAATAACATGAAATGAAAAATATATAAATTTATATATTACAAATTTAAAATACATTATTCTCATTATATTGATAAAAGTACATTTATTCTAATTATTGCGTGGTGTAGAGCAACAGTGTCGAGATCTTCTAGTGCGTGGTGGTTGGACCCGTCATTCAACCTTATCAGTGGCACGTATTCGCGGTCGACCACGACCTCCTGGTATAACCCTCACTGGTTCCGGTTGTATGTCATCAGTCATTTCTTCCGTATCAAAAATTTGAAACCCACTGCTAGAGGTGCCAACACCTAGTTCACCCATAACGGGAACCTAACGACTAGATGGACCCAGAAATGATGTACCATCAAATGCTGACGTAAGAGTTCCAAACTGATACATTGATGTTAGATATGCTGAACTTGGACTTAGGATGGGGAGCTGGCCATCTAACCTCGTCATTGGCGGTGATGGTCGGTAACACTCATCAACGTCATATCCGGGGTGACTGACAGAATAACGATGACTGGATGGTACTCCATGATCCCGTTCAGGTTCAGGATGACTAAATGACATCCTCGGTGCTGTGAACTCCGATGAGGCCGGTTGACGCGTTCGCCCACGTTGTCGGCTAGGTCTAGGAGCTTCTATATCCTGTGTAGGAGGGACTGGAGCTGAAGTTCATCCGGTAAATGGCATACTCCTAACATCCTCATACACCGACGGTGGACAAAAAAAGGCCGACCTTCATTTTTATATCATCCTATGTAATCATCAGATGGGTTGAAATTATTACCAACAATCGGATAACCTGTCGGAATTCGTTGAAAACGTATATTCCACCAATGGATCCAATGTTCATGCTTCGCAGGCTAGAATTCCTCATGACGACCACGCATGTCGATCTTGTGAAGCTTATCAAGGTTCACCGAGGCTGCAGGAATTGGTTGTTGCATCCCAAATTGTTGCAACACCCTGTCAGTTTGGTGCCACTTTACATATGAAAAGCATATCAATGCTGTGTTTGCTTTCCATATATTACAATTATTGTAGGCATCCGATGGGAGGCATGCCATAATTTCACTTGAGGAATATCGCATCCACAGAAAACTGCGAATAATTATTACAAATTATTAGTTTCATATGGATTAAATACAAAAATACTTGAATGTAACAATCGAAATATTTACCTTATCATATCCTACTCGATCTAGTCGCAATCTTATACTTGCAAGGTCGGTCGGAGTCTCTGTAAAATCTCTACTCCTACTCTTACTCCACCTGTTAAAATGCATATAGAATCTTAATAGACCTATAAAAATACAATTTCGTACAAAATTAATAAAATAATAAAGATTATTACCTGCTTGCAAGGGGTATACAGCCGAAACATCCATGCGCGGAGCAAGAAATGGTAGCCGATACCAAGCCCATGATTGTAGAAGCACTAAACATCCACCTATGTCATGGCTTTTTGGAACTGTAGCCCGGCAAAGTTCTCTATACAAAACCGCCAAAACCGCCAAACACGCAGAACCCCAACTATAATTTGCCGCATGCTCTAAATCACGTAGCAATGGAATATACATTAAATGTACCCGACGCTCGATTTGTGAGGCATCAGTAATCCTCCAATCAAACGTAAAATATATGCTCTAGCAGCATATTGTATCTGTTCTTCAGTTGCGTGTAATGGAAGATTTTGAAAGGATTTCAACCAATTTAGTCTCACCGTTGAGCCATATACATACTCATCTGGAGGTACCGAGCCCAATAGATTTTGACACTCTTCATTCCAATCTAGTAAGCTTCCGCTTGTAACTGCATCGCCATGGACAGGAAGTCCAAGTTGAAGCACAACATCTTCTAGAGTTACCGTGCATTCACCAAATGGAAAATGAAAAGTGTGCGTCTCGGGTCTCCATCGTTCTATCAACGCACTGATTAGTCGGGTTGTATAAAAAATCGTCGAATTTGAGTTGCGTGATAAAATCCGGCTCTTCTTAAGTGGTCGATAATAGATGGATGCGGGTCCTCCAATGTAAATTTTCTCGAACGTAACACGCGACGAGTTTCCTGTTGATAATTAATTCAATTAAATCAAATAATAATAAAAATTAATATATTTTCAAACTATAACAATTAAAAATATTATACAATATAAAAATTAAAAAAACTCTAAAACTATAAAATAACAAAACAATAATAATAAAAAATTTAATTTTTTTATATAATTATTAAATAATTAAATAATATAAAAATAAATAACTATAAAATAAAAAAACTATAATAATTATAAAACTATAATAATAAAAAATAATATAATATAAAAATTAAAATTAAAATTATATAAAACTATAAAATGAAAAAACAATAATAATTATAAAATTATAAAACTATAATAATAAAAATTAATATAATTTAAAAATTGAAAATTATATAAAACTATAAAATGAAAAAACAGTAATAATTAAAAATTTATTATTGTATATAATAATAAAAAAACAATATAATATAAAAATGAAAATTATATAAAACTATAAAATGAAAAAACAATAATAATTAAAAAAATTAAATAACTATAATAATAAAAAATTAAACAATATAAAAAATAAAAAATTATAAAACTATGAAATGAAAAAACAATACTAATTAATAAATGATAAAACTATAATAAGCACTATAACATTAAAAATATAAAAATTATACAACAATAAAACTATAAATTTACAAAATAATAATAATTAAAAAATAACTAATAATTGATAATGTAATACAAATAATATTACAACAATTTACTTATCTCTTTAAATTAAACCTCCGATTTTCTTGCAACCTCAATAGTGATGATGAAGCCATTTTTAAATATTGTTGTAGAAAAAAATATTCTTGTAAAAAAAAAAAAAAATTATTGGTAGAAAGAAATTTGATTGTAGAAAGAAGAAAGAAAATAAAAATAAGTTGTAGAAAATGAGGGAGGTATTTATAGAAGAGTGGTGTGTGGGGAGGGGAGGGGATTTTGGCTTGACCGTTGCCTTCAAAAAAAATTGATTTTTTTTTTATTTCTTTGTTTTTAAAGTTTATATATAAAAATCAACTAAAAATTTTTAAAAAAAAAGTTTCATAAATTTTAAATAAGAAAAATATACCGTTGGATTTTAATTTTTTAAAAATTTTTATTAAATTTTTTTATTTAATTTACAATTTTTAAAATTAAAATATAAATTTTAAAAATAAATGTACAAATTTTTTTAAAAAAAAGTTTAAGTAAAAAATAAAAATAATATACCAAGGGAAATCGCCACCCCATGGCGATTTCCCTTGGTGTTTTTTGCAAATTTTGCATTTTTACGCTGGATGGCGATTTCTCAGCTAGAAAAAAAACGGATTTTGAGAATTAATCTGAAAACAACGGTATTTTAGTATATAATTTTTTATGTGGCTATATTCGGATAAAAAAAACCATCTTTTCATCTATGCAAAAACTTCTTTTACTAACAAAGATAAATAGGTATGTAACAAGTTTGAGTGCATTAATCATCAATGATATATTTTGTCTAATATTTTATTTTTATTTGCGGTATTTGATATTCAATTTTTAGATATATGATATTTAAAAATTATTTTAAATTTATTAATTTCGTCAATTATCAATAAAATTTGATGAAATCTATCAGCTCAATAATTTACGTGAAAATTGATCCATAATTCTTAAAGATGATTATATTTTGCACAAAAGCTATGAATATCTATCCTAAACAATTTTTTTTTTTTAAAGAAATTGCTAACATCAAATTTAACGACCCATTATTGTAAGAGTTACTTCGATCATGTTCTAGCATCCAAAACTTTTGAACCATTAACCCAAATTAGATCCGATAATTTATATATATATATATTGTATTTCGTATTTTTTATATCAATCATGTAAGTATAATAAAAATTATTAAATACGAATATGATACGTGCCTAGAACATGTCATTATTATAGTGTTAATCATATTTAAATGTATCGAATCATATTTATTATATTGACGTATTGCATCAAAAAATATCCAATGTAATCCAAATGCCAATTTCAAAATCGGTTCTCCTTAATAAACCTGCTTACGGGCCAGGCAACCCGTCCAACTTAATTCGTATTGGATCGGATTTGAACAAAAATATTTGTGATTCGGGCTAGACCGACTAGGATCACTGTTCATATATTAAAAAAAATTATTTTTTAAAAAATTTAATTATAAAAAATATTTTTTTATTAAAAGATGAATAATAATTCGGACATGTCCAGGCCAAACCTGGACAAAAAAAAAATAAAAATATTCTGGGTTACGATCCAAACCGACCCATAAGCACTTCTACCCCTCAATTAGGGGGAAGCATGGCGTCGAATGTGATCATCACCATCTTCCTTTTGTGGGAAAACACAAAGTTTTATTTCACTTCCACTGGTTAGGCTGTCCCAATCTTTCCCCCTATCAAAATGGACAGATACCAAAGCCATGACGAACAGCATCAAGGACATCAACAAAAACAACTTTATTTATTTTTTTTTTTTTACTTTTATAAAACAAAGTTTAAAAGCTTAGTTGTTTTTTTTTTTCTTTCTTTATTTTCCCCCATAGGTTTGGGTCTTTATCATCCCCAATTATATATAATTGTTGTATTGACTATTACAAAAATACATCCAAAGCTTAAAGGGATTCGTGGCTTCATGCCTACCGTTTGTTTTGTTGTACTTATTTGAGACAGGCTTTTTTTTTTCTTCTTCTTTTCATTTTTTTATGGATTCCACAATTTTAAACGGGATATGAATATAAAAAAATAATTAAAATATAATATAAATACGATATATATATATATACACAAATATATTAAAATTTATATAATATAAATTATTAATATATCAAAATTTATGTAAATATATAATATTTTAAATACAATTATCTATAATATTTATAGAAGCACAAATGTGGAAAAAATTTTAAACTGACAAAAATAATCATCGTTATTCATTATATTTCTAAATTATCATTATAAATATTTTTTATTATTAATAAAATTTATCTAATTTATAAGTAAGAAATTTAATTTCATTAAAACACTTTCGTTAAATGAATTAATTTTAAAAAAATAATAAAAATTTATGTAAAATTACTTTATCATAAAAGTTTTAATTTTCACTAATCTTAAAAAGTGAATTAATTTATTTAATATAAATAAAAAGTTAAAATTTACATTAAAATTTTTTTATCTTCATTAATATTGAAAATAATATGATAATTTGATATAATTTGTACATAAAATAAATTTTACATGCAAATTTTAATTAATATGCATTTTATTATTTTTATTTATTTTTAAAATATATAATTACATATTCAAAAATAAATAAATCAACGAATATTCACATACAATACATATAATAACTAACACTAATAATATAAACAAAATACGAATATAATCATCGCATCTAAATTTTTTTTTTTATTCATTCATAGTTATTGATTTTGATGTGTGCTTTGATGGATTGATCGAGAGATTAACGGTCAGGGAAATCATTGCATGTGAAATTTTGTGCATATATGATATATGATATTCCCATTGAAATTGAAATTGAAATTTTTAAGAGATTGGTGAAAGCCAGCTGTGCCACTTACGTAGTTATGCAATTCCAATCCTTCATGCAATATTTCAAAGATCACATTATTTTTTAACAAAAGATCACATTATTTTAGAATGAAAAATAGTGAAATTCGAATCTAAAACTCAATTTTAAAAAAATAATAATAAAAACAATAAAATCAATTTTAAATGATTAAATATATCAAACTATCAAATAGTATAATAATGTCCTTTACGATTTTGTTTAACAATCACATTAATTTCACAATTAGATCAGTCTATGGCTTGGGGTGCTATCATGTTCACAAGTTTGATTCAATTCGAGTCGAGTTTTAGATAAAAAATTTTAAATTCAATCCAATTTGAATTATTATTAAATTAATATAAAATATTTTTATATAATTTTAATTTTAAAATATTAATATAAAATATTTTTTAAATAGTAAACAAAACTAAATGGGTCTCAATGGGTGGTTCAAGCTTGAACCTTGGACAAAATTTTAGTGTCAACTAAGCTTAGTCCGACTTGATTCGACTTATAGGCAACTTTATTATCAACAAAAAGAAAAAATAACCTATTTTATAACTTTTACTTATGATTATAACTTCATGATGAAAAAAGGAAAGGAAAGCTTGCAATAGTGGTATCATAGCACCCATAATTGGGCTAAATCAGATTCCAAGATTCCTCCTAAAGGAAAAAAAAAGTATCTTTTAATTCCTTTTAATGCATATGCTCTACGATTCAAAGTTCCTATAATTCCCACATTAATTAATCCAAATTATTAGTAACCGCCAAGATTTATGACATTGGAGCGGAGGAGCCCCATGAGTGACCTCACCTCACTCCTTTAAAAATAGTCACAACTACAACTCATTAAATAAATCATTATTGATTTACTATTACTTAATGCATTTAATTAATTGGTGTCTATAAAAATTGATAAGAATTATTTAATTATTGTCTAAAAAAAGTATTTTACATTTAATATATTATTTTTATTAAATTAAAAAATAATTCATTAAATGTATTTTTTTTTAAATATCATTTTAACCAGTGTCTAATGATACTGATTAATATTTTTCTTAATTTCTTAAAAGAAATATTAATTAATGCATTAAGGTGATATTTAAAAATATATATAATTAGTATATTATTTTTTAAAATTGAATAAATATAATACATTAATATAATTTTTTTAAAATGATAATAATTAAATAATTTTTAATTAATATCTATAAACATCAATTAATCAAACAAATTAAATGATAATTCTTAATTTCAGTAACTAACGTTTAATTTCTGCTAATCATATTATAAAAAAGTTATTATAAACGGCGACGTGTAGGTGACAAATGACAAAGGTAATTGCTTAATTGGTTCAGTAGATACCTCGGTTTAAGGGCAGTAGAAGGTCGCGTGACCTACGGTGACCATCCAGAAAACACGACACGTGACGTGATGGCGACTGATAGCCCGTCTGCGGGTGAGTCACTATCGGGTAACGTAAATGCTGACCACGGAATGAAAAAAACAGGTAAAATCAAATATCTCGTCATTTATCGTGATATGTGGAGTTTTATTCAAAGGTTTCCGCAGATGAGATTTTTAATTTAAACGAGTCCGTTTTTTATACAAATTTATTTTTTACACACCGTTAGAATTTTTAAATTTTATAAATAGATTTAATTATAATATTTAAAATTAAAATTTTTTTGTTATATTAAACATGTATCATTTTATTAAATTTATTGATGAAATTTTTAAATTTCACTAACATATATATAATTTTTCTAAACATAATAGCATTTTTATTTTATTTGAAGATTTATGAATGTCCAATAATGTTGGACGTCAGTGCCACATAATAGTGTTGGAAAATATAAGGATAAGGGGTCCCAAATTCTTTTTTTTTTTTTTTTTTTTTGGTTTAAAAAAAATGAGATTAAAGTAGTAGAGAATGGAGAGATAATGTCAGGGAGGAGGATTATGCAATCATGTGATCTCATAAGTTCACAAGAATCTTGGCAGTAGACACTCACCTGCGCAGTACGAAGACTTAAGGTAAGGCGCTGCTATCAGTTATCCTGAGGTTGGCATGAAATACCTACATCTATATTTTTTAGTAAGGACGTTTATTCGGTTAATTTGATCAATAATTGAATCGAATTACGATTAATCGAATTAATCGAATGTGTTTTTTCATTAATTGTTAACCGAATCGAATAGTTAAAATGGTGAATTAATCGAACCGAAATTATTTCGGTTAATTCGGTCGGTTTTCGAATTAACCGAAATAAATACCTAATTTATTTTGCTAACCTATTTTTAATACATGATTTGTATCCAAATAATCTATCCAAATCCAACTAATCAAAATACAAAAGTAAAGCATATTATAAAATCCAAATATCAAACAAACACAACTAATAAAGCATTAACATTACATAGTTTTGGTTAATTCGTGTAATTCGATTATTTTCGCTTAATCGAACTGAATTAACCGATAATCGAAAATTTTCAAAATCATTAACCGTTAACCAAACTTTATTCAGTTAATCGATTAACCGAACCGAATTAAATTTTGGTCGATTAATTCGGTTAAAACTGAATAGTGAACACCCCTATCCTCTGGCAAGAAAGAAATGGAAGATTTCATGGGAGACCAGCAAGACAACTAACAGAGCTCTTTGGATTGACTCAGAATGTTGTGCGGAGACAGACTCTCTGGTCTCCGAGCAATTGCTAGCGATTAAGTTAGCAGACATCTCTGTGATGCTTGGTGAATCTATATTAAGCTAATTACATGTAGTCTTATGACTAAAAGCTGCAGGTTGATTTCTTTGTAGCAAAACTTTGCTTCTTGGATAAATAAAACTTACTTATCCTCAAAAAAAAAATGTTAGGGAGGA
Source organism: Fremontodendron californicum (assembly GCA_030761205.1). Classification (NCBI taxonomy): domain Eukaryota; kingdom Viridiplantae; phylum Streptophyta; class Magnoliopsida; order Malvales; family Malvaceae; genus Fremontodendron; species Fremontodendron californicum. Next base: position 2,165,612 of record JAULJL010000012.1, read on the forward strand.
GGAATATAAGGAATCAAAGCTTTAAAAAAAACTAAGGAATCTATGATTGGGGATTGTTTTGCTATAGAAAATGCTAAATTTTGAGAATTACATTTTTTTTACCTTTTATGTATTCTCAATTGTTTGTTCTGAAAATTTGATTAATAAATTTCCTTTTCTAAGGAATCCTTGAATTGATATTTGCTAAAAATTTCCAAATCAAAGCAATTAAAAGATGTATATCACATTTAATGCAATTATGTAAGGAATTTTTTTTGAGTTTTTATTTATTTATTTATATATTAGTAGAAAAAAAATTTAATCTCACAATCGAAATTAAAGATGGACACATGTTTCATTTTCTTAAATTCTTTTATTTTTAAATATATATTAAAAATATGTGTCATTATATTAATTTAATTGTGAAATTTAAAAATTTTAGGTGAATGAGATAATTTTTTTTAAGTGAAAAATGAAAAGCTTTTGGTTAAAAGCAATAATGTTTTGTTATATCATTACATATATAAGTGTACTTTGTTATATCAATATCATGAAAGCATACCATACCTTACACAAAAATATAATTATTCACAAATTTTGGTTGCAAGTCTTTTTTGATATTACCCATTTGACCTTTCAAAATGTTAAAACTTAAAACTCATTTGGCCTTTTTTTATAAAAAAAATTGTTAACTCTTTTACTAGTTGTAAATTTTTTGAAGTTAAGATATCTAGATAATAACATTCAAGAAAAAGGAAGAAAATAAGAAAATAAAATTAATTAAGATCTTGGGTATTTGGCCATCCTCTTTCATTCCTTTCTCTTTCTTATGATTTTAAATATATATTCCCCACATTCTTACATTGATGCATGATTGGCAAAAAAATAAACCCTCCTTCTACCGGCTAGAATAATCTTATAAGTACAATTTGTTTGTTCTTAGCCAAAAGGAAGAAGCTACAACCTAGAAAACAAAATTATTATCAAAGAATTTGATAGTGGGTCCTATTTTTGATGTTCAACAATCAACATGATAAATATAAGGCTAGAGTTTGGGGCATTTAAGGGTGTAATTAAGTCGAGCCAAGTTTAAGTTGTAAGAAGCTCAAGCTCGATTTAAAATTTAAAATTCGAAATTCGGTTCGAACTCGATTGAGTTTCACTTTTAAAATTCGAGTTCGATTTCAGATAAAAAGCGAACTGCTCAAACTCGCTCGATTAGGCTTGTTACTTAATTAAAAATGAGCTCGATTCTCATGTTCAACTTCAAACTCGATTATTTGTGCTCAAGCTCGAGTTTGAATTGAGATTTTTCGATACTAATTAAAAATAAAAAAGTTCGATTAGGCTCGCTCGTTACTCGAGTTAAACATTAGAATATTCAAATTCAGCTCGCTCGATAGCTTGAGCTCGACTCCACAATGACCGAGCCAAATTCAAAAAAAAAAAAAATTAACCGAATCCGAGTAGATTACGAGTACAAATATCTCGTTTATACTTCTAGAAACATCTTGGTGGAGATTTTGAAACCTTCATCAACAAACACTAAAAAAAGCAACAATAGGATTCAGGATTTAACCCAATTATTCATATAACCATCTTTAAAAATTTAATTAATTTGAATTCGAATATCAATATTTATAATTTTTTCTATATCCAGACATCAGAAAAAAAAAAAATCTAAAAAGAAATTGGAAATGAAAAGTAGACTAGTAAACAACCTACAAGTGAAAGCACAATCAAAGAAAGGTAAAGCAGCAAAGACCGACTCTCTCTCTCTCGCTCTCTGTATGCTTTGCTTTCTGTTTCTCTCTGCCTTTTATCTGTCTCCACAAAACTACTGCTCCTCTGTACTCCTCAACACAGCCAAACCAAAGCACCGCAAATAAATAAAAGCAAAAATCTTTCAGTGTTTTTTTCAAGCTTAGAAGAAGAAGAAGAAGAAACAAAGATATGGGTATTCTACACGAAGACGTAGTGATCATAAGGCAATCGGAGAATGAAGGAGAGCCAAGTGTTATCACTATTAACTGCCCTGATAAAACTGGTTTAGGCTGTGATATATGCCGCATCTTGCTCTTTTTTGGTCTTAGCATTGTTAGAGGAGGTAAACCCAAATTTTATGTTTTCTCTTTTCTTAACCAATGATTGTTTGTCTTTGTATTTATAAACTTTTTTACTTTAGCAAAAATAAAAAGTTGTCAAAGCCATCCAATTTTGATGCATGTGCTTTATTTATCTTCATTTGAGCTTTTACTTTGATTTTGTGAAACAAGTTATGAAGAATTTTGAGGTTTCGGTTTAACTTGAATGAAAAAATTGGGAATTTTGATCTTTCAAGTTTTCATTTTTGGGCTATTTGGAGCAAAAAAAATGGATTTATTTATCTTCAGTTAAGTGGAACAAATGATGGGCATTTGAGAAGCTATTGGGAGTTTGATAGTTTGACTTAATTTTGGTAACTTAGTTTAGACTTTTATGGTCTTTTTAATTATTTTTTTTGGGTTTGTATTGTGAAGATGTATCCACAGATGGGAAATGGTGCTACATAGTGTTTTGGGTGGTTTGTAAGCCAATTACAAGATGGGATACTTCGAGATGGGAATTGTTGAAGAAAAGACTAATTGGGACTTGCCCTTCTTGCTCTTCAGCTTCTGGGATTTCTTATTACCGTTCTGAATTGCAGCCTCCGAAGCCTCCGGATGTCTTTCTCCTCAAGCTTTTTTGTTATGATAGAAAAGGCCTTTTACATGGTAAACTTTTTCTTCTCCTTTCGACAACATCTTCGTGTATGAAGTTTTGTTATTGATTTGGTTGATTTCTTTTACAAGTCAATCGAGATTATATCCTTTTTAAAAATTATTTTTGGGGTTCTTCTTTTATGGAAAAATTAACATAATATTGAATCTTAGAAATCCAAGATCTTTTCTTTTTCCCTGTTAGTTCAGCTATCATATAGGCATGAACAAATGGTTTTCTGTTTTTGTTTTCCCACTTATGACATTTCTTCATGATAGGGTCTTTCTCTGAAGAATTTGAGCGCTGAAATGTGGTCTAAACTATATTAGTGAATGAATTTTTGATGTTTTTCTTGGCAGATGTCACAGAAGTTCTTTGTAGTCTCGAACTCAATATAAAGAAAGTGAAGGTGTCAACAACTCCAGATGGGACAGTGATGAACCTATTCTTTGTTACAGATACCAGGTTTTGTTTTTTTGATATGATATCTCCAAATCAGATTCTGAGCTTTGCTAATCTTTGAAAACTAGTTTTATGTTTCATGAAAGTTGCTTCTACTATTAAAAGTTCCTTTCAGTTTATGTATTATGTTCGTTAGTTAGGATCATTTAGACTTCTTTGAAATGACTGCAAATATATCTGGAATCATAACAGCATGTACATCTAAGCAAAGGTTTTTTGTCTTCTATTGAAACTACATATATATGTCTATAAGAATATTCTTAACATTCCATTTGGGAGAAAGGGTTAAGGGATTCAGAGCTGAACTGATATAGACAAGAATATATTCTCGGATAGGGCAATATTTTGTAGATTCAAATTGGTTTTAAGAGGATATTATAGGTTATAGTAACCTTAACTCTGATAAGCTGATGCATCTTGCATCTCCACCTTGAGTTTACACAACCCTTTTCTAAAGGAACAAAATCTTGTTTATATTCTTCTTAATTTTCAAAAACTAACATCCTTTGTTAATATTGTGATGTTTTTTCCCAGGGAACTATTACATACAAAAAAGAGGCAGGAGGAGACTTATAAAGCATTGGAAGATGTTATTCAGGCTGCTATGATTAGCTGTAATATTGAAAAGTTTGGACCTGAAATTACTGCATGTTCTCAGGCATCTTCATTTCTCCCATCTGCAATAACCGAAGATATTTTCCACTTAGAGATGTCCAAGGGACTCCCTAGTCTATTACTTACTTCCAACAATGTTTCTGTCACTATGGACAACTCACTCAGTCCTGCTCACACGCTTGTTCAGATCGTTTGTCAAGATCATAAAGGTCTTCTGTATGACATAATGAGAACTCTGAAGGATTACAACATTCAGGTAGATAGACTAATTACTATATAATAAATCAATGTTTTACTGAATTTTTAAGAAAGTGAGATGCTGCAGTTAACATGGACATTTATCTGATCTTTTATGTCCGGAAGATTGGTTTTAAGATCATTCTAGCTTGAATTATATATAATATTATTGTTATGCTCGCTTGAATATATCTATACTTGCTTGCAAATTCTGATATGTGAAATTCTTGACTGTTCAATGGGTTTCATTCTTCAGTCATTTTCATGTGGCTGTACTTTAGTTATTTGTGTTGCTAAGTACCCCGCCCAGATGAATTGATGAAACCACTCTTGTTATGCTCCTATGGTCAATATTCAGTATTACAATGTGTTATCTGTTAATCATGATTGACATGATTCCTTTCAAAGTTGTGGAAGCACCATTTTGCTTGTTTAATTTTCGGTTGGGAAGAGAAGCATTCTTAGCCCATGTAACTGAACACTAGTTCCACCATGTTAATGCCTCGATTTTTTAATGTAACTAGATTTCATATGGACGCTTCTATATAAAACAAGGACGAAAGTGTGAGATTGACTTGTTTATAATGCAAGCCGATGGGAAGAAGATAGTTGATCGGAGCAAGCAAAGTGCATTGTCCTCGCGTCTGCAGATGGAACTGCTCCAACCACTCAGAGTAGCTGTTGTGAGCCGAGGTCCTGATACAGAGCTTCTGGTTGCAAATCCTGTAGAGTTATCAAGCAAGGGTCGACCTCTTGTTTTTTATGACATTACCCTTGCTCTAAAGATGCTTAACACTTGCATCTTCTCGGTACTTCCTCAGCTCTGTGCTGTATAAGCTTCTATAGGAGTTTTACTATGCCTTTCTTTATTTTGTTTTCCCATCTAAATAAATGCATTTTTGTTACTTGAAATAGCACATCATTGGGATGTTGAACTTAAACTGTGCATCAGAGCTGATATCATGTGGCTGCATGTTTTCCATATTTAGTCTGCAATATATTTATGCACCAATTTCACAATTCGATAATGAAGTTCCAACTCCTAGTCTGACTGGGGGACTGTGAGAATGCAATAATATGCATATATGCTTTTCTTTTTTTACTCCTCTTTGCAGTTCCTTATATAGTTGTAGGATATGGTACACTTTTACTGATATGCTACCTGTCTGTCCATACATGAATCCAATGTATTATATTGCTTGATCACACTAATTTCTTTGGAGTCTATTAATGTTTCTCAGTTTCTCTTTTGCAAATTGCACGTATAACTTTTTTGAGTCCGCATGTTTTTCAGGCAGAGATTGGGAGACACATGATTGGAGATCGCGAGTGGGAAGTTTACAGAGTTCTACTAGATGAAGGGGCTAGCTTATCTATTCCAGGACGAAAGGTTGAGGAAGGAGTTTGGAAGCTGTTGATGGGCTGGGAATAACAATGATGACAACATTGTTCCTCCTGGATGGCCATGGCCCCTGTATAGTGTACTTCACCCTGCCATGCTATGCAGTCGTTGTAAATTATGGGTCATACGTCATGAAAATTTCGCCGTCTTACAGTTTCAGCTTCTGGGAGGCTAACCTTGTGATATGGAGACGAGTTCGTAGCAAGGAGATAAAGGAATAGTAAAGCTCTTATGGCGATGTATACATGAAAGTTGTATCATAGAGGTAGATATCGTGCATATCTTGTTATGCAAGTATCTTTGGTGGGTCAGTTGGGTTAAATCTGAAACCGACTAAATGTCTATATCAACTTTCATTTCCCTGTACATAAAAATGTAGAAGATGTTGAAAGGAACATCGATTTTCAGTTTCCGCATATTTATCAGTTATGCCATAAGATGGTGCCAAAAGTAGTCTCTGTGCGGATCTTTTGTCCACAAAACTGGATAGCTTCTCCTGCATATTGATGGACAAAATTCTCTTTGATATAATTACTACTTGCTTGAATGTATGAACATGTATTTTCAGTTTGAGAAATCTCAGCATTAACAATCATCAAATAAACACGATTCCAAGCAACAGAACCTGGAATTTGGTTCAAAGCAGAGCAGTACATATTTATGTCAATTTTCTTCCAAAAGTATGGTCTAATGGAAACTACAGTTTTCTTCCAAAAGGATTCTCAAAACTGTATCTATTTAGGTTTTCTTGCTAAGCCTTTCAAGAAAGACAGCAACAAGATTGTTAGACAGTGAAGGAAATTTAATATTGTTGTTCCAGTCCACCTCTGGTCTTTATTTATATTCCCTCTTCTTTTGTCTTCCAAATGAATTGATTCCATCAGTTTTGTCATCTTTCTCTTAGAGATTGCCAAAAATCCTAGTTATAATCACGGATGTTGAATATAAAAACATGTTTGTTGGGGATTTTGCTCTTGGTTTTGCAACTTAAACCAACAAATTGTGGACATCTCTTTAGAGTCTACAGAAAAAATATAATGTCACATTGGAAACAGCTATGGTTTGATCTTAAAAATGTCTATTTCGATCACTTTCATATTGTACAGATTGTCATGTTGCATGTGAAGATATTTCCATCATGATTTTTTTATACCACAGGGATATGAATAATGGTGCCCTATATTCCAACTTTAAAAATTTTCATAGCTCAATGAAGAAGATGTCTTTTCAGATGTTCAACTGTAGTTTGTTGTTATCCATTAAAAAAAAAATCAAGAAAGCAAACAGTTTTGGACAAACTGATAAAAAAGAGTGAGGAACAGCTGTTCACAGTGATCGCCATCAAAATTTAGCAATACTAATATTCCACTTAACAGTTTTTACAAACAAATGAGAAAAGAAATACAAATCTGTTCAATGTCTAAAGAAGATCCTGCAACTTATTGAACCAATTTTGCTTCATTACAGCTTCCAGTACATCCCCAACTTATGTAAGATTCCAGCAAGTACTCCATAGAATGTGATCTCAGCAAAAAAATCCCATAAAAGAGAGTGCCTAGATTCCTCGAGTTCCAAACATCGATCAATAAATGTGTTTTTATCCAAGTAATCTGAGCATTCATCTTTTTTGAGGAACTTATTCATGGTTGATTAAGAATATTAACTTTAATCCAACAAAGATATTTTGTGCCATCTGTAGGAACCAACGACCGTGAGTTTGATTTGCACAGATGAAAACCATTTGTTGATGCAAATTAAGATTGTTGAACTAGTATTGTCTTGACAGAGAAAGAGTAGGACCTTACTTATAAACCAGAATCCAGTACTTGGCTATTAAGGATGTGGAATCTTCCCTTCAACACACTGTTTCATATTCATAAGCCAATAGCTTGTCGTTTTCGCCCATCACCAGTTCATAGTTTTATACTATAGAGCAGTATTTTCAAGAAAAATTCCAATTCTGGCTTATGTTTGTAATTCTATTGATGATTCCATCTAGGAAATATCATGTATGATAAAAGGGATTTATGATTATCAGCTAAATAAAGTTTCATCTGTGTTGCAAACTTGACCCTGTCACTGTATCATACACTTTATCAGTATAATAGAAATTATAGCAGAGTTCTTGATTTGGCTGACTGCCAGGAGCCTTTCTACCATATTTTGAATATGAAATTTGTTGGGTTCTTTTCTTTTCTTTTTTATAAAGTAGGTCGCAGTTTGGGATGGTTGTAGATGTTGGGATTCGAACCCTAAATCTACTAGATATCACATCTTAAGGGTAGCTGCATGAATTAACTAAGCTAAATCCCGGATTCGGATTTTTTTTATTGCTGTGAATTGTGCTAAGAATTTTTGCTGCTTTTAAGGTTTCTATTGTCATTAACCAAACAGATTGTAAACAAAGCTTAGCCATGGAAATGGAAGTATTGACCAAACTAAAGTTCAAAACAATTCTAAATTTAACCAAGCTGTTAGCAAGCAGGTAGAATTTGAACAAGCAAACAAGGTTTACCGAGGTAGAAGAGAGAAACAGAAGTGCTTAAAAAATCTAATGTACATTTTGTAAATTACACATTATCTAGTCCTTTCTATATTTTGTAGCAATTTTGACTTGTTATAGCTTCCAGTATATACCCAATTTGTGCAAGGTGCCTGAAAGAACTCCATAGAAAGCAATTTCTGCAAATATCACATACAAAAGGGTTCCTAGCCTCTCTGAATTCCAAACATTTATGAAAACATGTTTTTGGATCCAATAGACCTGAGAATACATAGGATTTTGTTTTGAGTCTGTTAGTTGATATTTCAAGAAACTAAGATTAACCAAAACATTTTAATCTTAACAACATGATGATTTTACTTACAAGGGTGTCGTTGGTTGACTCATAGTACCATCCATTTACAAATGCTGCAAGGCAGCCTTGTGTCCCCAGCACATATATCAGCATTGCATTCATGCCTATCCATTCCAGGAACAAAAATGGTGTCCTGAATCCCCAAACATCAATCTGTCCATTTATTTCGCAACCGAAAACTGAAAAAAAAAGAATGTCTTCGATTAGCATTAACATTAAGAACATTGACTACTACTTGAAGATCGTGTGACATTGTTTTACCAGGATGTAGAATGCTGAGAATACAATTCCTGCTGCACCGGCTGTGAAACACACATAGCTGAAACTGTAAAGCTGCTTGTTGATGGGAATAGCTGCAAATTTGTAGAGAAACAACATGTGTTAAATTCCATCTTGCATAGTTCCATAGTTCACACTCGAGTGATTCACAGCCGGTGCATAGTTCCGGCTGTGAAACACTCGAGTGTGAGTGTCAAACATGAGTATGTGTCCAACATGGGTATATGATAAACTATGCAAATTTGTAGAGAAACAACCTGGCCAGGACTAACCTTTAGGCGTTGCCGGACAGGGCTTGAGTAGAGATGATTAATGCCCCAAACCTCTCGATCCACATAACCAACAGCGTTGCAAGCAGGTCCTAGATGTCCTCTCATACCACATTTGACCTTAAAATTGTAGCAAAAACATCACTCTTTAATTAGTTTTGAAGTTCTGGGAGAACTATGATAAACTTTATTATGCATTATTCATAATTTCGAGCTATAATTCGCAGTACCGTGTATCGCGTTGCTTCATTATCTCTGTACACCACGAAACTCCAATCTGGGACGTATAGTGAATATGTTGTAACCATGTAAATGACGAAAGAAATGAATCCTCCAATCCTAGATTTTCATTAGATAAAATATTTCTGACTTTAGGTTAACCCTGGAAGCAAGGAAGGATACTAACTACGATTGTAGAATTTCTCTTTATAACTTTGGATCCGTTTGTTTCACGAGAATGATTTTCGAAAAATATTTTCCGCATTTTGTGTGTGTTTGTTTTACGAAAAATAACTTGGTCAATGAAAAATAAACTTATTTTTTTGAAAAATGTCTTATGCTTTAAAAAACGTAAGATATTTTTATAAAACTGAAGTAAAGTAGAAAAGATTGATGGATCGATCCTTTCTTGAAACTAAATAAAAAAGGATTAATCTTTTAAAAATAAAAACTAAAGCAAAGCAAAAAAAAAGGATCGATCCTGCAAATTTTCCAAAAAGCAACGAAACAACAAAATGTATTTTACGTGAAATCATTTAAATAACAAAAAATATCATTTTTTCCAACAAAAAATTCATTTTTCATAAATTATTTTTCAAAATTCATTTTCAACGAAACAAACGTATGCTTTATTAACGCAGAAGTGTAGGAGTTGTGGTTGTTTACCATTGCCAGTGGTATGCAGTGTAAATTGATAAATGTCCAGGTTCCAAAACTGTTGATCTGCGCTTGGTGGTGAGACTTGAGAGTCTCTATTAAGGCTACAATGAAGTAAACCAATGCTATTCTCTGCTTACACACAAGAAATTCATTATTGTTAGAACAAAAACGTATGGAACTTCGAATAAGAATAAGGTTTCAAGGCGTGTATCAATATCACGATCTTTTAAGATTTTATTCGTCCTCACCGTAGGTATGCAAAGGAGTTACCGACATATAAACCTCGAGGATACAATGAAACCTAATGATTGATTACGTATTGCACTGACGAAATCAATCCACTTAGCAGTGTATGACAAAATTAACAAACTTTTACAAAGGATTTCTGTAGCAATCCTTTATACAAGAATCTGAAAAATATCTTGAAGGAGGGAGGATAAAACCGAAATATGTTTTCAGTGTATACACTTTTGAAAATCCAAGAAGTATTTATAAATTTATACATGTCTGTTCGTACAGACACAATTAATTATGGTCCAATTGTCACTATAATATATTAATATTAAATTAATTTATTATTAAGCCATCCATGCCTAGTCATGGTCAAATTGTCACTTAAGCTCGTTAATATTTATTTATAAATCATTCCTTGTTTTTTGCTTTGCTCATTAATGAGATGTTTTGTTGTGATTCACTGACCGTGTATAAATCTTATACAATGTCAGTGTATCAAATACAAACTCTTAAAATAAAATATACTTTTAAATTGTGATTAGATCTGTCCATGGGTCGGGCCGCGGCCCGGAAAATATTTTTTCCCCTTGCCCAAGCCCATTCGGACTGGCCTGTATAAGCTCGTTTTACTATTTAAAAATATTAAATATTAAAAAATTTATTTTTATTTAATAAATAGTAATTCGGGTCGGACCGGATCGGTTTAAATTACAAAATACCTTATCAAAATCCAATTCAATATGGATCGAACCTATCAGACCAAACGAACTACTCGACCCGAAAATAAGTCTAGTTGTGATTACCTAGCAAATATGATGAATTTGACAATGCATATAATTTTAATAAGATCAGTTAATAAAGTAAGAAAACTATCCTGCTGCTGCTTTTCATTGCACAAATACAAGCAGCCTTCATTAATAACCTTAAATATATTTTAATGAGACAAAGGATTGAAAGTAAACTAATATTATATGCAAGGATAAATCAACTTAAGTCTAAAATTTTAAAATTGAAAGTAAACTAATATTTCTAAATTAGTTCAAAAATCTTTTTCTTTATTAATGATTAAAAGAATGAATCTGCGTGGCGACTTTAATACTAGTAAAGAAAAGAAATATCCTCTTTGTTTAAAATTAAAAAAAGAAGAAGATTAATCTACAAAATTAATTTAATTTTATTTAAGAAAAACTGTTTATAAAGGCGTGCAATAAAATCTTTTCATTTTTTTAAAGCTTTCCTTCCCTTAATTACCCTCCACTTTCCTCACTCTTTTTCTTTAAATTGGTCAGTCGATTGATCGGCGGAAAACCACCACCGTTAGATCAGCTGACTACATTCCGGCGATCTGTCTTTTCAGATGACTCGCTCTAATTTTCCGATCAATCAACGGTGACAAAGTCCAATAAAAACCAATGGAAATCCCCGTTCAACTTCTCTAATCTAAACTCCTTCCTCTCTTCAGATCCATTTTTGAATTTTCTTTCTTAGGGGCCATTATTCCATGCATGCCGGTCCATTGGAACCTCAAAATCACCGCCGTCGAATTCCTAATCCTTATTAGGTTTTTATTTTTTGGGGGTTCAAAATGTTGAAGAAAATTATGAAAGGAGGGCAACGGAAGCCTTCCAAATCAGATTCAACGGATGTATCTTTATACGGGTTTGGTCCACCAGGTTCCGGCAATCCCGGGTCGTGCCCAACCGCCAATGTGGTCGTCAACCACGATTCCCGGGCCGGACCTAATTCAACAGGCCCAAATGCCGGCGTCCCTATGGTTCCACCCCCGATGGGCCCCATCGAACCCTTGCCGTTATTCCGAGACGTCGCCATTTCGGAGAGACAAAATCTATTCATGCGAAAATTACAGATTTGTTGCTTCCAATTGGATTTCTCCAATACCTTAAAATCGGCCCGAGAAAAAGAAATCAAACGGCAAACGTTGCTGGAACTCGTCGATTTTATTCAATCCGGTTCAGGAAAAATCACGGAGATGTGTCAGGAAGAGATGATTAAAATGGTCGGAATCAACATTTTCCGGTGCCTCCCTCCGGCGTTTCACGAAAACACGGGGCAAGAAGCCACGGATCCTGAAGAAGAGGAAACCTATTTGGAACCCTCGTGGCCGCATTTACAGCTTGTTTACGAGCTTCTTTTGAGATATGTCGTGTCTTCGGATACAGACACTAAGGTTGCGAAGAGATACATTGATCATTCGTTTGTTTTGAAGTTGCTTGGTTTGTTTGATTCGGAGGATCCCAGGGAAAGAGAGTATTTGAAAACGATTCTTCATAGGATTTATGGTAAATTCATGGTGCATCGTCCGTTTATTAGGAAGACGATAAATAATATTTTCTATAGGTTTATATATGAAACAGAGAGGCATAGCGGGATCGGAGAGCTTTTGGAGATTCTAGGAAGTATTATTAATGGTTTTGCGTTGCCTATGAAAGAGGAACATAAGTTGTTCCTTATTAGAGCGTTGATTCCTTTGCATAAGCCGAAACCCATTGCTATGTATCATCAGCAGTTGTCTTATTGTATAATTCAGTTTGTTGAGAAGGATTATAAGCTGGCTGATACGGTTATTAGAGGGTTGTTGAAGTATTGGCCTTTGACTAATTGTCAGAAGGAAGTTCTCTTCCTTGGAGAACTTGAGGAAGTACTTGAAGCAACGCACTCTGCAGAGTTCCAACGATGTATGGTTCCTCTTTTTAGACAGATTGCACGTTGCCTCAATAGCTCTCATTTTCAGGTAACTTTTAAGGGCTTTTGTCTCTTGAATATGTCATTATGAGTTTGCAAATTTCCATTAGTTTGAGTAGTCAATCACCTTTAGGAACCATTGGTATTCCGAATTGTGGAATTGTTGCTAGGATGTGAAGTTAAATTATTGAATTAACAACCATTATGATAGTAATTGATTTTGATTCCAACTGTTGTCAGTTTATGGTATTTCTCCTTTATAACTTTTGGTACTTCCATGTAATTTCTTGTGATTCTGAATGTTGAATGAGATACTGGTTCCTGAAGCATAATCGTTGGATCTTTATGCAGGTGCTGCAATGTGCTGCATACATTGTTTTTTCTCATTTCTGATATGTTTTTGGAAAGTTGTGCCGAGTGTTGCTTAGTTTTGAACATTATACTTGCATTCTTTATTGGCACCTCTCTTTCTGCATTCATTAAAAAGGACTGTAGAGTAGCTCAGTGTCCGATTTTGTAAGCTACTAGTTTCAGTTTTCTCCCATGGTGTAGTTTATCTATGCTTGTTGGAATGAGCTCCTGTGTCATGGTTTTGTGTTGGCTGAGATTCGGTCAAAAAGAAAACAAAAGTTATTTGCTTTTGCTTTATGTAACGTCTTAAATCATTGATTTTCTTTTGTCTTCCTCTTTGTCTGTAGATAATGTTTTATTGCCATGCAATCAGTTATTTTTAGAGCTTACTAATAGATATATGATGATCCAAACATCAACTTGTGGTTGCTTAGGAAGTTTTTCTGTTGTTTCCTTGTACTTGTTTTGATTCATTTTCTTGCATAACTGCTCATCATGACATAATTTCACCAACATTGGAATACAATTTCTTCTCAACAAATGTTCATTTCAAGTACATTTACTGGTTTCCAAATATCATACTACTTATTGCTTGGTTCCATAGATTGCTTTACAACCCTTCTTGGCTATAGATTCTACACATTGTAGCCTCATCATGACTCCCTTAATTATATATCTTCAGTCTGATGATTATACCTTTATTGATTTATTCTCCTACATCTTTTTACTTCTTTTCATTTTTCCTGTAGTTTTTTTAGATGACATTTTGCCTTAAATACCATATGGTTGGATAGTTCTTATCCAGTTCTTGTTAAGTTTCATACACGATGGCTTACCTTTTGTAAAGTAGGATATAATGGAATTTGAGTTGTTGGGTATTTACGTTTATTAATAACCTTTTTACTTATGTTGCTCCGACTCTTCATTTTTTTTGAAGTATACCCGTGTCCAACGCATATCCGGAAATGGGTATGGAGATATGATCCTCTAAGGATCCTTCAAATACATGAAAATCTTAGAAAAAATTGAACATACCCGTGTCGGACACTTACCCGTATCTGACACTTACATCCGAATCCGAATAACATAGCTTTTTACTGTGCTGATCACAATTTAGAATTGGAGGGAGCGGGTTGGAACATAATTATTGGCTTCTTTAAAACTTGCTTTTGATCTTAGTAAATAACATAAGAACTTTCTTCAGAATTCTTTCCTAAAACCATTTTTGTATTGCAGGTTGCAGAAAGAGCCATCTTCTTGTGGAATAACGAGCACATTGTGAGCTTAATTGCCCAGAATCGGCAAGTGGTATTACCAATCATCTATGAGGCATTGGAGTGGAATATCCAAAGTCATTGGAATCAGGCCGTTCATGGGTTGACTGTGAATGTGCGGAAGATGTTCTTGGAAATGGATGCTGAGTTGTTTGATGAGTGTCAGAGACAGTTTGCAGAGAAAGAGGGCAGGGCCAGAGATTTGGAAGAGCAACGAGAAATGACGTGGAAAAAACTAGCAGACGTGGCAGCAGAGAGAGGGGGAGACAATATGGTCACAGTCTAATTGATTAAGAAATGGTTGGATTCAGGTTGATGGCTTCCTCCATTTTGGTGGTAATCTTTTTTTTTCTTCCACCCCCCTAATTTTCTTCTTTCTTTTCAAATTTTTATTCAATTTCCCCCCTAATTTTCTTCTTTCTTTTTCAAATTTTTATTCAATCTGATCATCGGAGATACCCGATTAAGGTGGCATTTTGTGCTTTATCATGTCCTCGTTTCAATGGAATGTGATTACCGGAAATTTAACGTATGTTAAAATGTTAGAAAGTTAACATTACAGCGATTAAGGTGGCATTTGGTGTCTTATCATGTCTTCATTTTAATGGAATGTGATTACTGGATATTAAAATGTTTGAAAGATAACTGGTGTTTGATATTCATGAAAAAGTGCGGATTACATTGAAACGAATGTAACATTAAATTAAATATTTTATTGAAAATGTGATGATAATTTTTAAAATTACTTATGTAGTAAAACAAGTTTGGCACACTTGCATATTTTTTAATGTTTTTTAATGCAAATTATCTATATAATTAAAATGTTAATTTATTAATTAAATTGGATCAACATGTGTATAATTTACGTAGATATTACAAAATCATCAATTTATAAAATATAAGGTCTATATTATATGAAAATCAATCTAAATAAATTTGTACATTGCACATGTTTACTTCAATTGAATTCATATACTTTCATCTTAATTTAGGCAAAGACAATGTAACCATGAATGAAAGATTTTTAATTCTATAAAAGTAATCTCTTTTTTTTGGATAATCTATAAACGTAATCACATATGTAAATAAACTCATATCCATACACAAACAAATATTTGAATATTTTACGTGTAAATAATATAGATAACCAAAATCTCATACATCCATAAAAAAATCTGAAAATCGAAGAATAATACACTAAATAACATAAATTTTATCACTAAAATATTCACAAATAACCAAAAATATATATATATTTGATAGAACTACTTGAAATTTTCATTCTTTAAGATAAAAAAAAGTTAGGATCAAATTATTCAAATTCAGGCAGCTAGAGATCAAACATGCCTTTGGTTTGGTTGGGTTTCTTGTTGCTTAAAACTGATAAACAGACATTCTCATTGCAAGTTTATACACTGTTAGAAATGTTTGTTTGACAGTGCAATGTTGTTCTTGACTTGTTAAGTAATCAGATTAGATCAGTTTCTTCTTTTTCTGAAAATAATTTTAGAAAGTTGTCAAGCCGACAAGGCAATGCATGCAATCGAAACCAATTATGGAACTGAAAGTTTCACATGATCTTTGAATTTGTACTAGAAACATGTTTACTTATACCAGTGTTAAGTTAGGTGATCAATTATCTCAAAAGTTTAAGCTGATAGGAAAGGGCCCAACAATTATATTTAAGTTTTAACACGTCTCCTTACGTGCAAATTGAATGAATGATTAATGGACTTGCATGTGAACTCAAGTGTAAAATAAATGTGCAAGCTGAAAAAAGATTAGAGCAACGATGCACAGCCCGATGAGCAATAAGACACTGGGTGAAAAAATATTAAAGGGAAACACGATTGCCAAGATTCGAATTCGAAAACTCTGATATGATGTTAAGTGACCAATTATCAAAAATTTAATCCGCTAAAAAAGATCTAACTATTATATTTAATTTTCAACAACCAGCCATGAGAGTAATACTCTTAGGGTCCATTTAGATGGGCGATGAAATTGGGTTCGGTTAGATTAAAAACAGCGGTGGCGGTGAGATTGGGTACTATAACGGTGAGATTAAAATCAGTAGTTTGATATGTGTTTGGATTCAAACCCACTGGTGGCGGTGAGGTAAATGATAGTGGGAAAGAAAATGACCATTAAGAGCATTAAATTAAAATGTGTATATATATAATAAATAATTAAAAATATATTTATATTAAATAATAAAATATATATTAAAATTATATTTATGTTAAATAATAATTAAAAAATTTTAAAAATATATTTATATTAGAAAATAAATAAATTAAAAACCTAAAAATAAAAAATAAAAAATTTAAAATTTAAAATTTTAAAAAAATTATAAAAAATTAAATAAAAAAACAGTGGAGGGGGGTAAAAGGAGAATTACCCCCCTCCTCAGTCCATGACTGAAGCCTTAGAGCTCCAATCATGGACTAGAGCTCTAGCCCGGTGGGGAGAGAAATCCTCCACAAAATGCCTTTACATCTCACCGTACCTCTAAAGGGATCCTTAGTTGATAAGAATATGCTAAAAAGCTTATTGTAGTTCTTGATTCCTAATTGAAGGAGATAAGAATATCCAATGTATTCTTTTCAAGATTAGTCTCTTAAAACAAATTACATTTTAAGTTATAACTAAAGGCTAAAAACTTTTTAAATGAAAAAGCTGGATTAGATTTTAATGGCATGTCCAAGTGGGGGCAGTAGAAAAAAACAAGAGTAGCCAGCAGATGATGGAAGTTAATTGCTGAATTCTGATAATCAAAGACCAGCCTTTTTTTTTCCTTGTAAGCTGGTAGAATTAAAAGGAAACAGAGTCATTAACTTGTCCTGTTGTTATAACATGGGTGATAGAGCTATAATGTACATGAATAAAAAGCTTGACATTGCAATGAAAAGAGAGAAAACAGCAGGGTTCGAAAAAGGTGGTGACAATGGCATGTTGCTTCCTGACATTTCATCCGAATAGTCATCGTCACCGTCGTCATCGCCGTCGCCGAAACCGGTTCCACCACCGTTGGCTCCACTGCTCCACTTTCCCAAGTTGTTGTCCCTGCTCATCATCATTCAAATTTAGACTTCTCATAAAGTTCTGGTACATTTCTTTTTAGTGCTAAGGAGCCTAAAATCACTTTGGTTGGGACCCAAAGGAGCCCAAGATGACGGCTAGGGCCAAGGAATGAGAAAGATTGCCCAGACATCAAATCATTATGGCTTTTGAGAAAAGCCCATCAAAATGTCAAATGGGCTAACCCACATGATACTATGATTCTGATAAATGATAATAAGGAAATGTTGAGGGAGTTTTGTGAAATTTACATAAAGAAAAAGAGTTTTAAAGGAAATAGCAAAGAAAGGGTAAAATTAATAAAAATATGCAAACCTGCCGCCAACTCCAAGAACACCAGAGTGCATAGTGAGCTGGTCAATCAAAACAGCAGATTTAGGCTCAACACTGTAGGCTTTCTCATACTTGACCTCAACTCCTTCACCGGATGCAACAAAGAAGGCTCCATTTACCATTATATCACCCTCTGATCTCCAATTCCAGTCCTTCCATTCTCCTTCTCCTGTCTCTACTCGCTTAGTTACCTGCACCAGTTTATACACTTTTTTATTCACTTGATTAAGGAAACTTTTAATACCCAGATTTTAAAATATTGCTAGGACTTACTTGCTGTGAAAAAACAGTAAGATAAAATTACTATATGACATGGAATTAAGGTTAGGGTGAAGAAAGAACTAAAAAATTTAGTTTAGTTGATTTGTGCAATTACTCTTAAAAAATGATATTTAACAGGTCTAAAATTTGAATCTTAATATTTGCAACAGTTTTTCTTATATGACTTTTTTTTATAAAAAAAAAAAAAAAAAAGGATTATGTTGAAGAAAGAAGAAGGATATTGAAAAGTGCATGACATAACGACATGGAATCCTTAGCTTAAGATTTGTTTAATGAACCAATAGGCTGCTAGAACTGTCCATAAAGACTTTATCTCTCATGGAAAATAAAAAGAGAAGAAAAAAAGTTCGAACTCTGTGCAAACTTGTAGTAATGTTTTCCAGCTTTAAAACCCCTCAAAACCTTCTCAATTACTTTCACTTTCAAACGACCCCACCTTGAAAAAAGCACTTAATTTCCGGTAATTAGAGCCTTATTTTCAAACTAACCAAACTCCTAAAAAAAAACCAAAACCAAAACCAAAAGCAAATAGTAATAGTAATAGTAATTGTTTTTACCTCCTTGGCATTAGGGTTAGTAGGAGCAGTGTAACGATTCCCTTGACTGTTAATGGTAGGGTTTCCACTACCACCAATAGCATACATTTCCCATTGAGTGAAATCATTGTTCACAACATGTATATACCCTAGCCTGCATCTAGGCATTCTTTGAACCAATTTTTCACCAAAGTGGTTAAAGGCAATGGTCACTTGCATACCAGAGTCAGGCTTATAGTCATCGCTGTGGCCCAACAGCATCACCTCATTGTGATGGGAGAAAAAATTGTTTGATATTGTGATCCCTGTTGATCCCATCACTGCATCAATCAGGCCATCCTTGCAGTGGGAAAGGGAGCAATGATCTATCCAAAGGTCCTTGGATCCAAAGATGGAGATCCCATCACCATCTGATTCTGTTCTCCACCCATAGTGGGTTGTGCTCGACCTCACATTAGCCTCACCTGTTTAGGGACAAATTTAGCTTGTAAGTGTTAATAAGTACACCATTTTAAGAACCATTAGCTGCTAAGTAATTGTTCATGTAGAGCCAAGAGCGTAGGAAAATGGAATTATTTTTGATACAAATAGGAGAAGGAGATGCAGATAATGAAATTTAAACTCCAAATCTGTTGAATGTCACCTCTTAATGGTGAAAAATAAAATTATTTTTTATATAAATAGGAGAAGAGGATGCAGATGTTGGAATTCGAACTCCAGATCTGTTAAATATCAACTCTTAAAGGTGACTACATGAATCAACTGTGCTAAACCCTAAGTTCAGAAAATGGAATTATTGAAACTGAAATAAGGTGAAAACTTGGATTAATCTGAAATTTGTTATTTTATCTCTGGTTTGGGACCCGTACTTTCAGAAAAGTTATGAAAGGAATCTTATTTCTGATGAACCTTTATAGGATATTTTGCTTCAAAAAGTGAGATAATCAATCATAAAATCTGCCTTCACAAGTTATTCCATATCCAAGAGCTTTGTTAGAATATTGCAATAGTTTTTTAACACTTTCTCATATTCCTTAAAAGTTTCTATTCACTTACTAGCAGTGGACTGTTCTATTCTTGAAAATAATAGTAACAATAATAAATAAAAAAAATGAACTTGAGAGTGAGACTATAATCTCATCATGTGAAACTGTAACAGGATCTATCATCTGTAATCAATTCTACAACCTACTGATCTGCCAGGAAATTATTTCTTATCAGAAATTCAGGAAAATTAGGAAAATCCTGTCAGAGATAGAAAAGTTTAATACAGTAAATTTATGATTTCTTACCTGACTGAACACAATGGTGAATGTGTATATTGTGAATAATGATATTGCTGATATACTGCAGAGTAATGCATCCACCGCCAGTAATGTGCACATTAGCCCCACGTCCATCCAATGTCTTGTAGCTATTAAATATAAGTTCTTGCTTGAGCTTAATGTGCATGCTACTTGGGAACACAATCCACAGCGGCTCTGGCTGAATCACAGCATATCTAAGAGTTCCAGGCCTTGGAGTAACGGCATCATCATCAGATGAATCTGTCACAATGTAATATTCACCACCTTTGCCTCCAAGGGCATACTGGCCAAACCCAATGGCACAATCGGCTAGCCGCTGCCGGTTGTTGGGCCAGTCAGGGTCACATTTCCAGCAGTCATCTATGGGGTTGCCAGTTAGGCAAGTGGATTCATCTTTCTGGGATATTTGTAAGGTTTGCCTTCTTGAAATAGAAGCATTTACTCTCCTGCATTATGTTGGGGAGAATTATTGAGATGTAATGTAAGGGTCACATTAAAGAGTAAAGACTAATTAAAGACCCTACTGATCACATACCTACCAGACAAGAGTAGAGTAAATAACAGTATGTTGAAACTTACAACATTAAAGTGCAATAGGCTAAAAAGAAAAAAGAAAAAGATAGTGGAGTAACAAAGTAAAGCAAGTAAAACCCTAGAAAACAGCTTGGATTATAGCCTTAAAGATTGAAAAAAAACCAAAATATAGAAGAAAATGCAGGGGGGGGGCATTAGAATAATCCAAGAAAATGACAATGCAGAGAAGCAAAGAGAAACCTTGTTCCTTGGGGTTCCAAGAACTACAGTTGAAGACTTAAGTAATCTTAAGTAGACAACAAAATGCAGAACAGATAGATCACAAAATACTAATAAAGAAAGCATTTTAACTACCAATGTAAGCCTGGAAAGGTTATACAGCTTAAGGGGGCAAAAAAAAAGGCAGTATCCATACAACATTGTACCTTTGAACATCTTGAACAACTTCATTGGGGTTGGGATGTGGGGTGGGAAAGGTAAGGTTGAATGTTGCTAAAGCAAGGGGAGAAAATGAGCTCAGGAGAAAGAATACGACAATGTAGTTCCTGGACAACATTGTTTCTGATCGAAGAACAGTTTAGCTCTTGAGGTTTTAGTTATTTGGAAGGGTTGGTTAACTTTGCTAAAATCTAAGATTAAGAAACATGGAAATTAGAAGTTTTGGAGAAAACTGAGTGGAAAAGATAACTGGCACTGTATCTTCTTCTCTCACTCAACTTTCTTAGTCACTCTAACACTGTGCTCATGTGCACTTTGATTCATAATCATTGTAATAATAGACTTTTGGATTCATTTAATGGAGGAAAACTAAAAGGGAAGAAAAGAAACAAACAGGGGAGAGGGAGAGAAGAGAGAAAGACATTTTCCCTCTCTTTACTCTGGGAATCCGCCCACTCTCGAGGAATTGGTGTCTAGCTTTCTTGATAATTGTGGACAGTGGAGGGAGATTTTTGTCATCCTTTTGTATCGTGTTTGGTGATACTGCTGATTGGGTAATAGGTGAAAGAGCCGTTTATCCCATAGATTTCAATTGTAACGATCATAATATTAGGTTGCGATTAAAGATAATAGGGAATTAGATATCTGCAATTTTTTAAATATTTGTATTCGCTTATTATTCGTTTACTGTTCAAATCCGCACCTGATTTAAAGAGCAATATCCGTCGAATATCTGAATCTGCTAAATATATGAATTTATCAAATCAATTTTAAGAAAATAAAAATATGAAATTAAACAAGAATTAAATATGTAAATAGATTTTTTCGGATATTCGAATATATTATCCATATAAATAAAGCAGATTCGAATATCTGATAATATCCGAACCAAAATGAAAATGAATTCGGATAACGGACATCTAAAGGTTTATATCCGAATCCGTTGCGGATAATAAATCTAATATTTAAATTTACAAATAAATATATCAAATAATATCAAATATCTAATTTTTTACTATCAATTATCATCTATAACTGTCATCGCTATTAAATCTCTGATTTATCTCAGAGAACAGGAGCAGAACTTTGAGATTGGTTAAAGTCAAACTTCAGCACAGTAGCATGAATATACCTCGATCTAGTTCCCACTTCCCAAACTTGTTTTTCCTGGTTCCATGTCTAATGCTTTCCTGCTAGTTTCTTTGAATTCTATGAAAAATATCCAATTAATCCTGTCAGAATATGAAAGAAAGAACTAATTATTTTCTTTTTTATCCATAAAATATTTTCTTATCGTTTTGTAAAAAAAGAGCATTTTGATTTGCAATATATATATATCCAAATTATCCCATTTTAACCACTTCAATTAAGTTCAAGGACTGACAGAAGATGATGAAGACATTTTCATTTTCCTTGAACCACCCAAATAAACTAATATGCACCGTATAACACATTAATCAAGAGAGTAATTAAGTCGTTTGAACAACAAAATGAACCTAGCTAGCTACTTGAAAGGTATTTTACATGTGTTTTCAGTGACTTATTATAATTTTTATCATTTTTTGTTAATATTTTTGCGTGTTGGTGAGATATATAAACATTAATTGCTGTATATTAAGTATGAGATTTTTGCATGGTATGGTCCTAAAAGTCCAAAAATGAGTAATTGAGTGAAGATCACACATTCGAATGACATTGAATGGTCTAGATTCTGGAATCTAGTTATAAGCTATACCCAAGCTAAGAATACTTGAAACACTTTAAATAGACTTGTTTCGGGACAGACAGTACATAGAAAACAAAGAAAGGCTGAATCCAAAACTTAAATTAATTGATTTAATTATACAATTATTTTTAAAAGATGATAACTTCAACATCTTCCACCTATTTTCTTATCCTCGTGAATTCCTTTATAAAAAAAAAACAACAAATTGTTTCCAAAAGCTTTAGGGTGGCGCAACTTGGAACAAATATTCAACTTCAAGGTTCAAAGGCTATACTGATCAATACATTACTAATATTTAGTACTTAGTACAGTATATATAAATAAAATATTGGGACTTGGGAGCCTCCTCTAAGCTTTAAATGGTATATATGGAAATGACAGAGTTACTAATTAGTTTAAGAAAATGGAGGAGTGGCGTGCAGGTTCACGCCGGTGAATCCGGGTTCAAAGGCAATGGCCATTCTCTGCTCTTCTTTTTATGGACATGGGGACAACAAAACTAAAGGAAATACATCTCTCTCTTCAATTAAAAAACGAAAAAGATAAAGATAAACGAAACAACTGCTACTTCCATTTTTCTGATACCCTTTCTTGTTTTGGGTCCCTCACTCACTCACTCACTCACTCACTCTCATCTTTACTAATTAGCTAGCTCCCTTTACCTTTGCTTTTCTTTCTCCTACTACTAATTTAGAAGAAGATTGTATAAATTGGGAGCTAGAGGAGCGGCGTTTGTTGCCATTGCTGGCCTGGTGGCTGCTGGGTTTTATTTGTATTTATGAACATGCATGCAGTTAAATGCCATAAATTTCTTTTCTTTTGCTAAATTTTTATTGCTTGGGGACCTCAATGCGATACATATACCACCTTCAGTCCATGTGAAGACTTTATAAAAATTTATTTGAAAGAAATTCTACTTTAGCTAGTAAAATTCCATTGTACGGTATTAGTCTTTTTTTTTTTTTTATCAAATGAGTATGTAGCTGGATAATAAGTAAAAGAATTGTAAATACTGAAATTTAAATTTTAAATTTGTTTAATATATATATAAATCAATTGAATTAAATTTTGAATTCAATTATATGATATCGAAAATTCATTTGCAAAAGTGAATTTTCTTTACACTTGTTCCTAAATAAAAATTAATTAATTACTCTGAACATGTGTAATTTAATTATCATGTAATATATGCCTTGTAATGAATTGTCAAAGTGGTTGATGTAATATATACTTTTACCCACACAAAAAAAGCAATAAATTGGCAAAGCTGATGTTTGCATGTAGAGTAGGCAAAGCACCGAATGCTATCAAATTAAAACGGCGAAATTATGTCTTTGAATATTGTTTGCGAAGATAGAAACTGTATACGTTTTCATATTCCTTTCCTCGACGACATGTCAAAAGTAGACCTATACAAGAAAAGGTTAGAATTTAAATATTATTTTTTAGATAAATTTATATCATATTTATGTTAATTTTTTATAATAATTATATTTAAAATATTATATATTTATATAAATTTTGATATTTTAATAATTCGTATTATATAAATTTTAAAGCATTTATATATTTATATTATATTCGTATCATATTTTAATTATTTTTTTAATCATATTCTTATTCAAGATTACCAAATCTAAATTACATCCCTGTCTTCTCTTTAAAAAAAAAAAAAAAAAAAAGCTGCATGTGTTGGATAAGAGTTAATAGCAAGGAAGTTTTAGGAAACCCTGAATAAAATTTTATGAGTTCTAAATTCTAATTAGGGGAAAAAATAGATATTAATTTCTTTTACTAATTTCTCTTATCATCCCCATTAAAAAAAATAGGAGCAAATAATTCAAAATATTCAAAATAGTGAATACCCTTTATAGAAAAGATGGATTTGGACATGAATTTGAATTTTCTGAAATTATTTAAGCAATTGGGCCCACCTTATGACTTCTGCTCAAAGAAAATGACCCTAGATGAGGGCCCACTGAAGGATTACTTTTTGACCCTAGATTATTTGGTAGGTCCCATATCTTTGAAAAATTATGAGACTATTATACCATCTCAGTGTATGCAAGTGCCTTTAGTCAAATTTTACATGTCAAAAATACATTATACCCCACCCTTTTCTTTAAAATATAAACATTTTTTTCAATTATTTTCTGTTCATAGACAATCTAAGTCAAGATAGAGTCAGTGAATCTTATCCAAAAGACAATAACATTATTGAATGTCTATATACATAATGATTAGAAGTATAATTTTATTAGGATTTAATTAACAAGTATTTATAATTATTTATTAATAAATATTTTTTATTCAAAAAATAAAAATAAAAATTTTACGTTTTAAGTATTGGATCATATATTAATCAACCGAGCCAAATTCTTTAGTGCATATATTATTTTTAGTAATTGCAAATGTTTCTAGTTTTGAATTTTTAATAAATTAAATATTTTTATAAGTTATCATGATGATGATAGTATTACAATTTCTTTAACTTTAGTATTAAATTTATAACTTGGAGAAATTGGTTTTTACTTGGGATAGTAATATACTAATATCACTCTTTTGGCATCTTATTTTCAGCCATCGAATAATTATAGAGTGGAAACCCTTTTTCTTTTTTTCTCATTCTTGAGTTTTAAATATCCAACTCTTTTACATTTTATAAAAGAGAGGGCTATATGGAATCACGAAGGCATACATTGAGGCAATTATGTGGATTGGTTGAGCATTGTTGGATTTAAAATTAATTTTTTTATATCATGTTAAATATAACTTTTTTAGTAGTCCTTGGTGAAAAGGATTGGTCATGGTGAAGTGTGTGATAAAGTGACTAGATAGCATCATATACCCATTTGGAGACCCCTAGTATACTATAAATCAAATTATCAATAAATTAATGCTTCAAACTCAAGTTTTAGTTCAATTGATTCATATTATTAAAATGGAATTATCCTACATCGATTAAGTCTTGGATTGTCTGTGGTCTTATATTCAAGTTGGGCCTCTCCACTTATAACCAATTGGTTTTAGGTTGGATGCTTAACATGGTATCATAGCTCAGGTTTTGTTCTATTGTTTCTGCTTTATACCCCTTCTGAGTTTGTCACGTTGTAGGCTCCTCGGTATCCGCCTACACGTGATGTGGGCCTGTTAAAGTGTGGTTATCCCACATCGGTTAATTCTTGGATTGCCTGTGGTCTTATATTCAAGTTGGGTCTCTCCACTTATAACCAATTGATTTTAGATTGGATATTTAACACATTTAATTACTCTTAAAAAATTGTATTTAGCATATCTGAAGTTCGAATCCCTAACATATGCAACCACTTATTCTATTCTCAAACTGAAAACATATTTTGTACCAAAAAAACTAATTCTTCATTTGGATCGTACTGTATATATATCTATTTGTAATAGAAATTTTAAAAATCTAATGATAAAATGATATGATGGTGCGATGGGAGGAACTCCCACTCAATATTCAAATGAAACATAAATATCGAATGGATAAACATAATAATTTCTTATTTCATGGCCCATTTTGATTTTTAAGACACTTTTTCACCCTTTTAGGAGATCCACAGTTTAATCAGTTAAAGTATTTTTTTTTTCTTTAAAAAAGTTAAAGTATAGGATATATAGTAAGAGATTAAAAATCATTCTTCAACTTTGGAGTGCCAAAATTATGGCTTTTTTTTTCTTTCTGTATTATAAATACGAAAATTATGTAAACTTGGGCAGGCATGCACCTCGGGAGGTAAAATTCTCTTGTTTATTCATTGGCTTAGATTGCGGAGTGTGAAGCACTGTATCTCGTGTTATCCAAAATCCAAATCAGGTTCTTTCTCAATTCTTCCGGAGGAAAGTAAACTCTTTTCCTAATGCATTTTTTTTTTTATAAATCTTTAATTTGTATATATAGGGAGAAAAGATAGGATAGGAGTCACAAACTCACAATTTCAACTTGCTTATTGTTTCGAGGTTACGACCCAATATGCTAAAAACACAAAAAGTTTTTTTAACTTATTAATTGAGTTCGTTTTTATATATCATACAAGTTAAAAGCTTGTCATATATTTTTTAATATACTTTTTAAAAATTAGTTTATTTTATTAAATAAAAAATTAAATTAAATTGAATCGATCGAATGAATCAATTAAATAAAAAATCTATGATTTATTATGTATAAACCTTTTTAATTTTATTGATAATTTTTTTTTTTGAAAAATTATTGATAATGTAAGATATGATTTTTTTGTTTTTTTGTTTACTTATATATATATATATATCAGTGGATTTGGCGGATGGCCATTGATTATTAAATTTTACAACTCCATCATCAGTAAATGTAATGAGAAGTCTTTACAAATCTTGGGCTGGCCATTGGTTACCCTTTATCTGTTCATCATTATGTTTATCAAGCCCAACTATACCATTTTTTGCCCAAATTTACATTTGGGCTTTTTTCTTTTCGAATCACCTCAGTTTTTTGGACCAGAAATCACCTCAATTCATAACAAGCATATATACCAATGGGTCTTTTGACTTTTTTTTTTTTAATCATTTATTGGGGAGGGATAAAGATAAAGGATTTATATTTGATGTACTGTGAGTGTATAAGTTTATATATTGACAATGCATTTACGATGTCACATGTCGGGTTAGAGATTAGTGGTTAGGGTTAGAGTTAGTGGTTATTAGTTAGAGTTAATAATTAATTTTTAATGAGGTGTCGACAGTATATTAAATACAAATCCAAAGATAAATAGGTCGTCGAGATTAACTTATTTGCAAAGCCAATGCTTTTCAAGCTTCGATTATAAGAGATCTTTTTCCAGCACCATCCATGAAGGAGAAATCCAAATTTAAAAGTTTCTAAGAGTCAAAACTGGTATGTTGTCTAAATTTGTTATGAAAGCAATAGAGCAAGAAACATTGCTGGTGTCTTCTGGTTGAGTTTGTGTGAGTTTTTTTTGGAGATAATCTACATGGACAAAAGAGATCAGATAGTACCTGAGTTTGATCTTCTAAGATGTATTTCAATGTCTAAATTAATATGAATTCAAAGAATTTTCAGAAGAAAATAGAGAATAATCAAAGGATCAATGTTGATGTTTTCTCTTACTTCGAGTCATCATTTTACTCATTTATACCTGATTGCTGAAAATGCTTAAGAGTTTGATAAGCGAAAAAAGGTATTTGCTCTATGTGGAATTACTAGACAATTCTAGACTCATCAGACATCATATGTCCTACATGTAGAGGTCAAAGGGGATATAACAAACATGAAATTGTCAATATTGTTCAAAGCAATGAATTAAATGCCAGCATCAGATGCTTTTCCTTCAACTAATTTCCTGTCAATTTTTTTTATATATACATTTGAGATTGCTGAAACGAGTTAGCATTTTATTAATAAACCACATAACTCTTACCAACCACTTTCTTGTTTTGTTTTCGTACGAATAGTTAAATTGACAAAAAATAAATAAAATGCAAACAAGACATTGCTGGCTGCTGACATTAGAAGTCAACAAAAATCCAGAACCAGAACTCTGGAAGAAGACAAACATGCAATGAAACAAGGTAACTAATTTAGTAGATAAACAACCAAAAAGCTTCTATTCTTCTCAATATTTGCAGTCATATTTGACTTAAAAAACCCATTATTTAGAAGCAATTATTTTCTCAGATTATCTTCAAACTTTGCCATAAGTAGACGAGCTTTCATGCATGCATTATTTACATGTTTACAATTCTTCAGACACCTTCACTTTTTTTTTTGCCATCAAAGATCAACCACGCATTACACATTGCACAACCATTTGAAACATATATTGTTTGTATGTAGATAGTGTTAGGTACCAGAGTGACGGAATAGTGTCTCACAACTAAAATAAGAGATGAGAAAATAGGAACTGAACACACAAAATTTAACGTGGAAAACCCTCAATGAATAAAGGGAAAAACCACGGGGCAAGACTAGAGGAATTTCACTATGAGAAAATATTACAACACCTCTCTCTAAATACTAGGAGAGAACAACCTTACAAAGAATATAAGAAAGTATACAAGAGAGGAAGAGATAATTCTTGGGATGGTTTTAATACTTCTCCTTAAGGCTCTTTATATAGCCTTCAAGGAGGAACTCTAACAATTCTCCCACCGATGTGGGATTCTAACAATTCTCCCACTTGAAGATTTGATTAAACCAATCATATCTTCACACCACTCTTTCTGTCTTGCCATTCCATGTTGCTTACGTTTCTGATAGACCATAGGAGGATCGACACCAAATAAACTTGTCAGTGTTGATTGGTTTTGTCATAACATCTGCTAGGTTGTCTTTGGTGTGAATCTTTTGCATATCCACACTTCCTTCTTCTACTACTTCTCGAACAAAGTGATACTGTATACCTATATGTTTTGTCCTGGAATGAAAGGCTGGATTCCTTGCAATGTGCAAGGCACTCTGACTGTCACAATACACAATAATCTTCTGCTGCTTGTGCCCGAGTTCTTCCATTAACCTTTGTATCCATATTGCTTCCTTGCATGCTTGGGTAGCTGCCATGTACTCAGCTTCTGTAGTAGACAAAGCTACAACAGTCTGTAACTTAGATAACCAGCTTACCGCTCCTCCTGCAAGTGTGAACACATAGCCAGTAGTGGATTTCCTTTTATTAAGATCACCTGCAAAATCTAAATCAACATAACCCCTGACAACAAGTTCTGATCCTCCAAAACATAATGCAACATCTGAGGTTCCTTTAATGTATCTAAGGATCCTCTTAACAACATTCCAATGCTCTCTACCAGGATCTGCCATAAATCGACTGACCGCTCCCACTGCTTGTGCAATGTCTGGTCTTGTACATATCATAGCATACATAAGGCTTCCCACCGCTGATGCATACGGTACTCGAGACATTTCCATCCTCTCTGCTTCATTGCTAGGACTCATACCTGAGGATAATTTACAATTGACAGGAAGTGGGGTAGATATTGGCTTACAGTCTTGCATGTTGAAGCGTCGCAAGACCTTCCTCAGATAATTCTTTTGAGAAAGCCAAATTTTCCTGTCTTTTCTGTCTCGGTGAATTTGCATCCCTAAAATCTTGTTTGCGGGTCCCAAGTCCTTCATATCGAACTCCCTAGCCAACTGTGCCTTCAAATCTTGGATTCGATCTTTGTTGGGGCCTACCACCAACATGTCATCCACATACAACAGCAAAATAATGAAATCATTATCATCAAACCTCTTGTAGTACGTACAATGGTCTGAACTCAGTCTGTTGTATTCAAGGCTAATTATGAAAGAATCAAATCTCTTGTACCAACATCTGGGCGCCTGCTTTAGACCGTACAGAGATTTGGTCAACCTGCAAACCAAGTTCTCTTTGCCTGTTTCAACAAAACCTTCTGGTTGGAGCATATAAATTTCTTCTTCAAGCTCTCCATGTAGAAAAGCCGTCTTTACATCTAGTTGTTCAAGATGTAAATCAAATGCAGCACACATAGCCAACACTACTCTGATAGTAGTAAGTCTGACAACTGGAGAAAATATCTCGTTGAAGTCAATACCTTCTTTCTGAGCATATCCTTTTACAACCAATCTAGCACGATATCGTTCTACTTGATCATTGCTATCCCGCTTGATCTTGTAGACCCATTTGTTACCAATGGCTTTTCTGCCACGTGGTAATTCCACCAGTTCCCATGTCTCGTTCTTGTGAAGAGCTTCAATTTCTTCCTGCATTGCTGTCATCCACAGAGAAGCATCTGGGCTACTAGTAGCTTCATGAAAAGTTGATGGCTCTCCATCCTCTGTTAAAAGACAGTATGCAACATTGCTCTCCGTAACATACTCCGTGTGCCAATTTGGAGGCCTTCTCTCACGAGTTGACCGTCGAACTTCTACAGCCTCGGACTCAACTGGTTCTGGTACCTCATGCTCTGGTTCTGCTTCAGAAGAATCATCTTCTTGAGAATTTCTATCCATCTGCACTGTAGCAGTCTCTTTTGAAGTGTTGTCATTTGTTTGCTCACTTTGCAGTTCATTTTCTGCAAAAACTACATCTCTGCTGACAACAACCTTGCGGGCAGTGGGATCCCACAGGCGATACCCCTTAACACCGTCAGCATAACCCAAGAATATACATTTTCTGGATTTTGGATCCAGCTTTGTTCTTTCTTGGGAGTTGTACATCACGTACACAGGACATCCAAACACATGTAGAGAAGAATAATCAGCTGGCTTTCCTTTCCACATCTCCATAGGCGTCTTCAAACCAATCGCCGTTGATGGTGATCGATTTATCACATAACAGGTGGTTTTGACTGCTTCTGCCCAGAAAGATTTGGCCAATCCCGCTGTTCTCAGCATGGCTCTTGTTCTATCTAGGAGAGTTCTGTTCATCCGCTCTGCTACACCATTCTGTTGAGGCGTATGTGCAACCGTGAATTGTCTCATAATACCCTCTTTCTTACAGAATGCTAGAAAGTTACCGTCTACATATTCTCCTCCATTGTCTGTCCTCAAGCACTTGATTCTTTTCCCAGTTTCAAGCTCTACTTGTGCTTTGAACTCCTTGAATACTGGAAACACATCAGACTTCTTCTTGATTGGGTACACCCATAATCTCCTGGAATAGTCATCAATGAATGATACAAAATACTTTGCTCCACCCAGGGATATTTCTGGTGACTCCCACACATCAGAATGGATTAAGTCCAGTATGTGTTTGCTTCTTGTAGTTACTTTAGCAAACTTCAATCTATGCTGCTTGCTTATCACACAGTGCTCACAGAAAGGTAAATTGACCATCTTGAGCCCGGGTAGGAGATTGCGTTCTGCAAGGACTTTCAAGCCTCGCTCTGACATATGGCCTAATCTGCGATGCCACATCATCGTCGTTTCTTCTTGGCTGGCTGCTGCAACTGATGCATCTGCCTCTTGCAACGTCTCTCCCAAAAGCATGTATAGATTGCTTGTGATCTTCTCTGCTTTCATCACCACAAGGTTTCCTTTCACTACTTTCAATATTCCACATTCAGTGTGGATCTTGCACCCGAGGTCATCCAATTGTCCAATTGACAATAAGTTCTTCTTTAAGCCCTTCACATGTCGTACCCCTTGAATTTTGCGAACAATACCATCATGCATTTTTAATCTGACGGTACCGACTCCAGCAATATCTAAGGCGTGATCATTTCCCATGAACACAGATCCTTCCGAAATAGGTTCATAAGTGCAAAACCAATCTCGGTGTGGAGTCATGTGCCATGTCGCACCTGAATCTATTATCCAGACATCATTGAGTTTCTTTCCGCCTTTAGAACTAGTCGCTGCTTCACTATACAAGATTTCTCCATCATCTGAGGTACTTGCAACACAACCTTGGGAGGTTGATGTTTCAGAATTCTTTTCTCCACCCTTCTTATTATGCCAACACTCCTTCTTCGAGTGCCCTCTCATGCCACAATTGTAGCATTTAAGATTCTTCCTTCTTCGAGATTTTGATCTACCATGATTCTGACTCCCACTGGAGCCACGTTCTGTTGATCTGCCTCTCATCACCGTTAAAGCCTCTGCTTGCTTTGAATTTTCTGACCTTTCCTCCTTATTCTTGCGCCTGGATTCTTCTTCAAGAATAGCACCGGCAACATCATCAAAGTGAAGAGAGTCACTAACATTGTTATTTGTGATGTTGATGATGAGTTGATCATACGAATCTGGTAAACTCTGAAGTAGAAGTTCCGCACGTTCATTTTCCGCTATTTTGAAATCTGATGCTGTGAGTTGAGCAAATAGCGTATTCAGAGTGTTGATGTGATCCGTTACCGACGTGGATTCACTCATTCGAAGAGTGTAGAGTTTTCTCTTCAAGAATATTCTGGTGTGAAGTGACTTCACCTCGTACAATTTGTTTAGAACATCCCAAATCTCCTTTGCAGTCTTCTTCTCTGCAACACTTGACAAAACTGAATCCGCCATTGCTAGGTGCAGATTGGCAACAGCATTGTCATCCTTCTCTTTCCACTTTTCATCAGTCATTTCTGTGGGTCTACTTTCAATTGCTTCTAGACAATTATCCTTCCTCAAAATTGCTCTTATCTTCAATTTCCACAAGGAGAAATTTCTCCCACTGAACTTCTCTATCTCGAATTTTGCTGCCATGGTTGTACACGAACTGAAGCGAGTTACACTATTTCACCGTGAATAGTACCGTATACGTGAACAGTATTGTACGTATGTCGTACACTAGAACAAATCCAGTATACGTTAACAATTACTGCAAAAGTATACAACCACACGTATGAATAGTAACCGTATCTGTGAACAGTGACCGTATACTGGACAGTGACCGTATACTGGACAGTGACCGTATACTGGACAGTGACCGTAGCCCGTGAATAGTGCACCAGGTAGGTTCCCAGGAAAGAGAGGTGGGTCACTGATAGACACACTTAAATACCAAGTCTTTCCTAGCCAGAACTTCCCTAGACACTTTCACACTACCACACTTTATTTCCAGCAACAAGAATAATTCTTTTCTGATGTGGAAGATCAGACAATACTGCAACCACAGAGCATACTAAGAACCAACACTTTCACTGCAGCGGAATAAGGACCACGAACCAATGGCTCTGATACCACTGTTAGGTACCAGAGTGACGGAATAGTGTCTCACAACTAAAATAAGAGATGAGAAAATAGGAACTGAACACACAAAATTTAACGTGGAAAACCCTCAATGAATAAAGGGAAAAACCACGGGGCAAGACTAGAGGAATTTCACTATGAGAAAATATTACAACACCTCTCTCTAAATACTAGGAGAGAACAACCTTACAAAGAATATAAGAAAGTATACAAGAGAGGAAGAGATAATTCTTGGGATGGTTTTAATACTTCTCCTTAAGGCTCTTTATATAGCCTTCAAGGAGGAACTCTAACAATTCTCCCACCGATGTGGGATTCTAACAGATAGCTGTTCCAAATTGAAACAAGTTGTAAGCAAAGAGACTTTTAAGTATGGTCATTGGCAGGCGTTTGGTCAGATGGTCCATGCTGCTGGCTACGTACTATCCCATGACCATGACTGCCTTGGAATGCTATGGTGATTATTTATATCAGGCTCCCCATCAGCATCTGAATTTTCCATTGGCCGCCTCTCTTTCTCCTTGCTGGTACTGACGTTACCTTCAACCTATGTTATTCGGATTCAGATGTGGGTGTCGGACGCAGGTATTTGTTGGACAAGAATATGTTTAATTTTTTTTTAAAGATTTTCATGTATTTGGAGGGTCCTTGGAGGATAATACCTCATACCCATGTCCAAAAATGTGTCAGACACGGGTGTCAGACACACAGAGTACTTAAAAAAGAAAAAAGTTTCATAGCAACATAACCTTCAAACCATCGGCATCCTTCTATTCCTGACAAAAGCCATGGTTGCCACGAGAAGCAGTAGAATCAATGAGAAGAACAGGAAATAGGAAATTCATGGCCATATTGTTTCTAATTAGTGTTTTAGGCTATTGCTATATGGAAATTTCGATGATTGAAAAGAAGATAAAGATCTGCTTATAACAAGAAAAAGTGGACAGAGAATAGGTGGAAAAGCTTGGAAAAATCTGATCGTGAACTTTCCGTTAAGCTCAAGTTACTAATTAATTAGTTAATTAGTGAGTGATATAATGCTCCATTTTCTCTGTTTTGCAATTTTTTTTTTTTTTATCTATAAGGATCGTTGGATCTTGCACTTCAATCCCCAAATAGAAAGTTCCACCTTGACATATCTAGATTCCATTATCAATATGCGTATGATATCTGTGGGAAAGGAGGATTCTGAGAAAATATGACTGATCTTGTTGAAGTAATAAAATATGAAGAGAAAATAAAGAAACTTATCAACCATGGATGAAACAAAGGAGGATTCTGAGAAAATATGATTGATCTTTTACAAAAAAAAATATATATTTTAGACATATCATATATCTTAAAATGTTAATTGATTGGGGATTAAAAATCATGATATACTAACAGGATAGTTGAATTACTTATATTAATGACTTAAGCATAATAATCAAACTACTCATAATAATTTATTAAACTATACATTTGTTTTTTATAAAATTATTATTCTAATATTTGTTACTTCTAAATTGTGATGTATAAGAAATTCAAAAATAATATATATATAAATCCCAAAATGAAAAAAAAAAAAAAAAACATCTTATTTCAGAAAAGATTAATAGATTTTCCGAACTGCATTAAAGCAAACCATCTAAGTAAACACTTATTTATTAAAAAATTTAAATAGATCATTTATTAAAATTAAATAAACTAAATTAGTTTTATTATAAAATAATTATTGATCTAAACTATGCTTTACATTAAAAATTATTTACTACTATTTTTATTATTAAAAAAGTAAAGTTTTAATTATTTTAAATAATAATATTAAGGTACATAAAAGATAAATTAGTCCAATTGACCTGAAACAGATAAATAAAGACAGCTTTTCGCAATATATATGAAGAGAGGCAGCTAAGCTAATGATTTGAGTGGTAGATATAATAGTTTTATAAATGTTCTGTTTTCCTCAAAGTGTGGGGGGCAGATATTGGGATATTCTATCATGGTGCTGAGGTGGCTCTTGGCTTTGATTTTCCTCCTGCTAGCTAGCACGCACCTATAAGTAAAGTTCCAACGGCCAAAACCGTGTGAATAATGAAGGGGGCAAGCTGCTTTCCACGTATTGGAAATCTGGCTTATATGATAATGTTAGATTCTTTTGTCCTTGATTCATCACGACTTGTCATAATTATATATAGTAGGATGGAACTAGATCGGATAATTTGTTCGATTTTATAAATTCGATTCGTATTGGATCGGGTTTAGATAAGATATTTTTGTTTCGGGTTTGTCCGATCCGATCCGAAACAGTATTTTTTTATTATAATAATATTATTTAATTTAATTTTAATTAAAAATATTTTTAAAATAAAAAAATATTTTTTTAATCCGATAAACAATAAATTCGGATCTATCGGGCCGGCCCGACCCGACTTAGAACTAGATCTGAACAAAAAATATGAAAAAAATCGAATCACAATCCGATCCATAAATAAATTTAAATGAAACCCGTCCGCTGCCGCGGAAATCCACTAGAACATGCCTTACTAATGTCATTAATAAAGAAAAGTTTAGTTTTAAAGGAAAGAAAGAGAAGAGAAAACATTGTAATTTGTCCTTTTAAATTATTAATTTGAGCCAAAGTCAAAAAAATAAAAATAAAAAAGTTGTTGAAAAGGACACAAATGGAGTGTCTCATCCATTTTTTTCCCCCTATCTTAAGCTAGTTTTTTTAATTTAAAATTAAAAAAAAAATCAAAAAATTAATAATGGTGTGGACAGTAAAATAAAAATAATATCAATATATTATGAACACATAAATTTTTTTCTAAATTAAATTATAATGATAAATTATATAAAATATATTATGAATTACGACATGAAATAAATACAACGTAAAAAAAATAATTAAAATACAACACGAAAAATAACATAAACATGACATGAATGCACGAACGTTTAAAAATATATATAAAATAAATTATTAACGTTTAAAAATTTAAATTTATAATACTTTGTATAAATTATTAACGTGTAAAATTAATTATTAACGTGTAAAAATTTATAAAATTTATAATATTTTAAAAACGCAAAAAAAAAACACGAACATACAAAATTTTCTTTGAATTGAATGATTATGACAAATTATGCAAAATATGTCATGAATTGAGATACGATACGAACACAACATAAAAAAATAATTAAAATACAATACGAAAAATAACATGAACACGACATTAATAGACAAATAGTAAAAATATAAATAAAACAAATTATTAACGTGTAAAAATGTATATAAATTTATAATATTTTATATAAATTATTAACAGGTAAAACTAATTATTAACGTGTATAAATTTATAATACTTTGAAAACACAAAAAAATAACATAAACATGAACACACAAATTTTCTCTAAATTGAATAAGTATGACAAATTATGTAAGATATTAGATGAATTGAGACACAATACGAACATAACATTAAAAAAAAAATTAAAAATCAACACGAAAAATAATATGAATACGACATGAATACACGAAAAATATACATAAAATGAATTATTAACGTGTAAAAATTTATAATACTTTTAAAAAAATAATACGAACACAAATTTTTTTCTCTAAATTTAATCATTATGATATATTATGCAAAATATGTCATGAAATTGAGACACGACACGAATACACAATTTTTTCACTAAATTGATTCACAATGATAAACTATGTAAAATCTGAGATAAATTGAGACACGACACGAACACAATATAAAAAAAATTAAAAAAATTAAAACACAACACAAAAAATAATATGAATAGGATACGAATACATGAACCTGTAAAAATATACATAAAATAAATTATTAACATGTTAAAATTTATATAAATTTATAATACATTAAACACAAATAAATTATTAACATGTAATTTTTTTTTAATATTTAATAAAATAACATTCGTTTATGTTTTCGTATCATAATCGTATTTAAGGTATTTTATATTTGTATAAATTTTGAAGTGTTAATAATTTGTGTTATATAAATTTTGATATGTTCGTGTATTCGTATCGTGTATGTATTTCTTTTTCATATCGTGTCATATTTTGACACCCTTCCTAAACTCTCTCATCTACAAAATTTATCTTATGGATATAATATTTTAAGTACGACACATAAAAAATTAAAAATATACCAATACGACATAAATACACGAATTATCAATTCTAAAATAACTTAAATTTTCTCACCAAATTTTCACAAACTCTTCCATTTATCTCGATAACATTTTTTAACATCGAAATTGTTTTCAAAAGGAAAAAAAAAAAAGGGAAGGTGAACAGTGGGCAGCGACGTGAATAACCTTATTGGGAAAGAAAGTTAGGTAAACCTAAAAAACATGACCTCAATAGTTGACATAATTGTTAAATAGTCTAATAAATAAGAGTTATAAAAGAGAAATGAAAAAATTAGAAATTGTTAAGAAAGATATTGTAAAGATAAATTTGACCTTAATCAAAAAACTCATTTTCCTTTCTCCTCTCATTTAAGAAATATTATTTTTTTAAAATTTTAATTAAAAATAAATTTTAAAAATAAAATATTAAAATATTTATTCTTTTAAAATTAAAATAAAAAATAATTTTAGAAATATTAATTTTTTATTTTTAAAATTTTTTAATTAAAAAAAAGTAAAATAAAAATATTTAAATATTTGTTTTTTAAAATTAAAAAAATTTATTTTCAAAAAATTTACTTTTTTAATTAAAAAATAAAAGAAAAAGGGAGGAGAAGATTTAAAGGTAATTTTGTTTTTACAATTTTCTTCCTAACAATTTTTTATTTTTTGATTTCTCTTTTTAAATAATTTTAACTCATTATACCTTTTAACAATTATTGTATTGTTGATGGTATGTTTTTCAAATTTACCCAAATTTTTTTCATATATTTATTGTATAGTATAGGGAGAGAGGATAATGACAAATGCTTTGCAAACATATGTTCGGTGTGGTTTATAATAAAAAATGAGCAATAGAGTTGTCCATGATCGAATCAGGTTCGAATCGAATTCAGATGTCATATTAATAAATATTGTTTGTCCAAGATCATTGGACTTGAAATATGAGTAATTTTTCTTTACCCATGCTCGATCCTTTATGTAACACCACTATCCCGACCCACGTAGAATCTCTCACATTTATACACAAAAAGACCAATCATTTTTATAAAAAAAAAATCAATCCCTCAAGAAAAAAGGTTGATTCTTTTAAAAATTTATATTAATAATAGTAAAACGAATTGGGGCGAGTCTGATATGAGCAAAAATGCTATGTCTATGGCATGACTTGTTTTTTAAATGGGTTTCATTTTTTTGTCCAAACCTATTTTCGAACTTAATATTTTTATCTAAATCTTTTCAATTATTAGACGAGCCTTCAAAGTTGAATAAATAATTCAACCTTGAACATATCTATTGAACAATGAGTTGAAAGATTATAACATTATTATAATATTGTACTATTTATTTTAATAAAAAAATAATAATCTCTTTATATTTCTTAATTCTTTTGGTTTTTGTTAAAGAAGTTTCCATTTTGGGAACTGTTTAATGGAAATTATTCATGTCTTTCAAAGTTTCAAATTTAGAAGTAAAAATCTCCGTAAGAATATTTGCATTTAAAAGGAAAAATATTCAAAGACTTCAACATTTAAAGATAAAACAAAGTCAAATATGGTGGTAATGTTATATTCAAATCTTTGAGATGTGAACAATATAGTGAATCAACCAAAATTAATTACTTCAATGGTCATACAGCTAGCCACCTCAAATATTGGTCTTTTCTTTATTCCTCTTATAACCTAACAAACAAATTGTTGAACAAAAATGGAATACTATTTGATCTTTAAAACCTTTAAAAACAAAGAAATATTTTGATCTTTCCATTTTTGCATTTTTTTTCTCTTTTATTAGATTTGATAATTTTTAAAATGACACTAAAATACAACACGAACACAACACGTTAAATCTGTCTAAACTTTTTTTTCTTCTCTTACTCGAGCTCGGCCAAGGCCGGCCTATAGATTTGATTTGCTGTTCATAAATATTAAAAAATTATATTTTTTTATATAAATATTTATATATTTATAATTAAATTTAAATAAAAATTAATATTTTATTAGATGAACAGTAACTCAAATTGCGTCGGCCTGAATAAAAAAAATCTTTATCCAGGCCCGACCTAATTCGAGCAGGATCTTTCATGTTAGACGCGTAACCCGACCCTTGGATAGGTCTACAACACGTTTAAACGCGATTAGTATAACACGTTTAATATACATATTGACTCATGTTTAAGATTTTGACACGTTTAATAATTTATATCGTGTTCATGTTATATGATTAACACGAAAAAAACACAAAACACGATACGTATACATAAATTATCATATCTATCTTTTATACAATGACTAAGACATTGTATATACATTATTGTATTGACCCATTGCAATAAATTAATGTCTCCAATTAATGGGAAATGATGAAGACATTATAAGTAAAGTAAAATCAAAATCAAACTACACCTTATTTAAAAATTTGTCAGCCAATGTGGTCGGTATTCGGTAAGAAGAATAAGAAACATATTTTTGCAGCTGTTCATTTTAGACAAAAATGTGAACCGTGTCGTCGATGCTTGTCCTTATGTTCACCAACGGGTCTTAATTTCTGTCGTATTTTTTTATATTAGGTTACTTGCCAATCACTCACATTAAATGAAGACTGATTATCCAAGAAACTTGTAGGAAAATTCACCTTTTCTGTCTTTTTGTATGAAAACCTCTCTCTCATTCCTATAATTATAAATACTCTTTATAATCTTCTCTGCATATCATATCATATAATCCACAGAAAATTTTAAACATTTTCCATTTTTTTTTCTTGCCATTGTTTATTTGGTTTGGCCTCAAAAGATCAATATGTTGAAGTATCAAAGCAAACCCATGTTTATTTCAGTTTTTCTCATCTTTACAGCTGTGTTTCTCTCCTACACAGCTTCAGTTTCAGCTCAAGAAGTTGGTAATTGTCAAAAACAGAAAGCAAAACTGATTGTTTTTGTATTTGTATGTATACATTGTAGATTGATAAAGAATAATGTGAAATTTATATTATATGATGCAGAGGATGAGCGGGAGTTTGATTACTTACAGAACAGTGGGAAAGGACCAAATCAATGGGGAGATCTGAAGAAAGAATGGGCTGCTTGCAAAAATGGAGATTTGCAATCCCCAATAGATATGTCAAGTCTAAGAGTGAAGGTAATCAAGAAATCTGGAGAGCTTAAGAAGAGATACAAGCCCTGTCATGCAATTGTCAAGAACAGAGGCCACGATATTTCGGTAAGAAATTAGATTCTTGGCTGAAATCTTGTAATTGGTAATGTCTTGCTTAATTAATGGGTTTTTAATCAAAGTAATAAGCTATAACCACAAGATTTTCTTTCCAATTTTCCTGTAAGAAAATTAGCCGCTTCAATCATCTTCCTCCATGAAACGCCGAGGGCGTAGGCAGATGCTGGCAATTAGTATCAACTCTATGAAATATAATTGATTTTTTTTTTTTGGTCTGAATATGCAGCTTCAATGGCTGAATTATGATGCGGGTTCAATCAAAATCAATGGTACCGAATACTTTCTCCAACAAGCTCATTGGCACTCAGCTTCTGAGCATACCATTAATGGCAGAAGGTCCCTACTCTCATTTAATTCATCTCTCTCATTCAAACATTACAAAGTCTTTTTTGTAATAAAATGGTTCAATTCTATGTTGCTCCGGCTCATATTTTTCTTGAAATACCCATGTCCGATCTATATTTGGATATAAGTATAGATATATAATCTTTCAAGGATCCTCCAAAATACATGGAAAAACTTAAAAAGCTAAACATACTCGAACACATACCCGTATCTGATACTTATACCCGAATCCGAATAACAATTCAACTTCAACCGAACTTACAAGGCTTTTATTTCCTTTTTTTGTTGATCTTGGACAATAATTAGGTATGCCCTGGAGCTACACATGGTACACCAGTGCAAGGACCCCAAAGTGAAGAACAATCTAGCTGTTATTGGACTACTTTACAAGTTTGGTTCACCTGATGTTTTCCTCTCCAAGGTAAAAGATCAATTTTCCAAAATGATTAGAGAGTATCAGATTATGTCCTTCAAATTCCAATCAAATTGTGCCACCAGCAATGTTTCTCTCACATATTATCATCATAATTTGTTTATAAAATTTCAGCTGATAAGCAACATTACA
Source organism: Fremontodendron californicum (assembly GCA_030761205.1). Taxonomy (NCBI): domain Eukaryota; kingdom Viridiplantae; phylum Streptophyta; class Magnoliopsida; order Malvales; family Malvaceae; genus Fremontodendron; species Fremontodendron californicum. The sequence goes on from JAULJL010000012.1 coordinate 2,207,085, forward strand.
TCCATGAATGATCATGTTCAAGAAAGGGAAATGGGGGTGATTGATCCAAGCCTGATCAAGATGGGTGGCAAGAAGTATTACAGATACATGGGCTCATTAACAATCCCTCCTTGCACTGAAGGTGTCATTTGGACAATGAACAAGAAGGTAAATCCAATCAAAACCTTAACAAAACATTTTTTCTTCTTTAAATTTCTTCTCTAGAACTTAGATCCTTAACCATATTTGAACACTATATATCCAGATAAAGACTGTTTCAAGGGACCAAGTCCGGGCACTTCGAATAGCAGTCCATGATGTAAGTAGATACCTATCAATTTAGCTAAGCCATGAACATTCTTGAAATGAGAAATTAATTCCAAGCAAATCTAACCTTTTGTGATCCAATGATTTTTTCAGTATGCAGAAGCAAATGCAAGGCCTGTGCAACCACTCAATCGTCGAGAGATAGAACTTTATGGCCCGAACTGATAAAATCTAAAGCTTGTATTGAGAACCCAGTTTTTTTGATCTTGACCTTATTCTTTCCACAAATTTTTTTCCCCTCTCTGAAATGGTCAATATATAAAACGATACTTTCTCACTGTTTTTATACACCATTTTGAGGTTACATGTCGTTTGTTGTTACTAGCTTACTATACCTTGCTGCATTTTTCAGTCATCTAGATTGAAATGGTTACAAATTGTGAGGCTAGGAGATAATCTCATGCGAACCAGAAATTTGAAGATGATCATGGATAAAGTAATCTGATAAACTGATGAAGCGTTCAAACTAAACAGTATATAAAATTCTATTGAATCTCTTGCAAAATTTTCCCATCAATCGATTACATTATAACTAGATTCATCAAAACTAGAAGAGGTCATCCTTCATCTTTCTCCCATGTTACCCGGACTCCGGTGTGAGTGTCCGATATGAATATATGATCGACACGGATATACTTAATTTTTTCTAAGTTATTTCATTTATTTGGAGTATCATACCCCCATACCCATATTCAAATGTATCGGATACAAGTGTTAAGACGTAGGTATTTTAAGAAAAATAAAAAATCCGGATAATATAATCTTTCTCCAGAAAACTTAATTAATTGCACAGATAACGTATCAGAAAACGCCTTCACATTCATACCACAGAATACCCCTTCATCTCATCCCTATTTTAGAGATGCAGAATTATCAATTATATATTCACTTGGCAATTGGCACATCACACTACTAATTTCCTTACCAGTTATAGTAAATACCAACCGACCTGCTCCTCAGCCTTTTCTGATATAAAAAAAGGTAAGTTAGTGAGCCCTGGTTATAAAGGCCCTGGTTAGATTACAAGCAATGAAGCAAATATAAAGTTAATTCAAGCTAAAGTCTTTTCCCAGATGCAAATTAAGGATAAATATAAATTTCAAATTTGGATATTCAACATTATTTATTGCCAGCAACGATCTGAATACATAGCATATTCTGAATTCTTCCACATTTCCCTTGTTCGACTAATACAACAGCAACTCCAGATCGAGCAGATATTTACAGCAGATTAGCAAACAGAGTGAAAATTTTCCCATTCTACAACAGTTAACAGTGGACCTAAAAGAGTAAACTGAAAACCATGAAATAAACGTTGATGAACCCATCATCTAACTATTTCTGCAATATCCGATGAGCACGAAGCAGCAGCTCCGCGTGTCCGCCTTGTGTTGTATGAGCTGCATTTTAGGCACTTGTGTGCCACGATATGGAAATTAACCTCAGAATTTTCCCCACAGTCGTTACAGAGAATCCAAACCTGGTCAATCAAAATATTGACTCAATCATAAATAGCTAATAGAAACTAAGCATTGATAGCTGCTAAAATATGCAAATTATACGCAAACTAAGCATTCCACTGACCATCTTGTTCTGATAAATTTGAGGCATCGCTGTCGAAGCAACCTGCAATTTGTTTTAAGAACATTTTGATTAGAGACTAAATCAAACAGTTATATGCACATCAAGTTGCTTTTAAGAACACTTTAGCAATGGACTAAATGAGAAAAGTTACATGCACATCATTGCTTAAATACACAAAATAAGTTGATCTATTCCGTTCATACCTCTCGGTCAAGTCTTCCCCACACTCGGGACATGTCACAATACGATTTTGAGCAAACAGGACATGAATACCTGCAATAACATTATTAACACCAAACCAAGCTGCCCAAGGATGACATACGGAATGAATAAGGAAATGCTTTTGTGAACAAAATTAGTATATAACCAAGAGGTTGGCACTAGTGTTCTCAAAAGGACTTACTGGAAATGACGCTCCATCTCTTTTACACATTCCAAATGTATAGTGTGGCCACATGGTAAGACCGTTATGTCTTTTGTCGTATCAAAGAGAAACTAAAACGATAAAACGACAAAACGACAAATTAGCAGCTCGAAAAGCATGACATTTATATCATTCTACTCAAACCTTCAGTCTTTTAAACTTTACCTCAAAGCAAACAGCGCAATTATGGTGCATAGCTTTTTCAACACAATTGTGGGAGTTCTTCATCGTCTTAGAATAGCAACATCCTACAATAGATATAATCCAAGAATTAACGATTGAAGAAAGGAGAAAATTAAAGGGTCTCTCTGTCTCTCACGTAAAAAACAAAAAATAAGTAGGTAATCTTACCGCATTTATTACAATGGAAAAAATTCTCCTCTCCACCAATTCTACAATATCTAACCAAGTTAATACTAGGGATATCATATACATGTAGACACACAAAAAGAACAGACTTTAGGCAAAAATCTAACCTGCAGATACCACATTCATCACAATGGTACTGATTTTTCGAGACCTACCAATTCGAGAAACAAGGTTTTCCATCATAATGAAGTATATTTATGAATTGCACTTTCTTCAATTGTAAAATTCAGTTTAAGACTTACTTCATCATCAAAAAAATTGCATTTGGAACAGAAATACTTTCCCATGCAAACCCCACAGTTATTGCAATGCTGCTGAACCTAATTTATATCAAGAAAAATCAGACCAAGTTGGTATTTTTACTGTTATTTCCATTCTAATCAGTCTTTAAATCACTGCTATTTCTTATAAAGATTAAAATACTTTAGACACTTACATCTTGTTCTCTGTCACACAAGGAACAAATAACCTGAAAAAAAAAAACATTTCATTTATTGAATATAATAATATCAGCTAAGAATCACATAAAACAATGAAAAAGAAAGAAAAAAAAAAAAAAAGGTCAAAAATTATAACAACAAAAACATTGACAAAAGAAACTGACCCTTTTTATATCATGGCGAGGAACCTCGTGACGATCTAAAGGATCAACTTCGATTGAGTTCTATGAAAAGAAAATTCAATTTTTTTTCAAAATTAAATTATTGTTTAATTGAATTAATAGAAACTCTCCAAAAAAAAGATAAATTGAAGAGAATTAAGAAGCAAAGAAAGGACCTTGGATTCATTATGGCAATGCCTGCAGTCGAATATCTCATCGCAACAAGGTGCCCTGATCTTGCATCTTCTTCTATAATGCGAACACCTTCAAAATCAACCCCAAAAAAAGGAACAAAATTAATGCAAAAAATGGTGGAAATTAACATTTTCAGAGAAAGAAAAATACCCGAATTCCCCATATCCCTTCTCCATTATAGATGAAGAGTTTGACATCTTGGGCTCAAAACCGCTCTCCGTTAATCTCCAACCTTTTTTTTTTTTTTTTTTGCAATTTATAATCCAAATTTACCTGGAACCAAAATTTAAACAAAAAATGAATTCAATTTGGAAACCATAACTAAATTAAAGTCCTAAAACATCTAAGACTTAAAAAAAAAAAAAAAAACAGACCCGAAGTGAAACGGGTAAAATGAAGTTTCAGTGAGCTGAAACAATCATGAAGAGCTGAGCAAATTGAGCACGGATCAGGATCAGGATCAGGAAGAGGAAGATAAAATATATATATATATATATATATGAATCCCTTTTATAAAATTTTACGTTGACCCCTGATTTAGATTTTTATTTATCCATTCCCAACTTCCCTATTACGAGGCGACACGCCAGCGTCTTGGCCGGCCGACTCAATTATTGCACTTTGAAAAACGAGACAGAGAGAGAAAATAGAAAAGGAAAAGGAAAGGAAAGGAACAGCGTTTTAATTAACATCCAACAAAAATAAATAAATAAATGAAAAGGTTAACATACCAGCTTTAAGCTTTGTTTAGTATGGTTTTTGATAATTTTTTTTAAATCAGTTATTTTTTTAAAAAATTGGTTATTATTTTTGAAATTATGATTTGAAAAATTAATTCAAAAAGTTCAAAAATATAATTTTTAGATTTTAAAAATTAATTTTTAAATAAAATAATTTTATAATTTTTATATTTTTATACTTTTATTATTTTAAATATTTTTTTATATTTAATTTCATACAATACTTTTTTTTCAATGTTAAACACTAAAAAAATTAAATCATACTTTTTAATCATTTTTTTTAATTCAATTTTTTTTCAAATTCAAGTTTTTTCCAACTAAACTAGCCCTTAGAAGTTAGCGGAAAAGGAAAACTGGGTTCCTTGTTTAGGTAGGTTTTCTGTTATATGTAGTAGTAGTTCATAGTTCTAAACTTCTAATTACTTTAGGTTGAAGAAACAGTGCAATTACCCAAAAGGGTAATATTATTTATCTGTGGCAACTTAAGGATATTACGGTAATACAGTCAGAATCTAAAATCTAGCCATGGATCAGAGGATAGACTCTGTAGTTCGTAATCTAGCAATATTATCTAGATTTGCCAGTGTCGGTATATGTTGGATATAAATTTGTTAAAATTTTAAATATATATATATAAAAAATTATATTTCATATTCATATTAGACTAATAAATATATATTTAAAAAATAAATAATTTGGTTAAGATATAAAGTAAGGTCTCGTTTAGAATTGCTTCTGTTACAGTTTTTGAGATTAAAACTTGCTTTTCACCCACAATGTTAAACAGATAAAAAAATTTGACTTCTGCTGTTGAAATCATGGTTTGAAAAGCCAAACCAAAAAGCCAAAAAATATAGCTTTTGAGCTTTAAAAGCTGATTTTTGGATAAAATAACTTTATTATCCTCACATCTCTATACTTTTATTATTTTAAACATATCTTTTTTTAACATTTTAATTTTTTACAATATTTTTTCACAGCAATGCTAAACACTTAAAAAATTTTAAACCATACTTTTTTTATCACACTTTATAAACACACTTTTTTTTAATTCGAATTTTTTTTTAACCTAAATTTTTTTAAACGACAATGTTAAACTAACTCTAAATCGGCAGCCCTGGATTTTTCTTCGACAGTCGGTACGGTGCACGTGTCGAATTGTGAATGCGGGGACGGTTTTACCACGTGACTGATAATGAAATTGAGTTCCTTTTATTTTACCTTGAAAGATCAAAGAGAGAGAAAAGCAGAAGTTTTGTTAATTCAGGATTTTAATGTCAGGAGGGAGAGATTAGTCAAAGTTTAGTGAACAAAAATATCCCAATGCTTTAAGTTTGAAACAGGGAAGATCATGTAAGTGTAACTATCAGTAAAGAGAAAAAAAAATATATGAAAAGGGAAAGGGAAAGCTACAGCTATCAGAATGTTTATGTTGTTTTAGCTGGAATGTAACTGTCAAAAGCCTTTGGTCGAAAGGAAATTTTGGGGATAAAGAGAAGTTGGCCAAATTAGTCATGGGACATCTTCCTGGGATGACATTGTTGACTTGTCCGGTCCCTCTTAAATTCTTAAAAATGGTCGGAATTTTGAAACTCCAACATGCTTCCTGGACTAGATGTTGTAGTTTATGAATCCAACATTGACAAAGCCCAAATACTTTAAAAACGTAAAGTTTTGAATTGATCGAGCAAGATAGAAAGTGTTGATTTCATCTCATGGATCCATCCATTTTGGAAGGTATATATATGCATATGTTGTGAGTGTATTTTTGCTTAAACATTAACCTTAAAATTTTTAGGTTCAAATAGTTTGCTAGAAGTGAAATAAGATCTATTAGGGTGAGGAAACTTCAAATCATAATAATTTGACAATAGCAAGGGGCTAACCAAATGTTTGTAGCAAATCTTGTCCCGATAATAAACGAGTATCGTGAACGAAATTTTTAAATTCCACAAACAAATTAAAAAAACTTAAAAATGTGTGTTTTTTGTTATATTAATTTTTTCAGAACATGTGTTATTGTATTAAATTTGCTGTTAATATTTTTAAATACGGCTAACAATGTATCGGATAATTTTTCTTAGTAAACATCTTGAAATTTTGAGAAATAAGATATTTGGTTTCAAGGTCGTCAACATACTAATAAGGCGCAAATGAGGCCCAAATTCAACTTTCAGCATATCTATTGGGCTTATTTTTTTATTCCTAATGAATTTTAAACCCAAAGTCACCTGCACCAAGGAATAAAGCATTTGGGTTCAAACTTGATCCTAACCCAGACCCAGAATTTGGTCTGAAATGTTTCATCCCAAGGAAATGGGAGGCTTATAGTTATATGCATGGTTATTGGTTGGTGTTAGAAATCATGTCATCTTCGCTTCCTATCATAAAATTACAAGTTCTCTACTCAAATTTTGCATCCCATGAGAATAAGAAAAGAGTTTTTAGAGTTTTTTTTTATTTTTAAATTACAATTATAATCAAATAAATTTTAATATATATCAAGGGAAAAATTAATAAAAAATCAAATCAACAAATTAATATATAATTGAACGAAACTCACGCATGCCTAATCAGACTTAGATTTAAAAAAATAATCAAAGAGTTGGAAATACTTGATGCCCATTTTTTAATATTACTAGAATTAAGCCACCCCATTTCACTGGGGTTTTTTTAAAGTTTTTTTTTTTTTTTGTAATTTTTTTAATTAATTAATAATAAAATTTTAAAATAAATATTATTAAATAATAATGTTTTATTTTTTATTTTAAAATTTTAAAATTTTAAGAATATTAATATAATTGTTTTTTAATTATGAAATTAAATTATTATAATTATTTATTGATGAATTACATAATACAAATTTATTTTTAATTGTTATTTATATGCATTTTTAAATATATTTAGATCTTATTATATAGTGCATATTTTTATATATAGGAGGTAAAAAAATATTAATAAAAATTAATTTTAAATTAAATTTTATTAAATAATAATTTAATTATTTATAAATTTTAATAATATTAGTATAATTATATTTTTTTAATTATAAAAATTAAATTTATGATAATTGTTTATTTATAAATTACGTAATACAAATGCATTTTCAATTATTATTTATATGCATTTTTAAACATATTTAGATCTTATTGTATATATTTATTTATAGGAGGTAAAAAAATAATAAATAACAAAATAACAAAATAAAATAAAATATTGTATTTTATTCTCTCGTTGGGTTGACTTTCTCAACTAGGTTAGCAATAAGTTCGTTTTTCGGTTTTTTTATTTTAATATAGCTAAAAAAAAAAATTCCCAAAATACAGTTGCTTTTAGATTATTTCCCAAAATACGCTGGGAAATCGCCACCCCCCATGGTGATTTCCCAGCGTCAAAAAACATATTTTGGCTAAAAATACCAAGGGAAATCGCCATGGGGGGTGGCGAATTCCCCTGGAGTTTTTTGCAAATTTTGCTAAAAATACCAAGGGAAATCGCCACCCCCCATGGCGATTTCCCTTGGTATTTTTAGCCAAATTTGCTAAAAGCATGAAGCGAAATCGCCATGGGGGTGGCGGTTTCCCTTCATGTATATATATTTTTTTTAATTCTTGGAAAAATATGAAAAACATGTACCAATAGTGAACTTATTGTGAAATGGTATAATGAATAAAAGTTATTTGAAAAAGATAAATAAATGAAAATTAATTTTAGGCATATTACTTTTATTTTTTAAAATTTTTTAATTAAAAAAAGTAAATAAATTTTTTTTTTTTAAATTAAAAAGTTTTTATTTTCAAAATATTTATTTTTTAATTAAAAATTAAATTAAAAAATAAAAGAAAAAGGGAAGAGAACGTTTTTTTATCAAGGATAATTTTGTCTTTACAATATCCTTTATAGAGGTGTTCATGGGCCGGGCCGGGCCGCGGCCCATTTTTTTTTTCTTTTCTGCCCAAGCCCTCCCGTTTCGGCCCGAATCACTGTTTATTTGAATAAATTTTTTTTTTATTTTTTTAATTAAAATTAAATAAAATAATATTATTATAATAAAAATCACTGTTCCGGGCCGGCCTGGAACATAAATTATCCTGTCCAGGCCCGGCTCAATATAGGCCGGGCCTGTCGGGCCGGGCGGGTTGCCCGGCCCGTGAGCAGGTCTAATCCTTTATAATAATTTCTAATTATTCATTTCTCTTTTTCAAATAACTTTTATTCATTATACCATTTCACAATAAGTTCACTATTGAATCATGTTTTTCATAGGGAAATTTTTTTTTTGCAAATTTTAGTTGGGAAATCGCCATGGGCCATGGCGATTTCCCAACTGGTATTTTAAAAAAAATTAAAATTTTCAGTTGGGAAATCGCCATGTGCCATGGCGATTTCCCAACTGATAAAAAAAAAGCGGATTTTGGGAATTAATCTGAAAAGAGCGGTATTTTGGTAAATAATTTTTTTTTTGCTATATTAATATAAAAAAACCTTCGTTTTTCTCTCTCTTTTTTTTTGTTAAATTAATGAATTACTAACTCATTTTTATATTTTATTTTGCTTATTTAATTATTCAAATAAAAATAACTAAAATAAAATTATGGTTTATATTTAATTTTCTTGATTGATCAGCTTTCTCATTTTGGCTAGCAGCAATTTTTTTTTAAAAAAAAAACTTTTTTTCGATTGGATCAGGTATGAATCCTAAATCAATTCGCGAATATGAATACTAAATCAACTCGCGAGTCAACGTTTGGACTAATCCCTTTCAATGCATCATTTAAAAATAAAATAAAATAATATAAATTAAAAAAAAAAAAAACTAAAACTAAAATTGAAAAAAAAAAATTTAAAACTATAAAAATTAAAACTAAAAAAATAAACTATATATATATATAAAGAAAAGCTTGCCACATGATCATTAGAAAATTTTTCGGCTTTCTCACATTGGTTAATAGCAAAATTTTTTTTTTTTCTGCGAGTGGATCAAGTACGGATCCTAAATCGACCCGTGAGTCAACATGCGGACCGATCCCTTTAAATACATCATTTGAAAATAAAATAAAAAATTTAATAAATTAATATAAATTAAAAAATTAAAATTAAAAAAAAAAGAAAAGAATTGACACATGTCAAGCAAAGAAAGCTTGACATGTGTCAAGCTTTCAATCCCTTAAAGAAATAAATTAATATAAACTAGAATTATGCCCGCGTTGCATCGGGGATTTTTATAATTTTTAATTAATAAATAATAATAAATTTAAATTAAATTTTATTAAATAAAATTATTTATTTATTTTTTGATTTTAATAATATGAATATAATTATTATTTTTTAATTATGAAAATTAAATTTATGATAATTATTTATTTATAAATTACGTAATACAAATGTCTTTTCAATTGTTAATTATGCATTTTTTAACATATCTATAATGTATATTTTTATTTATAGAAGGTAAAAAACAATAAAATAAAAATAACAAAATAAAATTATGATTTGTATTTTATTATCTCGTTGGATCGACTTTTTCACATAGATTACAGCAAATTCATTTTTTTTTTTGTTAAATTAATGAACTACTAACTCATTTTTATATTTTATTTGCATATTTAATTATTCAAATAATAAAATAAAATAACTAAAATAAAATAAAATAAAATTTTGATTTATATTTAATTCTCTCGTTTGATTAGCTTTCTCACTTTGGTTAGTAGCAAGTTCATTTTTTTTTCTTCTTTAAACTTTTTTTCGAGCGGGTCAGGTACGGATCCTAAATCAATCCTCGAATCAATATTCGGACCAACCCTTTTAAATACATCGTTTAAAAATAAAATAAAATAATATAATATAAAGTAAAAAAACTTAAAACTAAAACTAAAAAAATAAACTAAAACTTTAAAATAAATTTGTCACGTGTCAATCATTTACCCAATTAGAGATTTTTTCAATTTTCTCACACTGATTATTAGTAAATTTAATTTTTTTTTAATTTTTTTCGAGCAAGTCGAGTATGGATCTTAAATAGATATGTTAGTCAATATGTGGATTGATCTCTTTAAATATATCATTTAAAAATAAAATAAAAAATAATTAATTAAATAATTTAATATAAATTAAGAAAAGTAAATTAAAACTAAAAAAATTTGCCACATGTCAAGCAAAGAAGCTTGACATGTGGCAAGCAATGATCCCACTAGGGGATTGTTTTTAATGAAGTTGTATAGATAAATAAAACTAAAACTAAAAAAAATAGAAAAACCAAAAAAAAAATTTAAATTTAAATTGAAAAAAAAACTTGACATGTGTCAAGCTTTCACTCCTAAGGATTTTTTTAATAAATTAGGTATAGATAGAGATATCCAAAAATTAAAATTTGAGGCTCTAATCTAAAGTTTCAAATTCATACCTTGTTTTTGATGGTCAGAGTGAAATTTATGAAATGAAAAAGATTTCTTCCTCTTTATCTAATCTAAAATCATTTCTACCAAAAAAGAAATTTAATCGATGTCATAACGGTTTTTCGACCGCTAGTGACGAATTTGAAAACACAAAATGGAGTCGCCACTAATCTTTTTTGCTAGGTGTGATTGGCCACCTATTAAAACCGGTTTTAGTAAAACATTAATTAAAACATTTTGTAAAACCAATTTCGAAGTCCGCGCTTTGAACCAGAGTAAAAAAAAAAATTGGGTTCGGGAGTGGGTTACGTGCGGGGAAGGATTAGCACCCTCGCAACGCCCGTTTAGAAAACGGTACCATTTAATCACGTGTTATCTTAAATCTCGATTTAATGGACTCAACATCACTATTTAAAAATAATTCTCTTTTCTTTTCATTTTATTTTATTAAAAAAAACATGTTTATTATTTTTGGATTTTCTTGGATTATTATTGTTTTTTTGAAAATGAAAGTGAACACAAATTTATTATCGAAAATACTCATTAAATATTCCCGACACTCTCGGTGGTATTTAACGAGATCTTCTCACCTCAAGACATCTCAGGAATCACAACCGTGATATCCTTCGAATTCCGTCGTCGGCAATTTACATCCATTTTTATTTAAATGCGTATGATGCGAATATTTAAATATCGGATGCATACGACTTAGCATATAACTATAAAATTAAACATGCAAATCATAATATTAAAAACACGAGCATAACGAAATATCGAGCGCATAAGCATTCGCTATTTATTCATTTTATTATTTCTTTTTTTTTTAAAGTGAAAACGAATTTTTGTATCGAGCATGTCGCTAAATACTCCCACCACTCGTGGTGATATTTAACGAGATTCTCTTACCTCAAGATATCTTAGGAATCACTACCGTCACGTCCTTCGAATTCCGTCGTCGGTTATTCGCATTCATTAAAAATCCTTTTTTTTTTGAAAGTGTAAATTAAAATGCTTTTAATAATTATTTTCGAAATAAAAGAAATTATCTATGTAAAAAATAATTCTCGAATCACTCCGATATTTCGATAATGTTTCGCTTATTATTCTTACTCGGACCATTTCAAAGAACGATTGATGTTCCGACCATTCCGAGAAAGAAATCCGTTTTTAGAGAATTTTATTTATCGAAAATAATTTTAAAAGACATGTATTAATTAGAAAAATTATTATTTTAATATTTTAAAATCGAAACCGAATAACAAAAATATATCGAATCCCGGACAAAAATAAATAAATACAAATAGTAATGAAAATAAATAAGAAAATTAAAATCATACCTGACAAATGTCGAGAACCCGAAAAATCAAAATGTCGGACTTGATCTCCGTAAAATTCTTTGCTCGTCCTCGACCACCTGACAAATGTCGAGAATCCGAAAAATCAAAATGTCGGACTTGATCTCCGTAAAATTCTTTGCTCGTCCTCGACCACCTGACAAATGTTGAGAATCCGAAAAATCAAAATGTCGGACTTGATCTCCGTAAAATTCTTTGCTCGTCCTCGACCACCTGAAAAAATCAAAACGTCAAAATTGATAATCGTAAATTTTTCCCTTTTTTTATTATTATTATTTTTATTATTATTTTTATATTTTTCATTTTTTATTTTTAAATTTTTTTATTTTATTTTAATTAATTTTTTTTTTATTTTACTTGACCCCTTTTTTTATTATTTATTTTATTATATTTTCTATTTTAAATTTAATTTAATTTTTTTAATTTTTTTAATTTTTTAATTTTTATTTTTTTTATTTTTTTTCCTCCTTCCTGGCCCAAAACGCCTGGTTTTGGGCTGTTGGGCCCAAAACCAGGCCTGGCCTGCTGGGGACAGGCCTTTTGGGCCTGGTTCGGCGTGGGCCGAACCTTTTTTCTTTCTGCCCGAAACGGGTCGGGTGCGCGGACCCCGGGTCGACCCGCGGACCCTGGGTCAAAACGGCACCGTTTTAGCGCCGATTTTTTTTTTTTTTTAAAGGAAGCGCGCGACCCGCGCGGACCCCGGGTCGACCCGTGGGTCGACGCGCGGGTCTTTTGACCCGCTTCCTGGGGGCTATAAATAGCCTCCTTTTCCATTTTTTTCATTTTTTTCCTCTCTCTCTCTCTCTCTCAGAAACCCCCCCAGCCCAGAATCCGGAGGCCGGACCACCGCGCCGGCCGCCGTGCCTCGCCGTCGGTCGCCGTTCGTCGGCGGACGATGAGCTCCAAACTCCGCACCCTGGGGTATTTTGGCCTCCTCTTCTCGGATTCGGGCTCCGTTTTGCCCGAATCCGAGCCGAAACCCCTAGATCTGGGTTTGACCCTTCGACTTTTTTTTTTGTTGCTGGATGTTTTTTTTTCTGTGTGGTTGCTAGTTTTTTTGTTTGCAGGGTTTTGGATTCGGAGGAGGAGGGGTCCAGATCTCGTGAGGGCTCCGATTGGGGGCTCGGATCTGGGGTTTTTTTTAGGATCTCTCTTTAAAAAAAAAAGGGGTTCAGACCTCGTTTTTTTGGGCTCGGTTTTTTCTTTTGCAGCCGATCTCCCCCCCTCCGGATCTGGGTTCTGAAAGGGGTTTTATGGATGGTGGGTGGCGTGGGGGGTGGTTGGCGTGTTGGGGTGGCTGTGCAGGGTTGGTGGTGGCGTGTGGGGGAGGGTGGCGTGTGTCAGTGTTTTGGCAGGGCTGTCTGTTGGGGTTGTCAGGTGGGCTAGGGTTTCAGGGGGGCTAGGGTTTCTGTTGGAGGCAGTTAGGGGCCAGTGGGGCAGGGTGGTTCTGGGTTTGGGCCCGTTGGTGGCCTGGGCACTGGGCCTGGTTTTGGGCTAGGTTTGGGTTAGGGTTTGCAGATTGGGCCTGCTAAATAGTAGGCCCTGTTCGCACATGGCCCGAGTCGGATTCGGATCCGACCCGGGCAAAAATTGGTTATTACAGCTGCCCCTCTTTACACATTGCTGAGAATCAGGAATAGGGCAAAGACAATATAACCAATTTTGCCCGGTTATAGAGATCCATTTTTAGCGATGCTTTTATCGTTTGGAAAAATATATTGCTCCTCTAATGAGAGGCTCTATCACTTGGAAAAATAAATTGCTCCTCTCATCAGAGGCTCCATCACTTGAAAAATAAATTGCTCCTCTCATCAGAGGCTGCACAACTTTGAAAATAAATTGCTCCTCTCATCAGAGGCTCCACAACTTTGAAAATAAATTGCTCCTCTCATCAGAGACTCCATCACTTGGAAAATAAATTGCTCCTCTCATCAGAGGCTCCATCACTTGGAAAATAAATTGCTCCTCTCATCAGAGGCTCCACAACTTTGAAAATAAATTGCTCCTCTCATCAGAGGCTCCACAACTTTGAAAAAATAAATTGCTCCTCTCATCAGAGGCTCCACAACTTTGAAAATAAATTGCTCCTCTCATCAGAGGCTCCATCACTTGAAAAATAAATTGCTCCTCTCATCAGAGGCTCTACCACTTGGAAAAATAAATTGCTCCTCTAATCAGAGGCTCCATCAGTTGGAAAATAAATTGCTCCTCTCATCAGAGGCTCCACAACTTTGAAAATTAAATTGCTCCTCTCATCAGAGGCTCCACAACTTTGAAAATAAATTGCTCCTCTCATCAGAGGCTCCACAACTTTGAAAATAAATTGCTCCTCTCATCAGAGGCTCCACCACTTGGAAAATAAATTGCTCCTCTCATCAGAGGCTCTATCACTTGGGAAAATAAATTGCTCCTCTCATCATAGGCTCTACCACTTGGAAAATAAATTGCTCCTCTCATCAGAGGCTCCACAACTTTGAAAATAAATTGCTCCTCTCATCAGAGGCTCCACAACTTTGAAATTTAATAACGAACTTCGAATTTTTGACAATGAGTTTGAACACAACTTAGACCATCACATTACTTACTACCTTAGTCTTACGAAAGTGAAGACTCATTCTGGATATCCCCATCTCTTTCTCGTTTAGTTCTGAAATTCCTCGTCAGATTCTTCAGGTATCGCCACTTGACTAATCATACAGAGGCTCGACCTTTCTTAAAGTAACGAATTTGACTTTGCAAGAATTGAAAATGGTACCCGGAGGTTTTGAAAAATGTCATTTTGAAAGATGTTACCTGGAGGTTTTTGAAAGCAGATACTTGGAGGTCTAAAAATGTTACTTCTTTGAAAGTGGTGAACGGAAGTCTTATTCTTGACTTTGAGAGTGATGCCAGAGGTCTTTATCAATGATTTTTTAGAAAGGTGCCCGGAGGTCTTGAAAACATAACTTTTGAGGATAATGCTCGGAGATTTTGAAACAGGTACCCGGAGGTCTTTAAAAATGTCTTTTTATTGAAAATGGCGCCCGGAGGTCTTATCCATGATTTTTTTGAATAATGCCCGGAGGTCTTTAAAAATGTATTTTCCTTGAAAATGGCGCTCGGAGGTCTTATCCGTGATTTTTGAGAATAATGCCCGGAGGTCTTTTTTGAAAATGTTTTTTCTTTGAAAATGGTGCCCGGAGGTCTTAGAAGAAATGCCCGGAGGTCTTGAAATGTTTTTTTCTTCTAATTTCTCTTTTTTGCTGTACCCGGAGGTCTTGAAACATAACTTTTGAGGATAATGCCCGGAGGTCTTGAAACAGGTGCCCATAGGTCTTTAAAAATGTCTTTTCATTGAAAATGGCGCCCGGAGGTCTTATCCATGATTTTTTTTGAATAATGCCCGGAGGTCTTGAAACAGGTGCCCGGAGGTCTTTAAAAATGTCTTTTCCTTGAAAATGGCGCCCGGAGGTCTTATCCGTGATTTTTGAGAATAATGCCCGGAGGTCTTTTTGAAAATGTCTTTTCTTTGAAAATGATGCCCGGAGGTCTTAGAAGAAATGCCCGAAGGTCTTTGAAAAGGTGCCCGGAGGTCTTTTTTTTCTAATTTCTCTTTTTGCTGTGCCCGGAGGTCTTAAAAAGGTAACTCGGAGGTTTTAAAACAGGTTCCCGGAGGTCTTCTTTTTTAATTTTCTTTTTCTTTTCCTGTGCCCAGAGGACTTAAGAGAGGTAACCTGGAGGTTTTAAAAGAGGTGCCCGAAGGTCTTGGTGATCATGCCCGAAGATCTTTCACAATCATATCTTGGAAGAAAATCTCACTGAATGTTCAAATTCAAATGTCAAAACTTCAAATAGTCAATGTCATGCATGAAATGTGAATGTCATGCGAAGTTAATGCATATGCCCCTGATGATGCATGTTCAAGTGCCCACGAATAATGTACACATTTTACGACACGATGCAGATGCAAAACTTAATAAATATGCGAATATTTATGAATGATGCGAATGCTCCCAATTGTTTTTTTTTCTGATCTTGGTTTAGCTTTTCCAAATTGTTTCTCCTCTCCGAAACAGAGTGTATCCTGAAACGCTCGTGCCTCGTAAGAGATCAACCCTTTTCTTCACTTTGGAACTATCTCTTTGCCCCGATAGTTTTTCAAAATTTTATCAACTGGAGTCCGAGTGTTCATTTCTTCTACCTCAATAGTTCCATACCTCTGGGCTAGAAGAACCTTTGCCTTATGCCAACATCAAAAGTGGTTTCTTCCAAAATATTTTAATTTATCTGCTTTTGCTTGCTTCCTTTTTTTTTTTGAAAAATATTTGCTTATTTACTGAAAACTTTTGAGCTGAAAATGTCATCGTCTGATATTGTGATATCCACATCTCTTGAAGATTGATGATCACTGTTAGAAGTTTTTCTGAGTGTCAATTCGGATTTTTTTTCAAATTGAGTCGGAAGGCTTGGTACCACAAGATTTTGGTTGATCCAAGGAGACTTCACAACAGGAAAAATGTATATCCTTTCTAGACTCACAAATGGAACAGATTTTATAGAACATGATTTTTTTTGGAATCAAACAAATTCAACCTTCTTTTAGTTTCCAAATCATGGCGTTTTGACAAACATCAAGGCTAGCTGGGATGTTCAAACTGGAGAATTAATTCTGGAAAGGAAAACGGTCTCAGTTTTTAAAGTCAAACCTCCAAACGAGAGTTGACAGTTTTGGGATATTTTGGAATTGCCAGATGTTCCTTGATTTCTTCAAAATGACCTCTTCTTTTGTTATGGCCTCGACAATACCATACGCGGCACCGAAATTCTCCTATTTTACTCTAGACTACCCATGTCGAGTTTTCACCCTAGAGTCTCATTCTTTCCATTTTTTTATTTTTTTATTAAATGTTTCACCATGCATTCAAGAAATCAAGACTTATCCAAAAAAGATTTTTAACCAGAAAATAGACCGAAGTCTCATGCATTTCTCTAAGAATAGACTCATCAATTTAAATGACCATGCTCTATCAAAATGGTCTTTTCCAGGTACGTAATGTAGGCCGAGGTTCGAAGTTCTGAAAAAGGATAAATAGGCCCAAACATGTGTTTAAGGTGATCAAATCAAGGATCATTTCATGAGGAGGATTCTCTTCGAAACATTTGTCTTTGCTGAGCTTTTCTCTTCATCCGATGATTTTCATCCGTTCTTTTCTTCCCTTTTTATTTTTTGCTTTCATTTTTCTTTTTATCTCCTTTTTTTTTTTGCATTTCTATTTTGACAAGGTGAGCCTGTAGTTGTTTGGAAGCTCAGATTTCTCTTTGATTCACGGCATTCTTTTTTCGTCTTTGAACCAAGACTTCATTATCTGTGACTTTCGAAAAGATCCTTCCTCGCATTTGCCCCCTAGTGTGGAGGGTGATCCTTGATCGGGGTTGAAAGAACGAAAGTATTCATTAGGCTCAAAAGGGGTAGCAAAAAGATATTTTATAATTTCTGAAAGGATGATGAAAGATGGCCATTTTTCATATCGAACACAAGCACGTAAATCGAAGAGTCATTCCTTAGAGGAAAATAATGAAAAGGTTTTTTCTTTCTTGAAACCATATTGAATTTCATAAATGCATGATGTCACACTCATTTTTCATTTTTTCTTTTCTTCTTTTTTTTTTCATTTTTTTCTTTTTTGATGCATGCTCCGAAAATTACTTCATCTTTATTCACCACGTGTCCTCTGTATCTACAAATGATGCACCATTTGATTGGTCATACAAATGAGACTTCGTATCATAACAAGGAACACCTCAAATCTTTTTGGCTTTCCGAAGGGACAAGAAAGAATATGGCTCAAAAATAGCTTTTTTTTTTCTAGGAACACGAGAAAATCAGGTTTAGTCATTGTTACCTGAGACGTTAAACATGAAGTGACGTCTAGGCAACTCTTGTTTTGTGGTAACGGAAAGGGATGTGAATGGTTTTGGCATAACCTTGACACACGTCAATTTACCATGATCTAGATTCTTGAAAAAGGTTTCACTTGTTTGAGACATCAAAAAGCTCGGATTTTTTTTTTCAAAAAGTTTGTTCCATTGCTCATAACCTAAACTAGGATCTGCATTTTTCTTATTGCACTGACTGTGGTTTCTGAAATTCAACAATATGTTCCTGGCAGCATTGACTGTTTCAAACTCAAAGAATTCAAGCATAGGCAAGTCTCAAAGAGAGGGGGAAAGGTCTCGGGCCATTTCTAACATTGATCATCAATAATCTCAAGATATCTCATCATTTCTTAACGTGGAGAAGGATTTTTTTCTTTTAAAAACGCATTCTTCAAAATCAAGAATTTCTTTAATGTTTATTTTTGCAAACTCAACTTAAAACACAATAAACACAAAGCCTTTGAAATTCAAAATTTATTTATTTCATGTGGATGCCAACATAAGACAAGTGCTTTCATGATGAGGCATAGAACTACATGCATATTCCTCAATGCTTGTTGACATGCTTTTAAAGGTAACCATTCTCGTCCTTTAAACCCGTGGCGAAGAAATCGATTTATGGCAATGCGGATTTCCACTGTTCAACTAGCTCTGGAGTCAAAATGCCATCATGGACAAGACCTTCAATCTTTTCCTTCAGTTGTCTGCATCTTTCAGTTGAATGTCCAATTGCCCCCATGTGATACTCACACTTGCTGTTCGGGTCAAAGCTTATTGCTGATGGGTTTGGAGCTGTTTTCAAAGGCACAGGGGTGAGGTATCGGTTCCTTATTAGTAATTGCAACAGGTCGGAGATTGGGATTGAAAACTTCTCTTAGTTACCCCTCGGTCATTTCTGGGGAGCAGGCCTAGTTGCAAGGGCTGGCATAGGATGATGTGTTTGAATATCTGGAAGGTAAGGATAATGACTTGAAGAGACATTGGTAGAGTAACATGATTGATATGGAGAGACCCGGGGATACGGAGTGAATTCTCCCATAGCCTGGACATGTTCCTCCTTCCTTTCAGGTGTCTCGTTTCCCTCGGCATTGGATGTCTCATCTCCTTCGAGTTTTTCGTTCTTGATAGCATTTTCAATCATCTCTCCTGAGGTTACCATATCTGCAAAATTATTTGTGGCATTGCCAACGAGTCTATCATAGTACGGAGCGTGCAGTGTTTTCACAAAAAGGACAGTAATTTCCTTTTGAGTCAGAGCCGATCGTACTTGGGTGGCCATGTCCATCCACCTTTGAGCATATTCTTTGAAGCTCTCAGTGGCCTTTTTCCCCATATTTTGCAAGGTCAACCTATCTGGTGCCATGTCCATCATGTGCTTATACTGAGTCTTGAAAGCTTTTGCCAGATCTTTCCAAGAACGGATACAGCCCCGATCCAACTGATTATACCATCTCGCAGCCGATCCTGTTTAACTGTCTTGGAAGCAGTGGATTAACAGCTTGTCATTGTTGGTGTAGCCAGCCATTTTCCGACAAAACATCATGATGTGGATTGATGGACATTTCGATCCGTCATACATTTCAAATTCAGGGACCTTGAATTTTGGCGGAATTAACAAATCCGGGACCAAGCTGAGCTCATTCGGATCCGTATTCCCGAAAACGTCTATTCCTTCTATGGTTTTGAGTCTTTCTTCAAAGAAATCATACTTCTGTTGCACTTCTGCGTCTTGCTTTGCCACCCGTTTCTTCAGCTTTTCTTGTTCTAGTGAGCCATCTTGGCTTGGAATAACAGCTGAGTCTGAGGGGTGAAATTCCGAGTTCAATTGAAATTGTCCTCGGCCTTGTTGACTTGGTAGATAGGTCGGATCTTCATTGTTGTTTACTTGAGGTCGAGGTTATCCCCTTACGATCGATTCTTCAGCAACCCATTTTCCTCGGGTCAGCCTAGTCATCATCTCAATCATCTTGTCTATTTGCTCGCGTGACTCCTCTTGAGATTTTGTTATCTGTTCTCGTGTTTCTTGCTGAGATCTGGCTAATTGTTCTTGTAATTCCCTCTACGCTCTTTCCACTCTATCCAGTCTATTTTGTTCATCCTCCATGGTTCCGGCTTGTGTCATAGAGATACGCAGTGATTCTTATACCTCTGATTTGGAAGAGAAATCCTTTCAAAGCTAAACCGACTTTTTTTTATTCCTCTCAAGTGTGCTTCATGATGCATGAGCTATGAATGCCGTGAATGTAACACGATGCCCATATGATGCATGTAAAGAATAAACAAATTAATGCATGAGTATATACAATGAGTGACCATGTATGTCACGAATGCAAGACCTTATTGTTATGAATGCAATCATGATGTAGATATGATGCATGTAAAGAATAAATAAATTGATATACTGGTATATACGGAGAATGATCATGTATGTCACTAATGTATTCTACAATGAATGACCATGCATGTTATGATTGCAATATGGTGCTAATTTGGTTTGTAAAGAATAAACAATATAATGCATGAATATATACAAAAAAAAAATTATTCGATGATTGGATTAACATGATTTGAACCGAACTTACTTATTCAACAATTTCATTGCACAAACCTTGCCCCCAATTCGATCCGCAAAATTTTTGTTTTGTTTTTTTTTTTTTAAACATATTTTTTTCCGTAAAAATAAAATTATTATTTAAAAAAAATAATTTTTATCAAAAACTTTTGTGGTAGTGGGTCTTATTATGGCACAAATGTCCGAGTATTTATTCAACACTACCGGTTTGCAATTCTCATTTTAATCAACAACAAGTGTTTATGCAATTTATCAAATGAGATTATTATCACCGTGAAATCAAAAATACAATTATAAATGTAAATGCTTTATTTACAAGTGCATCAATGCATGAAATGTACGAGATGTATGAAAAGAAAAATTTTCATATTTACAAACTCAAAAAGTTAACGAACATTTGCTCCGACAGTATTAACTTATTTAAGCATCACGGTGCCTTCAGAGCGAAAAATGAAACTTATTGCGGGTAGCACGATGTACGCTCATCATTACCCGATTTACAGTTTTTGTTCGGAGTGTAAACAAATAGCGAAAGATCACAATGTTCCTTCCTAATTTCAAGGATATCCGATCGAAAATTTGATATGGCTCTACTCAAGTTCACTACATGAGGTTGAGTTAGAATCTAAAAGGCTCCAAATTGCTCATCACTGTCGCCCGTGAAGGCTAGTAAGGCATCCCGATTTAAACGGGTTCAATTTGTTGGAGTATATTTTCCAGGCTTATGCGGAGGTTATCACCTCACGAAAGCGTAGGTACTTTATTACTCCGAAAGCGTTTCACTAGCCCATGCGGAGGTTATTGCCTCACGAAAGCGTAGGTACTTTACTTTCACCTAAAGGGATAAAGCTCGGGTACAGAGCTTATGTATGAAATGTACGTGCTCGTGTGTGAGAAGGAACAAGCAAACCTTCGACTATTTGTCTACGACTTTATTCTAAACATTCCACTATTTAAAAAAAAATAAACGACATAAAAAAAATATGAATCAAGAATTAACAAATATCAAAGTGTAATTGCAAGCAAAATAAAAATAAAGAAAGAAAAAAAGTAAAGAGAATTAAAATTAAATACCGATTAAATCCATTAATTCGAGATTTTAAAATAACACTTGATCAATTTGTGGCTCGACTCTCAAAGGTCCCCAGTGGAGTCGCCAAGCTGTCATAACGGTTTTTCCACCGCTAGTGACGAATTTGAAAACACAAAATGGAGTCGCCACCAATCTTTTTTGCTAGGTGTGATTGGCCACCTATTAAAACTGGTTTTAGTAAAACATTAATTAAAACATTTTGTAAAACCAATTTCGAAGTCCGCGCTTTGAACCAGAGTAAAAAAAACAAAATTGGGTTCGGGAGTCGGTTACATGCGGGGAAGGATTAGCACCCCCGCAACGCCCGTTTAGAAAACGGTACCATTTAATCACGTGTTATCTTAAATCTCGATTTAATGGACTCAACATCACTATTTAAAAATAATTCTCTTTTCTTTTCATTTTATTTTATTAAAAAAACATGTTTATTATTTTTGGATTTTCTTGGATTATTATTGTTTTTTTGAAAACGAAAGTGAACACAAATTTATTATCGAAAATACTCATTAAATATTCCCGACACTCTCGGTGGTATTTAACGAGATCTTCTCACCTCAAGACATCTCAGGAATCACAACCGTGATATCCTTCGAATTCCGTCGTCGGCAATTTACATCCATTTTTATTTAAATGCGTATGATGCGAATATTTAAATATCGGATGCATACGACTTAGCATATAACTATAAAATTAAACATGCAAATCATAATATTAAAAACACAAGCATAACGAAATATCGAGCGCATAAGCATTCGCTATTTATTCATTTTATTATTTCTTTTTTTTTAAAGTGAAAACGAATTTTTGTATCGAGCATGTCGCTAAATACTCCCACCACTCGTGGTGATATTTAACGAGATTCTCTCACCTCAAGATATCTTAGGAATCACTACCGTGACGTCCTTCGAATTCCGTCGTCGGTTATTCGCATTCATTAAAAATCCTTTTTTTTTTGAAAGTGTAAATTAAAATGCTTTTAATAATTATTTTCGAAATAAAAGAAATTATCTATGTAAAAAATAATTTTCGAATCACTCCGATATTTCGATAATGTTTCGCTTATTATTCTTACTTGGACCATTTCAAAAAACGATTGATGTTCCGACCATTCCGAGAAAGAAATCCGTTTTTAAAGAATTTTATTTACCGAAAATAATTTTAAAAGACATGTATTAATTAGAAAAATTATTATTTTAAAATCGAAACCGAATAACAAAAATATATCGAATGCTGGACAAAAATAAATAAATACAAATAGTAATGAAAATAAATAAGAAAATTAAAATCATACCTGACAAATGTCGAGAATCCGAAAAATCAAAATGTCGGACTTGATCTCCGTAAAATTCTTTGCTCGTCCTCGACCACCTGACAAATGTCGAGAATCCAAAAAATTAAAATGTCGGACTTGATCTCCGTAAAATTCTTTGCTCGTCCTCGACCACCTGACAAATGTCGAGAATCCGAAAAATCAAAATGTCGGACTTGATCTCCGTAAAATTTTTTGCTCGTCCTCGACCACCTGACAAATGTCGAGAATCCGAAAAATCAAAATGTCGGACTTGATCTCCATAAAGTTCTTTGCTCGTCCTCGACCACCTGAAAAAATCTAAACGTCAAAATTGATAATCGTAAATTTCTCCCTTTTTTTTGTTTTTGTTTTTATTTTTATTTTTTTGTTTTTATTTTTATTATTATTATTTTATATTATTTTATATTTTTCATTTTATATTTTTAATTTTTTTAATTTTAATTAATTTTTTTTATTTTACTTGACCTCTTTTTTTATTATTTTTTTTTTCTATTTTCTATTTTTAATTTAATTTAATTTTTTTTTCTTTTTTTTTCTTTCTTTTTTTTTTCTTTCCTTTTTCTTTCTTTTTTTTTTCCTCCTTCCTGGCTCGTTTTGGGCTGCTGGGCCCAAAACCAGGCCTGGCCTGCTGGGGCCAGGCCTTTTGGGCCTGGTTCAGCGTGGGCCGAACCTTCATTTTCTTTTTTTTTTCTTTTTTTTCCTGCCCGAAACGGGTCGGGTGTGCGGACCCCGGGGCGACCCGCGGGTCCACGCGCGGACCCTGGGTCAAAACGGCGCCATTTTGGAGACAAATTTTTTTTTTTTAAAAAAAGAAAGCGGGCGACCCGCGCGGACCCCGGGTCGACCCGCGGGTCTTTTGACCCGCTTCCTAGGGGCTATAAATAGCCCCCTTTTCCATTTTTTCATTTTTTTCCTCTCTCTCTCTCTCTCACAGAAACCCCCTCAACCCAGAATCCGGCAGCCGGACCACCGCGCCGGCCGTCGTGCCTCGCCGTCGGCCGATGAGCTCCAAACTTCGCACCCTGGGGTATTTCGACCTCCTCTTCTCGGATTCGGGCTCCGTTTTGCCTGAATCCGAGCCGAAACCCCTATATCTGGGTTTGACCCTTCGACTTTTTTTTTGTTTTTTTGTTGCTGGATGTTTTTTTTTCTGTGTGGTTGCTGGTTTTTTTTTTTGCAGGGTTTTGGATTCAGAGGAGGAGGAGTCCAGATCTCGTGAGGGCTCCGATTGGGGGCTCGGATCTGGGGTTTTTTTTAGGATCTCTCTTTCGAAAAAACAAAGGTTCAGACCTCGTTTTTTTTTTGGCTCGATTTTTTCTTTTGCAGCCGATCTCCCCCCCTCCGGATCTGGGTTCTGAAAGGGGTTTTATGGATGGTGGGTGGCGTGGGGGTGGTTGGCGTGTTGGGGTGGCTGTGCAAGGTTGGTGGTGGAGTGTGGGGGAGGGTGGCGTGTGTCAGTGTTTTCTTTTGCAGCCGATCTCCCCCCCTCCGGATCTGGGTTCTGAAAGGGGTTTTATGGATGGTGGGTGGCGTGGGGGGTGGTTGGCGTGTTGGGATGGCTGTGCAAGGTTGGTGGTAGCGTGTGGGGGAGGGTGGCGTGTGTCAGTGTTTTGGCAGGGCTGTCTGTTGGGGTTGTCAGGTGGGCTAGGGTTTCAGGGGGCTAGGGTTTCTGTTTGGGGCAGTTTGGGGCCAGTGGGGGAGGGTGGTTCTGGGTTTGGGCCCGCTGGTGGCCTGGGCACTGGGCCTGGTTTTGGGCTAGGTTTGGGTTAGGGTTTGCAGATTGGGCCTGCTAAATAGCAGGCCCTGTTCGCACATGGCCCGGGTCGGATTCGGATCCGACCCGGGCAAAAATTGGTTATTACAATCGAAATAATAGAAAAGAAAAGTCTAAACATAAGATGAGTAGACTAGACATTATTATCTAGATATGGCAATTCGTGTATTAATATCGTGTTTGCATATTTTTTGTTGTTGTTATAATCGTGTTTAAGGTGTTTTATATTTGTATAAATTTTGATATGTTAATAATAATTTATGTTATATATTTTGATATGTTCGTATATTCGTATCGTGTCATATTTTATGTCGTGTTTTAATTTTTTTTATATCATATTCATATTGTGTCCAATATTACAAGTAAATTTACCCAATTATGCCAACCCATCTTCCCAAGCTCATTCAAGCCAAGTCTCTCCCTGTAGTCACAATCCATCCTTGACAAATCACAGTCATTGAGTCATCACTCCATGTGAAATAAGAGTAAGGGTTACCCTCAAATAGAGCTGTCCTCTTCCTCTTATCTTTCGGTACAATATTACAATACATTTTTTGGCCATTATTTCAGTACATATTGTAAGTATTTAAAATTTTGGGAATAATTTGTATAAAGCTGTCGTATCCTTCATTGAAAGTGTTACAACGACATTCCGTAATAAAAGACATTTATTTGCAACAGCCGCTTCATACCAGTAGGCCCCAGAATCCACCTTGACGATCCTTTTAAGGACAGTTGACCCCTCCAATTTGCGGTCACTTTTAAACCACGTCCCACGATCCCATTTGCTTGGCAGTCATAAAAAGGATCAATAGGGTATCATACTCTCCTACAACGTCCCCAAAAGGCTACAAATTTGTAATGTAAAGTTTAAACTTTTGCATTCTAAGCGCAAATCTAAAGCTTTTGGGCTTAGGGATAAGATTGTTAGAATTAGGTACTGAAATCAGCAGCAAATGCTTTGTTCAGTTTTATTCAAGCTTAGTAATGGACCATGAAATTGTATTGGTATGTGATAAATTACGATCAAAGTATTTGTAAAGTTTTTATATTATATTATTTAATATAAATTAATTTTTATATTATAAAATTTAGTAATTTAATTTTTAATCTTTTAAGATTGAAGCAAAATGATAAAATCAATATTTGGACTAACGTGAACCATTAAAAAATGATGTGGCATTCAAAAATATTAAAATACTGATATGACACTAATAAAATATATTATTTTAAAATGACGTGCATTGAATAAATAATTAAATTATTGTAAATGCCATTATACTGGGATATAAGTTTTCTTCTTTGATTTCTCCAAATAAAGCTTTATTTAATTTACATCCGCTTAAAATAATATATTTTATAAGTGTCATATCAATATTTTAATAAATTTTAAATGTGACATGAGTTTTTTAATGGTTCACATTATTTCGGTTATTAATTTTATTTTTTACTTTATTTTTAAAAAAAATAAAAAATAAATATTTAATTTTATAATATAAAAATTAATTTACATTAAATGATATAATATAAAAACTTTTCTAAGTACAAACTGCCAATTTTCTTTACTACAATTGGGTAAAAGGGCAGGACATAACTGCAATCTTGATCTCCAGCCAAGCACATGCCAAGGCAGAAATAAGTGTTCCGTGTTAGGATGGATTCATGTAGGTATGGGAAAAAGGTTGAATTAGTAATCACTCTCTTCAACTTTTTTCCAGTTTGAAAACGAATAGACCTAAAAGAGAAAAGTAGCATAAAAATGGCAAGAAGATCAGGACAAGAAAACTGGGTCCTCTCTCGTAAAAGTAATTGGCCATGGTCTGTGCATTGCTGGTCCTGATTCCTGAAGCTTCACGTGCCCTGTTTGCCCCTCATTATTGAGAGGGTAAGAATCTCTATGTCAATGTCCAGCATTGAAATAGCAGACTTCGCAGTACTACAGAGCAATGATTAAAAACTCAATTGTAGAAGAACAAAACGTGTTCTTTCTTCTCATTACAAGAAAATGTAGGCTTTGTTTTTACCCTTCTTAGAATCAGTTTGGTATAGCTTGCCATCGTGCTTGGAAGTCGGATCGAAAAATCTTTGATGATAGAATTAAAAATTTAATCCAATTAATTTATATAAATATTTTTAAAAAATAATATTTAATAAATTTAAGATTCGTATTTTTATTTTTATTTCAAAGTTGCAGTTTTTTTTGTGTAAAAAATATCTTTGATGATGATCTTTCGAGTACTTTAATCATGATATCATGGAGGAGTGACGACTTAAGTTCGAGGGAGTTATAATAGTATTTATGATGTTACTGTATCTTCTACCGACTTCAAGAGACTTTTCATTTTCACCCTTCTAAAATGTTACTATTAGCGAATATATGTACGAAAAATACTACAGTAAAAAAACATTGTTTCAATCTGATCAAAGTTGATGAATTAACCTTTAGCTGGCTTGGACACTTGCTGCAAGATTTTTATTGATTTGCATGGGGACACAAACTCAAAAAAGAAGCTAAGAAAATTTAATAATGATTTATTCTATAAGTTCGTTTTTGATATATTATCAATAAAAAAAATTTAATTTTACAAACAAATTAAGATATTATCACTTTTTTATTTTATTTTTTTATATAAATTTGTGAAATTTAAAAATTTTATTGGTGACTGATGATATTGATTTGTTGGGTAAGTTCTTTTTCTAAGATCAATAAAGAGTCATAATACTTATTATTATTAAAGGAAAAAGGAAAAACAAATAGGAAATGCAATCATAGAAAAAAAGACGATCCAACAGAAATTAACATTTACAGCCCTGTTTTTTCATAAATAAATATTATTACTCAAATACCATTTTCCAAATGCAAACGACATCTGCCATGCATGATGATCTTGATAGAGGATGTGAATAAAAAGTAAACAAGATCAAGGGCCATAAATTGAACACAAAATACAAGGAAAAAGAAAACTCAACAAATTAAATTGCATCGGAAAAATCCCCATTGGGGATTAAACCAGCGCTTAATAACTGGGGAGCTGTTCGTGGGTGTCGCTAATGAAGAAGAGCTCGTAGACGAGCCCAGCGAGCCCACCACCGATAAGAGGTCCAGCCCAGTAGACCCAGTGGTTTTCCCAGGACCAGCTAACCAAGGCAGGTCCAAATGAAACAGCTGGGTTCATTGAGGCTCCATCGAAGGCCCCACCTGCCAAAATATTGGCCGCCACAATTAAACCAATTGCCAATGGTGCGATCACTCCCAAATTTCCTTTTTTAGGATCAACGGCTGTGGCGTAGACTGTATAGACCAATCCGAAAGTCATCACGATCTCGAAAACGAACGCGTTCAACACTCCCACACCGGATGACAGTCCAAAAGCTGGTACAGCCTGCGAAGCACCATAATAAAACCCAAATAAATAAATAAAATAAAATAAAACAAAACAAAACAGTATCAAAATAACGGAAATTGGGAGGAAAAAATGTAAGGTTACTACCAGGCCGCTGGTAGCTAACTTGAGTAACAGGCAAGCGACGGTTGAGCCGAGGAGTTGGGCGATCCAGTAAAGGATGCCACGTAAGAGAGTGATGTTACCGCCAACGAAAGCACCGAAGGTAACAGCAGGGTTGACGTGGCCACCGGAGATGTTGGCGCCTACGGAGACAGCAACGAAAAGGGCGAAGCCGTGAGCTAGAGAAGCGGCTACGAGACCCGCTGGGGTGGTTGCTCCGTTGTCGGTCAGCTTGTTAAAGGCCATGCCTGAGCCTGATCCAGCGAAAACGAAGATTAAGGTTGATATGAACTCAGCCAAAGCTGCCTTAAGAGTATCTGGGTGAGTAGCCTCTTCGGGCCGGCCAATGGCTATGTTTCTGATCGGCATGATTACCGTCTGATCAAAATCAAGCGGTCGGAGTGGAGAGTGAAGAATATCAGAGAATTGTTTGGGTGAGTATTGTTCTGGCCTGGTCTCCACTTCTCAGCTTGAGGTCTTACTTATATTTGGAAGGGGTGGTCCATGGTGACCGGGATTAATCCGTTACCGGTTGAAAAATGTGGGGAGAGGGTGCATTATTTTGGAAGATGATTGGTGGACAGGCTGTGAAATGATTATTTATGGAATTTTTGGGAAATATGTTCAGCCGAGCTACCGGTCATCCCCTTTAAGACAGCGAAGAGGGACAGTGTCAGGTGGATGAACAACTGCCACGTGTCTATGTTGGATAAGAGCCACGTAATGTGCGGCGTTAGCCGACTTTTGTTTCCTTTTTTTCGGCTTCCCTCGAAAGATCGAATTATTTCTTTAAAATTTATTATTAGAAAATTGAAAATAGATAGATACGATTGTGACACGTGGAATAAGGGCCCAGTAGTTGTCTGATCTGACGGTTGAGCAATTTTTGGTTTGCAAAAACATTTTCTCCTTATAAAATGTAAAGCATTTTATCCAATATATGAACAAATATAATGGGAAGAACGTGAAGAATGGAATTGAAATTAATCATTTGTTTGAAAATTTATGTTCAAGTTTTCTGGTTTTTGGATGGATAAACTCGTATGATCAAAGAAAATGTAATTAATATTGGAACAACTTGAATTATTAAAATTTATTTTTTTAATTCGTTATTTTAGTGTTATGATAACCACTTATCAAATTTACTCAAAAAAAAGATTTAGTCAAATCATTTTCATTTTAAAATTATTGAATTAATATAACATTAATAGTATATATAATTAATTTTACTAAAGACTTTTTAACTTAACTTTAAAGTTTAGAAAGTATCAATTAAAATTTGTAGTTACAGGTGTTTATGGATCGGGTGGGATACATCAAATTCAAATAGTAAAAATTTACTTGTCCAAACTTTATTCGATTCGAAAACCTGTTTTATTATTTGAAATACATTAAAATATTATTTTTATATTAATAATTATATATTTATAATTAAATTTAAAAAAATATATAAAATATTTTTTATTAATTGAATATTTTTTGAACTGGATCAATTCGGATTATAAAAAAATCTATCTCAAATGAGATTTTTTTTTTGGGGATAAGTAATGTGTTTATTCACTATGCCAAATTTGACATATAACAGCATTTTGAAGTGCTGTGAAAACTAAAAAAAACTGTTGCTGTAACATAAGACAACATTTATTCATGTGATGTATATGTGGCCGTAGCCTTATGTCTTTAGTAGCATTTTGCATATGTATAATAACACTTATCAAAATGCTGCTATTTCTACTTTATAACAGTTTTTCATGACCTTTTGCATGCATTTTTCATTTGCTGCAAAAGATCTCAATGATAACAATTATAAGCGCTACCAAAAATATTTTTATATAATAAGATTTATAACAGCACATGTCAAATACTTTTAAAAATTTTAAAAATGCTATAATTATCAGCCATTATAATATATAACAGCAATATGCAAAATGGTGTCAAAGTGTTGCCTTTGCTATTTTTAACAACATTTGAGAAATGCAATAAAAAAATACTATCTAAAACTAATTTTGGCATTGTGATTCATCCTTTTTTTTTTTTTTATCCCAAATGAGATTTAATTCGAATCAAACTTGACGAATAATTCGATCCGTTGACAGATCTATTACTAACTAATACATCTCTCAAATATAACATTAGATTTCTATTTTCTTCTATTATTAGATTTCTCATATATTAAGTTAAGAGTGGTCCGTAGATATGAGTGAGAATTTTGTTTAATATGAACCTATAAGTTAAAAAGTTAAAAATATCAATCAGAACTTATTTATTTGTATACTTTTGATTGCATACTTTCGGTGAGAAAAAAAAAAAAAAAAAAAACTTCAACAAATCAAAAGGAATGGAAGAACAAGAAATTGCAGCATTTAATGGAAATAATTACAAAGTCCCAAATAAAGAAAACTTGTCCACTCAAACAAAGTGAAATTAAAGTTAGTATCATCTTAGTATTTCAATTTCCATTATTGAAATCAACAAGAATGACCCAAAAATGGACCATGGATGATTACAAAGACAACGTGCCTTTCTTTGCAGAAGAAACCTTTTTCTTAATTGGAAAAAGAAATCAAATCCCCTTTATTAATATTTTGTTAGAATTGGAACAATAAGAACGGATTGATAATGAGGAAATTAAGTTAGTGCATTTTATTAGGTAAAATTTTAGGGCTCGAGTAAAATTTGTTGGATTTTACTCGTTGAAGCATATTAGTTTTTAAGATGATTGTTTTTAATGACTACGGTTCACGGTTGAATGATTGGGGATTGTAATATGGTGTTTGGTTTATTTGCATTATTTTGATTGTGGGTTCGATGATGTTTCACTAACTCTATCGGCTGGTTAAGGGATTTTTTATGCAGTTTTGGGAATTTCTTATTTTAATCTCTAATTTGAGGATAACTTGATTCATGTTCTTTTTAGTCTTAGTTTGTTTTGATTTCTTTACTTTTAATTACTTAATAAATTTTGTCTTAACAAAAAAATAATGATTGTATATGTTGGACAAAAGCTTTATATGATTAGTGTGTTTTAAGTAAACTTGTGTTCTTATTTGTATTGCTATATAGACATGCTCATGGGTCGAGTCGAGTCGCGCTTTTTTTTTTCATATTCTTTGCTCAAACTCAGTCTTGGAGCGGGCTGGGTCGGTCCGTTAGGTTCGAATTTACTGTTCATCGATTAAAAATATTTTTTAATAATTAAAATTAAATAAAATAATATTATTATAATAAAAAAATACTGTTCCGGATCAAACTGACCTGAAATAAAAATATCAAACTTAAACCCGACCTAATACGAATCGAACCTATCGGAACGGACGAACTGCCCGATTATGAGCAGGTCTATTGCCATATATCAACATTATCATTTGTTTTATTTATGGAAGGGAAGAGTCCATTTATTGGATTAAAATATCTTTTCAAAATTTTCAATTGCAAATGCTAGTCAGAGATGGTCCCATCCAAAATACATAAAAGGACTTTGTTAATTTTATTATAAGAAATAAAGGCTACCTAAAAAGTTTTTTTTTTAATAAAAATATATATAAAAACCTACTTTAAAAAAATAATAATAATTTATTTTTTAATATACTAGCCCAATAAAATCAGTATTAGCCACAAGTTTTTGAATGCAATATGGAAAAGAAAGAAAATTTTTTTACATGGAAAGTAAAAACAGTTGATGGCATTAAATATTCACCGATTATAAATTTGAGAACTTTAGCCATAAACCTAACCCTAAATGTCATTTCAATGGTTTCCTTATATATACGGAAGTACTAATAACTAATTCAAGCTTTATAATTAACACAAAGTTGGCTTAGACCTGCTCACGGGCCGGGCAGCCCGCCCGGCCAGGCAGGCTCGGCCCGTATAGGGTCGGGCCTGGGCAGGATATTTTATATTTCGGGTCGGCCCGGCCTGGTCCGGAACAGTGATTTTTATTATAATAATATTATTTTATTTAATTTTAATTATAAAATAAATAAAATAAAAATTATTTTTTTATTCCAATGAACAATGTTTCGGGCCTAAACGGGCGGGCTTGGGCTACCCAGAGTCGGGCCTGGGCAAAGGAAAAAAAAAATCGGGCCGCGGCCCAGCCTGGCCCGGCCCATGACCACCTCTAAGTTGGCTCTCGTGCTTATCCAGTTGGAAAAACTTGATTAAATAGTTAGTCATAAACATGTTCAATAATCGGATAATTCATTCGATTCGATTTGAATTATTATTTAAATAATAAAAAAATATTTTTATTTAAATATCAATATAAATTATTTTTTTATTTTTTTAATATTCTTTAAATAATAAATCGAACCGAAAAGTCAAATCTAAATAAGAGAAATAAAAAAAAAATTAAATCGCGATTTGATCCGACCCATAAGTAAATGTAGCTACTCATGGTTTCACTTTCTTTTCCCCAAGATTCACTCAATTACTAGTGCAATTTTAAGTAACTAAGATCAAAAGTTTAAATGAATTTTTAAAAGCTAGAAAGTTCAAATGATTCACTTATTTTCGTGGAGAGGTGAATTTTTGTAAAATTAAAATTCGATTTTTAACGCTTGCAATTTCCTTTATTTTATTCTATAAGCTTCGACTTTCTGTATAAAAAGAATTGCTTAAATAAGAAGTTTGCATTATTTAGGTCACAATCACATTACTCATTTTCCTGGGTAAAGCATCAATATCGAAATTTTGGATTCATGGACCTTTAGAACATGAATCATGCGTGTTTTGGTTGCCTTTTGTTTGGTTCATATTTGAACAAATAATAAGATCTTTACAAGGATTATTAATTTGGTGATTTACTCATTAGACCTTATCCATTTTAGACTCATTACTATATATACTGTTAGATTAAATTTAATTATGAAAAATTATCTCAAGCGTTATTAGAATTTTTATATTTTATAAACGAGATAAATAGAATGATACATACTTTTTAGAATACTAATATTTATTGTCACATGCGTCTACATGTGAATACTCGTTTTATTTATTTTTGATTATATAATTGTGTATTTTAAAATAAATAAAATTAATAAAGTGTATATAACTAAAATTTGCATTAACATATAAAGTTTATTTATGTGCAAATTATATCAGATTATTATAAAATTTATTATTTTAATATTAATATAAAATTAATTATATTAAATAAAAAATTCAATGTAAATTTTAATTTTTTTTTATTATTTATACCAAATAAATGGATTTATTTTTTAAGATTAGTGAAAATTTAAAATTTGTAAGATAAAAAAATTTCATATAAAATTTTAATTCTTTTTATTTATTATCAAATTAATCCAAAAGTGTTTTAATAAAATTAAATTTCTTACTCATAAATTTGATAATTTTATTAATAATAAAAAATATTTATAATGGCAATTTAAAAATATAGTGAACAACAATGACTATTTTTGTCACTTCAAAAGATTTTTCACATTCGTGTTTTTATATATATTATAGATATTTAAAAATAATAATTTAAAAAATGAGATAATGATCTCTTATTTTCGCTTATTATACTCTAAATGTATCAAAAACAAATTTACTGATAAATGTATCTGCAAACATGTATACATGATTTAGATGTTTACTAGAGAAGTAACTAAAGTTGATTGTTAATTTTAAAGCATTTAAATGTTTCAAGTTTTATTGCCATTCTATACAAAGGTAGATTACAAGAAGCAGGGCTTTATCAACCCAAATTTTTGTGGAGGAAATTAATTTGGTATTTTATGTCTTGAATATTCTGAAGAAAACAAAAATTCATTAGTATAATCCTTTTTTACATATGAAATTTGATAATAAACATCAATATTTGAAAGATTTTTTGTAGTGTACAATTCAATGTTATCAATGAAAATACCAACAAATGATCGACTTAAAATAGATCCATCGATTTATCGATGGAATATATCAACTAAAAATGGTAAACAAGGATGTATATGAAAAGAATTTGGATTTGGGTCTTTTTTTTTTTTTTTTGCAACCTTCCTTTTGAAATGAAAATGTTTAAGAATAGAAATGATAGCTGATAAGATAGGAGAGGACCCTTAATTTTTTGTTAATTAATTGCCTCCTTACCCTAAAGAGAAAGCACATGCATGAAATATTGAATGGATTAATCAAAATCATATAGCTTCTCATATGGGTTGTTAAACAGTACTAATAATTAGTGATTAAATAATTTCATTTTTTACACAAAAAAATATCGTAGTTTAAAAATAAAAGTAAAAATTGTAAGTATTAAAATTTGATTCTAAAATTAATAAATATTATTTTTTATGGATGATGATAGAATCAGTTAAACTAAATTCGATATTAAATAAATTTTTTTTTTTGGTGCTTATGATGATTAGGTTATAGACAATGAGGAAAGTTCTACCAACTCTAGTGTGATGATTTATTTTTAGCCTCCATTAATTCTCCAAGTATATTTTCCAAATAGACACAAGATTTTACTGTTTTTTTGTCGGTAGATTTGGATTTTTATAAGTTTAAAAGTACATTTATATATGATTCATACCGTGGAGAGCTAGAAACGTCTATTAGTACTTGTGACTCATTTTGCTGCAATGATTAGAAAATTTAATAATTTTAAATATAATATAATATAATTATATAATATGAATATGATAAAAAATAATTAAAATATAATATAAAAAAATAATATATAAATAATATGAATATATAAATATATTAAAATTTATATATCACGAATTATTAATATATTAAAATTTATATAAATATATAATATTTTAAATATAATTATAATATTTAAAAATATACCAATATTGTCAAGTCTAATGATTAATGCCCTTTCCTTGCTTTTTAAGCTTTTCGATCGCTTGTCATGCAATTTAATTTAAAATGCGAAATTGTTTCTTCGACACAAATTTTTTAAAATGAGAAATTGTATCATAAAAAAGAATTTTTTTTTTTTTCCAGAAATTTGAGTCTGCAAAGGACAATTCTTGAGTGTATGGATCAAGATTTTCAGAAATTGTCTCCAATAAAAGATTAACAAATCCTCTCTCGCGAGTGGTGAAGGCCCACTTTCGTCCCTTCTTTACTCTTCAATCGCGGATCTTTGCCATCACGGTTCGGACCATCTGCGCCCCGTTCCAGTCACCACACCGCCCGATCAAGCAAGCGGCTCACTCTTTAATAATAATTTTTTTTGGTAATATAGAGGGTAGGGGTGTTCATTTTTAATTTTAATTAAATTAACCAATCGAATCGAAATAATTTGATTAATCGATCGATCATTGAAACTAGAGGTTTAGAGATTTTTAGATTATTGATTAATTCGATTTGAATATTTAAAAATAATCTAATTACCTGTATATTAACTGAATTTTGAAATACTTTATTTTTAATTTTTGTTAAATATTTTGAATTTTATGTTGTTGGAATATTTTATTTAATAATTATTATGGATATAATACATTTTACTTATGTTTGGATATTTATTGGACTATATAGGTGGAGAGCATGAGCTTTTGGATGGAGAATTAATTTATTGAATGATTATGAAATAATTGTAAAATGTTTTACTTATATATGTGTATTATGTTTATTAATTTGAATTATAAAAAATTTAGGACATTAAAATGTAATTTTAATTTATTAATATTAGAATAATATTTAAAATTTTGTTAAATTCAAAAACCAATTGAATTAATCAAAATATTTTGATCAATTAAAGTTTGATTTTTGTGCCAAACCTAAGGTTAAAAGGATGAACCTCTTTATGAATATGAAAATTACTTAACAAATTGATAATGGACATTAAATGTTCAATGAATAAGACATATAACGATGAATAGAAAAATGCTACTATATAATAAATGCAGCCTTGCTTCTAAAAAAAAATGCAAAATCTCATAATCAAGTTGCAAAATTCTTATCATTTATATAAGTGGGAGCGGAGAATAGACCTTTCCAAGCATTGGATTTGAGAAATGATAATTTAAGTTCGGATTCGATTCGATTTAGACTATTATTTAATAAAAAATATTTTTATTTAAATATAATTATAAAATATATAAATATTAATATAAAAATAATATTTTAATATATTTTAAATAGTAAAATGAGTTTTTTGAGTTCGACGAATCAGATTGATTTGGTCTTGAACAATCAATTTTTTTTTTTTTTTTTTTACTATCTGAACATGATCCCGTTCATGAATAGCTATAATGGACAACTATAATCCTCTATTATGACTTGTTTATTTTATCATCATCTTCTTCGTTATTATTATTTCTATTATATATTATTATTGTGTATGTATGTATTTTTAAATCTTTTAAATATATAGGTGTCATTTAATTTATGCTTTTATTGTTTATTTAATTTTTTTTTATCATTTAAAAAAAATATATAAATAATAATAGTATCAAACAATAAAATAAATATTCCTAAAAAGTTATTAAGGATGATAATAATAAAACAACAAAAAGCCCGTGAAGCACAATGTGAAAACCCTATAGTTAAAAATCTCAATAAATAATATGATTCATGAATTCTTTCCGATAGAGCCGAGATTAAAAGAAAAAATTTGGAATATAACAAATTTTTATATACAAATTTTTTTTTCTCTCAGTTAGACGTAATGATTTTGAATATTATACGAAAATATGATATGGATATAATATATTTAATAAATATAAAAAGATATAATAAATACGATATGACATATTTAAATACGAATAATATGATTAATATAATATATTTAATATACGAATCATATTTACATTTAAAATTTTGAT
Source organism: Fremontodendron californicum (assembly GCA_030761205.1). NCBI lineage: Eukaryota > Viridiplantae > Streptophyta > Magnoliopsida > Malvales > Malvaceae > Fremontodendron > Fremontodendron californicum. Next base: position 2,244,007 of record JAULJL010000012.1, read on the forward strand.
AAATTTAATATTTTATTTTATGTTTATATTTATATTTATACTATTAATTAAAAAAATATAAAATTCAACACGCATATATGGATTACCGAACCTATTCACCATAGAAACAATTTTATTGGTTAATTGCAAAATCAGAATTCGGACCCACAGCCATGAAAATCCAGGCAATAAATTAGGGCCCTTAGTGAAATGAAGTCTTGATTAGGGGACCTTTCGGCCATATAAACAGAAACAAATTTGTATTGTGAGCGGGCGGGCACAATCAGCTTGGTTTCATTTTCAGACAATGGCGCAAGCCATTAAGAATCTTTTGCCTATGTTGTCTTGTCCCCACTTATCAGCAACGAAAGAGACCTCGACTTTATGATCATCAGATCAACTTTGACAAACTCTATAAATAAACCATCAATCTTTTTTTTAATTTGTTTTTTAAATGATTGAAGTTTCTACTATTTTTAGTCTAGATACTAATGTCTATAATAATTAATGTTGACCTACAATAAAATTTTCAATGGAATATTATATATGAGATGATTAATTTGAAATTTTTATTTTAAAAATTTTGGAATCAAATTTTATATAATAGGATAAGATTTATAGGATGAAAAATCATTACTTCTTATTGTAAATGTTGCAACCGTTTTTGGCCCGGGTCAGATCCGAACCCGACCCGGGCCTGCTACAAAGCCCAAGGCCCGTTTGGGCCTGCTAACCAGCAGGCCCAACAGGCCAAATCGGGCCTGCTAACCAGCAGGCCCAACAGGCCAAATCCGGCCTGCTACCCAGCAGGCCCAAAACCCTACCCCTCCCAGCTGAAACCCTAGCCGCCCCCCCAAACCCTAGGAAACCCTAGCCCTGACAGCCACCCTTCCCTAGGCAACCACCCCTCTGCCACCACCACCAAACCCTCCTCCACACGCCACCACCAACCCCTGACAGCCCCACACGCTGCCAGCAACCCTCCCCTGCCACCACCAACCACCCAAACCCAAACCCACACACAAACTAAAACACTCAACCCCTATAAAAACCCCCCTTAGCCACTGATCCAAGGATTCGAAAAAAAAAAACCCTGCAAGAACAAAAAAAAACACACACAAAAAAACAACCAAAAACCCCAGATCCGAAACCCAGAGATCGGACCCCCCCTTTTTCGAAAACAAAGAAAAAAAAAAGGTTTTTCTTTCTTCTTTTCCCCTCTACCAAAAAAAAAAACCTTCTTGAATCGATCCCTGCAAAACAAACAAAAACACCACAGCCAAAAAAAAAAAACAAAAAAAGTAGCCGAAAAGTTTACCCTAGATCTAGGGCGTTTGACTCCGATTCGGGCAAAACGGAGCCCAGAATCGGAGAGAGATGGTCGAAAACCCCCGGGTGTGAGGTTTTGGGGAAAAACGATCGCCGACGAGCGGCGGCCGGCAACGGCCGACGGCGGCCGGCACGGTGCTCCGGCCGCCGATTTCTGGGCTGAGAGGGGTTTGCTGGTTGAAGAAGGGGAGAGAAGAAGGAGGAAAGAGAAGAGGCAAAAAAAAAAAAAGAAAAAATGAAAAATGAAAAGGGTGGGGGCTATTTATAGCCCCCCAGGAAAGCGGGTCAAACGACCCGCGCGTCGACCCGGGGTCCGCGCGGGTCGCCCGCTTTTCCTTTTTTTAAAAAATAAAACGGTGCCAAAACGGCGCCGTTTTGGACCTAGGGTCCGCGCGTGGACCCGCGGGTCGACCCGAGGTCCGCGCGCCCGACCCGGGTCCGTAAAAATAAAAAGAGAAAGGCGCCGAGACGGCGCCGTTTTTGTGGCACCGAAACGGCGTCGTTTTAGGCAAAGGGGGTCCGCGCGCGGACCCGGATCCGACCCGGGGTCCGCGCGGGTTCCACCCTCGCCCCAAAAAAAAAAATATAAACTGGGCCAGGCCTGGCCCGACAGGCCAGAACCAGGCCTGGCCCAGCAGGCCAGAACCAGGCCTGGCCTAACAGGCCTGGTTTTGGGCCAAAGAAAGAAAAAAAAAAAGAAGAAGAAAAGAAAAAAAAATAATAATAAATAATTTTAAAATAAATATAAAAAATTTTAAAATAAATATAAAAATATAAAAGAAATAATAATAATAAAAATATTAAAAAAAATAAAAAAATTAATAAAAAAGAAAATTCTAAAAAAATTAAAAATTAAAAAAGAGGGAAAAATTAATTAAAATTTTTACGATTATCTATTTTGAAGTTTTGATTTTTGACATTTTCAGGTGATTTTACGAAGATCAAGTCCGACACTTTGATTTCTCGGATTCTCGACATTCGTCAGGTATGATTTTCTTATTTATTTTCATTACTATTTGTATTTATTTATTTTGCCCGGCATTTGATATACTTTTGTTATTCAGTTTCGGTTTTAAAGTTATAAAGATAATTTTTCTAATTAATACATGTCTTTTAAAATTATTTTCGGTAAATAAAATTCTCTAAAAACGGATCTCTCTCTCGGATGGTCAGAGTATCGATCGTTTTAAAATTATTTTCGGTAAATAAAATTCTCTAAAAACGGATCTCTCTCTCGGATGGTCAGAGTATCGATCGTTCTTCGAAATGGTCCGAGTAAGAATAATAATCGAAACACTATCGAAAGTATCGGAGTGATTCGGAAATTATTCTTATATAGATAATTTTTTTTATTTCGGAAATAATTATTAAAAGCATTTTAACTTACCTTTCAAAAAAAAAAAAAAGATTTCAATAAGTGCTAATTACCGATGATGGAATTCGAAGGACGTAACGGTAGTGATTCCTAAGATATCTTGAGTTGAGAGAATTTCGCCAAATATCACCACAAGTGGTTGGAGTATTTAGCTATATGCTCGATACTAAAATTCGTTTTCAAAAAAATGAAATAAAAAAAAGGGAAATAATCAAAATAAAAAAATTTAATAAAGAAAGCGAATGTTTATGTGATTCGATACCTTGCCATGCTTGTGTATTTGAATATTATGTCGTACGTTTGATCGTATAATTAAACTTTTATTCGTACATGTTGTATGCTAAATCATGTACATTCAATATTTTATTCGCCTCATTCGCATTTAAATAAAACCGAGGAATACGGATTAGCCGACGACGGAAATCGAGGGTCGTCACGGTTGTGATTCCTAAGATATCCCGAGGTGAGAGAATTTCGCTAAATATCACCACGAGTAGTGGGAGTATTTAACGACATGCTCAATACAAAAATTCGTTTTCATCTATGAAAATCATCAAATAAAAAAAGAATGAATAAAGAATAAATATTTACGCGTTTGATATCTTGTTGTACTCGTGTTTTTATTTGCATGTTTAATCTTATAATTCTGTGCTTAATCACATGTCCTATATGCTAAGCCGTTTGCATCCGATATTTAAATATTCGCATCATACGCATTTAAATAAAAATGGATGTAAATTGCCGACGACGGAATTCGAAGGATATCACGGTTGTGATCCCTAAGATGTCTTGAGGTGAGAAGATCTCGTTAAATACCACCGAGAGTATCGGGAATATTTAATGAGTATTTTCGATAATAAATTTGTCCATTTTCGTCTTCAAAAAAATAATAATAATTCAAAAATAATAAACATGTTTTCTTGAAATAAAATAAAAAAAAATAAAAGAGAATTAGTTTTTAAATACCGATGCTAAATCCATTAAACCGAAATTTAAGATAACACATGATTAAATGGTATCGTTTTCTAAACGGGCGTTGCGGGGGTGCTAATCCTTCCCCGCACGTAACCGACTCCCGAACCCGATTTTGTTTTCTCTCTGGTTCAAAGCGCGGACTTCGAAATTGGTTTTACAAAATATTTTAATTAATTTTAAAATACTTTTCTAAAAACCGGTTTTAATAGGTGGCCAATCACACCTAGCAAAAAAGATTGGTGGCGACTCCATTATTTTGTGTTTTCATCAAATTCGTCGTAGCGGTCGGAAAAACCGTTATGATAGCTTGGCGACTCCGCTGGGGAACTTCGAGAGTCGAGCCATAAATTAGTCATGGGTTATCTTAAAATTTTGATTTAACGGATTTAATCGGTCTTTAATTTTAATTCTCTTGTTCTTATTTCTCTTTATTTATTAAATCGGGTGTTTATTTTTGTCATCATTCTCGTTATCATTATTTTGCTTACATTTATGCTTTGATATTTGTTGATTATTTATTCTCGTTTTTTATTATATTTTTATTCATTTTTTAGATACTCTTAATTCTACTAATTATGGGATGATTAGAATAAAGAGTCGTAAATAAGTAGTCGAAGGTTTGTTTGTTCCTTCTCACACACGGACACATGCATTTCATACATAAGCTCTATACCCGAGCTACATCCCTTTAGGAAAAAGTAAAGTACCTACGCTCTCGTGAGGCCATAACCTCCGCATGGGCTAGCGAAACGCTTTTAGAGAGAAAAAGTACCTACGCTCTCGTGAGGCCATAACCTCCGCATGGGCTAGCGAAAAATCTCTCACTCGAATTGAACCCTTTCCTTTGAAAGCCTATAATGGGTAAGGATCGGGGTGCCTTGCTAGCCTTCGTAGGCGACAACGAGGACCAATTTGAAGACTTTTAGATTGCAAATCCGAACCTCATATTAGAATGCCGTGAGAAACTCTCCCTAGGTAGAGCCTACCTTATCCGATGTCTGTAAGTTCACCCGAAATTAGGACACATGAAGGAACGCTTCTTATCTTTCACTACTCTTGTTTACTTTCGAACCACGAAGTGGGAAGTGACCGAAACGGCCCAAATACCCGCATTGGTTCACTTCGCGATTTTTAGGGTGAACGAACACCCTAATTAAGCCCTTCGTAGGCAAGGAACGAAGTTTTTCCAAAACTTTTCTCAAAATATTTGTTATTTTATGTAAATAAATAAGGTCGGGCCTCTTTATTCATTTATTCATTTGTCCTTTGAATTCTTTCATGTGGATATACTGACAAGTTTTTTTTGTTGCTTTGCATAACTTACATTGGCATCACATTAGCATTCCACGACGAGGTATTATTCTCAAAAGTATCTTTCAGCAAGTTAATTTCTCATGGAGCCCACCGAGCGTCAGATTATCTCGTCATCCGTAAGCGTCATGTGTGAATCGCCGATAGATGTGCAAGAATGGGCAAGAAACGTGCAACAAAAAGAGGGGGACTGTTTGATTGAAGGTTATATCCCGAGTCTACCCGAAAGAATAGATTTGGAACTCACACAGAATAACTTAACTGAGTTGGTCGATATTTGGGAACGAATGACGTGGGAAAGGAAGAAAAAATTTTCTGAAAAATATGGCCAGATTGCTTCGCTCGTCCCAGTAGTAATTGAAGAGTCCATGATCAGGGCAGCCATCCAGTTTTGGGACCCTTCTTATAGGTGCTTTGCTTTTAACGGAGAGGATTTGACACCGACTATAGAGGAGTACTCAATTCTCGTCGGGTTAGAGCTTCGTTTCCCGGATAAGGTATACGTCAGAAAGCCAAAGTTGGGTTTCCGTAAAAAGTTGAAAAAGCTCATCGGGGTAGAGGTAGGATACCCGGATTTGAAACAAAAAGGGGAACATGTCTGCATTCCTTGGGATTTCTTTCGAAAATTCATTGAGGGGCACCTCGATGACGAGCAAGGAGTCACCGCTTTTGCTTTGGCTATTTACGGGTTGGTAATTTTTCCTAAGGTTTTGGGGCATATTGGAGTAGCGGTGATAGATTTCTTCGAGCAAGTTGAGAACCATGCCAATCCCTCACCGGCAATCCTGGCTGAAACCATAAGATCATTGAACTTTTGTCGCAAGAGAGGGGAGGGTCGTTTTGAGGGATGTGCGCCATTACTGCATATATGGCTCAAGAGCCACTTCATGTGTGAAAATAGTGCTTTCTCCAAACCTTACCTAAAGAATTGTGCCCCTATTAAAGAATTCTGTGAAAGCAAATGGCCGGAACCCAAATCCAAGAAAGAATGGTTAGCCTTCCTACGGTCGCTGACTAGTAAGCAAATAAGATGGATGGCGCCATGGATGCCTCATGGGCCAATGTTATACCGGTGTGGAGAACCGTGGGTACAGCTTTTAGGACCGTGGGGAGTAACAAGTTATGCTCCGCTGATGGTACTAAGGCAGTATGGGGTAAAGCAATTCGTCCCGGCTACGCACAGACTTGACCAAGTGGAATTTTCTTATGGAGATCCGAATATGTCAAAAAGAGTGGAGCCGATAGTCCGAACTTGGAAAGAAAGCCACAGAACGAGGTTAGGATCCCTCAGTGAGAGCGTCACCCCAAGATACCGAGTATGGAGAGCAAATCGAGTCAACAATATGGTGCTTCCCGAGGAAAATGTCATATATCAGCCGAGTCCCGCTCCATCAAAGAGAATATCAGAACTTGAAATCGCCGAGCAAAGTTTCAGCATTGAAAGAAAGAGGATGAAACAGGAAAGTCAGAAGTTCCAAGAGGAGGCCGAAAACTGGAAGAACGAGACTGAAACACAAGGGGTCAAAATCAAGAAAGTAATAAAGGAACGTGACACTGCCTATGCCGATGTGAAAGACCTGCACTTGGAAAACAAGAAACTAAGGACACAACTGAAGGTCGGAAGTATACTCGGACCAGCTTATAGACAGGAAAAAGAACTCGGTCGACTTCGGGAAGAAGCAAAGCAGTGGAAGGGAAAAGCACAAGAAAATGAGGCAAGAGCTGCTCGACTGTCTCGTGATAAGAAGAAATATAAGGACATGCACTCCGAGGCTTCCGTGAGTTTGGCTAAGTCAATGCATACAAATGAGAAACTAAGAGCCGAGCTCGAAAGCAAAAGGGAGAGCTGCTCTCAGATGCAAGAAGAGAGAAGTTTCCTACACCAGGTAATCCAAGACCTGGAACGACAATTATATAGCCAGAAAAATCACATCGACGAGATCGTGAAGGAATGGAGGGATAGAGAAAGTGATTGGATTTATGCATATGATTTGGCTACGGATGCTAGCAAAAGGTGGGAAGCCGAAAGTATGGGAAGGCAGCAGTACATAGAACACTTGGGTGCAGAAATCGGCAAGGTCATGAGAAAAGCCAGCAAGATGATCGAGAAAGTGGAAGTCCTAAGGCAGAGGATCCCACCAACTGGAGAATACGGACAGCAATTGCTTAATTTTTTAAGCGAAGCCAGAAATCAGTATAAGCAAATTAGCTGTTTTTATGGATACGACTCTACGAAGTTATGTTGATGTAATGAAAACACTATGTGGGATCAATGAAAAATCAACTTCTTGAAATTTATTTTTGAGTATATATACCTCGTATGCATTTTTTTTTTTTTTTTTATTTGCTCGATCATACATTCATCCATCCATTCATTCATACACTTAATAAAGAATAAAGAATAATATATCATAAGGTTCTAATCCAGGATATTTGAACAAAGGTATAAAAATTGAGCGCCGACTAAAGTATCCGGACAAGAGTGCTCCACACTCGTATAATACGAGAGCACACGCAAAGACCATGGATAACGAACAGGCAACAAGAATGGAGAGAATGGAAAGAACGCAGAAGGAATTGCAAGAGCAGCTGGGCAGATCTCAACAAGAACTACGGGAACAGATAGCAAGGTCCCAGGAAGAGTCACGAGAACAAATGGCCAAGATAATGGAAATGATGATGAGTATGACGAGAGGAAAGGGCCCAGCTGAAAGCTCAATAATGAGGGGAGAACCCCAACCCCGGGAAAGTAATAACGAGGATCCTCTATACCCACCGGGTTTCACCCCGACTCACGCCCAAGTGACACAAGATGGGCATCCACAAGGAGAACCTCCAGTGGGAGAACAGCCTTACGTGTACATTAGCACGCCAAGTCCCACAGGCCAACAAGCACAAGGACAGTTCGCGCCTAACCCGGGGACCCATCCTTCAAACCCGGTCCACGTCCCAAACTTGGATGACCCCTTAGAGCAAGAAAGGTTGAGAAGGAACGCGACGGAACAAGTAGAGGACGCCGGGACAAAGCATAAGTATGACATGTTAGAAGAGAGACTCAAAGCAATAGAAGGAATGGATGCCTTCGGAAAAGTCGATGCCAGTGAACTGAGTTTAGTTCCAGATTTGGTAATACCACCAAAATTTAAAGTCCCGGAATTTGAAAAGTATGATGGGACCAAGTGCCCTTCATTTCACATCACCATGTTCTGTCGCAAAATGGCCGGACACACTCATAATGACAAGATATTAATTCACTGTTTCCAAGACAGCCTGCAAGGATCAGCCGCAAGATGGTATAACCAACTAGATCGCAGTCGCATCCATACTTGGACAGATTTGGCGAGAGCCTTTTTGGCCCAGTACAAGCACATGGCTGACATGGCGCCGGATAGACTATCCCTCCAAAACATGGAGAAAAAAGCCGGAGAAGGATTTAAGGAATATGTCCAAAAATGGAGGGACCTGGCTGCTTAAGTACAACCACCTCTGACAGAAAGAGAGACCACCGTGTTGTTTATCAATACGCTGCGAGGACCGTATTACGACAGGTTGGTCGGCAGTGCTACCAAAAACTTTGCCGATATGGTCATTTCAGGTGAAATGATAGAAAGCGCCATAAAAAGTGGCAAGATTGAGGGAAATGAAACAGCCTACAGTAAGAAGGTGGGGGCAACAAAGAAGAAAGAAGGAGAAGTGCAAGCAGCTTCATATGAAAATCGACCACCACAAAGCTATTCCCATTACCCGACACACCGACCCTACAGTTACCCCCCTAACCCGTACTCCTACCCTCATACACAACCTCAATATTCGATGAGCTATCGATCACCCGCACCGGTGTACACGCCATCACCCATGCCATCACCTGTGTACACAGCATCTGTACCTGCTCCCAACTCGACCAGCCCAGTAAACAACGTGAACACTAACCAGAGAGCGCCGCAGCCAATCCAACAAAGGCCTCAGTTTGACCCGATTCCCATGACATATGCCCATCTATTTCCCAAGCTAGTTCAAAACCATCTGTTGGCGCCCATGTTCCTCGAACCCATGAAACCCCCATACCCGAGATGGTACAACCCGGACGTGAACTGCGATTACCATGGAGGCAACCCGGGTCACTCTACGGAGAATTGCACTGCTCTTAAACACAGAGTGCAACACCTAATCAGGGCAGGCGTCCTGAATTTCACAACCAAGGGGGAGCCTAACGTTACTGCAAATCCATTACCCGACCATGGGAAAACAGGAGTAAACGCGATAACGGAGGAAAAAGGTTGTCGGGTAATATCCGGGATTGAGGATGTCCAGACTAACATGGGAAAAGTGCTGGATGCCATGATTGAGGCTGGACTGTTTAAACCAGTCAACGTGGGGCGGAAATCCTCGGGTTTGGAACCAAGTTCTGAACGCTTTTGCAGATATCACGGAGGTTTGGTGGGACACACTGTTAACCAATGCTCCGACTTCCGAACCAAAATTCAAGAACTCATGGATATTGGCGTAGCAGAATTCTCCACTGAATGGGGAGAAGAATTCGTGGATGTGGTAATCGAAGAAACCTCAAAGGCCCCCGAAAGATGGATTAAGCCGAAGCCATTGGTTATCTACTGTGGGGAAAACCAGAGCTCACCGGTAAAAGAAACACCAAGGGTGATCAGGCCGATGGTGACTATCGAAGTACCGAACCCGTTCCCCTACAAGAACGATAAGGCTGTACCTTGGAGGTATGAATGCAAATTTGCGTTGTCGGAGCCGGTTGATGTCACACCAATTTCCAACGCCTCTGCGGCTGCCGTGGACATAACTGGTGTTGGGGGTTTCACAAGGAGCGGGAGATGCTATACACCGGAAGCATCGGAAAATGTAAGAAAAGGGAAGGCTAAGGCTGGGGAGGAGGAAACCGTCTCGGAAAAAGCTATTGAGCGAAAAACGAACAGGCCTGTGACAGAGGAAGAAGCTTGTGAATTCCTCAAATTTATCAAGCACAGCGAGTACAACATTGTTGAACAGTTAAAACGCTCACCGGCTCGCATATCCATCTTGGAATTACTGAGGAACTCGGAGACCCATCGGAAGGCGCTCTTGAGAGTACTGAACGAGGCATATGTACCTCACGATGTGTCTGTAGAGAAGTTTGACCAGGTAGTGGGGAATGTGGCCATTAACAACTTCATATGACGATGAGATTATGCCTGAGGGGACGGGTAGCACCAAAGCCCTTCACATCACTGCACGCTGCAAGGGCCATATCATTGCAAAGATCCTCATTGATAACGGCTCTGCGTTAAATGTCATGCCAATGATTACTTTGGCCAAACTGCCTGTCGATGGATCCCACATGAGGAACAATCATATGGTAGTGCGAGCATTTGATGGGACCCGCAGACAAGTTGCGGGGCAAATTGAGTTGCCAATACAAATTGGTCCTTGCACCTTCGACATTGTCTTCCAGGTCATGGATATCGTTCCCTCGTACAATGTCTTGTTGGGAAGACCTTGGATCCATATGGCTGGTGCTATCCCATCCACTTTGCATCAGAAGGTAAAGTTCAGAGTCGAAGATCAGCTGATAATCGTCGACGGAGAAGAAGATCTCCTTGTATCCAAGCCCTCGAATGTTCCCTACATAGAAGCTACTGAAGAAGCAGGAGAGTGCTCTTTTCGAACCTTTGAATTCGTGAACGCTGCATTTGTAAGCGAAGGTTCTAAGATGCCTGTACCTCAGCTGTCCTCTGCCACCCAAAGCGGTCTTGTTCAGGTCATAGGAAATGGTTGTCGAGCTGGGACGGGTTTAGGGAGAAACCTACAAGGAATTCGGAAAAGCATAAATGCGATCGGAAAAGAAGACAGGTTCGGGTTGGGATACAAGCCGACCAGGGAAGACAGGGAAAGAACGATAAGAGAAAAGAGAGAGCAAAGGCTCGCAAGGTTCAAGGGATACGAGACAGAGACCCCGAGGATGTACATTCCCCATCTCTACGAGACATTTCGGTCGGCTGGTTTTATTTTTTCTGATCCACTAGTTGGGACCAAACCCGCCGTGAGGCTGGAGGGAATGTTTGCGGGTTTCTGCATCCAAATGATGGAACAAGAGGAGGAAAAGGGAAATAAGGCTGAAGAAATCACCATCTACCCGTGTCCTTCGGGTTTTGAATTGAAGAATTGGCGTGCTGTAGATTTACCTGCTGTATTTAGGTCTCTTTCTGATTAACAAATTAAGTTCTCGAACACTTCTGCCCAAGAGTGTTATGAGATTTCCTTTTGTGCACGGGCTCCTTTTATGAACTTATCATTCAAATAAATGACAATTATGATGCATTATGTCTCCATTCATTTGCCATTACTCTTATAGTCCATCCTTCTATTTCGCCTTCCTATACAATTATCTATATTATTTTGCTTACACCTTTCCAGGTCTCCTAATAATGAATGCGAAAACAATCTCATCAGTAATCCGGAAATCAATTTTGAAAAGTGTATTGATATTGATGAAGTTGACGATGAAGAGACTGCAGAGAACTACGACTTACCACTCGATCTATTGAGATTAATAGAATCATAAGAAAAACAAATTATGCCTCACCAGGAGACAACAGAAGTTGTTAATCTAGGAGATGAGGATAATAAGAAAGAGGTAAAAATCGGCGCCTCGCTACCAGTGACAAAGAAGCGAGAGTTGGTGGAATTACTCCACGAGTATGCGGATATGTTCGCATGGTCCTATCAAGACATGCCGGGATTCGATACAGATATTGTGGTGCATCGTTTGCCTTTAAAACCAGAATGCAAACCTGTGAAACAGAAGTTGAGACGAATGAAGCCTGAAATGTTGCTAAAAGTCAAGGAAGAAGTAAGAAGGCAGTTCGATGCCGGATTTTTGGAAGTCGCCAAGTATCCCGAATAGGTAGCAAATGTGGTCCCAGTCCCGAAGAAAGATGGGAAAGTACGAATGTGCGTTGATTATCGGGACCTAAACAGAGCTAGTCCAAAAGATAGCTTCCCGCTACCCCATATCGATACCTTAGTCGATAATACTGCCAAACACTCACTATTCTCATTTATGGACGGTTTTTCGGGCTACAACCAAATCAAGATGGCCTCAGAGGATATGGAGAGGACCACTTTTGTGACAATGTGGGGAACGTTTTGCTACAAGGTTATGCCGTTTGGGTTAAAGAACGCCGGTGCAACTTATCAAAGAGCAATGGTGACCCTCTTTCACGACATAATGCACAAAGAAGTAGAAGTTTATGTCGATGACATGATTGCAAAGTCACGACAAGATGAAGATCATGTGATTAATCTGAGAAAATTATTCGGGCGATTAAGGAAATTCCAACTTAAGCTCAACCCGGCCAAGTGCACTTTTGGTGTGACATCCGGCAAACTTCTGGGTTTCATTGTTAATGAGAAAGGAATTGAAGTAGATCCCGACAAGATACGCGCTATCCAGAATTTATCTCCGCCTCGGACACAGAAGGAAGTGCGAGGATTTCTGGGAAGATTAAATTACATTGCCCGTTTCATCTCTCAGCTCACCACTAAGTGTGATCCAATTTTCAGACTCCTCAGAAAACGTGATCCAGGTGAATGGGATGAGGAGTGCCAGGAAGCATTTGACAAAGTGAAAGAATATCTTACCAATCCACCGGTATTGGTACCACCAACACCAGGAAGACCGCTCATTTTGTATTTGGTAGTACATGAGAAATCCATGGGTTGTGTTTTGGGGCAGCAAGATGAGACAAGCAAAAAAGAACATGCCATCTACTACCTGAGCAAAAAGTTTACAGATTACGAAGCCAAATACTCGGCAGTAGAAAAGATATGTTGCGCGCTGGCTTGGGCTGCTCATAGGCTCCGACAATATATGTTATACCATACCACGTTGCTTGTTGCTAAATTGGACCCCATTAAATACATCTTTGAGAAACCCTCGTTATCAAGAAGACTGGCAAGATGGCAAGTTCTGCTGTCTGAATATGACATCACTTATGTCTCACAGAAGGCCATAAAAGGAAGTGCAGTAGCTGAATTCCTAGCGGATAAAGCCACCGAAGATTATGAGCCAGTGAAATTTGATTTCCCTGATGAAGACTTAATGGCCATTTCCGAAGAAGATGAAGATGAGGAATCAAAGAAAGATGTGTGGAAAATGTATTTCGACGGCGCATCGAATGCTCTGGGGCACGGTGTCGAAGCAGTTTTGATATCGCCAGAAGGGACCTACTGCCCAATCACTGCAAGATTGACTTTCAAATGCACCAATAATGTGGCGGAGTATGAGGCCTGTGTCATGGGACTTCAAGCGGCTATTGCAAAGAAGATAAGCGAGTTAGAGGTGTATGGAGACTCGGCTCTAGTCATTTGCCAGTTAAAAGGGGAATGGGAGACAAGGGACTCGAAGTTGGTTCTATACCACAAGTTCATAGTTGATTTGGTTCAGCAGTTCGAAAAGATCGAATTCAACTATCTACCCCGAGAGGAGAATCAAATGGCCGACGCTCTTGCTACGTTAGCCTCAATGTTCAAAATAAATACAAGCGCTGACGTCCAGCCCATTAAGATGAGCATACGAGAGGTGCCTGCACACTGTATGCATGTTGAAGAAGAGCCGGACGGGAGGCCATGGTACCATGACATCCTGCAATACGTAAAACATCAGCAATACCCGGAACATGCCACAGAAAATGACAAAAGAACTTTGAGAAGATTGGCGATGGGATTCTTTCTAGATAAAGAAGTATTGTACAAAAGGAGTAGAGATCATACATTGCTAAGGTGCGTGGAAGCAAATGAGGCTAGGAGAATACTCGAGGAGGTTCATGAAGGAGTTTGTGGAACGCATGCCAACGGCCACATGATGGCTAAGCAGATTATGAGATCAGGTTATTATTGGATGACAGTGGAGAGGGATTGCATCAGGTATGTCCGAAAATGCCATAAGTGTCAAATATATGCGGATAAGGTACATGCTCCTCCGACGGCTCTGCACGTTATGACAACGCCATGGCCTTTTTCTATGTGGGGAATGGATGTAATTGGCCCGATTACCCCTAAGGCCTCGAACGGACATCGCTTCATCTTGGTGGTGATCGATTATTTCACAAAATGGGTTGAAGCTGCTTCTTATGCTAGCGTGACCAAGTCAGTGGTGTGTAGATTCTTGAAGAAGGAAGTAATCTGTCGATACGGTCTCCCAGAGAAAATCATTACAGATAATGCTCTCAATCTAAACAACGCCATGATGAAAGAGATTTGTACTCAGTTCAAAGTCAGACATCACAACTCAGCACCTTACCGTCCCAAGATGAACGGGGCAGTGGAGGCTGCTAACAAGAATATAAAGAAAATCGTGGCTAAAATGACTGATAAGTACAAATATTGGCACGAGAAACTCCCGTTCGCTCTGCACGCTTACAGAACATCGGTGCGTACTTCTACGGGGGCTACTCCCTATTCCTTGGTGTATGGGATGGAAGCAGTTTTGCCAATTGAGGTTGAAATCCCCTCTTTGAGAATTTTGATGGAAGTTGAGTTGGAAGAAGCAGAATGGGTTCGAGCCCGCTATGACAAGCTTAATTTGATTGAGGAAAAAAGGATGACGGCACTGTTTCATGGCCAGTTATACCAAAGACAGATGATGAGAGCACACAATAAAAAGGTTCGCCCAAGGGAGTTTCGAGAAGGTGATTTGGTTTTGAAAAAGATCCTTCCTAATCAGCAAGATCCAAGAGGAAAATGGGCACCAAATTGGGAAGGTCCGTACGTGGTGAAAAGAGTATTTTCATGAGGGGCAATGATTTTAGCCGAAATGGACGGCGCAGATTTTTCGAGCCCGATCAACGCTGATGCAGTAAAGAAATATTATGCGTAAAAAAAAAGATTAAAAAAAAAAAAGAAAAAAAAGGAGAGGTTCGGATTGAAAACCTGAAATGGCAGTTCGAATCAAAGGAAGGATCTAGGTCGAAAACCCTAAAGGGCGGCCTAGATAAAAGATAAACAAGTTGGGGCAACCGGAAATAACCCATCTGAAGCAATTATGTGGGGCAAAAGATCAAGGCAGAATGGAAACTTTGAGCAAATGGCGAAGTGCAACGTGGTTGAATTGTGCAAGACAGAAAGGGTAATTTGTGGTTGGACGCTCTCAGAAGAGTCAATGACATCAATGGATATTTCCCTCTCAAAAGAGAAATCTGGATTAGACCGATTGATTTCGTTTGAGTATTCATTATGAAGGGATATGTCCCCTTTTGTCTTTATTTCCCTTTCGATTTATGCCAATATGTTCTTTTCTCTCTAAAATGGAAATATTGACCCCAATTCCTGAAGTTTTGTCTTTAAGTTATCTTCATTTCTTTGAAATTTTCTTAAAATAATGCATTATGTTGACATGAAATATGAATGATGATAAATAAATGAACACGGCATAAATGGAGCTTTCACGATTACTCTAGGAAATTTTGAGAATTGGAAAATCAGAAAGAAAAAAATGATGACAAGAAGATGACGGGGCAGTATGAGACATCGATTTACTTATGCTCTTTGGATGTAAAGAAAGTAATGTTTGACATATGAAATGATTTTGAGGGAAGTATATAAAGCTCTGACTCCGGCTAAGAAAAGATCGTGAAGAAGTAGGTTGTGGACAGTTAGTCAAGTCGAAGAAGGAAAAGAAAGGAAACTAGAAAAAAAACATACAGAAAAATAGCATGAGAAGTTTAGTCAAGTTAAGATACACACAGGGGCATCGAATCATGATTCGAGCCTTAAGTCATACATTTCATTATCATAAGCATGCATTGCATCGTCATGACATTGTTAACAATCAGGAATTAACATTGTACAAAAGTGGGTGTGAATGACAGGCAGACAAGAAAAATGGAAACCAACTACAACAGAGAATTTAAAATCATCATAATCAGGAAGAAGGAGCAATTTATTTTTCAAGTGATAGAGCCTCTGATTAGAGGAGCAATTCATTTTTCAAGTGATGGAGCCTCTGATAAGAGGAGCAATTTATTTTGTTTAAAGTGATAGAGCCTCTGATTAGAGGAGCAATTTATTTTTCAAGTGACAGAGCCTCTGATTAGAGGAGCAATTTATTTTTAAAAGTGATGGAGCCTCTGATTAGAGGAGCAATTTATTTTTCAAGTGATAGAGCCTCTGATTAGAGGAGCAATTCATTTTTCAAGTGATGGAGCCTCTGATGAGAGGAGTAATTTATTTTTCAAGTGATAGAGCCTCTGATTAGAGGAGCAATTTATTTTTAAAAGTGATGGAGCCTCTGATTAGAGGAGCAATTTATTTTTCAAGTGATAGAGCCTCTGATTAGAGGAGCAATTCATTTTTCAAGTGATGGAGCCTCTGATAAGAGGAGCAATTTATTTTGTTTAAAGTGATAGAGCCTCTGATTAGAGGAGCAATTTATTTTTCAAGTGACAGAGCCTCTGATTAGAGGAGCAATTTATTTTTAAAGTGATGGAGCCTCTGATGAGAGGAGCGATTTATTTTTCGATTAATAAGAGCCTCCGATGGAGAGGTCCCTCCTAGAACAAACGCATGCACAATTCAAGACAAAAGCGTTGCTCATGTCTTTGCCCTATTCCTGATTCTCAGCAATGTGCAAAGAGGGGCAGCTGTTGCAACCGTTTTTGGCCCGGGTCAGATCCGAACCCGACCCGGGCCTGCTACAAAGCCCAAGGCCCGTTTGGGCCTGCTAACCAGCAGGCCCAACAGGCCAAATCGGGCCTGCTAACCAGCAGGCCCAACAGGCCAAATCCGGCCTGCTACCCAGCAGGCCCAAAACCCTACCCCTCCCAGCTGAAACCCTAGCCGCCCCCCCAAACCCTAGGAAACCCTAGCCCTGACAGCCACCCTTCCCCAGGCAACCACCCCTCTGCCACCACCACCAAACCCTCCTCCACACGCCACCACCAACCCCTGACAGCCCCACACGCTGCCAGCAACCCTCCCCTGCCACCACCAACCACCCAAACCCAAACCCACACACAAACTAAAACACTCAACCCCTATAAAAACCCCCCTTAGCCATTGATCCAAGGATTCGAAAAAAAAAAAACCCTGCGAGAACAAAAAAAAAACACACACAAAAAAACAACCAAAAACCCCAGATCCGAAACCCAGAGATCGGACCCCCCCTTTTTCGAAAACAAAGAAAAAAAAAGGTTTTTCTTTCTTCTTTTCCCCTCTACCAAAAAAAAAACCTTCTTGAATCGATCCCTGCAAAACAAACAAAAACACAAAAAAAAAAAAAAAAGTAGCCGAAAAGTTTACCCTAGATCTAGGGCGTTTGACTCCGATTCGGGCAAAACGGAGCCCAGAATCGGAGAGAGAGGGTCGAAAACCCCCGGGTGTGAGGTTTTGGGGAAAAACGATCGCCGGCGAGCGGCGGCCGGCAACGGCCGACGGCGGCCGGCACGGTGCTCCGGCCGCCGATTTCTGGGCTGAGAGGGGTTTGCTGGTTGAAGAAGGGGAGAGAAGAAGGAGGAAAGAGAAGAGGCAAAAAAAAAAAAATGAAAAAATGAAAAATGAAAAGGGTGGGGGCTATTTATAGCCCCCCAGGAAAGCGGGTCAAACGACCCGCGCGTCGACCCGCGGGTCGACCCGGGGTCCGCGCGGGTCGCCCGCTTTTCCTTTTTTTAAAAAATAAAACGGCGCCGTTTTGGACCCAGGGTCCGCGCGTGGACCCGCGGGTCGACCGGGGGTCCGCGCGCCCGACCCGGGTCCGTAAAAATAAAAAGAGAAAGGCGCCGAGACGGCGCCGTTTTTGTGGCACGGAAACGGCGCCGTTTTAGGCAAAGGGGGTCCGCGCGCGGACCCGGATCCGACCCGGGGTCCGCGCGGGTTCCACCCTCGCCCCAAAAAAAAATATATAAACTGGGCCAGGCCTGGCCCGGCAGGCCAGAACCAGGCCTGGCCTAACAGGCCTGGTTTTGGGCCAAAGAAAGAAAAAAAAAAAAAAAGAAAAGAAAAAAAAAATAATAATAAATAATTTTAAAATAAATATAAAAATTTTTAAAATAAATATAAAAATATAAAAGAAATAATAATAATAAAAATATAAAAAAAATAAAAAAATTAATAAAAAAGAAAATTCTAAAAAAATTAAAAATTAAAAAAGAGGGAAAAATTAATTAAAATTTTTACGATTATCTATTTTGAAGTTTTGATTTTTGACATTTTCAGGTGATTTTACGAAGATCAAGTCCGACACTTTGATTTCTCGGATTCTCGACATTCGTCAGGTATGACTTTCTTATTTATTTTCATTACTATTTGTATTTATTTATTTTGCCCGGCATTTGATATACTTTTGTTATTCAGTTTCGGTTTTAAAGTTATAAAGATAATTTTTCTAATTAATACATGTCTTTTAAAATTATTTTCGGTAAATAAAATTCTCTAAAAACGGATCTCTCTCTCGGATGGTCAGAGTATCGATCGTTTTAAAATTATTTTCGGTAAATAAAATTCTCTAAAAACGGATCTCTCTCTCGGATGGTCAGAGTATCGATCGTTCTTCGAAATGGTCCGAGTAAGAATAATAATCGAAACACTATCGAAAGTATCGGAGTGATTCGGAAATTATTCTTATATAGATAATTTTTTTTATTTCGGAAATAATTATTAAAAGCATTTTAACTTACCTTTCAAAAAAAAAAAGATTTCAATAAGTGCTAATTACCGATGATGGAATTCGAAGGACGTCACGGTAGTGATTCCTAAGATATCTTGAGTTGAGAGAATTTCGCCAAATATCACCACAAGTGGTTGGAGTATTTAGCTATATGCTCGATACTAAAATTCGTTTTCAAAAAAATGAAATAAAAAAAAGGGAAATAATCAAAATAAAAAAATTTAATAAAGAAAGCGAATGTTTATGTGATTCGATACCTTGCCATGCTCGTGTATTTGAATATTATGTCGTACGTTTGATCGTATAATTAAACTTTTATTCGTACATGTTGTATGCTAAATCATGTACATTCAATATTTTATTCGCCTCATTCGCATTTAAATAAAACCGAGGAATACGGATTAGCCGACGACGGAAATCGAGGGTCGTCACGGTTGTGATTCCTAAGATATCCCGAGGTGAGAGAATTTCGCTAAATATCACCACGAGTAGTGGGAGTATTTAACGACATGCTCAATACAAAAATTCGTTTTCATCTATGAAAATCATCAAATAAAAAAAGAATGAATAAAGAATAAATATTTACGCGTTTGATATCTTGTTGTACTCGTGTTTTTATTTGCATGTTTAATCTTATAATTCTGTGCTTAATCACATGTCCTATATGCTAAGCCGTTTGCATCCGATATTTAAATATTCGCATCATACGCATTTAAATAAAAATGGATGTAAATTGCCGACGACGGAATTCGAAGGATATCACGGTTGTGATCCCTAAGATGTCTTGAGGTGAGAAGATCTCGTTAAATACCACCGAGAGTATCGGGAATATTTAATGAGTATTTTCGATAATAAATTTGTCCATTTTCGTCTTCAAAAAAATAATAATAATTCAAAAATAATAAACATGTTTTCTTGAAATAAAATAAAAAAAAATAAAAGAGAATTAGTTTTTAAATACCGATGCTAAATCCATTAAACCGAAATTTAAGATAACACATGATTAAATGGTATCGTTTTCTAAACGGGCGTTGCGGGGGTGCTAATCCTTTCCCGCACGTAACCGACTCCCGAACCCGATTTTGTTTTCTCTCTGGTTCAAAGCGCGGACTTCGAAATTGGTTTTACAAAATATTTTAATTAATTTTAAAATACTTTTCTAAAAACCGGTTTTAATAGGTGGCCAATCACACCTAGCAAAAAAGATTGGTGGCGACTCCATTATTTTGTGTTTTCATCAAATTCGTCGTAGCGGTCGAAAAAACCGTTATGACTGTAAAACTTAAATACAATGATCTTTTCACCTATATAATATATATATATATATATTTTTATTATAGATAATAAGACTCTTTTTTGACTAGTCTAACTTATTCATATATGAATATTTTGGAATTTTCAAATTAAGATATTTTTATAATCAAAATATCATGACTATCCGTCTCACTTTTTAGTCACTTAATTAGAGTACAAAACCTATAAAAATACTAAAATTTTGAAGTATGAATATATTATTTTATCATTTTGATTATTTTTCTATTTTAACATTACATATTATAGTTTCAAGTTGAAACACGGATTCTCAACCTAGTATAAATAATAATTATTATAATCATTAAACTTTTGTTCAATATATATGGGTGACCTCAGCATATCTACAAAAGCTTCTTAAATTCTTTGTGATTATAAATTGAGTGATGCTCCATGATTCGTCCATTTGATTCGTATTTTTGTCTCGTTTATTTTTTTTATTTATAAAAAAATGTTTATAAATTAGAATTTATTTTATTTTAGTCTGATATTTTATTTTATCAAAAAAATATTTTATTTTAATTTTTATAAAATATATATTTTTCGTATTATTTACTTTTTTGGATTTTTTTGTTAGACGATAATGGGAGGAGGACGGGTGCGGGACATCTTACATTTTCCTTATAAATTTGCTTAACCAAATTGTATTATACTTTCTAGAGAGTGTCCAATATCTTGTTTAATGAACCACCGTCCAAGAAATGTCTATTTACATCAGAATTTTGTACCCATTGCTTATCACTAAGAAAAAGAAACTTAATATTATATTAATAGTCATTGTTGATAAGCCAATTCTTAACATGTAATTTTCATTTGATATTAAACAATCAAACAAAAGGAAAATAAGGAGTCACTAAAATAAACTATATAAAAAAATTTGTGGTTGAGATTAAAAATCATGCTTGAAAAGAGATTGTGTTATAAAAGACAAACATGTGGGGGCAAGGGGAGAGTCGGATCATGAGATTTTTTGGTCATAGAATTCGGCTTGTAAGTGATTGTGAGCCAATCACAGCAAACTTCGAGAGTTTTAAAAGATTTGAAATGTTTATTAGAATCCACCGTCCAAGATTCTGGTAGGCAAAGTTTGTGTAAGTAGATGCATGAAAGATAAAGATAACTTCTTTTCAAACGTCGCATTAATTAATCGACATTATCAATTTATATTATTTGAATTTTTTTTTTTTTTAATATTACATGTATCCAATACATATTTAGATATTAATATAAAAATATAATTCTCTAAATATACGAAAAAACTTAAAAAAAATTAAATATACATATGCTAGACACATATGACATAACCGTATCCAATATTCCGAATTCAAATAACATATAAAAATCAATAAGTAGCATTCAAATATTTGATTCAGAAATTGATATATGATCACTTGTCCTTTGAATGGCAATAAAAAAAAAAATATATATATATATATATCAATAAGCTAATACTATATTTTAAAGCTGAAGATTGACATGGCCTTTCACTTATTAGTGAAGTTCAATGGCATCTCACTTCTCACTATTTGCCTGAACTTGTGTGCTGAAAGGTGAGAACATGGTTATGCTTTCGTAAGTTCTTAATCTTTAATTAATGCTTTCAATTTCTTACCTTCTCTGGAAACCAATCTCTTTTATACAAGGCTCCTTGCAATATTGATATTAAAATTGGAATTAAAGCAGTTTTGAGTGTATAGCCAGCTGCATGCTTGAAGCTCTTGTTGAGGAAGTACTCCAGCAATTTTCTAGTTTGGTTCTCCAGGGGAGATCGATCGATGCTGAAAATACGAGGCCAACTGCAAATTTGATGCAAGTTTTTAAGGGCCTATCGCACATAAATGGGGAGAAGAGGGCCTCCAAGTTTCAACAATGGAAACTTATTGGGTTTTAAATGTATGATTATATTCATTCTATGACCCGAGCTTTGATTTGCTAATGAGCAAAACCCAGGTTGGCAGAGCCCAATATGCTAGGGATAGTCAAGGCCTGACCCAAAACTGATACAATCATCAAGAATTCAAGATTTTGAAGGGTTTTGCTTTGCACTTTTGATTTGTTGAAGCTGGGCCACCAGTTTCCTGGTTTTTGATGCTCTAACTGCTTTTAGTTGTGAAATATATAAGTTTAAGAACCTACATAGTTCCTGTACTGTAGTAAAAAAATAAATCAGTCTCTGTACTGTAAAAAAGAGTAATTTAGTCTTTGTACAATTGAAATAGATGCAAATAAGTAAAATTGATAATGGTTTTAATGAAAAACCGTTAAAATACTGATGTGGACTCGTAAAATCTAACAGATTTAGATATATTTCAAGTCATATTTTATTCCAAGTCATTAATTCTGTTAGATTTTACGAGTCCACATCAGCATTTTAACGGTTTTTCATTAACATCGTTATCAATTTTACTTACTTGCACCTATTTCAATTGTACAGGGGCTAAATTACTCACTTTTAGAGTACATGGATTAAATTTCTCTTTTTACTATAGTACAAGGACTATGTGGGTATTTAAACCGAAATATATGATTACATTTGCAGCAAAACCAAATACAACCTTATATACAACTTAATCATTATATGAAAATAATATTAATTTATGAGTTTTGCTAACGAGTTTATTAGGACACTTTTTAATATTAATTAATATACTATTTATAGTAATAATATTGTATTAAATACAAAAATTGATAATTTTATTTATAATTTTTAATGCATTAAATGAAGATATTATTATACATGATAATCTTAAAAAATATTCTTAAAATATTCGTTAACAAAATCCTTAATTTATTATATCAAATATCTATTATAAAATATACATTATGAATTAAATAAGTAGCACTGAAATAGTGCATTGGGTTGACTCTCAATCCAATCCAACCCAATTACAATGTCTGTTGTTACAAAGGAATTTAAAAGTGAAAAATAAATTGTCTCTCTCTCTCTCTCTATAATCATTGGAGCATTGAGCTCTCTTAGGTTCACATTAATTCCATGAAACTACCCTTTATCAAGTAGATTCCTTTTTAGTCCTGCACCACTATCATCAATAATTAATTCACTTCAATATCAGATCAATAATATTGTTTCAACAATAATAAAGGGCTAATAAAAGAATAATAGGCTGTTCTATTTTCTTTTTTAAAGCATTCTCATAATAATTAAAACCAAATTAATAAATTATAAAGTAAAAAAAAATTTAAACTCTTGCAAAATTATTAATCAACTATATTGATTGATAATTTTTTCATTTTTTATTGAAACCACTACTACTATATTTTATGCTTAATTCTGGATTCTATGATGAGAACAGTATTGAAGAACTCAAGTTTTAGGTAAAATTTGACCATATACAAGTTTCAGATACATATATATTCAAATTTTTTATATATAAAAAATGTCACAATCTGAGAATAAAAGAAATATTGCAGATGCTGAGATTTGAATCTCAAACCTATCATCTCTTAAAGGTGACTGTATGAACTAACTTGCATTAAACTCTAGGTTTTATATTAAACTTTTTTGTATGTTTTGGGATTGATTTTTGGTCCTTGCATATATATTCTTATACATGTATGAGGTGTAATCATACTTCCGAATATATATATATATATATAGAGACTAATTAATAAATGGTGTAGTACTTCACACACCAGCTAACATTAGACCTGTCCAAGAGCCGAGTTACCCTTCTAAACTCAAAGATCTGCCCATATTTGGGAGGATTTGGACAAAAATATTAGGTCCGAAAAATGAAATTAGACAAAAAAAGAAGCCCATTTAAAAATTGGGTCAGACCTTGAATCCAACATTCAAGGCTCGAGTCCGGCTTGGCCCTTTTTTAATTAAATAATATATTATTTTTATATATATTATGTTATTTGTGTCATATAAAGATTAAAAATATATAATATTATAGTGTAAACATTAAAAAATATGTTAAGTTGTCCATGTTTAAAAACTTAATAAAAAATATAAAATTATTAAAGATTAAATAAAAAATAATATGGGCGGGCCTAAACGGGCTTAAACTATTCATTTACAAATATAGACGGGATTTGGAAAAATCTGAGACTCATATTTCTAGTCAGACTTGGACAAATATATATGATGTTGATACTATACATATACCCGGCCTATGAACAGCTCTAGTTAACAGACTTGCTCTCCATTTTTGTCAAACTTAAATATATATTTAACAAATTGCATTATTTTATCCCTTCTCTCTACATATTCCAAATCCAAATACATATTGTAAGTTAAGGAGGTGGAGAAGTAGTTGTAGAAGAAAAGAGCATAGCAAAGCAAAGAACAAATTTAAAGAAAAAAAGAAATAATTCCATTATTTTTAAGTACTTCACCAACCAAATCCACAAAAATATATTTATTTAAAAATAAAAAATGTGTTTGAGTTTGATGCTTTACTTTAGGTCAGTAAGTACTGCTGATGCTGGCGTTTGCCCTTACGTGCCTCTCACAATCCCTTCTTAGTTCTCCCCCATTTCCAAATAATTCCTTACGCCAGGAATCTCTCCCATCCGCAAACCATCCAAATATATATTCACTTCACGTTCACTCTTTTCTAGGCCTGTTCTAAAGTTAGGTAACACATCCGGTCTAATAAATTCGATCCGATTCAGATCGATTTTGAATAAAAATATTTGTAATTCGATCCGGCCTAATTTAAATTATTATTTAACAATTAAAAAAATATTTTTTATTTAAATTTAATTATAAAAAATATATAAATATTAATATAAAAATAATTTTTTAATACCTTATGAATAGTGAAATGAGCTTATGAACTGATTCGGACCCAACCCGAAACAGATTTGGGCAAAAAAAATATATTTTTTCCTAGCTTAGATTCGGTCCGGCCATGAACACCTCTACTCTCTTCTACGCCTCGCCGACGTCGTCCTTGGGTTTTCTTTCATTTCTTTTGTAAAATTTTAGTGTTGGTCGGTTCATGCTTCCAGGCTTGCTTCACTCCAAGATGCAAGCAAACTTCCTTGTTCATTAAAAACAATAATTTTCCTAATCTGCTTAACATATAATTACATGAAAAATTCTGACTTATAAGTTATAACCTAGCTAGCTAACGGTTCGGATTAAAGATTTTATTCGATTCAGCTTGATTCGATTTTAAAAAGTCAAAATATTACATATTAACTGTAATTTTTATCCAAAATTGAATCAAACCGTTATCAGTTATCAACGGTTATTATCCTCTTTAAGATTGTTTTTTCTTTTTT
Organism: Fremontodendron californicum; assembly: GCA_030761205.1. NCBI lineage: Eukaryota > Viridiplantae > Streptophyta > Magnoliopsida > Malvales > Malvaceae > Fremontodendron > Fremontodendron californicum. The sequence goes on from JAULJL010000012.1 coordinate 2,269,206, forward strand.
TATAAGACTTTCTCAAAATAATTTGCATAATTACATTCACAATAAAAGGGTTAATTTTGAGTAAGATATATGATTATGCATATCTTCGTACATATTCATGTTTTGTTTAATATGTATTTTAAATTCAGAATGGTATGTGCTTGTATCTTAAATAATGCAAAAGACCAATTTAACATGAGGTTTAGTATTAAGAAATGAATCAATGCATAATGCATGAGGTTCTTTTTATTTATTTATTTTTCACGATTTTGTTTATGTAGCTAAAGTCAACTGGTCCATACTATATATCGTATTAACAAATCTCATGGTCTATATCAAGATTATCATATTAATGGTATTAGTTGATATATATCAATATTTTAAAAAAAATCGATATTAACATTGTATTGTTTAATGATAAATTTGAAACGATATATCACAACACATCAATATCGATATGTACTAATATAAAAAACGAAATGATACATCTATCGATACGGTATTAATTATCTTGATTTATATATACCAACTCCTAATGATTGGGTAAAGGATTAGGAAATTCATAAAATTATTGGATTGCATAGCCGGCGTGATTTAGGGGGTTATTGTCCATCCAATAAGCAAACACTACACTACTGTATAATTGATAATTCACAACCTGGGTGCGTCAACTCTCAACTGCACATGAAACTGCTTAATTAAGTGGCTTAACACAATACCATTAGTGAAAAGCCTATATTATAATTAATAATTTTCTTGTTATTTCCCTCTATTCGTAATATAATTAAAAACAAATTTTTTTTTTTTTAAAGTTTGAATAATCATTTATCATCCTGTAAGTCTTATTTGACATTGAAATGTTTGGTTGTTAAATAATTTTAAATTCTAACAATTGAGCTATTCTTTTAAAGACAAAAAGATGACTAATTGAAATAATTGTGAGTTGGTTCAATTGGTTGAGTACTCATTAATGCCTTGACAAGTATTAGAGTTCGAATTTCACCAACAGTTCCATTTTATGAGTGATCTGTAAATACCATTATTAACCCTTTCTGAAACTTTGTGACATGCCCTGACCTTGGACTGGAGTAGCATCTCTTCACCTCAACTTTTTTTTAATCAAAGAAACAATCGTTCTTACTTGTGATAGTAAAAACCTCAATTTGATAAACATTAATACAAATAGTCTTTTTATATGGAATTTACTTTAACCTCTTAATTATAAATTAAAAACGATACCATTAAATTAAATACATATTTTTATTAATTATTTCATATCTAATTTATTTTTCAATTGAAGGTACCATTAGCATACTTGTGTTGCTTAAGAAAGTAATATTAATTAGTACAAGTTAAATTTAATTAAAAGGGAGCTTTAATATTCCTAACAAACTGACCAAAACAACCATTCAAAAAATGCCAACTTTTTTTTTTTTTTTTTTTTGGATAAGTAAGTGTTTTATTTATCCAGAAAGCAGTTAAACTGCTACATCCAACATCATGTGCAACATGTACTTAAGCTATACATACTTAAACAATACTTGAACAAAACTTAAGACCACTAATCAATCAGGGAACAATAGCAACATACTTCAGCAATACTTAAAGCTATTCCAGAATGGACAAAGATCCTAGGAAAAAAGTGACAGTCCCCAATCTGCATCCAATCTTCGGTTCACTTCATCAGGACTAATGTTCTTGAGCCCCAACAATCGCATTCTGATGATCTCTTTTATCTGCTCAATGATCGCTCCTTGTGTGGATTGAAGGCGATTAAAACACCTATTATTTCTCTCCCTCCAGATCGAGTAAAGAAAGGCACTCCATGATAAACGCAAAATAACAGAAATGAGAGTTTTTCCTCTGATTCTGTTTACTGCCCATTGCAGCTCTGCTTGCCAGCTCCTTATGCTTCTATGAAGTTGACATAAGCATAGTATATGCCCCCAGATTTCCTTTGAATAGGCACATTCAAAAAATATATGATTCCGGGTTTCTTGCTCAGTTTGACATAGCTCACATTTGCCATCCACCTCCATGCCCCATGACATCAATCTGTTCTTTGTAGGCAGTTTGTCCAATATAGCCATCCAAGCTACCAGTGCATGTTTAGGAATATGAAATGGAAACCAGATCAATTTATCCCACTCCACCTTGTCCTGCCTAGGCCTGAGATCATTCCAGACTTTAGCCACCATAAATCTGTTCCCAGGGAACTTCCAAGTTAGAGCACCATTCTGGTTGGAGGTGAACCTCAAAGCCAAAGCCCTCAGCTGAAGCATTTTACGCCATGTCCAGCTGCTTCCTGGGGAAGGTTGAACCTGCCACACTGTTCTTCCTTTCAGCACATAGGCATGAAGCCAGGCAATCCACAATGAACCTGCCTGAGAGAGAAGTGCCCATAGGTGCTGAATAATGCAAGCCTTATTCCATATTCCCAAGTCTTTTAATCCAAGACCCCCCTCTGACTTTGGACAGCAAATGGTACTCCATTTGACTCTTGCTCCCTTAGCTGAGTCATCTCTTCCTTTCCAGAAGAACCTGCTGCATAATTGATTAATTCTTTTAAGAACAGCCTTAGGCAATACAAAGTGCCTGCACCAAAAATTGGACACATTAAAAAGAACAGATTGAATGAGCTGAAGCCTTCCTGCATAGGATAACATGCGTGCTGCCCAGCCATTGATTCTCTGAGTAATTCTATCGATCAAAGGAGAACAATCCTTTTCAGAGAGTCTTCTTGTGACCAAAGGGATCCCAAGGTACCTAACAGGTAGTTTGCCAACTTTGGGCAAAGTTAGTACTTCCAATTAAAGTTTGTATACAGTTAAAAAGCTAGCTCTGTAAATAAATAATAAAAACAGATAATTACTAAAAGTATTAAGAAAGACTAACAGAAACTTCAAGCAAGAAAAGCAAATAATAGAGAGAAAAAAAAAGAAAAAAGAGGAGGTGTGGAGAGGAGCAAATTCTGTGGTTCCAGGCTTGCAAACCAATCCTCCCAGCAGAAGGAATCGTTGGGAAAAAGTAATGGGTTTGCTTCAAAGCCAACCGAATCTCACTCGTTTCCTCGCCTTCTCATACTGACATTGCATCTTCTCTCTATTATTGTTTTTATTTATTTATGTTGCTGCCTATATATATACTTAAATGACTTCAATGGTTGAAAACACATGACTGGCAAAGCAAATTCCAGGGTAAGTTTTTCACAGGTTTTCTTTCTTTTGACTCTCTGATCTTACCTGATATAGAATAGAAGAAACCCTTTCATCACCCTATATCCAATTATCCATTTCTTTATTAATTTGTTCTCCAAGATAGGATTAGAGATGATGATGATGATGGAGGGTCAGGATGAAGTTGTTGTTTGTAAAGATCAGTTGCAAATCATCAAAGGGAAACGTACCAAGCGTCCAAGGCCCTTGTCTCCTTTGACTTCGACGACTACGAATTCTAGTGGACGAGAAAATGGAAGAAATAGTGATGATTCAAGGGGGTTTGATCGAGCTTTTGCTTCGCCAACAGCATCTGTTGAGTTAGTAGAAAGCACTAAAGAAGAAGAAGAAGACATGGCCAATTGTTTAATACTTTTGGCTCGATCAGGTCAAACAAGAAAATTACCATCCGAACCATGTTCTTCGGCAGGGATAATAAATGTTCACCAGTGCAAGACATGTAACCGGTGTTTCCCTTCATTCCAAGCGCTTGGTGGACATAGAGCAAGCCACAAGAAATATTCCAAGGTGGTTAATAATAATGAAGAGATCAATAATAACATGATGAACACAACCCTTTCACTTCAAATTATAACGAATAATAAGGCTGCTGCTGTTTTATGCAATAAATATAGCAACAACAAATCCAGGGTTCATGAGTGTTCGATATGTGGTGCTGAGTTCTCTTCCGGACAAGCTCTTGGAGGTCATATGAGGAGGCACAGGACAACATTAACTAATGCTGCAACAACAACAACAACAACAACAAGTTTGAGTGTTGGAACAAGAATTATAAGCAGTTCTTCTGAATCAGAAGATCAGTCGAAGAAACCAAGAACTGTTCTGCAGTTGGATCTTAATCTTCCAGCTCCGGAAGATGATCATCAGAGGGAACCTAAATTTTCGTTTGCTTCCAACGAAAAACTACTGGTCTTTTCGGCTTCTTCTTTGGTTGATTGCCATTACTAGAAATGCAAGTCCATTTTAATTTTTTTTTGGGGGAGAGTTTCTATCACCCAAATTCAATGTGTATTATTAACATTAATTATTTCCTCACTAGTATCATTCATAATTGTTCATTCTTTGAATTCTTTTAAATTTGACCTTGTTCCTTGTTAGTTAAGTTGAAAACTTCTTTGGTGAAGCATGTTAGTTTTTTTTTTTTGGGTACAAAGAGTGTAGTCTGGATTCGAATCTCAAACTTATTAAATGCCACTTCTTAAGACTGACTGCACAAACTAAGTTAAGCTTTCTTAGTTTTTTCCTGGTAGCAATTGATCCATATAGAGATAATTTTCATTTTCTTTCCTTTTGTTTGTTTGGTTCTGAGGCCTGTTTTATTCCTTTATGAGTTGGAGAAGCATGTGATGAAATAGAAAGAGAGAAAGAGAAAGGGGGATAATAACAAAGAGAAGAGTAATTAGGAGAAGGAAAGAGGGGTTTGGCATGAGTTTGCCACTACCAATTCCACAACCGAAAGTGGTGGATTAGGTTCTCTTGTTTGGTTCGCAAGAAAGCTAAAGCTCCTGTCTCTGTCTATCTGTTTCATTAATATGACAACAAAAAATAATAATAATAATAATGTCATGAAATTTATCAAATTTATCAGTGTGATATCTTTACTTTAAAAATGTCTATTTTGATACTTAACGTTTTCATTCCGTTTGTTATTGTAGTACCTATCAGTAACACCGTTAAATATTGATGACGTGACTTTTGTATCCAATAAAAAAACTTGATACGTGACATTATATAATGATGCCACGTGTATTACCAAAAAAAAAATTTATTTTAATTTAAAAATTAAAATTATATTTTTTTCTTTTAAAAAAGATATTTTTTAATTAAAAAAAATATTTTTCTCTCTCTCCACCTTTTAATTTTTAATAAATATTTTTAACAAAAATTAAAATATTTTAATTTTTGTAATTTTTAATAAATATTTTTAAAAAAATTAAAACAATAAAGAATTTTAATTTTATATTTTGATTTTTGATTTTTGTAATTTTTAAAAATAATTTTTTAAAAATATTTTAAAAAAATTTCAGATATTTTAAATTTTTTAACAAGTAATTTTAAAATATTTTATATTTTAAAAATAATTTTAGTAAAATATTTTATTTTTTTTTTATTTTTTAAAATAATTTTTTTAAATTTTTAAATAATTATTTAAAAAAAACATATTTAATTTTTAAAAATATAATTTTATAATTTTATATTTTTAATATATATTTTTTTTTAAAAAAATAGATATTAATTTTAAAAAATATAATTTTATATATTTTAATATTTTTTCAAAAAAAATTTCCTTTTTTTCCTTTTTTTTACAAAAATTCAGATATTAATTTTTAAAATATCAGGTGCTGTCACGTGTTATCACTTGATTGGTCAACATCATCTATATTTAACGGTGGCACATTAATACACAGTCTGATAGTACAGGTACCACATTGAATATTTTTAAAATACAGATACCACATTGACAAATTTGATAAATTTTAAGAACTATTCATAACATTATCCAAAAAAAAAAAAATAATAAACGGATTGCAACCGAGCCAGATTGCTAACTGCCCTTCTTTTATGGATCCACCTAGTCACCTACGTACACTCTCACACTCAGCTTTAAAACCCATAGTTAATCTAGTGAACCCCATGTGAAGGAAACAAATTGGCCAACTTAATTTAGCTAATCCATTAAACAACAGCTTGATTAATTAGTAGCTAAACTTTTAATTAATTAAGAACCTCATCCTCAAAGGTAAATTATCTGGAACAGATCTATGCCAAGAACTGAATAGTGACCCTGTTGTTAGCAATGTTGAGTTAAGCTTTACTCTTAGCAGCAATGTTGTCAAAATTAGATAGTTGAAAACCCAACAAAAAAAAAAAAAAGTCTACAAAATGAAAAGCAACATGATTGCATTAAATAGTTCAAGACTGGATTACAGGTTTTCACTGCAAAAAGTGCCTTTATCTCTCAAACCCATGTTTATACTTTATATTGCTTGTCTTCAAGTGAATATAAGGACTCCATTACATGGTAAGATTAAAAGAGGACAAGAAACTCTTACATATATACCTAGTTTTTCCTTTTTGTCTTGTTCCACTTTCCATGTAAATAGCAGCCCCTTTTGAGAAAAAAAAGAAAGAAAGAGAGAAGTAAACAATGAATTAAAGAGGTTAATTAAATTTTTGTAGACTTTGTTAAATGGGGCTAATGGGCACATTTGGTTGGTACTGAGATGCCACGCCATGTGACCCACTTTGATTGAAGACATCCAAATCTATGAGAAAAGAGAGAAATAAAGGGAACATTTCATTTGACACTAGCACATGTACGGTGGTCTCAACTCTCACATTATCTGAAAAAAAAAAAAAGAACAGCCCAATCCCAATCCTAAAGTCTTTAATATTCATGGCTCTCAAGAGGCCTACATTTACATGTACAAATTAGATTGTATTTAATGTTTTTGTTGGTTGTTGAGGGCAAAAAGCCTTTTTCTACATGCTGGCCAGTGGCCACTCAATTAATAAGAGGAGCTTATACAAAGTGTGGGTTTGTAGTGGAGAACAGTTTTCGTCAGTAACTTGAGAATAGGAGAAAGGATTGTAGATACTGTGATTCGAATTCAGATTTATTGGATGTCATTTCATAAAATTGACTGCATTAATCAACTGTACTAAATCTAAGATAAAATGGTGATCAGTTTCTGCAGATGTGATAGGCTAAACCTGGTATATTATGCCTGGTTGAATATATTTAGGAGTTTTCTAACTAAAACATGTAGTCTAGGGGGAAAAAAGATTGGGCTGTTCTTTTTGTGAGTTTATAAATTTCATAAAAATTCCAAAGAAACTAATCTTTGTAAATTTCATAAAAATCCCAATATATTCCACTGTCCCACCAAGTTGGAGACTGGAGCAGGCACTAGTAGTGGCAATGTCAATATATCAGGAATTCAGGATTCAGGGCAGAATACTTATATATGTGCATCTTTTTCTGACCATTTCTTGTTGTCCAAACATGGCTGATGGCCCCATCATCAAGTTCAATGGGAATGACCAGTGTGGGGCAGAGAAAAATCCCAGTTATGTTATACTAGCTAGTTCCTACTTTTCCCCTTTCAGGACTAATGAAAAAGCAATTTTGTATGCATATACTGATATACACTTGTGATATTCTTTGATGTTTTCTCTTTTGAATTGGTATTAAGATGAGATGAGAGTATGCATACTTCATAGTGCTAAATATGTTAACAATTTTAGGGGAAATTTTTTTTTCGTTAGAGAGAGAAAAATACATTGATAATTAGCTCTTTTATTAATTGGTTTCAACTTTCAAATTTAATAATTAATAGTTATAATTATAAGAAAATAAGGGTTTATAATTTTAATTTCATGTAATGATATTTAAAACCATATATATATATATATATATATATATATATATATATCGAAGTATTACTTTATGTTTACATATATAGATTATTATAAAATTACTGATTGAGTTGATATCACGAGTCAAGTGACACTAACATGATTGAAGAAAAGACAAAAAAATCAAATAAAATCATTTTAACAAATATAAAATTAAAAATATTTATCTTTTTCATTAAAAATAATTAACTATTTACTTTTTTAAACAAATACCCATATTTTTATATTAAAAAAACTACTTGTTTTTATTAACGCATTATTTTTTTAAAATATAAATTAAAAAATATATATAATAATAATAAAATTCATACAATAAATCTTATAGTTTTTGCATAATTTTGAGCTTATCCACGTGTTAAATTTTTTTTTGGGTGGGCCCCATTTTTTTAATTTGGTGAGGGGAGAAAAAAATGGTAAAAAGAAAAGAGAAAAAAATTTGAGAAAAATTTGTATATTCGTATTTTTTTATATTTAAAATATTATAAATTTACATAAATTTTTACATATATTTTTAAACGTTCGTGTATCCGTATCGTGTTTGTGTTTGTGTTATTTTTTGTGTTGTGTTATTTTTTCTATTTTGTGTTTGTGACGTGTTCGTGTTCGGTTTTTTTTCAAAGTATTATAAATTTTTACACGTTAATAATTCGTTTTATGTATATTTTTAGACGTTCGTATATTCGTGTCGTGCTCATGTTATTTTTCGTGTTATGTTTTAATTATTTTTTCAGTTTTGTGTTATTTTTCATGTAATGTTTCACTTATTTTTTCCTATATTATGTCAGTGTCCTGTTTCAATTCATCTAATATTTTACATAGTTTTTCATTATGATTCAATTTAGAAAAAAATTTGTGTATTCGTGTCGTATCTTAATTCATGATATTTTGCATGATTTGTCATAGTGATTCGATTAAAAAAAAAATTTGTGTGTTCCTGACGTGTTCGTGTTTTTTTTTCCTTTCGAAATATTATAAATTTATATAATTTTTTACACGTTAATAATTTATATAAAGTACTATAAATTTATATAAATTTTTACAAGTTAATAATTCATTTTATGTATATTTCTACATTTCGTGTATTCTTATCTAATTTTTCTTGTTGTGTTTTAATTATTTTTTCTATATTGTGTTCGTGTTGTGTCTCAATTCATTTTATATTTTACATAATTTGTCATTGTGATTCAATTTAGGAAAAAAAATTATTTCACTTAAATTTATCTTTTAAGCTGACTTTATAAATTATTTATAACTCTAAATTGTTATGACATTTTTTTTTTACTATTTTATAAAATATTAATTTATTTTTTTTATTTAATTATTAATTTTTTATTTTTAAAAATATTATATTATATATTAAATATTTGATTTTCGCGATATCGCGCAAGAGTATAACCTAGTTAATAATATAAAAATAAAACTTCGAGCGTTTGATGATGCACGGGATTAAACTTTAAAGCTAGCCCTAGCCCTAGGTTAATTCTCCGTATAAACCAGAACAACAGAAACACATAGAAACCGAAAGAAAGAAAAGAAAACAATGGCGGTTCCAGGGAGACGCAATGGATTGCTGGAAGAAGACGAACACGACGATGACAACGCTCTCTTCGAAGAAAACGGTCTCGAGATGGACCTTGAAGCCGACACCCCACCTCACCTCCGCGATCTCGCCGCCGCCGCCCAGCTCGGCGACCTCAACGCTCTTCGCCTCGCCCTAGGTTTCCCTTCCCTCTTTTCTTTTACAATTTTACTCTTCTCTTGTTCTCCTCTTTGTTTGAGCTTCATCCGTTAAATTTTGTTGTTACAATTTTACTTTTACTTTTCCTTTCCCCTTTGGGGTTTTATCCTTTTTGTCAAACTTACAAAGATTAGTTTTTTTTTTGGGGGGGAGGGTTGTTTTAATTGTGGGTTTTTTTTATTTTATTTTATGAAATTTAAGATAACCCATTTATCTAATTCTCAGTCCTATTTGATTTCTTAAGCATGTAGTGACTGTGGGTTAATGCTGATGTGATGATAGTTATTACTTGGGAATCAAAATTGGGACTTTTTTGGTAGTCTTTGTCAAGAGGAATTCGAAGAACACGATGGAAGTATTTATAGGAAATAGATGAACTAAAGGAGTACCTTTGATGTTGATTCAAGTTTGTGAATGTTATATGGAAGTTGGTGGTTAATATAGTGACTTAGAAATGATAGCTTTGCATATATGATTGATAGCTTATAATACATTTATGAAAAGTGAAAGGAGCTGAAGTTGAGACAATTTCTGAACATGTCTAACGCTTATTTAAATGTCTTCCTCGATCATATGATGAATTGTTGCTTGATTTTTTTATTTTTTTCCCCGATGTTTCTGTCAATGACGGCAATGTAACCTCACAAGTGGGTGTCACTTGTGATGGAAGGATTTATGCTCTTTGCTTGTTGCTGAACATGTTCTCGGAATGGAACACCTGATATACTGTTTCTTTCATCATTTTAGTTGGACTCACTTGGACAGTAAAATGTCCTTGTCTATTATATCTCCTAGTGATGTGTTTTATTTTTCACTCGATTGTATAGACAACATGAATGGAAGCATCGATGAACCTGTAGAAGATGGTGACACAGCTCTCCATCTTACCTGCCTTTATGGTTATCTGCCTTGTGTCCAGGTCAGTTGTCTGATATTGTTGTTTTCTCCACTTATTTTGATGTGTTTTGTTCTAGCCCAAAAATCTTACGATTGATGATTTAATTCCTTGCAGCTACTTTTGGAAAGAGGGGCTAATTTGGAGGCCAAGGATGAAGACGGGGCAGTTCCTTTGCATGATGCCTGTGCTGGGGGTAGGCTTGTACAGTTTTGTGTAGAATCTTCCATCTCTGATTAGGTATTGACTTTTGTTTCTTTCTTTTCGAATGACGTTTTCAGGATTTACTGAGATAGTACAACTTCTACTTGACAGAGCCGCCAACAGTGGATGTCTGAAAAGGATGCTAGATTCAGTTGACGCGGAAGGTGATACTGTAAGTATTGAATACTATGTGGCACTTGAACCATCTTGAATTCTAATGTCTGTATTTTTGGTTTCATTGCTAGACATTGATTAAGATATAAAGACAATTTATTCCATTTCAATAGATTCTGTTTTGCTTGGCTCATTCAATTGCACATTGATCAAAGATTTTGTTTAGTAAATAAAAATGGGAATTATTTTGGCACTCTTCTCCCACCGGCTTGACGCTGATGGTCTTTGTGACTAGGGATGCTTAGAACAACCAAATGGCTGCTTAGTTTTTTGCCGTCCCTCCCTATCTCTCTCCATTATTTGCTCTTGTATGAACCCTAAATGCTTTTTACATGCTACTTAGTCTTGTTTATGACTAGTGTATGGTCCTTTTTTGTCAGCCTCTTCATCATGCAGCACGAGGTGAGCATGTGGAAGTGATAAGGTTGTTACTGGCTAATGGGGCTTCTCCCACAAAGACAAACACATATGGAAAGGTTAGTCTTCACCTATGTTACTTAGACTCAGGTGTGAATGTCAGACACGGGTATGTTCAATTTTTCTAAGATTTTCATGTATTTGGAGGGTTTTTGGAGGATCATAGTCCCATCTCATGTTCGCATATACGTCGGATATAGATATTTCAAGAACAATAAAGAGTCAGAGCAACATAGGTCTTCACAAAGGTTTTCTAGCTTACATGTTCCCTTCTACAATGTGTTTCTAACTCGAAATCGTGCAGATCCCACGTGAGCTAGCTGACCCTGAAACGGAGGCTTGGAGAGTTTTTGAAGCTGCTGCTAGTGCTCAGACCTCCCAGTAAAGCTACAACTGATGGTTCTTGAAAATTGCTTAGCCAGTGTTAGAGGAGCAGAGGGTTAAGTGTTGGCTTCTATTTTGGCTGCCACTCTACCATATGGGCAGTTGGAAGCAAACATTTTTGAGACTAGGATGAAATATTTGTTTCTCATTAAACTTAATACTAGTATCTTAGGAGGAAAGAGAGCTTGTAAGTTATAGGTTTTCAGTGCTACCCTGTTATTGCAAAGGAACAAATCTCATACAGAAAATCAGATTTTATGTCATGCTGTATTTTTAGTGATTCGGATGATATAGTTATTTATGTTGTATGGAGTTTTTAGACTTCACAACTTGAATTAGCGAGTAACTAATCTTGTAGGATTAAAAACTTTCACTTTCAGTATATCAAAAACAAACTATTATTTGCCAACTTTAAAGAATCAGACTAGAGAAAAACCAATTAAAACTTTTTAAGTCTTGAATAAATGGAAAAGGTAAGGAAATAAGATCAGAAAAGGATGAACAGTCTTGAAATTTTAAGCATTAATCAATTCAGACAGCTATTTTAAGATCCAATCGAGTGAGAATACTAGGTGTAAAAAGCTAGGAATCAACTATATATCATTATCCTAAAATGTTAAAATGTTAATTTCCAAAAGTAATTTCTGTAACTGACAAGATAAGAATAAGGAGAGCAAAATAAAGCAGTGTCAGTGTTCACTAAGATCAATGAATTAACCCATGAACTATAACCAATCATTGATCACTACACTGCTGATCAGAAAAAACCAGGCCATTTTACACTGGCCAGCGGCAGCTTTTTACCAAGCATTAATAAAAGGAAGGTTAAATTAATAAAAAATTCTAAAATTTATTATTTTATTTAGATAAATTTTTATATTTTTATTATATCTAAAATTTCAAAAAAAAATTTAATTTGTACTCAAATCACCTTAATCTTTAACTTGTATTCAATAAACCCCTAACTTTTAATTTATACTTAAATAAACCCTGAACGTAAATTAAAATTTTAATTTGAAATAAAGATTTATTTAGACACAAATTAAAAGATAAACACTTATTTGGATATAATAAAAATATAAAAATTTATTTAAAAAATTGAAATAATTTAGGTACTTTTAATATTTTAGTCTAAAAGGAACAACTTTAAAATTCTTCTCTTCTCTTATTCTTCTTAAAAGACAGGCCTTACAGCAGCTCAAGGTAATAGTTGGAGCTATAAAAAGCTTTTGAAATTGAGGCACATGACAAATCAGTTCATAAGATACCAGGATGGGAGGCTCTGGAAGCTCTCTAGGCCAAGGTATGACAGGAAATCAGACCAAAAAAATAGAAGGTTGGTTGGGATAGGCTCATTTGATATACTCGCCACATTCTCAAGCATTCTTTTATCTCCTGGATGACCATTTTAAATAGATTATCTACAAAGACTAGCTCCTACAGTGGGCGATTGAAGTTGATGTCACTTGTATACTTTGTCATATAGAGCAAGAGTCTCGAGATCACTTTGTTGAGGTCTATTAGTGTCGAGGTAGTGCTCCTGGTGGTCTGAGGTCTTGCGAGCAAGGAAAGAGGGTCACAGGGCACCAGAGATTGAGCTCCGGGACACGCTTCGATGCTTAAGTCAGTATTTGGAGAAGGTCTGAGAGAGAAATAGAGATAGGGTGTTCTTCGAGAGAGAGAGAGATTACCTTGATCAGTCCCTGAATGGGCTATTTATACCTGCTTGGTGACCTACTGATTCCACGTGTCCGCATATGGTTGGACATTGGGAGTGAGCTGCCTCGGGAGGCCTCGCCGAGGAGACGACCGCATTTAATGCCCGTCGAGGAGAGGTTGCTGCATTTAATGCCTTGCACTGCCCCAGGTGGGCTCCGAGATGACTGGTGACATGACAGCTAGGCGACCATGTGTCCAGGGGTCTTAGCTTCCGATAGCCATTGGGCTTGTTGGATCGGGCCTTGACTTTGCGGCCGGCTTGTTGGGCTTGCGTATGATTCTATGGGTAGGGCACCTTGGTGGGCTAGGTCTTTTGAGCATGTCTGGCGGGCCTGATAGGTCTAACACACTTGTTTTTTTATTGCAGTTTTTCCAAGGCAATATGGTCACAGATCTTGTAGCATTGTCAACTACCAGTAGGAGATTGCAAATGGGATAATTTACTTTTTTGGACGGTCCAAAAGCTTAAAGGCATATCACTTCTTACTACCATACTAAAGCTACCATGGAATACAATAATCAATCATGTTTGGAAGGAAAGGAACAATAGAGCTCATGGAAATATTCAAAGGACCTTTGTGCAGGTCTTCGAAGCAATCAAAGAGGAGGTTAGATTTAAGCTGGCAGGACTCACAAATTTACAACCAGACAATGTAAATATAGCCCCTTGTATAGCTTGGGGCTTTAATAGCTCCACATTCTTTACTTAATTCATATTGTTAGACCAAACCTCAAGGCCACGCAAGCCCAACAACCCAGTCCAAGGTCAAGGCCCAATCGGTCGAGCCCAATAACTCAGGCCAAGATACGGGACACGCGGACACCTCTCAACCCTCTAATGGTCACATCGCCTCACACCCCAGTGGCCACATGGGTTTCCAACTGCCACAACCTCTATGACGAGGTCGCCCATGCTGTTGACCACCTAACCTAGTTCAGAAGCAGACACGTGGAACCAGGCAAGTAGCCTAAACATGTATAAATAGCCCTCCTAAGGGCTGACGAACGGTTGGATTCTCTACACTCTCTCCCTCTCTCAGCCTAATTCTCTTCATTGTCACACTCTCTCTTCCAAACACTGACTTAAGCATCGAAGTGTGCCCCGAAGACCAACTCCCGACGCTCTCTAACCCTCTTTCTCCTCACAAGACTTCAGACCACCAAGATAAACACTTTGACAGAAAGAGACATCAACAAGATTCTTGTGTTTAATTACCTTTTCTTGATTATACGACAAAAACAATTCAAACATACTAACCTTAAGAAAATCTTGTTTACCGTTTTGTTCTAGAACTTGTTTTAAAAAAGAAAAAGAAAATAATGCTAGCTAAAAACAAAATATAGATGTTGGGCTAATGTCAAAATTTGGAGATTCTCCATTGCCGTATCTCACTTTTGCTGATAAATTAGGTTTCAAGGTTTAATAATTATCAAATTTAGGATAAAGTTAAGCATGCATGGTCCAAAATATATATTGAGGAAAAGTATAAAATGTCAAAGGAAATGGAAGCAATTGGACAAAAAGATTAGGCAAGAAATTAACTAATTCATGCAAAGTAATTAAGCAGGAAGTGATAAAAGCACTTGACCTGTTTGTGTCGAGTTTGATGAGACCATTACAAACAATTAAATCAACATTGTACACAAAATCACACGTATTCAAAGTTAGGAATAATGGTTCATTAATCTTTAGCTTGTCACTATTAGCGGCATGCCTAATTAACACACGGCTCATTATCCCATTTTCATATTATATAAATTTTAATATTTTCATATATTCATATCGTGTTTATTATTTTTTGTATTGTGTTTTAATTTTTTTTTTATCGTGTTTAAAATTATCAGATTTCATGAAAATAAGAAAAACACTTCTTCCGGTAGGTGTAGGCTTCAACTGCCGAACCACTTAATTCTGCTGTTGTCTTCTCTGTTTTCTTGTTTCTGCTTCATGCTATAATTTTTATGGGTTTTGCTAACGAGTGTCTTTTAAAGTTAGTTAATAGACTATTTATAGTAATAACATGGTATTAAATGCAATAATTGATAACTTTATTTATCATTTTCAATGCATTAAATAAATATATTATTATATATATTAACCTTAAACAATACATTTAAAACACTCGTTAACAAAATCCAATTTTTATTGTTCACAACATGATATCAGAGCAGCACGTCTTGCTTTGTTGGTTTGGTTTTGGACATGGAATTATAATTAAGAAGGGAGATGTCGTGTAGATGTGTATCCTTCATGCATGTATACCGGGGAAAAAAAAGGGAGAAACTAATGCATGAATCAGAGACAAGGTGCAAAGAATAGAACAAGCATCGAAAATGTGTTCCAATAGTGTCATAAAACAGAACAAAACAATGGCAGGGAACTAAACCTCACTATAAACATCATGATTAAAAATCGGCTCCTAAGAGCAGATCTTTACAAATACATTACATGAACATTTGCCCCAGCTTACGGAAACTCACGATAGGGACAATATAGACCCATAACTTTGTCAAGTTTTCATGGAATTTGGAGGAAATACCTTCTGAATGAATTGCAAGAACCGTTGCGAGTAAAATGTAGGGTCGACAGCAGATATGGATATAGAATCAAACTGAAGAGATTTATAGGCATGTTCAATCTTCTTAGTCATGTTATATTCTTGCAAAATGTCAATGATACCCAGATACAGAACAACATCATATGCTTCATGGAACATGTTTTCTTCTTTACCTGGAATCTGCTCAGCCCTTGCTGGCATGTTCACACCAAGTTGGATCTGGAGTCTGTTCAAGAAGTGATAAAAAATTAAAAATTATCCCCCGAAAGATAAAAGATAATGAATCAAAACTCACACACTGCATGAGAACCTCAATATATACCCAATTTGTGCATATGTATGTAAACACTTCCATCCCTTTTTTCTCTTAGTTTAGACTTCAGAAATGATGGCTATTTATAAAAGGCAGAGCAAGAAAGAACCTTTTCATAACTATAGTAACATGCAACACGTTTTATTTTCAGCTTCCTGAACTTTTTAGAGGTGACTACATATTTGTATTATCACACTGTTGTTATGTTTCTATGATCCCTTCTGGCAGGGTTTATACAAATAAAATACCCAGATCCAGTAAGGCAACAATCAAGAAATTTATTCATGGCCATCTGACATTGCAAGAACGAAAAACACCATCATGACATGTTAAGATATCATACCTTGCTGTACCAGGGAGAAGGAGATCTACTTCCTCATCACCTGCAGCTGATGCTCGCAAACGTTTACCTCGTATATGAGGACCCGCAACAACACTATTGTCATCTGTTCCACGAGGGACCAATACAAGGCCTTGTGGGTAGTTGGAGATTTCATCCTCCTCTGAAATATGAACACCAAGAGATTTTGAAATCAGTCCACTGTTCTTCAGGATGATGCAAAAGTAGGCATGCAAGAAGTTGGATCAGAATCAGATAATTACTGCATAGACCAGATTATTCGGTGTAGGCTATGTACCATGCATGACATATATGGTTCTATCACTGACTATTAAAGCCAAAACTGTAAGGAGTTAATTTGGTATCAACCCCATGTCTTATTTGACGAAGTTTGTTGTTTCAAATATCCTTTGTAGAGTATTTATCTAACCTCTATATTCTGGGTTCTATCAGAGGTAAACTGATAGTATATCCATTGTCATCATGTATGTAAATGATTTGGAGAGAATTTGCCATCTCATCTCAATTTTTTTTTAGTCTAACAAATTACATCTTAAATACATTGTAATTCTATTTGTCAATATGTAGTAATTATTTTCTCTTTGCACAGATTCAGCTACTCTTAAGTGTGTCACCAGATGCGAATGCTTAAAAGACAACTCATAAAATCCTGTAAAAAAAAACCCAGAAAACATAGTATGCTACAACAAACATAGAGAAGCTAGAAGAAACTGCCAAAGAAGATCAAATTTTCATAATGCCCACCTTCCTCTGCAACACTCCCTAGTCCATCCGCTCTGTTGTAGGACATGAGAGACCTCAAATGCTGGGGTGCTCGATAATGCACACCAAGCAAAAGGCTATAATCCATGATGTGTTGTGCTTCCAAAAATTCACTGTCAATCTCTATTTGCCTGCAAAAGTATAAATAAATGCAATCAAATCATGCATTGGAAGGTAAACCAATTATATAAGAATGCTCTTTCAGTAGGATAGAAAAGAAACAATTTTGTATCGTAAAAGCTATCCAGTTATGTCATCTCAGTATTGTAAGGTAAACCAAATCTTGGACTAATACAGAAATCATTGAGAAATAGTTCACTAAAAAAAGGATTAATAGCAATATTACTCCCCTGAAATGTACACTTCACCTCAATAAGTGGTAGAGCAATAATATGTCAACTTCAAAAGGTAAGATAATAGGATGGCATAAAAGCTACAGACTCATCAATTACCTTAGTAAAGACTCTCGCCAAGAAGGTTCCAAATAAAAGCAGTAGTTGAGATCCAAATCTTTAAGTGTTGTGTTCTCATCGATTTCAACATTGTCAGCAGAACGCCCTAGTGATGATCCTTTCAAGTCAAATCTTCTATGAATCCTTAACTCAGTGCAGAACATATTTCCCATGACTACAAAGCGAAACTGCAAAAGGATATGGTTTATGGTTGTTAGCGTCTAATCATCAAAAGGCATTCCACAGTCTTGAAGGAACCTTTCATTACATACCATGAAATAAGCAATAGAAACATAGTCCTTAGCCAAAGTAGCTAAACAACAATATTATTCAAGTGGATTTAGTGAAACCACCTTACTAAAGTGTATGGATTGAGGTAAAAAGCCCTCTTGCATACGAAAGAACTCTACTGTGCTTATTACCTTTTGACCACTTGATGGTTTGATTCTGTGAAGACCAAAGAATTTTGTTATGAGTGTGTTCTCATATGACCTCACGTGATGATGATAGTTCGGAAGCATTCTTAGAAGAACCTATGTGCAAGAATTTAGTCAATAAAACCTGCAATCATCCGGGGAAAACAAGGAACAGAAGAAGAAATAGAAACAGAGACAGAATGACATTGAAAATGCTTTGTGGTATGGTATTGATTTTTAATTAAGGAGCTTGAAAAGTAAAAGAATTGCATACTTGACAGATGTCTATTGCAGAACTAACATGCACAATTACAATTTAAAGCAACCAGCGAGCATTGTCATATTTACTCAAGCTAGTTCCCTAGAAGATATAAATAAACAAGGTAAAAGTGGAGATTGCAAACCTTTACTTCAGATTTCCGGAGCGTCTTAATCATGAAACGATCATCTTGAGACAGAAAGAAGATACTACCACTTTTCCCAGGAGAAGAAAGTTCTCTGAGAGCATCATTTCCGCAAATGGACATCATGTAGTCAGCAGCATCAATCTTGAACATCTCCCTTAAATTCCTACAATAAGTTTTACTTGTGTCAACATGGGAAACAAAACATAGTACAATATCCAAACAAGATAAATTAGAAAACAAAATAAAAGAACAAAGATACATGCATTTTTTGCTTTTCTGGAAACATGTTTATTTAATAGAAATTTTCTAAAGGATACTGGTGCATCACAGAATCCCCACAGATGCAACCAAAAGAATAAAATTGTAAAATCATCACTAGATGCAAAGTACTACTGTGACATATGTAGTATGTTCAGCTTTTAAGAAATGGACTGACACTAGCATAGAATCTTTAAAAAGCTCTAAATATCTTCGAAATTAAGACTATTAATATTTAAAAACACCATGGTGCAGGAAAAACTTAATCTATACTATTAATAAAAGGGCTGACCGAGTTTGGTGTCACTAAGTCAAGTTACACCAACTCAATTGAGTAAAGTACAAAAAAAAGATCATGATATCAAATTATAAAATAGGGTAATTGGTTTTTCCAATTTTTTTAAAAGAAATAAATAATCTATTATTTCTTAAAAAACTACCCATAAGTAACTTCTTTCAAAACACTTTTTTTCACGGGTTTTTTTTTTCTTCCACCCACAACATGGGTGTGCATATTTCTAGTAGTAACAAATTTCTTCAAGAGTTTGCCTGTCCTCATAATATGTCTCTCAATTGACAGGACATACGTCTCACCAAAATGTCTAATGACTAGTGAGATCTAAAGGCAAGTTATCTACCCCAAAATTAGCATCAATCTTATGGTCTATCAAAATATTTTCTTTTTAAAAATAAAAGGAAAATTTAAATTTAAAACAATTTATCTTTTAAAAGAAATATGCAGCCAGAAAGATTTGATTTCTAAAAGGACATGCAATCTTAAATAGCAGATAGACCAAACCTTCAAACTGAACCATAGGTGATAGGACCTCATTACTGGGAAGGTCTAAGAAATTCCCGGTGACTATATCAGAAAACATTTATTGCATACAGAAATTCTCCATATGGTCACAAAAATAGAGGTATCTCTAACCTGAAAACCATTGGGCAGTAATCTTTCCACTTAAAATCTTCAGATTGATGAGGAGGTGTCAATTGTGACCCCTCTTTAGGAAAATTCATCCAAAAGCTTGCCCGGGGGCCAAAGTCTGATGCTCTAACTTCTCGTCTCTGTACAGGTGTAATTTTCCCCACAGTGTATCTGGCCAAATCTAACTTATATTCAGCATTAGGTTTTCCAAAAACAATGTGACTGCAAATAAAGTGAGGACCAGATATGGATTCTTCATCATGATAAATGTAATGTATCTTTCCATGCATTCTTTACAGAGGATACCATAAAATTTAAATTACAATTAAAAAACATTTTTAACTAGTAGCTGCAACAGGTTCACAAGCAAACATAAATAGTTAATTAATTATCGCAAAGAGAGAAGGCTATTTAGATTCTTAGTTTCTACTCATTTGGTCAATCATTTCACACATCTCTTCCAGTTTTCTATTAATATCTATAAGGAAATTAAATTACAATATCTGGACGAACTATATAGTGGTAAACAAAAGCAATAATAAAATATAGAAGGGTAAACAAATGAGAAAATTAAGAGAAATAATTGTCTGATACAAGGAGAAAGGTAAATAAGCATAAAAGTTAGAAAAGGACAAACCTGATTCCAAGCTGCAAACTGAGCATTAAATCATAACTCCTATGGCCTTTAATGATTGTTTCACCAGGCCTCTTAACCTCTTTTGCTAACTTTTTTTGTCTCCGTTTCGCTCTTCTGGATGATGGTGAAAAACTATTGTTCAACACAAGCTCACTAATTAAGACACCTTGCATGTATTCACGTTCTAAGATTGGTGCATTTGTTTCGCTCCCCTTTTCTCCCCCTTCCATAAAAGAATCGGATAACTCTAAGGAAGAATCCTGCCCAATCACTTTTTCAATAGATACCTCTAGACTCCAACGTCTTTCCAAAGAAACATTTCTGTTGCGAGACTGCTCTAGATTTAATAAGTTTCCTTCTGATAGCTTATCAGAATTACGATTAGATACCCGGTTGTCACCAACCTTGACGCTTCCCATGTCTACAGAAGAAGCATGGTGGATATGTGAATGGTTCTGCTTTCTCAAATCTGGTAACAATCCTCTTTTTCTGAGAGCATTGAGGTAAACTTCTTGTAAGGCATGGAGCCGGCTGTTTTTTGGATAAAATGATCCTTTTCCATCCTTTAAACCCCGTGTCCAAGTTCCTACATAGCAACCACCATCACTCCAAGTATACACTCCTAATCCATGCATCATTCCATTTAACCAGCTTCCTTCAAAGGAGTCTCCATTTGTCCAAGTGAGAGTTCCTTTGCCTGACATTTTCCCACCTTTCATATTCCCTAGATAAATATTTCCGTTGGCCCAAGTATATTTTCCAGGACCTTCTGGTGTTCCCTGCATCCAAGCGCCTTCAAACACATCTCCATTAGGATAAACTTGATATCCTAAACCATGTTTGAGATTCAACTTCCATCTCCCCTTATAAGTCAATTTATTAGAGCCAATATATGTCCCAGTACCATGCATATAACCACCTGAGAATTCACCATCATAAACAGTTCCAGATGGCCATTGCATTTTGCCAGTCCCATGCCTCATCCCAAGTCTCCATTCTCCCTCATACACACAACCACCTTGCCAAACATACTTTCCTTGACCCTCTGGCACATTGCTGAGCAATGACCCAGAATAAGAGTCCCCATTCGGAAGCAAGTGTTTTCCAACTCTAAATCCAGCAGTTTCAGAACTATGGACAGCATCACCATTAGTTAGTATAGAACCATTATCTTTGTCAGTGATGACATCAAGAGATTTTGTTCTTTCTGCACGAGAAAGTGCTTCTTCCATGTTATCAACAGTGACCACAGGGCCAGACATGCATAATGCCCCAAAAGTTACAGTTTCTTACAAGAAAAAATTAAGCCAATTCCAAGGTTCTTAGACAATATAAAACACCATTAAAAAAAATTCTTACAATGAGATTCCGATGATAATACCTTTGAAAACTCTCCTTCCTTTGATCTACAAATAGAATCACGAATCCAGACTATCTATTAGTAGCAGAACAACTTATTACAACAGTGTAAAAAGACCTTCTAAAGCATACGAAAATCGTACTTGCATCTAACAAACTATAGGACACTCTTCATGGAAATTAAATTCTAAAATCATATAAATACACAATTAAAACATGAGAAATTCAAATTAACTAAATTTCCACAAAAATGAAGATTATAAAATATTTCAAAAGTGTAAAAAGACCTTCTAAAGCATACGAAAATCGTACTTGCATCTAACAAACTATAGGACACTCTTCATGGAAATTAAATTCTAAAATCATATAAATACACAATTAAAACATGAGAAATTCAAATTAACTAAATTTCCACAAAAATGAAGATTATAAATTATCGATTCATTAACTACGAAATAAATCCAATAAAAACAAACTCCTAGGACAAAATCTTTAAATCACTACCTCATCTTTTAGCTCATTTTCCTTATCTACTCATTTAAAACGAATATAAATCCTTCTAAATTCACTAACCAATGGTCCTTCAGAATCTATCAGCTAACAAACAACAAATTTTGAAGAAAATAAAAAAATAAAATTATTTAAACAACAATACGAAAGAAAATCTAGCAATCAACAAAGTCCACCAGTTTTTCTACCGTACATAAATCAACTCAACTGAAACTCAAACATTGAAGCATCATTATCAATATACGTTTATCTGTACAGTATATTCTATGTATATACGTACAAAAGCGATGAAAGAGAAGACGGAGAGTACCTTTAAAGAAAAAGGAGAGAAAGAATCGACGACTAAAGCAAAAGTCGCAGCAAAGCAAAAGAGGAAAAGAAAGAAGGAAACAGCCTGTAGACGAAGAAGAAGTTTCGTTGCTGATTTTAAAAGCTGACAATCTAAATCTAAAACGCTCTCTCTTTCTGTCTTTTGCCTTCTCTGGCGTTTCGCTTTTGAAAACCAATCTTCTCGATGGTGACGATTTTGGAACGAATCTCTAAAGCTAAAAAAACAAGCACCAAAAATTCAGTAAGCAACCCAAAATGTATAAAATAAATAAATAAAATCTAAGCATGCGACAGTTACTGAAAAGACGACTTTACCCAACTCTCTCCCCTTTGATTTTTGACAGTTAATGGTAATAATTGGCTGATTAATTTAATCTGTTTAATTAATGAGAAACTATTAATTAAGATTAAGATTAGGACGAAGAATAGTTTAGTTTATTTAAGAAGGCGACGAAAACGTCGCTTACGGATCGGCTGTAGCTCGCGTGTGAATTGAGGTTTACAGCGGCGGGGGTCTGGCTTGCGTTGGCTTCCGTTTGATGGTGACGTGGTATTTAAAATAGGACTTTGTTAATTAATATTTTAAATTAATATATTATTTATAATAATAATATTATATAAAATAATAATATTGATAATTTTATTTATCTTTGTTAAAATATTAGTTAACAAATTATATATATATATATTTATGGACATTCGCAAAGCTACTCATCTTTTTTTTGGCTGACGTGTGAAAAGGGCAGTGTAACCTAACTGTATCCTAACTTTTTCTTGCTTTTTGGAAGACTGCGTGAAATTCGGATCCGAGTTCTTTTTATTATTTTTTAATATATTTTAAAAAAATATTAATTAATATCTAATGATATTAATTAAATTAATATATATATAATATAATTAATAATTTTTTTAATTTAATAAAAATAATATATTAAATATAAAAAAAAAAACTGGTAAATAAATTTTTTTAACTAATACTTATATATATATATCAGTTAAACGGATTTTATTTTTAATTATTATTTATGAATATAATTTTTTAATTAATGAATTATTTTACATAATAATAAGAAATAATAAACTGAATGGTAACTTTTGAAACTTGAAGTTTTCGAATAATGAAATTTTTTCAATGGTGGAAAATTAGTTAATGATGGGACCTTTTTATCTTTCAGTAAAATGAATGCTATGGAAAAAGTGTATGGTGGTGGAAGATTATTATTAGATTAAGACAAAGTCATTTATTTCAATTTTAAATTAATTAATTAAACAAAAGGTCGATTAAACTTAGTAAGTTTTTAATTGGTTATGATTAGTGACTTATTATCACACGCCTTTTCTTTGCAATCTTGTTCAAACGTATTTTTTTATACAGAGAATAAAGCGTAAATTACTTAACTTCGGACGCATACTTTTATTCAAAGTGATGCAAATGAAAATAACTGAAATAATGAACTAATGCAATCATATTAAGCTAAGAGAGATTAACCCAATCGATAATTTATTACTATATTATTTTAGATTAATTGATGTTTTATTATAACCCTTTATCGGCATTAATCCTAAATGTTCAAGACCCTTATGAACTTGGAAGAAATTACTCCTAGAATTTTCTCACCTATAACAAAGTACTTGTATTAGATTTTGAGGAATAAACAACTTATTCAATAAAAGATTATGATCTACTAAATAATAAAAAATAATAGGATTGAAAATATATGAAGAGAAATCTTCTCTTATTATAATGTTTTTTCAAAATAAAATAAACTCATAAGTAGATTTGATAATTCGTGTATATATATCGTGCTTTGTATTTTTTTTTTCGTATCAATCGTCTAAATATAAACACAACACAAATTATTAAATATGTCAAAATCTTAAACACGAATATGATACGTGTATTAAACTTGTTGTGTCAATCGTATTTAAATATATCGTGTTTTGTTTATTACATTAATTTCGTGTTTATTAAACATATTAGATTTGTGTCGTATTTTCGTATCGTGTTCAAAATTATTAGGTTTATCCATAATAAATATATAATGCCATTTAATTATTATATTCTTAAATATACACCATTAGTCTATGAAATAATAATTCTTAATCTTTCTCTCTAGATAAATCTAACACTAGAAAGTACACTAATTGTAGGAAAAAGAATTGAAGAGAGGGGCTGCTAATTATAATTAGAAATAGGAAAAGAACAATTGCCATTGGATTATTAGGTGGAAATTAGTTCATGTAATCCAAATTAGCCAATTTGGGATGCTGTTTTGGGATTCCCTTTCCCACACAATCCAGTGAGAAAAAGGTGTTAATATGTTAAGCTGTCCATAACCATAATTAGCTTCTTAAATATTTATTATTATGTTATTTTATTTAACTAATTTGCCATAGAAGACTTAATCTTTTTCGTCATGAGATATATAGTATAAATTAATGAATAATTTTATTAACCAATGTCTTTAAGGTATTTTTTAAAGTTTAATTAATATATTATTTATAATAATATTATCATATTAAATATAATTATTAATAATTTTATTTATTATTTTTAATATATTAAATAAAAATATTATTATATACTAATTTTAAAAAATATCTTACGCACTCATTAGCAAAATCATTACCGAATAACCAAGGACCAGAATATAAAGGTTTGGTTGAAGGAAATTTCAACTATTTTATTGGTCAACAACCATCTTATATTTTAAGGAACAAAACTTGACTGATCATAATTAATTATAGTATATACTCAAAAAAGTTAATGACAACTAGGAATAAAGTTTTCTAGTGGATTTGGTACTTGTCTTTTGATGCAGTGGGTGTTACTGTTGAAAAACAGTAAAAAGGAATACCCAATTCTTTTGATGAAAATATGCATTGTTTTCATATCTACATGATAAAAAATAATAAGATATATTATCAAATTTATTTTATATCTTAATTTTTTTAACAAAAAATAACAGTTGCAAAGAGAAATCAATTTAATTTAGTTATATATGAATTTATTATATATTTTTATATATAAATAAAAATTATATAAATCACTAGATTTATAAAAATAAAAATAAAAAAACACAAGAAAGCCTTTGAAAGTATATGGACAAAAAACAAGGAAAAGAGCAGACATAATACTATTTAGGTTTCTTTTAATTTGTGTTACACATTGTTTGGGTTTGGGATAATATCTTTGGGCAATAGGCATAGTCTAAAAGTAGTGAACAAGAACTAAGTTGCAGAGAAAAGAAAAGTTGGATGTTTGGGACAAAATAAAATGATAAAAGGTGAAAGAGCACTATATATATATATATATATATATATATATATAGTGCTCGTCACATTTTTCTCTTAATTCATCGATGCAATCCACGCAACACAAATTTGCAGAAGAAAAAAAAATGTTTGCCATTTCCCCTATCATATCTTATAATGTCTATTTCATTTATCTTTTTTATAAGATAATGTCTTTTTTTAGGTAAAGAATATATAGATTTGACTTGTGGACGATTAAAACTTTTTTTTGTTTGGTTAAAATAATAAAAAAAATCTTAGAAATTTATTATTTTATTTAATATTTTTATTACATTTAAATAAGTCTTTAATTTTTAATTTATACCTAAATAAGCACTAATTTTTAATTTGTACTCAAATAAACCCTTAATTTAAATCAATATTTCATTGGAAATAAAAGCTTATTTAGATATAAATCAAATGATAAGGGTTTTTTTTTTATTATACAATAAAACTATAGGAACTTATTTTAAAAAAATAAAATATTTCATGGACTTTTTTTAGTATTTTAGCCTTTTCTGTTTTTTATTAAAATATTAAAAAAAACTTTTGAATTATTTTATTTTTCGAGTAAGTTTTTATATTTTTATTATATCTAAATAAGTCTTTATTCTTTGATTTATAGCCAAATAAGTCGTTATTTTAAATAAAAAATTAATTTATGTTAAGAGTTTATTTAAGTATAAATTAAAAGCTAATGGCTTATTTTGATACAAATTAAAATTAAGGGATTATTTGAATCCAAATTAAATGTTAAGGACTTATTTGAATGTGATAAAAGTATATAAACTTATCTATAAAATTCAGAATTTTTTTAATATATTAATCTTACCTTTTTTATTACTATTTCTTTGTTTAGGGGTCAGTTATAGACTAATTATCATTTATCAAAATTTTGTTTGTCATTTAATTACCTGTTAATTTGAACAATTTTTTTTAAAAAAATTCAAGGTCATCCCTTTTATTTAATTTGGTACATATATACAAGAGATTTCAATTGGATCATGAGTACTACATAATGAGAAGTATGCCCTCTGTCTCATCCCATAAATCACATCCTTATTATTTAGAATTCGAACTTGATATATATCTATGAATTAACATATCAAAATTTAACTTTTAAATATTCAATTGAAAAAAAAAAAAAAAACTTTAAAATATTTCATTGAGGGACCAATTTAAGAAAATTGAAACATTTCATTTTATATTAAATTAATAAATTGAAGGAATAAATGAATAATTCCATGCACTGCATGTTTAAAAGAAAATGGATATCATCATAAATTCAAAATTTTAGGTGTTGATGAGAGGTGTTTATAGATCGGGTTGAGTTCAAATAGCAAAAAAATTCATTTGTTTAGACTTAGTTTTGATTCAACTCGAAAGCTTTTTTATTGTTTAAAATATATTAAAAAATTATTTATATATTAATATTTATATATTTTTATAATTAAATTTAAATAAATAATATTTTATTATTATTTAAATAGTAATTCGAACTAGACTGAAATAATTAGAATTATCAAAAACCTATCTCAAATCGATCTAATTCGAATCGGATACGTAATTCGACTCATAAACAAATTTAGTGTTGATCATATATCATTAGATGATAATGATTCTTTAAGAAAATTTCTATAATATTGATAGAACTAAATTAATATATTCTATTATATTTCGAACGTCTTTTTCTTTTTGTTAATAAAAGGAAAATTTAAACTTGACTCTTTAATTAAACATTAATATATGCATCTAATTAATCATTAAACCAAATATTAAGTGTTGTATTCCAAAACATTTTAAATAGAATGCAACTAATCCTATTGACTAATTGGCTAATCCTATTCACCATCCTTGAAAGTTCAAATCAATATCCACCACATATTAACTCCCAAGGATGCCTTAGAACTTTCTTTTTTCTGGCTAAAAAGTACAATCAAGTGTGGTGGATATTCATTCTCGTATCAGAAATCTTATTTAAGATTTCTCATTAAATGAATTCGATCATAAAATAAAACGACATCTCGTGAATATTTTTAACTAAGATTCAAATTAACCCCTTAGTTGAAGATTTAGTACGTATCTATCAAAGGGATTATGCCTTTTGATGTGTTTTGCTTTTAAATTGAAAAATAATAATGTGGCAAAAGCACATGGGGAGAATATGAGACATCGTAAAAATTGGGTCGGAAAGCCAGTGATTAAGACAGGTGAGCCAACATTGAGACAATATGCTAATGGGTTCAAATCCTCCCTTCAATTCCAACATTCTACTGCTATATATCGTATTTTTTAATTATGAAGGATAAATTATAACATTGATCATTTAATTTTAATCTATTTTTTTGATCATTTAATTTTAATCTATTTTTATAAAAAAAATAGAAGGGATGAAAAGAAAAACCCATAAATAAATTTATAAAAAAATATAGAAAACAAAGGATTGAAATTAAAACCAAAAAACAACGAGTTTTTACCCTTATTATAAATTAATTACTATATGATTTTGATAAAAATGAAATGAAAAGAAGGAAAAAAAAGTCGGTAATTGATTAGTTAATATCTTGTCATTTTCGAAATATTTTCCAATTTTTCATTTCCAACTTGGGTGACCCACTTGACACTCTTGTTCCATGCCGGCGACCGACCCTTTCCATTGTTGATATTAATTGGTTCTTTTAATAATTCTAGTTTTTTTTTGTCCACCTCTTAATTTATTTAAAATAATTTTAAATTGCAACTATCTATATTTATCATTATTATTATTATTATGAAATATCTATACATAGGATATACATAGCGATGTGTCCATCTACCAAAATGAGCTCACCCTTGTGAAAAATATGGTATCATTTCGTTGTCTTAATTGACGATGTTTTTGTTTAATTATGTAGTTTTCTTTCTTTCTCTATCACTACTATAAATATCACATGGTGGAAGGGTTAATTCACTTATACTTTTGGATTCAATGAGAGTAAGCGTTAAAGTAAAAATTTGTACATAAATTATTATAGCACTATATATTAGTATTACTAATACATAAAATTAAGATGAATAAGTTGTTAACTAGCCCTTGATTAATTAAGATATAAGATATGTTGCATTTTAGGGTCATTTGTTTGGCGTAAAATAATTTTTCGAAAAATAATTTTCATATTTTTGTATGTTTGTTTCGCGAAAAATGCTTTAATCAATGGAATATGAACTTTGGGTCAACAAAAAAATAATCTAATTTTTCGAAAATTATTTTACTTTTTGGAAAATAGAAGATATTTTATGAAAATGAAAGAAAGAAAAAAAGAATCGGTCCCCTCAATATAGGGATCGATCATTTCTTAAAATAATCAAATATGGATCGATCCTTTAAGTATAAAGATCGATATTTTTTATGAAAACTTAAGTAAAGCAAGATGAATCGATCCATTAAGTATGGGGATTCATATTTTTTTATACCCATGTAAATTTTCCAGATAAATAATCAAATAATAAAAAATATTTTTTTACAGGATCATTCAAATAACAAAAATATCAAAAATTTTAAAAAAATAAATTCATTGTCCAAAAAAATATTTTCAAAAAATTGATTTCGACAAAATAAACGAGCCTTATTTAGATTTAGTACTAATACAATAAGAGACTACCGCTAGTGGAGATATTGTATGCTTTTTTCCCTTTAAATTATATTACATATATGATTAATTAATAGTTAAATAAATAAATTAATGTTTGATACTTGACTTTTTTTGGTCTTTCTACTTTCTAGCAGCCTAGAAGAAGTAAGAAATTAGAGGATTTTCTTTGTCAGTTGCTCACCTGCATAAAGTAATGTCCCATATGGATGGTGGATGTATATACAACTAGAAAAAGGTAATATGGAAGCATAATTTTATATATGAGGGTTGTTTTCAACTTTTTATCATGTTGTTGCAATCAAGAAAATATATACTACCAAAGGTTTTTGTCTCTCTTATACATATGCTAATTATAATATATGAAATATTGAAGTGGATAGAACTAATATCCACTTGTTATTTACACTTGAAGCCTACATGTTAATATTATATATCTAGCTTCAAACAAATGTTAGAGTATTCTTTTAAATATAATTATTAAAGTGATGTTATTCCATATTTGCTAAGTTTTGAGTCTCTTGTAATTTTATATTTAAGTTGGATATCTCTATTTATTGATAATTGATTTTAGGTTAGATGCTTAATATGGTATCAGACTATCAAAACCCATATTCTATTATTTTATTCTTGCATGTAACCCATTTCGAGTTTGTCACGTGATAAATTCCTCTGTCTCCATCTACACGTGATGATGGCCTGTTAAAATGGTGTTATCTCTGCTAAATCTTGGATTTCTTGTGATTTTATATTCAAGTTGAATTTTTCCATTTATTACCCATTAGTTTTAGATAGGATGCTTAACACTAATGAAACTAAGTTTGATACCATTAAGTTGTAAAACTATTATTCGATATATAGTAATTTTAAAGTTAAATAATTTCAACATTTTTTATTATGGTTGCTATTAAGTTGAATGATCTTAGTTTAAGATGATAAAAAGTCTAATTATTATCTTTAAGTTCTAACAAAAATAATATAAAATAGACTTTTACATATATTTTTAAAAAACGATCTTTAAAAACACATTTTAAGATTAATATTTTGAAAATTTAGGAATAAATAATGTGACTTTTCTTAAAAGTTAAAAAATACTATATGTTTTTAATGAGTGTTTTTAAGAAGTGTATAACATTTTTTTTTATAAAAGTTATAAAGAAAAATTGACCTTGATGAAAATTTATTTTTGGATCAAAAAAATTAATTCAATCGATAATTTCGTTCACCTCAAGTGATTTTGGATTTGAAAACTACAGATGACCTCTTATTAATGCTTATTAAGTATATGTACATTTTGTTATATATATATATATATATATATATATATATATATATATAGCATAAAAAAAATTGTTGTTGGAAAGAAAGTGAACGACGTTATTAGAAGTGTTCATGGATCGAACCGGATCAAATCAAATTATAAAAACTTTATTCAGATCTGATTCAATATGGATTGAACCTATCGGACCGGGTGAACTACTCGACCCGTAGACAGATCTAAAACGCCATCCTCAATCCTCGTATAGCTTGCTTGAATGAACAGAAGAAAATGATGAAGCCATTTATGGATATGGCCTACCAATTGATATGGATCGAGTCTTTACAGTTGTCATCACCGATCGAGCATAAAATGATCATTAACCATACCGATGGTGGCACTGGCCGCCTCACTCCTCATTGCATGGCTCAGTGCTTTTCCGAATTAATTACCAATTATCACTTGAGATATATATATATATATATATATATATATATATATCATACTGACTTCAAGGGCAGATATGATGCCCTATCCATGCATCATGCATGTCATGTGGCATGTCTGATCTATAACTATTCACTTGATCTAATAATAAGCTATAGCTAGCCTGTAATTTAACTAGAGACCAATCTTCAAGTTTACAACTAAGAAGTTAATCGTATATTTACTAGTGTAAATGAGACATTTATATTCGTAAATTATTCAAGTTTGATTCATAAAAAATTTGAATTCGGTTCGAGCAATTTGAGTTATTTAACGAGTTAAATTCGAATATTCTAATACTCGACTCGAGTAGTTCTTGAGTCTAATCAAATTTTTTTATTTTTAATTGGTAATGAAAATTTTCAATTTGAACTCAAGATCGAGTACAAATAATTAAATTTGAAATCAAGCATGAGAATCGAATTCGTTTTTTTACTAAGTAAATGAGTCTAATCAAGTGAATTCAAATAGTTCAATTTTTATTTTGAATCGAGCTTGAATTTAAAAAAAAAAAATTCGAAAAAACTCGAACCGAATTTCAAATCATGATTTTGGAATAAAACTTGAATTCAAACTTTTTAACCATTTAAACTCGATTCGGCTCGATACACAACTACTTACTACTCTTTCTTGGCTGCAAGTGCCAACTTAATTTGTGCTTTTTTTTTTTTGGGGTCAAAAATTAAGAAATCTTTTGATGGGATTCCTACTAATTAAACCTGGATCACATCAAAAGCAACAATGCCATGAGGAGCAACCCTAACATCATATCTCTTTTTTTTTTTTTAATAAATAATAATATGAAATTTCTCCTGTACCAACTGCACTTAATCCATCAATCAAAAGCTTGTTCCCTAACATGATCAGATCTGAAAGGTGAGCAAGGAGGCAATGAGGGGCTTTCCTACCAATTGCACCACGTCCTAATTGGGGCCGACCGCAGTTGTGCTTGCTAGTTGCTAGCTCCATGGAAAAGTCATGGAGTAATTAATTAAGAGCCCCACCTTTAGCTTTATTATTGCATTAGTTAATTACTGTTTTCTGTAGACTTCTATTGTTTTAACAGTTTCGAATCCTTTGATCTTTGAGAGTAGTTTGCATCGGTACGGTTATTATTTTACGATTTTTTATTTTTTATTATTATAATTGATTGTGATAATATTTATTATGTAATTTATATTTTGACTTGCAGCTCCTAAATAAAAAAAAAAAAAAATTGGGGGAAAACAAGCGACAAGAATAGACAGCACCAAAAATGAGTTAAAAAGACAGAAAGAAAGGGAGGAACGTGAGAAAAGCATGCGTTGTTGAAGACAGATGCAAGAAAAGCATGTGTTGAAATAAATAAAGGCTAGCGCGTTGGAGGTCATATTTTGTGTGATGATGTTGACATATATCGCCCCGACAAAAGACAACTGTTTTGTAGTGCTTAATTTCTCATGCCTGCGTGCGTGCTTCGATTGCTACGAAACTAACTACTAAGTTTTAGTATAACTGATCAATAGATATCAATTTCAGAACCCTTCTTTTCGATCAAACATTAATAATATATACTACATAAATTCATGTCTTAACTATATCTCTCAATAAGGCATTGGACTCGTGGTAGACCTGTTTAAGAGACAGATTCGGTCTGTATCGAATCTGATTTAAATAAATATTTTTTAATTCGGATCGATTCGAATTATTATTTATTAATAAAATATATTTTATTTATATTTAATTATAATATATATATATTAATATAAAAATAATATTTTAATATTTTTTAAATAGTAATTTGAACTTACGAATCAGACTTGAGTAAAGAGTTTGAAAAAAAATTCAAGTTGCAGTTCGATCCATAAACTCCTCTACTCATGGTGGGAAATAGCAAGTCATTGATTTGTTTTGTTAAGAATGAAAGGTTTGTCCAAACAATATGTTAATAATGTGATGGGTTTTTTTTAAAGACACATTTTAAGATTAATTAATATATTATTTATAGTAATAATATATGTTATATTAAATGTAATAGTTAGACAGTTTTTATTTTAATCATTTTCAATGTATTGATGAAGATATTATTATATATAATAACTTTAAAAAATATATTTAAGACGTTCGTCAGCAAAACTCTTATGTGATTAATAACTTATGATTATTATAAATATTAATGATTAATTAATATTTAAATAGAGGGAAAGGCAATGGTAGATATGCTCAAGCTCTCTCCAATTGAATTTACCTTTATATTGAAAAAAAACAGAAAAAAGAAGAAGCTAGCTCTCCAATTGGCAATATATAATATATGGCTAAGTTATCAAGTTGTGATTAAAAGATTGATTAGTCATTTTCCATGACCTAAATTAATCCCATATTTTTATTTATCTTTCATGTATGGTGGAGTTGCGTGACAAATTTTTTGGTACATGTTGGAGAAAATTAAGGATAATAATAAGAAGATATCGTAATCCCAATACTATGTTTTGGAACTTCGACTAGGTTGCATGATCATGATGTTCCATTTGTTGACCACTCTTTTTTTTTTTTTTTTAAAATATTTATATACTATAAACATATGTGTTAGGACAAAAACCTTGATAAGATTAATTAGTCTTGTTAAAAAAGTGGAGGATGAAAATTATCAAACTCAAATTAATAAATTAAGGTATGAAGTGGCCACCAAATTTCCCTCTTATTCACCACTCTAGCTTTTCTTTCCTCCTCTCCCTTCAATCTTTATCCCCCTCTCTCTTCCTTTCTTTTTTTTTTTTTTTGGTTCTAAATGTTCCAAACTTAAGTCCCACATTTTCTTAATATTTTTGTTGTTGTTTCTTTTAAAATTTATAGTTTTTTAAAAGATTCGTTTTTGTTATACTGA
Source organism: Fremontodendron californicum (assembly GCA_030761205.1). Lineage (NCBI taxonomy): Eukaryota > Viridiplantae > Streptophyta > Magnoliopsida > Malvales > Malvaceae > Fremontodendron > Fremontodendron californicum. The sequence goes on from JAULJL010000012.1 coordinate 2,303,192, forward strand.
TAGTAGAGTTTTTTTAACTCCACAAGTGAGTTAATAAAATGTCACATATCTAATTTTTTTTAAAAAATATACATTAAGAATGTGTCACCATGTTAATTCCGTTTGTGGAGTTTAAAAACTTCATTAACGGTGGATGAAATTAAAAAAAAAATCAATAATTTTTTTTATAAAAAAAAAAAAAAAACCATACTTGATTAAGCCAAATAGTAAAACGATTCAAAATTTCGTTTAAATTATCCTTTTTTATGTAATTTTGCTCCAATGATTTGTCAATAAAATTGAGTCCGATTGTCATTATATTTACTTTTAATTTCTATTCACAAATGACATTTTTACATTTTATTTTTAGAAGAAAATAGAAAAAGAATATAATATATAAAGTTTTAGATTGTCAATCCCATCCTTTACCCTTCAATGCTTCTTTCAGATGCAAGAAATAAATGTGTAATCTGAAAAAGGAAATATTGGGTTGGGCTTCAAATGGAAACCCGAAACTAAACTTATATTTGCATGGGAGGGGATGTTGAGTAACAGATCCGCTGAAGATAATCAACACTACAAAGACTGTTCGAATTTAGGCCATATATTTAAAGCATTTTAGACACACTTTCTGCTAATGATCTCTCCAGAGCTTTATGATTAAAAGGCAAGAATAGAGGATTGAGAGTAGAGCAAAAAATATCTATATCTTAAAACTTAAGGATCAATCCCTTTTTTCAATCAAAGAAAAAAAATATATATCAATCCTTATAAGTAAAGATCGATTTAAGAATAAAAACTTAAACAAAACCAAAACAAAAAATTTAAATTCTTTAAATGTAAATTGATTTTTTTATATCAATGCAAATTTTTCGAACTGTCAAACAATAAAAAATATTTTACACAATCACCGAAACAACAAAAAATATCAATTTTTTATAACCATTTTTCAAAAATAATTTTTCTACAAAAACAAAACCAGAGATTTTCTTTTTCTACACATGGTAGTAACTTTTTTGTGTTGGAGATCAACTCACTTGCCTTTTTTTTTTCTGCTAAGAAGGGAAATGTTTGGTTTTGCTTCAAATTCAAGTCTTTGTCTGGCTGTTTTGTAATAGTAGGATCAGAAAATTTTAACACCACTTCCTTCACATTTGGAGCTCATTCATTTCCAGTTCACAAATTGAGCTCACTTCTTTATCTTCACCTTAAAAAGTGACACAGAATAACACATTTACGTACCTCAATATCTACTACTTCCATGCACAAATTAAATTAAAAAAAAAAAATTAAAAAAGAAATACACAAATGCACTTCCTTACGCTCCAAAAATAGATATCCCTTAGTCCATTCCGTTATATAATTCTTCAGGCTCTGTACTATTAACGACTCGATCGGGAGGAACTTCTTTCTGTAGCATCAAAGTTCCTTTGAAAATCACCATCTGGCAGCAGGATTTTTTATATTCACTAAGCTGAAAAGCACGAGACGGATGTAAAGTTTCAGAAACATGGCAGCCAAGTCGAACAACAGAATATAAGCTATGTTGCTCTAATTTTTCATTTTTCTTAAAATACCCGTGTCCTATGTATATCCGGATATGGGTATGGAGATATGATCCTCCAAAGACATAAAAATCTCTTAAAAAAAAGTGAACATACCCGTGTCTAACACTCACACCTGAATCCGAATAATATTCTATATAAGCACAATTATGATGTGTTGACAAACCTGGTCTGGTCTTAACTTCTTGAAACCGAATTTATCTGTCCAGATTGATTCTGCTTCTTCGGCAGCTGGAAGCACAATGTTTTTGACATTCAAGAATGCCAGCAGCTTCTCAATACATGAGAACAACAACTGGAAGTAGCCCTGTAAGGTAATTTAGCTCCACCAAATCAAAGATTGAAGATAATAATGATATTGAAACAGGTAAAAGATAACAGCAACTGTCAAAGTATATATATTATGCATTCAAAACTAATAATTTCCTACAATCACAAGGAAAATTATATGTGAAGTGTAGGAAAAGCTACTCCACGGGAGTCGGCAAGAAGGATATTCTTCAGATTGTTTCGTGTGCAACAATTCGAAATTAGAAAAACTCCAGTTTTGCTACTATGGTCATCAAAATTACAAAGCCAGACAATTGGAAGTCCCACTAGAAACCATGTAAAAGAGGTGGGAATTGTAGGCAAAGTTCAGAAAGACAACTTGGGACCATTAGCCTCACCTTCCCATGGTTAGCAATGCTTGTAGCAACTAAAGGGAGTTCTGCAATTTCTCGCCCAAAAACTCGAATTATTCCAGCTGATACAACGAATGAGCTGCAGCATTAGCAAAAGAAAATATTGTCAATATTCTAATAGCAAAAGCATCTAAAGCTTTAAATGTTATGCAAATATGTCTTACTTGATTGTCAATACTGCACAGTACATTCCCCCATATTCTTGGCCCTTTAAATTCCTTCTGTGAGAGAGAGGGAGAGAAAGGACCCGAGTTCGTCAAAAAAATAAAATGGACAACACACTCATATAAATATGCAACCAGCTAAACCAAGCACAAAAAAAGGCCTCATGCTTACCCATAAACCATGCATGGGATAAGGTCCCTCCCAGTTGTTGCATCAACTATAGGGTTGAAACATTCCTTGACAAAAAAAAAAGAAAAAAAAAATCAGTAAATTTTTTCAGTGAAATAAGGCAAGCCATGGCTCCACACAGCTTTTATGTTAAGAGGTATTTAATGGGCGACAAGCTCCACCATAATAATAAAGTCAAAGCAAGGTAATATTAAGATGCCTCCAAATTTTAGTGATGATAGAACAGAAAAAATAAATAGCTAATGTTAAGGAGAAGTATATTAGGAAAGTAAGAGATAAAAATAAATTAACTATATAAACTCAGTATCTTGCCTTTCCCTACCACTTTAGCAGAAGGGAAAAAGGAAATTAAAAGATAAAGAAAAGAGGAAAGAGGAAAGACCGAGGACAAGAAGCATAAAGGTTAGTTACAGTGCTACTGATGTTTTCATGCAACACATTCAACCCAGAAAGCATACTTTCCAAATAAATGCTTGAAAATAAACATATAATAATTGCAATAATTACAGAAAAACATTGCTTGACCACTGTTTATCAACAGTGGCAACAACCATTGGTCATAGAATGAAACATCTAAATACAACATGAACAAGACTTACATGAAAGATACCAACTGCTTGAGAAAGCAACAATCTAGTTTCAGGAGAAGCAAATTTTCCACTAAGAAGCCTCCATCTCACGTCAATATTGATATCAGCATCTAAACCCTTTTCCACATACTTCTTCTTTATAAAATCCAAAAGGGAGTTGGGAAGCTTTTCAGCTCCACGAATGAGCAACTTCTGCAGTGTAGAATGGATCCTACTGCAATCTGAGCAGCAAAACCACTTCCCTCTTGGTATTTCCTGTTGTACAAGTGGTATCAGTATTTTCACCTAATAACGGAATAATGTGTCCAATAGACAGGAACAAAGAGTTTCATATCAAATAATCAAAGGAACAATAATAATAATAATGCATACATACATACATACCCTTAGATCAGCCATTTTATGAGTCCTCAAACAGCCAATATGATATTCTTTCTCACACTGATCCAAAATTATTTATAAAAAAAAAGATGCGCAGATCAGTGGAAATACAATTAAAGTCTAGAAGGCCAATGTACAAAACAGGATGAAATGAAAAATTAACATTATACCTGATCACAAAGTATAACTGTCCGAGGACCAAATCCTGATTTGCTAAAATCACATGCCCTATATAAAATAAAATCAAAGAAACAACAAGTTCAAGCCAAATCAAACGGTATTGAGGACAGAACTATAGAAATTTATGGAAATATCACAATGCAAACTGTATAAGAAAAGTCTTCATGAACTATAAGCTTCAATCAGGTTCAACTTAGTGTGTACTCATCACCTGCATAATGCGCATCCACTAAGTTCTGCCTCGATGTTTTTCACAACACGTATGCATCTGCTGGTTATTTGTTCTATAGCATCAACTCCTAAAATCCTTCCAGCAGCAACAGCATTAGCATTATGCTCAACACACTTCTCTCTCATAAACATGTTCTGGCAATATTTGCAGTACCAGCGACCACGAGGAATTGTTGGTAGAGATGCACATTCTGCATAGATCAATAAAGTTGCTACTCAATATCAATCAGGTAAATCAGAGCTGTAAAACTAATCTTAAAAGGCAAGTACAATAGTATTCAACAGAGTCACAGAAAACTAAACCACAAAAAAAAAAACTCTAAGCACAACCATCTTTGTTCAAGATTAAGAAAAAAAGAGACTGAATCTTAATAAGTGGAAAAATGAAAGGATAAACCTGAAACCAAGTTTTGAATTTCTTAAAGTTTAAAATAAAAAGTCTAGGTAAAGTAAATCTGCCAAGCAAACTGCAAATAGAAACATCTAATAAAATGCACAAGAGAGACTAAGAGAGAATACATTTATGTTAATATGTAATGCCATTGACTGAGTTGGTCTCCCAACAACTCAGTCTCTGTTTACTATTTAAAAGAGTTTGTCTTTCATCCAACTCAAACTCCACCTCTCCTGTTTATTTTCCTCTACTCCTACCTTTTTTGAATAAAACATTGCATTCAAAAATCATGCTGCATGTTTAAGAAACTGTATTCTCTTCTTTTTTTTTTTTTTTTTCTTTTCTCCTTATTATCTTCTCTTGGTAAATATATAAATTCTTTATCATCTACATAGTCGATGCCACAATTCTAGTACAGTAAATCTCATGCATATTTAGAGATGCATATCAGGCACAAGGAGTAGAGACCTCAGGTTGCCCAATTATCACTCTTAACTATACAAAAAAAAAAAAAAAGAAGCATAACTGCTAAGATCAATCCCTAAAACCCCAAAGACAAATAAATAAAGTCTTACAGTGTCCAAAAAATACCACAAAGTAAAGCTATGAAACCAAGAAAACAAGATCAAACCATCCATCCCTGCATTTCCTGATTAAAATGAAAAGAATTTCTTAATATTTACAATCAAACCTTTATGGAAGGCCCTTGGGCATCCATCACAAAGCAAAAGATTTCCACCATCCGCACAAATGATGCATGCATCATCATTATCCTTGGCAGAATAACGGTGACCTTTCGAGAGAGATATTGCCAGTTCATGCAGAGACACCCCATTAGATGTGTAAATGTATGCATAGCTGCCAAAAAACACAAATATAACCAAGATATATTTAACAAGATAAAGTAACTTAGGAAGGAAGCTGTAAAGCATCTGATATGAAAACATACGGTTTTCGACGAGAAGCCCAACCAGCATGAGCTTCAAACTGTGAGGGGCTAACCTGCACAATAAAAGGAAATAGCATAAACAGATGCACAACGCAATTTTGAAATTCTGAAGCTCAAGCAATAAAAGCACAATACCTCACAATTGCAACAACGACAAATTATCCCAAAGCCCTTTTTGTAACCCTCAAGCAATCTCTGCCCATTAAAACTAATCACACTTTAAACACCACTGAGATACGAAGGCATAAAATAAATTAATTTTATCTCAATTACCTGTCCACGGGCATAGTATGCAACTTCAGTTCCATCAGGCAGTCCATCTTCCTCAAATACCAACTTATGCAATTGCTGATCTCTATAGAAAAAAGATTCCAAGAAGAAAAGAAGACTACATCAGAAAAGGAAAATAAAGCTCAGTCTAGAAATATATTAAAAAGGTACCAACTTTGTTGTCATCTTCCATTGACTTCCATCGGATGAATACATTGGCAATGAGGCAGCTTTGAAGGTCTTTGACATAAAAAATGGTTTCACTGGCCTGAGTTCCAATAAAAGCACAAAAATGGAATAAGTATGAATAAAATACCAAAGACTGAAGAAGCTTCACTGAAAACAGGTCCTTGTGTCTCAAAACTTTGCAGGCATAGGATAACAGAAGTTAGAAACATACCATCATAAAATGACCAAAAAAAAGGATAAAAAATTATACTAACTTCTTTTTTATTCTCCATTGGCCCTTATCTTGTGAGGAAATATGCACTGAAGCACTCTTAAAGGACTTTGGGAATAACCCTGGTTTTGTTAACCTGGAAATAACACAGATGGAAGTATGATGCACCAACTATAAACCTATAAGAAAGGATCATTATTTAAAGTTTAAACTACCACCTAGCACCACTATAGAGCTTCCAAATAGAACTATTTACTTCCCATGAATGGATAGAAATTGGTTAAAGACAGAATTATGCAACAGTAAACGACAACCGTAAGGTCACCAACTTTTTTGTTGTCTTCCATGGACTTCTATTTTGTGAAGAAATAGATGATGAAGAGCATTGTGGTGAATTTGATGTCAAATCGAGCTCTGATGACCTGACACAATGCAGGAGGCACATGAAAAAAAGGCATAAAATATCAATAATTAATCTAATTTTAAAACAAATACTTGAGGGCCTATTTATGAGCCAAAAAGGATGGCAAGAAATTGCACAGAAAAAGAAAAATAAAAAACAAAAAGATATTAAGAGATACTAACTTGCTTACTCTCTTCCATTGACTTTTATTTTGTGGCAAGATACTCAATGACGCACTTCCAAAGGACTGCGACATCAAAACTGGTTCTTGTGATCTGAAATAACACAAAAATAGAACATATAAAATAAGAAATGTAGATGTTAACACCAGGTACTAACTGATACACATTAAGAAAAATTATATCAAGAATAAATTAAAATTCACTAACTTTCTCGTTATCTTCCATTGACTCGTGGATTGTGGAAAGATACCCATTGAAGCAGTTCCAAAGGAATGTGATCTAAAATAACACAATGCAACCATATAAAATAATGTATCTAGACACTAATAATGGAAACAATAAACAAACATCACTCTAGCATTTCCTTACAACTTCAGTTATGCTAAATTTCATACTGTAAGTTAGTTTCATATCCTCCCAAGGAAAAATGAATAAATTGCATTAATATGAAAGAGTATGCATACTGAATAATTATAAGTCAAAAAAACTTAACATGCCCCTTTTTCTACAATAACACAATGCAACCATATAAAATAATGTATCTAGACACTAATAATGGAAACAATAAACAAACATCAGTCTAGCATTTCCTTACAACTTCATTTATGCTAAATTTCATACTGTAAGTTAGTTTCATATCCTCCCAAGGAAAAATGAATAAATTGCATTAATATGAAAGAGTATGCATACTGAATAATTATAAGTCAAATGAACTTAAGATGCCCCTTTTTCTACAATGTATCAATCAATTATAGCTGAATGGACAATCAAAAACCCCATAAAATATCATACAAAGATTTGAATCTAACACCCTAAATTACAAATTAGTCATAAATGTTTGGTTATCAGGAAGAGATAGTGCAAATTACAAATAGTTTAGCACATCCAATGATAAAACAACAAAATTCAGACACATAACAGCGCAATTATCAAACAAATAGAAAATTCAACTAATGATGAACATTAAGATCCCTAACCAACCAAACTCTGAAGCAGAAGTGACATCAATTACTAATTTTTTTACAAAGCAATGTTTAAAGAGTGCATACCTAGCTCCTGCACTGGGTGCACTCATTGTGCTGCACTGAGGTTTCTTTGACTCCACGCATGAATTGCAAAGCGGCCCTATTTGGCCAACATGCATTACAGGAAATGAACCTAGAAACAAGTGAATGACAAAAAGAATAAGATCTCAATACAATCAAAACCATTCTTGTTACTTAACTCTGTCAATAATAATGTATTTAACAAAACAAAAGGTCACCTTTGCATCTTCTACAAGTGAAACATTTTTGCTCAGGTAAAGCACTAAGGATACTTTGAATTGTTGCTTCTAACGTATGCAGAGGTCTTCTCCTGCATGCCCTCAACACCTCGAGCAGGCTCTTCCCATTTTCAAAGCAGATATATTGTGCTGCACGTTTGTATTGTTTACAAGCATGAATCTCGAATTGGGAAGGTGGAACAACCTAAAATAGGAAATAAAATGATGAAAGAAGTTCAATAATTAATCATGGAGCTACACAGAGTCCAAAACTGCAACTTAGGAAAGAGATTGCATACTCTGCGCCCCTTGCACAAGGAACATGAACACAAAATTCCTCCGTCAGTAATGATGCCCCGAAGACCGGCTGTCTGAAATTAATATACAACAAATATTAAGCCTTAAGCTATGCATTACATTTAAATTTCAAAGTAAAAGAAACAAAGAACAGAAACCATACATTCAAAAAAAAAAAGGAACAGGGGCAGCAAAGAAACACCTTACTACTTATTGTACCCATGTAAACTACAGGAACCCCGTCAAGTAAACCAGTGTCAAAGAGCTCTTTAACTGTCATTGGGCACTTATTAAGGGTAATCTTTTTTGACATTTTCAACTCCAAATTCTTCCTTGGAGTCATCAATCCACTTCCTTCAGCTGCTTCCTCTCCACCAAAATTTGAAACTAACACATTTTCAACAGTCTGCTGCTCGCACTCCAAATGTTCTACTGCTTCAAACTTTGGTCTCAATAAGGATCGTTTAGGCCGCCTCAGGGCCTTCAAGAGTAAATCATCATTATTACCGTCACTACTGTCAACAATCTGCAGCGAAGATCCTTCAAAACCTCCTTTCTCAACTAGACACGTCTCAAGCTCATTCATCGACTCCTCTTTAGACATGATCATCGCCAAATTATAACTAGACACTTTACGAAGCCTAGATCGAACAGCAGGCCTACCGTCTATTCCGATTTCCTCAACAACCAGGTTCCCTACAATGGCATTTTCTCCAATAATACGGCTCTCTTCAATCGAAGCCTCTACAAGTGGACCCCCTTCAAAAATATCTTGAACAACTAAGCTCTCATCAACCACGTTTTCTACTACCACAGTATCCCCTGCTACATTTTCATTTCCCGGCCTACCTCCAATTACAGCTTCAATCACATTATTGTTTACATCACTTGCTTCAATCAAAGTTTTATTCTTCTGATCCTCATCAATTAAAGACTCTTTAACACTATTTATCGGCTTATTGAAGTCCTCAAGCCTTTTTTTATCTAAATTCTCCGAAAATTCATCACGGCAATTAATTCTTGACTTTTTAACTCGAGTGTAAACAATGTAACCATTCACTTGAGTACCTTTAACTCTTTTACAACTAGTGCTAGAACTCGCCTGAGTCACTGACTCCCGAGTTTGACCGAGCGAACCCTCCAATCCGAAATCCAACTCTCGCTTCATGCCTCACTTCACTCTCAAAATCCACTAAAGTTCTGCAAAACAAAAAATAACAATGAAACAGTTTTCTTTTTTTAAATCATTAATCAAAGAAAAAAATAGAAAATTCGAAATTTTTAGCTGCTGTAGAATGAAGGATTTTACCGATTATGATCAGATAAGGGCCATGACAGATTTGATTTTGAGTGAGGGAAGTGAAAATTTTGGGGGGAGAATTACAATGGAGGATTCGGAGATCGGATTCGAGAAGATTTAGGGTTTTCGATTTAATCTTTCTGGATTTAAAGAGGAATCTAAAGTTTTTGGGGCTTTTTTCTTTTTGGGTTGTCGTTGGGAGATGAAACCGACCAGAGAGAGAAAGAAAGAGATGGGGGATTTTTAAGGGGACGAGGCTGGCAAATAGCAAGATCCATAAATAACAGTGAGAAAGGTTATAGGAATTTGTCAATTTACGATATTAGCCCTACTTGATTTTCCCGTTGCTTAAAGTAGTAAACTAGCCCTTATTGATTACAATCCAGGCCTGTTAGCTTGTATTTGTTGAGGCCCTTTTGGCCCATTATTGCACTGCTTTTTACTTGGGCTACCAATCATCTTTAAAGCCATAAAATTTGCCACTTTTTTTGGGTTAAAGTTGTAATTAGTATATGTACCCAAAAAATCCATAAAATTAGTCCACTTATTTTAGTTTTATCGAGAGCATTTCGAAAATAAGATTTTGAATGTATCAAGTTGATTTTAAGAAAAATAAGTTTTTAAGATCGTCCAAAAAGAAAATTAAGCCAAAACAAAATCTGAAAATACTCTTAACTGTATTGTTAAAAAAAAAATATCAATTATCCTAGTATTATGCTTAGTTGGTTAATTCTTAGCTTTTCTTTTTTTGTGATTGTTTGAATTTGTTGATCAAACATCAAAATAAGAAAATCCTCTTTAAAAGGTGCCCGGTGAACCTAGATAACCTACAAGGCTACAAAATGTATTATCCGGGCAGAGATGCAATGAGATCCTCACTCTGTGACCGTTAGATAATGCTTCTAAATTTGCAACCGTTGGTTGAAGTTTTAAATAACATGTGAGAAAGTGTGTTGGAAACCGGCTACCTGATTGGATAGAAGATGCATTCGGCTTATAAAACGCAAGATGATGCAGGAAGAACCTTGATTATTAATCATTTAAATGCAATATAAAATAAAAAATTATTTAAAACATTTAGCATTTAATAGAAATCGAATTCAGAAATTAATTCAGTTGATTCATACAATTATATTTAAGAAATGACATCTAACCGATTTAAAATTTGAACCCCAACATCTAAATTCATTCTCTTATTTTTAGACTATTGCAATTTCTTTTATAATATATATATATATATATATCACCAGAAACCCATTATAAGGTACTTAAATTTCTATTAAATAAGTCAAATTAGTGGCTTGATCTTTTAGGAGTAAAAATATATATAAAAAAAATGCTATTTTGTATGGAATAGAGTTGTCTTATTTTCAGGTAATTACAAGGGAAAACTAGGATATATAAGTAGGTGAAGATGCGGCAGGTTGGCATTCAACCAAAGGATTAAGCATAGATATATAAATAGGTGAAGATAGGGCAAAAGTTAATTAGGATCTCTGTAATTACTTGCAAACTACAATGTTTGTGCTAATAATTTTTTTTCAAATAGTATCCTAATTTAATCATAAATTTGATGGATTCCCACCACAAATTATCTCCCTTGCCACTTATTCTGGATACAACTCACCAACTTCAATTAATCTACTTTTTCTGCAACTTAAAGAATAAGTACAACTTGAGTCTTGAGTGGATCTTGTATGTGAAAAAAGGAAGAAATTTAGTAATACCAGCTGCTTGCTTGACGATCTATTTACTAAAGAGGAGCTAATAAGTTTGATCAAGCTGATCAAATATCTGGTCGCCACTCCAATGAAATAGGCCAACATAATGCAATGAAAAATCTTATGAATTAATTGAGACGATTCAGCTTTTGTGTTATCTAAGTAGCTTAAAATAGATCACTGGGAAAAACTTATTTGCATTTGAAATTTTTTTTTTTTTAACAGGATTCGCAGGACCTTATAGATAGAATTGATCCCATGGCATGGCAAAGCAATGCATAAGGTGTTGCTAGATCTTGGCTGCAGGCAAAAACTTCATTAATTTTATATGTTTTTTTGCTCGAAGAAGTATGTTTAAGAATTCTGGTTATTTTACCCTAATTTGACAACAAATAATAATATTCATAACATTAATGCTCCAGCAAATCACATAACTAGTACGTGGTTAGCCTCTCTTTCATTCTGAAATTGTAAAAACCAAAGAAAATAAATGAAGTGATCCTATTTGTCTAAAGTAGGGGGATATATGGGGCCATTGTTCTTTTCATTATAGTACTTACTAACTGTTAAGGAAAAAGGATAAGAGTAAAAGCACTTTAATGTATATCATATTACTGTTAAGGGATTTAAATAGCGTCACGATATTTTTTACGATTTCGGCTCTCGTTATGATTGATGTTCATCCTAATTGATCGTGATAACATTCGACATTGATAAACCCGAACATGAAGCTACCGATAACGCATTCTGTTACTGTTGTTATGACAAGCCTTTCTGTATATGGTTTCTTCAAAGAACGAATTCCATTGACCTTATAAGTTACAAGCTCATCATCACTCATGATTCAAAGCAAATTTATTCTGCAAAGACAACCCGGTACAACAAGCTAGGCTTCAGCACACTGAAGCTTTGGCCACTGGCTTACAAATACATACGTAATTAAGATCCCAAAGTACCAAACAAAACAGCAAAAGATAAACAAGAAAATGGAAGTATATATAGCATAATATTCTGACTCGCCCTGGGTGAAAGTTTCCTCGAGCCCTGCAAATTATATATAATGAAGTTAAGAGAGATGATGCCGATCGAGGAAGCCAAAATGCCAAAGGATCGAAGAAGTTGCCCTGTAAGAGAAACCGCCCTTAAGGAAGGCGATTCAGCTTCAAATAATCTCCATTTTAACTCCCACTGATATTGGTGGGAAATGATAAAAAAAAAAAAAAGCATGAAAGAAAGAGCACCATCAGCAAGAAACAAGAAGCCTTGGCCACCCCTACCTGGCTGCATGATTTGAACATTTTGAAGCCATTGGCAGGGGTGGCCTGGCCTGGAGCCAGGTAATATTGGTGCAGAATTAAAGAGGGTTTGATACTGAAGCTTTGTATGGGTTGATATAGGTTTTAGTTTTTCTTGGTCATAAGGGCAATAAAAGAGTGAGGCGACTTTAAGTATAAGTGTGTTGTCACTTTTTGGTTAAAAAGAAAAGTGGGAAGAGTGAAATGGAGGTTGCTAGTTTTAGCATCTTCCAAGGGATATGCCATTGCCACCAGCCCTATTTGACAGCTCTCTTTTCTTTTCTTTTCTTTCCTCCATTTCTTTTTTCAAGCCCCCTAGGATTTTATATTGCGGATGGCTACCCTTTCCTGTTTATCACATGGGGATAGCTCCTTTCATTCTGTCGAGACTCATATGTTTCAAGAATGGGACTTGTTGACCATACACTTCCTGCCAGGTGCAAAAAAATTTGGTCTGGGAGGTTCATAATTTCTTGGGGTCTAATTAATTGGTAGGAAAGTGAACTTAATTTAAGAGTTAATCTAATTTTAAACCTCAAAATTTACCAATTATTCGAAGTTTGCTAGCACAACAAGATGGTTTTTCTAGGAAAGAAAAGCAGAAACAACCCAACAGATGAATTATCCAGATTCGAAGGTGAGTGTTGGAGATAAGTATATATATGTTCGATATGGATATTCTCAATTTTTTAAAAGTTTTTTTTTTATATATATATTCGAAAAATCATATTCTCATAATACTATTAGACAAAGAAAAATTAAGGATTTGATTGAAAATGCTGGCTTCAAGAGCTCCTTATATCATCATTGACCTAATTTGAAGAACGTGGCATCGCATTATACCAATGTTCACAAAGCATTCTCTAGTTTGATTTGCACAAAATAAAAACCTCCACAAAAAAGTAATGTCATATTTAATGGAGATAGGTCTTTTTCTTTATCGTTCTTTAGCATTTTCTAGTCTGAATAAGATTTCATGTTCAGCGTGACACCAGCAGTATCATTCTTTTGTTCTCTGAAACATAAACTTTTATACTCTTTTTTTGATGGCGTAATGCGCCATTGAAGGACAATTTCCATTTTGCTGACTCATGCAGTACATGGCGTAGTTCTACCGAATTATATAAGCAGTGTTTTACTTTTAGCTAGACATACAATATCGGACACGACACGATTATATGACACGAAAAAAATAATTAAAAACACGATATGAATACACGAATGTCTCAAAATTTATATAATACGAATTATTAACTTATCAAAATTTATATAAATATAACTTACTTTAAATACGATTATAATATGATAAAATACACAAATACAATACGAATACACGAATTGTCATATTTAGATTTAGCCATTAAAGTAGGGTTCACCTACAGATTTGTAAACTAGCCATAAAAATTAAAAAATTACTGTCTAAAATCTAAATGCCTTACTTACACATTAATTTCACTTCTTTTTCAATGAAAAGGAAACATAATTTAAATTTAGAGCTTAATCTAGTTGGTTTATATAATTATTTTTAAGAGATAGCATTTAGTAAATTTAGAGTTCAAATCCCAATATCTGCAACCCCTTTTCTATTCTCAAAATGTGACATTCTTTATAAAAAAAAATCGAATTTACTTATAAAAATTATATTTAATTCGGTTTTTTTGGATTAATCTTTGATAACTTTTTAATTTGAACGAGGTTTAATTAAGTTGATTCATGTAATCATTTTAAAAAAATGATATTTTGTAAATTTAAAATTCGAATCTTAAAATTTATAATTTTTTTTTATTCTCATAATGCGATATTTTTTTATAATAAAATATATATAACATGTTAAATGGTACAATGCCACCTTGATCGGGTACTTACAGAAGCTTTCTATATATAATTAATTAAACTAGCTAGTCGTTAAATTATAGAATAATAATATTCAATATTTTATCAGAATAACATATTATCTATATTCGTATGTTAAGTTTCTACTGAGGTAAAATAAAACATATTTGTGCCTTGTTTTATGTTTATGTTTTTGTTTTCATTTTTGTTATTATTTTGAAAAGGAGTAATATTATTTAAATACTAAAAAAAATTGATACTGATTGATGAAATTATATATATTAAAAAATTTCAAAGTTAAAAAGGCACTAAAATTCTTGAATAAAATACTAGTCAAAAATTATCTTATCCACGGTTAATATAGAGTTTTTAAATTTTACAAGCAGGATTAGCATGATGGCATATACCTCTTAAAGTATATTAAAAAATAAACGAGACATATGATATTTTCTTAATCTCAATTATAAAATTAAAAAAAAAAAATTATTGACAATGTACTAAAAACGAACTCAATACCGAAAACTAATTTTTTTCTAAAGCGTGTATTTTAACCTAAGCCTATGCAACTCTGGATTTGTAGAAAGAAAATTTCTTTTTGGGTCCAGTTTTGTTGGATTTGAGGTAAAAAACTTGATCCAAACTTGAGCAGATGATAGATCCAAATTTAAGTTGGACTGCAAAAGTTGGATCCACTTACTATATAAACCCTAACCAGAAGAGGAGCCGAAGCCAATCCAATACTGCTGTTTTCCTCTGTTTTTCTTTTTTTTTTTTTTTTAATATAGTTTTTCCTGTTAGATTTTTTTTTTTTTTAAATGCAAGAAAATAATGACCGAGGATAAGGAAATTGGAATTAGAATACTGCAAATTTTATTCAATGAAATGGCCACAAGTGAAAGCTCGATCTACATTCTTTACAACTGTATAATGAGTTTGTTGATGCAATAGATTAACACTATTGATGTAAAAATTATTAAGACTTCACGGTTATGAGATTAATTTCGTTCTGAGAGTTCGGAGCACGATTTTGTCTTTTGAAAATAGATTCATCGATAAAGAAAAAGTGACCTTTACTTATAAGGTCACGATCTAATCAATCATTGATTATTAAATCTATTTCTTTAAAATCAATTTTTCATTAATCAATTAAAAAATCTTCGATTTTGATTTTGAAATTGCGTAGTTCTTGTGTGTCCATCGTTATTTCATGAAATGACGGACTGTGAGTAAAGACATAATTATTATATTCAGACTGGCCCGACGGTCGAACCGATTGACTTGACCTTTAATCCGAGTTCATTTTTTAATCAAATTGTTTTTGCGATTGATCCAAGAAAACCCTGATTGATCCGCCAGGTTTATGAAAAACCTGGTGACTTGATAGGTTTGTTATTGGCTCAGGTAAATTAAAAAAAAAAAATTAATCATACCTAATTTAATTTTTTCCATACTAATTAGTAATTCTTTTATCATTTTCACTAATAAATTATTTTTCTTGAAAAAAATAAAATAAAAAACATTACAAATGTAGGAAAAATCTTTATAAATTTAGTTTTTTTTATTTTCTAAATGATAATAAATATTTCTAATGCTTATATCCTAATTTTTAATTATACAATTAATAAAAACATTTATATAATCTATAATTTTATTTATAATATTTAAAAAAAATTAAATCAACATTGACACGAATGACTCAATTGGAATCAAAATTCAAAATCTTGAACAAGTCAATATCGAATCCAGTTCTTACAACTATGAGTAAAGGTCCTTTTATTTCATTTTATTTCCATCTTAAAAACAGTACAATAAAAAAGCACCCAAATTAATACTTTAATTTAAAAAAAAAATACAATTCAATCCAAGTTAGCATAGATAAGAGCGATCCAACTCAAATAAATTTCCCACCAAATTTCAGGAATTCCTTCTCAATTGTAGCACAGAAAGTTGTTAGGTGAACAATGCCCTTTCGTTTTGCCAAAACTCAGTTATCTTTTTTTTTCCCCTCCTTTGGCCAATATCAACAACTCGAAAATAAAGCAAACAACTTTTAAAAAAAAATGCAAAGCAAACAAATTAAGTTTCAAACCACTCATCTTCAAGTCTCTCTTTAGGATATCCCCATTGAATATATAAAATTATTCTTTTTATAGTCATATATAAAAATAAAGTATTTTTGTTCGATACTTATGTCTAATATATATTCGGATATTGGTATGAAAATATTATTTTTTATATATATAAAAAAAATTAAAAATAAATATACCCGTGTCGAATACATATTTAATTTCAACACTCATTCACTCCCAAATCTGAATAAAACTATATATTTAAGTTCTTTTCTTTCTACAAATCTTTGTAAGAATGAGATTATCATTATTGCCAAATATGATGTCCCTCTAAAAGGAGAAATTATTTTATAGATCCTTCTCACCATGTTATTTATAAACCCAACCAATTAAATTAATCTATGTTAGCTTTTTTTCCACCTCATACTTACATTTAGACATAAGCCTCCAAATCATCAAATTGATTTTTCTCTCACCAAACAATGAAAAAAAACTAAAAAATTAGGGTTTTTTATTTCAAAAATAAAAATTTGCATCAATTGTTCTATTTTTCTGAGAATCTCTAAAATTATACAGACTCTTCAACTCTCAAGTCTCAACTGCAGATTCTTTATTTGTTTATTCTTTAATTCTTGTAAAATATTTTTTATTTTGTTTCTTTTGAGGAGGTTTTTCACCTGGCTTTTTATCAGGAAATCTTCAGAAATAGTGACTACTATAAAAACTTTTTGGTACAGTTGCCACAGTCATTCAATTTCCTTTTCTGTTGGGTTCAGCCTCCCCTTCTGTAAGGGAGTTTTAAAGTAAACTCTACTTCCATTACATATAAATATAATAAAATTACATATAAATATAATAAATTATATATAAATATGACAATTATATATAAACATGATAAACATATTATGTATTTATATAATTTTTTACATATATAATTATTTTACATATAAATATAATAAATTACATATATAATGAAATCTTCGAAACCTTATAATTTTTCCCTTCTATATCTGTTGCTTTCTAACAAATCTTTAGACTCTAGTGAGATGTTCCTAGAATCGTACGGGTATCCGTTACTGACCTTGTGTTATGAACCATTTATCAGCATTTTACTATTTACAATTGTTGTATGCGTTTTGTTCATTTGGTTTTGCGTTTTGGTTAGTTTATACAGTTGTTATGATTGGTTGTTATTCTTTCATCTTTGTAACAACCTTGTTGAGTCATACAGGTTGTTATAAGGATTCATGCAATGAGGAAAAATACAGATTTGGATGATCCATTATTCTCTCTTTCTTCCTCTCGATCTCTCCTCCCGATTTCTCTCTTTTTCTGGTATATTCTTCTCTGTTTCTTCTCTGCAGGTTGGTTCATAAATAACCTGAATACAGGTTATATCATTAGTATCAGAGCCTTTTTATCAACATTCTTCTGATTATGGCTGATGGCACCACCACCCGATTGCAAAAGGAGTTTGCTAATCTTCAAAAGGAATTTGAGAAAATCGATGGCAAGTTGGGAGCTCATGCTGAGATGCTCCGGAATGAGTTCCGAATGGAGCTTAAATCTGGCATGGAATCTGTTGGCGCTGAGATACGGGCTCTCCTTCAATCCTTTCTGCCCAAGCTCCCTGGATCTTTTCAAGAACCAGCTTCTGGTTCTTCACCAGCATTAGGTTCTTCAGAAGGCAAACAGAAGTCTGCCTTGGACGCTTTGCCTGACGATCCTATCGCCCTTCACAAACTCACCAAGTATTCCAAGCTTGAATGTCCTCGTTTTGAAGGCCATGATTTTCGTGGTTGGCTATTGAAGATCGAACAATTCTTCGAAGCAGATCAGACTCAGGAACAGGACAAGGTTCGTACTGTCATGATGCATTTAGATGGTCGAGCCCTTCAATGGCATCAACGATTTATGAAAAACCAGGCCAGCATTACTCAGGTTAGTTGGTCTCTGTACATCTCTAAGATGCGTTCTCGGTTTGGGGATAATGAGTTCACTGATCCTACGTGTGATCTAGTAACCCTCAAACAATCCAATTCAGTAGAGGAGTTTTATGAAGAATTTGAGAGTCTACTGAACTTAGTCCAGCTTACTGATGACTATAGCCTAAGCATTTTCATTGGCAACTTGAAGCCTGAGATTTCTAAGCCTGTTAGAATGTTTAATCCTAGAACACTGACTCATGCTTTTAATTTAGCCAAACAAATGGAATCCTTAATCTATAACTTGCCCAAAAAACCTTATGTTTCTTATAGAAGTCCCAGAAATGATCCATCACCACCTTCAACCTTGGCCCCTCTTTCTAAAAACCCTTTACCTCCATTATTACCAACACCAAAAGCTTCCTTTCTGACTTATCCACAACCACTGAAACCGCAGCCTACTTATTCATACAAACCACCAAACACTAGACCAGACAACACTGCCCCTAAACCATCTAAGATGCCTACTCGAGAAGAAAGGGATGACCGAAGGAGAAAAGGTCTCTGTATATGGTGTGGCCTTAAATTTGTAGTTGGTCATCGCTGTCCCCGATCTCAACTTTACCAGCTCCTGGTAGATGAGAACAATGACAATATAGCTGAGCAGGAAGAATTTCTGGATTGTTTAGATACAATGGTCGAGACCGTGGTTGAGGAACCTGAACCATTGCATAAACCTGTTTTATCCCTTCATGCCTTACTTGGTACTGCAGGTCCACAGACTATGAGAGTCCCAGGCAGAATCAAGAATCAACATGTTATCATCCTTGTTGATTCTGGCAGCACGCATAACTTTATTGATCATTCCTTGGTCCGACGTCTGGGAGTCAAAACTACAGCTGTGCATGGAATTAAGGTCTCTGTGGCTAATGGTGAATATATGCAAGTGCAGGAGGTCTGTAAATCTGTTCATTGGGAGACACAGGGTGTAATTCAGATTACAGATTTCTTAGTTCTTCCTCTCACAGGCTGTGATGTGGTTTTGGGCGTGGAATGGCTCCAATAATTGGGACCTATTGTTTGGGATTTTCAGCACCTCACCATGCAATTTTCTTTGGATGGGCAACAGATTGTGTTTCAGGGTTTGACTGCAGGCACTATTCAGTTTGCTACTGATCGCCAATCAGCCAAAATGCAAGTTTCTTCTCCAGGCACATTTACATTGTTGTTTACTGGCGTCACTGAAGAACCCCTGCATTCCCCTACTGAGTCGACCTTGATGACTTCTTTACCAGTTGATCTCAGAAATCTGATTTTGCAATTTTCAGTGTTATTTGCAGCTCCTAAGGGTCTTCCACCACAACGCCAGCAGGATCATAGAATTCCATTACTTGATGAGTCCCAGTCTTTTAAAATAAGACCTTACAGATATCCTTCTATTCAGAATGATGAGATTGAAAAACTGGTGGCAGAAATGAAGGCCACAGGGATCATTAGAGACAGTCAGAGTTATTTTGCCTCTCTAGTAGTCTTGGTTAAAAAGAAAGATGGATCTTGGTGCATGTGTGTCGATTACAGGCAGCTTAACAAGCTTACCATTAAGGATCGATTCCCAATTCCACTAGTAGAGGAATTACTAGATGAACTTACAGGTGCTTCTTGGTTTACTAAACTTGATCTCAGGTCTGGGTATCACCAAATTCGAATGGCAGACACAGATGTGCATAAAACTGCTTTCAAGACTCACCAGGGACACTATGAATTTTTGGTAATGCCTTTTGGCTTAACCAATGCTCCTTCTACATTTCAGAGTCTAATGAACAGTATTTTGCCCCTTTTATTAGAAGATTTGTGTTGGTCTTCTTTGATGACATCTTGGTCTACTCACCTACATGGATGGCACACCTGGATCACTTGCATCAGGTTTTTCAGACATTATTCAGCAACAGTCTGTTTGTCAAGCTTTCTAAGTGTGTTTTTGGGGATTCTCAAGTAGAGTACCTTGGCCATATCATTAGCAGTCAAGGAGTGCAGATGGATCCTGCTAAAGTCAGTGTTGTACAACAGTGGACTGTCCCTAAGACCACTAAAGATCTGAGAGGTTTTTTAGGCCTCGCCGGTTACTACCGCAGGTTCATTAGAGGCTATGGCTCCATTGCACAACCTCTAACTGAACTCTTGAAGAAGAATGCCTTTGCCTGGAGTCCTACTGCCCAGTTGGCTTTTGAGAATTTGAAGACAGCATTGACTACTGCACCGGTTTTGGCCTTACCTGACTTCACCCAAACCTTTGTGGTTGAATCTGATGCTTCCAACACAGGTATAGGTGTTGTCCTCAGTCAGCAGGGTAAACCTATAGCCTACTTTAGCAAGGCATTATCACCCAGGAATCAAGCCTTGTCTGCTTATGATAAGGAGATGTTAGTTGTGCTCACAGTTGTAAAAAAAAATGGAGTGCCTATCTCGTTGGTCGCCATTTCCAGATTAAGACTGACCATAACAGCCTTAAATTTCTGTTGGATAATAAGGCTCATACTCCAGCTCAGCAAAAATGGGTAATTAAGATGATGGGATTTGATTACGAGCTGTTGTTCAGAAAAGGGGTACACAACACAGTGGCAGATGCTTTGTCCAGGCAACCTTCACCTGTTTTTGGTGCTCTGTCAGTTATTGACACTGATTTGGTCACTCGAATACAAAAATCTTGGCTGCTGGATCCTGTTGTTATTCATCTCCTTCATAAACTGAAAACAAATCCTACAAGTTCTTCCAAGTATACATGGGTGAATGACCAATTGCGCAGGCATGGGAAATTGGTTGTTGGTAAGGACATGGTACTACGCAAGGAATTGTTGCACCATTTTCATATTTCAGCTCTGGGAGGTCATTCTGGAATATCAGCAATAATGAAAAGAATCACTGGCATTGTTTATTGGAAGGGTCTCAAAAAGGATGTGAGACAATGGGTCCAAGAATGTTTTGTGTGTCAACAGAACAAATATGACAACTCTGCTTCCCCAGGGCTCTTGCAACCTTTGCCAATCCCTGACAGTGTCTGGTCAGACATCTCTATGGATTTCATAGAAGGACTTCCAAATTCTTTTGGCAAGACTGTCATCCTAGTGGTAGTGGACCGTCTCAGCAAATATGCTCATTTCCTTGCTTTGGCTCATCCCTTCACAGCAATCATGGTTGCTCAGCTTTTCCTTGATAACATATACAAACTTCATGGGATCCCAAAAAGTATTGTGTCTGATGGGGACAAAATCTTTCTCAGTACCTTCTGGAAGGAACTCTTCAAGCTCCTAGGCACTCAGTTGAACATGTCTTCTGCCTACCATCCCCAATCCGATGGCCAAACTGAAGTGGTTAACCGTTGTTTTGAAACATCCTTGAGATGCATGACAGGTGAACAACCTAAACAGTGGTCAAAATGGCTGCCATTGGCAGAGTGGTGGTACAACACTACTTATCATACATCCACTAAGACCACTCATTATGCAATAGTTTATGGACAACCTGCTCCTGTCCATCTTCCCTACCTTCCTGGTGATTCTCAAGTGGAAGCTATTGATCGCAGTCTTCAAGCTAGAGAAGCAGCACTACAATTGCTGAAATTCCATCTCTCTAGAGCTCAACACAGGATGAGACAGCAAGCTGATAGGCATCAAACTGATAGACATTTTGAAGTTGGCAATCTTGTTTATGTGAAGTTACAGCCTTATCGTCAGAAATCAGTGGTGAACAGATCTTCTTTGAAATTAACAGCAAGGTATTTTGGACCATATCGAGTACTAGCTCGTGTGGGACAGGTCGCTTATCAGCTGGAACTACCTCCTGAGGCTAAGGTTCATCCTGTCTTCCATGTCTCACAATTGAAAAGACATGTTGGAAAGGAACCTGTACAATCTCACTTGCCATTGTTGGATGATAATGGGGTTTTGGCAAAAGAACCCATAGCTATATTGGATAGGAGGATGGTTAACAAACGAGGCCGTGCACAGACTCAAGTCCTTGTTCAATAGAGCAATACCTTCCCCGAGGATGCTACTTGGGAGAGTTGGTATGATCTTCAGCAGCGATTTCCCTCTTTTGATCCTTGAGGACAAGGATGTTTTTGAGCGTGGGCAACTGTTATGAACCATTTATCAGCATTTTACTATTTACAATTGTTGTATGCGTTTTGTTCATTTGGTTTTGCGTTTTGGTTAGTTTATACAATTGTTATGATTGGTTGTTATTCTGTCATCTTTGTAACAACCTTGCTGAGTCATACAGGTTGTTATAAGGAATCATGCAATGAGGAAAAATACAGATTTGGATGATCCATTATTCTCTCTTTCTTCCTCTCTTTCTTCCTCTCGATCTCTCCTCTCGATTTCTCTCTTTTTCTGGTATATTCTTCTCTGTTTCTTCTCTGCAGGTTGGTTCATAAATAACCTGAATACAGGTTATATCACCCTGATGAAACAGACTTTTCAAGTGACGAGGTTACTCCTTAAAAAATCTGAACCAAAAAAAAAAAAAAGTTTTACAAGAATTAAAGAATCTGAACAAATAAAGAATTTGCAGTCTCTATGTCTTTCATATCAAACCCACTTACAATTTTAGAGATTCTAAAGAAAAATAGAACAACTGATGAAGTTTTTTATTTTTGGAATAAAAAACCCTAATTTTTTAGTTTTTTTTCATTGTTTGGTGAGAAAAAAAATCAATTTGATGATTTGGAGGCTTATGTCTAAATGTAAGTATGAGATGAAAAAAAACTGACATAAATTAATTTAATTGGTTGGATCTATAAGTGTCGTGTTGGGAATGGCGTATAAAATAATTTCTCCTCTAAAAGAGGTAAAGAAGAGTACCTCTTTCCAAATTTGAGCTGGATCGTGGATTAATTCATGGTTTTTGACTTTTTGTGAACTAAAAACCTGTTTTTAATGGATAAAAGAAGGAGAGAGATAAGCATCATGGTTCAAATAAAAAAATAATAATATCATTTGACAACAAGAAAAGCAATCTTATTAAATTGAAAAAAAAAATGGTTGATCTTCAACTTTTATTAAAGAGTTTGGTAATTTGCTAAAATTGATCAATTTTGAGTGAGTTATACTTCAAAGAATAGAGCCAAAGAATTTCCAATATTGGTAGCTAATAAAAACAAGAATAAAGTTCCAAATTAAGATCGAGTTTGCTTGAACCGAAGATTTATAATTTATGTTATTTAGATTTGAATGAATGTTAAATGTGGATACATATTTGATATATATATATATATATAAATTCAAAAATATTTATATATTTAAAAATTTATATTTTCGTACATATATTTAAAATTATATCGAATACAAATATTAAAAAAAAAAAACGAGGAGTCCAATAATATAGTTTACATACGTTTTTTTTAATGACAGAAAACTATGGAATGTCTCAATCAAAAATCCAACTTCTGTAATTATATGCCAGGCTGTGCCTAAATGAATCAAACAACATTTGCAGCTGTTTGGGCTACCAGCCAGCCTGCCACAAATTAACCAGAAAAAAGTTATTGACTTCGTAAAAATTATAGGTACGGATTACGGTAAAAAAAATTAGATATATATTAATTCATATATGTATTCAATATTCACTTTCCGTATCCAACATTTATTTTCAAATCTGAATAATATAGGAGAATGAAAATTAACTCTTCTATCTGTCTCTTTGGCTTATATAATGTGGAATTTTCCTCTTGTAATAAAGGCACACTTAAGATTTGGTCTTGGCATAAAAAAAAAAATTCTCTTACGAGAGAGAGATAAGATTATGGAACTAGAGATCCATATTCATGGATGCAAAAATCTATTGCTAATGACTAGACCTGCTCAAGGGACGGGCAGCCCGCCCGGTCCGAAACAGTAATTTTTATTATAATATTATTATTTTATTTTATTTTAATTATAAAAAAATAAAAAAAAATTATTTTTTATTCCAATAAACAGTGTTTCGGACCTAAACGGGCGGGACAGGCCGACCCAAAACCTGGCCTCGGCTGAGAAAATAAAATTAATCAGGTCGCGGCCTAACCCATGAGCAGCTCTACTAATGACAGATATCATAAATTTCATTGCCTTTTCTCAACTTTTTTTTTTCAACTTGTCCTTTCAATTAGAGGTGGCAATTGGGCGGGTTCGGGCGGGTTCGGGTCGGGTTCATTCGGGTTCGGGTTTATTCGGGTTCGGGCTCATTCGGGTTCGGGCTCATTCGGGTTCGGGTCCATCCGGGTTCGGGCTCATTCGGGTTCGGGTCCATTCGGGTTCGGGCTCATTCGGGTTCGGGCTCATTCGGGTTCGGGCCCATTCGGGTTCGGGTTCGGTCTGGGTTCGGGTTCGATCTGGGTACGGGTATGTTTTACATTATTTTATTTTATATTAGATGTAATCATTTTTACGTAATTTAAATATTTATATCTAAAAACAAATTATTAATTTATTATTATTTTTATTTTTATTTTTATACTTTTGCTATTATATGATATTTTTAATTATATTTATTTTTTAAAATTAATATTTGTTAGCACCAAAAGAATAAGAAATTAATTTGTTATATAAAATCAAATTTTGAAATAATTTATTATAAAAAATATGATATATTATAAATTAATATATTGATATTCAAAATAATTGATTTGATGAGCTCGAATTTCAAAATGTAAATACATTATAATTTATATTCACTATAAAATAAAAAACTTTTAAAAATAAATCCTGGCCTTCATCTATTCGTTTATATACTTATAAAATGCAAAAAATTTATGCTTATAGTCAAGATATATATATATATATATATATATATATATATCGAGTACTTATATTTTTTTCATCAGTATAAAGTATAAATTATAAAGTAGTACTAAAAAATATAATTTATATTTAAATTATACGTAATAAATATATAATTAATATGATTATTTATTAATATATAATAAATATACCCAAAACCAAAAGGCCATAAAACCCAAAACCCCATTAAATCCACCCGCTAAAATAAAATCATATGAAAGCCATAATCCAATTAAACCCACCCTAACCTAACCGCATAAGTTTTTTTTTTTATTTTCTCTGCCCAGGCCTGGCCCTGGGTCGGCCCGGCCCGCCCGTTTAGGCCCAAAACACTGTTCATTGGAATAAAAAAATAATTTTTTTAATTTTTTTATTTTTTTATAATTAAAATTAAATAAAACAATATTATAATAAAAATTACTGTTCCGGGCCGGGCCGGCCCGGAACACAAAATATCCTGCCCAGGCCCGGCCCGTGAGCAGGTCTAAGTATAACCCAAAAGGCCAAAATAATTGAATTATTGTCAATTTTTTTACCCTTATAGATTAATTGAATTATTGTCAAATTTTTTTTCACATCTTTAAAATTTTCAAGAATTTAAAATATTTAGATTGTAAATTCATCATGATATGAGACGTTAAAGTTATAACTTATAAGTACAA
This sequence comes from Fremontodendron californicum, assembly GCA_030761205.1. Lineage (NCBI taxonomy): Eukaryota > Viridiplantae > Streptophyta > Magnoliopsida > Malvales > Malvaceae > Fremontodendron > Fremontodendron californicum. Next base: position 2,328,937 of record JAULJL010000012.1, read on the forward strand.
AATATAATTTACTTTTTGATAAAATTATTATTTCATCATATATATATAATATATTAAATTTTAATTAAATTATTAAAAAAAATTAGAATAAAATTAATAATTAAAGTTATTGCTTTGTAAAAAAAAAATAATTGCAATTTGTTTATTTTTATTTTTAGTATTAAATTCGGGTTCGGGTTCGGGCCGGTCTCGGGTTCGGGTCCATTCGGGTTCGGGCTCATTCGGGTTCGGGCTCATTCGGGTTCTGGCCCATTCGGGTTCGGGTCCATTCGGGTTCGGGTCCATTCGGGTTCGGGCCCATTCGGGTTCGGGTCCATTCGGGTTCGGGCTTTTTCGGGTTCGGGTTTTTGACTTTTTGGTCAAATCGGGTTTGGGCGGGTTCGGGTTCGGGTTTTCCTGAGCGGGTTTTCGGGTTCGGGTTCATTTTGCCACCTCTACTTTCAATTGATGCACTTTTCCCCCTATTTGGAGTAGTGTCATCCTCTCCTCTTCCCTTTTTTTGTTTTTTTTTCCCCCGAATAAATTGTCATTTTCTCCTTTCCTCAATGGAAAGAGGCAAAATCCCACAAGGTATATATCCTTCCTAATTATGGCACAAAATTGTTGATTTAATTAGCTTTGAATTGCTGATCACAAAGCCCTTTCACTCGACAAAATTTCCACCTTTTCCTTTGGCCAACACAAGTTTCAAAAGCACTTTCATCTTCTACTACTCTATTTAGTACGTATACATCCCCAAATGCATTCAATTTTCTCTTTCTTTGTTTAAATTGGTACAACTTTTTATATATTCATCCGATCTAATGTGATTATCATCGTTACAAATGTGTAGTTCTATAAACTCAAGATTTAGTTCAGTTGATTCATGCAATCACTTTTAAAAAGTGACATCCAATAAATTCAGAATTAAAATCTTAACATTTACAACATCTTTTTTTTTTATTTTCAAGCTGCTTTCTCTTTTGTAAAAAAAAATATAGTTCTACTTTGTTTGGTAGAAAGAATTGAAAGTAATAAGAAATGAAAACTTGATTATAACTCCTTTTTTATTTTATAGTTTAACCATTAAATTAATAAATTTTTTATTTTTATCTTTTTTCAAAACGTAAAGAAACCCGCTTGCAAAATTCGAGCTGGATTCATTCCATGGTTTTCTATAAACAAAATGCATACCTTTTGAAAAATAAAGCAGATAAGCACCCATCAGCATCGACCAAATAAAAAGAATAGTGTTTCCCTTAGTAAAGGGTTTTCAACAAGAAAAGTAATCCTATAATTTTATAAGGAAAACTTGGTCAATCTTCAACTTTATTAAAGAAAATGTTGGGAGGGAAATTCTATCAATAAAATGTGACTGACGATGGTGGGTATTTCTTTTGAGTAGGTTACACTTCAAAAGCAGGAAGAAAGGCTTAAAATTCCCATTGCTGCCCGGACTGCTGCTTAATGCTAGATATGATAATGTATAATATGAATTCGGATATTTATAATTATTTAATTTATTTTTTGTAAATTTAGATATTATAATTATTATCCGTAACGGATTCGGAACGGATGATAATATGAAACCTCAGATATCCATTATTCGAATTCACATTACTTATACGGATAACAGATTCGGATAACCGAATCCGCTATCCGAATTTGCTTACTTTTGCAGATTCGGATATCAGAATCCATTATCCGTTTATTTGAATTTAAAATTATTTTTTTGATTTTTTTTTTTTACTTACTGAATTCGGATATTTAACGGATTCAGATATTCGACAGATAATATTATTTAGTTCGGATTCAGATTTGAATAATAATATTCGAATTTAATACGAATAATAAACGAATTCAAATTTTAAAATAATTTTATAAATTTGAATATTAAAAAAAAAAGACAAATATCTAATCGCTTACCAGCCCTAATACTAGCCAATGAAGCAAGAAGAAAGATCCGAGTCATCAAATTACCAAAATCAAAGAATAATCAGAAGTAGTAGTTTTGCTTCATGGCTGCCCTTTAATAATGTCAGAAATCCATGTCAAGTCTCAATCGGATATCCAACTTCTCTCTCTCTCTCTCTCTCTCTCTCTATATATATATATATATATATATATATATGCCAGGCTGTGCCTCTAGATGAAAATGACTTCAAAATTTTTTTAGCTGTTATTGGATTAAAGGTGTTAATGGATTGGGTTAGATTGAGAATTGAGTTTAAATAAAACTAGAATATTTCTTTGAAAGATTTTTTTAATATTTATAAATTTTTAATTAAATTAATAATAATAAATAAATTTAAGTTGAATTATATTAAATATTTTTTTATTTTTTAATATCTTAAGTAAACGAATTTAGAGTTAAAATTAAACCACTATAATAAATTATGCAAAATATAAAATAAATTGAGACACGATATAACATAATATGAAAAAATAATTAAAACACGACACGAAGAATAACATGAACACGACACGAATACACGAACGTGTCAAAATCTATATAAAACGAATTATTAATGCGTAAAAATTTATTTAAATTTATAATACTTTGAAAACACAAAAATAACAGGAATACGTCACAAAACATAATTTTTTTTTCTAAATTGAATCACTATGCCAAATTATGTAAAACATATCATGAATTGAGACACGACACAAACACACAATTTTTTTTTCTAAATTGAATCACAATGACAAACTTTGCAAAATATGAAATCAATTGAGACACGACACGAACACAACATAAGAAAAATAATTAAAACACAATACGAAAAATAACATGAACACGACACGAATACACGAACCTGTCAAAATATAAATAAAATGAATTATTACGTGTAAATTTTTTTATAAATTTATAATACTTTAAACATACTAAAAAATAACATGAACAAAATATGAGATAAATTGAGACACGACACAAACACAACATCGAAAAATAATTAAAACACGACAAGAAAAATAACGTGAATACGTCACGAATACACGAACGTGTTAATATATATATATATATATATATAAAACGAATTATTAATGTGTAAAAATTTATATAAATTTATAATATTTTGAACACACAAAAAAATAATACGAACACGTCACAAACATAACAAAATTTTTTTAAATTGAATCACTGTGATAAATTATGTAAAATATATCATGAATTGCGACATGACATGAACACACAAATTTTGCTCTAAATTGAATCACAATGGCAAAATATGAAATAAATTAAGACACGATACGAACATTGCATAGGAAAAATAATTAAAACACAACATGAAAAATAACATGAAAACTACACGAATATACGAACTTGTCAAAAAATATATAAAATGAATTATTAATGTATAAAAATTTATATAAATTTATAATATTTTAAACACACACAAAAAATACGAACATGAATACACAAAATTTTTTTCCTCCACCTTCTTTTCTTTCTTTTTTGTCAAAAAAATAAATAAAATAAAGTGACACATGTCACAACTGGAAGAGTTCATGTAGCCAATTTTATAGTAATGTTAGATTAGGAAGAAAAAAAATCTTATTTCGTACTTTTAATTTTTTATTTATAAATTTTTAAATTAAATTAAATTAAATTAAATTAAATTAATTTATATTTATATTTTATTAATTTATTTATTTCCAAATTATAATAATATTTTGTTAATTATTAAAATTAAATTTATGATATATTTTATTTATAAAATACGTAATATAAATGCATTTTCAAATGTTATTTATATATATTTAAAAATATTTATACTTTATTGTATGCTGTATATTTTTATTTATAAGAGTTAAACGATAAGAAAATAAAATGTTGGTTTGTATTTTATTCTCTTGTATGATCGATTTCTCATATAGTTTAGCAGTAAGTTCGTTTTATTCTTTCTTTTTTTTTTACTTTTTCTCCCCAACGGATCGGATACGGATCCTAAATCGACCCGCAACTCAATGTGCGAACCTACCCCTTTAAACTCATCATTTAAAATTAAAATAAAAAAATTAACAAAATAATTGTTTTTAACTTTTTCCCCGAGCCGGGCAGGTACGGATCCTAAATCGACTCGCGAGCCAACATGCAGATGAAGCTCTTTATATACATCATTAAAAATTAAAATTAAAATAATTAAATAAAAAAATTATTTTTTTTTCGAGCTGATCGGGTATGGATCCTAAATCGACTTGCGAGTCAACATGCGGACTAACCCTTTTAAATACACCATTTAAAAATAAAATAATAAACTAATTAATTAAATAAATTTATTTTTAACTTTTTTTCGTGCGGGTCGAGTACGGATCCTAAACCGACCCGCAAGTCAATGTGCGGATCAACTCCTTTAAATACATCATTTATAAATAAAATAAAGTAAAATTAAATTAAATTAAAAAAAATTAATTTTTTTTTTCAAGCGGGTCGATTACGAATCTTAAATCTTGAATGTATAGGCCAACCCTTTAAATATACCGTTTATAATTAAAATACAAGTAATTAATAAAATAAAATTTTAATTTTTTCTCTCGAGCGGATCAGTTACAGATCTTATATCGATCTGTGAGTCAATGTGCAAACCAATCCCTTTAAATACATCATTTTTAAAAAAATAAAAAAAAGTTAATAAAATATATATTTTTTTTCAATCGGGTCGGGTATGGATCCTAAATCGACCTCGAATTAATATGTGGATCAACCTCTTTAAATACATTATTTAAAATTTTTAAAAATAATTAATATTTTTTCTTTATTTATTTATTTATTTTTTTGTGTTGGTCGGATACAAATCCTAAATCAATCCGCTAGTCAAGATGCGGATCAATCCCTTTAAATACATCATTTAAAAATAAAAACTTAAAGTAATTAATAAAATAAATTTCTTTTTTAAATTTTTTTCCTAGAGGATCGAGTACGGATCTTAAATCGACTTACGAGTCAACGTACAAGCTAACCTCTTTAAATAAATGATTGAAAAAAAATTAAAATAATTAATAAAATAAATTTTTTTTCGAACGGATAGGGTACGGATCTTAAATCGACCCACGAGTGAACGTGCGGACCAACCTCTTTAAATATATTATTTAAAAATAAAATAACTTAAAACTAAAAATCTTAATATATATATATATATATATGTTATAGAAGAGGACAAAATTGTCCCTAACCTACTTAAAAAATCTCCCTTAAATCTCAACTCAAAAATAAATATAATAAATTACTTTTTTACCACACTATCGAATAAAACAATTTTTTTAAAAAAAAAAAAAAAATACCAATTGTATTTCTCAAGACTCAGTTTTAATAATAAGAAAATATTTGTTTGTTTGTCTAAGTTTGGGATAGGGCTCCAAATTAGAAAGCTTGTTTTATTATTTAAATTATATTAAAATATTTAAAAATTATTTTAATTATTTTATATGTTTTACTTTATATAATTAATCAAAAATTTCAAAAAGAATTTACTTTAATAAAATGAAACCTAAGATAAAAGATGAAATTAATACTTAAATATTTTATTGAAGGATAAGTATAGATATATATTGAATCTCCATTCTTTTAAAATTATACTTATGAATATAAAGTTAATCATGAATATAATTTTCATGTATTATATCATTTCTTATATAATAAGTATGCTAAGTATAAAATAAGTAAACATTTCAAATCCATTATTTAACCCTGTTTTATTTTATTTAATTAAGCATATTATTTTTATGTTTTTATTCATTTTTTTGTGAAAATTTAAAATAATAGTATGAAATAAAATATTTTTAATAAAATATATAGTTTATTGAAATAACATATAAGCATAAAAAATGAAATCAATTTTAACATGTACGTTATAATTAATTCATATAATTATATATTTTATTTTTTTTATCATCAGAAAATTAATAGTTGATTGATATTTATTTTATTTGATTAGTGCATATTTGTATGCAACATTTTATTTAGTTTTTATTTAATAAAAATGTTTTTATCTCATTTTTTTTAGTGTGGATTTTTAGTTTAATTTTAATTGAGATTTTGATCATATTTGTTGTTATTTTTTTATTATTAGTGATTTTGTGTTTTTTTTGTTGTTAATTTTGATCATATTTGTTGTTATTTAATAAACAAACATTTATTATAATATTTAAGTTTGAATTACTTTATTAAAAAAACTTAAATTATTTGTTTATATAAAATGAATATATGAAAAGAGAATATAAATGTTAGAGTTTGAACTTCATACTTGTTGAGTTCGAATTACTAATTTTCTTTTCTTGTAAAGAATACAAAGTGATTTAATGGGCATAAATGCTACATCTATATACAAGCAATTAAGCAGTCTCAACCTTACAATAATATATGAAAGAAAAATGTTTTAATAGACAAATTTGCCACCATAATATAGGTAAATATTGAAATTTGTCATCATACTTTATATTGATTGATATTTGTCATTGTACTTTTGATATTAAAGCAAATTTGCCACTATACTTTTATTTGATTGAATTTTACCACTAAATTTTAATTTTTGATTTAATTTTGTCACTCAACTTTGATTTTGAAAGATTTGAAAATAAAATTAATTTATAAAAAATATTAAAAATTAAAAAAATTAATATAAAATTTTTATTTTATAAAAAGCTAAAGCTTAAATTTTTTTTACCATTCTTTATTAATTAATTTATTAAATCCTAATTAATTAAAATAAAATATTTGAAAGATTTTTTTATTAATTTTTGATTTAAAATCATTCAAGATCAAAGTTGAGGGGTAAAATTCAATAAAAAATCAACATCTAATGACAAAATTCAATCAAACAAAAATAGAATGGTAAAATTCAATATTGAGTTAAAGTATAATAATAAATTTACATTTATCCCAAAAATATAATGATAAATATCAATTAAAATAAAATATAATGATAAATTTTAATATGCACTTACTTATAATATGATTATAAATTAACCCCTCAGCCAAAAAAATCAAGTTTTATATTCCAAAGTTTATATGTTTTCGGCATTGAATGCAGCAGATTATGGCTAATATTTCCCTTTCAGTGGGACCCCTCCCCATTGGGTCGAGGCGATTCATCGACAATCGTCGCATCAAGATTCAAGATCTTCGTCGCCTCGTCCAACATCTGCGCGTGCTGTGCTGACAGTCTGCCCACTCTCGTTTTGGCCTCTTTGGTCAAGTCAGGCGTGCTCATACGCACCGTACGCTCTTTAAATTTGGATATTATTATATGTCTATATTACAGTGAAAACGAAATATTTGTGATTGCAAGTTATTTGAATTCATCTAAAATAAATTTGAATTCGGTTCGGTTATTGTCGAGTCGAGTTATCGAACGAGCTGAATTCGAGTATCTTAATACTTGAGTCAAGTAGCTCGCGAACCTAATCGAACTTTTTGATTTTTAATTAGTTTTGAAAAATATCAATTCGAACTCGAATTCGAGCACAAACAATCGAGTTTGAAGTCTAGCATAAGAATAGAGCTCATTTTTTACTAGGTAAACGAGTCTAATCGAGCGAGTACGAGCAGTTCGATTTTTATCTTGAATCGAATCCGAACTTTAAAAGTGAAACTCGATTGACCTCGAGCTGAGCATCGAATTTCAAATTTTAAATCGAATTTGAGTTCGACTCGATTACACCCCATGTCTATCCTACCTTGCAATGTGCTTCACGGCTAGTGTTTTATTATTTTTAACAACCCTTCTATTTTAATTTCATCTTTAAAGGTATTCAAGTACAACCTTCTTATATATATATATATACATTTATATTTAATATACTATATATATATAAATTTACAAAGTTTTCATTATCGATGTAATAAAAATAAACTCTTTCATTAAAATAAGCAAACATAAAATTTTAAAAATAAATATAAATGATTTTTATTAATAAATGATATTACGTGATTCACTCACAATAACAAAGATTCAAATATAATTTTTTTTAATTACTCCATAAACTTAAATTTTTTACATGGTCAAAAATACATTTTTATGGTTAATAAATAAATCTTGATTCAAGACTTATAATCCTCGTCAATGTTATATCAAATTCTTGTTGATTTTTGTACTAATATCTTCAACACTTCAAAAATGAACAGATTTTCTATTTGGTGTTCGTTTTAGTGTCTTTATTTGGTGTCTCTTAATATTTATTTGACACGTGTTCAAAGTTAAAAATATTAATATTTAACTGTTTATGAATAATATATAACTTTGAACACGTGTTAAACAAACTTTGGAGAGACACTAAATGAGGCAGAAAAAATTTATTTTTCAAAAATTGTCATAATAAGTTTAAGTCAACTCATACTCAATCATATTTCAATAAATCTATTATTAATATTAAAAGCAATCTTTCAAATGCATGAGAGGCAAGAATTAAGGATTTCTAATTTATGCTTAGTTGACAACTAAGCATGGGTATTAAAGGAGTTGAGAGGGTTTGTTTGGGTATTTTGAAAAAAAAAAATTGATTAAGAAAGAAAGAAATAAAAGAAAGGAAAAAGAAAATAAAAAATAAATAAAGGAAAGGAATGGAAAAAAAATGAAAAAAATTTGAGTGTTTTTGTCGTTTTTGTGTGTTCGAAATATTATAAAGTATACAACTTTTACATGTTAATAATTCGTTTTATGTAGATTTTGACATGTTCGGATATTCGTTCGTGTTCATATTATTTTTTTGTGTCGTACTCGTGTTATTTTTTCGTATGTTTAAAGTATTATAAATTTATATAAATTTTTGCATATTAATAATTCATTTTATGTGGATTTTGACATCATGTATTTGTGTTGTATTCATGTTATTTTCGTGTCGTGTCATATTTTAATTATTTTTTTCATGTGTTCGTATCATGTTTCAATTTATTCAAATATTTTGCACGGTTTGTCATGGTAATTCAATTTAGAGAAAATTGTGTGTTCATGTCGTGTCTCAATTCATCACCTATTTTGCATAATTTGTCATGATGATTTAATTTAGAGAAAAATGTGTATGTTCGTAACATGTTCGTGTTATTTTATCATGTGTTTAAAGTATTATAAATTTATATAAATTTTTACACGTTAATAATTCATTTTATGTAGATTTTGACACGTTCATGTATTTTTGTCATGTTTATGTTATTTTTCGTGTTGTATTTTAATTATTTTTTTTCATGTTGTATTCATGTTATATAATAATGTTGCGTCCGAAATTGCCGAGTCTAATTGACACTATTCAAATAACTCCAAAATTTATGTCATGTGTCGTCATGTTCTTGTTGTTTTCGCTATATTTATATAAATTTTGACACCTTAATAATTCGTTTTATGTAGATTTTGACACGTTCGTATATTTGTGTCATGTTCATGTTATTTTTTTGTGTCATGTCGTTTTTTAATTATTTTTCTCATGTTATGTTTGTATCATAAAATTATGTTGTATATGAAATTGTCGGATCTAATTGATCATATTCAAATAACTCTCAATTTTATACTAAGTGCTGTATAAGGATAAAAGTTATTATTTTTCTAAATTATCTTTACTCCTCTTGCTTTTTTATCTTTTAAATTTATTATAAAATATCAATTCAAATATAATAACATATCCAAAATAAAACGCAAACATTTATCTAGTATCTATAAATTTGTACCCTCAATGACTTTAGATTAACTTATAACATTTATCCCCTTCTTGGCAACTTCCTCTTATCCACACATTCAACACGTTTTTTTTTTAAAATTAATTTTGCCAAAAACAAACTTCTAGACAAATTTATTTTTCCAAAATCAAAATGAAAAATATTAATCAGTACTTAATAACACTAATTAAAGTTATATTTATAAAAAATTTAATTAATTTATTCTTATTTTTATATTTAGTGAAAATAGTATATTAAATGCAATTTAAAAAAAAATAATATTTAACTGATATTTGTATATAAAATTTGAATTTTGCTAACAAGTATTTTTAGGATATTTTTTAAATTTAATTAATATATTATTTATAATAAAAATATTATATTAAATACACAAATTAATAATTTTATTTATTATTTTTAATACATTAAATAAAAATATTATTATATATAATAAAATTTTGTTAACTAATACCCTTAATATTAGTAAAATTCATAAAATTTTACCATCAAATCATTACAATTACAAAAAAATTCATTAAAAATTGAAATGAAAAAAAAAAAAAGTGCACCAATTGCTGTATATATTATATCATAAGTACCAATAAATTTTACCGTCAAATCATTGCCAAGTGAATTTTCTAGTCGGTTAGTCCGAATGGCCCAAAAAAAAAAAAAACACTTCCTTGTCAATAATTAATGAAGGATATTTTCGTCTTCCCACATCCTCCCTCTTAACGCCTATATTTTTATTCCTTAATCCCCAATTTAACTGCTAAGTAATAAATCTAATCCATTTCTCAAAATTTTAAAAAAAACTCCCCCTAATCTCTCTTCCTTTCTCTCGAGTCTTAACACTTTCGTTTTCTTTTATTTTCTCTCTTTTCTACTCAATGCAGAGAACCAAACAAGATCGATCTTTTTATTTCGATCTACCTTTATAAATAAAAAAAACTCATTTTTTAAAAATTTGTCTCAAAGCCTTTGGAAAATGCGGGCTTTGAGTCAGTTGATCTTGGGATTCTTAGCGGTTTTGTCGGTGGTTTGCTGTGCTGTTATCCCACTGGAGAGAGCTTTTCCTTTGAACAGGCGAGTTGAGTTGAGTCAACTCGTAGCTCGTGACCAACTCAGACACTCCCGAATCTTGCAGGGTTTCGTTGGTGGAGTCGTCGACTTCTCTGTTCAAGGCTCCTCTGATCCCTACCTCGTCGGGTAATTTTAGCTTACCCTTTTTGTTTCTTTGTTTCTTGTTTTCACTTTTCAGTTTTTAAGGTTCTTTTTGGGTTTTGCATTAGTGTTTTTTTTTTGATGAATTTAATCTGGTATTTTAGACAAGTTCCCCCCCCCTTTTAATCTGAATTTATAGTTTATGTTCTTTAATGGGTTTTCTTTGGTGAATTTATAAAGTATGAAACTGGCTAAATTTAGGTTCTTTATTTATCAATAAAGTTCTTTTTTTTTGGGTTATTATTTACTGAATATTGCGTTTAAGTATTTACTTAGTTTCCAGCTTCATCTTTACGCTTCTTTTGACAGCTAAAGAAGTGGAAGATAATGAAGGCTGAAGGAAAAGAAAAAAAAGGAAAAGATTTTTTTCCCCTTTTTGGGTTATCCAAAGATGAAAACTTGTTTTCCTTTTCCTTAAATTTTCTTTGTATCGCTAGTGTTCTTGTCATTCAATTTTGTCTTTGTTCTCTTGAATTGTTTTTGCTTTTCCTCACTTTCTTAGCATGAAAATGGAATTTATAACATATTGGAATTTAGATAGTGGCATTGATTTTGTTCTTCAATCTTTTGTGTCTGTGTGTTTGTTTTTTTTTTTTTTTTTTTAATTTTTTGTTTAGGCTTTATTTTACAAAGGTGAAACTCGGATCTCCTCCAAGAGAATTCAATGTGCAGATAGACACGGGAAGTGACATATTATGGGTGACCTGCGGTTCTTGCACTGATTGTCCCCAATCCAGTGGACTCGGAGTAAAATCCCTTCCCTTTACTTCAATAGTTTGATAAGTTTTAGGAGGAAATGACAATCAAGAATGTAATTGCTAACTTGTTATGTCATGCATTGTACAGATTCAGCTCAGTTTATTTGACACTGCAAGTTCATCCTCTGCTAGGCAGGTTTCTTGTTCAGATCCAATGTGTTCTTCAGAATTTCAAACTACTGCAACTCAGTGCTCTCAGAGTAATCAGTGCAGTTACTCCTTTCAGTATGGAGACGGAAGCGGGACATCTGGTTATTATGTATCTGATATGTTGTATTTTGACGCTGTTTTGGGACAGTCTTTGATTGCTAACTCTTCGGCTCTCATCGTGTTTGGGTGAGCTTCCATGACTCAATAGTGATTTGCTTTTTGCTAATAATATAGGATTGGAAGGAACCATTAAGATAAATGGAAGACATGGAAGAAAAATGAAAAAAAAGGGCCCAGCCATCTTAGTCTATTATGAAATTCTTCTTGTGAGACAAAGTTTATATGCAATCAGTGTAAGTCTGGTGTGATCCTTAAGCATAACGAAGGACCATAAAATTAAAATATTTAAATGCCATGACATGGATTGGATATTAGGCAATCATAAGTAATTGTGCACCTGGAATGAGGTTAATGTGAGATTAACTCAGTTCTGCTAGTGCACTTTGATTTGACCATAGAGGAAGGAATGTAAACTTGGTCATGTAAGTCGCACATAGTATCTTTCATCTGCAACAAAGCAATTTTGCTTATTTTTTTCTCCTTTGGCTATGTCTTTCATCAAATATCTACTTAACTATCTTAATAGCTGCTTGTCTTATGTTAATCTCAATTTACCATGTTATTTAAAACTTATTCCCCTCTGGGCATGGTGTGGAAACAGATGCAGCACATATCAGTCTGGCGACTTAACTAAGACAGATAAAGCTGTGGATGGGATATTTGGCTTTGGCCGAGGTGATCTGTCTGTTATATCACAATTGTCATCAAGGGGTATAACACCTAGAGTTTTCTCACATTGTCTGAAAGGAGATGGCAGTGGAGGGGGTATAATGGTTCTTGGTGAGATTATGGAGCCCAGCATTGTTTACAGTCCACTTGTCCCATCACAGTATGTCCTCTTTCTTGCATAACTTTTGTTTTCTTTGTCCATGCTGCTTTTACTCTGATGGTTTGGTTCTATTTTCTTGAAGTGGAACATTTGTAAATACTCTTGGTAAAGCAATTCAGATACATTCATGGTGCAATTAGATAAACTTATGTTTCTTATTCCCTCAGTCTAAATGGGTCACATGCTTTTGGTTATTTTGAATTTTATTCCACTTAATAGTACAAGTGCTTGGGACCTAGGTAACATTTCATGTCAAAGAAAGGGAAAGTAGGGCATTTACTGGTGCCTTGCTGGCCATTCAGGCCTTTCACCCTTTCCTGCAATTTTCTATGTTATTAAACCTTAAATCCTGTCAAGAACTAATGCTTCGTTTTTTCCAGCAGTTAGTGGTTTGCTGGGTGGACTTTGTTGGCATAACATAAGACAAGATTGGTGTTGCTAACAATTCATGTTGACTGTGCTTCTAGAAATTGGATATCTCTCTCGCTCTAAAATGTTGTTCTTAACGTCTGAAAGTATGCTCTGATTGTAATTTGTGGTATTATGGGGAAGGCATTACTTGATTCTGCTGTGCATGTTCCTTATATTACCACTGCTTCCAGGAGTCAAGGCTGCTCTTGAATCTTGCAAAAGCTTGGTTTTTCTCCTATCTCATATCATATTATTTCCCACTCCTTTTGTTAGTGGGATGGGAAGGAGTTTAGGTGTATGAAGGGGTGAGGTAGATGTTGTCAACATGCTTATTTATTTATTTTTTGGTTGGTGAAATGGATGTTTTCATGAACCATTTCAGTCTTTACTGTGTAAACATTTTTCGTTTGCGAACATATGATCTTTCAGTTTCCCTTGGAATATATGGCTACCAATTTTGCGGCAAGTTTGACCATTTCCTTATTTAAAATTTTCAGGCCTCATTATAATTTAATGCTACAGAGCATTGCTGTCAATGGACAGTTGCTGCAAATTGATCCAGCAGTTTTTGCAACATCTAGTAATCGTGGTACTATTGTTGACTCTGGAACAACTTTGGCATATCTTGTGCAAGAGGCATATGATCCATTTGTTAGTGCTGTAAGTGTGAATATTATGAATGTTCTTTCAATTTTCTTTAAAGTAAAGCAAAGTTAATGGTGACATAGGAAACAAACATCTTTTTTTGAGATCGCTACCCTGAAAGTATAAGATATTTAGTTATATTGTATTACTTTAGTACTAATGTGTTCTGAAGTTGACTTTCATGTTGAATTTGCAGCTAACTGCTACTGTTTCACCATCTGTCACTCCCACCATTTCTAAAGGAAACCAGTGTTATCTAGTCCCCACCAGGTTAATTCTCTAGCTTTATCTTTTATGTAGTAATTTCATAGTTATCTTCATCTTCAGAGAATTTTTTTTGTTTTCCTGTTCTTTTCTGTTGTCCACCACTCCACCTACCTATTTCTTCCCTGCACCTAATATCATTTTATCTAAATGAGATTGATATCTGTTTTATGTTCAGTGTAAATGAGATATTTCCCCCGGTTAGTCTAAATTTTGCTGCTGGTGCATCGATGACGTTAAAACCAGAAGATTATCTTATACGCTCCGGTTTCTACGTAAGTTGTAATGAAGTAGAAATGATTGCTGTTAATGGAAATTCTGCTGCATGAAGTGTAATGGATGATTTTGTTTTTGCAGGATGGTGCTACAATGTGGTGCATTGGAATCCAAAAGGTTCAGGGTGGAATAACAATTTTAGGAGGTTAGATATGGTATTCTTTGAATTGAATAAATTTTGGAGCAAGAAACAATTTGCTTCAGCTCCTGGTTATTTTGTGTTTGCTCCACAGTATAAAATGAGTGTTAGTATTTCTGCATCAACTGATAAATCATCAAAGTTGTGGGGACTTTCTGAATGGAGGGTTTTGGCAAATTACACTGCTATTTTTCAATACACTGTTTATAACAATTACATTTTCATGTATTTGCTCCATTTCTTTACTTTCTTAAAGATGAATTTAACCATTTTGTGGTTAATCCATTTTGCAGATCTTGTCCTAAAAGATAAGATATTTGTTTACGATCTTGCTCATCAACGAATTGGATGGGCTAACTATGATTGTAAGTTACATTATATGCTTTCCCCCCCTAAAGTTTTATTGCTTCATTTAGCAACATTGTCTCTTACATATCTCTGAATTTCTACTTGTTAGGTTCATTATCTGTAAATGTCTCTATTACTTCCAGTAAAGACTTCATAAATGGACAGCTGAGTATGAGTAGCTCAACAAGAGAGATGCTATTCAAGCTTATACCTTTGAGTTTTATAACTCTCCTAATACAAACTCTTAGAGTTTGTGGAGTTCCATTTTTTGTAATTTAAACCTCAAGTCTGGAATTTCATTCTTTGTTCAATATATAGTTAGATTGTCCGATCTTTATTTATGGCGATCGGCAAGGCATTGGTGCTTTTTTACTCAGATAGCAAAGGGTAGTTATCTCCACACTGTAAGATTCTTCTCTGGTTTTGATTGCTTGTGAATAGCTTGGCTTTCTCCTTGTAAAGGATCCTCCATGTCCAGCATTGCTAAAACTTTATATTATCTCTCTACCAGATTCGAGGTGTTGCACGGATACACGATGTCGCCATCGGAAGCAGAAATACGGTACTCATTTTTGTTTTTCCGGTCGCTACTTTCGGATTGGTTTAGTCAGAGATGTAGAAATAGGCATTTGGTGTCTTAAGTTACAAGTCAATTTTGTAAAACACCATTGTTTGTTTGGTTTTTTGGTAGCATAAAAATGTTTATACTTTTTCATTATTTCCTTTTCCTTGTGTGTTAAGGCAAATGAAGAACCATAGCCATAACCATTGAAATGCTCTTTATTCAGCAATATGCATTATTTACCACCTTTTATTGACTTATTGTTATTCCATTAGATGACATTTCAAAATTTTAATGGTACTTTGGAAGCTTTTATAGAGAGCATGAATTTTGGTCCTTGTAAATCTTATTTGTAGGCACCAAGCCATGACAATTTGAAGACCTAAAAAGAAAAAAAAAGATAATTCTTTGCTTAAATAACTATTTAAAAAGGAATTTTTAAACAACCAAGAAATTATTTTGTAGCCATAGAAATAGTGGTGAATAACTAGAAAGTCTAGGTAGAAAATGAAAAGTATAAAATGAAAATTTACACTTTTCATTTAAAAGAATTTGCTAAAGGTAAGCAAAATGTACTCTATACATTGCAAAAAACTCCATTTTAAACTTTGGTTATAGAGAATTATAGAGTAAAAGGTGGTGGATTACTATTAATATATGTGTTATCCGAATTTTTATTTTTTTGAAATACATACATTCGAGCATGAATATAGGATATAATTTTTTAAATATATGATTTTTTTTTTTAAATAAAGAATTAGAAAGTAAAAGGTGGTGGAGTACTATTGATTTATGTTATTTGAATTATTTATTTTTAAAAAAAATATTTGTATCCGATATATGATTTTTCAACTATATAAAAAACTTAAAAAAAATTGAGCTTATAATCCAGATAACATAGCTATTAATTAACTTAAATTTTTTTATATATAAAAAGTAAAAAGACTGAATTTTGATATTCAAATTTCAATAATTCTTTCTAGGTTAAAAGATAAATGGAAAATTATTATGAGGGATATAAAAAAGTTGAAGAGGTCACGTTTTCGTAAAAGAAGGCGTGATGTTTGGATAAATTGAGGCTGTAAAAGCCTAAAGAGTTCCAAAAAATCACAGTGAGAGGACAGTAAAAAGCGATGCGTAAGTTTGACTTTGAACTTTGAAGCAATCTGAAGCAATCTTTTAGGGTTCTTTTTCACCCTTATTTTACCTTTGGACTTTGGAGTTTTATTACGCACGTGTTAAATCCTTTGCAATAAAACAAACAGAAACAGGTTTTCAATATTTTCATACGCGCCATTGCGATTATATTTCGGCTTACAATAAAATAAACAACTTTACTTAAAATTATTGAAGAAAATTTAATTTATTAAAAAAAAGGAAAATAATTGGTAATTTTTTAGGAAAATCAAGTACTTAAAATATATACAAAAATCTTAGTATTTTTGAACTTAAAATACATGAAATCAAGTTTATAAAAAAAAAAAATAAATAAATAAAAAAAAGGAAGTGTTGAAACGCTCTGAAAGGCGCGTAAGATAACGCAACGGGTATGTTGCATTACTTATAGTTGAACGTTCCAAACTCCCTAGTATCCATGCAAAAAATCCTCTGCTCGTTTTTTTCCTCTTTTTCTCAAACAAAACCCAAATTTCTTTTCATTAATCACTCTCCATAAAGAAAATTGCTCTCTCTTTCCCTTTTTTGTTTCTAGAACGATCCCATAACGCAATTGTTATCTTCCGTTTTGTTGGGGTATAGCTGTTTTTTTTTTTTTAATTTGTTGTTGGGAATTAAGTGAATATTAATTAGTATTGGGAATTATAATTAAGAATATCAATGGCGGTTCCATCGGCTGTAACGGTGGCGGCTTCGACGGTGTCATTGTACGTTGGGGACTTGCACCCTGACGTCTCAGATGGCCAACTGTTTGACGCTTTCTTTGAGTTCAAGAGCTTGGTTTCTGTTCGTGTTTGTAGGGATTCTGCTACGGGGAGGTCTCTTTGTTATGGCTATGTCAACTTCGTTTCTGCTCAGGAAGGTACGTTCAATTTTTTAGTAACTTTCTTTTGTATGTATATAAATTCTTGGTTGAACTTTTATATGGTTCATCTTTGAAATGATGCTTTTTTTTTTTCTCTTCTGATTTGACTAGCACATCATGTTATTGAGGCAAAGAATCACACTTTGCTGAATGGGAAAATGATAAGGGTGACGTGGTCACTTCGAGATCTTGATACAAGAAAAAGTGGAGTCGGGAATGTGTTTGTTAAGGTACAAAGTCTTCCTTTTAACAGATATGTTAATTAAGATTGAGCAAATCTTATTTATGTTATCCAGATTCGAGATAAACATCGAATATGAGTATGTGTTGATACGGGTTTATTTAATTTTTTTAAATTTTTTTCATATATTGAAAGATCATACCCTCATATGCACGTACGAATGTGTGGTGTGGACAAAGATCTAAGATACGGATACTTTAAAAAAATTAAGAGTTCGGGTAACATAGAATATTATTACTTTTATTTTATTTTTCCCCTCATTAGTGGAATTTTGAATGTGAAATGCATTTGGTGTATTTGTTCATATCAGAATCTGAGTGACTCGATTGATAATGTGGGACTGCAAGAGTTATTCGGCAAGTTTGGAAATGTAATATCTTGCAAAGTTGCCACATTTGAGGATGGGAAGAGTAAGGGTTACGGCTTTGTTCAATTTGAGTCGGAGGAATCTGCAAATGCTGCTATTGAGAAGCTTAATGATACCACTATTGGTGATAAGCAGATGTATGAAATTTCATGTTTTTCATTTCAATGGGATTAGCATTTTTCCCTACTTCTCTGCTCTAGAAATTAATCATTTCAAAATTGTAATCTTACATTTTGGCCCAGATATGTTGGGAAATTTATGAAAAAAAGTGATCGGGTTTTGCCAAGTCCTGATGTCAAATATACAAATTTGTATATAAAGAACTTGGATCCAGATATCACAGAAGAGCTTTTGCAAGAGAGATTTTCTGAGTTTGGGAAAATTGCTAGCCTGGTTGTAGCAAAGGATGAAAATGGAGGCTCAAGAGGTTTTGGCTTTGTGAACTTTGATAATCCAGATGATGCTAGGCAGGCAATGGAAGCGATGAATGGATCACAACTAGGTAAGTATTTCTAACCCTTTTTTGGCCTTAATTGCTGGGGGAATAACTGACTGATGCACTAATCTTATTTTGATTTATTGTATTGATTAGGCTCAAAGGTTCTATATGTAGCAAGGGCACAGAAGAAAGCAGAACGGGAGCAAATATTGCGTCAACAGTTTGAGGAAAGACGAAAAGAGCAGATCATGAAATATAAAGTAAGCCTGAGCTCGTTTCTCTACCTGATGTAATTCATTATCATTAATCTATGTTAACCGAATTCGAAGGTGTCCGACACGGGTATATTCAATTTTTTTGAAGTTTTTTTTTTTCATATATTTGGAAGATCATGACCGAATATGTGTCAGACATAGGTTTTGTATACGGATATTTTAAGAAAAATGAAGAGTCCGGATAACATAGATCATAAGTGTTTATGCCTTTTACCATTGTATATATATCCTTCTCCAAATTTCAGGCTTCAAATGTTTATGTGAAGAATATTGATGATGATGTGACCGATGAAGAGCTGAGAGAACATTTCAGTCAGTGTGGTACAATTACTTCCGCAAAACTTATGAGAGATGGCAAAGGAATAAGCAAGGGCTTTGGATTTGTCTGTTTCTCTGCTCCTGAGGAGGCCATTAAAGCTGTGAGCACATTTCATGGTATGTTAATGAGTTAACTTTTACTTTTATGCCAAAATGTCAAAACCAAGCAAGGGATTTGGATTTTGCTACCTTAATGGTTGAAATCCATATCTTAAAATTCACTTGTACCTTGTTATGTTGCTCCGACTCTTCATTCTTCTTGAAGTACTCGTATCCGATCCATATATTCGGATATGATCCTCCAAGAACCCTCCAAATACATGAAAAAACTTAGAAAAATTTAAGCATACCCGTATCGGACACATACCCGTATCCGACACCGATACCCAAGTCCGAGTAACATAGGTACCTTGCATCTTAAGTTATTGTGCAATGTCTTGTCTGTACCTGTTTAAATTAGTCATGCCTTCTCATTGAAGTTATCAATATCTCATCCTTGCATATCTTACAGGATATATGTTTCACCGCAAGCCCTTGTATGTAGCTATTGCTCAAAGGAAGGAGGATAGACAAGTACAATTGCAACTTCAGTATGCGCAGCGTATGGCAGGATTAGCAGGGCCTTCCACAGATGTTCTCCCTGGAGGAGGATATCCTCCACTTTACTACACAGCTCCAACCGGCGTTGTTTCACAAGTACCACCTCCACGGCCGGGGATGATGTACCAACCTTTAGGTTTAAGGCCAGCATGGAGGGCTAATAGCTTTGCACCTCCAACCAGAGCAGCCTTTCAACCATCATCTATGCCCATGGTATTTACTTATCCTAACTCTTTCTAATTGCACGCTAAGTTACTCGGACTCAGGGGTGAGTGTTGGATACGGGTACGTGTCCGACATGATTATGTTCAATTTTTTCTAAGTTTTTCCATATATTTGGAAGATCATACTCTCATACCTTTATCAGAATATGTGTCGGTCACGAGTACTCCAGAGAAAATAAAGAGTCGTAGTAACATAGATTGCACGTATCATATTCCAGCGGCATCTTAATGAGTACATCATCGGGTGCGAACTACTATTCCAATACTTATTTATTTTGTACTGTAGGTTCCTAGTGCTCCAAGACAAACTAGGCAAAACCGGGGTAGGATGAATGGGAATGCCCTTCTGCAGGGCGGTTCTCACCCTGTCTCATATGTGCCACAATTGCAACAGCCAACTCAGACTATCACTTCTTTGAAAGATCAAAGCAACCAACAGGTTGTTTTTCTCTCGACTTTTTCATTGTTTTTTCCTTTTATATATATATATATATATATATATTCACTGTTATACAAGTTCAAGGCTTCAAGCTATATTTCAAAATTTCTGATCATTTTTGCAGCGGGCTGGGCAAGCTAAATATGTACCAAATGGTCGTGCAAGAGAGGTGAACAACAAAGGGTTCGGAGTCCCACCAGCTGCTTCCAATTCTGTTGCAGCTGTATCACGAGGATCTGAGATGCTAAGTAGTATGCTTGCTGCTGCTTCCCCTGAGCAGCAAAAAACAATACTTGGTGAACGATTATACCCCCTTGTTCAGAAACACCAGGTAATTAATTTCTATAATATATACCAACTTTTCATTTTCCTTGAAATACCCGTGTCCGACGCATATCCGGACATGAGTATGGTTGAACAAACCTGAATCCGACACTCACACTCTAGTCCGAGTAACATAGGTGATCAGAATCTTCTAATATCCAGAGTTAATATATTCTCTTGGCTGCAGCCTGATCTGGTTCCGAAGATCACTGGGATGCTTTTAGAGATGGACAACTCTGAACTGCTTCTTTTATTAGAGTCACCAGAATCTTTGGCTTCCAAAGTGGAGGAAGCTGTGCAGGTGCTCAAGCTCTCAAATGCTAAAGTATCTGGCCAAGATGCCCTTCATCCGAGTTTCCTGTCTGCTGAAGTTGCAGTCAACTGAATCAAAAATGGCATTCAAAATAAAACCATTTGAAGGATAAAGGACATGGTTGCAGCTCAAGCTCCCAAAGAAGAAATTTTTTGATTATCCAAATATTTTGTAGTAGTGAACCTTCAAAATTTATTTTCTCAGTCCTCAAAACTGTCCTCTTTCAGTTAGTTTTTCTTGTAGGATATTGATATTGTTAAAGGATGTTTTTGGTACTTTGAACATTATTTTTCCTTATAGAGATGCAATGCAAACCTCTATTTACATCAGAGGTTTTCAAACCCCTTTACTTGATGCTGCTGATCTTTACACCATAAAATAGATAGATTTAAAAATATGTTTTTTGTTGCACAATTTCGTTTCCTAGAGATCAATGAAAAAGAGAAATTATCGTATTAATTGGCGATGGAATTATTAGATTTTACAAGCAAAATAACACATACTTCGGGTATAGTAAAAAAAAAAAAAATTAAAAAAATAGAACATGTGACAATATCTTAACTCGTTTATAAAGTTAAAAAGATTCAATTGTCAGTTTATCAAAAACGAACTTTTCAGCCTAAATTAGTTTGACTTGCTTAAGCCTGGAGTAGTAGATTTTCTTCTTAATACATGAATTCTTATTGTAAATGATCAAGAAAGAAAACTTTCCCTATATTTACACAAGGTAAGCCAACTCTACTGTGTTTTTTTTAGGTACGTATTTTTGTTACATCTAAATTTATTTCACATTCAGGTTCAGCTTTTTACAAATTCTTTGCTATTTTGCATCATGATGTTCGTTTATTTTTTTGTAACCAATATTTTCTATTATTTATATAGTTTCATCATTTATTATTATCGCAATTCTAATATTTTTAATGAGTTTGTTTTTAATACATTGATAGTTGAATTTTTAATTCCACAAACGAGATTACGAGCAACATGTTCCAAATATTCTATATGCATTTGTATAAGCACTTGCATTGTAGAACAGACAGAAGAAATTCAGCATAGTTGTTTTACATTTTTTCCTCTAAGCCAAAGAAATAGATGGATGCAGTCTCAGAATAGATACTAATACACCACACAGAATATAATATTTTTTCATTGTATTGCATAGATGCAGGCCATTAAAACTATGTTACTTGGATTCGGATGTGAGTGTTGGACACGGGTATGTTCACTTTTTTTTTAAGGTTTTCATGTATTTGGAGGGTGCTTGGAAGATCATATCCCCATACCCATATCCGGATATGCGTCGGATACGGGTGTCGAACACGAGTATTTCAAGAAAAATGATGAATCGGAACAACATAGCATTCTAATGCAGTTTTCCTATATTAATATCTTGAATATAACAGTGTTTTCCAGGTTTAAGATGAAATAGAAGATGTAGAAAATTGTTCAAATAAAAGTAGGATAAAATGAGAAATATAGAATCAATGGAGGGTAGTGAAATTTTATTAACTTCAACCCATTGGGAAGAGTTGTGAATTCACTCTCAGGTACTTTAGCTCCTCTAAGCTGCAAGAATCATTTATAAAGTGCAGAAAATTATACTTTGTAAGGACTAGAGATCACCAAAAAGAATAAAAATAAAGTTTGAAAGCGATACTTACAGCTCTTCGACTTGTGCTAGCTGCCTGATCAGCCACATGACAGACATACATTGCAGCAGCTGATCAGTCATAACAAAAGTTAACAGAACATTCAATCGATGTATATATGCATGTGTTTGAACAAAATTTTAACCAGTAAGTAACTTGTTTTAACCAAACACCATGAAAGTTATTTGATCATGAGCCAAAAACAGTTAAAATTAATCTGTTACTCGGACTCGGGTGTGAGTGTTGGATATGGGTATGTTCAATTTTTTCTAAGATTTTCATGTATTTGGAGGGTCTTGGAGGATCATATCCCCATACCCATGTCCGGAAATGCGTCGGACACGGGTGTCAGATACGAGTACTTCAAGAAAAATAAAGGGTCGGAGCAACAAAGAAATTAATGAGAAAAATAAAGTGGTATTGATGTATTTGCACCAACCAGCTGTGAGGAGAGAACCAATCAATGCCCTTCTTCCCTCATGCTGTAAAGAAAGAATTGCTGGTTTTGAGGTATCATTAGAAGATGACAAAGTGCAGTGACATGGCAACAGAAATGAATTTCTCTTTGGTAGTCTTTTCCCTGAGATTCAAAGAAGTGTAAATGGCATTATAAAAATATACATTCATCCAAAGACAAATAGAGAGTTATCTTACCCAAATTCTTCATTTTTCCTAAAATATTCGTATCCGACAAATATTCGGATATGGGTACGAGGGTATGAAATATATGAAAAAAACTTAGAAAAAATGGAGCATACCCATGTCGGATACATACCCGTATCCGACACTCACCCCTGAGTCCGGGTAACATAGATAGAGAGAAGACATGTTTTACCTGAAAGGGGAACTGAGAAGAGAGGCTTGTGGAGGAGAGTTAAGCTGTTTTGGTGGTAAGGGAAGAAGGAGAGTTCCATTGAGAGTTGGTTAACTGACAGTTAAGAAGTGATAGAACAGGGAAGTTCATTGGACTTTTTTTTCTTTCACTTTTCCTATTTGGCTATGAAAGAGAGGAGATAACATGGTCAATACCATCCACATACTTAAAGGGTTCCCCTGTATCAGAAAAAAAGGGGTTTCCAAAAAAAAAAAAACTCAGTGCAATTGGATGTCAACTGAATGACCTGTAATTAGGGTTCCACCAGAGAAATCTATTTGGACCAAATATTTTGGAGGATTAAGACTTTCACCTTCTTTTTTTTTCCAACTCATTCAAAATATTATTTAGTTCCCATGCTGAATTATACAAAATCAGCATGACTACTCCACTGCTTTATAGTGGAGGACTTGAGGTTAATGTAATTCTTGCATTAAGTCAAGATTTTTACTTCTAATAACCACAAGAAAGTTCCACTTATTTGTTAACTTGGATGCCTTAATTTTTCATAGTTCATTAGAACTTAGAAACATAAAGTTATAGAACTCAACCTTAAGGCCAATAACACAGTTGGTTCATATAATCATTTAACAAGTTTAGGGTTCGAATCTCAATATCTGTAATTTCTTTTACTATTCCCAAATTGCAGCCTCCAAGTGAAATTAAATTTACAATTACAAGAGGTAAAATACTATCACAGTCATATATTTCTTTAACTTTGAAACTGTCATTAGCAATTATTTTCTATATAATTTACCCAGCTGCAGTTTTTTATTCCAACTGCAGGGTTTAACATTGACATGGATTTTGTAAAGCCACCAAGCAAGCATTATTTGGTGGGGAACATGACAATATGAAGTACATAACTTAAAGAAAAAGGGCAAATGTTTATACACTAGAACATGATTTCCTTGCATGAACAAGATTGTTCTCCTTGAACTTCATCAGAAACAGAATGTCTCCCAAAACACTTGATTTCATGCCTTTCTTTTGCATCCAACTTTGGCTTCGATTTCTCACTTCCATCCACCCATTTTCTTGAATTTTTTAAGCAACTTCTGCCTTTTGGAGCAAACTTGACTACCAGTTGTAGCACCTAAGCAGGGCTCACCTTGATCCATCAATGCTGGGCCATTCAATTGCTGTTCTATTCTAAAACCTACAATTTCTTCAACCCCTTCAAATTCTTGTTCTTCCACATGATCTTTATTCTCCTGGATATACTCTTGCAGCATTTGATATCGCTTCAGCTCGTACCTTAAGCATGCATTACACCATCTTAAGTAAATAAGTTCTTTAAGTTCAGCAGCTCTGTCGTTTTGGACTTGTTCATATTCATTTGCAAGTTGGTTGTATTCCTCCATTTTTATCCCCTCTTCTTCATTCTGTAAATAGAAAAAAGGTGTTCATAGTTAGATATGCTTTTCTTTAGATAAAAATTTGCAGTCTAAAGATTCCTAAAAGTAAAATTTTACATACCTTTGAGATTGATGAATTTGAATTCTCTGCCAATTCCAACTGTTTTGAAAGCTCATTTTTCTGTTTCTGCGATTGATCAGTGAGAGATTTCAGCTCCCTAACTTCATCCTCTAGTTTCTTAATAACATTGGATCTTCCTTGTAGTACTTCATCATTTCTTTTTATTTCTGCATCTTTAGCTTCAATCTTCAAATCTTTTTCTCTTATGATCTTGGCTTGGCCATTGGTTTTTCTCAAAGTTATCTTTACTTTTCTCTGAAGCAATTTATTCTGTGATTTCCAATGCTCAAGCTGCTACACAACTCTTAAATATTCCATAACTTTATTTTTGACCCTTTTGTTCTCAGCCTCCATGGATGAAATTTCTCTATCCAGGAACTCAACATAAAAAGTTTCTAACAACATGTTCCTAAGCTCCATAAGCAAAGATTCTTGTTCTTTAAGATCACAAAAACGAAGAAACTGCCTTTCTATTTCCCATTCTCTCTTTTGAAGTTCTTCAATTCGTCTTCTTAGGCCTAAAATCTCTTCTTCATAAGCAATTCTGTCCTGAATTTCTGAACTTCTAATCAGGTTCATAAAATGAGTACTTGTACCAACCTTTTCTTCATCTTCTCCACAAGTTGAAGATTTAGAATTAAGGCTACTTTCACCTCTAAACTCCTCTTGGGAATTAGTTTCGAGGGTACTTTCCGGGGCTTCTATTGAACAAGCTTCAGGATTTATTCTTCTTTTAGCTATGATCCTAGCATAGATAAAACCTGCTACAGATAGTGCCAATGGAATGCCAGCTTTAAGAAGCACTGGCTTTATCACTTCTGATTTTGATGATGAACTTTCCATGATAAAGACAGATATCTGTTTCGATTTCAGAGTTAGAATGTTTTGCTGATCAAATTGTAAGCTTTCTCTACACACACAAAAAAAAAAAAAAAATTCACAATCTTGGGAAAGTTTTTTTTTTATTTGTATATGATCATAATGTGCTAGTTTTCTTATAAAGCTATAAAAAGATTCTTTACCTTTATGTTTACATAGCTTTTTCTTGGCTTAGAGGGATGATGCTGGTTGTTGCTTTTTGACTAATCTAAAGGCTTAAATGCCTCCTTCAATTCACATAATTCTGATGTTATTTGGAATCTGATTCCTTTTGTGTTTGCATAAACTGTTTTTTTTATTCAAAATCAATGGATTCTTTCCATATATTTTGTCAGACATTTCCATTCTTTCCATTTATTTTATGAACATGATTGTTACACTTTATCATTTCTGTCATAAAATATGTTAAAATGTAAATCTTAGAATATTTTACATAAGATACAATCTCACTAATTTTTTCTTATGTATGTCTCCATATGTTAAGCAGAAGCGAAGCAAGTAAAGCCAATTGAGTTCCACTAAATATGCATGGCCCAGTTCAAATAAAGTTAAATCGGGCTTTTATTAATTTGGCTTGAGCTTGACCCAAATCCATGGATTTTACAATCAAAATAAGGAGCCCCGTTTGGAGAGTGTTTCTGTCCTTAAAATGGTACAGTTGTGAATAAGCAAACAACAGAACTTGAATATGTTTTGTGTGAATAAGCAAACAATAACAGACTTGAGCATGGATATGTTTTGTGTTAGTTTAATAGTTGAAAGGGTGATTTGGTATTCATAAATATGTGAACTGAGTGCATTCCATTATATCCATCAATGATGTTCGCAGTGTTGATTGGAGTTCTCACAGTTTCTGAACTTGAAGCAATGAAGCAGACGATGGAATCTTCTCAACTTAGAACTTAACAATCTTACAGAAGTAATTTGATTAAAGATCACTTTGTTATCTGTTAGCAGGACATTCTATATATTAGAAGCAAAATGAAAAATGAATGGTAAGGGTTGTCACCCATGCATTTTTTTTTCAACATTTATGCATGGTTTTGAAACACACTGTGCAAAGATAATCTTAGAAACTTATTAGGATGGTGCTGTTTCACAACCAGGAACAAGAAATATTTATTTTCAGCCTTGCCCCAAGGGATCCTAATTTCATCCAATTTTGGCAAGAGGAGTGAAGAGAGTGAATGGACAATAGGTCCACATATAGGGTTGAGTTGGAAAGTTAAAAATAAGTTGTTCTTGGGGGTCTTCTTCTTTGTTGCAGGCCTAAAAAAGGGCATTGAATGTCTCTGTTGATTGAACTTGGAGCATTTAAAAATGGGTTGTGGTCCTTGAATGCTTGCCTGCATGCTGCATGCTGCATGGTTGCAGACAGTATTCTAGATACTGAACAATGTTTATCACTCCTTTGAAGAATAAAAAATTAATACTAGCACAGTTTTACACAACATTTTTTGATTATTGAGGTTTTTTTTTAGCGGTTGAGCTGAATACGCTTTTGAATGTGTCAAGTGAGGGCTGATGAAACCTGTAGGGACAGAATGTTGTCAGAGGGCATCGACATTGTTTTTTTCTTCGATATTTAAGTCAATCAAGAAAGAAAAATGGACAAGTTTTAACGTGTTTAAATTTCTCTTACTTCAGAGCAATCATTATTTCACCTATTTATACTTATTTGCAAACGTGTTGGTGATTACTGATTAAGAAGATTGACAGGTGTAAAAAAAATGTCCTCTAAATTTGAAATTGCTGAACAGCTATGAGTTCACCAAATGTCTTTTACATATAAGATTAGGTTATGGGCCGAAATCAGTTTATAAGCCCAGCGTTGGTAAAGAACTTTTTTCCTTTGAATCTTTAATTTTCCTTAATTAGAGTTTAGACTTTTTTCACATGGTTTAATTTTTCTTTTTCTTAGAAAAGATTACTTGAAAAAGAGTGTTATTGGACCGTTTTCCAGTCCATGCTCTTTAGTCTTTAGTGGGTTTCGACGTTTCTGGATAATCAATCATCTTCTAGATTCCTTTCCCTTTTGGGCCTCTGGAACCTAGTCAAATCTGTGTTCTTTGAACATATTATTTTATCAATTTTTTTTTTGAAAAATATTATCTTTATTAAAATTATAAATTAAAATTTTTAAAGAATCTAATAAAAATAGTTTTTTTTTTTCCAATATAACTACTGGAATATGGAGTAAGTTGTCTCAATTTTAAGAAATCAAAACCTAAATTAAATGGCACATCAACATTGGGATTTTACATCCTCAGTGAGTGCAAATATTTGGTTCCAAAAGTATTGAAGTTAAACCCAAAGTTAAACATTAAACATTAGAGCAATGTTAGTTTAGTAAGAAATACTAAATAATTTTATTTTTAAAAACTCGTATTATTTACAATGTAACTCATTTCTGTCCATTTTTGGATTCTTTTCTCCCTAAACAATATTTTTCAATTTGGGATGTGGTATCCCCTGAATTGCTTTCTTTCTACATGCAGGACATCTTGCATACTGCCTTCAATACACACGTCTTACATTTGTTAAGTTCACAAACATCCGGTAATCAAATATATAAAAATAAGTAAACGTTAATCCAAGTAAACTTTTCAAAACCAACTAATACTCTCTTCCAAATTCTTTTTGTCTCTTTCAAAAAATTTCTGTTCAAACACTGACTTAAGCATTGGATTGCGTCCCAAAACTAAAACTCTGACACCAATCTAACCTTTTTTTTTTCGTACTTATCAGATCCAGTTCACTTTCTTATAACAAACTCCTCTGAACTATCAACTTCACTCATCAACAGGATGGGCACAATATGAATATGATGAAGAAGTGCAAAGGAAAGGCACATATTCTGAATATTTTTTTTTATGGGTATGTTTGGAAGATCATGGAAGCCCATTGTTAAGTACATCAAAGAAAAGAAACCAAGACACCCAAATGGCCTCATTATTTGGAAGAACAGTGACCCTCACTTCAAAAACCTCTTCTTAAAACAAAGGAATCATTTCAAGTGGTCGGTTTAGATTAATGTGCAATATTAATGAATACATGCTTTTAAATGCTAAGAAAGATTAAGATTTTTAGATCAAATTTTGACACTAAGGAAATGTGTAATAGGAGATAAGGAGAAGATTATATTTTTATGCTGTAATCCAACTAATGGGTTTCAACCAGTTAAGTCAACCTCTTCGTTGGTAACTAATGGATATTTAAAGAGAAGAAACAACTTCAAATTTGCTTAGGAATCTGATGTGGTCATGCTTCTTGAACAAAAATGACAATTTCTTGAAGACACGCCAACTCTTGAACGTTATGCGAAAAAGTACCTAAAACTTTTTAACTAATTCTATTGTCACCTCAAGAAAAAGTTTTGAACATGGACAAAATGATTACACTTTTTTTTTGTAAGCCTAATGGCTGAAATCATGGGCTTTATGGAATGCTAAACATGCCTATTCTCCTAGAAATAAGCACCTTTAATGGAACCATTCTCCTAAAGACATTTGTATCACTTTGACCATAACTCACCATGGCTCTATCTCCTTAAATTCTCCTTCACTGCCCCTCTTTCACCCCCCATTCACTTCTCTTTTACACCCCTCTCTCTCTCTCTCTCTCTCTCTCTCTCTCTCTCTCATATACACACATAGTGAGCTTTACAGTTGAGAGAAAGGAAAAAGGGAGAAAAAGAATATGAGAGTTTCAAGTAAGTTCTTGGCTTCCTTGGTTCTTATTCTGGTTTCTTCAGTGGCTAATGGAGACCCTCTTGTTCCTGCACTCATCATCTTTGGGGACTCTGTTGTTGATGTTGGGAACAACAACAATCTCAATACACTTATCAAGGCAAACTTCCCACCATATGGAAGAGATTTTGTTACTCACAGGCCAACTGGAAGATTCTGCAATGGAAAACTGGCCACAGACTTCACTGGTAATGTTTTCTTTGAGAACCCATAACTTTTTCTTTCATGAAGTTCTGTCTCCCTCTTCTCTCATGGCGTTTTTTCATTCCTGCATGCACAGCTGAGTACCTGGGGTTCACTTCATACCCACCAGCTTACCTTAGTCGAGATGCCAGAGGAAATGCTCTCCTGACTGGAGCCAACTTTGCTTCAGCTGCCTCTGGTTTATATGACAGAACCGCAAACCTATATGTAAAACAATTAAGATCCCAACCCCCTTCTCTCTTTCTCTATGCTCCTGACTCTGAAGCTATGTTACTCGGACTCGGGTGTGAGTGTCGGATACGGATATGTGTCCGACTCGGGTATGTTCAGTTTTTTCTAAGTTTTTCCATGTATTTGGATGGTTATATTCCCATACGGCCATACCATTTCTGAATATGCGTCGGACACGGGTGTCGGACATGGATACTTCAAGAAAAATGATGAGTCGGAGCAAGATAGCTCTGAAGCCTGATTATCTAACAGATGAACTGTTTGTTGATTTTTGTAGCGTGCCGTTACATTGACCCAGCAGATAAACTACTACAAGGAGTACCAAACGAAAGTGGTGAACCTGGTAGGAAAAGCTAAAGCTAATGACATATTCTCTGGCGCCATACATCTTTTGAGTGCAGGAAGCAGTGATTATATTCAAAACTACTACATCAATCCTCTACTCAATAGAATCTATACACCGGATCAATTCTCTGACATTCTCATAAGATCCTACTCTACTTTCATTCAGGTATCCTTTAGCATTCATTTATAGAAGCTATTATGTTTTCTGTTTATGAGGTTCATGCAACTTTTAACATATACCTTCTGCAATATCTAGACCATTTACATGAGAAATTCATGCATGTTTCGAATTATGTTTGTATCTCTGACCTAATTCTAGACAGTAGACACCATGTTACTAGAAATATTATACTGTTAATAGGAAAAAAGAAATGCATTTGTATGGAAGCTCAAAACCAATGTTTATTGAAAACGAAAGAAAAAGAGAAGCGAGCTTCTTACATACTGGTTTCTTTAAAAGCACACAGCTGTTTTATGTTTGAAACAGAATCTGTATGGACTGGGAGCAAGGAGGATTGGAGTGACAACCCTACCACCAACAGGTTGCTTACCTGCAGCCATCACCCTATTTGGTGCAGGAAGTAACCAGTGTGTTGCAAGGTTAAACCAAGATGCCATTGCCTTCAACAATAAACTGAACAATACATCCCAAAGCCTGCTGGACAAGATGCCTGGTCTCAAACTTGTGGTCTTTGACATATACCAGCCTCTCCTGGACATGGTTACAAAGCCCAGTGATAATGGTAAACCACCTCTTTTGCAAAAAAGTAGTTAATCAACACAAATTAATCAACGTTTCATACAAGTAGGAACTATTAAAATTTCTTTGAATATATACTCTGCTGTCAAACTTGTAGTGAACAGAATCAACAAGATCGGATTTTTTCGAAAGCAATTTTTAATTACTAAATTTCATTCTTTAACCAAGGAAAACTAATTACTATAAGGTAAAATTTTCTTTATAATAACAAGAAACTAATAAAATTTTGGGGTTGTTCTCAGATCAACCTATGACATTATGGTATATAAATTTCATAATGATGTGGATCCTTTCATTGTGTTATTCAAGGCTCCATTATGCTTGATTTGCCAGATGAATGAGGAGGCTCATTATTCATTAATATACTTTTTTCCCTGTGAATTTGTTATTATTATTGTTGCAGGTTTCTTTGAGTCAAGAAGAGCTTGCTGTGGAACAGGTACACTAGAGACCTCCTTGCTTTGCAATGCCAGGTCCATGGGGACATGCTCCAATGCTACATCATATGTGTTTTGGGATGGATTCCATCCCTCCGAAGCTGCTAACCAGATCTTGGCAGGCGATTTGCTAGCACAGGGAGTGTCCCTAATCTCTTGAAGCTATTTCCTTCATGGTCATAGAAAGGGAAAAGAAAAAAAAAAGAAAAACACTATCACCTGTTCCTGTAATCTTCTCATATGTAGGATATTAGATATTACTAAAACACGGACTTTGTTGGTCTGACTGTTTTAGCTGGAGAATTTTAGTATTTTCACATGTAAAACCTCCTTATTTATGCTTGTAGCAAGGGTACACTGCTGCTTCCTGTCAGGGAAGTTTATGCATTGATCCTTGCCTCAATAAGATGATTATGGTTGTTTTGTGAATAATTTAGTTAGCTTTCTCTGTGTATGGCCAGAAAATGCAAGTTGTTAAGTGATATAGTAGTGTAAGCATTATGTAAACTACTCTGCCCTAACTAGCATACAACTTCGGGATTGACATTTATCTCATATTCCTACATAATCAAATTTTGTGATTGATGAAATCGTTTAATTCTGCTCAAGTTATCTAAGTTCTTCCACAAACAGGCTTCATTTTCTATTTTATCAATTCTTCCATTCCTATAACAATTCTATGTTTATCCGGACAGTCACCAATGTTAAACCATGAATAGACCAGATGACAATTGAAAGACGCTTGAGCTTTAGTACGGATATTTCTATAAAATCTTAATACATTAAAATCCTTATAGTTGACAGAAATAAATTTAGTTAATAAGTCAAACTCAAGTGGTAGTAAAAGTTCACCTGCGCCAGTTAAACATCTCAGGTCCCTAAGAAAGTTCAAATCCAGCATTAGAACTGATTGCATAACGAAGCTTTGCTTTCAGAGTACTTGACCGCTTATATGTTGGAAGCTGTAACCATCCAATAGAGCAAGGAAGCACAGATGTGATTAGTTCAGAATTCAGATCCTTAATCCCCCCTCCCTTATGCAGATATGAGATGTTAAATCAGTTGTCTTAAAGTCTGATGTTTAACATAGTAGATATTAGACTGGAGGGCACCCATCCCCCATTATTGTACCTTGAGAGTGTTATAGCATGTAGAAGCTGATGGAAGTCGCTCCACATCCGAACCTCCAATTGTTGCCCAAATAGGGGCATCACTTGCAACCTGTACAAGATCAAGATTCCTGACTGAGTTTCAGTTGTTGACAAGATATTAAGATAGTCATGTAGCCCTTTCTCCATTTACATTTCTCGTTTATCCCTGCTCTTTACTATAAGTTTTTTTCCTTTAAATCTTGGGGAATTTCCTTTTTTCTTTTTTATTCTTTTTCCCTTTTTTGTTTGTTGCAATCAAGTTCACTAAATTGCTTAAGGAGCAACTGGAAATTTTTTAACAGAGATAACAGCATACCTTATGAATAGTGAAAGATGGCTGCAAGTATTTGAACCCAAGTAAAGGAGCTCGCGAACAACTGGTCACAAACTTTAGCAGCATACAGCGTTCTTTTGGCTCAAAATCATGCATAACCTAAATCAAGTTCAAAACAGAGGCTATATTCATGCAGCAGTTTACATGATTAAAAAATTCGAGGGACTAAGCCCAAATATGAGAAAAATCAGTTAAACTTCCATCATGCTAATACCTCCCAGAAAAGTTTAATAGGTCGACTTCCCTCGGAATAACCACCAGTATACCGAGTGTTATTTCTTAAATCATCAACATCAATATCATGGTCTCCACCAGAAAGTAACTGCATACAGCAATGTGGGTCAATGTTTTGTGCTATTAGTCAGCCTAGAGTTAAGTGATAGGTGAGGCAAATCAATAGAAAATTATTTGCAATATAAGAAAGTAAAACTAGTGCACAACTATGACTCCACAAAAATACATCTGGAGTAAAAATACCTGATTAAATTCACTTGCATTAAATAACTTCATCCAAGAGGGAGATATAAGATCAGTTAACCCCCTATAAAATGCATTTGAAAAGGGAAGTATCTGCAGTTCAACATTGAAAACAAGTTAATAGTATGAATTTATGATACATAGATATATTTCTATAATATTTATGAAATGACTAAAGAGAGACCTGTCGGTTGAGTTTGTAATCTGCCATTGCATGAACATACTGCATCTTGTTCTCATTAGTCACACAAACATCCTTGCCACCAGGTTTAAGTTCGATAACATGCCGTTTACCAAAAGATTCTTCAGTAACTGTGAAATCTAGACAGAGCTCCTTAATATCACCATCATAGTGCTGCAGTTAAAGCAAACAAAATTAAAAAGTTGTAGGACTTTCCTTTACATGTATAGATCTCAACATTAAGACCTTTGTGTAAAGGAAAAAATAAGGTACTGAATGTGTTACATAAGCAGACAAGAAAAACGAATAATAGATCCTTAATCTCAAAGCATTAAGATCATGATGCAAGAAGGTGATACTTCCAGTATCCTAGAAGGGTGATATAGGAAACAAGGAATGTAGGATCCATAAGATGGCATATTGTGCTTGGTTTTGCCGAAACTTTCTACTTGAAAATATCAACAAGTTGAGCCTGGGTATGTTACCATATTGATAGAGAAATACTGTATAGAGAACATATAAACATCACATTCTCTTTTAGTTTTTTCTTTTTGAATAATTATACTGCATTCTCACCCTCCTGTCTTTCAACGTCCGTCGTTTCTTTTAATTAGCCTCTTTATTATTCTTTATGTTCTCTGGTGATCAAATGATTGGTGAGGCTTAAAATACTCCTCTCATCTTCCTTCTCCCTGTAGCTTATGGACAATCCATCTAATAATTAGTACATAAAGAAAATACCAAATTTTATCCTTCAAAAATGATAAAAAAATAAAGAAATATCATCTGGCTATCCAAGAAGCAAGCTACACTGCTACAGGAAATTGATGCCTTAGTTTCCGTCCTTGTTGACTTGCTCAAAATAGCTGAACAATTGCAGACATCATAATACTTCACCTATCACTTATAGGAGTCACTTGCAGGTTAACTTAAACACGTCACCCACCTTAATACCTTCCCGTAGCAGCATCTTGCTAATTCTTGCCCAACAATGAGCTCAATATGCAAAGCAGTCTTATCACACAGAAAATGCATTTCTATTAATCCTTCGAAATGCAACAGAAACATCAAGTGGCATACAAACTACACCACCTATAAAGCTATTTGTATATAAGAAAGATAATTTGGCTATATCTTGACATACATAAGGAATAAAAAACAAATAGATAACATGCATGATCTTCATGAGGGCTAACCTTGACATACATAAGATTCCGATAGAGCTCTGCATCAAGTGTTGATAGTTCATCAAGAAAGCTATATCGGCCTAATAGCTTTCGCACGAAAACATGTGAAAAAGAGTAATCTAGTAATATTCCTTCATAGAGTGCTTTACCAACAACTCTTCCAAGGAACTCAATCATCTGGATACCATTCTCTAGACATCTTGCAGCTGCATTAGGTATTAGAAGTCTGTCTGACGTTGATGTTTGGGAAAATAACCCATACCTTTAGATAGAAAAAAAAAATTAACTTAAAAAGTTAGTAAATGAATAAAGCCACCTTTTTCAGGATAAAACACCAGTATGACTTACTCAGGAGCAAAAGCTGCTTTAGATATATCAGTTAAAAATTCTTTAGATAATCCACCATAATCCAGACCAGCCTCTGGAAGGCCACATTCACTAACAAATGAAACATGAATTGATGACTTCAACCTTGAGCCAAGTGAATTTAATTGTTGAAAGCCATCTTCAACTATATGACCTCGACGAATTACTATCTCAACAGATCGTGAACCAGGTCCAGCCACTTCACCAGCCATTTTCCGAGAGACTTTATCCATATTGATAAATTCTCTAAACATTTGAACCCTGCCAAAGATACAAACTATGTCAACCAAAGGACTTTGGCTTGGTCAAATAAAATTAGGCCATTCTATATCTATGTAATAGGAGGTTTAGATGATCATCCAATGTAAGTCAGATGCTACTTCTCATTTGAACGCATATTTCTGGAAAGAGCTCGTCCAAAATATGAACTATTCACTTTGCATTATATGAAATTCTGGTGAACAAGGTGAGTTAGAAGCTCAGACCTAAATTACATGGTATAACAATCAAATTTCTTATGACTTAATACCTTTCTTGAAATGGAAATACATGTGGCATACTGGTGATTACAGAACCCATACTGTGAACAACTATAGCATCCTCTGATCTGATATTAGCTGATAGAGCTTCATGAGTTCTGGCAGCTACTGCAATTGGAGGTCGGCTCCTTCTAGCTGGTGAAAGCCACAAAGCAGGGGGGCAGAACTGGTGCCTGCAATCCCTTTCATAGATTAGATGCAAGCATCTGATGGCAGAATCCATAAGGGAACCATTCTGTTGGCCCACACTACAAGAGAGGCCATTATAGACTAGTGTGTTAAGCACGGAAGCAATTCTTCGCTGTTGCTCCAGTGTGAATGGAACCTAAATCATGCACAAAATACTCCAATAAACAACAGAGACAAAGATAGAAAGCAAAGAGATGATTAAATAACCAGTTTACCTGTTTCTCATAAAACTCTATGTCATCAAGAACTAATAGCAGATGAGAATAGGTGGCACAGTACAGATGAAGCAGACATGACAAATCTTTTGGAATACCTTGAGGACCATGCCTCAAAGGCTCTATATCCCAAACATCAAAAGAATCCTCATCAACCTGATGATCATCAGCTGAATCTGAAAAATCAACATCTGCTTGTGATTTGCCAGTGAACTTCTGCAATACATTAATCCATTTATTGACTCCGTCTTTATTGGCTTGTTTTAGTTTTTTATCAATTCCTTCTTTTTTCTTCCCTGAAACTTTGCTTGTACCATGATTAGCACCTCCAATGGTGTGACTATTCCCATGAAAAATGGAACTTTCTAGCACTCCCCAAAGGTTGCCAAGAAATCCAGGAGTGAAAGATAGCATGTTCAGAACAGGCAATGGTCCAATCATGGGATTGAGTGCTGCAAATATTCTAAGCATGTATGAGTAAAAATATGCAATATCAATCAATTCCAAGTTCCCCAAAGATTCTAAGTTGTTTGGAGGTAGGATCTTGGCCTCATCTGTATGAGCATTTCTTTTTGATATTTCCAAAAGCTTTTTAAGATGCCATTGCTGACAAACAGGTCTAAATAGGTCCATGAAGGATGTCTTTAAGGACCCACATGCCGTCTTGTTCTCCTGCATACTGACAGGCAGTTCGTAAGCTCCATCATTGCCTTCAAGATTCTGATTCCCCTTTTCATTCCACCCAGCATTATGAAGCCATGCCAATAAATTGTCTGCAAGAATGGCTACAACATGGACATAGGATGCATATTCTGGACCTTGGTTCAAGGCTCCGGAGTCCAGAAAGTCATTTTCACTCCCAGCAACTAGGCCTATAACGTTCGCAAGAGCCCAACCAACTGGTGGAACTACCTTCAAAGAACAGTCCATGCTGGACTGATCAATGTCTGACATCTTTCTGACAATTTTATCTCTTGAAATCTGTCATCACCTGCCATAGTTTGATCAGTTCCACATGCCTCAAATCATAGAGTTTTGTAATATGCAAATGGAATTTGAAATTTAGGGTTTTCAGAAATGAATTGAAGGATTAATAGTAAAAGATAGTAAATGAAAATGCAATCTATTATACAAGTAATGGAATTATAGGAAAGCCGTATACTATAAAAATACCATGTCCTAGAGATGATAAACACAAATCCATATTTTCATTTCAATACCAAATGCACCAAGTTTATAGCACTTCGGACATTTGCATAGAACTTCCCAAAGATGCAATGATTAGTGAAAATAACTGCAGCCAGCCCCACGGTACATGTATTACTCTCTGTTTAAATTGGTAAGACTATGCCAGATATTTCCAAAATCCAATGCAATAAAGAAAATACAGCACAAAAAGTCCTGTTTCCCACGATAATTACAAGATCAGATCAGAAAGCTATGGCTTCGTCGATTTCAACTTGCTATATCAGGAAGCCACCACATGGCCTTTTAAAGAACTATACTATTGAATGCCAATAAAAGTAGGCTATATATGAATTGAATCATAGAAAAAATTGATAGAATAGCCAAAAGGACAAGTAATGATGATTGAGCAACAAAAAGAAAAAAATTAGCATCAGATGCTTGGATAGTATGAATTTAAATAAGCATAACTAAAGGTCATATGCACAATTTTAAATCAAAATTCTTGAAAATGTATGAGAAAGAGAACATTAAGGAGATTGGGGTTTAATAGGGTATTACCAGTAAAATTTGCAAACATGGTGAAAGAGTGGACTTGTGGCTTAGAGCAGGTAGAAGAACAGCTGGTAGACGTTGAGTGAGCCAAGGAATTGTAAGTAAATACAAACAGTATGGCTCAGCAGCAGAATGCACATCAAACTTACTAAAGCCAGCTGCATTAAAGGTCGTCACACTAAATGGCCGAATAGCTAGAGTAATTGCACTAGCAGTGATCAAGAATTTATCATCAGTCTGGACAATACTTTTCACTTTCAGAGAAAAACAAACATCCAATTTGCTTATATATCTTCTCAGAGATACATAAAGGCCACTTCTACAACTTCCCATAAAGCTAACCAAGTTCTTCACTGCTGCATCTGCATCCCCAATATTGTCATCATTAACAATCCTCCAGCTTTTCAGATCGGTTAATACAACAACAAGACGCAATGCAATAGATGTCAGAACGACAATATCTTGACTCCCTGCACGAGACGTATCACACTCTGAAAGAATGAACGAGCAGAGTGAAATCAGCTTTTGCGCTTGGTACATCGATGTTCTTCTCTCTTCAGTTGTACCCACAATCAGGGAGCAAATATTCTTCCTTGAATCTATCCACCAAACAAGGAAATCACTACCAACTGTTTATTAACCTTTACAAGCTAAAACGAAAAGAAAAAAGGCGGTCCGAAATCTAATACACAGCAGCACATTTCATAGGAACAATGGATTTAAAATTATTGAACTAAATTTTAAAATGATTAGCATACCAGTTGAATTTATGCTTTCCAAGAGAATCCTAAAGCAAGTCTGCATACATTTTAATTCTCTGGCAAGAATCTTCCGCCGCCGAATTGATAAACATGTAATGAAGAAAATAAAAGGCCTTAAAACACTGCTGGAAATCAATTCCCCAGTCATAAACTCAGATTGATTTTTCACCAAACTTTCCCATTCTTCTTGAAATTTCATAGCCACTTTCCTTGTCACGTTATAGCTTCTCCAAGTTCTCTACAAAATATATGTAAATGGAAAAACCTGAGAATCCTTTTTAATAAAAAAACAAACAATTTAATTGAAAAAAAAAAAAAACCATTGTGAAAAGTAAACCTGGATAAAGATTGAAGCGGAAGCAGCTTTTCTTGCATAATTGCGATGCTCTCTTTCTTGAGAAACTTTTTCGAGCAGCGCATCTCTTGATATTTCTTTGGCGCTTGCTCCTCTCAACGATACCTGAATTTGGGTAACCCAATCGAAGATTTAACATTTGATTAAGCAGAAAAAAATAATTTAGAAAGATTGTTGTTGTAAATTGATTAATTAAGCCCTAATTGAATTGACGGATCAAGAGAGAGTAGCCCTAACCTGATGTTTTCGATGTTCGTCCATGGCTGAGAGACGATCATCTAAAAGAAGCTAATCAAAGCTTAAATCTTTGTTTTTTTTCTTTTTAGTTTTTCGTCAACGGCCAAAAAAAAAAAAAATCGAATTTTGTCTTGGACGGTTTGATTATGTTTTGGTGTTTCTTAATCTAACTACCCGCAAGTTTTGCGAGTTTAACTCACTCGTGCACTCGCAATCTCCATCCCAATATAATGGAAGTACTATTTAAAATTATCTATAAGCTAAAATAATAATAATTTCTTTTGAATTTTATTATTTTATTTAAATAAATTTTTAATTTTGCATTCAATTAAATTTTAACTCTTAATTTGTATTCAAATAAACCTTTATCTTTAATTTTTACTTAAATAAGTTTTTAAATAAATCTATCTTTCGTTGAAAATAAAAATTTATTTGATACAAAATAAAAATATAAAAACTTACATAAAAAATGAAATAATTATTAATTTTTTTTTGTGTTTTAACATTATCTAGGTTTAAAGTTTCCCAAGATATATCATTTGAACTTGAAATTCATCCCAAAAGAAAATATCATAATTTTAGTTTTATTGATTTATTATAATATTAACATTTAGAATAAATAATACCTAATTTTATCCTATTGTTTGCAATGTGAAATTTATATAAATTATTTTTTGTATTAAATTATAGCTGAATTATCTGTGTCTTTTGAATAAATAAAATATTTTACTTATTAAAAAAAGTAAATGTACATAAATTATTTTATAAATATCATATAGACTTCAATACTTCTACTCTGTAAATAGTTTCTAATATTTGTTTATTAAAACATTATATACATATATGAAGTGCCAATCTTTGTAGTCCTGCAGATTATGACTATAAGCAGGTTACAAATATAACAAATATTTTTTTTTTTTTTGGATAAATAAAATTTTACTTATTCAAAAAAGAAAATGCCAATCTTTTTTTTTTCCTTGTTCTTTAAATATTAATCTAAGTGAGATAAATAATGTGATTGATGATGGTAAAAAAAAAACAATTATGTGATTTTTTTAGAAAAAATCTTTAATAATGTATTTTTTTAAAAAAAATTATTCTTTGCGTGTAAAAAACGCACTAAAACGCGCGTGGAGTAAACATGTAACTAAGAAGATATAGCACTAACTAGCGATAAAACGATATAAACGGGAGTAAAAAACCAAAGTTGAAGTAGGACGTTATGTTTGGCGCCTCTGATTTTTGTCTCAATCCATGTCCACCATTATCCATCCCCAAAACCACCCACTCCTCCGCCACCACTTCCCTCGCAAACCACCGCAACCTCCACCTTACCCCTCTTTTCTCTCCCTTACCAAACCCAAATCCCACCACCGCCGCGTCATCCTCTCCTCCACCACCTCCCTCTCTCGTCACACACTCTCCGAACCCCCCATTTGCAATGACATTAATTCCTTAATCTCTTTGCTTCACCTTTCAGTTCAGTACTCCGACGCTGACCTGGCAAAAGCTGTTCATGCTTGTTCTCTCAAGTTTCAAGAAGACAGCCATCTGGGAAATTCTCTAGTTTTAGCTTACCTGAAACTGGGTCTTTTTAATCATTCTTTTAAAGTTTTTACCTCTCTTTCTTGCCCCAGTGTAGTAACTTACTCTTCGTTGATTTCGGGTTTTGCAAAATCAAATCAAGGAAACAAAGCGATAAAACTTTTTATGAAGATGAGGACTGAAGGTATTGAGCCTAATGAGTTTACTTTCGTTGCAATTTTAAGTGCTTGTATTAGAGTTTTGGAGTTAGAATTGGGATTTCAAGTTCATGGTTTGGTTATCAAAACGGGTTTTTTGGATAGTATTTTTGTAGCCAATGCTTTAATGGGGTTGTATGGGAAATTTACTGGGAGTTTGAGGTTTGTTTTTAAGTTATTTGATGAAATGCCTCAAAGAGATGTTGCAACATGGAATACGGTGATTTCTAGTTTGGTGAAGGAAGGGATGTATGAGAAAGCATTTGAATTTTTCCGTGTTATGCAAGGAATTGGTTATTTTAGAGCTGATTTTTTCACTATTTCCGCTGTTTTGAGTGCTTGTGAAGGAAGTTATGCTTTTATGAAAGGCAAAGAAGTTCATGCTCACGCTATTAGAATTGGATTAGAGGGTAATTTGAGTGTGAATAATGCTCTTATTGGACTTTATAGTAAATGTGGTAGTGAAGGAGATGTGGTGGCTTTGTTTGAGAGCATGCCAGTTAGGGATGTTATTACTTGGACTGAAATGATTACTGCCTATATGGAATTTGGA
The DNA here is from genome assembly GCA_030761205.1 of Fremontodendron californicum. NCBI lineage: Eukaryota > Viridiplantae > Streptophyta > Magnoliopsida > Malvales > Malvaceae > Fremontodendron > Fremontodendron californicum. Next base: position 2,370,503 of record JAULJL010000012.1, read on the forward strand.
TTGGTGGATTTGGCTTTGGAGGTTTTCGACAAGATGCCGGAGAAGAATTGCATTTCTTATAATGCTCTTATGGTGGGATTTTGCAGAAATGGTGAAGGTTTGAAGGCAGTAAAGTTGTTTATTGAAATGGTGGAGGAAGGTTTAGAGTTAACAGATTTCAGTTTGAGTAGTGTTATTAATGCTTGTGCATTGGTCATGGATGCAAGTGCTAGTGAGCAAATTCAAGGCTTTTGTGTCAAGTTTGGTTTTAGATCAAATGTTTTTGTTGAAGCAGCATTGTTAGATATGTGCATGAGGTGTGGAAGGATGGCAGATGCTGAGAAAATGTTCCGCATGTGGCCATCTGAACAAGATAGCTCTGTTGTTTGTACATCAATGTTATGTGGGTATGCTCGAAATGGACAACCTGATGAGGCAATCTCCTTTTTCCTTAGATGTCGACTAGAAAGAACAATGGATACAGATGAAATAACTTTAACTTCCATACTTGGTGCATGTGGAACTTTAGGGTTTGAAGAGATGGGAGAACAAATTCACTGTCATGCTCTTAAAACTGGGTTTGTGACTGATTTAGGGGTGTTGAATTCCATAATTAGCATGTATGCCAAATGTGGGAACATGAATGGTGCAATCAAAGTTTTCAATATTATGCCCATTCGTGATGTAGTTTCATGGAATGCTTTGATTGCTGGCCATATTCTTCATAGGCAGGGTGATGAGGCACTGGCTGTTTGGTCTGAGATGCAGGAGGCAGCCATAAAGCCAGATAAAATTACTTTGTTTTTAGTTATTTTGTCTTATCGACACACTAACTTGGATTTAGTTGATAACTGTCGGAGGTTATTTCTCTCCATGAGAACCAATTATGACATTGAGCCTACTTCACAGCATTATGCTTCCTTTGTTAGTGTTTTAGGACACTGGGGTCTTCTTGAAGAAGCAGAGGAAATGATTGATGAGATGACTATTGAGCCAAAGGCATCTGTTTGGCGTGCTTTGCTTGACAGTTGTAGAATTCGTTCGAACACGACCATTGGGAAACGAGTGGCAAAGCACATACTTGCAATGAAGCCACAAGATCCCTCTACATACATACTTGTGTCAAATCTATACTCTGCATCTGGGAGATGGCATTGCTCTGAAATGGTCAGAAACGATATGAGAAAAAAAGGGTTTCGGAAAAATCCTGCTCGAAGTTGGATCATTCATCAGAACAATGTACATTCATTCTACGCAAGGGACAAATCTCATCCCCGAACAAAGGACATCTATCGAGGGTTAGAAATACTAGTCTTGGAATGCCTAAAAGCTGGATATATTCCAGACAATAGCTTTGTTCTTCATGAGGTTGAGGAGAATCAAAAGAAAGATTTCTTACTCTATCATAGTGCAAAACTAGCAACAACATTTGGGCTTTTAATGACCAAGCCGGGACAACCCATACGGATTGTCAAGAACATCCTTTTGTGTGGAGACTGCCATACATTTTTGAAATTTGTTTCTGTGATCACAAGGAGAGAGATTTTCTTGAGAGATGCTTCAGGATTTCATTGTTTTCGGAATGGACAGTGCTCCTGTAAAGATTATTGGTGATTGATCTTTGCTATGTTGCAAATTCAGTAACCTCATTCAATGTTTTAGTACATACTGACATTTAAATTTTTCACACATCTCTGCCTCTTTTCAGAGGTTTGAAGTTACACTGTTTTGATTTTTCATTTTTTTTTAAGTATCGGTATCCGATACTCGTGTCTGATGCATATATTCTCTAAATACATAAAAAAATTTAGAATAAATCGAATATATCAGTGTCCGATAATCACATCCAAATCCGAGTAACATAGGTTTGAAGCAACATAGGTTTGAAGCCAGTCTTCTCATATATGTATTCTATTTAGAAGTTTTGTAGAAAAAAAAATCATGTGTATAACTTTCTATTTTTTCTCGTCTTTTTTTCATCTAATTTTCTTTTTTCACCCACATTACGAGTGTATCAGAACTTAATTATTGTAATTTCTTTTATGTTTATAACTTTATTAAAAAAATTAAAAATTTCTTAGCAGTCATCCATTTGATTAATGCGACAGTACTTACCCTTACCCTTTAGCCTTTTTCCATTATTCATCATCTTTTAAATTTTAACAAATTTATCCTCCTAAGAACTTCAGCAAATCAAACTGTTTTATAATCATCATAAAACTAATTTAATTGCAAACAGACAAAAGGCATTAATGGTAGGAAACATTATTCCTATTTTCCTCCGGTACGGGAGAGATGTTGAATTTTCGAGTTAGGCTCTTTCTTTCTTTCTATTTTTTCAATCATTTATATATATAATTTTCATAATTAATATAAATCTTAAATATATAAATTGTGCTGATAACTCGGAGGTTAATTACCTTTTAGGAAAAGGATTATTATTCCGTACACTGTCAGTGGATTTTTTTAAGTTCATAAGCGGTGCTTACACGCTTTCGTAATTTTTTATACGATTTATATTTGTACAAACTGACCATTGGATTTAACAATATAATCGTACTTGTTGTGCACGTAAAGTTTTGAATCGATCCGCTACTGTCTTTTTCAATATATATATAACGGTTGAAATTTTTTTATATTGGAATGAATAGTTAAACATTTTTAATCTACTCGAAACTCGACGTGCATGATTTACGTGAATAGAACATGAAATACGACGGTCAAATTAAAAAAATACAAATCGTATGAAAAGTTATGGAAACATGTAAGCATCGCTTGTGAACTTAAAAAAATCAACTGGCAGTGTACAAGATAATAATCCTTAGGAAAATTGGTCAATTAGCAAACGTAAAATGCAATGAATTCGGGATTTAACTCAATTAATTAATTTAATCATTTTTAAAAAACATCATCCAAAAGATTTGAATTCGAATTTTAATATCGACAATTCTTTCTCCTATTCTCAAACTGCAATATCATTTATAAAAATATATATATATATATATATATATATATATATATATATATATAAAATGCAATAATTTGGTTTCCACGGTATATTTCATTTGTTGTAGAATCTTGATCGAGTAATAACATGTTTAATATTTATGAGATAGAGATTTACAAGTAATTATAAGAAGGTGGCAAAATTGAGAAATAAGCTTCTTGTCTAGTTGCTTGAGAAAAAAAAACAAAAAAGAAAACAGAGTTGGAGAAGAAGAAAAAGATGTCTCTCCCGACGTTAAGACAGACGCCAAGGTTGTCTCTATTTTTGGCTTGAAGCTTGCATTGCATCAACCAAGCATACGAGGCAGGCAAAGATGCAAAGCCAGATAGAGACGCACAACTAGAAAAGTCCCTTTATCCTTTATTCTCTCCTCAATAATTAAGAGTGAATAATTATTTTTGAAAAAAATGATTAAGGTGATATTTAAAGAAATTTTTTTTGTACTTAATATATTATTTTATTAATTTATTTTTTAAAAAAATAATGCATTAATTATACATTTATATATTTTTTTATAAATATCATCTTAACCCGTGTCATTAAACATTGACATTTCTCATTTAAGAAAAGAAAAGTGTAATTAATGATTATTTTTTTTGAATTCAGTAATTAATGCATAAAAAAAAATCCTAAAATAAATTAACTAATTCTTAATTAGCTAGTATCTATAAACACAAATTAACCGAATCGTTAATTTTTATAGAGAAATGTTAACCAGTGCCTAGTGGCATTGGTTAAGGTGGTATTTATAAAAAAAAAAATGTAATGAATGTATTGTTTTTTTTTTTTTTTTTTGAATTCAGTAAAAATAATGTATTAAATACAAAAAGTTTTCTTAAAATGGTAAATAAATAATTCATAACTGGTACCTATTAACATCGGTTAAGCGAACCCATTTTTATATACCAACATGAATTTTAAAAAAGAAGATAGTTGTTTTCATTTAAATTATATCATGTAATTTCATTTTTGAAGAACTCAACTATTTTATTACACAGCAAATAAGATAACTAAATGGTAAACATTTATTTTAGTAAATTCATTAATGATTATTGTAATAAATAAATAATTTTTTTAAAAAAAAAATATTAATCAGTGATTAGTTAGTGACACTTGTTAAAGTGATATTTAAAAATAAAAATGTAATTAATGTATTTTTGTTTTTGAATTCAATAAAGATAATGTATTAAATGTAAAATAAAATAAAAAAATTAAATGCTAATTAAATATTTTTTTAATTGGTGCTTATAAACACTCATTAATCATACCCTTCTTAAAAAATGTAATTATACGATATAGTTTAAAAAATGAAATGAAAGGACATATAGCGATCTAAAGTAATCGTTTTTTATTAAAAAAAATAAATAAAAAAAGTGGTTTAATGCCTTAAAATCTTTTTCTTCAATTTTGAAATGTATAATATTAGTAATTTATAATGGGATAAATAATTGGGAAGTATATTGTGGGATTCTAAACCATGATTTTCACAAGGGGTTTTTCAAACAATATAAGTACATGACTCAGTGAGCAATAGAAAGAAAAAAAAAAAAAGAGACAGAATAGAAAGAAGTACTACTATTTAGAGTCTCTATAATCACAAGTGACATTGTCATGTGATTTGCTATTTCTTTTATAGAATTGTTTCAAATCAGTTTGATGCCAAGAAATAGAAAATACTATAAATGGAGTGGAGGGCCTTTCTTTTGATCTTACCCTATTCAAAGTTTGCAGTTTCTTTAAAAATTAAAGTTCACCAAACAAAAGCAAAGGTGACATGCATTTATCATATAAAACTTACATGAGTTCATTCATATGTACCATTTAAATTGCTGATGATGACAAGAAAGAGAAATTATCTCATTTATAATTGGTAAAATTTTTACATTTTATAAGTGAGATTAGTAGGGCAATACATATTTTTTTATGTATATTAAAAAAAAAACTAATTTTAAAAAATGGGACATGTGCATGACAGTCTTTTAATTTCGTTTGTTGAGTTAAAAAATTTCAATGTCAGTACATTAAAAACGAATTCTATATATATATGTGTGTGTGTTTTTGTGCGTATGCGCAATTATTTAATTATTTGAATTTATAAATAAGACATTTCATATAGGTTAATTGAGTGCTTAATCTCTTTAAAACACCTTTATTAGTGATGAGTTAACTAATTTATCCAATTAAACTAAAAAAAAAAAAAGAATAACTTCTGTAATTTAGAGAAAAATAGAACTTAGGTATACCATAAATGAGTAGGTAAAGTAAAAGAGTCAAATGGATTGGGATTTGAGAATTGAAAATCTAATTTCCTTGTCAATTACACAAGATGTAGTAATGTAGTTTTCCAATATCTATCAAATTAAGTTGATGCACCAGCCACCCAACTACTCATAACCAAAATTTGGGGTAATTTACATTATGGGTCATTAAATTTAACATCAATTTTCATGTAGGTCACAAACCTTTAATTTATCAAATTACATCACTGAACTTCTATAATTAATAAATTATGTCACTTATTCTAACTCCGTTGAGTAATTCTAACGGAAAAGCTGACTTATCATGCATATATTTGTTACATCTCATCAAGATAATGTTTGACTGGCATTTTAGGTAAAAAAAAATTTCATGTTGATTTTGCTTTTTCGTTAAAATTACTTAACGGAATTATTATAAATGACCTAATTTATTAATGATAAAAGTTCAGTGATGTAATTTGATGAAATTAAACATTTATGATCTATATGAAAGTTGATGTTAAGTTCAGTGATCGATAATTTAAATTACTCCAAAATTTGCATAAAAGAAGTGGCATGACAAATACTTAATAATTTGTAGGCACTTACCAGGTACCAGTTAATTAATCCTTTGAAGTTACTATTTTATATTCTTGATAAGTGGTAAGTCAATCAAACTTTCATAATTAACTGCCAAAAGATTAGCAATATAAAAAAATCTATTAGAATAAGAGTTCGTTTTTGGTACACTGACAGTGTAAACCTTTTAACTCCACAAGCGGGTTAAAAGGTTGCCACATGTCCCACTTCTTTTTTTAATTTTTTTTTTAATTATACCCTACCACTATGTGTCACTCTCTCAACCTACTTGTGAAGTCTAAATATTCTACTGGCAGTATACCAGATAATATTCCTTATAATAATCCCTAAAGATCAATTAGATTTGACTAAATATACATTGTTAAATTATGGATTTTATATTTATTAAAAATATTTTATTTATTTATAAGATTGATTAATTAGATAATTAATAATGAAATCAAATGTGTTTAATTCATTTAATCCAAATTAATCATTGATTACAATATTTATATTTATTACCAACATATTAAAAAATCTAATGACTCACATGCATATAAAACTTGATTTGTGAAAAAATAAATTAAGTTAAATTAAATTAGACTTAATTTTATGAAATTGGAAAGTTTATAAAGAATTAAATTAAATTAATCGCTTCCTCTCAATAGTAAGAAATTTGATCTTAATCCAATATTTTTTTTTATGAGTTGAGAAAGGAGAATTTGTTCCTACCTCTCTCATTGAAAAGTGCATGTGAAGGTGTGATGTAAGGGGGGCACTAATGATACACAAATTTAGGATGCTGATGCTTTAGAGCAATCCTTCAAATTTGGCATTCTCTTCTTAAGTCTAAAGCCTGAAATAAATGAGAGGTGCGACTGGGAAGATTGTAAATTAATGTCTAAAAGACAAAACTAGCCTTCTTGCATGTTTTTCCTGATGTAATAAAAACAGGAGGAACAAACTTAAAAGAAGAAAGAAAAAAGGACAATAATAGCCTTCCTAAGTCTCGTACGTAACATGATGTTTGTTGAGATTTAATCGAATCTTCAATCCATTATTTTTTTAATATGTTCGTTATTATTATTTGAATTTGGTTAAAAGATGTCATAGAATCTATTCATTAATTGTAAAATTTATATTTTATAAATGATTACTAAAAATATATTAAAAATAATAAAAGAAAGTTGAACCAATATTTGTATCATATAATAATAGTAATAAAAAGGATGATAGGATTTTGTTTTTCTGTTTTGGTGATTCCCTAACCATTTCAATCCTAGCAATCAAAACATATAAAATCACTACAAAAAAGTAGTTTAATTTTTTCATATAATTTATACTTAAATATAACAATTTAAACACAAAACATTAAATAATTTTAATGTTAGGTAAATTTATAAAAAGAAATCTTAATTTTACATGACATATATATACAAATAAAGATGATATGGCCTGATTTAAATCAATTAGTAATAAGCCTTTTTTTAAGAAAAAATTAGTAATAAGCTTTTAATTAAACCGATGATACCAAAAATAATAATAATTAAGAATCACATAATTAACATAATTTTCATACTTATATTATATGGAGAGTATTTGAAAGTGCACCGTCCAAAATCCAAAATAGTAATTAAATGTTTAATCTCATATAGTATTTTTTTCGTGTGAGAGATTGAATATTTTATTTATTTAGGTTTTATGAAACAAAATTAAATAAAAACCTTATTTTTTTGTTAAAATAAAATGATTTACTACATTCGCAATTTTATTATCGAAATTGACAAGAAAAAATTATTTTTAATTAACTGAACTCAAGGCATCAAAATCTTAAATATTTAATTAACTAGTATGATTTATTCAAAAAGACATAGACATAGTTGAAGTAAATATTAAAAAATTGTCAAATTTAATATAAATAAAATAAGAATAATAATAATAATGATATAATAAAAGCAAGTCACTGTATTATTGAATGGGAAATTTCCCAAGGGGAAGAGAGAGGCAGAGGAACTCAAATCAGAGCTGGCAGCGCGTGCACGGAAAGGCGCGTGAACCGCGAATTAAATAGAGATTCGGTGATTGGAGAGGGGTGGAATTGGAAAATAAAAATTTTGCATGAAGGAACTCGAATAAAGAGAGCCAAAACTGGAGGACACTTGGCATGATGTTTAAAGTTTAAACCTTTTTTTTCCACCTGTTTCTTACTTAGCAAACAACCCCCAACATTTCACTTATAAAAAAGAAGAAGAAATTGCCCCAGAAAGAAAGAGATTGAGAGATATGGAGAGGGTTTTGGTAGCAAACAGATTGTAGATAGAAAGACTGTAATTGAGAGGAAATTAATTCTCCCGGAAAAAGAAACAGGGATATAGAGAGAGATGGGTGGGGATGGGAACAAAAATTGGTTTGCATGTTGTTTTTCAACACCAAAAATATCATCATCTTCATCTTCATCATCAACAATCAAACTTTTGTTCTATATAGTTCCTTTGATTCTGGTTTCGTTCATTGTTTTTGTTTTGGTTCCAAGAAATTCAACTTGGGTTTTCATTTCTAGCCTCCCTTCTTCTTCTTCTTCTGCAAATAGCACCGAGAAGTTTGGTGCAGCTATGCATGCAGAAGGGAGTGAAGAAGTATTGGATAATTATCGTTCCAGGGTGGGGACGACGATGGTGGATATTGTTCATGGCGGCTTGGAAAAAGCGGCACTGTCAGATGAGGCTGCGCTAAATCGCTCAGCTTCACAGCCAGTGAATGTTGAAGAAGCTGCAGTGCCAGTGACGAAAATTCATGAATTTGTGAGTGATTTCTCTTTCATGCAATTTTATTTTGTGTTATTTTCCCCCTTTTCTTTCTCCTATTCATATCAGGATATTAAGATTTCTTAATAAGGATATAATGCTTGTCACTTTCAGCATCTTTTCTTTCCGGCCTTTTCTTTAATTTTTTTTAAATGAATCATAATTTTGTAATTAATCTTACTTGTTCTGCTCTTGTTCTTGGTTACTAGTTTTAATTTGGTATATCGTGACATAATTAGGATTAAAAATCCTTTAATCATCAACTTCTTTTTTATTTTTAATGGTTTTTCCTTTTATTCTCCCTTAAGATATGTTAGAAAAAGGTGATATGCCTTTCTAAGATTGGCATTGACATAGGAGAAAGTACAGTTTAAACCCTTAGTTGTTCCTAAATGCCTTAGGGTTCCTTTGGATTCCAACGCATTTATAGTGCGTTGGAATCATTTTGTTTTTGTGAAGAGGTTTTCTCCTCACTGACTGCAATGCCTTTGGAGTTTGGATCACCTCCAGTGGAGGTGCTCCACTGGACTGGACGTCCAGTCCATATTGGACTTTTAAGGGTTCAGTCATGGATTGGACTTTTAATGAAAGTGTAATTCTTTTTTTACTTCTTTCATTGTTTTTTTAATTAATTTTTTATCTTTTAATTTCAAGTTTTTAATTTATTAATTTATTTTTAACATAAATATATTTTAATTTTTTAAAATTATTATTTAACATAAATATAATCTTAATATATATTTTATTATTCAATATAAATATAATTTTAATTATTTGTAATTATTTATTATATATATACACATTTTAATCTAAAGTCCTTAATGATCATTTTTATTTCTCATTATAATTCACCTTATCGTCACCGCTGCGTTTGAATACAAACACATATTTCACCACTGATTTTAATCTCACCGCTACAATATATAATCTCACCGCTATCGTTGTTTTTAATCTCACCGAATCCAATCTCATCGTCCATCCAAATGGACCCTTAATGTCTTTCTTGAAGTCTTTTGGATTGTAATTGCTGGTCAAAGCTAGTTTTTCTCCCTTTCTCTTTCTCTCAATTTTATTTATTTATTTTTGAAAACATGAATAGCAAAGTCCTTTTCTACCAATTTTTCAGAAATTGTATAGGTACCACTGCTACAATTTTTTTTAATTCTGTCTATGCAGTTTAGTACTATTGATTTGGTCGGTTAGCAAATAAAAACACATGATGAATAAACCCGAAATTTAATCCAGTTGATTCATACAAAATTTTTTAAGAATTGGTATTTAGCAGATTTGGAATTCGATGGTTTGCAAGATGAAAGTTTTTGTTATTTTCTCATTGAAGTTTTTTTATAAGTAATCACTCCCTCATTGGATGAATTAAACAGGATGAAACAAAGGAAGATAGCTTAAATATTTCCATTACCGGGACTCCAAATGCTACAATATCCTTGAATGAATCGATTGCTCTTCCCTTAAAACAAAGTAAGCAAGTTCGAACCAAATTGGACAAGCTTGAAGCAAGTCTACAAAGAGCTCGAGCCGCCATAAAAGAAGCCAAAAACGGGAGTCAATTACAGGATCCCGACTACGTCCCAATAGGTCCTATGTATTGGGATGCTAAGGCCTTTCACAGGTATATCTCTCTACTAATTAAACTAACAAGAGATGTGATTATTTTTTTGTTCATAATATATACTTTTCTTCTTTTCATATGTTTATTTAGCCATCAATGAATTGGATCTTCCAATAAGAATAATTTACTAGGGGCCAAACAGAGGTACGAAAAAGCCCCAAATAAATCCCAAATACCTGAACAGTTGTTAAGAGGCAGTGCGGGCCTAGTGCACTGACAAGTCGCTTTTTAGGTCCCATGAGAAGGTACAAAGCCATAGCGTGTAAGAGAACCAGGCAGCCTTATTTGCAATCTGAAGCCATGAAAATGTGAAAAAGGCCCACTAGGGCAATGGTAGTTTGACCTAGCAAAAGGAAATTTCATGTGGTTTGTACCCAAAATTTATGGAACCTAACCTAAATTTAAAATAAAAAAAATAATTATTGCAAGTATTGAAATTTGAATCTCATATTTACATGAATTAATTGAACTAATCCAGATTCAATGAATTAGAGTATTTCAGTTTGATGTTGGACATGCTTCAAAATCAATTATATTGTATAATAATGTGGACCTAGTTTTGTTTTACGATCACTTGCTCTAATTCCTTAATTTTTACTTCTTTGTAATTTGTAGGAGCTATCTGGAAATGGAAAAACAATTCAAGGTCTTTGTTTACAAAGAAGGGGAGCCTCCAGTGTTTCATGATGGTCCTTGCAAGAGCATATACTCCATGGAGGGAAACTTCATCTATAAGATGGATGTTGATAGCAAATTTCAAACTAAAGATCCTAACAAAGCTCATGTCTTTTACCTTCCATTCAGTGTAGCAAAGATGGTCCAATTCGTTTATTTGCGTGACTCGCGCGATTTTAGTCCCATCCGGAGGACGGTCGTAGACTACGTTAACATTATAGCACAGAAATACCCTTATTGGAATCGAAGCCTTGGCGCTGATCATTTCATGCTTGCCTGTCATGATTGGGTAAGTGTTTAACTACTTTACCATCATATTCTTAATTGATTTCGACTATATTGTTCCGACTCTTCATTTTTTTTATAGTATTCGTGTTTGACATTCGTATCCGACCCATATCCAGATATGGTATGAAATTTGATCTTCTAAGAACTCTTCAAATACATAGAAAATTTGAAAAAAAATTAAATATACCCGTGTCTGACACTTACACCCGAGTTCGAGTAAATTAGGATTTGGATTTGAGCTTGAGACTTCTATGGTTTTAATGCAGGGGCCAGAGGCTAGCTTTTCACTTCCTTACCTACAAAAGAACTCTATTCGTGCTCTATGCAATGCAAACACTTCTGAAAGATTCAACCCTGTCAAGGATGTCTCCATTCCAGAAATCAATCTCCAAACTGGTAAATTAACTGGTTTGATTGGCGGACCATCGCCATCTCGGCGGCCGATCTTGGCTTTCTTTGCAGGAGGGGTTCATGGCCCTATAAGACCTGTCTTGCTTGAGCATTGGGAAGACAAGGATGAAGATATTAAGGTACATAAATACCTTCCAAAAGGTGTTAATTACTATGAAATGATGAGAAACAGTAAATACTGCATTTGTCCAAGCGGTTACGAAGTTGCAAGCCCAAGGATTGTCGAGGCACTGTACAATGGATGCGTTCCGGTGCTGATTTCGAAAAGCTATGTGCCACCATTTAGCGATGTTTTACGATGGAAGTCATTTTCTGTGGTGGTTTCGGTGGATGATATTCCGAGATTGAAGGAAATATTAACAAAGATATCGACAAGGCAGTACATAAGGTTGCAGAGGAGAGCGTTGCTAGTAAGGAGACATTTCGTGTTCAATTCTCCTCCCAAGCGCTTCGATGTCTTTCATATGATCCTTCATTCAATTTGGTTAAGAAGACTCAACGTTAGGATCACTGATGATCATACTGTCGTACTTTGACAATTCCTACAAGATTTTTTAGTTCCTTAGTTCCAAGTGATAAATCAAATGGTAATTAACTATTGGGGATTAAGGAGGCTTATTTTTAGATTGCGTTTGGGAACTTAAATTTTAAAAGATGTATTTGGATTTTAAAAATAGTGTAAATTGTGAATAAAACAATGTAAAAGTAACATTGATGATTATGTTTCAAATCCATTGATTTGTTGGATGTCTATTTAGTACTGAATTTGAAATAGCTATAGTTATTTGTGAATTTGAAATTCATGTTTTTATATTTTTCAAATATATAAACATATTGAGTCTTAACTAATTTATACATAACGTATGTATTTTATTCTCACAATTTATATAACAAATAAAATTTAAAATTTATGTTTCTAAACATAATAAATATTTTAATATCTTAGTTATTAGTTCACAGAATTTTAAAGATTTCAAGTCTTTGATTTTCAATAGCAATGGCATTAATAATTGGTTTAAGAAAAAAAAGAAAAAAAGAAGGGGTTCCTTTTATTATTGTTTCTTTTCCTGGTTTTCTTTCATATAAAACCATTACATTAATAAGCATAAATTGAATGTAATCGACTAAATAATATGGATTTAAATGCTTGGGAAATGGTCCCCTCAGTACCATTGAAAGCAGTAAAAGACCTTTTGTGGTACACATGATATTTATCCTTTTCTAAAAGCGGTAATTGACTGAATATGAAGTGCAAAATTTTTGAGCAAATAAGATACAAAAGTAAGGCAAAAAACACAAAAGGCAATTGGCTTGCTTGGAGTTGGAACCATTTGATCTTTCAATTGCTTGTTCCTAGATAGAGAATATTGGCAGCAAACATGCTCCTTTTTACATAAAATTTTGAGTTAAATCTTGAGCAGCAGCAGACATGGGGGAAGGGTTCAAAACTTGGTTTGCCACTACTTCTTCTTCTTCTTCTTCTTCTTCTTCTTCTTCTTCTTCTTCTTCTTCTTCTTCTTCTTCTTCTTCTTCTTCTTCTTCCATGAAAGTACTATTATTTGTGGTGCATTGATTCTGCTGACAGGTTTTGCTTCTCTTTTATTAGTTTTAAAAGGGTCCATCTGGGGTTTTATTTATAGTCACCCTTTTTCAGAAACTAGTTTAGATACAGTCAAGATACCAGGTTTACAGGCAAAAGATCAGAGGGATGGTCTAGCGGATCAACGTTTGGAGGTATTGACGGTGGATAATCACAGCAGAACAAAAGAAGCTTTCTCAAATGAGACTGCCATTAACAAGTCTGTTTCTTCACCAATTGTTGCTCAGCCTCAGCCCCTGCAAGTTCAACACACTGTAAGAGCTTTTTTCTCTTTATATATACTGCTTCTACTTTCCATTGTCTGCTGCCGATTATGCCTTATCAAGTATGGTATAGAATGATTATTGTTCAGAAACACAGCTCCTTCATTAGTTATTATCCTTTTAATAGGTAATATTCATCTAAGAGAGAGAAAAAAAAAGAATATTATAATCAATAACCAGAATTATCTCCTAGTCCCAGTTAATTGATGATCATCCTTTGAAGCCTAGAAGACGAAAATTTTGGACTCATTTGGATAGATTGGAAGCTGGTCTCCAAAGAGCTCGAACTGCCATCAAAGAAGCTATGAATGAAAGTCGATTAAAGGATCCTGATTATAGCCCCGATGGCCCAATATATAGGAATGCCAAAGTCTTTCACAGGTATATATCATCAACTTTAATTGGTTAGCTTATTCATATTCTCCTTTCTTTTTGAACTTAAAGTGGACATATTACAATTTTTGAATCACTTGCGTAAAAATCTATGTTATTTAGACTCGGGTGAATGTTAGATATGGATATATGTTCGATACGAGTATACTCATTTTTAAAAAAAAATTCATATATTTGAAAAATCATACTCTTATACCAATGTTTGAATATGTGTCAAAATAATATTTTTAAAAAAATAAAGAGTTTGGATAATATAAGTAAAAATAATATTCTTTTGTTTAGAACATTAATCCTAAAATGTGCTATTTCTTCATCTCAAACCACCCCAGAAATTTAAGAAACTTACAATGTGCTATTAGGGGATGGCAATTTCCTACTGTTGGTAAAGCATTTTGATTAAAGTAACTATAGCTAAACGAGTGTTTTTTATTTTTATTTTTTATATATAAATGAAATTTTATTTACCTAAAGAAAGCAGCAGCAGGTTATAACAAAACTCAACGTGCAACTATATACAACTTAAGTTTATCTGGATTCGACGGTGATTTTGGGATACGAATATATATATATATTTCATACAGATATATTTAATTTTTTTTTAAAGTTTTTTCATATATTTAGATTATCATACTTATGTCCGGATATGTGTTGGATCTAAATATCGAACACGAATTCTTTAAAAAAAATAAAAAATCCAGATATCATTACTGCATATTATATTCTAGAGAAACAGAAACATTTCATTTCCAATCATACTCTTCTCACTATCCAGCTATATGCAAATTAAGTGCCACTTGTTCAGCATCAAAGAACCCCAACCTAATCTCAATATTTAATCCCAGTTTTTGAATGTTTGTCATCTGTCATATGTGAGAAATAAGGAAGTTAATATGTCCATCAGGGCAAGCATATGAAATTTGCTTCTGTAGAGTAGTAGTGTCTAAATTCGTTACTAAAGCCCTATTCCTCTATAGTCGCTTTATTGGACCCCTCCTCCTCCCCTAATGAATGCAAGTGGGAGGCACTAGAATCCGCACAAAGGGACAATGGGAGACCAAAGCACGATTTGAATCCAACAAAAAATACACCAAATTACACCTCAAAAGAAGATTATCATGCAGAAAACGTGCTCAAAGACACAAGCCTTTTTCTTCTTCTTTTTTATTTTATTTGAGAAAGAAAACGAATGCCCCTCGGGTGGTCTTCCAGCAATAAACCTACCCCACTGGTCTGCTGCAATCAAGACAATCGGCGAGCTTCCTAAGTTATATATATCCAGAAAGGTGAGATAAATACCAATTCCTGATATATGAAGATATATAGGTGTAGAAGGAGAAAATTTGTAACCAATTATAAATTGTCACGTGTCAATTGAAATTCTTTTAATTAAGAAATTTTCAATTAAATTATACATTACCATGTGAAATTGATAATATCATATTATAATTAATTATTTTATAATTAATTAAATATGTACACATGGTTTGACCAATCAAATTGCAAGGATTCATGGGTTATCCAATCAAATTTCACCCATGTGTCATAATTATTTTACCTCTAATTAAATTAAATTAATTAAGAGATAAATAATAAATTATTATCTCTAATTAAATTAAATTAAATTAATTAAGAGATAAATAATAAATTTTTATCTCTAATTAAATTAAATTAATTAAGAGATAAATAATAAATTTTTATCTCTAATTAAATTAAATTAATTAAGAGATAAATAATAAATTTTTATCTCTAATTAAATTAAATTAATTAAGAGATAAATAAATATTTTATCTCTAATTTAATTAATTAATTAAGTGATAAAAAATAAATATTTTATCTCTAATTTAATTAATTAATTAAGTGATAAAAAATAAATATTTTATCTCTAATTTAATTAATTAATTAAGTGATAAATAAATAAATATTTTATCTCTAATTTAATTAATTAATTAAGTGATAAAAATAAATATTTTATCTCTAATTAAATTAAATTAATTAAGAGATAAATAAAAAGATATTATCTCTAATTAAAATAATTAAGAGATAAATAAAGAGGCTGAGTTCTTTTAAAACTCTCTTTCACCTGGCTAGCTACCACTATAAATAGAGACCTCCCATTAACACAAATTCAGAATTCAGAAAGCCTGAAGAGAAGAAGATTTTGAAGAGACAAATCATCTCAAAATTCTTAAGAAGAAATTAGAGAAATTCTAAGAACGCGGTGCTTGTTCTTGAGAATTCTCTAAGAAGCTGCTCTCCGATCTTGTTCATCAAAGGAAAGGAGATAATTCCTGTTTTTTCAAGACCAAGTCTAGAAGACCCTTGAAGCAGATCTCACCGATTCAAGATCAAGTCGTGAAGACCCTCGAATCAAAGTTTTACTAAAGAAAAGAATCAAAGGATTTCTTTCTTTAAGAATATTCAGAGATTGTAACCTCAAAGTTTGATTAATAAAATTATTTATTTGACTCTAAATTTTCCTTGTCATATTTTTTGACATAAAATTTGTGTGTACAAATTTTGGCACGCCCGGTGGGACAATCTCTGCCTTTCATCTCTTTTCTTCAAAACTCAAGTTATCAAGTTGCAATGGCTCCCAAGAAGAACCTTGCTAACAAACCAACTCTCAAGCCTGCTCGAGCTAATCCTGCAGTCTACCCCACTTCATCGTCAAGCATTGATATCCCTGCTCATCCTTATGGCACTAGGAGCAAGACCAAAGCTCTTGCTGAATTGTATGAGCAAACTTTTCCGGTGCTCAATCAAAACCCTCTCTATGACACTTCTTCTCTAATTCAAGACCTAGAAGAAGTTTCCGCTAGACAAGTTGATTCTCCTCGAGGATCAAGTGCAAGTCGCCAGTTAACATACAAAGAACAAGATAGCTACTCAAGCAACAAGCCTATTCCATCATCTGCTCCAAAATCAAGTTCTGGAGTAATGGCTGTCATGACAACTGGCACCACATCATTGGAAGAACAAGTTGCACTTCTGGCAAAATCTGTTGAAATTCTTTCAGCAAGTATCAAAGAGAAGGATAACCAGATCGCTTCCATGATGGACAAGATCGCCGGTCTCACTGGAAAAAGGAACAAGGCTTCAAACCAAAATTGGCAATCAATCTTTCAAGATGATGGTGAGAACTCTGGCAAGGAAGTTGCTAAGGATTCTGAAGAAAAGATCAATGAACACGTCACTACCAGTCAGCTCAAGGATCTTATCAAGGAGGCTATCAAAGATCAAGTTGAAAGCATCACTCAACCTTCATATACATATGCAAAACCATATTCTCAAAGGATCGATCGTCTGAGGATGCCTGGGAACTATCAACCCCCAAAGTTTCAGCAGTTCGATGGAAAAGGAAATCCACGCCAACATGTTGCACATTTCGTGGAAACTTGCAATAATGCTGGTACCTATGGGGATCTCATGGTGAAGCAGTTCGTTCGCTCCCTAAAAAGCAACGCCTTTGATTGGTATACTGATCTTGAGCCTGGGACGATTGACAGCTGGGAACAACTTGAGCGTGAATTCCTTAATCGATTCTACAGCACTCGTCTATTAGTCAGCATGATCGAACTCACAAGCTCATGTCAATGGAAGGATGAGCCAGTCATTGATTACATTCACAGATGGAGAAATCTGAGCCTTAACTGCAAAGAAAGACTGTCTGAGTCTTCTGCCCTTGACATGTGCATCCAAGGTATGAATTGGGGCTTGCGTTACATTCTTCAAGGCATCAAGCCTAAGACCTTTGAAGAATTAGCCACTCGTGCTCATGATATGGAGTTGAGTATGACAGCTGCTGGAAATCAAGAACCTCCGGTGCAAGAGCCAAAGAAAGCCAAGGAAAAACAAGATACCCGCAAAGGGGGCAAAACCTTTACCAATAAGGGAGAAAGCAAACAGTCCATGGCCGTGACTACCAAGCCTCTTAAGATATCTCCCAAGTCAAAACAATCTCAAGAGACGAAATCTTCTCCTATCCAAGACAAAGGTAAAGGCAAGATCACTTTGAAGGAGAGGCAAGAAAAGAAGTATCCTTTTCCTGATTCTGATGTTTCAAGCATTCTTGAAGAACTTTTAAAGACTAAGCTGATTCAGTTGCCAGAAATGAAGCGACCTGAAGAAGCTGATAAAGTAGAAGACTCCAATTATTGCAAGTACCATCGCTTGATTAGCCATCCTCTGGAGAAGTGCTTTATTTTGAAGGATAGAATTATGCGACTCTATGAAGAAGGGAAAATTGAGTTTGAAGAAGAAACGATGTCGTCAAATTTGGCATCAGTCAATACGGTTTCTCAATCCAATTTGCTGGATAGAACCATAAAATTTGGCTCTTTTGATCCTATCATACTGGCTCCAAGTACAAGTACGATAGTGGATCTTCAGGGAAGTGGGGGCAACTATTTGCTTCAAAGACAAAATCAAGATCACGATGGTTGGACTCTAGTAACACGCCGAAAAGGCAAAAAGAAGAATCTTCCAAAAGTTGTGAAAGTGCCTACAAGAACTAAGATGGTCAAACAACCATCTAAATTCCCAAAGCCCAATGTGCCTCAAGAAGCAAAAATGCCATCTCGGGGTAAAAATTCAGTAGGGAGGAAGTCAAGAAGGCAAATCACTTTAAACGAATTCATGCCAATTCAGCTTAGAAATGAAGATTTGGTTTTCATGACTTGTTACCATAACGGTGGCAATGAAGATAATGAAAACAACATTGACTCAGTAGCATTTGAAGTTGATGATCATACTTGTGCTACGAAAATTAACTTTTCTGATGAAGATCTGTTGCTAGGGTCAACCCCTCATAATCGGCCGTTGTTCGTCGTAGGATATACTCGAGAACAGAAGATCAATAGAATCTTGATCGATGATGGTTCTGCTGTCAACATACTCCCGTTGATGACAATGAAAGAATTGGGAGTTCCTTTGGATGAGTTGATGCAAAGCCGCTTGATGATCCAAGGATTCAACCAAGGGGGACAAAGAGCTCTTGGAAAACTTAGACTTCAACTTTTCATTGGAGATATGGAGTCAAGTCCACTTTTCCATGTGATTGATGCCAAAACGACATACAACATGTTGTTAGGACGATCGTGGATACATCAAAATGGTGTAGTCTCCTCAACTCTGCATCAATGTCTCAAGTATTGCAGAAACGGTCAAGTCAAGACGATCCTTGCAGACGCTAAGCCATTTACTATAACAGAAGCACATTTCGCAGATGCAAAGTTTTATCTAAAAGATACATTTATCGAAGAAGTAATGCCCAACCCGATGCAAGAATTAAAGCAAAAGGGAAAGAATTTGGCTTCTTCCACAGTTGGAGAAGATGAAATTGCTCAAGGTTTAAAGGATCTGACTCTTCCCCTCACTAACTTGGAAGAATCAAGAGGCCTTATACCTCCACTGTAAGGATTTGTTAGGCCAGTAGAAGAACCTCTTTGTGAGCATCAAGATCTTCCTACTCATCGAGCTAAAGATTTTGATCCTAATGCTTATAGGTTGCTTGTCAAAGCTGGATATAAACAAGAGGATGTTGCAAAATTGGCTCACGAGACAAAAGAGCCTAGCAAAGAAAAGCCGCAAAGTTCATTCAAGATCCGACAGGTCTGGCAAAAGAAGATTGATCACATCGGAACTTCTAGAGAGGGGCTTGGATATTCTCCATTAAAATTGAAGATTCATAAACAAACTTCGAGGTACATAAATGTGGAGGAAGTTCCCGAGGAGCAAGAAGATGCAGTAAAGCCACCAGGACTTTCAGTGTTTGATCGCTTGGGGGCACGCTCAACACGATGTTCAGTGTTTGATCGTTTGAGCATTCAATCATCACGAAGATCAATTTTTGAACGAATGGGAGAAAAATACAGTGAAGTTTCTGTAAGTAAACCAATTTCCATTCAGTCAAGGCTTGGAAGTCTGTACTCTGAAGAAGTTAACTGTGACCGAAAAAGAAAGTCTTCCGCTTTAAAGGAATCAAGAGATTTTCACAGCAAAATTCCTTCTCGAATGAAAAGGCAAAGCGAATGGAAGGTAACTACTGGTGAAGTTTTAAAGGCTAGAAAGCACACAGTGGTTATAACCAAATCAGTCTCATCCTCAGAGGAAGAAGAACTTGAAGAAACAGAAATCTTTACTTCTAACCATGTATCTGTAAAGGAAACTGGTGAAAAATCTCAAGAGGAAGAAGCCCAAGAAGCCCCTTCATCTTTTGAAGAAGGAAATCAAGCTACTATTGACGAACTAAAGGAGGTTAACATCAGTACTAGTGAAGATCCACGACCGGTCTTTATTAATGCTTGCTTACCACCAGAAGAAGAAAAAGTCTATCTTGATCTTTTGATAGAGTATCGAGATATCTTTGCTTGGACTTACAAAGAGATGCCGGGACTTGATCCAAAAGTAGCTATGCATCATCTGGCTGTCAAGAAAAGTGTCCGACCTATCAAACAAGCTCAACGACGTTTCCATCCTGACTTGATCCCCCAAATTGAAGCTGAGGTCAATAAGCTCATCAAAGATGGCTTTATTAGAGAAGTCAAGTATCCCACTTGGATCTCAAATATTGTTCCAGTGAGAAAGAAAAATGGTCAACTTCGAGTTTGTGTAGATTTTCGAGACTTGAACAATGTTTGTCCAAAGGACAACTTTCCTCTCCCTATAACAGAAATAATGGTTGATGCTACAACTGGCCATGAAGCTTTGTCCTTTATGGATGGATCGTCTGGTTATAATCAAATTCGCATGGCTCCAAGAGATGAAGAACTTACTGCATTTCGAACTCCAAAAGGAATATACTGTTACAAAGTTATGCCGTTTGGATTAAAGAATGCAGGTGCTACTTATCAAAGAGCAATGCAAAAGATCTTTGATGATATGCTTCACAAGAATGTCGAATGCTATGTTGATGACTTGGTAGTGAAGTCAAAGGAAAAATCCGATCATCTTGCTGATCTTCGCCAAGTGTTTGAAAGATTGCGTAGATACCAATTGAAGATGAATCCGCTCAAGTGTGCGTTCGGAGTATCCTCGGGCAAGTTTTTGGGGTTCATCGTACGACATCGTGGGATTGAGATCGATCAATCAAAAATAGATGCAATCATGAAAATGCCTGAACCGCGCAATCTGCATGAACTTAAAAGTCTGCAAGGAAGATTGGCATATATCCGACGCTTTATCTCAAACTTGGCTGGTTGATGTCAACCATTTAGTCAGCTAATGAAGAAGGATGTCCCTTTTGTCTGGGATGAGGCCTGCAGTAATGCTTTTAAGAGCATTAAGTCCTTTTTGTTACAACCACCTATTCTGAAGGCACCTATACCAGGACAGCCGTTAATCCTTTATATTGCTGCACAAGAACGTTCCTTAGGAGCATTATTGGCACAAGAGAATGATGAAGGAAAAGAAACTGCACTCTACTATCTTAGTAGAACTCTTAATGGTGCTGAATTAAATTATTCTCCCATTGAAAAGACTTGCTTGTCATTGATGTTTGCAGTTAAAAAGCTGAGGCATTATTTGCAAGCTCATTCTGTTCGTTTGATTTCGCGAGCAGATCCCCTCAAATATCTCATGTCCAAGTCTGTGCTCAGTGGAAGATTGGCAAAGTGGGCTCTTTTGCTACAAGAGTTCGATATTACTTATATTCCACAAAAGGCCGTTAAAGGGCAAGCACTTGCCGATTTCCTTGCAAACCATCCGATTCCAGATGATTGGGAATTCTCTGAAGATCTCCCAGATGAAGATGTTCTTTTCATCGAAATTCCCAGGCCATGGAAACTATTCTTCGATGGGGCTACCCGTCAAGATGGAGCTGGAGCAGGTGTTGTCTTTGTCACTTCAGAAGGAGATGTATTGCCTTATGCATTTACTCTTATTGAAAACTGTTCCAACAATGTAGCAGAATACCAAGCTCTGATCATTGGATTGGAAATGGCAGTGGATATGAAGATCACTCAACTTAAAGTGTTTGGGGATTCCAAATTGGTCATCAACCAACTTCTTTCACTTTATGAAGTTAAGAAGCCAGACCTCTTACCATACGTCAACTATGCAAAGAAGATTTTGGAATGGTTTGACAATGTAAGCTTGGAACATGTACCAAGAAGAGAGAACAAGCAAGCAGATTCTCTAGCTAATCTAGCATCAGCTCTTGCCATGCCAAGTGTAGAAGTAAAAGTCCCTCTTTGCAAACGATGGATTTTACCTCCAGTTGATTTTAAAGATAACAATACGGAATCCAATGTTGTTTCAGTTTGCGAAGTTGAAAAAGAAGATTGGAGACAACCATTGATTGATTATTTGGAGCATGGGAAGCTACCCAATGATCCAAGGCATAAAACAGAAGTGAAACGTCGAGCTCATCGATTTATTTACTTTAAGGGTACGCTTTATCGCCGCTCTTTTGATGGTGTCTTCCTCCGATGTTTAGGAGAAGATGAAGTATCCAAAACCTTACAAGAAGCTCATTCAGGAATTTGTGGTGCACATCAGTCTGGAGCTAAATTGCATTTTCAAATTAAAAGAATGGGATACTACTGGCCAACAATGGTAAAGGATAGCATGGACTACTCCAAGAAATATCAAGCTTGTCAGTTTCATGCAAACTTCATCCATCAACCTCCTGAACCATTACATCCGACAGTCACATCTTGGTCGTTCGATGCTTGGGGACTCGATTTGGTAGGACCATTACCTAAGAGTTCACTAGGGCATATGTACATACTTGCCGCTACAGATTACTTTTCAAAGTGGGCAGAAGTGGCACCTTACAGGGAAGTAAAAAAAGAAACTGTTGCAACTTTTATCAGGACAAACATCATTTATCGGTATAGTGTACCTCGTCACATCATAACTGATAATGGGAAGCAGTTTGACATGAGCAAATTATGTGCACAGTTTGACTTCAAGCAGTACAAGTCTTCAATGTACCACGCTCCAGCAAACAGATTAGCAGAAGCTTTTAACAAGACTTTGTGCAATCTTCTCAAGAAAGTTGTTAATCGTTCAAAGAAAGATTGGCATGAAAGGATAGGAGAAGCTCTGTGGGCTTATCGAACTACATATCGCACACCAACTCAAGCCACTCCATATGCACTAGTTTATGGTGTAGAAGCTGTTCTACCACTTGAGCGACAAATTCCATCATTGAGGATTGCAATCCAGGAAGATCTTTCTAGTGAAGACAATGTACGCTTACGTTTGGAAGAATTAGAAGCACTGGATGAGAAAAGGTTAGAAGCCCAACAACGCTTGGAGTGCTATCAAGCTCGACTATCCAAAGCTTTTAATAAGAAAGTCAAGCAGCGATCTTTCCAAGTTGGAGATTTAGTCCTAGCTGTAAGAAGACCCATAAATACTTCACATCGTATTGGCAACAAGTTCCTTTCAAAATGGGATGGACCATACGTTGTTCGAGAAGTTTATACCAATGGTGCATACAAGATCGTTGATCAAGATGGTGTCAAAGTTGGACCGATCAATGGAAAGTTTTTGAAGCGTTATTATGCCTAAAGAAGATATTGCTCCTAAGCAAGAGCTTAAACTGTCGTATGTTGCTCCTAAGCACGAGCTTAAACTGCACATTAAAAAAAAAAAAAAGCCCGCTATGTTGAAAATCCTTTCTAGGACAACTTAGGCAAAAGTTAGGGCACAAAAAAAAAAGATGAACTACGTTATGACTTGATCCTTCAAATTCGAGGGTACGTAGGCAGCTTGGTTTCATTGCCAAGTTCAGTCCAAACAAAAAAAAAATTTATTTTGATTCAAATATTATCTTTGGTTCACTTGAAAGTATCATGATAATTCTCCATTCAAATTTCATGATTCAAATTATTTTTCAAGTAAAACAAATCTTTTGCAAATTAAAAGATCTTTGGGAATTTAATTTGTAGTCCGTACGTGATGCAAAAATGCTTCAGAAAGTGCAAATGAAAGATGATATATGGAGAAAAAGAAATTTAACTTCATTTCAAACTTGAAAAGAACTTACAATAATAAAAAAAATAAATAAAAAAACTAGCAAGCCTAAGAACTAATATAAATTTCAAAAAAAAAAAGTTACATCAAAAGGGATTCAGGGCTTCCATTTGAAATTCTTCAAGTCGTCTCGAGAGGCTTCCAACATATTTCGCAACAAATCTAAGTTTTTGGCTTCATCCTCAGTAAGGGTAGTAATAGACTCAACAGAATTCATCTCTTCACGAATATTGGAGGTGTCGGTTCTTCTTCTTTTCAGTTCATCTTCAGTTTCTTGGAGCGAAGATTCAAGTCTATGTTTTTTGCGTTGCAAAGTAATGAACTCTTGCTCTATATCTGCCAAGTTCGACTGCAGGGTGTTAAGGTTCTCAACAGTCTTATGTTCAAGTAACATTGAATCTTTAAGTCGAATTTCAAGTGCTTGAAGTCTTTCAATTCTATCCTTGAATGAAGAAATGGAAGATTCAAGCTCATTAAATTTCTGGACTTGTGTAAAGTAGTCTTCCACCATGCCTTTCAATAAGGATGAATCAACGGACTTGATTGCTTCTATTGCATCAAAGATCTTGTGAACATCACCACTAAGTGAAGAAACCCGATCAAAAGAAGCGCGAATAATCCTTGGTTGAATGCTTTCCCACAAAATAGTTGCAAGCTTCAACTGACTATCGGATATCACTTTTTCAGCACTAAACTTAGAAAATTCTGGAAGGGCGAGATGACTAGCTTCAACATGAGGGCCTGTGGGAGTCTTCACTATAGGAGAAGTATTATTAACAATCACATTAGGGCAAACATCTTCTTGGTTGGGAACGGTACTTGAAACATTATTCCTGATCTTAGCTGCAAGTTTGTTGAACTCATGCGAACTAGAAACCGAAGCTTCACTTTTGGCGGGGGATATATCACCTTGAAAGGATTTCCTTGGCCTGGTTCGCTTCCAATGTCTTTCATGATCGCTCTCATCAATTGAATCTTCAACGATCGCATTATGCTTCCCTTCGATGACTTTCGGTAAAACCCTTTGTCCTTCATCAACTAATGACACTGATCGAGGAACTTCTTGTGAAGGCTTCACATGCTCCTCTGTTAAATCTATGGTGGACGAGACTTTGGCTTTATTGGATTTGTCTTGCGAAATCTCTAAAGACTTTTTCTTAACATCCTTGGGAGGTTTTCTTCTCTTTGACGGTGATGTACGGATGCTCGAAATCAAAATATCAATAGAATGCTCAAATATGGCTCATGAACTTTCGACCACCATTCCATGTATCTTGCGGTTGCATGATCATTAGGATTTAGAGAACGAGCTGGAGAGATCAATCTGGACTTTGTATGAGAACGAGTGCAAATTCTCCAAAACCTACATAGATCATCCACAGATCCAGAACGAATGTCTTCCTTAAGAGCTCCGGGAATATCTTGACAAAACCCAAATTGTCTCCCAAATCGATGAGGACTGTAAGGTTCCACAATGATGGCTTGGTTACATCGGGCAGGCAAATAACTCGAACGAACATTAACAAGGTAGCCATGATTGATCTTACTAAGAGCGTCATCATCAACAATCACTTCATCTCTATTCCTGGGATATAAGTTAGCATTCCACACTATGCCACTATGAATCAACTTGCGGGCATCATAATCCTCAAAGTATTTGGCTCCACCTTCTCCTGAAAACTTGCTCATCAAAGGCCCATATACATCATCTGGATTTTGAAAGTGAGTCCGGAAGTAATAACTTAGCCACCCATAAATATAGTGAATTGGAAAACACGCATCTGAAGAGCCCATTTGAGCAGAAAGTGTAACTCGGTTTAGTCCATGATAAATATTGGCTAACACTGGGACCGCGAGATTAACAGTTCTCCCAATCGCCATCAGGCTGGCTATCTTAAATGTCTCTGGCCGAACAAATTCTGAATCTTTACTCGGAAAAACGAAAACACAAATCCAACAAGAAAGGAAGGCAGCTAAATAAGTGTCTGTTGTTAAACTGTCTTTGATTCCAAGTGTTGTGAATGCTCCATCTCCTGCCATTCCCCGACCTTGGTATTTCCGAAGAATCCCAGTAGGGTTATGTGTAGCTTTTGGACGAACAAGCTTCTTTGCTTTTCGAGCAGGTGGTTTGGTGTAACGCAATTTCCCTTGAAACCAAAAATTGATCCAATCCTCAATAGACACCTTATCTTCCTTGCCTTGCTTCAAAAGATGGAATGCAGCAAATAGATATTCACAACATCTCGGGATGAATCTTCCCTTGTTATCAAAGCCAGTCAATTCGGCAGCACAAGGAATGACTTCATCATAAAATATGCCGTGAATAGGTAAACCGCCTAGCCTATGCAAATCCCATAAGGAGATGGAAGCTTCCCCAGTAGCAAGGTGGAGAGTGTTGGTAGCCGGGCACCAAGCTTCACAAAAAGCGCGAATGACGTCCTTGTTGTGATCATAAGTGTATAATGATGCATAAACAACATCATATATACTAACAGTCGTTAAATTTTTGTTGAAGTGGTACAACACATCTTCAGCCCATTCCCAGTACTTTGGTATGTAACCAAACTCTCCAAAAATCTTGAAGGAAAATCCCCAATATGACATTTCGGAAATGATACGGCTTCCCAACGTGTCAAACTTCTCATGATTAGAAGTATTGACGTGAAGATTAGATTGAAGAGATCTCGCCTTTGGAGAAGATTGTGAAGTTGGAGAAAGTTCTATCGACCAATCTTCTAGAGTGGCAGGAAAATCAAATGATTTCCAAGTGGATTTATATCTACCCGATATGGGCTTGTTGGTGAAGAGATATAATCCTTCTTTTATGTCTTCGTCTTCCTTGGAAAGAATCACAAGATAATCTTTGTGATCTTTGAAATACACCATGATGATTCTACCAAAAAAAAATAAAAAAATAAAAAATAAAAAAATGTCAAAGTAGGTAGAGAAATAAATAAATAAGTAAAAAAAAAATAAAGATAAATAAATAAATAAAAAATAAATAAATAAATGAATCCAATCTTGGAGTGCTTTCACCAATTTACAAAGATTGAAGATTTATTTATTTATTTATTATTATTTTTTATTCATGTCCATGACCCCAGAACCCAAAAGAAGAAAAATCTTTGTTTTATGACATCTAATAAGGGTACGGACTTGCATTAATTTAATTTTAACCAAATCAAGATTAAGGAAGAAACAAACAAACATCAAATGGCAATAATGAAATTTTCAGCCAAAGCTTGGTTCTTTTTACATTAGAATCTCATCTTAATACCTACTGGCTATTAGTAATATCCAAGTCCAACTAAGCTGAAAGCAACTATTGAAGCCTTTTTCTTTTATCGCTAAAGAAAAAGGGAGAAAGAGAGTTTGGGCTCTTTTCAAAGCCAGTAGCGTCCTGTTTATGAAGTCTGTGTTCTCGACTCGAACGCCAAAACCCAAAAGTTACGAGCTTGATGATGACATTCTCCAGGGGACTACTTCGAATGGGGACATGAAGCTAGAGGAATATTTAAATCGGCAACAAGTTAAGGACAAGTACAAGTATTTGTATCGAGCTTGGCATTTATTTGAGGTGTTCAGGCCCCTATTTTCGGACCTCAAGCTCAGAATTTACAGAGAGTTACGTTACATAATTTAAAAAAAAAAAAAAGAACTCACCTGATTAAGCTCTTCAACGTAGCAAACGTTGGCAATTAATTTGATGTGCAGATTAGCTTGAGAAGGCCTTGCTTTTATAGGGGAAATAATTCAAGTCCCATGTGGTCAAGGAATAGAACTTCTAATTGCATTAGAATTTCTTTAAAACTGGATGTTGAGTTTTAGTTGGATTATAAATTGAAGTCGGACTAGGAGTTTTTGGTTCCTTAAGTTTCGTAAACCAATTGAACTTCTTTATTGGTTAGGAAAATAAACACGTCATTTGCATGGTTTCATGTTTTGCCTGATCAATTAACTTAACAAATGGGTGTGGGCCATGTTTGGTATGAACTTTTGATATTTACCAAGTCAAACTCTTTGAAAAATACTTTAAGTTTGGCTTTAAAACTATTTTTGTTACGTAGGCCAATGTTGGCCCATATCCATTTTTTTTTTGTTAAACCATTTAGGGTGGGCCGATCTTGATGCATAGGAAATTATATTTGCTAAATCAATTTTTTTCGTCTCATATGCAAAATTATATGAGGATAATTAATTGATGTAGATAAATTTCAAGACTTGTCCACTTGCTACACTAAAAAAAAAAATTCGTGTACGTAACCAAGTCTTGAGGGGGCATTTGTAGAAGGAGAAAATTTGTAACCAATTACAAATTGCCACGTGTCAATTGAAATTCTTTTAATTAAGAAATTTTCAATTAAATTATACATTACCATGTGAAATTGATAATATCATATTATAATTAATTATTTTATAATTAATTAAATATGTACACATGGTTTGACCAATCAAATTGCAAGGATTCATGGGTTATCCAATCAAATTTCACCCATGTGTCATAATTATTTTACCTCTAATTAAATTAAATTAATTAAGAGATAAATAATAAATTTTTATCTCTAATTAAATTAAATTAATTAAGAGATAAATAATAAATTTTTATCTCTAATTAAATTAAATTAATTAAGAGATAAATAATAAATTTTTATCTCTAATTAAATTAAATTAATTAAGAGATAAATAAATATTTTATCTCTAATTTAATTAATTAATTAAGTGATAAAAAATAAATATTTTATCTCTAATTTAATTAATTAATTAAGTGATAAAAAATAAATATTTTATCTCTAATTTAATTAATTAATTAAGTGATAAATAAATAAATATTTTATCTCTAATTTAATTAATTAATTAAGTGATAATAATAAATATTTTATCTCTAATTAAATTAAATTAATTAAGAGATAAATAAGAAGATATTATCTCTAATTAAAATAATTAAGAGATAAATAAGGAGGCTGAGTTCTTTTAAAACTCTCTTTCACCTGGCTAGCTACCACTATAAATAGAGACCTCCCATTAACACAAATTCAGAAAGCCTGAAGAGAAGAAGATTTTGAAGAGACAAATCATCTCAAA
Source organism: Fremontodendron californicum (assembly GCA_030761205.1). Taxonomy (NCBI): domain Eukaryota; kingdom Viridiplantae; phylum Streptophyta; class Magnoliopsida; order Malvales; family Malvaceae; genus Fremontodendron; species Fremontodendron californicum. Next base: position 2,399,432 of record JAULJL010000012.1, read on the forward strand.
ATTCTTAAGAAGAAATTAGAGAAATTCTAAGAACGCGGTGCTTGTTCTTGAGAATTCTCTAAGAAGCTACTCTCCGATCTTGTTCATCAAAGGAAAGGAGATAATTCATGTTTTTTCAAGACCAAGTCTAGAAGGCCCTTGAAGCAGATCTCACCGATTCAAGATCAAGTCGTGAAGACCCTCGAATCAAAGTTTTACTAAAGAAAATAATCAAAGGGTTTCTTTCTTTAAGAATATTCAGAGATTGTAACCTCAAAGTTTGATTAATAAAATTATTTATTTGACTCCAAATTTTCCTTGTCATATTTTTTGACATAAAATTTGTGTGTACAATAGGTCTGAACTTGGATCGAGCTGCTCGTTAAGTTCGTAGGTCCGGCTTAATTTAGATTGGGTCTTAGATAAAAAAATTTAAGTCTAAATTAGATCTAACTTGAAATATTATTTTTATTTAATTTTGATTTTAATATATATTTAAAAATAATTTTTAATATTTTAATGATATTTTAAATAGTAATTGCTCTTAAACAAGGTTTAATGACCAAATTGAATTGAACCAAGCTCTGGGTAAGCTTTTGGAGGTGTCAATTGGGTCGGATCTGACCAACCCGATCAGTAAACACCTTTATATAATACTATGTGTCAATGTGCAATTTTATTATTGTATTTATTAATTTACTTTAATTTGACAATCATATTTCTATTTTAATTCATACTATTTGATAAAAATTAATTGAAAATTAAAATATTTCTTAAAACATTCGATGGAATATATTTTATTTTTATAATTTGTCTGAACTGAATATTCTTTTCTGTTAATTTTTTTATAACATTGTGAATTAAATAAGTACGTGAATTTTAGTATATTGATAAAATTTACATTTATCCCTAAGAGAGAAAGGCCAATGACAAGTTCTATGTCTTATTTATGCCTCAAACGGTAAAAGCCCATGAGCTGCGGCTTTGCCTATGTTATGCCTGTGCTTGTATTTAATAGAATACGTAACGTTACTCGAATTTTTTATTTTTTTAAAAAAATTATTTATATTTGATATTTTTTTTAATACATGTTTAGATATAAATATGTGGATGATCTTTTAAATATATAATTTTTTTTTTAAAAGTAATTATATTCGTGTCATTATACACATATATGTATCTGACACTAGACCTTGCAATCCGTGTATTCGTGTTGTATTTGTATTTTTTTCGTGTTATAATAACGTTTAAGGTGTTATATACTTATAAAAATTTTGACACGTTAATAATTTGTATTATAAAAATTTTGACACATTTTTGTATTCGTGTTTTGTTTTAATTATTTTTTTCGTATCGTGTTCATGTCGTATAACCGTATCATGTCTAAAATTATTAAATTTATCGAATACTTACCTCTAAATCCGGATAACATAGATATTACCGTTTGAAAACAACCACGCCTTCTTAATGAATAATTTACAATTGATGCAGTTTAGATACAAAAGCATTGAGTAATTTCATAAGTCATCATTCCCACAGGAATAAAATTAGTAAAAATTGTATAATAGGATGTCAATTTGATAATTGTGTGTGATTTATTGGTAAAATATTAAAATTTTAATTTCAGTGTGATCAGATTTTGATTTGAAAAAAAAATGTCAGTTTTTTTCTAATAAGGAAATAATTTCAATGTTAATATAGGAACTTGAGAGTTCCTATATTTTTTTTATTGTAGGGTTTCAAGCTTTATTCTATGTTACTCGAATTTTTTATTTTTTTTAAAATATTCGTATTCAATTTTTATGTCCAATACATATTCGAATATGGATATGAGATATGATGTTTCAAATATATAAGTTTTTTTTTAAAAATTGAACATACATCTGTCACGAAAATATATTCCAAATCTAGGTAACATAACGTATATTCTAACTCTAACTTCCAGGAGTTTGGGGTTTTTTAATTTTATTATTATTATTATTGCAAATAGGAGCTACCTGGAAATGGAAAAACAGTTCAAGATCTTTGTCTACAAAGAAGGGAGCTTCCGCTATTTCACGACGGTCCTTGCAGGATGATATACAGTATAGAAGGACAGTTTATCAATAAGATGGAGATGTTGAAAGTTACACCGACTCCTCTCTCCTATCTCTAGAATCATCTCTATTTTTCTTCTACCCAAGTTTTCTAGGTTTCTCTTCTTTGTTCTTTCTCTAGATTTTTCTTTCTCTAGAATTTTTCCTTAGTCTTCTAGTCTAGAAATCTCTCCAGTTTTCTCTTCCTAGATTATTCTTTAGTTTTCTATCTAGATGTTTCTCCAATCTTTTAGTTCTAGATTTTTCCTCTACTTAATGTAGATGTCTATATAAATAGACATATGTAGTGTGTGCTAGTGCAGAGGAGGTGAAAGGAAGAGTGGTGAGTAGAGAGGAAAAGGAAGAAAAAGAGTGAAGTTGTGAGTGCATATTAAAAGAGTGTGTCTAGTATATATTTGGTCTTTTCTCATATTAATGAAAGAGTTGTTTTTCGAAAGTTACTGTAGCATCCCGAGATAAAGTTACTGTAGCAAATCGGTACTGTAGCACAAAACTACAATTGGTACCGAGAGTCAGAAATCAACAAATTGGTATCAGAGCTAGACGATCCTGAGGACCGGAGTATCAGAGTTGGACGATCTTGAGCGGGACGATCCTGAAGACCAGAAGATCAGAGCAGGACGATTAGAGCGGGACGATCCAAAGGACTAGAATATCAGAGCTAGACGGTCAGGGACCGGAGTATGCTCATCAGAGAAAATACAAGAAGCCAGAAGTTTCTCGAAATCAGATGATCAAGAATTGTAATTATCGATGATAGATCGAGTCGCGGAAAGGGCTACCTGAAGTAGTGTGAGAGCCCTCACGAGAACAGGTGAAAAGGGCTACCTACCTGGAGTAGAGTGAGAACCGTCACAAGAAGAAGTGAAAAGGGCTACCTACTATCAGAGTGAAAGCCACCGCGAGAAGAAAGAGCTAGACGGTCAGGGACCGGAGTACGCATATTGGAGAAAGACAGTCTGGGACTGTGAAGATTATTGGTATGGGACCAAGACGATCAGGGATCGTAGTTCGTGAGGATATAGAGACTGACAGAATACAACCTTGAGAAAAGTGAGGCACTCTCAAGTCAGAATGGAAGATTTTTCAAGTCCGATTGGTAAGATCGAGAAGCTTAATAACAGCAATTATAATACATGGAGTATTCGCATGCAATTTTACATGCAAGGAGAAGATTTATGGGATATTGTTAACGGTGAAGATATAACACCACCAACCGATGTCGAAGAATTGAAGGAATGGAAGATCAAAGCCGGTAAGGCCATGTACGTGTTATCAGTCACCATTGAGGTTGGTTTATTACAACGCATCAAGGATGCAAAGACACCGAAGGAAGCCTGGGACACACTCACAATGCTGTTCGCGAGGAAAAATGATGCTAGGCTCCAACAATTGGAGAATGAACTCCTATCAATCTCGCAGCAAAATATGTCGGTAAGCGCATATTTCTCTAAAGTTAAAACTCTTTGTGAGGAAATTTCAAAATTAGATCCAGAAAATGCTATTACCGAAACGAGGATGAGAAGAATTATCATCCATGGCTTGCGACCTGAATACAACGGGATTGTTACTGCAACTCGTGGATGGAGCAAAGAACCAACTTTAACTGAGTTGGAAAATATCCTTGCAAATCAAGAGGCTTTAGATAACCAAATGTCTAAAGTCATGATAAAAGATTATGAGAAAGCCCTCTTTAGCAATAGAAGAGGTAAAATTGCTATGAGGCAAGGAATAGAAGACATTGAAGTTCAAAACAAACAAGAAGCTTGGCAACGGAGGAGCTTTCAGCGAGGGGGAGCTCAAATTGTTCGAGATAGAGACGATAGCGAAAATGTGAGGTCTCATTATCGAAATATTAAGTGTTTCAAGTGTGGCAAGATTGGCCATTATGCTCGAGAATGTCGATATAGACAAGTGCAAGGCTATGCAACAATGTTCTCACGACAGGAGAATAACTATGAAGAAGAATGGGATTTTGAGACAGCATTTACTATTGAAGAATGCGAAGAACTCGTATCTGGTTGCACCACCGAGTTAGAAGAAAATGTTCATGAAGACGAAGAAGAAATTGATTTTGAGAATATTCAACCAAGACAGAAGGTAACAGAAGAAACGTCAAAGGAAGGAAACGAGTCTCTATTTCAGCCACCAGAAAATATGTTTGAAGAAGAAAGGTTATTTCTAGAAGTCGAGAAGAAGCTTGCAGCTGATGTCAACATTGAGAAAGATGACAACGAGGTCATCGACACTGTTAAGACTTACAAAGGCGTGAAAGATATGAAGATCGATTGTGAAGTCAACAAATTAATGGTAGTTGACAAAGTCGAGTATGCCAAAGTCAGAGACAGGCTAGCAGAGAAAATCAAGAAGAAAGAAGATAACAATGGTGTTGAAGCAAAGACGGAAGTGAACAAAATCAAAGATCAAAAGAGAAGAGAGCAATCAACGATGGATGAAGCAGAACTAATGATGCTGATGAATTTTAAAAAGAGAAAGAAAAAGAGAAGATACTTGATGCAAGATTTGATAAGTCCAGAAGACAGTCTGGAATGACAACCAAGCGAGCATCAAGAGAGAGTAGTCGTTGAGGGGGAGTGTTGAAAGTTACACCGACTCCTCTCTCCTATCTCTAGAATCATCTCTATTTTTCTTCTACCCAAGTTTTCTAGGTTTCTCTTCTTTGTTCTTTCTCTAGATTTTTCTTTCTCTAGAATTTTTCCTTAGTCTTCTAGTCTAGAAATCTCTCCAGTTTTCTCTTCCTAGATTATTCTTTAGTTTTCTATCTAGATGTTTCTCCAATCTTTTAGTTCTAGATTTTTCCTCTACTTAATGTAGATGTCTATATAAATAGACATATGTAGTGTGTGCTAGTGCAGAGGAGGTGAAAGGAAGAGTGGTGAGTAGAGAGGAAAAGGAAGAAAAAGAGTGAAGTTGTGAGTGCATATTAAAAGAGTGTGTCTAGTATATATTTGGTCTTTTCTCATATTAATGAAAGAGTTGTTTTTCGAAAGTTACTGTAGCATCCCGAGATAAAGTTACTGTAGCAAATCGGTACTGTAGCACAAAACTACAATTGGTACCGAGAGTCAAAAATCAACAGGAGATGAATAAAAAGTTCCGAACCCACAATCCTGACAAAGCCCATGCATTTTTCCTTCCTTACAGTGTAACAACAATGCGCCACTTTGTTAATGATTTGCATTCCTTTGGGACGATCATCTCAGACTATGTAAAAGTTATTGCCGCAAAACACCCACATTGGAATCGAAGCTTTGGCGCTGACCATTTCATGCTTGCTTGCCATGACTAGGTAATTAATTAGCTTTTGCAACTTCACATCTGATAAGAAATAAATTGATGTGTTAATTATGATCCTTATGTTACAATCGTTATTTTACGATTTTAGTTCTTTCTATCATCGATATTTACTGCAATTAACTGTAATAACATTCATTATATTCACAACGCGATCCGACTGAAAACGGGTCCACGACCGTAATGATTTCTAAATCCTTTCAGTTTTGTTTCAGGGTCCTCACAGTAGTTTTACGTTCCTGAGCTAGTGAAATACTCCATTCGTGCTCTATGCAATGCAAACACCTCCGAAAGGTTCAATCCCAGGAAGGACGTATCCATTCCAGAAATCAATCTCAGAAGCAGTAATCTAGAGGACCTGATTAATGGCGGGTCATCTCCACCAAAGCGTTCAATCTTGGCTTTCTTTGCAGGAGGGAATCATGGCCCTGTTAGACCAATACTGTTTGAACACTGGGAAAAAAACGATTCAGATATTCAAGTTCACGATTATCTTCCAAGGGGAGTATATTCTTACTATGATTTAATGAGACAGAGCAAATATTGCCTTTGCCCCAGTGATTATGAAGTTGCAAGCCCGAGAGTTGTCGAGTCCTTGTACAATGGCTGTGTTCCAGTGCTGATTTCAAAAAATTATGTGCCTCCATTCAATGATGTTTTGAATTGGAAGATGTTCTCTGTGAGAATTTCCCTGGAAGAAATTCCAAACCTGAAGAAAATCTTGATGAGTATACCAGAAAGGCAGTATAAAAGAATGAAGAAGAGAGTTGTTCAAGTTAGAAGGCATTTTGAGTTGAATTCTCAACCCAAGAGGTTCGATGTTTTCCATATGATACTTACATTCTATTTGGCTAAGAAGATTAAATGTTAGAATCAGTGATGGTTTTGGAGAGATTTCCAATTGATTAATTCATCATTTGGAAATGTGTTACATAATTCAGGAACAATATTCTTTGGCAGTTTGATGAAGCAATTAAACTTGAGCACAATTGCAAATTTGCAATGAGTCTTCCTAACTATAAGCTGCAGTTTTCTGATCAAGATTTGAAAGTGTTATCTACATTGCTTCGAATTTTCATTTTTTTTGAATTATTCGTTTCCGACATCCGTGTTTAATGCATATATAAACTTGGATATGAAAATATAATCTTCCGAGAATCCTCCAAATACATAAAAAAAAACTTAGAAAAAATTAAATATATTTTGTATTGGATACATAGTATCCGATATTCACATTCGCGAATGCGAGTAACATAGTTCACGACAGAATATTAATTATGCCAAACATCACAAGATTCGTGTAGAAGTGAATGTAATTTCTCATTCATGCTTAAAAATTTTACATTGGTTACTTGAATGAGCATAAAATCTTTTGAAATTAACTTTCACCGTAAGCAAATTATGTTGCAGAACTAGAATATAGAAGAAGAGCACTTATAACAACCAACAAAGCAAAGTAATTTGCCACGTGGTAGGACACGTGGAAAGACATTGTATGAAAAAAGAAGTTGCCTAACTGATGTCTCAGACACAGTAGCAAATAGCAATCCAATCCATCCACTGCTTAATACCATTCACGGGGATTTGCATGCAAAGCTTAACACGTCTTCCTTTATCAGCATGCATTGCCACGCGTCAACTCATCATCTCACTATAACACGCGGCAACCAATCAGACTTGAAGCAAATTGTATATAGATCGATCTCATGCATTCACCAGCTTAAAAACATAATCAGTGTTGTTCTTCTTCTTGTATTATTCCAGTGAGTTCGTGTTTGAGATTTGAACAGCCATGGCGACAAGGCAAGAGAAGGAAAAAAAGGCAGAGGCAGCAGCAAGACAAGCAGCGGATGATCTTAGGGATGTTAACAGAGAAAGAGAATATGAAGAAAGAGTTGTCTATAAGGAGGAATGGGATCGATCCCCGCAGCAACAGCAACAGAGGCCTGGAGTTATCGGGAGTTCGGGACTGTGTTGGGGGCTGTGCAAGGTACACTCGAGCATGCCAAAGAAGCTGTGGTTGGTAAGAGCTACGAGGTAGAGAATTTCACATGGGAAGGAGCTGATCGAGCTGCAGATAGGACATGGGAGACGAAATATGAAGCAGCGAAGAGGGCTAAGGAGTACAAATTAGATAATGAAGCTGCGAGGAAAATGGAGGAATACAACAAACTATGCAGCCCAGAAGGCGAAAGAAGCTGCGGACATGGCAGCTGGAGCTAAGGACATTACAAAGGAAAAGACTCGTGATCGGTATAGGGAGTATTTAGAGCAGAAATCCAGAGAGGCATCAGAGCTGGCAAAGGAGTTAGCTGAAAGGGCAAAAGACATTACCATGGGAAAGGCTGGTGAGTACAAAGATTATGCAGCTGAGAAAGCAAAGGAGGCGAGAGGTAAAACATAGTACAAAGCAAAAGGCTGCCGAGTATACGGATCATGCCGCTCAGAAGGCAAAGGAGACTAAAGACTCTGCTGCCCAGAAGGACTGAGTAACAGGTAAAGCTTCTGAGTATACAGATTATGCAGCCCAGAAGGCGAGAGAAACAAAGGACACAGTAACTGGGAAGGCTGCTCAGTATACAGATTATGCTGCGCAGAAGGCAAAGGAGACGAAAGACTCTGCATGCTGCTGTTGCTGCTAGGAGGGCTATGGATTCACTCACTGAAAAAACAGAAGAAACCAAGCATCAGGCATCAGAGACTGCAGAGAAAACCAAGGTGATGAATCTTATTTAAATAATCCAACTTTTTCTCTTGTTTTTCTTATTACTAAAATATACTTACATTATATAGGAAAAGTTGAGTGAAACATTAACGGAGTCAGCTAGACAGAAAATGGAAGAGATGAAGCTGGAAGGAAGGCTTATGGAGCTGGACGCAATGATGATGATGTGAATCGTGAAGGGCATACGTGGAGGTGTTTCAGAGACAATTGTGGTTAAAGTTGAAGATACCCTCAAAGCATCCGATCAGATGATGAGTGTTCAAACTTTCAATGATGTTTGGCGTATGGACGAGGAAAGTATTATACGAGTGGACCGCTCCGGCAAAACCAAAATGTGACTTGGTATATGGTGGACTATTTGTGTTGTCTTTTGTATCTTTTTGTCATAAAATGCTTTTTTGTTGTACTATATAAGGTAATTAATAAATTGATTTCATTGAAAATAAAATTTTAAAGATAAATTGATCCATTGAAAAAATATTGAAAATAAATAAACATTGATTTAGGATAAAATGTTTCAACTATTTTTTTTTTTATTTAGAATCAACATAACATTCAGTAAAATAATTTGGGTATTAGTGAAAAATAGAGACAATAATGATGATAAAAAATATTATTAGTTATCTATTAATTTTTTTTTAATACTAAAAATAGTTTGATTTTTTACTGCAAGTACGTAATAATGTTTTGAACAATGAAAATAACGAAGAATTTGTTACTGACACGAATGACTTGGTGAATAATTGTTTGATTGCCTTTATTGAAATGCATTTGATATATTAGTAATAAGTTTTCAATAATGAGTTTATCATAATCTAGAAAAAAAAATTGCGTAAATCAAGATAATAAAAAATTTAAGTTATATTTTGACTATTTAATTTGGACTTTTTTGCAATTTTATTGGGCCATTACATAGTAAATTACGTATTTTATATTTATTTATATTGCGTCAATAGTAAATTGTATTATTTATCAATTATTAGAAAATTTATTGTAATTTAGAAAAATAGAATAATTAAGGAAAAGTAAATATGGTATATAGCTTATTACATTCTTAAGTACCTTTTTATTTTTATATGAATAATAAATTTTTTATTCAAAACCAATAGAGCATAATTCAAAATGAATTATAATAAAAAATTGAATCAATTTTTTTTGGGATCTAAATCTAGGGTGTTATCTCTATTCTCATTTTATGGTTGATTAATTCTTGTCGGGTCAGGAGTGTAATAATAAAATCCTCTTAACATTCATGACTCCTAAAATTCGAACCTAGGGTGTTTTTTCTATTTCCATTTTATGATTGACTAATTCCTGTCGGGTCGGGATAATGATAACATTGATGACTCCTAAAATTCGAACCTTGATTCTTATCAAACATTCATGACTCCTAAAATTCGAACCTAGGGTGTTTTTTTCTATTCCCATTTTATAGTTGACTAATTCCTGTCGGGTCGGGATAATGATAACATTGGTGACTCCTAAAGGTTCGCAACATTGGTGACTCCTAAAATTCGAACCTTGATTCTTATAAAAAAAAATTGAAGCCACTTTACCACTATAACCAATCAAATGTTGGTAAAATTGGATAACCTTTGAATGGTCAAAAAGGAATTTTTTTTTTTATATTAAAATTGGCATCAAAATTGCAATCATCTAAATACTAATTATAATGATACAATTGCTTATTTGTCACTTGTCAAGCTAAGATGGCATCCGAAAAATTGTTGTGAAATAATAATAAATCCTATATGATCTTTTTTTTTTGTCACCCACCACAAAGTTTTATTGGTTTTATCATGAAAGAAATATAAGTGCACAAGTTGCTGATACTGTGTTGAAAATGCCACCAATTTATTTGTTAATCTTGATAAATATACGGATAAATAAAAATGATTTCAAACTATTTATAGTTTATAATGAAAATTTATTAAAATAATCTAAATAAATATTATGCAAGTTTTGAATAAGGTTATTTAGTAAAAAACTAAAATTTAAGAATTATTCAACGTGTCAAGAAAATAGCAGCTGTTCACATAAGCATACACGTTGTCAAGAAAATTGCAGCTGTCCACGTAAACTTATAAGGATGATAACTAATATTTTTTAAAAGGTTTGTTATTGAAGCATTGTCACTAAATCTTACAATGACAACTTATTAAAAAAATAATTTTTAATCATTAATCATTAATCTTTAATCCTATAATTTAATTTTTAATAAATGACATCGTAGGATGCACTATCAGTGTATAGATATTTATTATCCGAATATAAATATAAATATCCGCTAAATATCACCTATTAAAAATTAAGGATTGTTTTTTTAAATATTTAAATTCGAATCCATTTTTTATCCAAAGTTCGAATATGTTTATTATCCGAATATTACTATTCGAATCTGCGTCCAATTTAAAGAGCATTATCCGCTAAATATCCGAATTTAGAGTTAATAACATCAATGGTCTCCAAATTTTAGGGCATATTTTATATTGATCCTCAAATTTCAAAACGTATCAATCAGATCATTGATCTTATAGTTTTGTATCAATGTGGTCCTTCCGTTAGCAAAACTGTTAAAATAGGCGTTAAATTACAGATGGCATATGACGTGTAAATTACAAAAATGCAATCTGCTGATGTTGTCATTCTTAATAGCACCCTTAAACTTTAAGGCATATTTTATATTGATCATCAAACTTCAAAATATATCAATCAGATCATTTATTTTTTATATATTCCTTTCTCTTTCTTATAGATAAATACAAAAAATAAAAAATAATTTATAATATAATATAATATATTTAAATTAAATTAAATTAAATTAAATTAAATTTTTAAAAATATAATTAATTTATAAACATATAAAATATTTAGTTAAATTAATTTTATAAAAACATAACAATAAAATGTTTTATATTTTATTTTTTCTTTATTACATTTTTCTTTTTTCTCCTTTTTATAAATAAAAAAAATAATATATAATAATTATATTATAATTTAAACAAATTTTATAAAAAATAATAATTTATGAAAAATATAAAATATTTATTTGCATCAATATTATAAAAATATTTTAAGTTTTTTTTTTTACTTTTACTTTTACTTTTTCTTTTTCTTCTATATAAATATATAAAAATAAAATAATTTATATTATAATTTAAATTAAATTAAATTTTCAAAAATAAAATAATTTATAAAAATATAATATATTTATTTACATTAATTTTATAATAAAAATAAATTTTATTTTCCTTTTTCCTTTTTCTAAATAAATTATTTTTAAATTAAATAATTTAGTAATATAAAATATTTATTTACATTCATTTAATTAAAATTTTATATTTTTTATGTCGACTCCAATGCTGAAATTGAGGTGTCACCTACCTTAACCGAATTTGCCATAAAACACCAAATCGGAACTCTCTTCAATCTAGCACGAGGGATCAAATTTGGCCTATTGCAATACCTATCGAGCGTTATGAATGGCAGTCTGATCCTTCGCAGGGCCGGACTGGCGGTGGGGATTCAAAATTTTCTTTTTTGATCGACGAGAGTTAGGTAGAAAGAATAGAAAAAAAAAATTAAAAAAGGAAATAAAAGAAAAATAAAATATATTTACAAAAAAATTGATGTAAATAAATATTTATATTTAATAAATTATTTAATCTTTTATAAAATTAATTTATTTATAGAAGGAAAGAAAAAAGAAAGAAGAAAAAAACTTTTTTAATTAATTAAAAATAAATATATTATTTTTTATAAATTATTTAATTATTACAAAATAATTATTTTTTATTTAATTATTTATAACAGTAAATAAAAAAGAAAAAAAATAATTTTTATAAAGTAATGTAAATAAATATTTTTATATTTTTTTTATAAATTATTTACTTTTTAAATTTAAATTATATTATAAATTATAATTTTTTTGTATTTATTTATTAATAAGAAAAAAAAGGAAAAGAGAAAAAAGTAAAAACAAACTTAAAATAATTTTTATAAAATTAATATCAATAAATATTTTATATTTTTAATAAATTATTTAATATTTATAAAATTAATTTAATTTAATATAATATAATATAAATTATTATTTATGTTTTAGTTTATTTATAAAGAATATAAAATGAGAAAAGAAAAAGGAAAGAAACAAAAAAATTAAAAATAATTTTTATAAAATTAATTTAAATAAAATTTTATATGTTTATAAATTAATTATATTTTTAAAAAATAATTAAAATTATAATTAAAATTATGATATAAATTATTTTTTATTTTTTGTATTTATTTATAAAAAAGAGAAAGAAAAAAGACAAAAGACAAAAGAAAAAAATAAAAGATCTAATTGATAAGTTTTGAAGTTTTAAGGATCAATATAAAATATGCCATAAAGTTTGAAGACCACTAGTGCTATTAAAAAAAGACCACATCAGCATATGACATTTTTGTAATTTACACGTCACATGCCATCTGTTATTTAACACATAACGAAAAGACCATATTGATACAAAACTATAAGATCAAAGATCTGATTGATACGTTTTGAAGTTTGAGAACCAATATAAAATATGCCCTAAAGTTTGAAGACCACTGGTGCTATTAAAAAAAGACCACATCAGCATATGACATTTTTGTAATTTACACGTCACATGCCATCTGTTATTTAACACAACGATTTTGCTAACGAAAAGACCATATTGATACAAAACTATAAGATCAAAGATCTGATTGATACGTTTTGAAGTTTGAGAACCAATATAAAATATGCCCTAAAGTTTGGGGACCATTGATACTATTAATTCCCGAATTTATTAAATAATTTTTTAATAAAAATAAAAAATATAAAATTAAACAATAACTAAATATGTAAATGGATATCGGCTTCGCCGAATCCGTTATTTGCATAAATAAAACAAATTCAAATAACGGATTCGAATATCGAACACTATTCGAACCAAAATTAAAACGAATTCGTATAACGGATATCAAAAGGCTTATATCAGAATCTGCTTCAAATTCGCTACGGATAGCAAATCTAATATCCCAATCTGAATTATCCGAATCCACAATATCCAAATCCATAAAAAATAAATCGGATAGTATCAGATATTCAATATTTTACTATCCATTGCTATTCTATAGGCATACACGTAAGCATACCTGATTTAGTAACTATGTACTTTATCATATTATATGATATGATTAATAATTACTATAACTTCTCCAATATATAGCTTGAGAAAATAAATCATTCTTGAAAAATGTAAAACAATTAAAAAATATAGCCATTTTCCAATACATATGTATATATATTATATATATGAATGTAATTTCAGTTATATTTTATAAAAAAAATGTTTTAAAAGAATTACATGTCCCGTGCAAAGATTCGGTCACAAGACTAGTCTATGCAGAAAAACTGAAGGGGCAGGCTTCTAGAAACGTAGGTGAGAGTCCTACCTGGAAGTAGTAGTTGCTGCCTTGGAGGATTTCGACGTAGACATGAGATCTTTGGCAGGGGCAGGTTTAGAATCTGCAGTGATGGCAATATTCCCCATTGCAACCTCCATTGCCTCCCTCTTCTTTTTCTCAGAAATATGAGTATCCACAACTTGGCTTTGTGATGAAGACCCTGATGATGGCTTTAAAAGTCGGGGGCCTGCATTCATCCATGGATGAAGAAGACACTGAGCAGCACTTGGACGTTTCTCAGGTACGAAATCGAGGATCGGAACAAGGAAGTCGGTCAAGCCATTTGCATCTTGCTCACTGAATTCGTACTTCTCAACGAGGACCTTATTCATGGGCCAGAAACGCAACCGACGAATATGCCTCAAATCACCATATCGATTAAAGAAATCCCGTGAATAACGGCCACCCAAGGCAATCTGAGCATATTCCATACATAGTTTTATGTTAAATGCAAGAAAGCAAACTTCTTAATAGGTAGAAATGAGAATTCTCACCTTGCGTGGCATCATTCCTAGAAGCTCCATCATCAAAGCTAAGTGGTCCTGAACAGATGGGAATTGGGATAGAACGTTACATTCGTCAAAAGCATATATTTTGATCATAGCTTGTTCAAATGAAAGCAGAATCAATAACATCCCTATAATGAACAACTTTCAGTTCAAAGCTTCTCCATGGCACTTTTAGAAGAATTTTAATGTAAATCAAAATAACATTTTTCCTAAAAGTCCATGCCTTTCATTAGGCATATTCCTTTAACAATTCAAAAAACCCAAAACCAGCTTAAGTTTAATGGCGAAAAAATAGCTCAGTCGTCCTCCTATAATGGTACTCAAACCTGAAACTGAAATAGATAAAAATGTTGAACCAACTTAAGAACATTTGTGCTTCATAATAAATTAAACCAGTCTTTGGAGAAGTAAAACAAAAACAGACAGCTTAACTAATAAGTCATAATATGCCACCCTTATGCCATGTTTGGTTAGTGGGCAGAACATGAGAAAACTCTTCAATGCGGCAAAAATACCGGTATTCATATGCACACGTAAGTACATGCATAAACAAAGCATATACACAACATAAATATTCCTAAATACAGAAAATTATTATAAACATATTGCAAACTGTGATGGCACACTCCAGAGATTTAAGAACAATTAAAGGTAATCCACATATGCTATTCAACCATTCAGCATTTTCAGTTGAACGTGAGCACTTTCAAAACTCAAACTTCAAACAATTGCATTCAGCAGTCACTACTCTGAAAGTTGCACGAGACTATGACCCCTTTCCAGTACATAAATACCAAAAAAAAAACCTTAGATATAGAAGCACATATGTAACCCAAAGTAATGAACAAAATAGATAGAAGCACTCCTCTCCAATCATATTGTTCGAAAACGATATCCTTGCATAATCATAAGCTTATCAATGTATCACACATCAATGTTATTCTTCTGAAACTGAGTTCAGCTTCCAGAAAAAGGAAACAAAAATGCATGGCATTACAGACCAACAAGATTCCCATAATGGGAAGGACCAAATCTTACCTTTTAAAAGGTAATTGCTGTCAGAAAAATGACTGTCCATTGATCATTCAACTTTTGTTCTCAAACATAGATAACTTACATTCTGTTCAGCTATCATTTCCAAATAATATAATACTAAATACATATAACTTAAGGTTACAACATAGTGGATATGAATACCAAAATTCAAAGCATTTTTGGATCAAGAGGTGGAGAAAAGTGAAGTGAAATAACTAAATGAAAATATAAGTGAATAGGCAAGATGAGAGATTTTCTGCCATTGCACTTTTTAAATCTCTTCAAAAGCGAAGAAACAAAATTTCAGTTTACCACACCTCTATTATTTTCATTCGTTTCATTTCCCATCTTTCTTTTACAAAACAAATAGCCTAACAAAGTCTTACTGTGTCCACTTAATAACCAAATTTCAGTATTCAGCCGGGGAACCAAATCAAAGGAATGTGATTATCATATTAAAGATATGTAAAATGCAACATGACACCCCCCCCCCCCCCCAGTTTTCAAACATGCAAAAGAAAAGCACACTTTTGTCCCTGTTTATAGCATCTCTATTCTTTTTCAGATGCACTGAGTATTTTCTTTTTTTCCTTTAAAAAAAAAACAATGAAATAAATAATTTTAACTTTACAAGTGCATCACAACCTTCAAAGATTGAATGCTACATCTTGAATGAACTTTCATCAAGAGAGATTGAGAAACTTAAAAACAAACACATACATCATATGTGGTGCAGAAAACATAAAACAGATAAGAGCATTGTAATTTGTAAATAAAATACCTCATCTCTGCCAAAGTTATCACCGCTGTGAGGATCAAAGAGTACATCACCCGTTGCAAGCTCAAAACAAATGCAAGCAAATGACCAAAGGTCTGCTGACGTAGAATACTTAGATCCCAGGATCACCTCAGGACACCTGTACTGTCTTGTCTGAATATCATTAGTAAACTGTTTATATGTCCAACATGCATTCCCAAAATCAACTAATTTGCACTTTACGTCAACTGATTCCAACAGTTTCTGCCTTGTGGAGCGGCTTCCTCTCTTATTACCTTGACTTGCTGGACCAGTATCCTTTGTACCATCAGCATCAGACAATCTATTGGCATTGCTAGAACTAGTGGGACGTTCTTCAATAGAACCCACATTTGTTTTTTCACTCGGAGATGACTCAGCTGCATCAGATGTTTCAGGATCCGCATCAACTTCTGCAGAAACTTCGTTCTCCACACACCCTTGAGCCGCTCGCTTAGCCTTTCTCCGAATTTTTTTCTTCTGATTTCTACCCAAATCCCCATTCGTGGACTGTAAAGAGTCCAGCACCGTCTTGTCCTTACTATTGGGAAGGATGAGAGGGGTGCCTGACTTTCTCGGATCCTTAGATGGATCTATTGTTGACAACAGTAAAATATTTTCTGGCTTCAGATCAGTGTGTATAATGGACAGCTCCCTATGCAAGTAATCCAAGCCCACTAGAACATGGAAACATATCTCCTTAACCAGATGAATAGGCATGCCACAATAATCAGAGTACTTGATGAGCGTCAAAAGATTATCCCCCAAGTACTCAAACACCATACAAACATGCTGTCCATTCGGACCTGAATGCTTAAAATGATCTAAAAGCTTCACTACACAATTTTTATCCTCTTTATCCCCATCTGCAATCTGTTGTAAGATCGTTATCTCATCCATTGCCGCCTCCGTATAATGCTGTGCACTTTTTTGTACTTTCAAAGCTACATAACGCTGTAGTTTAAAAACAAATTATTAAAATCTAACATAAAGAAAAGCAATTTAACTAAAATTCAAAGAGAATAAATTACATTTCCTAGTTATTTTTCTGCTGTTTCATTGTCAAAATTGATCAAGCAAACGAGTGCATTACTTGCAATGAATGCTTTTAATTTTTTGATTCATGAATGCTTTTAATTTGTTCTTTATAATCCTGCATACTTTCTCTTCTATACCTTCTAGGCAATATATCTAAAACAATATTAATCACAAATAAAATGAAGAAAGTTTACTTTTTTTAGATAATTTGTCTTCAATTACAGGATCGAGAAAACAAAATAACCAGATATTACTGAAAGAAACAAAAGAATTACAGCTAAAAAGCAACAAGCTAACTTATTCAGTATACAGATTTACTTAATACGACGGCGTAATTAAGGTGATAAAGTAGAAAAACGGAGTAAGATAAAGCTAGAGAGTTTGAGAGAGAGGTGTACGGAGAGCTGAGTGTCCCAAGCGAGCCAAACGGTGGAGAAATGGCCCCAACCGAGCTTGCTTTGGACAACGTAACGTCCGTTCTTGAAAGTGTCGCCGATTCTAACGGCGTGATAACCGCCGCGCCGGTAATCATCCGTCCCTTCGTCTTCCGACGTGTAATCCCCGCTCTCACTTCCGCTCCACTCTTCTTCCTCCTTCTTGTCCCCCATGCCCTTTTCTTCCAAATCTAAAAAATTAATTATTTTTTTTTTATAAAAATAATTCAACAGTTCTTCGATCAGATTCAGCTGGATTAGTAGATCTTGCAGCTACTGTTAAGATAGAGAAAGGAAATTTCCTTTTTCTGTTTGGGTTGAAGGAAAAAAATAATTTAAAAAAAAAAAAAAAGGCTTTTGTTTCTTGTGCGGGAGTGTTACTGTTATGTTATCCCCGTAGAGGGACTTTGAAATTTGGGGTTTTCCTTTTTCTTTTTATTAATTTTTGGGTTTTTTAAAATACGTGGCGTATAAAAACGGGCTGGATCCTGTGTGATGATGGGATTGTTTGAGTGAAGTGTCATCAACTCATCATCATCTTCCGAAAATCTTAAGTTATGTTTGGTAAAAAAAATTTAATAAATTGATAAAAGTCGTAACTATATTTTATTTTTTAGTTGGATTATTAAATTGAAAGTGTTTTTTTAGTTTTTTTTTTATTAAATAAAGTGTAAATTATTTTTGATAAATTTTGAATATAATATAATTATACAATATGAAAAATAAATAAAACATACGGACCAATTATGTTATTTAAATTGCTCATGTGTTTTTTTTTTTCATGTTCACAAGGAATAGTTATGTTATTTGAATTTTTTTTTAAATATTTATATTCGATATTTATATTTGTATATATTTGAATAATATGTAAAAAAATATGATCTTTCATATATACTTATAAAAAAAAAATTTAAATTTTGAATATATTTATATCGGATATATATCCGTATCTGACATTTCAATTTTATAACATAGACTTATAGAGGACCACAACCTTTTTGATTTTTTTTAGTTT
The DNA here is from genome assembly GCA_030761205.1 of Fremontodendron californicum. Classification (NCBI taxonomy): domain Eukaryota; kingdom Viridiplantae; phylum Streptophyta; class Magnoliopsida; order Malvales; family Malvaceae; genus Fremontodendron; species Fremontodendron californicum. The sequence continues at coordinate 2,417,846 of JAULJL010000012.1, forward strand.
TTGATTATTTTTACCTTGTCAAAGATTTGGATAAAACCGATCATGTTTTATTTTTATAATGAAATCAAATATAATTTTTTAAATCAAATTGATAAAAATGTTGTATTTTTAGGGTTTATATGAAAAACATGCACTCCAAAATAAATATTTGTTAAATGGTATAATAAATAAAAGTTATTTGAAAAAGAGAAATGAATAATTAAAAATTGTTATAAAGGATATTGTAAAAACAAAATTATTCTTGATAAAAAAACATTCTCCTCTCTTTTTCTTTTATTTTTTAATTTACTTTTAATTAAAAAATAAATATTCTGAAAATAAAAAAATTTTTAATTTTAAAAATAAATTTTTAAATTTTTTATTTACTTTTTTTAATTAAAAAAATTTAAAAAATAAAAATAATATGACTAAAATTAAAATTTTTTTTTAAATTTTTTTAAATTTAAAAAATAATATATATTTAAATATTTTATTTTTTAAATTTATTTTCAATTAAAATTTTTAAAAAATAATATTTCCCTAATGAAAGAGAAAAAAAAATAAGTTTTTTCATTAAAGGTAATTTTGTCTGTACAATATCTTTTATAATAATTTCTAATTATTCATTTCTCTTTTTCAAATAACTTTTATTCATTATACCATTTAACAAATACTTCCTTTGGAATGCATGTTTTTCATATTTACCCTTACTTTTATAATGAAATAAAATATAATTTTTTTATTGACACTCAAAAAACAAAACATTGTTTTTAGATATTGGACTTGGTGCATGTCCACTTGGCCCATATTTTAATATTCTCATTCGGGGCCCGCTCAGTGATGGCAATTTCGTAATTTAAAAACAATATAAGGGCCGTTTACTCGAAACCCTTGATATACATAGCAACATTGCTAGGGTTTCTAGGGTTTTCAAAGCAAAGGAACAGAGCAGCAACAGCCAGCAGCCAGCAGCCAGCAGCCATGGTTCTCAAGTACGCTCCTTCTCTCTTCCTCTATTTTTGTTATTTTTAAAATTGTTCGTTATCACAATTTTTAATGATCTGATCTTGAAAAAACTGTCCTTTAAAATCGTTTACAGCATCTGCTTTTGATTTTATTTTATTTCAGCCTGCTTGAAATATGACTATTGATTTTATTTCCTTTGATATTAGTTAAAACATTAAGCGAAGAATTAAGCTTTCAGCTATCTCTTTTTCTTTAAAAAATTTCTATTTTACATGTTCATTTCCCTGGTAGCCAGATTTGTGTTAAAATTTCGTTGTTGAAGTGTTACAATTTTAATCGGTTAATTTTGACATGCGATTTGATCAGCTTATTGAAGCTAAAAGTTTTGAATTAATGAAAGAAAATAGAATATACTGGCTGCTAAAATTTGATGGACAAAGAAATATAATTAATTTCTAGTTATGTGGGTGGAAATGGAAAATTAGTTTATTTTTGGCATCGAGATTTTGGCAATCAAGAGCTAATGTTATTTTTAAAATGCTAATGTTTGGGGCAAATTGCAAATGGAATTCTGTTTATGTAGTGGTTAGGTTTGTGCGTAGGGATACATTAGATTCAGTTTAAAATTACTTTGCGGAAATTGTTATTATGTATCGTCTTTCTTGCATTATGCCAAAAGATTATGTATTTTGATCTCCCAAACCTTGCACCGAACTGTGTGATGTTGGCATGTTAGGACGGAGCTTTGCCGATTTAGTGGTGCCAAGATATACCCTGGGAAAGGCATCAGATTCATTCGTTCTGATTCTCAGGTAAATTTCCATGGAGTTCTGATTTGAAGCGATTAATATTATATTGTTGCACTTGTAGTAAACAGTCATCTTCATCAATTCTTCTAGGTCTTCCTCTTTTCCAATTCAAAATGCAAGAGGTACTTCCACAACCGTCTGAAGCCATCGAAACTTACATGGACAGCCATGTATAGGAAGCAACATAAGAAGGTGAGTGTCAGAATTGCAAACTCAACTTTATTCAGAAAAATTGCATTTTTTAAAAAACTTTTTTTACCTGCACCATTTGAAGTAATTATATCTAGGTTGTGACTTGTGAGCAAAGATCATGTTTGTTCAGTAATCAGATTTTATTAATACATATTGATATCGGTATAAAAAGAATAAAAATTGAACAAGGTTGGGCATCTCATTTACCTCTATCATCTATCTGATAAAAGTTGGAGCAAGATCTCATGATTTGTATGATTGGATTAAAAGTGACTACCTTCTATATTTTATCATTTCCATTGCCAGTTATCCATGTTGTTTACATACATTTAGGACATTGCCCAAGAGGCTGTGAAGAAGAGGAGACGTGCCACTAAGAAGCCTTACTCTAGATCCATTGTTGGTGCCACCTTAGAGGTTATCCAGAAGAAGAGGACTGAGAAACCTGAAGTTCGTGATGCTGCCAGGGAAGCTGCTCTCCGGTGTGTGGTTTTTCGTTTTACATTATAAGTTTCATCCGTTCCTTGTCGTCGTTGCTGATTTTCACATGTATTAAGCTTCTGTATTTATGGAAATACTTCCTGTATATCTATTGTGCAGAGAAATCAAGGAAAGAATCAAGAAAACGAAGGATGAAAAGAAGGCAAAGAAAGCAGAAGTAGCATCAAAGCAACAGAAGACACAGGGCAAGGGTAACATTTCAAAGGGTTCTGCACCAAAAGGTCCCAAGCTTGGTGGTGGTGGTGGAAAGCGCTGAGTTGGTAGGTTATTATCTGTTTTTCCCTAGCCAGAGAAATAGGTAGTGTGTTTTTTTTTTTTGAAGTCATTGTATGGACTTAATGGCCTTGGTGGCCATGTTTTTGCATTTATGTTTGTCCTATACCATGAACTCAGTGTTAAAGTTGATTGATCAAGTAATTTTATGGATTTTGACTTTGTTTTTCAACCTACATACTTGGAATTTGACCAAGTGGAGTATGCCATTGAACAGCTCTGTTTTTTTAGTAGGGTAAATCTGAAAAATATGCTCTCAATAGTCAAATAATTGTTAAATGATTTAATGGATAAGAGTTATTTGAAAAAAAAATTAAAAATTGTTATTAAGACAAAATTATTTTTAATGAAAAACTTATTTTTCTTTTCTCTTTCTATTAAAAAAAATTATTTTTTAAAATTTTTAATTACAAATAAATTTAAAAAATAAAATATTTAAATATATATTTTTTAAAAATTTTAAAAAATTAATTTAGAAATATTCTTTTTATTTTTTAAAAATTTTTAATTAAAAAAGTAAATAAAAAAATTTTAATATTTATTTTTTTAAATTAAAAAATTTATTTTCAGAAAAAAGTATTTTTTAATTAAAAAATAAGAAGAAAAGGGAGGAGAATTTTTTTTTTATCAAAGGTTTTTTTTTTTTAACAATTTTTTTTTTATTTTTTTTAAAATAATTTTTATTCATTATATCATTTAACAATTATTGTATTGTTGATAATATGTTTTTCAAATTTACCCCTTTTAGTACTCAAGCCTGACACACAATTTGCTGTTTCCTTGGTAATTTTCTGCTTGTTTAAAATGTTTTCTTTTTACCTTGTTCCATGATGTTTAAGATTCGAGGCTGTTTTGGTAGGGTTCCCCTTGGTGTCTGCCATATATGCAATGCACAAGTATATTTAGGATGGGCTAGCTTCTTAGGTGGTTAACCTTTTCTCTTGTTTGGAGGGACGTGGTGCCACCTTTTCAGAAAGTGATTTATATTTGACTCGAAGATGTTGTGATTCGAATTTTAGATCGATTTGATGTCATTTTATAAGAATGATTATATAAATCAATTGGGTTAAATTTTAGATTCGGCATTTCATGATTTAATTGATCGGGCATCTTGATTCATTCATTTTTTCTTGCACTAGTTTTTGTATGGTCATGCTGTTAATATCTGTGAGGAGGAGTCGGGCTATTTAGAAGGTTTTGATGTTCATTATTATTCAAGAGATAAGTAGAATCTGACGAGTTAGAAGCAGAAGGAAGGTATTGCCGGTGTAATTAGACTACTATAAAACAGGATATGAACTCTGCGTCGGGCAAATAATAAAGTTTTATACTATGGAAGTTGAATACTTGCTACTATTTTAACTTAGTATTGCTGATGAAAAAAAAAACTTGGATTGGGTTTAAAAAAAATGTGGTTTAAAAATTTTTAGGGTGCTTGGTATGGGGTTATCATTCAAAAAATGAAGGTGATTTGTATTTAGTAATTATATCACTTTGTTTGTTAGTAATTTAAAAATTCTACGTGACAGTAATCTTAAATCACTAGAGTGATAAGATCACTGTCTTAAGAAGTGATCTAATTCTCATTCAAAGGGATGGTAAAGTTTTATCACCATGAAAAAATAAATTTTTATGTTATTTTATTACTAATTTATCTTTATAATAGCGAAAAAACACGTGTGAAAAACTGCTAGTTAATCTTTAGCGTTGACCTCTAAACTTGATAAAAAATTTGTGACGTTTGTGTTTTAAGGTGATGATAGCAGTAGCTTTGTTGTTTAATATTTTTTATATTCTATCCTTATTATGGTATAAATTGTGTATTTTTATCTAGAAATATTTTTTGAAAAGCAAAAATCTGAACATTAAAAAAATAAGTGAAAAAATATCCTTATAAAAAAAAAGAAAAGAATATATATATATTTTTTGGAAATGTTATTTTGGATATTTTGTACTCGATTTTTTTTCTTAAAATACCAAACATTGTAGTTTAATATCACTAGTGATTTATAATGTTATACCAAACATGATAATATAAAATTACTAGTGATCAAATCATCTCGGTAGTGTTATTACCAGGATAATTAAATCACTACGGTGATTTTACAAATGATACCAAACGCTATCTTAAGTGTTTGGCATTGATGTGAAAAAGTGTTGTAGAGAATTAAAATGTCAAGAAAAGATATGTTTAAAATAATAAAAGTGTAGAGACGTGAGGATAATAAAGTTATTTTATTCAAAAGCCAATTTTTGAAGCTAAAAAGTTATATTTTTTGACTTTTTGGATTGGTTTTTCAAATCATGATTTCAACATCAAAAACTAATTTTTTTGAGTTCATATTTGATGCACTGACAGTGTATAAGACTCATACACTGTCAGTGAACCAAAACATGATACGTCATTAATGAGCAAAATAAAAAATAAGGAATGACCTATAAATAAATATAAAAATCGAAATAGAAAAAAACAAGATACCTCATTAATATTTATTTATAAGTCCTTACTTGTTTTTTAGTTTGTTTATTAATGACGTGTCATGTTTTGATTCACTGACAATGTATGAGTCTTATACACTGTCAGTACATCAAACACAAACTCATTTTTTTTATTTATTAACATTGCGTTTACGATGAAAAATAAATTTTGATCTAAAAAATTATGTAAAAACCAATGTTAAACAAAACTAATCACATATTTTTTCTTTCGCCAAACATCTAAAAAAAATTTGTTATCTTTCAATGGTCAATCATTTGAAATTTTTTGGTACCAATACCATATCACTTTAATACTTTTGCTACCATATCATATCATTGGTTTTCAGGACAGCTCGATCTGTTTCTTTGCCTTGTCACTACTTTCCCAAAGATTGGTTTTGCTTCTCTTATCTTTGCCATATAATGTTATCAGATTTGAATTAATATTTTATAATAAATTTAAAAATAAAAAAATAAGAAAATTAAAGATAATTTAAAAAATTAATAAATCTTATCCTTATATGACACCTGGTATAAAATTGAGAGTTATTTGAATATGATTAATTATATCTGATAATTTCAAACACAACATAATTATACGATACGAACATAACATAGAAAAAATAATTAAAACACGACATGACACGAAAAATGACATGAACACGACACAAATACACGAAGTGTCAAAATTTACATAAAACAAATTAATAATGTGTCAAAATTTATATAAATATATAATACCTTGAATACGATTATGATAGAAAAAATAACACGAACATGATGACACGCGACACAAAATTAGGAGTTATTTGAATAGTGTCAATTAGACTTGGCAATTTCGAAAACAACATGATTATACGACACGAACACAACATGAAAAAATAATTAAAACACGACATGAAAAATAACATGAACACGATACAAATATACGAACGTGTCAAAATTTACATAAAATAAATTATTAACGTGTAAAAATTTATATAATTTCATAATACTTTAAACAAACAATAAAATAACACGAACATAAAATTTAATCACCATGACAAACTAAACAAACAATAAAATAAACGAATATACAATTTTTCTCTAAATTGAATCATTATGAAAAATTATGCAAAATATGAGATGAATTGAAACACGATACAAATACACAAAATTTTCTCTAAATTTAATCACCATGACAAACTATACAAAATATTTGGGTGAATCGAAGCACGACATGAACACATGAAAAAAAATAATTAAAATATGACACGAAATGAAAATAACATGAACACAACACAAATACACGAACTTGTCAAAATCTACATAAAATGAATTATTAACATGTAAGAGTTTATATAAATTGGTAATACTTTGAAGAAATGAAAATAAAATACGAACACAAACACGACACGAGAAATAATATGAACACGATACGAAGAAACGAACGTGTCAAAATCGACATAAATCTAAAATCATTTAAAAATTAGCCATAAATCAGTCCAATAAAATGACCTAATTAACCCTAAAAACATTGATTAAGTAATTGCTAAGTTTGCTATTAAAATGACCTAATTAACCATAAAATATTCATTAATGTCATTGCTTAGTTATCTATTCACCATGGTTTCAATTTTTCTAATTCTTACTTCTTATTGATTTTAGAGATTGTTTTTTAAGTAAGTTATAGATTATAAATAACCCCAAGGAAAAAGCTTAATTCCTTAACCAAAATCACTCAACAATACAGCAAATACCCAAAAGACACTTGAAAAAAAAAAAAAAATCATGAATGCCATGTATGGGGTGTTAGCAGGAGACCTCTTCTACCAAAGCAATAACCAGAAGACCAAATACCTAAAAAAAAAAAAAAAACCAACTAAAAAAGCGTTAATGACATTGTTGGGTTGTTGTCACTAATTTCCCAAAGACTGGTTTTGCTTTTTTTTTTTTTTATGAAATATTATCGAATTTAAATTAATATTTTATATTATTCAACAAAAAAAAAACATTGTTAGGTTGTCAAAAGGGAGTGATTTCAATTTCCCTAATCAAGGCTTAATATTGAATGTAGGGATTGCTTTTAAGATTTGTAATAGATATATATAAAAGCGGCAAATGTGTAGGTTTGGATTGAGTATTTTTTTTATTTAGGTTATTTTGAATTCATATTTTTTGGGTTTTGATCATTTCGACTAGTCAGCTCAATTTTAAATTTTATGGGTGATGTAACCACTTCAATATAATTTTTAAATTTGGGTTTGGACAATTTCAAAATCAAAATTTTTAAGTTTTGAAAATATTGAGTTCAAATTTTCTCAAGTTCGTATTTTTAATTTTTTTATCAAATCAAATTCGAGTAAATTCATGTTCGGATTTTTCAGATGGATTTTTCTGATTCCATTCGTTTTGACACTTCTATATATGCATAATACTCTCTCCTAAAGCAGCTGATAACAACTTGATCTTTCGAACTTTATTCCATACAAGCAGTCATTTTACGTGGGAGACTTTTTTTTCTCTCTAAAGTATCCAGATTTCCAGACATGATCGCACCACCGGAAACGAGAAAACAATAAGAAAACTCAGCCTTATTCATGCAAAAGCATTTCAAGCTAGCTCTTGATCCAATACTCTACAGTCTGCAGCCTTTTAGCTTCTTAAACATTTTAGTGCATATATAATATTACTCAATTCTCCAACAAAGTCTTCAACCAGGAAGATCACTACATCACCCTGATCTTACTAAAACTAAGTAATTAAGCTAGCTGATCTAAGATAACTTGTAAACTTGCTAATTAAACTGATAATATCTAAATTATAAGCCAATACTAAGCTAAATTAACTAAGTCTAATCATCAAGATAAAGTGACTAATTATTGACAAGTACTTAAATTAAGTAGTCTACTAGGGATAAGAAGGCAGTTGCAGTTGGACAGTACCCCAGTAGGGAGATGATACTGCTGGGTTATATTCATCCACACTGAAAAGATAGTTGCATTCTGCAATCGGATGATGTTGGTTTAATGCTACTACCCTTGGCTTGTTAGAGCTGCGAATTGAGGTGCTTTCGACGGTCTCTTCGCCGGAGATTTCCGTATAACCTGTGGAGACTTGGTTTCTTGTCGCCTGTTCCCTTAGCATACCTTTCAATTTCATGACCTGCATATATAAGGGTGTGAGAGTAAATGGGAATCAATTGGGTGTAAGGATTCAATATTTTATTTCTTCCTCAACTTATTTAAGAATTAAGCAATCTGTATTTGACTATTTGTCAATATTGGAATATGCTTCGGCTCACATGGATTCAAACTCATTAGTACATCTGCATGGATATTATTTAACTCTTAATATGAGTTGAGATAGATTTTATTTCAGATAAAATCCCACATAAGTGTTATTACATACCTATTCTTAATAGAAAGTGTTATATATTTATATATAGATAGACATATATATATATATATATGTGAAAATTAATAAAAAAAATGTTAATGTCAATTACTTTAGTGAAAGTTCTTTCTTAAACTCTCTTTTACTTAAGGTATCCACCAAAAACTTAGGACTTGGAAATGTGAAAATTTGTAGGCAACTCTAATAATTGCTTCATAGATGAAAAAGATCAAGAAATTATTCAAAAATTAATCAACAAGTACACCTAGTTCGTAAAACAAATATCAGTAAATCAATTTTGAAAATTCAAATTAATATCGGAGTAATTAATCCTAAACCTATTAAATTCATACAGTCAAGAAAGAAAAAAAACATAAACAAAGTATAATGTTTATACATCTTCATAAATGAGTCATGAAAAGATCTTAAATATGCTAAGAAAGGTTAAAGCCCAAGACCACAGAGTTTAATGATTTGTATGGCAAATGCTCCCCAACTGTTATGGAAGACTTTTTCGCATTAAAGTTTTGCATTGATGAAAAAAAAGAGGGGAGGCCTCAAAATGGAGACAAAAATATATTCCTTTGTAAAAACAGTGCACGAAATATGCATTGAAAGAGAGAGAGAGAGAGATTAGGGTTTTGAACATCTCTGCTAACCTCATCTTGAAGCTTCTGCTTCTCCTTGGAGATAACATCATAATCCTGTTTAAGCGCATCATATAAGTGCTCAAGCTGCTTAGCTTTCCATCTAGCACGCCTGTTTTGGAACCACACAGCAATTTGCCTTGGTTGGAGTCCAAGCTCCCTCGAAAGCTTCATTTTTCTATTAGGTTCCAACTTGATCTCTTCCTGGAAACTCCTCTCCAAGGAGTCTAACTGATCACTTGTCAAACGCTTCTTCTTATCTTGATTGTTATTGTATTTGTAGCTGTTCTTGTCTAAGGCTGGAACCAACCCATAAGCCGCCTCTGCTAATCCCGGATGCTTCATCTCCATACCTTAGAAGAAGAAGAAGAGGCAGATATATATATATATATATATATATATATATATATATATCATTGTGTAACTTAGCAAATAAAGATGCATAGAAAGAAAGAAATTAAAGAAACACTTCAAGATTTAGCATGGGAAGCTTGTAGAACTTGATTTCTTGAACTGATACTTGTTTGTCGATATGAAATGCTAGATTTGTTGAAAGTTGCTTCCAAAACACATGAAAGGAAAGTGAAAGAAAAAGAAAAGACATAGAATGGCGATTGAGGGGAGTGACTGAGTGACTATATACCTGGATATTGATCATAGTTATAGTTACAGAGAAAGTTAACAGAAGGTTCTGGTCGAGAAACAAAGGTTCGAAAGGTGCCATTCCAATTATCCATTTTTTGACTTGTGTCTCTCCCTTGTCTCCCTTCCTTCCTTTCCCTTCAAAATCAACCAAAATTTATCAGTATTCTAATGAGGTCCACTCTGTTTGGAATATATGGACCACCAAGAGAAAGCGAAAGGAAAGCAGTGGGGGAGCAGACCAGAGCAGAGAGTGAGCTTAATGAAGCGCGGCAAGTGAGAGTTAGCAAGGGTTTCCTTTTCTTCTCTATATTTTGTCTTTTAGGGTGCAACAAAGTGAATGCGTGAGAAGGCAAAACAAAAACTGAAAGGGTTCTTTCCACTTTTGGGGTGCAACAAAGTTTAATGTGCGAATTTAAAGGGAGAGAAAGAGGGAGAAATAGCTGGACTCTTGTCGGTTAATTAGATGAAGAAGAAGTAAAAATGGAGAGAGACAAATTGCAAATGTGCAATCATAGGTCTCCATCTGGTCTCAGAAACCTGCCTCTATGAAACTGACATTGTGCCTTCATTTTCTCACGCCTCGTCCTGACTCACCCCCCTCAGCTCTCCTCACCCAACATATATACTAACTACGCCCACGGATTTAAATTGCGGTCACTGTGCATTTTTGTCACTTTATCACTGTTACGGACATAATGAATGTTAGTACAATCAATTATAATGAATATCGATGATAATAAAAATCGAAATTGCAAAATAACGACTGTTATTTAATCCCTACTCTTTACTCTCAATCTCTTTCTCTTTCATTCTATCTTTGAAAATTATTAAATTTAGATCTTGCTAAGGTGGGGGTATTAGTATTTAGTAGTATATAGAGATTAGAAAGAGATGGGGAAATACTGGTGAAAACTGACAAGGGGAAAATGAGGCATAGGTGAGGCTAAATTGCAACATAGGAAGCGACCTTAAAGGGAGGTGGTAGCATAAAATCAGTACACAAAAACCTACCATCTCTTACTGCATACAATAAAGCACAAAGCAAAGCAGAAAAAAAAAAAAAAATGACTTGGGCTCATCCTATTGTTTCAACCTCCCTATACCACCTTAATTAACTTGCAGTATCACAAGAAATCTTAATTTCTTCTGTTTTTCGCAAAAGAGGTTGCATTAGTCTTGGAATAAAGGAAAGGCCAGAGTTGCATATGGGAATTCGAATCTCAAATTTGTTAAATGTTTACTTTTTTTTAAGGATGACTACAAAAATCAATTAAATTAAATTTCGGATTCAAAAAATCTAGCTTTTTCCTTTTCTGTCTTTGTTTGCTTCTCTCACTGCCATTTTTTCCTGATGGGTAGGCTTGGATTTGGTTGAAAACCCATTCTGCAATTGAATTGAATTCAATGAATTGTGTGGTCTTAGGCCTAGCTATGATCAGATCAGCTCATGCAGAGAGAGAAAGAGTTAATGGTAAGAACTAAGAAGAGATGTTATATCTGTATATGTATGATTAATGATACATTTAGCCCAAAATACTGAAAGAGATGAGACAGAAGCCAGAAGTCACAGCCTGTGTTCCTTTCTTCTCTATTAAGTATTAACTGCTTTAATCAATAACTAAGAACAGTATAAACCCAAGAGATCTGAGAAAGAAAAAAAAAAAGGTTTAACAGAGTTAAAAACATGTGGATTTGTGCTTTAAATTCTTCTGTTCTGTCTTTTTTGCTTGTTTAAAGAGCAAGAAACTTGTACTTTCCCCTAAAGCAAGCTCAAGAACCTTTACAGTTTACACTAGGGATGAAATTTAAAATTTGGATTCGGATAAAAGTCAGATTCGGATATTATAATTATCATTCTTCAGCGGATTCGAAACTGATGCTGATATGAAACCTCGGATATCCATTATCCGAATCCGCATTATTTCTGTGGATTCGGATAGCAGATTCGGATATCAGAATCCAAATCCACTTATCTGTAAAACACATAAATTTTGTTTGATTTTATATTTTTATTTAAAAAAAATTGATTTATTAAATTCAGATTTTTAGCGGATTCGGATATCCGGCGGATAATGTTATTTAATTCAGATTTGGATTCAGATAGTAATATGCGAATTAAATGCAGATAATTTGCGGATTCGGATTTTAAAATAGTTTTGCGGATTCGAATTCGGATAGTAGTATTTTTCTGTTATTCTCACTCTTAACCAAGGTAATATCGGTGGACGTATCGTTTTTGTTCTGGTATTAATACGTACCAATATCGGTGTGTTTTGGCATACCATTTCGAGTTTACCGTCATTTTTCAAATTTTTTTCATATATTTATATATATATATATAGCCTATTTTAAAGTTTTTTAATAAAATATATATTATATACACATATAAATATACATCCATTACATGCATATATATATATTTATGCAAATATAAATTTTAAAAATTTTTAAATATCAAATAAGTAAAATAAATATTAAAATATTAAAAAATATAAAAAAATAATAAATTATGATTAATTATGTTTAATAGCTTAATTTAATGAACATATTTTATTTTTAAATGTAATTATAAAAAAAATAAAAATAATCATGACACAAAAAATATTGAAATTGGTTTAAAAAAACAAATAAGTGATTTTTTTATAAAAATTTAAAAAAACCAAAATCTTGTACCAACCGATACGGACCGATCCGTACCGATATTGATCGGTACAAACCGATACGATCGGTACGAGCCGATAAAAAAACTAAAATAATATAAAACTGATATCATTTTAATTTACCTTATTAAAAACGGTATATACAGAACACGTTACTCTTAACTTTCCTCGCAGCTAATTTTTTTTATCGGATAAATGGTTAGTATTATTATCCAAAGGAAAGCAGCATAGCTGCTACAGAGAACAGTTCACCATACAACAGCTCTATCTAACAAACATGGCACGATTTAAATTCCAGCCATTACAGAGTTCTACATTAACTGAGTCAGCTGCAATACATCGTAGCCCGTTTAATCTTATAGAAACTGAATCCTTTATGCGCTCCAGCACCTTTGTTGAGGGTTCTTCAATCCTCTTGTATATTCTGTTATTTCTTTCTCTCCACACTGCATATATAAATGCATTCCATGCTAATCTTAGGATTATGGTGATCAATGATTTCCCCTTCAACTTGCTAGTGGCCCATTTCACTTCCTCTTCCCATCCTTCCACTCTCCTACTGACCTTGGAGTTCAGGAGCACTTGCTGCCATATAGAGACAGAGTAAGGGCACCCCAAGTAGAGGTGATTTCGTGTTTCTTTCTCCTCTTTACAGAGAACACACAGTTCATCCACTGCAAGCCCCCATGATGCAAGTCTCTCCTTTGTTGGCAACCTGTTAAGAGCTGCCATCCAGGATATAATTGCATGTCTGGGAATGAGGTGTGGAGACCATACTAATCTGTGCCAAGCCACCTTATCTGCCCGAGGCCTTAGTTCATTCCAGACAGCTCTGACTTCATATTTGTTCCCTGAGAAAGGCCATCTACTCCCTCCATGCTGTCCTGGAAACTGTTGGACCTTGTGCTTTAGTTGCATTAACTTCTTCCATGCCCAACTGCTGCTATCTGGGACAGGGATTTGCCAGACATCCCTTCCCTTTAGCACATAAACCTGAATCCAGGCTATCCACAATGATCCTGCTGATATTAGGATAGACCAGAGATTTCTCAAAGTGCATGCCTGATTCCATGATATGGGGTCTTTGAGTCCCAAACCCCCTTCAGATTTTGGCATGCAGATAAGCTTCCAGCTCACCCTTGCACCTTTAGCTGATCCCTCATTCCCTTTCCAGAAAAAACTAGCACATATCTGAGAGATCTTCTTCAGTATAAGCTTAGGCAAAATGAATTGCCTACACCAATAGTTTTGCAGGCTGAAAAGCACCGATTGGATAAGCTGTAGTCTTCCTGCATAAGATAGCCATTTCACTGCCCAACAATTGATTCTTGAAAGGATTTTGCCCAGCAATGGCTCATAATCCTTCTCAGTCAATCTCCTCGTTACCAACGGTAAACCAAGGTACCTGACTGGAAAAGAGCCAATCTTGAATCCCGAGATCTCCTGAATTGATTCCAACTCTGTTCTATGGATTCCTGAGGAAAAGATTTCTGTTTTCCCATAATTAATTTGAATACCAGAGAATGAGTAAAAGAGATGAAGAGTTTGTTGGATTCCAATCACTGAGTCCAATCTCCCTTTGGAAAAAATTAAAAGATCGTCAGCAAAACAGAGATGAGTGAGATTTATCCTTTTGCACTTGGGATGATAGGCAAAGACCCCATGTTTAGCTGCAGCATCCAGAAGCTTTGACAGCACATTCATGGCCAATACAAACAGATAAGGTGATAGTGGATCACCTTGTCTGACTCCTTTTGCTCCTTGGAAGTACCCTGCCAGAACCCCATTGATGGAAATGGAAAATCTGGGAGTGGTGAGGCAATTCCTGATCCAACATATGAACTTCTCAGGAATTTTTAAGGCTGCTAAAACAGTCAGGACAAAATTCCAACTGAGGGAGTCAAAGGCCTTCTGTAGATCAATTTTGAGGGCATATCTGGGTGACAATGAGGCCCTTCTATAACCTCGCACTAGCTCCTGGGCCAGCATCACATTGTCATTGATGCACCTGCCAGGTATGAATGCACATTGACTGTGACTGACAATCGAAGGAAGAAGCTGCTTAAGCCTATTTGCAAGAATCTTGGTGATGCACTTGTAGATCACAGTGCAACAAGCTATAGGTCTGAACTCTTTAATGTTGCTTGGATTCTTGCATTTGGGAACTAAGGTGATGATTGTTGCATTGAATTCTGGCAGCAAGTTCCCAGTTTCGAAGAAGTACTGGATTGCATCCATGACATCATCTCCCACAATGGTCCATGCTTCCTGAAAGAACTTTGCTGTGTATCCATCAGGGCCTGGTGCCTTTTCCCCATTCTGGGAGAACATTGTGGCTTTGATTTCCTCTCTGGTAATTGGCCTTATTAAAGAGTATTGCTCATCCTCAGAAGCTGAAGCATGGAGAAGTTCAATTAGGATGTTAGGAGGGCACCCAGTAACCCTGGTGTCAGCTGTGCCAAGGAGGTTCTGGAAAAACCCAACTGCTTCATTGGAGATTTGTGGGAAAGTTTCCAATTTGTTTCCATTTGCATCTGTGAGAACTTTTATGGAATTGCAACTTTGCTTTGCAGCCATCATCTTGTGGAAAAATCGAGTGTTCTGATCGCCCTCTTGGATCCACCCAATCCTAGATTTTTGTCTGAAAAAACTTTCTTCTGCAGCACTGAGATCCTGAAATTCTTTAATCAAAGATGTCTGTTGTGCTATCAAATCAGCTGAAGGATCATTTGATAGCATTGCTAGCTGAATTGCTTCAAGTTCCTTACGTTTTGCTGCCACTTTCAAAGAAATCTCTCCATATTGATTAAAATTAAACTTCCTGAGCACCTGCTTAAGCCTCTTGAGTTTCTGGTGGAGTTTGGACATAGGAGAGCCCGAGACTGCCTCATTCCAGGATTTCTCAACAATATCCTTGAAATCAGAGTGTCGAGACCAGAAGTTAAAGAACTTGAATGGTTTAGGGAGGGAAACTCCTACCTGATTCAACTTGATGAGTGCAGCACAGTGATCTGACACCTCAGGAGGAATGAATTCCACATAGGAGTTTGGGAAGAGGGGGAACCAATCTCCATTGACAAGCACTCTATCCAGTTTCTTAGCCAAATGTGCTTCTTGGTGATTGGACCATGTGAATGGAGGGCCAACATAAGCATGATCATCTAAGGAGAGTTGGTGCATGCAATTCTGGAATTCTCTGATATCTGAAGTGATAGTCTGAGAGCCATTAAAATTGGAACTTTCTGCAGGGTGATTCACCACATTGAAATCCCCAGCAAGCAGCCATGGATCATCAGAGACAAGACTCTGAAGAGAAATCAAATGAGTCCATAGCTTTCTCCTTTCAATTCCTTCATTCTTCCCATAGATGGCAGTCAAAAAGAAGCTGCAGTCAGTCTGAGTAACCTGGCAGGTGATAGACTGATCAGACCCCCCAACCAAACCAATCTTTAAATGATCCTTCCAAAGCAACCATATTCTTCCATTGCATGCTTCAGAATAATTGGTTAACATATCCCAGCCTCGGAACCATTTATCTATAATAGGTTGCATATTATGCTGTTTCACTCTTGTCTCCAGGAGACAAACCACTTCAATCTTCAGAACTTTAATTCTTCGAACCACTGCTTTTTTCTTCATAGGGCAGTTGAGACCTCGAACATTCCACACGAGAATGTTCAGAGTTGGCTTGCAGAAGATTGACCTCCAGGAACAGGCACCCCTGTTCTCACTGTCTTCCTACTCTTATCAAATGGACCTTTTTTCCTATTTTTGAGATTTTTCATCAGGTCTGCTTAGGGATGGCAAAACCCGATCCGACCGATGGATTTCGAACCGATCCGATCCGAATGGAGAGGTTTTTTTTTTTTTGAACAATGGAGGCGGGGCGGGGCGGGGCGGTTTTTTTTGTCTGAAAGGCGGGGATGGAGCAGTTGTGGTAATTGCCTGCTCCGCACCGCCCCGCCCCAAATAGTGAAATTACAATTTTACCCTTACATATTTACCTTTTAAATGAATAATAAATAATATAATTAAACTTATTATTTTTATGTTTATATTTAATTTATTTTTAAAATGCTTTATTATTTGAAAAAAATAAAAATAATTAATAAATATCAAATGGGGCGGAGCGGGGCGGGGCGGTTATGGATGTAACCGACATCCATGGAGGTGGTAGTGGTATTGAAATTTCAACATCCATGGCGGAGCGGGGCGGGGCGGGGCGCGGAGCAGTACAATGGCGGGGCGGGGGCGGATACTGCAAAATCCGCCCCCGCCCCGCTCCATTGCCATCCCTAGGTCTGCTACCCCTGCTGCAGCTGCTCTTGGCTTCCTTAGGGAGAAACATATCTTGCCTTCCCCTTTTGGTTCAGTATCCTCTTCCACATGCGTGTCATCTTCAGTTTCATCCGCTGATTCTAACACTGCAAATCGATTTATAGAGCCAGCTCTTCCTGGAGGGGACTTTTTGGCCTGTTCATTGGCCATCTCTCCTGTTACATTGCAAATGGTAGCAGGATCTACTTTCCTACTGCTACTTTGTTTTTTCTCTTCCCTGCTGGACTCAGTGAGATCCACTAGCCCTTCACTCACCTCAGGTGCATCCTTCCTTTTAGGAATCCATACCTTTGCACTAGCCTTCTTAGGCATGATTGTGCAGGTCTTCTCGGTGTGCCCAAATGTGCCACAGTGAGCACATTTCTGGGGCATCCAAGGAATTACCACCGAAATAAAGGTATATGATCCATCCTGCATCTCAACCTCTATTTTCTGTGGGATGTCAGTCCCTACATCAATTTCTACACAAACCTTAGCATAAGCTAATCTCTGTTTTCCTGCTGTTATTTTGTCCATATAAAGGGGATTGCCTACAGCACTAGCAATGTAACTCAGACCCCTTTTGGTATACAATTCTAAAGGGACATTGCCCAAGTGAATCCAAACAGGAAGCCTATCCATCATAAAGTCCAAGGATTTCATACCTGGTTCCCATTTCCGGACGATGATAGGTTTATTTTGTATGTGCCATGGGCCATGCTCCAGCACCCAATCCCTGACCTCTGGAGAAGGGAGTTGAATGACATACAGATTCGGTCCTGCAGGTCTTACCGCAACTTCACCTGCCTTTCCCCAGAGTAAATTTGCAAGTCTCTGAAAAAGGCTGAAATTAGGTGCTCGACCAATGAATTGCGCCACAATCAAGTTTTGCCATTGTTGAACCCTCTCGTCGAAGACCTCTGCAGGCGGCTTCACAGTGAATCGTCCATCAATTCTCCTTGGGGGAAAGAATTGTAGAGTTTGATCAGTCGATGCTGAAAATAACTTCCTCCAATCAGCAGTGTGAGATGCCACATCAGCAGAGTTAGTTACAACTAACTCCTCCCCATCTTGCATCGATGCTTTCCCCTTCAACTCCTCCATTGTTTGGAGATGAGGAAAATCGCCATTGCTAAACTTCCGTAATTCTTCTTGCTGAATCGCAGAAGCCCCTGCTGTCCTTGCTGGACTTGAGGAGGTTGCTCTTATTACCATGGTGAAAAAGAAACGGATGACTATTACAAAAGAATCCCTATGAAAAGAATCAAAGAATTGCTATCAATCCCAGAAGAATGGTGGAAATGATGACAGAGATTAAAGAATGGTAGAAAATGATGAGAAAATCCGAAAGAAAGATTAGAAATAGCGAGAAAATCCTTGGCTCAAGAAAGTTCCCCTATCTTGAGTCGAGAGCATTTCTGCTAACTTTCGCAGCTAATTTTTGCCTACATGAAGTATTGAACTTCAGTAAACAGGAAAAAAATTTGGCTTTCTTTTTTTTTTTTTTTTTTGGTATTAACTGTTGGATAAAAGTCATAAAACTATTTAGAGACATTTTCCAGGCTTTGAATTACATACATCAACCAACAACTTTTATGAGCCTCAATTTCTTTGGAGAAGTAATTTACCCTTTTCGACAAAGGGACAGAAGTCATGATTCTCATGAACATTTTGAATTTATGACATTACAAGCAAGGAAGCAAGCCTCAAAATTTATTGCAGAAAAATTAAATTTGAACATTTACATTCAGACACATACAAAATTGAAAATCTATGTCGTTAAAGAATTGATTCACCATAAATTTTAGCCATCTGACCCTTGTTGGCTTAAAAAAAAACAGATGGAAACTTATCTCATTCAGATCAATCCAAAGATTTTAATTTCAATTTGGTACACATCTTTTGGTTCTTTTTTAGAAACCATTATATTTTGAGGGTTTTTTATTATTATTTTATAATTAAACGTATTATATTTATCCTTGTCATTATTCGGTGAAATATATGTTAATTCAAGTGAAAGTTTACCTTTTTTACCTCAAATAAAGTTGTTTTTTCTTACATAAACATGAGATATGTCAGGAAGCTAATAGCTATAGGGTAATAGGCTCTAAGGTTTAACTTTAGAGGTACAAGCAATTAAAGCATTGTAGGCAGGCCAGGGCCAGGCCATACCAGCTTCGTAAGCTTTTTTCATCCACGAGATGATGAACATTGTCATCCCCTCCCCAATGCTTTTGCTTCCTCATTTCATTATCAACTGAAACATCTCAGTCTGAAAACTGGTGATTTCCTACATCATTTTGACTGACAAAAACATAGGTAAATAAAAATCATTGAAGCCTGAAATTTTTCACTTATCTTTTGAAACCCAAATATTCCTCTATTGGGTCATTGACTTACCCTCAGCAAAGCCCTAAGGAAACCAAATCAGACCCAATGGGCAAAGACCTCAAACATCTAAAAATGTAGGGTCGGAGATTGACCTGCCCATGGTAGGTCGGCCGCAACTCAGTTTTTTTTTTAAAATTTTTGTCTAGGTTCGACCCTAAATTGGGTTGAACCGGGTCGATAGATCCGAATTTACTGTTCATCATATTAAAAATATATTTTTTTATTTTTTATAATTACAATTAAATAAAATAATATTATTATAATAAAAAAAACATTGTTTCGGACCGGGTCAGGCAGACCCGGATTAAAAATATTCTGCTCAGGTCCGGCCCAATATGGGTCGGCCAGGATTAAAAATATCATGTCCAGACCCGGACCAATATGGGTCGACGAGCTACCCGACCCATGAGTAGATCTAGTCGGAGAACAACATGAAACAGCTACCACTTCCTTGTCATTGCTATATTTTTTCAACTACTTTAAAGTTTAAAAGATCTATATTAGACCTGACCTGTATTGAGTCGAATTTGAATTAAAAATATTTGTGATCTGGTCCGATCTGAATCATTGTTCACGTATTAAAATAATAATATTTTTTTAAAATTTAAATATAAAAAAAATTATATATAGTGAACAGTAATTTCGAGCCCGAGAGCTGAGCCTGGGTAAAGAAATAAAAAATATCGGGCCGCGGCCCGGTTCGGCCCGGCCCATGAGCAGGTCTAATCTATATTATCTCAATATCTATATTCGACACATATTTAAATATGAGTATAAAAATATGATCTTCTAAATATATAAAATAAAATTTTTAAAAAAATTAACATACTCATATTAGATACATACTCAACACTCATTCAAATTTGAATAACAAAACTACTTTAAAACTTGTAAAAAAAATAATATAAGCTCAAATCAAATACAACTACTACTACTAAAATACTTGATGAAAACGAAAGAGAAATCTAGAAACAGGGCATAGCAAGGAAAGTACATAGATTCCTAAGAGATCTGGCTATTCTTCTTGGTACCAAGAGCTATATAGCTATCTAACTTTATTCTTGCAAATATTAGTTGAAATAGTTTACAAGAATTAATTACAAAGAGCATAAATATTTTTGGTTGGGATATAATGTTCTAGAGAAGGACTTCTCTGAAAACCTAAGTAGAGGTAGAGGAGGACCTAATTGAATTTATAGCCGTAAAATTGAGATGTCAAATTGATGGATTCTGAAGCTAACAAATGATCAATTTGATGGCAGCCATTAATGAGCTAAGTTGTTCATTTCATGCAAAGTTTTATGGATGTGAAAAAAATCAGATATAAACACAAAGATCATACGGTCTTATACCAGAAAGATAAGATCTTAAACACCAAGCATAAGGTAGTAAGCCGCTGTCTAGGTTACACAGTTTTTAGAGTGCTAGTGGGTTCGGATTAGACCTGCTCCGAGGTAGGGTAATCTGCTCGGCTCGATAAGTCTTGCTGGTATTTAGTCGAGTTGGGTAGATTTTTTTGTGATTCGGATCGATCCGACCCGAATCAATGTTCACCTAATAAAAAAAATATTTAAAATTACTTATAAATATTAATATAATAATAATTTTTTTAATTTTTATTAATATGTAAACAATAAATCGAGCCAGCGGACTGGAATGAAAAAAAAAAAATTCAAACCACGGCCCCACCCGACTCATGAGTAGGTCTAGTTTAGATGCACGCAACCTTTTTAGACATATTGAGTCTGGAGTGTTAGATGCTCCCCTTTGAACCTATGAGAACTAATTCACGGACGACGGCTTGAAAAAAAAGGACATGAAAATTAGGGCGGCGGAGCCGATTGTGGACCATTGTCTAAATGTTAAGCTACATGAAAACCAAGTAATAAATGGGAAGAAAAGGAACCCATATGGGAAAAGGAAAAGGTTATTCAATTCTTCAAGTGAAAGGAGATACTGGGAACTTGGAAGGGCTAACCTTTGTCAATGGCATACCATTTTTAATGTCAAAAATGCTTCAGCTTATGCTAAAATTTAACATAATAATAATGATAATAGATCGAACCAGCTGATCTGGATGCAAATTTGCAAAGAACTAGTTCAAACACAAGTAAAAAGTTAAAGCTGCTGGTTCAAGAATTAACTTAATGGCAACCTAATTGCAACCACAAATATGGAGTTAATGTTTCTAAAAGCGAGATGCTAAGTCTTTATTTCTGCTAAAAAGAGTAGTATTCTTAACTGGAAAAGAACAAGTAATCAATTATTTTGTTCCAAGAAAAAAAAGGGGAGGGGAGAGGCAGGGGGGAAAAAGAAAAACAACCATTTCATAAGTAGAAACTTCAAACACCTGGTTTGGTCCCAGTCAGGTCATTGAGAAACATGTTTTACCACACGAACTGTGTTTGAAGCAGCCAAAACTTCTTACTGGTGGTCCAGCCTAGCATCAACCTCTTTCATTTGCTCACAGCTGTAAGAGGACTCCGTGGACCAACCTTTGGTAAAGAGGACTATCGACCTAAGGTCAGAGTTTAAACTAGGAATGCAGCATACTTCAGTCAGATAGTAACAACTTATGTTACTCGGATTCGGGTATGAGTGTCGGGTACGGGTTTGTTCATTTTGTTTTAAGTTCTTTTATGTATTTGGAGAATCCATGAAGGATCATATCCTCGTACTCATGCTTGGATATGCGTCGGACACGGATATCGAACAAGAATACTGAAAGAAAATAAAAAATCCGATCAACATAAGTAACAACTTTAGAACGAACCAATGAATGACAATATATTCAAAGATCTAAACTGGACCACCTACCTACAAAAAAAACAAGCCAACTCAAACCATGAGAGGGGTAGGCAGTGAAATTTTGTTTTCTTCTGGCAAAATTTTTTCTAATACCATATGCAAATCAAATGTGAACAGAAATCATCTAATTCGAGGATGCAAATGGCTGAACTAAATGCCAAATTGTCAGTTAAGGAAAAGTAATTATATGCAAATGAAGTCAATATATATTGCCTACACTTTTAGAAAATGAAATATCATTGGATGAATTCTGGGATAAATAAAAACCAGAGTAGAAGGGCAAGGAAGAGGAATAGCAAGACAAATAAGCTGAAAGGATAATGTGCATATATGATTTTGACCATGTCCTCCAAGTTGGTAAGTTTGTGGGTAAACCAACCCAACCTCAGTGAGTTAGTCTATTAAAATATAGAAAAGAAATATCAGCTATTGTTGCTATGGTTTAACCCTACGTTACTCGGATTCGGGGATTCAGGTGTGAGTGTCGGACACGGATACGTGTCCGACATGGGTATGTTCAATTTATTCCAAGATTTTCATGTATTTGGAGGGTTCTTAGAGGATTATATTCCCATACCCATATCCGAATATGCGTTGGACACGGGTGTCGGATACGAATACTTCAAAAAAAATAAAAAGTCGGAGCAGCATAAGTTTAACCAACCAAACCAACCTGATTAGAGTTGGTTTCCCAAACAGAATGGGCAAGGCAGACCCACAGGGCTTAGTTCATGTAAGAGTTCCATAATCACTAGTACAACCACACTTAATGAAAGCAGTAAATCTGGATATAATCCACCACCAAAACAACCACAGTTGTAAAGATGCAATGAATTTCATAAATAATACATTCATTATAGTGATAACTAATGAAAATAATTTAACAAATTTATTGAAACAGTTAAAAAATTCAGAGAGATTAGAAGAGAGCAAATAAAGCTTCTTCTAGCACCATGAAGGTTTTCTTAAAATATAAAGAAACAATAAAGGGAACAAAACTGTGTTGGTAAAATATAAGAAAGAATTTAGAATTGTACCTCATTTGCATCACAACTAAGTTATGAATTTTTTTTTTTACAGAAAGCGCCTGGTGAAAACAAAATGATCTGCTTTAATTTTACAGAAAACGCGACACCAGAAGCAAAAACCGATCCACAAGGCGCACGGGGAACCACTTGAGTAGCCACATGGACATTCCAAAAGTTGATCTGCTTTAATTTTTATGAAAAACAAACAGGAAATGCATTGCTGATTCTGGATCTAGTGCAAATTTCAGGTCGTAGAGATTGTGGACGAGGGCCATACCTTTCATAGAGGATTCCTTCACTGATCTCCCATCAAACTCGCTCTCCAGAGGAGAAACGCAGATCTGCATTCACACCAAGCTAAGGTTCTTCAATGGCTTCAGATCAGGCGCGGACATGGATGAAATATTCAGATCACGCGATTGTTGATGATGACATTACACAATCAGATCAAGAGCAGAGGGGAGCTCGAAGGGGGGAAAGGACAGAGGCAGTTACAACAACTTCTGGTGAGGTGGCAAAAGCTGATTGGAGGAAACTATTTTCAGCCTCTGCTGATCAGACTTTGCAGTTTTTTCCGCCTCAAATCTGCAATGGAGCTGTGACAGTAAAGCCTCCAGGTGAGGTTTTTGCAGAAGGAATTCAGCATTGGAAGAACTCTGTGGTGGCTCAGTTCATTGGAAGAATTCCAAACTTCAGTCAATTTCAGAGAATGGTCACGCTGCTATGGGGGAAAGATAGTACTGTGGAGATTAAGCCAGCTGGGCTAAATCTTTTTGTGATTCAATTCTCTAACTCAGAGGCAAGAGATCGAGTTCTTGAAGCTGGCCCTTGGCATATCCACAATAAGCCACTTATTGTCAGGAAATGGGAGCCAGGGATGGAAACACTGGATTTCAGTATGGAAAAACTCCCTATTTGGATTCATTTAGGTCGAGTTCCATTGGAGCTTTATACAAGAACAGGATTGAGCTATATAGCAAGTGCATTGGGCACTCCTCTCTACATGGACAGAATAACATCCAGCCAGCAGAGATTGGCCTATGCCAAAGTGTGTATTGAAGTTGCAGCCACAACTGTCATTCCAAGCACTATAGATGTTGTGTTGGAGAATGGATCCATTGCGTCCATAACAGTTGAAGCTCCTTGGCTGCCACAAAGGTGCTCAAACTGTAAGATTTTTGGCCATCTGAATAAAGCTTGCCCATCTAAGCCTGTTAATGCTGTGGCAAAGGTTTGGAGGCCAAAGGAAAAGAAGCAAGGACAGGAAGAATGTACAGCAGAGGAAATTATTAAGGAGAATGGCAAAAGAGTTGAATATGATGCTGGAACTTCATTAGTAAGCCCCAAGAATCAAAATATGATGTCAAGCTTCATCAATAAGGAAGTTATGATGCCAAACCAGAAAACAAATATTGAAACCAGGAAGGCAAGTTCACTCAATCGATTTGCCATTTTGGAAGTAGTTGAGGAAGAAGATAGAGAAGAAATTGAGCCTGA
The DNA here is from genome assembly GCA_030761205.1 of Fremontodendron californicum. Lineage (NCBI taxonomy): Eukaryota > Viridiplantae > Streptophyta > Magnoliopsida > Malvales > Malvaceae > Fremontodendron > Fremontodendron californicum. Next base: position 2,442,412 of record JAULJL010000012.1, read on the forward strand.
GATCAGGAATGATACAAGGGCAGTTACTGAAGATGAAAACAGGGCAGAGCACTCTCCTAGGAAACCAAGAGCAGCTTCTGCTGGAGTAGCAGATCTTATGAAGAATCTAAAGACAAAGAGGAGAGGGCCTATTGACAAAGGAAAAAGGACCAGTGCAAAGGTAAATTCCACTACCTCAGGAAGTTCCTTGTCTAACCAATCCTAATGAATCTATTCATATGGAATGTAAGGGGATTCAATCATTCCCTTAAACAAAAAGATGTAGTTAGTAGAATAAGAAAGCTAAGAGCTGATATTGTCTGTCTGATTGAGACTCATGTCAAGCTTCAGAATATGCAGCAGATTTTAGATAAAAGTTTTCCAGGATGGAGCATGTTCCATAACTATTCTGAGGCCAATAATGGAAGAATCTGGTTTCTTTACCAAAGCCATGTGCAGCTGAGTCTGGTTGCTTCAATGGACCAAAGCCTTACATGTAGCATATCTTTCACAGGCAAAAAGTTCTTATTCTCTGCCATTTATGCTTCTAATGAGGGCATTGAAAGGAGAAGGTTATGGAGCCATTTAGTTCATCTAAATAGCACACTGTCTAACCTTCCATGGATGCTAGTTGGAGACTTCAACACTATCATTGACCCCTCTGAAAGCTCAAGTTATGATGGATCTCAAGCACCTAGCACTGATATAAGGGATTTTACTGATTGCTTACAAGTTCTATCTTGTTTTGATCACACATTCATAGGGCCTAGATTCACATGGTCTAACAAGCAAATTGAAGGTTTCCTGGCAAGGAAGTTAGATAGAGTGCTTATTAATGCAGAATGGCTCACAGCATTTCCAGAGTCTCATGTAGAATTCCTTGCTCCAGAAATTTCTGATCACAGCCCAGCATTCATAAAGCTTGATATGGTGAGTGCCTCTCCACCTAAACCTTTCAAGTTTTTTAACTATTGGACCAGACATCCAGAGTTTATGCACATTGTTGAGAACTCTTGGAGGATACCTACTGGTGGTAATCCCATGGTCAGGTTGCATACCAAAATGAAGAGATTAAAGTCAGTATTGAAGAACTTTAATCATGCTTATTATGGTAGCATATCTGAAAAGGTTACAACTAAGAGGAAGGAGTTAGAGGATGTCCAAGTAGATCTACTCAGCCATCCTTCTGATGAATTGGTAGAAAAGGAAAGGATGTTAGCTCAAGAGTATAATGAACTGAGGAAAGCTGAAGAGAGTCACTTCAAGCAGAAGTCAAGGGTTCAATGGCTTCAAGAAGGAGATCAGAATACTGGATTCTTTCACAAGATGGTTGCAGCTAGGCAGAATAGGGGCACAATGAGAGTCCTGTATGATGATAGTGGAAATAGGCTTGAAACCTTTTCACAGATATCTCAGGCAGCAGTCTATCATTTCCAGAAAATTATTGGCACTAAGGACTATAATGTTGAGGGATGTACACAGGAGTTTCTACGAGAACTTTTGCAGTTCTCCTTCTCGGATGCAGAGAAGTTTGAACTCTCAAAGCCAATATCCAGGGAGGAAGTCAAGGAGTCCATTTTTGCCATCAAGGGGGACAAGGCTCCAGGGCCCGATGGTTTCACATCTCACTTCTTTAAGAAAGCTTGGACAGTAGTAGGGGAAGAGTACATTGATGCCATTCTTCATTTCTTCCAGACAGGAGATTTGCTGGCAGGCTTTAATTCCACAATTGTAGCTCTAGTGCCAAAAAATCAAAATCCTACTTGTATTAAAGACTACAGGCCTATTTCCTGTTGTTCAGTAGTCTACAAAAGTATTACATCTGTGATGGCAAGAAGACTCAAAAAATTCCTGCCAACAATCATCAGCAAAAGTCAAAGTGCCTTTGTGGAAGGAAGGAATATCTCTGATAATGTCCTAATGGCACAGGCGTTAGTAAGAGGCTATGCCAGGAAAACTCTGTCACCTAGAAGTGCTATAAAGGTTGACCTTCAAAAGGCTTTTGATACACTTGACTGGGACTTCCTGTTGCTGGTTCTTGCAGCTTTGAATTTTCCAACAGAATTTATAACATGGATCAAGAGTTGCATCACTGGTCCTAGGTTCTCTCTATCAATTAATGGAGGCTTGGTGGGCTACTTTAAGGGAGAAAGGGGTATAAGGCAAGGAGATCCTATCTCCCCCTATCTGTTTGTGCTTGCTATGAATGCACTTTCTAAGCTTTTGGATGCTGCTGCACAGCATAAAGTCTTTGATTTCCATCCTAAGTGCAAAAGGATTGGGCTCACTCACCTATGTTTTGCTGATGACTTGATAATTTTCACTAAAGGGCACCTGAAATCCATCCAAGGAGTGCAGGATATCCTGGAAAGTTTTTATAAACTTTCTGGTTTGCAGCTTAACTGTGCCAAAAGTGAACTTTATTCTTCTGGGATCAGTAGAGCTCAGCTTCAGGAAATCCAGGGGGTGACAGGCTTCAAGCTAGGAGAGCTGCCAGTGAGGTATTTGGGGGTTCCCTTAGTAACAAAGAAGCTGACAGAAAAAGACTGTGTCCCACTTATCTCAAAGATTACTGCTAGGATCAATCACTGGACATCAAAGATTCTATCCTATGCTGGAAGATTTCAGCTTATTCAATCAGTTTTGTTCAATATACAAAACTATTGGTGTAGAATCTTTATTCTACCTAAGGCAGTGCTCTCCAGAATTAATCAACTCTGTTCTCGATTCTATTGGTTAGGGAAAGATGCAGAAGCCAGAGGAGCAAGGGTGAGCTGGCAGAAAATTTGTTGTCCAAGATCAGAGGGGGGACTTGGCCTGAAGGATCTAGGTTCTTGGAACAGGGCAAGCATAATGCAGATAATATGGACATTGCTTTTTAAGGCAGGTTCATGGTGGATTGCTTGGATCCACAACTATGTTCTAAAAGGCACCTCATTCTGGCAGTTCCCAATCACCCAGGGAAGTAGCTGGATATGGAGGAAAATCCTACAATTGAGACCATTAGCAGCTCAATTTACCTATCAGAATAATGGAAGATTAGCTTGGAAATTTCCTGGGGACAGGTTTTCAGTGGCTAAAGTGTGGCAGCAAATCAGGCCAAGGCAGCCAAAGGTGGATTGGGATAGATTGGTATGGTATGCCTACCATATTCCAAGGCATTCCCATATATCATGGATGGCAATTCAGAACAAACTTCCTACTAAAGATCGATTGATGGAATGGGGAATGGAACTTAATGGAACTTGTGATATGTGCAGTCAACAAATGGAGACTCGAGACCATTTATTCTTTGAGTGTGAGTATTCTAAGGCAGTATGGAGGGAGATTCTGCACCTATGTAAGCTTCATAGAGTCATCAGAAGCTGGGACTTTGAAGTTCAATGGGCAAAGAGGAAGCTAAAGGGTAAATCTCTTATTGCTACAGTGCTCCGAATTGCTTGGAATGCTCTCATATATCATGTATGGAGGGAGAGGAATAACCGCAGGTTTGGTAAACAATCTCAGCAATGTATGCAAATGCTTGAGAAAATCAAGGAGGAGGTTAGCTATAGACTAGGGGGGATGAAAACCATAAAGGATGATACTGTTAATAGAGATTTGCATGTAGTATGGGGGTTAAAAAGCTCACTGATAGCATAATTGGTTCTTAGCTATGTAAAGAAGACATTGTAAAATAGTACATTTGTTTGCCAGCTATGCTGGTTGTTTTGATGTAGCAGTGCATGCTGCTTTTGGATAAATAAATACTTTGCTTATCCAAAAAAAAAAAAACAAAATGATAAACGAGTATAATTATCTTAATTTTATCTGCAAAGGTGTAGAAGGAAATAAAACTTGATCAAATACAATGGTAGTGAAACTTACATAACAATTAAGATGATATCTTCTAAAACAACAAATGCCTTTAGAAGTTAAGCTGTGCCTGAAACCCCACATGGAATTTCCAGGGATCATTGATGATAACAAACAACTCCGATGTGTTTCTAGCTTATGTTGTTCCGACTTTTCAATTTTTTTGAAATATCCGTGTCTGATGCATTTTTGGACATAAATATGAGGATATCATCCTCCAAAGACACTCCAAATATATTAAAAAAAAAACTTTTTAAAAAAATGAACATATCCGTCTCGGACACATACCCGTATCCGATACTCACACCCGAATCCGAGTAATATAGTTTCTAGCTGATTCAAAATCCCTCTTATTTTACGCTCTCTTAGGTCAGTAGAGATAATAAATACAGAATCTACACAAAGCCCTCTTTTAGAATGTGTGCAATCTATCTGTTTCATGGAAAATCTGACTTCAGTTGCTGGTTCTGAGTCGCTGACAATTAAATTCCCCTACCTTGTATTCTATCCAGTATCCACGCTTATGGTTTCCATTTTCATAATCTTGTTCACTATCATCTAAATAGCGTTCACATGATGCTAGCTGACCATCGGAATTAAACAACTCAAATCTTACAGTCTTTATATCCCAACCATGGGTTTGCTTATAGGAAGCACGGACACGGACATATAATACGGGTACGGCAAGATACACTAATAAAAAATATTTTATATATACTATTATACTATAAAAATATATAATTTATATTTTTAATCAAATATTAACATACAAATAGTTTTTTAATTTTTTAAAAATTATTTTTGAATTTAAAAACTTGAAAATTAAAAAACTCATTATAACCAAATTGCTCATTGTTGATTTAATATTGGGAGGTAAATGAAAAAAAAAAAAAAAAACCCTTCATCTCGTGTCCGGACGTGTCCAACCGTATCCAACCGTGTCTTGACTCTTGATCATGTTTTAACCGTGTCCAATTTTATTTTAATTTTTTTATGTGTCCTCGTGTGTTCGATACGTATTCAGCCGTGTCGGATGATAACTCTATGAAATAGAGTTAATTTACCACTTTTTGTGTATTCAAACCAGCTAAGTTTTTGAAATTATCGGAATTAATTACTTTTAATTGTTTTTAGATTAATTTTATTTATTTTATATTTAAATTAGTTATTAATTTAGTATTTTTGTATTTTTTATAGGTTCAAAATGAGAAGGAATTTCGAGATGCGAAAAGACGAAAAAAGGTGCAAAGCAAAATTGGAACAGACTTGACCTCCGGAACTTGTTGTTAGGAAAACATGATCTTAACGTCTTTATTCCAGAAAACTTTTTTCTTGATTTCTGAATATTATTTAAATAAATTTCCAATGGTATATTATTTACCCAAATTACATAAAATTTGACCATCCAAATCAGATAATAAAGTTTGAGAAGACGACAAATTCAACATGCGGCTGTTTGAACATTAATAATAACGGAAAAGGATGACAACATCGGACATGTGTCCAATACTTGAATACTCTCCTAACAAAAGTGTCCGTGCTTCATAAGTATGCCTGAAAACTAGGCACCTATCTTCCCAACCTTTTGAAAAATCTTCCAAGGTGAAACCTGAATGAGAGAGTATAGATATCAGCCGGAAGAGGGAACTTTACAACTCCAACGACTTCAAACCACCATATTTGCTGCAAATAGGCCACAATATCGAATCTGCAAGAAGAGCAACATAGAGGGTACTTGTTAAAATTGGAAAATAATTGTATTCAATGGCATAAAAATCAGAACACTGACTTTAGCAACTGAAACTTTTCCTGGTTTATGTAGAATCTTTAGAGAAAAAGAAAAAAGCTCAATAAAGGTTTTGCAATTAAGCAGTAGAATGTTTTCATAGGTAGAAACAGAATCGTTAATATCCTTTCAAAGATTTTGTTTCACTAATTGAGCACCATGAAGAAAGATTAAACTCAGTATATATAATATATAGTAATGGAACCATTCTCTTGTCACACTGTAATGTGATCAATAGAATAAAGATGAGGGCAATGTTAAAGCTTCCTATCTACAAATACATGCCTTTAGTACATTGGAAATTTCATCTCCCTCAACACAACAGAAAATTATGTTATTCGAATTCGGATGTGAGTGTCGGACACGAGTATGTTTAATTTTTTCTAAGATTTTTATGTATTTATAGGGTTTTTGGAAGATCATATTCTCATACTCATGTCCGAATATGTATCGAATACGAATATTTTAAGAAAAATAAAAAAAATTTATAAATATATCTTAAATCTTAATCAATATCAATATTTAACACCGTTAACATTTTCCTTCATAAACGAAGATTCAATTTCAAAAAAGACAAAAGTTAATTCGCTTTAAAAAACAAGAAAATTTCCTCAATGTAACAAACACATGGCAATGCTTGACCTTGGCTGCGGGATATAGAAGTCCAAACAAGACTTTCATACTAAGTTGTTTTGATTTGTCTTGTTGTCTTTGTCTCCATTAATGTCTCTTTATAGACATAAGTTATAAGTACAAACAAATCCAAAATCATTTGTTTTTGGACCCCAAAAAAAGGTTAATGAAAATTTTGCGATGTGTTTGCATTAGCATTTTTTTTTTTTTTTAAGAAATAGTCTTCAAAATCATATCACTATTACTCAAAACAATATCTTAACATTTAACTAAAGGATTTTACAGGATATTATACTAAGATATTCTTTAATAAATAAAATTATTAAATTTAATATAATATTATTACTATAAATAATATATTAACTAATTTTAAAAAATATACTAAAAAATAAAGACATTCATTAACAAAATCCTTAACTAAATATGCTAAAAATGAATGGTGCATCTATACATATTGAAAAAAGGGAAATTAGAAATATTAATTTTTCTGCAGAGAAATCATACACTAATTAATGAGTTAAATGTCCGACTGCAACAAGTAATGCATAATAATCATTATCTATTCCCCTTTTATTTATTTTATTTTATTTTTTCTCTACGTCAAAGTTTAAAGAAGAAAGTGAGAAATTAGGAAATTATTTTTCAAAATTTATTTAATTTTATTTTTGCACAATTCACTCACAAAATCATGAATTTCTTATGCTTTGGGCACACCCTTTCCTGTAAACCTTGGAGGAGGAAAAATGGATCATCCTGCTATTCAAGCCCATAAATGTTTTTTCATCTTGGCATGGACCAGGCCACCTACGGGGTCTATTGGGTCAAAAATGGCATCCCCATGGACCATGGCCTAGCTAGAAGAGACACCTGGTTCAAAGGGCCGATGGGTCTTTATCCCTGTTGTCAGTCAAAAACTTAAAGTCTGGGATAGAGTTTTAGGTCTAGACCTGCTCATGGGCCGGGCAACCCGTCAGGCCCGTGCAGCTTGGCCCGTATTGGGTCGGGTCTGGACAGGATATTTTTAATTCGGCTTGGTCTGAAACAGTGTTTTTTAATTAAAATAATATTATTTTATTTAATTTTAATTATAAATATAAATATAAAAAATAAAAAAAAAAAAAATTTATATTGTGAACAGTATTTCAGGCCTGCCGGGCCGGTCCTGCCCGACCCAGGTCTGGGCCTGGGTAAAGATTCTGGAAAAAATCGGGCCGTAGCCCGGCCCATGAGCAGGTCTATTTAGGTCTGGTTTAGTATTTCTTTTGGCATAGCTTTTGAGGTCAAAGTTGTTTTTACTGCAAACGCAATGTTAAACAAGTAAAAAAAAAATTAACTTTTGTTGTTGAGATCATGGTTTGAAAAGCCAAATCAAAAAGCAAAAAAAATATCTTTTAGGCTTTAAAAGTTGACTTTTCGATAAAAATAACTTTATTATCGTCACATCTTTACATTTTTATTATTTTAAACATATTTTTTTTTGACATTTCAATTCTCCACAATACTTTTTACAGTAATAAAAAACACTTAAAAAATTTTAAATCATAATTTTTTATCACATTTTTTTCAACTCAATGCTAAAATAGCTTTTACTTTCTAAAAGACTAGCCCAAAAGCAATTTAGGTTGGGAGCGGATGTAGCCAGCCCATCCTGGACCCAGCCTAAGTACATTAAGGAAAAGTAATAAAATACCCAAATCTATTTTTTTTATGCATTATTATTATTAGTATTATTATCTTATACATTGATGATAAATTTTTTTTTTTATATTTTTATTTTATCTTTAACCTTCAACTCTTATTTACTTAATTCATTTGAGAAATATATTATAGGCTTAAATCATTTCGAATCCGTAACCTCTAAGAGTCTGTTTAGCAAATTTAAAAAGTTTACATATATTCATTTAAAATATATTAAAAAATAATTATTTAACTATTAAATAGACACACCCGTACTATAAAAATTTACTTAAACAAATATGTATATAGAATGGTAATAATATTTAGTCAAAATTAGCATACTTTATAGTTTATACCTATAATCAATTGTTTTGGTAAGAGTTAATTAAAAAACAACAAAGACTCATAGAATAAATAAAAGTAATTGGGGACACTTATTCGATTGGTAATAAAAAGAATCACATTTTTTGTTAAATTTTAAGATTATCATTAAACCTAATAATAAGTGGAGAGATTTAATTTAAATATAAAATAAAAAATAATCTAATATTTAAAAAACGTGAAATAACATCATTTTAATAAGCATTCATTACGATAGTATCACATAAATCACATGTATACGAGACTATTATATGATAAACTCAACAGGGAAAACTCTATGTTATGCTTATAATCAAATAGGTGGATCAGCCTAAACAAAAATCTATGGGCCTTCCTTTGGATTAATGTCAAACGTGATAGACCATATTTTAATGTAAATGATTATATGGTTATTTTAATTGAAATTGAAATGAAAACTAGCAGCACTAAAAAAAAAAAAAAGTGTGGTCAACTTTGTTTCTACATTAACACAAAATAAACACCCAAAACTTTGATCTAAAGATAATGTAGCAAATTAGACCGTTAAAATATAATATGGAGTTAATATTTTAATATATAGACTATAGTTTTAAAGTTCATGTGGCAAAGTTTCACATATTTTCTACGTCTAATGGGTTGCCAAATGCCAAATGGATAACAGATCGGACTTACTTACTAGCAGTGTTTATGGATCAAGTCGGATCGAATTTAAAAATTCATTTTACTATTTAAAATACTTAATTTTTATATTAATATTTATATATTTTTATAATTAAATTTAAATAAGATTTTTTAATAATTTAAACCCGATTAGATCGATTCAAATTACTAAAATCTATCTCATACTAAATACAATTCAAATGGAACTTATCGAGCTGAATGAATAACCTGATTTGTGAACAAATCAATAGTCTACATAGTGTATAAACCATAAAGTGCACCTAACTAGAAAGATAGCTCCCAAAAAATACCAAAATAAAATATAATTGAAAATGATATACTACTACTAGTACTAGACAAATTTAGTGTCATGCTTAATTAGTAACTAAAAATTAGGTAAAAAATTAGAATGATTAAAGCCATAGATATTATAAAACATAATTTGAGTTTCATTTATTAGTTTCGACCTTTTAGTATGTACCTTTTGCATTGCAAAATGAAAAACAAAGTTACTATTTCTTGGAGATTAAATTTTTGAAATTGAGAATTGAAAATATGATTTAATAATCATAGCAATAAACCTTATTTTACCAAGTATGATTATTGATAATTGCTTTGTACACTAAACCACAATGGAACCTTAATTTGTAGCATTTGTTAATTATTATGCCACCTTTTATAAAATGATAGCAATAAAGTCATTTGACGTTTTGGTTAAAGAAGAGAAAAAACATGAAAAAGAAAACATATAAGATGAGAATTTAAAAGAAAAACAATTGGCATATTATAAAGGAAAATGTTAACTAATTTTTAGTGGTATTAATTAAGGTAATATTTATAAAAATATATATATAATTATGTATTGTTTTAATTTAATAAAAATAATATATTAATTACATTTTTTTTTACTAAAATGATTATTAAATAAGGGTTTTACAATTTAGTGGTTTTAGGATACTTTTTAAGTTTAATTAATATATTATTTATAAAGAAAATCTTATATAAATATATAAAAGCCAAAGTCTCTGACATAAAAAGAAAAAATCCTACTTGGATAGTCTAAATTTTTTACATGTGGACGATCTTGAAAAATCGACATGTGTTCTCTAATAAATACAAGTTATTTTAATTGAATTATTTTTAAATAAAAAAATAAAACTGATTATATTTACTTTTATTATTATTTACCTTAAATAACTCTCAATTAAAATCATATTCAAGGTAAACAAAGTTTAATTGTCATCATTAATACATAGAATAATTTTATGTTATTCCTTTCAATTATAAATATTCAAATCTTGAATTACATTTATGTAAAAAATATATATTCACTTTCCAATTTTTTTTAACCTATAATTTATTTATTGACTCCACCTGTAAATACATTTATTATGTATATATATTGATTTTAAAATGATTGATATGTTTAATATATATATATATATAATGATTTTAAAATAATTGATACATAATTAAATCAATTAAAATTAAGTTTGGTATTCCAGATCAAATGGATTCTATTAACATTATCTAATATAAGGTATAAGATATATAAAAATCAAAGGTTTTGACAAAATGGTAATTGTTTTACGTGAATAACCTAACTTTTTGACATGTGCACGTTCTTAAAAATCCCAAATATCTTTTAATAAATGTATTTTTATTAATTGAAAAATAATTATTTTGACTAAATTAATTAGAGCTATTACCTTTTAAATATCCAATATTATTACCTTATTAGAATATACAAACCTAAATAAGAAACTAATACAAACCTTATACGAATATTCTTACCTTTGAAATATACAAACCTAAATAAGAAACTAAATAAAAAGCTAATTAATTATAAATATATTTTCATATCTTCTAATTAAAGCACTTGAATATTTTTTTTCTTCCTTTTAAGCATTCTAATATACGTTGACCCATATATAATTTTTAATATTCTATTCTATTTTATTGTTTTAAAAATGTTTTAATCTTATATAAATATATAAAAACCAAAGTCTTTGATATAAAAGGAAAAAAATCCTATGTGGATGGTCTAAATTTTTTGCATGTGGACGGTCTTGAAAAATCGACATGTGTCCTCTAATAAATGCATGTTATTTTAATTGATTTATTTTTAAATAAAAAATAAATAAACTGATTATATTTAATTTTATTATTATTTACCTTAAATAACTCTTAATTAAAATCATATTAAAGGTAACGAAAGTTTAATTATTATCATTAATACATAGAATATTTTGTGTTATTCCTTTCAATTATAAATATTCAAATTTTGAATTACATTTATGTAAAAAATATATATTCACTTTCCAAATTTTTTTAACCTATAATTTATTTATTGACTCCACCTGTAAATACATTTATTATGTATATATATATTGATTTTAAAATGATTGATATGTTTAATATATATATATATATATTTATAATGATTTTTAAAAAATTGATACATAATTAAATCAAATAAAATTAAGTTTGGTATTCCAGATCAAATGGATTCCATTAACATTATCTAATATAAGGTATAAGATATATAAAAATCAAAGGCTTTGACAAAATGGTAATTGTTTTACGTGGATAACCTAACTTTTTGTCTTGTGTACGTTCTTAAAAAAAAAAAAAAAAAAACACATATCTTTTAATAAATGCATTTTTTTAATTGATGTATTTTTATTAATTAAAAAATAATTATTTTGACTAAATTAATTAGAGCTATTATCTTTTAAATATCCAATATTCTTACCTTATATGAATATACAAACCTAAATAAGAAACTAATACAAACCTTATACGAATATTCTTACCTTTGAAATATACAAACCTTAATAAGAAACTAAATAAAAAGTTAATTAATTATGAATATATTTTCATATCTTCTAATCAAAGCACTTGAATATGTTTTTTTTCTTTCTTTTAAGTATTCTAATATACGTTGACCCATATATAATTTTTAATATTCTATTTTATTTTATTTAGAAATGTTTTAAATGTTATAAAATACTATTAAATGATAGTTGTTATTACATTCCATAAATTACTCCCATTACTTTCATTTTTAGTTTTCAATCAACTTAAATTTCGAATTTATTGTAATAAATATTAAATACCTTGAACACTTTAACTAATATAAATAGGAGTGTTGCCTAGCAAGATATGGTAATTGATTAAGAGTAACAATTTTGATTGAGATACTTTTGATTTTAGGTTATTCTTTGCAAGTTGATTTAGGTTTTCATCCGTTTTGTTTTAGATAATAATCTTTTTTTATGTTATAAAATCATAATTTGATATCTTTTTAATAATTCTTTGTAACATTTGAGATAATATATTTTCAGCTTCGTATATTTCAAAGCAAAAAATTATGGTGCACAACAATCAACTTTATTATTTTATTTTTTGTGTTACATGTTTTCTATTTTATTTTCCTCTTGATTATTCAGATTAATTATCATATTAATCATGATTATTTTGGGGTTTTTATTTTATTTTATTTGTGCCCATTTGATATGTTATATGTCTCTTAGGCTCTTAATTTATAATTTTTATTTTTGTATGTTCAAGCTCATTCTGTATTATTACTTGCACATTTTATAATATACTTTTCTTCCTATAATCAATATATTGAACATGATAAAATTGTTTGGGTGGTGTTTTTTTTAATCAATAAAAACTTTTTTCTTTTTTATTTGGTTATATTTAAAGTGATTTTAAGCTTATAATGAAATTTTACTTTGATGGAGTAGATAAAAAAAGTAAGAACATGAATTTTATTTTCTAATTTTTTTATTTGCCTTTCGTTTCGTACAAAGTTTATTTTAGTATAGTTATTTTTAAACTTTACTTTTTAATTATATATTTTCTTTTTAGCTTTTGTGAGATAAGAATTGGACGAGCCGATCAGATTATGCACCCAAAAAATAGAGTTTTGAATTAATTTTTTTTTTTTTGCCAATGAAAGAGTTTTGGATGTTAAAAAATTTGTTTTGGTTTTTCAAGTAGCCAGCGTGCAAAGGAAAAAAGTTTTGGATCTTATTAGATAAGATCGAGTTAAGCCTATTATTCATTGATTCTTATAAACCCTTATAACAATTTATTTTTCGGAGTAAATTATTTTACTATATATTACTTTTTTGCATATGCATTTTTTATTCATCATATATTATAAAATGGTAATTCATGTGTAGCTTTACTTCGGCTAAACTATTCTTTTTACAATGTTTTGGTATATCAAAACCATTGGTACTATATGTTGATTTTTGACCTTCGATACCGATTGTAGTTTTGTGCTACAGTACCGATTTGCCACAGTAACTTTCTCGGGACGCTACTGTAACTTTATCTCGGGATGCTACAGTAACTTCCGAAAAACAACTCTTTTATTAATATGAGAAAAGACCAAATATACACTAGACACACTCTTTTAATATGCACTCACAACTTCACTCCTTCACTCATATCTTTTTCTTCCTTTTTCTCTCTACTCACCACTCTACATCTAACAACTTACATCCCACCCTATTTATAGCTTTCTATGTTGGTTACTAAACCAACTTTCAAACTTTCTAGTCTTTTCTTACAATTTCTAGGACGTCGGCTAATAAGAAAAATCTGGAGACAAAAGACTAAGGAAAGATTAGTGAAGAAGGAAGAAAAAACTAGAAGCAAAAGATTTGAGAGATTTCTAAAACTAGAGTAGTCGGTGTATTTTTAACACTCCCCCTCAACGACTACTCTCTCTTGATGCTAGCTTGGTTGTCATTTCAGGCTGTCTTCTGGACTCATTAAATATCTTCTCTTTTTCTTTCTCTTCTTAAAATTCATCAGCATCATTAGTTCTGCTTCATCTATCGTTGATTGCTCTCTTCTCTTTTGATCCTTGATTTTATTCACTTCCGTCTTTGCTTCAACACCATTGTTATCTTCTTTCTTCTTGATTTTCTCTGCTAGCCTGTCTCTGACTTTGGCATACTCGACTTTGTCAACTACTATTAATTTATTGACTCCACAATCGATATCTTCCATGCCTTTAGAAGGCTTATCAATGTCGATGACCTCGTTGTCATCTTTCTCAATGTTGACATCATCTTCAAGCTTCTTCTCGACTTCTTGAAATAGTCTTTCCTCCTCGAAAGTCTTTTCTGGTGACTGAAACATCGACTCGTTCTTTTCCTTTGACGTTCCTTCAATTACCTCTTGTCTTGGAAGAGTATTCTCAAAATCAATTTCTTCTTCCATGTCATCATAAACATTTTCTTCTAACTCGGTGGTGCAAGTAGCTACGAGTTCTTCGCATTCTTCAATAGTAAATGCAGTTTCAAAATCCCATTCTTCTTCATAGTTATTCTCCTGTCGTGAGAACACTGTTGCATAGCCTTGCACTTGTCTATATCGACAATCTCGAGCATAGTGGCCAAGCTTGCCACACTTGAAACACTGAACGTTTCGACGATGAGACCTCACATTTTCGCTATCGTCTCTATCTCGAACAATTTGAGCTCCCCCTCGCTGAAAGCTCCTCCGTTGCCAAGCTTCTTGTTTGTTTTGAACTTCAATGTCTTCTATTCCTTGCCTCATAGCAACTTTACCTCTTCTATTGCTAAAGAGGGCTTTCTCATAATCTTTTATCATGACTTTAGACATTTGGTTATCTAAAGCCTCTTGATTTGCAAGGATATTTTCCAACTCAGTTAAAGTTGGTTCTTTGCTCCATCCACGAGTTGCAGTAACAATCCCGTTGTATTCAGGTCGCAAGCCATGGATGATAATTCTTCTCATCCTCGTTTCGGTAATGGCATTTTCTGGATCTAATTTTGAAATTTCATCACAAAGAGTTTTAACTTTAGAGAAATATTCGCTTACCGGCATATTTTGCTGCGAGATTGACAGGAGTTCATTCTCTAATTGTTGGAGCCTAGCATCATTTTTCCTCGCGAACAACATTGTGAGTGTGTCCCAAGCTTCCTTCGGTGTCTTTGCATCCTTGATGCGTTGTAATAAACCATCCTCAATGGTGACTGATAACACGTACATGGCCTTACCGGCTTTGATCTTCCATTTTCTTAGTTCTCCGGCATCAGTTGGTGGTGTTGAAGCTTCACCATTAACAATATCCCATAAATCTTGCCCGAGCATGTAATATTGCATCCGGATGCTCCACGTATTGTAATTGTTTTCATTGAGCTTCTCGATGTTGCTAGCGGAATTAGAAATATCTGCCATAGTGTCTTGAGAGTGCCCTGCACTTACCTCAAATTTGATTCTCGTTCACTTAATTTCACAGTCCCTGACCGTGTACCGGCAGAATTTCCACGTCTCCACGAACTACGATCCTCGATCGTCTTGGTCCCAGACCAATAATCTTCACAGTCCCAGACTGTCTTTCTCCGATATGCGTACTCCGGTCCCTGACCGTCTAGCTCTTTCTTCTTGCGGTGGCTTTCACTCTGATGGTAGGTAGCCCTTTTCACCTGTTCTCGTGATGGCTCTCACACTACTTCAGTAGCCCTTTTCGCGACTCAATCTATCGTCGATAATTACAATTCTCGATCATCTGATTTCGAGAAACTTCTGGCTTCTTGTCTTTTCTCCGATGCGCATACTACGATCCCTGACCATCTTGATCTGATATTCCAATCCTCTGGATCATACCGCTTTTTACGCTGGTCCTCTGGATCGTCCCGTTCTGATCGTCCAACTCTGATACTCTGGTTCTCAAGATCGTCTGACTTTGATACTCCAATCATCAGGATCTTCTGACTCTGATACTCCGGTCCTTAGGATCGTCTAGCTCTGATACCAATTTGTTGATTTTTGACCTTCGATACCGATTGTAGTTTTGTGCTACAACCGATTTGCTACAGTAACTTTCTCGGGACGCTGCTGTAACTTTATCTCGGGATGCTACAGTAACTTCCGAAAAACAACTCTTTTATTAATATGAGAAAAGACCAAATATACACTAGACACACTCTTTTAATATGCACTCACAACTTCACTCCTTCACTCATATCTTTTTCTTCCTTTTTCTCTCTACTCACCACTCTACATCTAACAACTTACATCCCACCCTATTTATAGCTTTCTATGTTGGTTACTAAACCAACTTTCAAACTTTCTAGTCTTTTCTTACAATTTCTAGGACGTCGGCTAATAAGAAAAATCTGGAGACAAAAGACTAAGGAAAGATTAGTGAAGAAGGAAGAAAAAACTAGAAGCAAAAGATTTGAGAGATTTCTAAAACTAGAGTAGTCGGTGTATTTTTAACACTATATTTTATACTATTCAATATTTAATTTTATTATAACATTGCATCTTAATTATTTTAATTATATTTTATAATTAATTAAGAATATAATCTAATAATAGCTACTTTGATCTAGGTGAAATCAATCCAAAATTAAATACTTTTAGTAATTAAATTATTAAACTAATTAAATTAATTTATTTTAAGAATTTCACTAAAATTTCAAATTAATGAATATATTTAATCTACTCTAAGTTTGATACATTGAAATATAAAATTCCTAAAGAAAAAAAGACTTTTGAAAATTCGGATAAGTTCAGAGTTAGCATTAATAATTGAGCTTATAATCTCCATTTAATTACCTCAACTTATTAGTGCCCATAAGTTATAAGAAAAATGACGAGAGACAAATGTATTAAAAAGGTGCAAAATTGAAGTTTTATTGAAGTTGTTTGAATAATAGGGTTGATAAATTATTTAATTATCGGAGACATATTATCCTATTGAGGGACAAGACATATTATCATTCAAATTACAAATTATAGAAGAGAAAAAAAAAATATATAGAGAATGTAATTAATAACAAATAATAATATAAAAATAATTTTAAACCCCAAAAATATATGAGATTATAAATAAAAAAAACTAAGAATTTATATTTCAATTTTATTTTAATTTGATTTTATCTAAATTATAAATTTGATTTTTAAATATTATTATATATTATCAAAATTATAATTGATTAACTTAACCGTGCATAGCACGGGTTTAAAACTAGTGTTAATTAATATCTAATGACACTGATTAAAATGATATATATATAAATAAAATGTAATTAATGTATTATTATTTTTTTAAATTCAGTAAAAGTAATGTATTAAATGTAAAATACTTTCTTAAAATGATAAAAAATAATACTTAACCATTGTCTATAAACACCAGTTAAACGAACCATATTTATAATAATAATATTGTATTAAATATAATAATTAATTATTTTATTTATCATTTTTAATGCATTAGATAAATATATATATAATAATTTTAAAAAATATCATGGTTAACAAAATTCTTAAATAATCTTTAACTATACTTAATAGATATCAATTTGCCGAACTTATTATAAAAATTGAAGAAAAATGGAATAAAAATACAATATTTTATTGGTATGTTGTGGAATGTGGAGTTTTAAAGTCATTTTCCCCACCTAGTTTTGAAATATCCTGTGGGTTTGCGAAGGTTTTTTTTCTTCTTTTTTTAATCTAAAAAGCCGGTTAGAAGCAAAACCAAAACCACGGGCCAGTTTTTTTCTGCCACAGCACAAAGAAATAAAACTTTTTGCCAAACTAAAACCGGCTGCTCCGCTCTCTGTAATCTACCTCTTTGTCTTTTTCTATCGTGTCTATATCTTTCAATCTATTGCACTCTAACTCCCTTCACCTTTCTTTCTCTTTACATAATCAAAATTCTCAAAGAACAGCACTCACAGCTTTTTTTTTTCTTCTTTTACTGGGTGTTAAAGAAGAGGTTTTCAGGTGCCTGGTGATTGTTACAACTCAATGGTAGTCAGTTCTTTACTGGGTATGCCTTTTTTTTTTGTGTTCTAACAGTTGTATAAATTGCCTGTTAGGAATTTATGTTTTGTTGTCTATAAAGTTAAGAATTTGGAAGAAGTGAGAAAGTAGTAGCCAATGACATTTAGCTCGACAGGGTATTTGAGATATCCAATAATTCTTGCAAGAGCTGTTTTTATTATTATTGTTATTCTGAATGGAAACTAATGGTTTGCCTGGTGGGATGTTTTCTGGGATTGGTTCAGGAATTTTAGGCCTTGAAATGCCATTACACCCCCAACAACAACAACCTCAAAACCCTCAAACTGCCCAAAACCCACATAATTTACATCATCACCCACAAATGGTTGCTTATTCTCATCATGAAACGGACCAATCACAACACCAGCAATCTGTTAAACAAGGCTACCCTTTTGCTTCCAAAACCAAACAAACATCCCCTCTTAGTGATGAAGATGAGCCTGGTTTTACTCTTGATGATGGTGCTGAAAATGATAAGAGAAAATTTTCTCCATGGCAAAGAATGAAATGGACTGATAGCATGGTTAGGCTACTCATAATGGCAGTTTATTATATTGGTGATGAAGCTGGATCAGAAGGGAATGATCCTACTAGCAAGAAAAAAGCTGGTGGATTATTACAAAAGAAAGGGAAGTGGAAGTCAGTTTCAAGGGCTATGATGGAGAAAGGTTTTTATGTTTCACCACAACAATGTGAAGACAAGTTCAATGATTTGAATAAGAGGTATAAGAGGGTTAATGATATACTTGGTAGAGGAACAGCTTGTAAGGTTGTGGAGAATCAAAGCTTGCTTGATACTATGGATTTGTCACCGAAAATGAAGGAAGAAGTTAGAAAGTTGTTGAATTCTAAGCACTTGTTTTTCAGGGAAATGTGTGCTTATCATAATAGTTGTGGCCATGGTGCAACTGCTGGGGCTAGTGGTGCTAATCATTCACCAGAGGCAGCCACTGAGACATCCCAGATTCAGCACCATCAAGCTCAACAACAACAACAACAAAGATGCCTCCATTTATCGGATGATGCTCAAATTGCAGGCAATTCAGGTAGAATCGAGACAGAGGCATTGAAATTGGCTAAACTAGGCAGTGAAGAAGATGATGAGGATGATGAAGATGATGAGTCTGATGATGATGAGGAAGATGAGGACGATGAAGAGGCAATGGATGGACATTCAAGGGGCACAAATGGACATGGTGAGGAAGATGATGAAGAAAATGATGAAAAGTCTTCACGTAAAAGGCCAAGAAAAGGAGCAGTTGCAATGTCATTGTCACCATTGATGCAACAATTGAGCAGTGAAGTTGTGACTGTGATACAAGATGGGTCAAAGGGTGGTTGGGAAAAGAAGCATTGGATGAAGATGAAGGTAATGCAATTGGAGGAGCAACAAGTCAGCTACCGATACCAAGCATTCGAGCTTGAAAAGCAAAGGCTCAAGTGGGTGAAATTCAGTGGCAAGAAAGAAAGGGAAATGGAGAAAGCAAAGCTTGAGAATGAAGGAAGTCGGCTTGAAAATGAAAGAATGATGCTGCTTGTTAGGCAGAAGGAATTGGAGTTGGCTGATGTTCAGCACCATAATCAGCCTCAGCAGCATTCTTCTAACAAGAGGGGAGACCCATCTAGCATCACTGGATGAAAATGTAATGAATGATAGAGCTTTTGGAGTTTTAGATCAGATAGATACTTTTTTTTTTTTATATATGAAAGGTTGTTCTGCTTTTGTTCTTCCAAATTTGTTTATGAAATCTAGTTTTTTCAACATTTGAATTCTGGGTTTTTAATCTTTGTATCAATCATGAAAGAGTTTCAATTGAATATTACCCAAGCCTATGAAAAAAAAAAAAAAAAACTGACCATATAAAATGTATTCATTAGCAATAACGAATAATCATATTGTAAAGTTGTTGAGTAGGTGCATGGGAGAATCATTTTTATGATTTAAATGTCAAAAAGATTGAAAGTATTGTCTTAGGGTCTCATATCCTATAAATCACCAGTGTGTTAAAAACTTGAAAGTTTCATGCGGTGGTCTAAGAATTTAGTAGTAGTACTGTAGTGGTAATAGTACCCCCTAGAAAAGAAAAAAAAAACACTAAGGCTGAAAGTTTCTTCTAACAAGGGTGAAAATTCATTAAAAAATCTAAATAGAAGCCTTGTCATTTTCCAGCAAACAAACAAGAGAAAAAAAAAAATCAATGAAGAGAATATAGAAAAAAAAAAAAAAAAACTCCCACTTGGGAATAAAAAATTTGGTCCCATAAAAAGTGGTGGAGAATCCAGAAAGGAAGAAATAGAGAATATCTAATGTTTATGTTAAATAAAAATCCTGAATGCTTATAATAAAAGTGAAAAAGTTAAAAAAGTCGGTCGAAAATCTAGAAAGGAAAAAGAAGCGAAAATATCACGCCTGGTGGGACTCGAACCCACAATCGTTTGATTAGAAGTCAAACGCCTTATCCATTAGGCCACAGGCGCATTTGTTGAGAAAGTGTTTGATTGTTATTTTTTTTTATTATTTATGCTCGCATCTTAATGAATATAAAAGAAAGCTAACATTAATCGGTTAGGTACTGTGGGTACAGAGTAAAATTTAAATTATATTTATATATATATATATATAAATATATGATATAACAGGGTACATGCTGATTGGATAAGCACTGTTGAAGCCTACGTGAATAATTTATATTTTTTTACACGTAGGATAATATATAAAATCATGCAAATTAAAATAAAATATCAATTTGAAATTTAAAACTTAAAGAATTACAATCTAAATCAATAAAGATATCTTTTCTAAATTAAGAAATTTTGAAAATGAGTTTTATCTTTACAAATTAATTTACTTATAATCTATTATATCTTTTTTTTTATTTATTTAAATTCAAAATATCTTACAAGATAAGTTATATCTTAAACATTATTTCAGCATTCATATAACCTATAAATAATCATAAATGATCTCATCCCAATATTCCAAAAAAAAAAAAAATTGAAAGTAGAAAAGATTACCTCCGGCCTTGCTGAAATAATTCCAAAAAAATATTTCGGCTTGAAAATCCTACCAATGATACATGTACTGACAGACCTATCAATTTGATGATATTTTACTTTTTAAATTAATTTGAGATCAATTTGATGATATTTTAATTTTTAAATTAATTTGAGATTTTTTTAACATCAAGATAAATGTTAAAACATAAAAGAACTAATATTTTAATATATTTACCCTTGGTGGACATGTGCATGATTAAGATAAATTAAAGTTAAACATTAAAGTGAACATGATAATCTTATATTTATATTTATCTTTAAATTAATATTTACGCTTAGGTGGACATGTGCTTGAATTTATCTTTAATTCTTTAAATACTCAAATATTTAAATTCAAATAATTAAAGATAAAATAAATTGTTACTTTTTATTAAAATGAATAATAATTAAGTAATTTGCAAAAAGATAATCATATATATAATAAAAGAAATTAATATTATCTTTGAATAACAAATTTACGTAATCTTTTAATAAGAAAAATCTCAATCATGTTTCGTTAACATGTAAACTGATTAATATTTCAATTTGATAAATATAGTTTAGGTGTGTTTAAAATATATTACTACACATGTTAAAAAAAAATCTATTTAACATTTAAATTTAATTAATTGTGAATTAA
Organism: Fremontodendron californicum; assembly: GCA_030761205.1. NCBI lineage: Eukaryota > Viridiplantae > Streptophyta > Magnoliopsida > Malvales > Malvaceae > Fremontodendron > Fremontodendron californicum. Next base: position 2,463,888 of record JAULJL010000012.1, read on the forward strand.
TATACATTATGGAAATTTAATTAATTGTGAATAATAATTAAGTAATTTGATAAAAGATAATTATAAATGTAATAAAAGATAGTAATATTATCTTCCAAAATCTGAAATTAAATATATTCAAATTTTTTTTTATCAAAATGAAGTAAGAGAATAAAATCTGATAATTATAAAAAATATAGATATTTGTTATCAAAGAAATATATTGATTGATATATATTAAAATCAAGATTAAAATATTTTGTCCGAGTCATTAGCACCTCATGTGAATTTTTTAATACAGTTAGTGCTAAAATATTATATATAACAAATAATATTTGAGTATTTATTAATACACTACATCTGAAATTAAAAATTATCAATATTTATTTATAACAAATATATATTATAAATATATTCAAAATGAAAAACTTCAATAAGATGTAGTGTATTTTGAAAATGCATATTATGATTCATACATTAATATATTTAATCCGACTAGATATCATGTTATACGATTGATTATTTCATTTTGATTATAATTATGATTCTTATATGATTATATAAATTTCAAATGCGCATATAAGTCTATATCATATATATTGATTTAAACTAATAGATAATTTTTTATTTTATTTGAATTAAACTTGAATTACATTTCAGTATTTACAGGAACGCAATTCTACATTAATTGTCAAACTCAATGATTTTGAAAAGGATAAAGGTTTAGCAAATCATATAGATGCTGAAAACGAAGATGTTTATGAAACTCCTGCAAAAAAAATATGTACATGCAAGTAAATTATCACATACATTATTAAAAATTCAAAATTATTATTATTTATCAATAATTCAAACTTAGATTTATATAGACCTACATGTGTATAAAAATGAGTGCACAAGATGAAGATAGTGTAGATTGAAAAAATCAATTTGAAAATGATGAAAACTTTTAATTTATATTTTAAAATTATTTTGATGTGCTCAATGATACTATTTATATTATCTTTAGGATATTTCTATTCTATTTCAAATATTTTTTAAAATATGTTCAAAAATTTACATTTTTTATTGAAATTAAGGTGTTTAATAAAAAAATATGTTTTGATTTAATATCTTTATTATATTATATGTATTATATATCTTCAATATAGAATTGGTTACACAAAATTTTTCTATGTAATTATTCAAAGAAATAAAACTAATCCCTGTATCGCAAGAGTGACAAACTAGTATATATATATATATATATATATATATATATATTTTGGCCTTGTACTTAAAATATTATCCATTGTTTTGTTTTTGTCAAACCAGGGACAAAGAGAGATTGGAAGACAAAAACCGACAGCCTCGTAAAACAATGAAAACAAGAACATCCTCCACGTTCTAGCCCTGCTATTGCCCCCCGTCCACTACTAACCAAGCAGGATCAATCTAGATTCCACAACTTAAAACTGTCTAAATCTAACACTCTCAGAATTTAACCAGTTTAAAAGCGAACAATACAAGGTTTGAATTGAAACTACAAAGCAATGGTCTGAGAGAGAGCAAAATTAAAGACAAAAAATTACAGCATGCATTGCATTTCACTGTCTAAACTGGTCCACCATCTTTTATTTGGCACTGAATCAAGAAAAAAGAAGAAAAGATGTGCTTCTTCACCTTTCACATCAGCTGAAAATGGGATCATGGGCCCATATTTTCCATGCCATTCATAGTTACCAGACTGTAAAAAGTGTACATATTCTTAATACATTTCAAAACCTGGAGACCATACCTCGCAGGAGTTATCAATAAAGTCATTCATCGCTTTCAAAAATCCGGACAGAAATATCCCAAAGGAGAGCAAGTGACAAAAGTGATTTAGTTTTAATCTTCAAGCTCGATAATCTTCACGACAGAAGCATCCCCGACCTTCTGGCAAACAACAACTCTATCATGCGACTTAACAACTCCTGCAGCCTTCCCATGGTCAAGAGCAACCTTCAAAACCGACTCATTTGATGCGCTTGTAGACTCCGCCTGCAAAACCAAAGTAGAACGATATAAGTTCTCTACTAAAATCTAAATGTATAGAAATAGAAGTTTCTTTTAGTCTTGAAGAACACAGTAACAATGAACATCAAGCACAGTACTTACAGGATGTCGTGGATCAGCAAGCATAGGGAAAAGACCTCTGACAATGAGGGATTGCCTTGCCTGAAGGATTGGCAACAAAAAAAAGATAGTTCCATTAGGACCAACAGAAGCGTAAAAGCCGCATCAAAAATTTCATCAACGGATCGTAAACTTCTACAAATTAACTAGCAATGAAAATTAAAGTTGAGAATAAAATTATTCGGACTTATGTGACAGAATTATACCACAAATTCTTCTTTTAGATGACTTACTGCAAGGCATTATTAACTGCAAGACATGTTGACATGGACTACTACAAATACTATAAAACAAACATAATTAACTTTTAAGTAGTTACTCGAACATCCAGGATTCAGGGTGAATGACATACCTCAAAGGCCCCAGTGAAGCTCCACTTCAATTGATTTGTCTTAAGGCGAGGGATGACAACTGAAAGAACTGGCATTGTTGGCCTGTACTTTGCAATCAATCTGGTATATACATGGAATACATTCAGAAGCCGCGTATATGAATCAATTACAAAAACTGCCCTCTTCCCCCCCTCAAAAATAGGGGGGAGGGAGTTCATCAAACAAAATTACAAAAACGTAAAATAAAAAAAATAAAAAAAAAAGTAGATCTTGGGGGTGACTGCTGAGAAGAGAAAAGAACAGCTCACATATAATTAAAATTAATCATATAGCAATGGTATACCTTGCAGCTCTCCCTGAGGATGTGAAGCATATAATAACTGATGCCTTCACCTTAATTGCTGCTCGTACCTAAACAAAAAATTCAGCCTATCAGAAACACATTTGCAGATATACACTCGTTTTAGCAATAATTAAAGTTGGTAAAGGCCAATATGATATAATGAAAAAAACATGCATCAGAAGAGCAGCACTGGGAAGAAGAAATACCGCAGTGGAAGCAATGGATTCCAAGTGAGTCATTGGCTCTCCAACATATTTGACAGTCTTTTTAAAAAACATGTCCTGGTTGAATACCTTTTCTGCCTGTGAAATTTATAATAAAAACGAAAAAACTCAGCTGAAAATGCTTAGAAAATGGAACAGAAATATTAATGACTTCTTATTTTAACATTTCCAGAACGTTAAGTGATCCATCTCATTGACATGCATGGCAAGTTAATCGATACTTGGTGCAATATGCAACAACAAACATAAAGCATCCTAATTCCAAACCAAAGGTTGATGCATGAATTTGCATAAAAAGAGCACCTATGCACAGGTTTTTGGTTAGTAAGGTAGAAAGTCAAATTTCTGCAGAAGTGTCATCACCAATGGAAGACCACAAGAAAAACAGGTTTTGAAAGTGTTGTCATTTTGGGTTTTCCTTAGTTGAAAAGGCAAGTAAACCATAGCCGGAGACAATAAGTTGACAGGAGAAACAGGTATGAATATGACTCTCGTCCCTGTGGAGTATTCATCCACAGGATACAGCTTTCCGGGAAAAACAGAAAAAGTGCAGTGTTTTTTACCCCTTAGAACCACATAAAGATGGATGCCCAGGTCCCAACCAAGCATCAAGAAATTAAAAACAATGTCTATATGAGTGAGTCTTGTGAGTCAAAACCATACGAAGCCTAGAATATTTAAGGTCTATTAACAGTCTGTTAAAGGGCAACAAGGCCATAAGTCTCCAAAGTTGGAGCTGCATAAGTCAAAAGATTCAAGTATGCACATTTACAAGATATAGAGAGAATTTACCTCAGCACAAATTTTGCCAACAATAGAAATGGTTTCAACAGGGTATAATCCACGCAGGGTCTCAGCACCAAGAAGAATAGCATCACTTCCTGCAGCCATAAGAAAATGGGACAATTAAAAGGATGAGTTTAAATCCTGTATTTTGGGTGGTGGGATGGTTGCAATAACATTAAATAAAAGAAAAAGATTTACGTCTTTGTTAGAAACAGTGCGTCAGTTCCCAACTCCAATGAACAAAATAAGAGAATTTTCATACATCAGTGAATCTCATCACATATGGCATGTAAATATAAATAATTTGAAAGATAAATCAATGAACAAAGTCCAAGCAGAGTCCGCAATAAAGCATAATAATATACCATCAAGAACAGCATTAGCAACATCAGTTGCCTCAGCACGAGTTGGCCTCAAGTTGTCAGTCATACTGTCCACAACACGAGTGACAACTGCAGGCTTTCCAGCCATGTTACACTTATAAAGGGCAGCTTTTTGAAATAAGAACACCTGCAAGGAAAGGGAAGTTAATTAGCAGCAAACTCTAATAAAATGTCACATTAGGCACTACATCCGCATATCAAACTAAATTACACACATTTAAAAATAGGTCCAAGAATCCAAGGCAACTAATAAGCATTTACAAAGTAAAGTTATACATGATGGAACAGACTGCACGATCCATTCAACAAGCTAAATTTTGCAGAAAAACTAATGCAACATATTCTTAGCCCTCTGCAAATTGGATCTCTAGTATTTATATAGAACACTAGCATATTTTATAATAAGAATTTTAAGACCAGCAAAGTGACTGCTGGTTCAAGTTACGAAACTGACCTTCTCAGGCGGGAGATCAATGCCCAAATTTCCCCGGGAAAGAATGATACCATCTGCTTCCTGTAGGATCTCATCAAAATGGTTTAATCCCTGAAAAATGAAAAACATTAATGTCACATTCTTATTCACAGCATGTGCAATCAAAACGTACATATTCATTGTTCTCTGTAAATACAACATGTAATGCACCTCTATGTTCTCAATCTTCGCAAAAATTTGTGTCTGATAGAGGTCACCCAACTTTGAAAGGAACTCACGAGCCTACAAAGAGCATGCAGTCAGAGAAATACAGAAACTTTAAAAAAAAAAAAAAAAAAAACACCCACATAAGGATAGGCAATACTTGGCGAACATCTTCCGCATGCCGTGTGTATGATAGTGAGAGGAAGTCAATTTTGTTTTGAACTCCCCAAGAACTTATAACCTGAAGTAAGTATTACCAGGTCAGAAAAGGGACTCCATTGGAAAATAGCAGCACAAGCTAAAACTTACTAAGAGAGAGATTACTTTCATCATTAAAGGCAAAAATCAAGGGTAAACTTACCTCCTTGTCTTTATCAGAGAGGGTAGGCAAACCAATATGAATTTGAGAGGCATGCAAAGTGAACAATGGCCCAGTCAATGTTGCAGTGTTCTTTATCACACAAACCACATCATTTCCTTTTACCTCACTAACCTGCACAATTTCAGTTACAATTTAGGCAATGATAGGTGCATAGGAACTCTCATTGTAATGTTCAAATCCCTAATTAATCAAACAACAAATAGGTAGTAAAATAACAGCAAAAGATCTTAACAGTAACACAAACAGAAAGATGCACTCATATCTAGTTCCACTTTACTTACCTCCAGCCATACAGATGTGGTTTCACTCCCGGTAAACAGGTACTGACCAATAAAAATAGTGTCTCCCTTCTTCACTGCCTGCAAAAACCAGATTGGATGGCTTTGTCATAAAGATTGTACGAAGAAACAGGACAACCACCAGCAAATACAAATTCCTTTGAACTAACTGGAAAAAACTGACACTAAATTTCCTATATCAAGAATCCAAAAGCATTGTGCACTGGCCAATGCGTGCCTCCAAACCCTAATTAAGGAAAAGCTGTATATAAAGCTAAATATGTACAATGGAATCAGACATTCAAAACACATTATGCTTTAAACCTCATAACCAAAGGGCAAGAATACAAGGCAGGCTTATGCAGATACTTTCGCAGAGCGAACAACATGGGATACACAGAATGCAATGAGAGGTAGTGGACTAGCTTTGTACCTTTGACAATCCATCAAAATTGATTGGCAATAATTCTGAAGAGGCCTCTTGTCCTTCATCCGGTGTCAAAATAACTGTAGCATCTGCCTGAAGTGAGATGGCTTTCTCACTTTTATTAACAACCTGTAACTCAGCACCCACAGTATCCAACATAACCTGAAAGGCAAAAACCAAATAGAAATCACTTTATTTTCTTAAATTCCATTATCTCCATTAAAGCAGTCAAAGAACAATCTGTATCACAGTAACAAACAAACTACCCATTGTTTGCCACACTCAAGATTCAGGAACAGGCAACTCCCTTCATCTGGAGTAAGGCATAAAACTACTCACAAAATTCACATAAAAGATGTCCTAATAAAGTAATAAAAAATTCATTTTAAAAAGAAAAACATGAGGAAGTATTTTGTTTTCTGCTGATCACAAAGTTTACATTAGGATAGACAATTTTTCAAGGAAACAAACAAAAGTTATATAACTAAAAAAAATCAACAAAAATACAAAGAATATACCGCACAAAGCTTCTTAGTGAGCTTAACGGCTGCCTTCAAATTTTCTAAAGTTTCCTGATGATACTCCGGGTCATGCCACGAGAAATCGAACCTAGCAACTGCCAAAACCCCAAAAGAATTCAGAAAAAATAAAATCTTATTTCCAATAATACAGTAGTAATAATTTTTTAAAATAAAGAGTGAGGCAGAAAAAAAAAGTACCAGACATTCCAGCTTTAAGGCAACCGGAAATAACATCCACGGATCGAGACTTCGGACCTAAAGTTCCCACTATCTTCGTCATTGCCGGAAAAAAACTCTGGAAAAAGAGAACAAACGAATCAGGTTCCAAATATGCTCGGATCCGATCAACTTCCTCATAAAACAAAAACCCAAAACAGATTGATTTGAAAATGAAAGTGAAACTTACAGACTTCGATGGCTCCAGGATTGAAGCCATTCTGATTGGCTCTTCTAGAAGCAGATGACTCGAATGCATTTTCTTTTCGCCAATTAAAACAAAATAAATCGATTTCCTTTCTTTTCTCTTGACAGAGAATCGTTTGATCAAAGAGCTTTGGCGTTAAGAGAACGAAGGGATTTTCTTTTTCTTTTGCCTTAGTAAAACCTTGAACCAAAGAATATGCTTTTGTTCCGTGGAAAATTACTTTTTATTGAATCAAGTACAGAAAACCTGGTTCCACCACACAACCAAATGACTTTTTCTCAGTTTTTTTTTTTTTTTTTTGCCTTTTCCTGTTACTTGCTAGAGGTGTCGACAAATCGGGTAAGATGAATTTGGGTTAAAAAAATTTATTTTATTCGTTGAAAATCAACCGAATTTGAAAAAACAAAAAACATTTATAAAAAATGTAAAAATTATATTTTTAATATGAATAGAAGTCTTTTCAATTTGTATTTGTAATAAATGGACCTCTGAGAGAAAGATCAAAACATTGTGGATTATGCAGGAATGAAGGTCATAGCTAGATCTATCCACGGATCGGATAACCCGCCCGGTCCGATAAACCCGAATCATATTTGGACCGAGCTTGGATAAGTATTCTTGTAATTCGGGCCGACCGGCTTAGTCCGAATTATTATTTATTAAATAAAATTACTTTTTATTTAACTTTAATTATAAATATATATAAAAATATATTTTTAATATTTATATAAAATACCATATTGATTTTTAATATTTATCGGACCAGATTGAAGTTCGAAATTTTTTATTTTTATTTTTTAAACTCGAAAATAAAAATTATATAATTTATAATTTTAAAAAATTAAAAATTATAAAATATTATTATTTAAAATATTATTTTTATTTTAACTTTTATATATTTTATATTTAAATTTTTTTTAAAAATTATTAAATAAATAATAATTCCATTTTATTTGAGTTGTTTTTTTATCTTACGAATAATTCAAGTTCGTGAATAGATCTTCTACTATTTTAAAGATTTTTATTTTATTTTATTACACGTGGCGAATATCAAATGGTTGGTTTTTAACGGCTCGTAATGTTTGATGAGGTTGCTAAAGCGTGGATCGTACAGTTTCTTGGCAAAGGGAATAGGTTGATGTCACGTTGCCACTCGAACACGTAGCGCGTGTTGAAAACGAGTGGTTTTGATTGGGTGTACGGACTGAGAGTGGTGTTTGCAGAGTGGGGAAAGTGTTTTGTAAAGAATAGGAACTGGCAAAGGTAGAAAGTTGGATCCGCACAAGGAAATGTTTGGGGGAGTTAACTGAAAGCCAGAAATTGAAACACCAAAGGCTTCAAATCCTATGGGCTGTCGTTTTTTTGTTACTTTTTAGTACGAGTGTTGGGTTGGGAGGTGTTTGGTTGGGCACGTTTGTTTTGAGTTAATTCGGAAACTGTGAATCTAGAAAGGGTAAATTTGAAAAATTATTGTTTAATGATTTAATATGTAAAAAAAAAAAATTAATAAGAAAATAAGAAAAACTTATTTATCTTTAATGAAAGAAATAAATTTTTTTTTGTTTTTGATTACTTTATCATTTTTATTTTTATTTTTTTTATTTTGTATATTAAAAAAATTATTTGTAAATAAATTTGAGAGAAGTTTTATTTGTCAAAAAAATTTGAAAAAAAAAATTAAAGAAGATAGAATGAGAAAGGGGGAGAGATGAGATAAATAATAAGAGAAAGGAAAATAATTGTTATTCAAAATATTTAATTCTTTGCAATTTTTTTAATAATATTTTAATTCTTTATTTTTTTTATATTATTTTTATTCATTAGACCATTAAACAAATATTTTTTTTCATATCCTCCCTATGTCGTTTAGGCCCAAACTTTAGTCAAAATCAAATCATTTATAAAAAGAACATTGTATTAAATGCAGTATTTAATAACTTTATTCATCATTTTCAATATATTGAATGAAGATATTACTATAAATAATAACTTTAAATAATATCTTTAAAACACTTATTAGTAAAATCATTTTCGTTATTGTGTAGAAACAACATTTTCTTTTATTTTTTTCTTCTAAAGACAACTATTTGACAAAGCCCATGAAAAGTCGTTGAACAGGAATGTTCCAGTTGTCTTCTTACCAAAAAAAAAAAAAAAAACTAATAATAATGTGTCATTTGTAAAGTCAAGTGTTGAATGCTTATTATCTAAAGAAATTTTTGTTATGTTATACTATTTGATAAGACTTAAGCATAAATTACAATAGATGCTTTTTATTTTCGTAAAAAATAATAGATGGTTTTTCAATTGAAAAGGTCATAATCTTGTTATAAAGAATTGTTGGGAAGAAATAGAACTTATACAAATATCGTAGAAGTACAATCAGAAGTATTTTACTATCAATTAACTAAGTCTGTAACTATGATATCAAAATAGTACAAAACAATATGTTTACAAGAAGTATGAATCATCCCAAAATAATCACAAATAGCAATAACAAGAGACACGTAATTTTACATGAAATATCCTTTCAAATCAAAAGAGAAAAACTAATCAAAAGCTTCAGTATCATCAAATTATGATTACAAAAACTCAAATCTTAACTCTCACATTGGGTACACAACCTATTTGACGCTATCAACAAATGATCTCAATAAACTAATAAAAGAAAGTTGAGAATATCACTAAGAATATTACCTTCTTTTCGGGCACCGGACCAAAAGTTATAGTCTCGGATGATCAATTTGATTGCTCAAAAAGTCAAAATCAACGTCTACGAGTCTTTTACTTATTGTAAAAAAACCAATCCAATTGGACCACATCTTTCGATTATCAACTTGATCAAAATTGATCACTAAAAGTAATAAATAAATAAACCATAACTTTTGCTTTAATTCAAAACTACTACATAACTTCTCAACTCTAAAACTCTTTGGTTTCCACTTTAATAAAAAGTGTAATTAGGCCTCTTATATAAGTCTAATAAAAGTCATAACTTAAATGGACCAAAAATATGAGTTTCTCCACATAGGAACGGACCCAAAAGCTCAGCAAATCTCATTTTCCTGACTATGTTAAGGTGCTCGCCATCTCGACGATCAAGCAACAAGTTTCAAACTTCCCTTTTGATAAGGTTTTAGTCAACATATTAGCACAATTATCATCAGTATGAGTTTTCTCGAGCTCTAGCATTTTAGCATCTAGAACATCTTGTATTCAATGGTATCTTACATCAATATGTTTAGACTTAGCATGAAAGGTTGAATTAGTTACCAAGATGAATAGAACTTTGGCTATCACAAAACAACACATACCTCTAATGTGTAAAGTCAAGTTCTTGCATAAATCTTTTCATCCAAAACAACTCTTACATGCTTCGATCACTATAATAAATAATAACTCAATGGTGAACAATGCAACACACTTTTGTAATCTAGATTGTAAAGCCATAACTCTACTTGCAAAAGTGATCAAGTAATCCGAAGTAGATTTTTTAGAGTCAATATCTCAAACTATATCAGAATCTGTATAACAAACAAGTTGTCAAAACAAAGCTTCAAGTTGGAAGCACCCCGAAGATATCTTATAATCCCCTTCACTGCATTCCAATACTCTTTACTTGGATTAGAAATAAACTGGTTGATTGTACCAATAGAATAGGCTAAGTAGGGTCTTGTGCAAACTATTGCATACATCAAATTGCCCACGGTTGAAGCATAAAGAACTTTCTACATGTCTTCCTTTTTTTTTTTCTTTAGAAAGACTTTACTTGACACTCAATATAAAGTGTGTAGAAAGAGGAGTGTTCACCACTTTAGTTTTGTCCATATTAAACCTTTAAAGTACCTTTTCAATATACTTCTCTTGTGATAACCATGAATTTTTAGCATATCTATCATGTGTTACCTTATCACAATAGTTTGCTTTGTTGGCCCCAAGTCCCTCAACGCAAAGGACTTACTAAATTCTTACTTCAGTATATCAGTCCTAAAAAAATTACGACCAACAATGAGCATATCATCAACATAGAAAAATAAAATAATAAAATCATTATCAAATTAATAAAAACACAATAATTAGAAGTAGTCTTCTTATAGCTATGCTCCCCCATAACTGATAAGCTTATAAAATACACATTTTATGCCCTTTCTATTCTTAGTTTTAGTTATGCTTTCGATCCTTATTTTGATTACTTATATTATGTTTTTGAATTTTAGGTATATTTAGGATAATGAAGTGAGAAGATATCAATTACGATGTTAAAGAGCTTATAAAATCATAATCACAAGATGGAAAAAGACTTGCGAGTCAAAAAGATCAATTTTTGGTTGCAAAGCAAGAAGGCAGATTTGACCTCTGAATCTTATTGCAAGGAAAACATGATGTTAAAGTCTTTATTTTAAGAAACTTCCTTCTTGACTTTTGAATCTGACTTGAATACCTTTCCAACAGTAGTTTACACGTCCAAATCGGATAAGAAATGATCATTCAAATCAGCCGAAGAAGTGAGAGAAAGTGCATCAAAAAAATCAGCGACCAGCGCCGCGGCGCCGATGTCTGGCGCCACAGCGCTGGCCCGAACCCTAAAATTGCCTAAAATAGAAAAAAAAATGCAATTTTGCCTCCTGAACTAACTTGTGCGGCAAGAAAGGGTTTTCAGGATTTTAAAGTTCTATAAATACCATCTTTTGAGCCACAATCTAGCTATGCCTTGATTATTATCAATATTCTTCTTTTTCTTCATTCTTTTAGTTTTCTTTTTCTTGATTTTCTTAAGTTTTATGTCTATGTTAACTATGCCTATGCAAGGCTAAACTCCTTCTTGGTTAAGGGTGATTTTAAAGCCCTAGACATGTTTTGTAATTGATTTTTAGACCTTATCATATATTGGTTTTCTATCAAAATTGTTTATGTTCTTCCATAAGAATTATTCATGATTTTTGTCTTGATTTGTTTAGGTGCGCAACTAGATAGATCTTGATGATTATCTACTGCTAGTTTAGGAGTTTTGATACGTAGCTTATCTTGATTTCTATTTAATAGTGGCAATTTGTGGTTAATGATTATGTTAAAGTTTTCGTTAATTGCAAAGTGGAACATAACCTAAGTTGAATGAATCCATATTTATGTGTTTGTTGCTTAGATCAACCTATCTTTCTCATTGTAAAGCTGCTATCACTTTGAATCTATAGATGTTTATCTTAGGTTATTTGATAGTTAGAGATTAAGTAGTGACGTTTGTCCTGCTTAACACCGAGCTAAGGAAGGATTTGGGTAACACGGGAGGTTGTTAACTTTGATAGATCATTGATATTGATAGGTCTGAAATTGATTCTTAACAGTGTCTAGTGGTGGAGAATAAAACCTTAACCATACTTTCTCATATTTGATTACCTCTCTCTTATATACTTGCTTGCTTTTTATTTTCTTGTTTATTTTAGTTTTAAAATTATTTCAAAACCCCATTTTTTCTTTGTTTTTCTTGAATTTAATTATAAACTGATAATTCTTAAATTAAAACTCAATCCCTGAGGATTCGACCCTTGCTTCTACTATATTTTACAATTGATTTTCTTTTTAGTGCAGGGTTTTAATTAAGATACACTCTTTTAGGTGCATCAAAATTTTGGTGTCGTTGCTGGGGATTGCTTTATTTAGTTTATTAGTTGTTTGGTTTATTCTTATTTTCTATTTTAATTAGTTTATTTTCTTGTTTTCTTCTTCAGTGAATGTTCCAAACTCCCAAAGAAGAAGAACATCACTTAGGACTTAGGAGAATTCGAGAATTCATAGCTTCCCACCATAGAACAAACGAAGAATTGATCCAAACTATCGAAGAGGAGCAAGAAGGAACTCTTAAAGAGCTAGTCACTCCGGATTTGGATCAACAACCCTTATTCATAATATATCCTAAACTTGAGGTATTTTTTGAACTCAAATCTGGTTTAATTCATCTTCTCCCAATGTTTCATGGTTTTGCAGGAGAGGATCCAAATAAGCACATCAAGGAATTCCATGTAGTATGCTCAAGCATGAGACCAACTGGGATCTCGGAAGAGCAAATTAAGATGAGAGCCTTTCCATTCTCTAGCTGACTCGGCAAAGGAATGACTCTATTATCTACCATCCGGGACCATCACTACATGGAATGCAATAAAGAAAGCATTCTTGGAAAGGTATTTCCTAGCATCTAAGGCTGCCAACATTAGAAAAGAGATATGTGGGATTCGGCAATACAATGGAGAGTCATTGTATGAGTATTGGGAGAGGTTCAAAAAGCTTTGTACAAGCTACCCACACCATCAGATAAGTGAACAACTTCTCATTCGATATTTCTATGAAGGTCTTTTGCCTATAGAGAGACGTATGATAGACGTAGCAACTAGGGGAGCTCGGGTTGATAAGACTCCGAAGCTGCTAGACATCTCATCTCCAACATGGCAACCAACTCACAACAATTCTCCATGAGAGATGAACCACCACCACATCCAAAGCAAGTAAATGAGGTAAGTACATCATTCCTTGAACAAAAATTTTATAAACTTACTTCTCTTGTGCATCAAATAGCTGCAGCACAGATGCAGCAAATCAAGGCTTGTGGTATATGTTCAAACATGGGGCACCAAACTGATATGTGCCCAACACTTCATGATGATCCTAATGAACATGTTAATGCTATGGGTGGATTTTCGGGCTAAACTCGAAAGTATGATCACTACTCAGGCACTTACAATCCAGGATGGAGGGATCATCCCAATTTCAATTATGGAGGGAACCGATCACAAGTTGCTCCTTCACCTTTTGACAATCAACCACCGGGTTTCCAGCAAAGAATGCAACAACCATATCAAACTCGAGAGCAAGTGCCACCATCACAAAATTCAAGTGAGTCTCTAGCAGATCTTGTCAAATCCCTTACTACTAACCAATTGCAAATGCAACAGGATATAAGAGAAACAAACAGGCAAATGCAACAAGAAACAAGGGAAACAAACAGACAAATGGCAACAAGGATGAGTCAATTAGAGACTCAAATGGGACAAATGACAACAACGATAAGCCAATTACAAGCACGGGATTCTGAGAAATTACCTTCTCAAACTATAGTGAATCCTAGAGAACATGCAAATGCCATTACTCTAAGAAGTGGGAAACAGCTTGAGACACCACAAAAGGATAGTGCTCAAAGGAAGGACAACACCAATGCATCATCCTCACAACCCAATGTGCCACTAGAAAAGGTTACTGCTAAACCATCTTTTCCTTCTTATATAACCCCTCCACATTTTCCTAGCAGGTTAGCAAAGTCCAAAAATGAGGAGCAAGAGAAGAAAATTTTGGAAACTTTTCGGAAGGTAGAGGTAAACATTCCTCTACTAGATACTATTAAGCAAGTTCCAAGATATGCAAAGTTTCTAAAAGAATTGTGCACTTCTAAACGGAAGCTGAAAAGGAATGAAAAGGTAATTGTGGGAGAAAATGTTTCAGCCGTTCTTCAAAAAAAAAACTCCCACTTAAATGCAAGGAGCCAGGTATGTTCATCATTCCTTGTAAAATAGGCAACACCAGGTTTGAACGTACTATGTTAGATCTAGGAGCATCTATTAATGTCATGCCATATTTTATTTATGCTTCATTGAATCTATGACCATTATAAAAAAATCGGTGTTATTATACAACTTACTGATCGTTCTAACACATATGCAAGAGGAGTTGTAGAAGATGTTTTTGTGCAGGTGAAGGAATTGGACTTAGACCTGTTCATGGGCCGCGGCCCAAAAAATATTTTTTCCTCTTGCCCAAGCCTATTCGGGCCAGGCCCGAGCCGGCTCGTATAGGCCTGTTTCACTATTAAAAAATCATTTTATATTAATATAGATATATATATTTTAATTAAATTTAAATAAAATAATATTTTTTATTTAATAAATAGTAATTTGGGCCGGGCTGGCCCGAATTACTAAATACCTTGTCTAAGCCCGGCCCAATACGGGCCGGGCCTACCGGGTCGGGCAAGCTACCTGACTCGTGGACAGGTCTAATTGGACTTCCTGGCGTATTTTTATGTTCTTGATATGGAAGATGAATGGTCTTCTAATCCAACACCTATCTTATCAAGGAGTTCATTCTTAAAGACAGCCAAGACCAAAATTGATGTACATAATGGCACCCTTACAATGGAGTTTGATGACAAGATCATATGCTTCGATATTTTTGAAGAGGTGCGGTATCCAAGTAATAGTCATTCTTGTTTTTCAATTAACATGTTTGATTCATTGCCACAGAAACTATTTGAGCTAACTAGTAAAGCGGCATCACAAATTAGAATGAGAAAAAGTCGGAAACTAAAAGATCCCAAAAAGTCAAGAATGGGTAAAGGATGATAGCATGAGTCTAAGTCGAGCTGAGGATAATAAACCAAACGTTTATTGGGAGGCAACCCAATTGGATGGAGAGTACACATTATAATCAGATTTGCTATTTCTTACTCTTCATCCCTTTATCTTTTATATTTTCTTCAATTAATCTTCTTCTTTTATTTAGTAGTTCTTTTCTCTTACATATAGTTCTTGCATATGGGGTGATAGCATTATATTGAGGACAATGTAAGAATTAAGTGTAGGGGGAAGAATTTAGGATTTCTTATTTTAGGTTATCATTTTTTTAGTCTTTTTAATTTATTTTTAGTGTGTTTTAGTTTCTTTCAATACAATGATGAGATATGAATTGCATACGTCCAAAACTAGTTATTAGTAAGAAGATTTTTCATGAGAATTGAGTTTGACTACTATTTTTATGAGCCAATGTTAACATGATATATTGATTGAGAGAGAAGCATGTTTAAATTTAATATTGACTTGTATAATCATCCTTGTGAGTTTTGAGCCTATATGATTGATACGTTATACATATCAATCTAATTTCTTTCTTGAGTGCTCTTATGATTACATGTTTCTCTAAAACTTGCTTTAAATCGTTTTGAGACTATATTGATGCATGTGACAACATGAATATGATAGAGGCATTAGGATTATAACCAAAGTCAAATCAACCATCCCCTATAGATGTTCCAAGAGAACATCCCCCTTAGTGAACCAATTTGATCCTACATTGAATAAGGTGTTTTATTGGTAACCATATCTTTTACCTAGCCTAAATGTACTTATATCCTTACCCTTGTTCTAAAGATGAATTAGATTGTTTTGAGACATATTGCATAAAGCAAGGGAGATCGATTGACTATTTGGGTTAAAAACAAGAAATAAGTGTGGGAGAAGGATGGCAAAAGTCAAGAGAAAAAGAAAATGGAACATTGAAAAAAAGAAAAAAATACATTCCCATATTGGGAAAAAAAATCATTTCTTGAACTTTTGGTTAAAGAAAAGATGTTACAAAATTGATTAGATTGAAGCAAAGGCTCAACATGAATATTTAGCCTATGTTATTATGGTCTTACATAAGAGTTTTGAGAAGTTTTATTTGTATGATCTCATTATGTCTCTAAACTCTATGAAATCTTTGGAATCTTTGTAATATTCTTTTCCTTTTCTTCTTTAACCACATTACAAACCCTTGACCCCATTACAACCTTGAATAAAGACCTCTTGATTCATGAAATTGCATGATCTAAATAGTGGAGAATACGTGGACAAGCAAGCATATGGTAGAACTGTTTTCATGAGATTGATTGAGTGTAAACACTTTACCACTACTTTAAAAAGTAAAAATCATGAGAGTATCCCCTTGTGAGAAGTTGAGATTAAGTTTGAATATGCATTATTTTGATTGAGATATGTTATATTAATATTGGCTTAACTCAAACAATTTACATTCAGACATGATTCTTTGTGAAATTCTTTAAGGTATTGATTAGTTTATAAGACTTGTCCAATGATTTTCTCTGATTTATAATGAAAGGATTAGGAATTTTTATTTAGTATATTTTAGTTTTATTTTTATGTTTTTTATGTTTGTGGGTATCGTTCTAGTAAACCCTCACGAGACTAAACTCGTCTACTAGGGACACCTAAAGGGGTTTAAAGACTTGTGTCACATGCTAAGTGCCACCATGATTTCTTACAAAAGTGGATTAGATTAGATTTTCTTAATTTATTTTTATTTTGTTTTGCTTGAAGACTAGCAAAAAGCTAAGTGTGGGGGTATTTAATAAGATCATAAAATACACATTTTATGCCTTTTCTGTTCTTAGTTTTAGTTATGTTTTCGATCCTTATTTTGATTACTTTTATTATGTTTTTGAATTTTAGGTATATTTAGGAGAATGAAGTGAGAAGATGTCAATTATGATGCTAAAGAGCTTATAAAATCGTAATCACAAGATGGAAGAAGACTTGGGAGTAAAAAAGATCAATTTCTGATTGCAAAGCAAGAAGGCAAATTTGACCTCTGGAGCTTGTTGCAAGGAAAATATGATGTTAAAGTATGTATTTTATGAAACTTCCTTCTTGAATTTTGAATCTGACTTGAATACCGTTCCAACGGTAGTTTAAGAAATGGTCATCAAATCAGCTGAAAAAGTGCGAGAAAGTGCATAAAAAAAATCAGCGATCAGAGCCGCGGAGCCGGTGTCTGGCGCCGCAGCGCTGGACCGAACCCTAAAATTGCCTAAAATAGAAAAAAAATGCAATTTTTCCTCCTGAACTAACTTGTGCGGCAAGAAAAGGTTTTCAGAGTTTTAAAACTCTATAAATACCATCTTTTGAGCCACAATCTAACTATCCCTTGATTATTATCAATATTCTTTTTCTTCTTCTCCTTCTTCATTCTTTTAGTTTTCTTTTTCTTGATTTTCTTAAGTTTTATGTCTATATTAACTTTGACTATGCAAGGCTAAACTCCTTCTTGGTTAAGGGTGATTTCAAACCCTAGACATGTTTTGTAATTGATTTTTAGACCTTATCATATATTGATTTTCTATCAAAGTTGTTTATGTTCTTTCATAAGAATTGTTTATGATTTTTGTCTTGATTTGTTTAGGTGCGCAACTACATAAATCTTGATGATTATCCACTGTTAGTTTAGGAGCTTTGATACGTAGCTTATCTTGATTTCTATTCAATAGTGGCAATTTGTGGTTAATGATTATGTTAAAGTTTTCGTTAATTGCAAAGTGAAACATAACCTAAGTTGAATGAATCCATATTTATGTGTTTGTTGCTTAGATCAACATATTTTTCTCATCTTAAAGCTACTATCACTTTGAATCTATAGATGTTTACCTTAGGTTATTTGATAGTTAGAGATTAAGTAGTGGCGTTTGTCCTGCTTAACGACGAACTAAGGAAGGATTGGGATAACACGGGAGGTTGTTATCTATAGTTGTTAACTTTGATAGATCATTGATATTGATAGGTCTGAAATTGATTCTTAACATTGTCTAGTGGTGGAGAATGAAATCTTAACCATACTTTCTCATATTTGATTACCTCTCTTTATTTATTTGCTTGCTTTTTATTTTCTTGTTTATTTTAGTTTTAAAATTATTTCAAAACCCCATTTTTCTTTGTTTTTCTTGAATTTAATTATAAACTAATAATTCTTAAATTCAAACCCAATCTCTAAGAATTCGACCCTTGCTTCTACTATATTTTACAATTGATTTTCCTTTTAGTGCAAAGTTTTAATACACTCTTTTGGGTGCATCAATAACAAACTCAAACTTCTTATATCATTGTCTTGAAGCTTACTTCAAATCATACAAGTTTTTCTTCAATATGCACACATGGTCATGTTTTCCTTGAGCGCTGAAACCTTCTAGTTACTCTATGTAAAGCTTTTCTTCTAAATCACCATAAAAGAAAACGGTTTTCACATTCATTTGCTCAACTTCTAAGTCATAATAGGCTATCAAACTCAATATAATTATGATTGAAAACTTAAAATCTTTAAATTGTGTGAATCACTTAAAAACTAATTTATAAATTAAATTAACAATTTAAATTTGATTTAGTGGGATGTTATCTCTCCTTATATTATAATATTGAAGGACCAAGTTTAAATTTATTACTCCCTCTGTCCTATTTTCTATCTCCATCTTTTTTTTTTAATGTCCCAAAACTTTGTCATCTTGAACACTTAAACTCTTTTTTTTTTTTATATTCCAGAATTATTTTTCATACTTTTTTTTAAACTATTTTAACATCAAATATGATGAAACATCAATTTTATAAAAAATAAAAAATTTAATATTACATACGCTAAAATCAACATTTTCTTTCAACGCCGTGGAAATCAATGAGGGACAAACAAGTAGGGATGAAAGGAGTATTTCTCTGGACTTCTTTTAAGTATGTATGTATAATTGACTTAAATTTGTTGATTAAGGGCTAGTTTAGCATTGTTGTTGAAAAAAGTTTGGGTTGAAAAAAATGTGTTTAAAAAGTATGGTGAAAAACTGTGGTTTAAAATTTTTTAAGTGTTTAGCATTGCTGTGAAAAAGTATTGTACGAAATTGAAATGTCAAAAAAAGATATGTTTAAAATAATAAAAGTGTAGAGATGTGAGGATAATAAAGTCATTTTATCCAAAAGCCAGCTTTTAAAACCCAAAAGTTATATTTTTTGCCTTTTTGGTTTGGCTTTTCAAATCATGATTTCAATAGCAAGAGCCAAATTTTTTATCTGTTTAGCATTGTGCTTGCGGTGAAAAAATAACTTTCGACTTTAAAACTTTGCCACAATGCTAAACAAGGCCTAAATTGAGTTAATTAGTTGCTCCTTAAAAATGGGAGTTAATTAAGCATAAAATTTTGGCCTTCATTCTTCTTAGGTAGGCTTATCAAGAATCAACAATAGATACATTTCTATGAAAGGCCCATTAAAAGCCCATTGTCAACCCAATTTATCTTCTGGCCCAAAGAAAAACCCAATTTTATCAAATCGAATCAAACAAAACCTAAACCGAAGATGTCGAAAGCCGGGTGTCGACCCTCACCCACATGTCACGGGCTCAGACTTTAGCCGAGCAAACGTGCGGCCTTTGGCTCGGATATGTTGCCTCGACAAGCCTAAGTTCAGCCTTGAACAACCGAAAGTTGGCTGAGTTGCTAGAATGCTAGAGAGCTAGAGAGTTTGGGGAAGAATGCTTTGTATTACTCAACCAAGTTGTTTACAAAGAATGGGATACAAATGAGGGGTGGGGGGAAGCCCCTTTTATAGACAAGTTCCCCCTTACAAGTGTGGCTAACAAAATTTGACCTAGAAGCTTCCCTTAGTGTGATCCAGCTAAGGCTGCCTCTAGTGTGATCCAGCTAAGGCTGCCAGCCAAGGCTGCCTCTAGTGTGATCCAGCTAATGGCCTTCTAGATTGTCCCAGTCAGCCTTGCCTTGGCTGATGCTCCTAGAGATGTCTAGAGACTTCCTGAGCTTGCTGGTGCTGTCTAGAAGGTTCTGGTCTAGCCTAGACAAGTCCGGAGCTGACTGGTGCCTTCTAGAGCCTTCCATTGCTGAGACCGTCCCTTGGGGCCTCTTGCTGCCTTGCCTCGGACTCGAACTCGCGCCCTTATTCGGGGAATTGCCTAAGTCCGTGGCACTGCGCTCGGGCGGTCCGTGACATTCTCCCCCACTCATTCTAGCAACGCCCTCGTTGCTAGGGGAATGTCGTGCTCGCTTCGCTTGAGTACGCCGATTCCGTCTCCTTCGTCGCAGACCATTCTTGGCTCGTTCTGGCCTTGTTGCCTTGCCCATACTCTTATGGTCTCCACGGTTGCCCTCGATGCGAGTATCACTGGAACATTCTTTCGGAGTTCCCTTTGTCCCTTCGCTCTGCCGATGCATCCCCCGTCTCTTCCTTCGAGTTGTCTGCTGCACACTCGCTCGGAAGGGGCCTGGCTGCACTCCTGGACTAGTGCTGCGGCACTTCGTTGCCGCCTTCGCGTCCCTTTCACTTGCTGACCGAGAGGTCCCTACCTCGCGGCACACCCGCACAGCACCCAGCCTCATCACTCGCTGGTGCTGTTCTCGATCGCTATTCTCACAATCGGACTGCTCCTCAGCCAGAACTATGGCTGACAGCTTCTTACGCACGGGGCACTCCCTAACCCGGTGCGGACAGTCGCACATGAAGCAGCTCAAGGGCTTGGCCTCCTTGCCCTTGTCCTTGGCAACTCCCTCGGACTTGGTGTTGCGATAGCGAGGCCTCTCCTCAACCTCGTCCTCTGATGAGCAGCTGCTACTCTCGTCTCTACGCTTGGGAGACTCGGTGCGCTCGAACTCGACCAGAGATTCAGCCACCGCTATAGCACGACTCAAGTCTTGCACGCCTCGTCGCTGCAACTCGGTCTTTACCCACGGCTTCAGTCCATCCATGAAGGAGAATAATGCCTCCCTCTCACTCATGTCCGGGATCATAAGCAACAGCTCCGAGAACTCTTGACAATAGTCTCGGACTCTACCCCTTTGAGTGAGCCGGCGAAGCTTCCCTCGAGCTTCTTCTTCCGCATACTCCGGCTTGAACTGTTGGCTTAGTTCCCTCACAAACTCGTCCCATATGGTGATCGGGCGCTCCCCGCGTCGCACGCCATCACACCTGCGGCGCCACCATAATAGAGCAATATCGACTAAGTACATCGAGGCAGTACTTACCTTGGTAGCATCATCATCGATGCCCGTGGCTCGGAAATATTGCTCTATGCCCCATAAGAAATTGTCCACATCCTTGGCTGCTCTAGTCCCCCGGAACTCCTTGGGCTTGGGAACCTCTACTCGATGCCTTGGTGCAACCGCAAGCATTCCACCCCCAATGGCTGCTTTGCAGGCCGAGAGCTCCCCCTTGAGCTCTTCCATTTCCTTTCGCAGGGCCTCGACCATGGCCTCTAAGGCATCGTTCCGTTGGGCTAGTGAGTCCATGGATTCGTTGAGGGCGGCTTGCATCCCATTCCTGAGCTCTTCTCTCCCCGAGTCTAGCTCATCGATGCGCCCCTCAGCATCCTCGACCCTGTCTAAGACCCCAGCCACGGTCATCTCCACCTTGGCTAGGCGGGTCTCCATAGACGACAACACGTCCCTCGAACTCCCTCGCGATGCTCCCTTTTTGCCCTTGGCAACAGTACGGGTCTCATCCCCTTGCTGGCTCAACACGTCGGACTGAGATGCCATCGATCAACTAGCACACTCGAGCAAACCTTGGCTCTGATACCACTTGTCACGGGCTCAGACTTTAGCCGAGCAAACGTGCGGCCTTAGGCTCGGATATGTTGCCTCGACAAGCCTAAGTTCAGCCTTGAACAACCGAAAGTTGGCTGAGTTGCTAGAATGCTAGAGAGCTAGAGAGTTTGGGGAAGAATGCTTTGTATTACTCAACCAAGTTGTTTACAAAGAATGGGATACAAATGAGGGGTGGGGGGAAGCCCCTTTTATAGACAAGTTCCCCCTTACAAGTGTGGCTAACAAAATTCGGACTAGAAGCTTCCCTTAGTGTGATCCAGCTAAGGCTGCCAGCTAAGGCTGCCTCTAGTGTGATCCAGCTAAGGCTGCCAGCCAAGGCTGCCTCTAGTGTGATCCAGCTAATGGCCTTCTAGATTGTCCCAGTCAGCCTTGCCTTGGCTGATGCTCCTAGAGATGTCTAGAGACTTCCCGAGCTTGCTGGTGCTGTCTAGAAGGTTCTGGTCTAGCCTAGACAAGTCCGGAGCTGACTGGTGCCTTCTAGAGCCTTCCATTGCTGAGACCGTCCCTTGGGGCCTCTTGCTGCCTTGCCTCGGACTCGAACTCGCGCCCTTATTCGGGGAATTGCCTAAGTCCGTGGCACTGCGCTCGGGCGGTCCGTGACACACACACGTGCCAATATCTTTCATAGTTTCCTTCATTACTTAACGGAACCGTATGTATCCGTCACGGCCCATCACGTTCCGTCAAACCACCCTCCCAACGTCTCTTCCTCCTCCCCTCCCCTAACGTCTTCCGTTCGAATCGTTCTCCTTTCCTTCAACCCTAACCCTAACGTCCCCGTATGGCCTCTTCCGTTGACGACGATTTCTCTCTACTCGACGACGACGACCACCACCACCATCCTTCTTACGCGCAGATCCACGCGCCTCTACCCGACAACCACGACGCCGATAATGACTCCGGTTCCGCCTTCCGCGGCGCCAACTTCGGCAACAACAACAACAACGCTACGTCTTCCGATGTACGGATCGAGAAGAGAGGAGATCAAGAGGAGATAAATGACGGCGTTTTGAAGAGACCCAAGCAATCGGCGACGGAGTATCGAAAAGACAGAGAAGAATGGAGCGACGTCGCAATTGGGTGTTTACTGGAGGCGTATATGGAGAAGTTGACGCAGCTGAACAGAGGGAATCTGAGAGGGAGAGATTGGGAGGAGGTGGCTGCCGCGGTTTCCGAGCGATGCGAGAAGCAGAGCAAGAGCGTGGAGCAGTGCAAGAACAAGGTTGATAATTTGAAGAAAAGGTATAAGCTTGAGAGGCATAGGATGAGTGATGGCGGCATCACGGCGAGTATCTGGCCTTGGTTTAAGAAAATGGAGGAGATTGTCGGAAATTCGCTGCCAGTAAAGGCGGTGTCCGATGAAGATAAGGGCGGCGCTTCCCCAGGAACTGCCGTTAGACAATCCAAAAGGTATATTTTGTCACCATTTCCATTCATTACTATTGCTTGCTAATGTTGCACTTGAATTCTTAAGGTTTCTTCCTTAGGTTGTTACTTCGGTGAGCTTTCATAAAATGTTGCCAGGGAATAAATTAAATGGTTGGTATGTTAGTATAAAATAATCATTAACATAAATTTAGCAGGAAAAATGTGAGCAAACATTCTTATTTTCACTCTTTTGTTCTTAATTTTGTTAGTTGTTTTAATGTTGTCAAATTTGAAACAGGATGCTAGAAGTGCTTAAGGATAATAATATTTGCTAATTGTTTGTTGATTATATTGTTTTAATGTACTAATTTTGTATTTGAAGAGTCTTTTAATAGTCTTGAAAATGCTTGTAATGACACAATATTGATGTCCTAGTTTGTGAGTAAATACCATGTTAGCGTGTAATGTATGGACTACTTTGTGTATTTGTTCTTTTTATAATAATAGAAATACCATTGTGGTTGTCTTGTATTTGATGCTATGAGTATGTTACTCGGACTCAGGTGTGAGTGTCGGATACGGGTATGTATACGACACCGGTATGTTCAATCTTTTCTAAGTTTTTCCATGTATTTGGAGTGTCCTTGGAGGGTCATATCCGACCCATGTTTGGATATGCGTCGGACACGGGTGTCGGATATAGATACTTCAAGAAAAATGAAGAGTCGGAGCAACATAGATTTGATGTCCTTATTTATATTTTTATCAGCAGATATGCTTCAGCTACACCAAATCCTGTAGGTCAGATAATTAGCATGAAGTCCAAAAGTCCTAAATGGCGCAGAGTGGTATTCAAAATTAGTGGCGCTGCTCTTGCTTGCACTGGTCCTCCCAATATTGACCCAAAGGTTCACCATGAGTTTCTTATATATTTTCAGAAACTTGGATGCCATTATTATCAATTTTGAATTCTTTAATAAGCTGTTTCTTTCTGATTATCAGGTGGCATTGCTGATTGCTAGGGAAGTTGCAATTGCGTGTCGCCTTGGTGTAGAGGTAATCATTAATGTGTTTTATTTCTTATGATTGGGAAGTTGACATCCTTTTGACATGCAATGTTTCTTTATGGTGATATTCCAGGTAGCAATAGTTGTTGGAGGTCGCAATTTCTTTTGCGGGGACACATGGGTTACAGCAACTGGTTTAGATAGAAGTACTGCATATCAAATTGGGTAATGTGCTCATTACTTAACTCACAATAGAGTATACTCTTTTTTTTTTATCTGTGTACCAAATTTGAATTAATTTTGAAAACAATAAAAAAGAGATTAATGCTTAAACCTAGGGTGAGGTTTGTAAGACGAAGCTTGCTGATGTATAGCTGTCATTGTATTGTGAATTGACACAACTCCCTGTGATAGTTCGATAGGTCTAGGGTTATGATTAGACAATTCTTTTTGATTGTTTCTGGAAATGACTTCAATTTGGTGGTATATGTATGCCTTGATGCCTGTAAGCTGTTGCTTGTTATATACAACTAAATAGAGTCGATGGAATGGGTCTTTGGAAAGGATCTTAGCTAACAAATCTGTTTGTTACTTCTGAACTGACTTTCAATCTTCATGGGCTGACCATGGCAATGTTATATTACTCTTATTATTGATGTAAAATATTTAGTAGATAGTTAGGATTGGGTTTCCTGCAGAAAATTATTTGCTAATCTTATTTAGGCAGCTATCTCGAGGAGTACAAAGTTGTGTGTGATGTTAAAATGACATGGATATGGTATTGAGAAGGGAGAGGATTGGATGCAACCAGCACAAGGAGGATTGAACAATCAACAGTCACAAGATTGAATTAAAAAAAAAACTTGTTTTTCTATATGATGAAAATTATCCTACGAATATCTTCTAGATGAATCTTTAGTGCAATTAGTTCCTTCAAGTGAACTTTGTTGATTGTGATGCTGCTGAATAAATATGTTTATGCACTTACATGTTCATGTCTCGTTATGAAACTAATCAAAACCATGACCCTGTAATTTACTGCAGAATGATGGCATCTGTGATGAATTCTATACTACTGCAATCATCATTGGAGAAAATGGGTGTTCAGACCCGTGTGCAAACTGCATTTTCACTGCCGGAGGTTGCAGAACCATACAGTCGGCAACAGGCCATCCGTCATCTTGAAAAAGGTAGAGTTGTAATATTTGGTGGCATTGGCGCTGGCACTGGAAATCCACTCTTTTCTACTGACACAGCTGCAGCACTTCGAGCTTCAGAAAGTATGGCTGTCTCTTCCCATTTTTTACAATTGAATATCTTGAACTATATTTTCTTTTCCCCATTCCATCTCTGACACAGAACACATGCACTGATGCGCATGCCGGCACTTTTTTCTTTTCTTTTACTTTTTTTGGTTCTCTAAATTTGACATGTCTGCTTTCTGTTCAGTTCACGCTGAGGCAGTTCTTAAAGGTACAAATGTTGATGGTGTTTATGACTGCCATTCCCAGGACAACAATGCTACATTTGAGCACATCTCCTTTAGAGAGTTAGTCTCTAGAGGTGCTACAGCCATGGACATGATGGCATTAACCTTCTGTGAAGAGAATGGCATTCCTGGTTGGTATTCTTGTTGCCTTGAATTATATTTGACAAAGATAAAAGTTACTGAGATTACTTTTGACACTTCCATAAAATTGCTGGTCCAACTGATTTAATATTGTGCTTCATGTTTGTATTCCATGTTCTGAATTTTAATGGATAGCTGCCAACAGAAGTTCTTAAGTCTGTTTGATGTTAAGTATCAGAAGATTGATCCCATACAAATTATATCCAGTTAATATGGTACAGGTGTGGTTTTTAATCTTCTTCAGCCTGGAAACATCTCGAAAGCCTTATGTGGAGACCAAGTTGGTACGTTGATTGATCAAACTGGAAGGATAAGCTGATCTAGAAACCCTTATCAGATGCATTTCTAGTTTTATTCTGACCATGGAAGATATTAAGTCAGAAGCTGTTAATATACTCTAGTAACAACAATTGTTCCTGTAAATTCGGCTACAGTATTTCTACAACTGAGGCTTGGATGGATTCTTGACTTGAAGATGATGCTGCTGTAACATCTGGAGGCCAGGTTTTAACCCGCAATGCCCATAACTGATTATTCTCGTAGCTAATTGCTTCATTACAATCTCTACTCTGGTATAGCACCACTATCTATTGTATTTGAATGTGTTAGAAATAGTATCGATTTATTAAAACATCAGCTGTGGGAGATGGTTGCTGCAATGTACCATTACCGATTTACAAGAATACAAGTGATTCCGTGAGAGTTTGTAGTTCACTGATAATACTCTTAGATTAGAATTAGAAGTAGAAGTAGGAAGTTGTCGCAAGCTGAAACTTATTAATGGCAACATGTACCAGTAATTAAATTATTTGAAAATTTAAAGATGCATCTCTCAAATTGCTTACAATCTGTATCATTGTTTGTTCTGAGATTTCAATAAATAGAAGGGTGGGAACTGATGCCATGAAAACATCTTTCTGCAATCTGCACTGTATTTTTGAAGCATTTATGTATTATACCAGGAATGGTGATTTCATATTCTGCAATACTTCCATTTTTCTGTATATTCTAAACTGTGTGCATGACAATACTAATCAAAGCTCATTAGATATCATTTGCAATTGTTCTTATGTACTGACAGGATGGTATCAATAACCCAACAGAAGTAATAAACCCATTGATGGAGCTTGAGTTCTTATCAAGAAGTCACAAAATGGTGAAATTGAATGCGAATCATGATGGCGGGGGATTAATGTTGCCTTTCGGATTATATAGGAGAATCAGCTTGAATCGAGAAGGAAAACATTGGCGGCAATCCAATGTCCCCAAAACCCTAGGGTTCATCTACAAAAGTATAGTGATGAATAACAGCCAGGTGAAACACTGCAGGGTAGTCAAAGGAAAAATGGTGAATATTTCTGTAATACCTCCTCTTTGGTGTTGGGGAGAATCAGCGGAACGACAATGATTCATGAAAAGTTTGGGTTCTGTAAGGAAGATGGATATCTGTGATTAGTGATTACTGCTGCGATTCAAAAGTTTTCTTCCTTGAAGAGCGTTGGGGGTTTAAAAATTAAAAGTCAATAGATTGTTGATAGATTCATTTGCCATTGCTGTTATGTTGCCACATTGATCGAAGACACAGCTTGAACAGTACTTATGTAGTGTGTTTTACTCTCAGGCAGTTCTTTTGTTGGTTGACTACCTTTGACTCTCAGGAAAACTGTTAATGGCGGAAATCATGGACAATAATAGTCAATAATTCTAGTAAGAAATAAATCCTTTCCTCTGGTATTTGGTCAAAAAAATGCCTCCATCTAATCAGTTTTTTATCCCTATGACAATCTGATTGCCGTTCTTAACCTGATCAACGCCCGTGATACTTAAAAAAAAAACAAGTTGCAACTTATGACTTGACTACTGGGAGAAGCGCAGGATCTTTTGGCCTAATGCAGTGTGGCTGAATTGGGAGGAATCTTAATTGCATGGACGAAAGTGTTGCAAATGTCGAGATTAGAATTTTAATTTTTTTGAATGAAATTTTTTTAGGATGACAGTACAAATTAATGGATTAAACTTTGGGTTTATATTTTTATTATCACTTCACAGCTTTCCAGCTAACAAAATTAAGCCATCAGATGCAAACAGAGCGGAAAAGATTAAATACTTTCAAGATTGAGTTTCGGTTTGGATATATAAATAATAAACTAATTCAGAATGTCAAAGATTACATTACAGAGCTTTAGTCTAAATAAAATTATCTTGGTTTACCAGCAACAACAACGAGAGACACAAGACTTGCAAATATTACAAAGAAACACGAGGCAAACAAAAGGATCTAAGAAAGAACCAGAAAAGGGTGATAATTATTTGCAGCGAGAAATCATGCAAATAAAAGGGAAAGAAGAAGAAGATAAAGCGTCCCGTCCACATAACAAATTATTTGGCCAATGAAAATATCAGTAACCAGCGAGTCCATCTTCAGTGGTAGCAATGGAAGGCGAAAGCGAATTGCGTGATTCATCATATTCCTCCCCTAAAGGAGATTGTTCCACCCTGATATCCTCAATCAATTTAGCTACTTCTGCCATTGTAGGCCTTTTTTCTGGCTGTGGAACCACACAGGCTAACCCAACATGAAGCATTGAAACAAGTTCCTCCTCAATGTTTTTGTACCTCAAAAGTTCTTGATCAAACACTTCTGCTGTCCACTCTTCCTTAACAACTGATCGAACCCATTTCGGAAGATCAACTGTTTGTTCTTCTTCCTCAACTCGAGGACGTGTTGGTGAAGGATACTGTGATGGAGCTCTACCTGTAAGCACTTCCAACAACAAGATCCCAAAACTATAAACATCAGCCTTTTGAGACAGTCTTTTTACTTCAGCTTGTTCAGGAGCCTTGTATCCACCCAATCTTGCTATAGCATGAACAGGGTTTAAAAGCAAAGACAACCCAAAATCAGAGATCAAAGCAACCCCATTTTTGTCAAGAAGCACATTCGAAGATTTCACGTTTCCATGTGGTATTTTTGGTGCACTATACTCTTCATGAATCTTTGCTAATCCTCGAGCTGCCCCTAACACCAGGCTGATCCTTGTAGTCCAATCCAATGGAATCCTCCCTGGTCCTCTGTTTCCTGTTTTTCAAACACCCAAAAGCAACAAAATTTGAAATATTAAAGTCAGTTTATTGGATAATTCTTCTCAATGCATTTTAATGAAAACTATTTCCTTAAAATGATAAACCTACCATGAAGAAGTG
Source organism: Fremontodendron californicum (assembly GCA_030761205.1). Lineage (NCBI taxonomy): Eukaryota > Viridiplantae > Streptophyta > Magnoliopsida > Malvales > Malvaceae > Fremontodendron > Fremontodendron californicum. The sequence continues at coordinate 2,493,154 of JAULJL010000012.1, forward strand.
AATGCAAGCTTCCATTAGGGAGATAATCATAAACAAGAAGCTTCTCTTCTTTAGCATAATAGTAAGCCCTCAGTTTCACAACATTCGGATGCTTAACTTTCCCAATTACATCCATATACTGTTCAAATTCCTTCCTTGGACAAGGATTCGCATCCTTAAGCCTCTTAACAGCGACAGTACACCCATCATCAAGCACTGCTTTGTAAATTGTTCCCAAACTCCCTTTCCCAAGCATTTCCGCCGAAGCTCTCAACAAATCTTCCAACTCAAACTGCTTCCTTCTCTCAAAAAACACAAGCTTACTCCTATCCGTCGCATTTGTTCCGTCACTGTCCGCCTCCGCTCCGCCGCTTGCGTAAACTTTCTTTTCACTTCCGCCGTAACTACTTCCGCTCCTCCTCCTTTTCCCACTATCACTACCGGCTTTCCAAACATTCTCTCCCCTGTTTCTTCCACAGAAATAAGCCACAGCAAAAGAAACCACCACCAAAAACACCACACAGTTTGCTACTACAATTGAAACTATAGCACCAGGGCTTAACCCTTTGCGGGCCTTAGCTTTGTCTTGTTCGATGATTGGTGTCCGCGGCATTGAACTCGGGTTCGATGGAACTGTCTCTGTCTGGGTCGATGAATCACTCGGTGGAGACGACCCTGTAAAGGAACAAACAGGCAATGGACTTGGCCCGCAAAGCCCTTCGTTTCCTGTAAAGCTTTGTTCACTGAATTTTTTCAATAAACCTCCGGGTAACCGCCCGTAAAACTCGTTGTTGGTTAAATTAAGCTCTTTTAAGTTTTTAAGGGAAGAAGAAAAATCTGGGATTTGGCCTGTTAATGCATTGTTTTGGAGCCGGAGAGTAATGAGCCGGTTCAAACCCGAGATTTCTTTAGGAATGTTGCCACGTATGTTGTTGTTGGATAAGTCTAGGCGAAGTAGCCGTTTGAGCAGCGATATTTGCGGGGGGATGTCACCAGAAAAATCATTGTCGGAAAGATAAACGAGTTTAAGGTTGGTACAGTTGGTTAAGGGTGAAACGCTGCCATTCAAGCGATTGTTTTGGAGGTCGAGGATTCGGAGCTGGTCGAGGAGGGAAAGGGAGGTGATGGGACCACGGAGGGAGAGGGAAGGGAGTGATAGGGCGGTGACGCGGCCAGTTGAGGAGCAAATGACTCCACGCCAGGCGGAGGAACAGGCATCGTGGCCGGTCCAGTTGGAGATGAGACTGCCATGAGTGTCGGCTTGAAGGCGGAAGAGAGTGAGGGTATTGGTGTCGTTTGGGGAAGAAGAAGAAGAGGAGAAGGAAAGAGGAAGAAGAGAAAGGAAAAGAGTGGAAAGAAAGAAGAAGAAGAGAAATTGATAAGAGGAGTCCATTGTTTGGTTCTTTGAGCGGGAAGAGCAAAGGAAAGAGTGCTGTTTTTGAAAAGAAAAAAAAAACACTACTCCACCAAGTGCATTTTGTCTCTCTATGAAAGAGAGAGAGAGAGATTTGGGAGGTTTTTGGATGTTGGAGGAATGATTAAAGAAGGGAAGTGAGGTGGTAGATCTCGTAATTTTAGATATAATACGAATGCGATTATGAATATATGAACGTGTCAAAATCTATATAAAATAAATTATTAATATGTCAAAATTTATATAAAGATATAACACTTTAAAAACGATTATGATATAAAAAATAATACGAATATGACACAAATATAAAGATTATAAGTCTAAAATTAGGAATGCTAAAGTTTATTATTATTTTTTTAACTATTTGTTATTTTTATATTTTTTTTATAGATGGGAATATGATTAAAGGTGACAAGAGAAATGGGAATTGGAGTAGGAGGGTGGTTGTGTCAATGATTGCTGTTCTCCACTCCTTAGAAATGGAATGAGTAAAAAAGCTTACAAACTCAGAAGGTTCACTTTTTTTTCTTTTTTTTTTTATTATTTTTTATCTATACCTTTTTTTTCATGAGCAATTAATTGGTAAAATTGGGTATTTGTAATTCTTGCATGGTTGGGATTCTAAAACTATGACAATGGGGATCATGAAGCTTGAAGCATGAGCTTGATGACATGCCTTTTTATTATTTGATAGGATATCATTTCAAGAATTTTCTTTCTTCTACTAAAGCTGCAAAGTTATCAAAGGTTAGGGGTTTTTCAAGTCTCAAGTTTTTTGAAGGCTTAAAATCATCAAATAACGATCATAATATTGTATTAAAATTGTTATTTAAATTTCTGGACTTAGTAAAAAAAGATAACACATATAAATACTCCAACCAAACTGAAAGTTTCTGTTTCTTTAAAGTTTCTACTTATGAATTATACTTACAGAAAAACCAATCCAATGTGTACTTTTTACAGGGGAAATAAGCTGCTGAATAGTGAGTGTCCCTATTACCAGAAAACAAAAGAAAAAAGCTGCTGCTGAGATCTGACCGTATGCTGTATGTATCCGTGAATAACCAATTAATTCCCTTATTTATTCCCAAGTTTTTTCATCAAATTTTGACCACAATTTTCCAAGACAAAGGAGTAGGATAATGAAGAATTTCTAGCCTTCAACCATATTCTAAAGAAAACTTCTTCTGCTAGTAAATGGGAACAATGCTTTACAGATGTATGGCATTTGTTTCAGTAAGAGATCTCCATGGTCAAAACTCACCAAGATTTGATTATCATGGCTGCTTTGCTGGACCTTATCTCCATTTTTTTAAAATACTCGTGTTTGATAACATATTCAAATATAGATAAAAAGATATAATCTTTCAAATATATAAAAAAAAATTTTAAAAAAAATTAAATATTATTTATATTATAAGTACCCGTATTGGACATTTACTTCTAAATCTTAGGGTGTGGGTGCCTTATCAGCAGATGAACTTTTCTCATCTTATTATGGTCGCATGACTGAAAAAGTAAAAAGTAATACCATTAATTATTAGCCTTGTAAAGTATATTGCATACCAATTTTCTCATGATTTTAGTTAATCTCTTGTTTGACCTTTGGAAATACTGCAGAATTGGCCGCCTAAGACAAACTACTGATATTCAAACAAATTCAAAATCTTGCCTCTGGTTTAAATATAAAATACTTACTACCATGTATGGACAATACATATTGGTCAGCAAGAAATTTCTTGTCTTTATATTTTCTAGGGTTAAAAATCAAATCAAAAGCATCCAAAAATCACCCAAATCTTCATAGCCCAACTTGCATTATGGACCACTAGCTATAGTAACAGAGGTAAATATATCCATGTTTTTGAGTTACTCTGGTCTCTATAATCCTTGTTGAGGAGCACTATTGTAGTAATCCGATTTTTCATTTTTCTTTAAGTATTTTTGTTCGGCACTCGTATTCGACATATATTCGGATATAGTATGAGAATATGACCTTCCAAAGACCCTCCAAATACATGAAATTTTTTTAAAAAAATTGAATATCTGTATCCGATACTCACACTCGAATCTGAGTTCAAATGTAAGAGACATGATCTTGATCTATTCTTTGGACAACTTTTGGATGTTTATTCTTAAAAAAGAGGGAAAGAGGAGACTTAATTAGATTTATCTGCTGGTCCCTCCTCCCTTGCTTTGATTTTCATTATCTTGAGAAGGAAAAAGCTTGCAACTTTAAGTCAAAAGAAAGCAAAGTTGCTGAGACCTTCCAGATGAGCTGCAGGAATAGGATCAATAAAACAAAAGCAAAAACATGACTGAACTTCTTTCCTACTAACCTTAATTTGATGCTTCTCCTTTTATGTACAACTGCCAAATCCATTTGTCTATACAGCATCTAAGTGAGTGAGTCCCATTATTAACTCCAACTGTTCAGGACCTAATAGCTACCTGCTACTGTAACTCGGTCCTTCCAGCCAGGTGTTCTTTGGCTGCCTTTAATCCTGTCTAAATTGGATAGAAATTGGCTCTTTTGATGCTTGGAAAGCACAAAGAAGGTGATCCATTTCTAACCCTTTTCAGCAAAGGCTGTTTCTCCATTAATTTGTCTAATAAAACTTTCAGTTGGAGGATTATTTCCTGATAAAACTATTTCAAATCTGCCTTGCAGGGAGGGGCTTGGAAATGAGTAGATGAGCCACCTATTATTTTGGTGGCTTTAAATCAACCCCCTTAACATAATCCCAGAGTAAATATATAGCAAAATTTACAAACCAGCAAAGGTTAAGGTAGTAATGACAGAGAAATTTCATTCTAATGGTGAAAAAAGCATTTACTAAAATGAATCATGCTTGAAAAAGAGAAATTGTATAATTGGTGGAAAAAATGAAAAGCCACATGGGTGGGACCTTTGGTGTACAAGAAATACAGTGATGGATGTCGTTAAAAGAGAGGGAAACAGCTTCAGCTTTCTTTCTTTTTTTTTTCCTTTACAAATTACTAGTACAATAGCTTATTTTTGCTTTTTAATTTATAACGAAACATGCATAAAGGAAAAAAAGAGGAGAGATTGAAGGCGGGATTGTCGTCTGAATTTGTATTTCCTTCGATTTCACTCCACTGTCCACTCACCCAAAGGCCAAAGGGTCAACTAATGGGGCAAAACAAGCAGATCAGTGTACCACACCAATGAAAACGTTTTTCTCTTGTCTCTTTTTTTGTAAAATTTTTTATTTCTACCCTTTATTCTTGATTGCATGAGTCATTGGAAAATGATAAAAAAAAGTCCAAAACTATTGGGTTTATTTGGGTGTTTTGGAAAAGTTTCTGGCTAGGCTGAAATAAATCCAAAGTAGAAGGTTAGGTTATAATTTTCCATTTGGCTTTTCCATTGGGTTAATGTCTTAATGAGGGCAGGCAAGCAGGTTTTTCGGCTTCTGGGTGTCAGTGCAGCTCAGTCTTTAGAGGTTTTCAGTTTTTCCAAAAAAATATAGGCGTCTACTAACGAGTGTCTTTAGAGCACTCTTTAAAGTTAATTAATATATTATTTATAATAATAGTATTGTATTAATTGTAAAATTAACAATTTTATTCATCATTTTCAATGCATTGGGAGAAGATATTACCATATATAGTAACCTTAAAAAGTGCCTTTAGGACACTTGTTAGAAAAATCCAAAAATATATTACTACTGCTTTCTACTATTGGTGTCGATGATTGGGTCGAATCAAGCTCCAAATTTTTTTTACTTATTCAAGTTTGACTCAAATTAAATCGAATCTAAAATTTCAATTCATTATTTTAAAAATATTAAAAAATTACTTTGTATTAATATATTATATATTTTATAATTAAATTTAAATAAAAAATATTTTTTATTAAATAAATAATAATTCATGTTGATTTAAATCATAAAATCATTATCTCGATTCAATTAAGGCTGAGGCAAACAAATATCTTAACCAACAAGTTTACTTTTTACATACTTACTGCATATTAAAGATTATCCAAATGATAAACAAATTAATATAATTTATTAATGCCATCAACTCTGTTACATAATGAATTTCATGTATTTTCTCGAGTGATCCTTCTATAAGAAAAACACCAAATTTTGGCGGCTTCTTCCATTTTGATTCCCATAGGCTTTTTTTTCTTCTTACTGAAACTTTTTATTTTCCACTGATGTTAGGGAAGTATAGGCAATAATTTGCCCACAAAAACAAGCATGAAAGAATATCCCTACTTCCATCTTTTATTGTTTCCTATTAATAATCAAGTTGGTAATAGATTCAGGTACCAGATTCAGATTCGGATATTATACATTTATTTAGTTAGGTTTATATATTGCAATTAAGTGCACAAATTAGCGAATACCTTATCCGTACCTTGCCCGTATAGGCTAGCTTCTCTACCTTAAACGACAATTTGAAAACAAAAATCATTGCTTCTTTCTTCACACCACCATTTTCATGCTGTCGCCGAGCATTAAGTTTTCATCAATGGAAGGTGCCTAACAATTATATAGCAAACACGTTAGTGCTTGATACGAATCAGCGTCATTCATTTTCCATAATGTATTTCTTACTAATATACTTTTTTTTTCGGTACTAAATACATGAATATGCAAAATGATTCGAATCTGAAAACGAAGATATGGAAATAATGACGAAGTGTGTAAACAATACAAACACTATTTTTAAGTTCGAACTATTCGGACTCTCTAACCTATCTTTGAATGAATAATGTTTCATATGTACATACATACAAACAAGTAATTGCAAATAGTTGTAATTATTTTCTATAATTTGCAGGCAAATGTACAGACAGATAAAGACATGTCCAGAAGGAGAAACACTTCCTCTTAGGTTGCTCCGACTTTTTATTTTTCTTGAAGTATCCGTATCTGACATTATCCGAATATGGATATAGAGATATGATCCTCCAAATACATGAAAATCTTTAAAAAAATTGAACATACCCGTGTCGGACACATACCAAGTATTCGACACTCACATCCGAATCCGAGTAACATAGCTTCCCCCTTTGAACAGACTGCACTTCCAAAAAGTAAAGAAGACATTTTACAAGCATTGCTGGTATATGTAGCCTAACTTCTGTTTCACAGTAAAGATGTGACAACTCTTTTGAGATTGTCTTGTTTAATTGTAGATATGTAATGGATGTTTTATGTAACTAAAACATAAAAGATTCAGATTGGTAATAAAATTAGAATATTATCACACAATGCAAAAACAATTTAAAGAACTTCACATCATCCAATACAATTTGAACAATTTCCCATGTTGAATTTCATGCTACTTCTGTTTAATGTGAATTTTTTTTAAGCCATTTGATATTTAATGCTATGTTATTCCGACTCTTCATTTTTTTTAAAGTACCTGTGTCCGATATCCATGTCTGACACATTTTCGGACAAGGGTATGAAGGTA